>HG995309.1:12766666-14150000 GCA_905332915.2 Hecatera dysodea | reverse complement strand
ATAAAACGAGAGTGAGTTAAGCGCGGTTGCTGCGTTTTTTCAATCGACTTCCTAAAAAGGAGTAGTATCTCAATTCGACTGTATTTTTTTTTTGCGTGTGTTTCCTCATAACTTTGTACTGATGTCCCGATTTTAATGATTATTTTTGTATTCGAAAGCTGGTGCTTGTCGTGTGGTCACATTTAAATTTGATTGAGATCTGACTACTAGTACTTGAGTTATCCCTAATAATGCGTGGCTTAGACTACATTGATGATGTTCTCATTCCCTCTGGTCGACGTAAAATAAAAAAATAAAATTGTGTACGATAGTTTGGAAGAGCATCTTAGTATTTCGACCTGCAGTGCTATTCTGTAAGAACTCACGTGCGAATTCGATTCATATCTCATTTTCGATTACACTTCGTAACTCACCTGAAGTGAAAAGTATTTGATATTCTGACTGTCAAGTTAAGTTCGTTTCACCTAAGTTCTCACTTAGTGGCGCTAGTGCAGTTTTCATCAAGTTACAGAATACCAAATACAGTTTTCACCGCAGAATCAGAAGTGAGAACTGGAGTGAGTTCTTAGAGAATAGCATTGCTGGTCCTTTTTTAGTTTTGGTGAAGATCTGATGAAGAACAGAGATGATAGGAAACGAAACTCTTCAATAAATGATAGCAAATCTTTCAGGATTGCTGAAATCGAATTTTTAACCGACTTCTAAAAAAGGAGGAGGTTCTCAATTCGGATGTTGATTGTTTGTTCGCGCATAACTCCGTCGCTTGTCAACCGATTTGAAAAATTCTTTTTTTGTTGGAAAGGGTATACTTCCCAAATGGTCCCATGAATTTAGAAAATTTTATCGAAATCAATCAAGCGGTTTTCGAAAAATCAACAAAAGTCTAAAAAAAATATGTACATTTTCTACATTGATGACCTCTTAGTTTACTCTGCGAAGGAGCAGTACGTTTTTTTTACACCAATGTGATTGGTTCGTTTAGGTGGGGGAGGGGAGGGGGTGTAGGTACCACTAACAAGTCAAAAATAAAAAAAACATTTTACAAAAAATAAAACCGACTTCTAAACAAAAAAAACCAAAAAGTATAAAATAACTTTAATTTCGGAAGTCGGTGTGTTCAACAACAAAAAAGCAACCAAAAACACCGAGTTCCGAAATTAAAGTTATTTTATACTTTTTGGTTTTTTTTGTTTAGAAGTCGGTTTTATTTTTTGTAAAAAGTTTTTTTTTTTTGTTTATTGTTTACACCAATTTGCTTGGTACGTTTAGGTTGGGGGGGTGTACCACTAAAAAGTGAAAAATAAAGTCGGTGTTCAAAAAACGAAAAAGCAACCACAGACACTGAGTTCCGAAATGAAAGTTATTTTGTACTTTTTTTGTGTCGAAGTCGGTTGTATTTTTTTGTAAAAAGTATTTTTTTTTGTACAAAACTATCGCGCTGTTTTTCACTTTTGAATAACGTTTCTCCATTGGTTAAAACTCTCGTGTTTGATTCGTCAAACGCCGCGTCCTGTGATTCCCTATCGAATGAGATATGAAACGTATTTCGTTCAAAATTTGACTTCCGCGGTAATAGAACTTGAGCGACGATATACATGGATAACATGATTTATCCCAAAATTACATACATAATAACAAAAACGTATTAAGGTATCAGTCGCAAATTGTGAATAATGTGACACCTCATCAAGCTGAGCATATCTACACGATATTATATGAATTATTCATACTCAACTACCAAACAATACAAACACAAATATCAATAGACCTACAAAAACTTCACAAATGTTGCAAAACGGAGCTCAATGTTATTTGGGCATGTGTCTTCGTACTAAATAGTCCATCCTACATAGACCTTGGGGTTTTTGGTGAAAGTTTGCTAAATGAGGTCTTTGTAAAGTGGTGGTGTGAATCTCATTGCTGGTACACAATAGGATGTCATCAATCAGGGTAAGATGACATCACGCCAAACTGGGACTTGGGGTGTATGTCAAAATTTGAATAAGTTTCTTTTTTCTAATACAAAATTTCATTTTGTAACATACAGAATGAATTTTGTGGGGCCATATGAGACAATTATAAAGGTTGTTATCATTTCGTTTTTTTTTTTGTTAATGATTCAAAATAAATAAATAAAGAAAAATAACATTGTGTAACTTATATTGTAGGTCACGGGTTCAAACCCAGTCAGGCGCAGTATAGTACAGTGATAAAAAGTTGATGTACAAATGCGAACTAAACTCAACGTTTAGTTTTCTCCCTTTGCCTTTGCATAGTTGGGAAAAAGGCTAGGCAGATGATGAAACCTTAGAGTGATAAAGAGTAGGATCTGTTGTACAGTATCTACTGTGGACCCTAAAGATAATGATTTATTATTTTAGCATATATGTATTTTATTTGTATTACATATTTATTATTATGTATTATTGTATTTATTTGTTGTACACCTTCAGTGCAGTCTTTTTAACCCAAAGGTTGACTGGGGCAGAATGTCTTGTTGCATTAAGTCCGCCCATGTATCACTATATTGTACATAATATATGAGATAATACAAAGTATGAATAAATAAAGATTTTTTAACTCAATCTCAGTCATTAGTTTATTTTCATCCTATACAAAAATTATAAAATAAGCACTAAAATTAACGACAAAAATAAAATTGCTCAACCGATTTAGGAAAATGGCCACTTAAAAATAGCGCACGCAATAAAATTGCCTAAGAACAATAACTGGGATTACATAAACAAATAAAACTCAAGAAGGCAGTTAAAATATTTTATCTGTTATGAATATAATCCTGTTTTTACGGCGATATTAAAATTGAACCGGGTACAGAGGCTTGATACACAGTGAAGCGATGCTAAGCTATAAGTTTTCTCTAAGTAGACTTTTGCTTCTTTTAAACCCACTCAAACTTAAAGTATTTCTTTTAATTAAACCATTTACAGACACTTTTGAATAGGAATGCTTCCTGAGGAATAAAAATATGATTCTGTTTTGTCCATTAGTTAGATTATCGAAAAATATTGGACACGTATTTTTTGCTTTATCAAATCTATAAAAAATTACGAAGATAAAAAGCTTCAAAGATTATGAGTATGCGCTTGTGACGTCACGGCGTGGTAAAAACCGTAGCACGAAGTGACGTCACACGAGTTTTCAACGCACTGTATCGTCTTCGTATCTGAAGGACTAAATAATTTTTTTAGTTAACTACCCTATTCTCGAGGTCGTAAGAGGTGAAGTGCACGTTCCAAAGCGTAGATCTATATAGAGACTTTAAATATAAGTGATAAGTAAATCATGTTTTAATTGAATAAGCTATTTTTTTAATAAACTCTTGTTATTAATGTCTAGAATAGCATTGAACTAAATAAGTTAATGGTTACGATAAAAAGTCACAGACCCTTGATAGAAGTTTTTTTTTTTCAAATGATTTTTTTTATTCTGCCGTCACAAGAAAAAGGACACTTCGACACAAAATGAAGTAACTGATTTGTTGACCTTAAGTTGGTACGGTAATGTCGAAAATCGTTTACTTCGGTTTGTATAGATACATCCCTTTTTCTTATGACGGCAGTATTGGAATTCCCTACAGGAGTCTGTTTTCCCTGATAGCTATGATCTGAAGGGCATTAGGAGGAAAACGGATGGGTTTTAGTCAGTAAGAGTCTGACACTCCCTTTCGCTTTATCCAAAGCGGAAGTACTCATTTGAATTACCATGCTCAAAAATGCCTATCGCTAAGCTATCTGTGAACGAAATCTTTAAATTTAACAGTTAAGGAGAAATAACTCTTAAGAAGTGTTTAGAAGGATTATCTTTGCGACCCCTTAAACTTTTTTTTATTATTTTAAGGGCTAATTTTAACCCTTTGCTTATTTTGCTTTACATCTGGCTGGAGTTTTGGAGAAATATTTAACTGATTAAGTCATTTATTATTTCATGCTACTGTTGTGTTTCTTACGATTGTTTTCTTGCGTGAAAATATGTTTTCATTCAGCCACTTTATTTACGAACGCTTCATTGTGCCGAAATGTATAAACTGTGATGCAACGCTGACGCCCGTTTTCAGCATAACAGAAAAAAAACAACGAAAAAATCAATTAATCAAACACCTTACAACAAAATAAAAAAAAATAGAAATATGTTTTATGAAAAAACTGTTACACCATAACAGTTTATTTATAAAATATATTTCTATTGACAGTTATTATTTTTTAAACGATAAGTTCATCCACTTAGCTCATCGTCTGTTTAAAAAATTTAATATTATTTTGTTTGGAGAATTAAAAAAAGATGATTATTTTTTCCTAAAATACTAAAAGAAAAATAATCCAAATCATAATTTCCCAAATCCAATTTGAAACATTAAATTAATTCACGAAACGACAAAGTGTGGGAGCAATTTAAGTTGTGGACTGAGTGGCTTTGGCCTGGCCTTAGGGACCGACCTGACTTTGATCGATGGTTAAAGTTTCATCTGTTTTGGCCTCGGAAATTGGACTGTGTATAAATAGCAGAAGTTAACTTTTGGTTTAGATTTTAAAAATGGCGTAACAAAGATTGACAATACCATAGTAATGATGATTAATTTTAATTAAAAAATACACACATATGTAAATTTTACTTTATTTTATTTAATTTAAAAGGAATAAGAAACTATAATAAACATACAATGGAAAAATTTGTGCAAAGGTGATTCAATTTGGTTAGTACATAATAAGGCAAGTAAGAAAAAAATATTCACAAATAAAAACCCCGTTCATATCAAAACCAGTTGCAAAAAGGGTAAATATGCCAAATTTTATTGTAAAAAATGGAGCAAGCAACTTGCAATACAAAATGCGTTGGTTTTGCTTGTATGTTACCGTAAAAATAGTAATGATTCTTCACTAAGTTCTCAGCCATTTCAATAACGCCTTACATGTTTCTTACAAATTAAACAATTCTAGCGCAAACATTCCTTGATATATAAAAAACGGAGAAATAACAGAACGTCGAGACAAACACACATTAATATGAAATTAGTCAACTTTGAATCCTACCACGGAACGTACATGCTGATAAATAAATCAATTGCGAATAATTCCACGAGACAAGACCGCACTCTGTTATCACAGACTTAACAAGAGGCTAGAGAGTCCAATAATAAAACCTAGCAACGGAATGCCTCATATTCCTTCTCATCTGGTACTGTACCGGGTTTATGTCCCATTCCTACGCCACTTCAACCATTCAACTCTGGAACATGCTATCAACATCAAAAAGGCACAGTCAACATTTATTTTTAAGCGTAAAATCAGAAAACACACACACAGTTGACAATTTATCGAAAGTTTACAATCTCTCTAGACATTTTACAATCTAACCAAGTTTGCCACTTTCCGGTGACATATATATTATTTGTATTTTCTTTCAGAAACAAAATTCTATATTAAATTGAATGCATTGTTGTACACCTTCCACAGTGAAGTATTTTTAGCGCAAAAGTTGACTGGTATAGAATACCTTGTTGCGTTAAGTCCACCCATGTACCAGTTTTGTACATGAAAGTTTAAATACATAAATTAATATGATCTTAAATTAATATGGAGAAATAAGCTTGAAACATACTGTGATATTTGTTTGTGTGATTTTAAAATAGAAGGGAGAAGAAAGGAGACGACTTTACCGGAAGCACAACAAAACAGTTTCACGAACAACGATGAAAGCAACAAATTCTGCGAAGAATATTAGCTCAAACTTGATTATTAAAGTCATATGGTGGTGAATTATAATTCACCACCATATGACTTTAATAATTTCTGGTTAAACTGGTTTCGAGGAAACTTAATGAAAAACTTACACTATGTGAGTTTAAATAAATTCCCATGTTGAAAATGAAGAAAAAAGTAAATAATGACGCCTCTATTCGATTTATTAGCATACATTCGATGCAGTCGATATTAATAAAGAGATTATAGCGACATGAAATATCGATATGCAACACGACTGTCAACTGTTTGTGAGCTTAAGTAATTACAACACATTGATGAATATAATACAAATATCTTTAAAAGTGTACTCACATAACTTCAGAACGATTGCACTAAATTGGATAATTATTTTTTGTTGTGTTCGTTATTGTAGGAAGGGGATTTGTATAAAAGAAAAAATACAATACGACCATTAAGACCCGAGCAAAAAAGAAAATCCGAAAACGATCGGTGGAACCGAAGGGCACAGATGGCAAGTTTTTAATAAAAAAAACATCCATTTCAATAAAACTAGAAGAATAAAAAAGCGGATTTAAAACTTATGTAAGATTGTCTTTGCACATTAGAAAACGGGTACAGACTAGTAAGGTAATAATACTTGTTAAACATTTTGCTTACATATAACTCAATAACATCAAAAATACAATCCCAAACAAGTGAAAAAATAAGGCTAAGAAATCTGATGGTAGCATACATATCTTCAGGATTTGCTCCTTCAGAAAGACCTACATGCACTATTAGACCTTTCAGCAGTGCTAGAGCTAAAAGTTTTACGCACGTTAAGCTATTGGTCTGCCAAGGTTGCAGAATTTGTTCAAAAGAGTCAACGCGGCCCTGGAATGCAAAGGGCATTAGGAGGAATACGGATGGGTTAGGGAACAGTAAGTCTGACAATCCCTTCCAATCCGCCCAGAGCGGAAGAAATCAAGTAATATTTTCCCATCCATAAAAAAGCTGTTGTATCCAGCAATAATTTGTAGATATTCGACAGTCATTGCGGAAAGTCAGAAGTCAATCAATCTGTAGTCTCCGTTTCAGATAGACCGTCACTCTATGTAAAATACTAGCGGTGCCCAATAGTTTCACTAACTCAGTTTCCATGCTCGTGGGAATACGGGGATAAAATATAACGTGTGTAAAAAAGGGGTAAAATCGGCACAGTATGAGAGAGAAGACAGATTTGATTCGGTACAAACAAACAACTAATAAAAATCTTTCCTCTTTATAATATAAATATACATAGATGGTATTTAGTTGCATCAGTTTCAGCTGGTAGCCAACCCTAGCACCCTTGCAAAAAAAAGCCTAAGTAAGTTGATTAAGTGCTAAAACTTTTGGTACTGTATAATGTACTCGTAAATGTCACCTATCTGATCAGATGTATAAAGAAATTCTTAATTTATATCAGCTTCAACATCTACGCTATCTACAGTACAAGCTATAATTGATACAATAGTTAGGCATGCACTGTGTTTGTACGATAAATTAATGTATTCGGTGCGCTGTCAATACTGCGCACCGCTAATATATGACCGTGGTTATGATTTATGATCGTCACTTCATTAGCTTTCCAGTGACTCTATCTGAGGTATATATATATATATATATATATATGTTGTGGTACAGATAATACGTACGTATCAGACATTTTCATAAACAAATACATGTAGTGTGTGTCATTTTATGTTGCTCCGCGAAGGTGCAAAATTAGTCAATACAATGTTAGCATTTATTTACATTACATAATATTGATGGAATTCTAAAAGTCCAATCATACTTATACACGCAGTGCACCGAGAAAAGAAAAATAATTAAAAAATATATCACGAGAAACTAAAAAGAGGGTGGGGAGAATGAAATACTTTTAATTGGTGCCAATTCGTACATTTTATTTTATACACAATATCTTGCTTCCATCATTATGACGTCTGACAAAAATACTAATACAATGTACGACCATGTAACACAAATTAACAACGTTATTGACAAATTAATTTAATGGCTTGACATGAATAGCTTAAAATTTCATTTCAATAAATCTTTTTGTAAGCAGTTTAATAAATCTAATAATAATAAATACAATTTGAAACCTGACATACCAAAACTTAAGGAAGTTACACAAATTAAATTTCTTGGAGTAAAAATAGATCAAGACATAAATTGAAAAGCATAAGTCGATGATAGGTATATCTAAAAAAAAAAATTCGTATAGATACTCAAGAAGGTTAAAAATATAACAAACATTAAAACTGCTATCACTACCTATCATGCTTATATATTGAATCAATAATACACTATGAGTTCATAATATGTAATTATACATAAATGTAA
Source organism: Hecatera dysodea (assembly GCA_905332915.2). NCBI lineage: Eukaryota > Metazoa > Arthropoda > Insecta > Lepidoptera > Noctuidae > Hecatera > Hecatera dysodea. Next base: position 14,141,910 of record HG995309.1, on the reverse strand, counting down.
CAGTACTGACAAAAATAGGGTATTTGTTGCACAAAAAAGACCTGATGAATCATGCAGGCCTTTTTTTTTCTGGATGGGAAATCATCAAATGACTTCTCCCGCTCTGGGCGGAGCGGAAGGGAGTGTCAGACTCTTACTGACTAAAACCCACCCGTGATCCTTCTTGTGCCCTTTGCGTTCCAGGGCCGCGGTGACTCTTTCGAACAAATTCCGCAACCGTAGCAGGCACTAACCCTATGGGGCCCCGTCTTCTTTGCTGACGGCTCTTTGAGGCGCGCGTGGAATCATGCAGGCCAATATTCAAAGAATTTGGTTTATTACCTCTACCCTTTCTCTATATCTATGTTATCTATGAAGTATGTATGTTTGTCAAGAAACATAAAGACTTATTTCAAAGGGCAGAAGATGCATGTATGTACATATATACTCGAAAAGGGCGAGATCCTCACAGGCTTATGTATGGATAATGAATTACCAATACTAAGCCAAAAACAGTAAAATCTGTTTAGCCCTTTGTATTAGAATAAACATATTATAACAAAATTCAAAATGATTTAAAAAGCAGTAGTCTCCGATGGTTTAAAAAAAAACTGCATTAATGGTTAAATACCAACAATTTTTACACCATAAAAGAATTTACAGACGGGAAACATTAAAAATGTAACCAAATATTTGCATTCTATGATATAAGCAAAATATGTATGCTCTATAATGTCTTTTTTTAAACAACTTTGTACACCATGTTTTATACAAATAAGTACTATTTCTATTTCTAAAATATAAAACCACAGCAAAAATCCTTAAAAACAAGGCATCTTTAGTTATTTATTATTTTAGATACAGACATGTTCGATGAAAATACATCTAAACGCTTACACATCAAAACAACACTATTTCAATACTCAGTGCATGAAATTGTTAAAGGTCACATCATTGATGACATAGTAACATCGCATCGCTTCGCAAAACTTTAATTTTTAATAATCAGTTAAATTACAAACTCACTATACTTTCTATTTTAAACCAGAATGTTATAGAATGAGCCAAATTTGTCCTCAAATCAGAATTCCAGGCTGACTCTATTTTGTTTGCCATGGACACGCCATAGGTAATTTTTCAGATAAGGAATTCAAAGTCGGAATTTCGTGAGAAATTCGATTTTCTTTACTTAGTTAGTTAATTAATGAAAAAGACACTTAAACTAAGCTCAGAAACAAATAAAACATTAAATGGTAAAATGAGTAAGCTGTAAAGCAACAATAACGTAGGTGATACAGAGGCTAATGATTGAGAAGGGCAGGTAGATGTTGAGCGAAACCGCGCGACCGATCGTGTATCTGAACGGCCGCAGCGAAACATACTGCAGGGTTGTCTCGAGCTCATAGCGGAGAGACTCATCTGTGAAAGATTCATGAAAATACAACAAATAAACCCAATCAAAAAGGTGCAGTTTAAGTCAGTCTTAAAACGCGGAGGTCAGAGAGGCAGTCGAATAGCTTAATGCTAAATACTAGTGCTCAGCTGCATTTGATAAGATTGGATATTACGAAAACAGTAGACGCCGAAATTCGACTTACCTGAACACCTAACGAGTTGTTTCGTAAGAATTTCTCTGATTTTGTCCACTTCGTACATAATTGCTTCTACGACGATTGCTGGATAAGACAGGTCACACAGAGTATGTACGATTTCTGGTGCAACCAGCATGGTTAATATAGGTATTTGCTATATAATTTGAAAAAAAAAGAATTATTTATCCTAATAGAGGCTTCGGGTTCGATCAACTACAATCATTTTCAAAAAAGTCTAAAATGTATGGGAATGACACACTGACGACATATCTCGTGGTCTATTATGAAATCAAAATTAAAAATCTTTATTTCAAACGGAATATTTACAGGGAACTCCGCTCAGAGCCGAAAAACTCATTTGCTGATTTCCCATACATACATAAAAAAAGACTGCAACGAGATATGTCTGCAGCAAAACACACTTATTGACACCATCTTCAGTGATATATATCTCCTTGGACGTGCCTGCACAACTCTAGAAATTTGAAAATCATCATCGTTGACTTTATCAAGTGGCATTTGATTATCTGTTATAATCTGCTCTTATAATATAAATAAAATAATAAATCTATTATTGGCATAGAGGCCAGGCAATAAATTATAATGTACATATAGGAATAAACTTTAATTAAGTACTAACATTATATTTAATAATCTTAAAAGTTTTTTTTAAGACAGTGTGTAGCGTATAAATTAACCATTATTAATATAATAGTGGACACTGTCGATCTACTGTTTAAACTTGACAGCACTAATAGTTGTGCGTGTACGAGTAAAACGTGGAGGGGATGTGTTCTAATGTTTGATGTAGTGAGTGATGTGGTGTGGGTTTGTGCGTGTTAGAATATAGGGATGACTTGTTTTTGACATATTACGAGTGTTTTGTTGCTGCTTAAAAAATCATGAACTGGCCCTCAGTTCGTAGCCAGTAGCACAAAAACAATATCGTAAGAAAATATGCATACTCACATGATTGAAAAATAATATAACTGCACTTTTTGTCAAGGATATAAGTTTTGGAAAGCCTCCAACAAACATGGCAAATATCTAAACACAGAAATATATAATGGATGAAAAAAAAAATAGAAGAGAATAAGGAAAGAATAAGAAATATTTTTTTTATAATTTATACCTGATACTGCACTTGTTTATCAACAAACTCAATACTGTCTAGCAGGTGATCATAATAATGCAAACTCTTCCTTATATGTTTTCTAATTATTGCTACTTCATTTCGTCCAACAAAGTTTATAGGAATGAAATTATTTTCCACAAAATATCTTAAGAGTCTCATGCGACTGTGCAGCATTGAAAAAATGATGTCAACGAATATGTGGCTGAAGTCCAAGCAGGTCCACATAATAGTTAGAGGCACAAATGTATGAAACACAGGTTTTGTGATGATGCATATGTTAACTGTAAGAAATAATCTTAAAGTAACAGATAAAAATATAATGCCATACAAGTATTTGTTGAACAATGGTATATTTTTAAAGCCGATGATTCTGTCAATGGTTCTGATACTATTGTGAAAGTTATGAAAATATTTATCCGAGAAAAGTAGGGAAGTAACGACACTATAACAATACTCTAAATGCATCACACTAAAGTAACTAACTTCAAAATCAGCATACATAAAAATACCAGTGATGGAACTAGATACGATTAAGCAATATAATCTAATAAAGAGACAGTTTAGATTGGATCGACTTAGCTTGAAATAACGGCCTAATAAAACTTGAAACAAAATAATTATTTTAAGCAATGTTCTAGGAGAGGCCACTTTTCTTAGTAGTTTGAACATCTTTGATTTTTTTTTTCATAATATTGTTCTCGTTCGTGAAGCTCGCTTTAACAGTGAATGGTATTATAACATTGAATATTGACCATGATTCTTATTATTAATTTTCAGTATAATAATTATTATGAGCCACTCTGTCGTATTGGAATGTATATTAATTAAAACGATGACACTATATACACGTGTATGAGCAATGTTTAACGGGTTAAAAATACTCATGAAAATGAATTTACCAACTCTGAGGTATGAATAGTATAGATTTAAAAAATAATTTAAAAGAGCACGTTTTTAGTACTTTTTTGTATTGCTAACTTTATCTTTTAATATAAAAAACGTAAAATAATGTCACTAAGCTAACAATACATTGTCGCCCTTGCATCTGTGATGACTTTAATATTAATATTTTATTAAAGCATATCAGATAGTAGTCGCTTATTTAATCTATTTATGTCAATCAATTTGTGAAATGTGTACATAGAACCAACTTGAAAACGATAACGACTGCTACATTAATGATAATCATGGTTTTTGTTGCTGCAACTACTTTAGAAAAAGCTATTGTTAATTATCTCTCTTAACACCTCACATAATAAACAGTATGGTTTATCCAGAGGACATTGTACAACTGACGCTGGTGTCACCTTATTGAGGCACATATTTAATGCGTGGGAAGAGACACAAGATAGCATAGACATCTTCTGTGATCCATCTAAGGCGTTCGATTGCCTAAATCACAGAATATTATTCCTGAAACTTGGGCATTATGGACTGAGCATAGCAGTTTTATGCGATGTTAAATCACATTCGAAGACAGACAGGAATTAGTTTAAGTAAATGGTGTCAATTCGTCGGGATTAAACGTGAACATGGGCGTCCCCCAGGGCTCGATGTTGGGTCCTTTTTTTAGTGTATATAAATGATAAAACTGGTTTTGTTTGCCGACGACACTTCTTTGATTTTTTAAATAAATAGACATAGTAATTATTTTGACGTCGTAAATTTCCCTTCTGCAGGTCCAAAAGTGGTTCACAGCAAATAATTTGGTTAAAAATGGGAATAAAATGAATGCATAAGATTTGCTGAGCCAAATATTAAAAGTATTGATGTCTATGATGTGGCATAGTGTTAATTAATTAAGGAATTAAGTTAAACTCAGTAAAAAAGGACAATAAATTGAGCCATAGCCGCCCACTTTCACTTTTAATCCCGATGAATTGACACCGCTTACTTGTACTAGTCGCTGTCTACCATTTCACAAGGCTTAAAGCTGTTTTACCACTTTGTTGGCGTGATTAATAAGTATATACTAAATGAGGTCAGAGACGCTAATCAACTTTCCATTGATTAGCTTCTCTGACCTCATCCGCTGACAGACAAACGCGGCCGGAAATATAATTTGTATTTTCTTTCCGAAAACAAAATCTTTTTTAAATGTTTTTTTTTTTTACACTAACGACAGTATATTATTTTATACTCAAAAGTTGGCTGGCAAGGTACGCATTAACTTGTTTTTTTTTTGTTTTTGTTGGTGTCTAAACCAGATATGTTTGAAAGAAAATATATGCTAAGACCGTTAAAAGCTGCGCAAAAAGAAAAAATCGAAAATAATGCGTGAAATCACGGGGCACAGCTAGTTTTTAATAAAGAATGCCTGTTTCATAGAATTACCAGCAGAAAAAGCGTAGTTTGAAACTAATTTAAGGTTTCATTTGCACATTAGAGAGTTGGAACAAACTAGCAAGGTTATAATGCTTGTTAACAATAATTGCTTCTGTAAGACATAAGAACATCAAAAATACTATTGCAAAGAAGCAAAGGAAATAAGACAAGGAAATATAATGGTAGCATATATATGTATCTATCTGCGGTTGCTCATTCATCAGTAGAGCTGAAAGTTTTACGCATGTTAAGCACTTGGTCTGTCAGGATTACCGAATTTGTTCGAAAGAGTCACCGCGGCTCTGGAACGCAGAACACATTAGAAGGAACTCGGATGGGATTCAGTCAGTGACTTCTTCCACTAGTCACTAGTCATGATTTTCCACCCATAAAAAAGCTGTTGTTTCTGGCTAACAGTTATAGATATTCGACAGTCGTTACGGATAGTCTGAAGTCAATCAATCTCTTTTATCAGTATTGCCAAACACGTTACCCCTAGCGTGTTATCTGGTTTCCGGGAGAGAGGCTGAGATCTCCCTTTCCCTTTCCACAGCCTCCTTCTGCGAGATAACTGTTTCGCAGAAGGAGACCACCGCGTCCTAGGACTCCAGGCCGCCGACCATAGATCGAACTACGGCCGGTAGCGAGAGATCACTGCCTACCACAGAGATGAGGTCACGGCGCGACTCCTCCAAAGTGACACACTCTACCAGCGTGTGCCGCGCTGAGTCCTCCCGACAGTCGACGCAGTGGTGACACCGAGCGTCGGGCTCCCTGCCTATGCGACACAGGAATCTCCCGAAGTAGCCATGCCTCGAGAGTAGTGGTGGTTAATATAGCATATAGCATAATAAAGCACCATGCTTATTATAAATAGCAAATAGCACATGCTATTGTGGCTCTCACTTGTTGCTATTTGCTTAATGTTTTAAATCGCACTCTCTGTCTCTGCCAGTCGCGCATCGCAAAATCGCAACTCTCGCTTTCACAAAACGCAAAAGCACATAATATAGCAATAGCAGCGCGATCGGGCGGAGCGGGCGGCCAGTCGTCGCATGCGATTGCTTTTAGTCGCGCGCCCGTGCGTATTCGTTTTATGCACCGCTTGCAAATTCGCGATCTCGGGCGGCTCACGTAATATGTATGATTAATGACCTAAGACTGGGAAGAAAAAAGTTCATTGTTTTTTTTACTGTTCCGTTTTATCGTAATAAATTATTAACGCGATTTAATATTCATGCTGTTAGATACTCGTAACAGTCAGTCAGTCACCGCGCATGCTTTATTCGTGCCCGCCCGTTTACGCAGTACCTACGCTTATAAAAAGCATGCTATAATAAAGCATATAAAATAGCATGCCTAAAATATAAAGCATATAGCATTAAGCAAGTGATTGTCATAAAGCAACTTTGAACAATACTACCCGAGAGGATCTGCGTCGCGTGAACCGACAGGGAGCTGTGCCTTCTCCCGATCCGTATTAATCTACCCCAACATCCTTGTAAAAGGCTTAGTAGGTTGATTAAGTGCTAATAATGTACTCGTAAATGTCACCTATCTGATAGATTTATTAATAAATTCTTCATTTATATCAGCTTCACCAACTGCGCTACCTACAGCACGTGTCCATGTTACAGTTGATACAATAGTTATGAATGACCTGTGTCTGTACGATAAAATAATGTATTCGGCGCGCTGTCAATACTGCGCACCGCATGTATGTATATGACCGTGGTTATGATTTATGATCGTCACTTCATTAGCTTAGCTGTGACTCTCTCTAGGGTATATATGTACATATTCTTATGTATGTTGTGGTACAGTCAATACGTACGTATCTGACATTTTCATATTCAAATACATGTAGTTTGTGTCATATTATGTTACTCCGCGATGGTGCAAAATTGGAATGGAATTCTAAAAGTCCAATCATACTTATATACGCAGTATACCGAGAAAAGTGAAAGAAAGAAAGAAAATAAATTATTTTGGCACATACAATGTAAATACAAATAAATGGACACTTAATTTTAGGATAGTTACATGGCGTGACCTGTGGCTGACGCCAAATAGATCCAGTTCACCAAAATGCCAGACAACTAGGAGCTGCCTGATGCTGGTTTTTAACTAAACCTAACGTTGAAGTATACGGATTTAAATCAGTTATGTATGATGTTAAATATATCGGCACAATTATTATGCATGTAAAATAATTGGCAAATCAACATCGCGCACAGCGCGCGTGCAACGAAATGTCACAAGTTACTCACGCAGCACGCAGCACGCCGCACTATCGACGCCACACCAGTAGCAAAATGCTTATAAAAGGCGTGCGCAGTTCTGTAGTGGTCATCTCGATCACGATGATTGGCAGGCTGATACCTTGGGTGGAGGAAGCCAAATATCTAGGTGTGAATCTTAACGAAAGCTTACGTTCAGAGAGCACATACTCATTAAGCTTAACTCCATACTGAATGTGCTCAGCAAACTATCTCTGAAATGCAAATTACGCATTTTCACCACGTGCATACGCCCAATTATGATTTATGCGTGTATAGCCTTCGCACACGCTAAGCCTCACCAGATCCATAGGTTACAGGTCATCCAAAACCAGTTTTTCCGTAAGGCCATGGAAGCCCCGTGGTTCGTTAGGAACGAGCGACTCCATGTCGACCTCCGCATCCCCACCATCAAACAATTCATGAAACGCCTTTCAAAGCGTTTCATTGAGTCCGCTGAAAAACATCAGAACCCCCTTATAGTATCGACTACCCGGTACACGCCCTCCCAGATCAGCAAAATCCGCCGACCGCGGCACACCCTTGTCGAGTCTGACGACCCCATCACCCAGATCCAAGAGAATAGTAGAGCCATACCGCTGAGCCATTAGCGTTAAATACCTTAAATAATACCAACCTGACCCAGTCTGTCCTTTGTTGCCCTCCCTCAATGACCCCGCTAAGCCGAGGCCCGTGTCCTATAGGTAAGTCTAGTTAAGCAGTAACCAGCCATAAATTGCTGAACAGCGAGAGGTCCACGTCAAAAAAAAGGTAGTGGTAATTCTTCCGTTGACATCCAAGTCAATCGGATGTTTTTGAAGTGAACACTGTTGTTAAATTATTTTGGAATTTATTTGATTATATAAAAGTGTTACAGTAATTAAGTACAGTTATATAAAAACTGATTAATAAATAAAACACAATGAGTAATGAAGATGCTTTTATTCGTGAAGATACCCCTTCTCTTATACCAGAAGAGGGGACAAACTGACGCCATTAATCTGCTCTTTTAAAACCACAGCAACAATGGTTCTCCTGGCTCATACATTGAAGGATACAATGTGTGTGATGATGATGCAAGTGTCTCAAGAAAATCATGCTGCTCAATGATGAAACGGTTTAGTGCGCATTTCTAATGTCTATTTTTCCATTTATGACCCTGATAACAGCATGAACGTTAGAGAATGGGTAAATCTCATAACAAGAACTCAAGAAGAATACAAATTAAAGGATCATGAAGTACGTCTTAAAGTTGCAAGTGTTCTAAAAGGAAGGGCGCAAACTTGAGCCGAATCGTCTACTGAGAACAACAACTTGGGCAGAAATGAAAGAAGACATGTTACAAACATTTGAGCCAGCTCTCGATATTTTTCTGATGTACTGAAATTTCGAAGATATCAAATATCTAGAAAATGTTTAAGAAAGTTTTTAAACCGGATCCATCAGAAGATGCTGTTGAATTGTTTTTATAGTTCTCACATGTAGAAACGACCAAGGATGTAACCAAGGTTATGTAATACAGAACATAATTAAAAAGAGTGTCCGTGGAGTTTCTTGCACGTTCTTCTCCATAGAGATCTACGTCCAAAACGTAGATCTCTTTTTTGGAACGTGCAGATAGCTTCATCTCTTTCGACTTGACAATTCAAAAGTGCCTGTAAAGGGTTTAATTGAAATAAATGCTTTGAATTTTGAATTTTGAAAAACTTTGAATTTTGAATTTTGATGTGTGTAGCCAATACTCAATTGTACGTGCTCCCACTGAACAACCACAACAACCAAATACATCCACTTCCGGAGACACGGAAGCACACAAGGCTAAATATTCAAAAAAAAATCTTTTACTGCTCTATTCCCGGACAGTTACGAAACTTGTTACAAACGAATCAATGCTGAAAAAAAAAAATATCTGTGCCAAGTCAAAGGAAAAAAATGCTGATAATGTTATCTCTGTCTCCATTACAATTGACAATAAACACTTTCAAGCCATATTTGACAGTGGTGGTGATTGTTTACTGGTGAGAGAAATCTCACCTTCACTCTTCCTGGATCAAAAACAAACAAGGCGACTTATTTGAAGGGTATCGGGCCTTTATCTGTCATAATTATCCTTTAGCAAAGTAACATCTGTGTGCAGAACGAACAGCATACATCTCGAGCTCGATCTTCACATAGTACTAGACCATGAACTGTCTGCAGATATTCTAATCGGAAGGGATATGTTGAGTATTCCTGGCATAAAAGTTACATTTTCAAACAATGGAATATCAATAATAAGTGAAGCAATGCAGAAATACGACAGAAATATGGAGCCTATCTTCAAACACTATAAATACTGATATAACAAACAAGAAGGAAATAGACAACTTGTTGAATTTATTGAAAAAATACAATGAATACTTCACGGAAAGCGTGACGGGATCGAGAATAACGACAGGTAAATTAACCATTCGACTAAAGAACCCCCAACAAAATTGTAAATCAACGACCACACACACTGCCACCAGTTGAACGTGAGAAAGTGCAGGCAATTATAAAGGAGCTTCAAGAAAAAAAAAATAGGGAAAGCAATTCACCTTTTGCAAGCCCCATTATAATGGTGAAAAAGAAAAATAGCGAAGACCGGTTATGCGTGGACTACAGGGAATTAAACGCAAATACTGTACGAGAGCATTACCACTGCCGTTAATCTCGGAACAACTCGATCAACTCGCTGATGCAAAATATTTCACTTGCCATGATATGGCATCGGGATTTCACCAAATCCCAATTCCTCCTGCATCAATTGAGAAGGCTGCATTTATCACCCCCGACGGCCGATATATTATTCGACAATGTCGTTCGGATTAACTAATGCACCATCGGTCTATCAAAGGGCTATAAATAAGGCCTTCGGAGATCTTCAAGGTAAAAGTGCACTTGTGTACATGGATGATGTACTTATACCAAGTAAAACTATTGCTGAAGTTTTCCATAAACTGGAACAAGTTCAAGAAGCTCTTACCAAATGTAGCTTCTGCATAAATATTGTTACGAGCTTCGGGTTCGTTACAATTAAAACAGCCGATTGAATAACCAAAATTAACACCTTAATTACATAACACTAATTACACTATAAACTCACTAATTACAAAACACAATCGCACTATTAATCACTTGAGTTCGCAGTCGAAGATCGCTCTCGAAGTTATCACTTGTATCGCAAATACAATACTGACTCGGTAGGTTTTTTTTTTTTTTTTTTTTTTTTTTGAATGGACTACTCGCAGTTCAGCACATTAAGGCTGGTTACTGCTCAACCGGGCAATAACTCGGTAGGTACATGTGCCAGCCTTATATAGGGCGCCGGGTAGTTCCAGAACCTTCCATTGTAGAAAGTTCCAGAAAGTTCGCGTACATATCGGTCGCGACTGACTAGGGTCCGAGAATTCTAGAATGTTCTAGCATCGACAAGTCTCGAAGGTTCTCATTGAGTTCTGCAACTCAATGCTAGATGGCGCTAGTGGTAACTAATTGTAGCGCGACAATACTAAAGTGTTCATTTTTGAGGGTCTCTATTGAATATCTTGGGTTCATAGTTAACGATGGGAAGGTGATACCTAGTTTGACTAAAGCTGACGCATTGGCAAGAACCTCTCCTGCCGAAAAAGTGAAGTACCTGAGAAATTAACCATTCACCATTGTCAACTTGATTAAATCCGGTGTCAAATGGATTCGGACTGAGGATCATGAAGGCGTACGATCCAAGATAATTAATTATCTGACTTCAGCACCGCTGCTATATATTTAAAGAAAACTACCCAATAGAGCTTCATACAGATGCTAGTACAATGGGATTTGGAGCAGTGCTGATTCAATCAAAAGATGGGATTAGCCATGTGGTTGCTTATTTTAGCTCTTTAGGGGAAGGTAGAAAATTTAAAAAAAAAATCTCCATCGTGTGACATATCAACGCTTCTTTCAAAAATGACCAAGAATGAATAATATACAGATTTCATGTATAACGTCACACCTCTGCGTTTGGGTCAAAGAAATTGATATGTGTTTCAAATTGCAACTCTATCTACAATCAACTATAATCTAATACATTGGAGATAATTGACTGTGACAGACGGACAGACGGATATACACACAAGTGATCCTTTATGGGTTCCGTTTTTTTACTCGGACGTACGGAATCCTAAAAACGTGAATTATGTCTCGAAAAACTAAAAAGAAGGAGGGGAAAATGAAAGATATTTAGTTGGTGCCGATTCGTACATATTATTTTATTTAAACACAATATCTAAGAGATAAAAACACATCAAAAATACTTGAAAACAAGTGCAAATTTAATTATTTATTATTACAGGCACAGACATTTTCGATGAAAATACATCTTAACACTTATACAACAAAACAACACTATTTCAATACATAGTGCATGAATATAAAAATCAAGGGTACAAAGATAAAAAATAATAGGTCACATTGTAACATCGCATCGATTCGCAAATCTTTAATTACAATTTTCAATAATCATTGAAGTCACAAACTCACAAAATTTAAAACAAGGATGTTATAGAACGTGCCAAATTTGTCCTCAAATTTGAATTCCAGGCTGACTCTATTTTGTTTGCCATGGACACGCCAAGAACAGTTTAAGCTCTACCGCATACGTAGGGTTTTCAAATAAGACACTCAAACACGGAATTACGTGAGACATTCGATTTTCCGTTTCTAGGAAACCTGACGTAGGCGGCCAGCCTTTAAATATGCGGAGGAGATGATTAAGGAAAATAAATAAACGAATATGGATTGTTACGAGGGTGACTAAGAAAATCGATACTTACTTGACAGCCAGAAATAAAATGGAAAAAAAACACTTATACCAAGCTCAGATACACGAGCCACAAATAAAAGATTAAATAGTAAAATGAGTAAGCTGTAAAGCAACAATAACGTAGGTGATACAGAGGCTGATGAGTGTGAAGGGCAGGTAGATGTTGAGCGAAACTGCGCTACATATCGTGTATCTGAACGGCCGCAACGAAACATACTGCAGTGCTGTCTCGAGCTCATAGCGGAGAGACTCATCTGTGAAAGATTCATGAAAATATAACAAATAAACCCAATCAAAAAGGTGCAGCTTACAACAGTCAAGTCAGTCTTACTAAAGCGTGGAGGTCAGAGAAGCAGTCGAATAGCTTTATGCTAAATACTAGTACTCAGCTGCATTTGATAAGATTGTAGATCACCAAAATTGTAAATGACTCAAAAACTAGCTTTATTTTTTAGAAGTTCGACTTACCTGAACACCTAACGACTTGTTTTGTAAGAGTTTCTCTGATTTTGTCCACTTCATACATAATTGCTTCTACGACGATTGCTGGATAAGACAGGGTACACAGAGTATGTACCATTTCTGGTGCAACCACCATGGTTAATTCAGGTATATGCTACATAATTTGAAAAAAAAAGATGTTATATTTTAGTAGAAGCTTCGGGTTCGATCAGCTGCAATGATTGTGAAAACATTCATTATAAAGGAACATTTACAGGGATCTCCGCCCTGAGCGAAAGAATTCATTTGATGATTTTCCACACACAGAAAAAAAAATCTACAGCAAGTAATTAAAACAAAATTATGATAAAATAAATAACAACAAAATAAATAACAATAATATGAATAAAGTATTAAATAACGATGTTAAAAGCTACTTCAGGGGCAATTCTGCAACTTATTATGGAACGATCGCAGCTACAATCTGTCAAAACATTACAGTTATTATTGGCACATTGCGACTTTTTTGCTGCTGCTTAAAACATCAGGAACTGGCTCAGTTCAAGTTGTACAAAAACAATATCTTAAGAAAAGATGCATACTCACATTATTGATAAATAATATAACTGCAGTTTTTGTCAAAGATATAAGTCTTAAAAAGCCTCCAACAAACATGGCAAATATCTGAAAACAGAAATATCCACTGAATGAAAAAAAAGATAATAAAGAAAGAATAAACAATGTTTTCATATAATTATACCTGATACTGCACTTGTTTATCAACAAATTCCATACTGTCTAGCAGGTGATCATAATAATGCAAACTCTTTCTTATATGTTTCCTACTGATGGCTACATCATTTCGTCCAACAAAGTTTATAGGAATAGAAATATTTTCCACGAAATATCTTAAGAGTCTCATGCGACTCTGCAGCATTGAAAAAATGATGTCAATGAATATGTGGTTTAAGTCCAAGCAGGTCCACATAATGGTCAGAGGCACAAATGTGTGAAAAACAAGTTTTGTGATGAAGCACATGTTAACTGTAAGAAACAATCTTAAAGTTACAGATACAAATATAATGGCATACAGGTATTTGTTGAACAATGGTATATTTTTAAAGCCAATTATTCTGTCAATTGTTCTGATACTATTGTTAAAGTTATGAAAATATTTATCCGAGAAAACTAGGGAAGTAACGACACCATAGCAATACTCAAAATGTATCATATTATAGTAACTTAATTCAAAATCAGAATACATAAAAATACTTGTGATAGAACTGAAAATAACGCAGTATAATTTAGTAAAGAGACACTTCAGATTGGATCGACTTAGCTTGAAATAACGGCCTAATAAAACTTGAAGCAAAATAATTAATTTAAGCAGTGTTCTAGGAGAGGTCACTTTTCTTAGTAATTTTAACATCTTTGAAAAAGTGTTCATAATATTCATGTTGCTCGAGCACGTTCATGAAGCTCGCTTTAACAAAGAATTGTAACATAACATTGAATATTGATCATGACTCTAATTATAAAATTTCATTATAATCATTATCATAAGCCACTCTGTCGTATTGGAAGCGTATATTAATTAAAACGATGAAACCATATATACACGTGTATGAGTAATGTTGAACGGGTTAAAAATACTCATGAAAATGAATCTACCAACTCTGAGATATGAATAGTATAGATATAAAAAATAATTTAAAAGACCACGTTTTTAATATATTTTTTTTGTATTGCTAACTTTATCATTTAACATATAAACTTAAAATAATGTCACTAAGCTAACAATACAATATCACCCTTGCATCTGTGAAGACTTTAATGAATATCTATACTAATATTATAAAGCTGAAGAATTTGTTTGTTCGTTTGTTTGTTTGTTTGTTTGAACGCGCTAATCTCAGGAACTACTGGTTCGAATTGAAAAATTCTTTTTGGGTTGAATAGACCATTTATCGAGGAAGGCTTTAGGCTATATATCATCACGCTTAAGCCAATAGGAGCGGAACAGCGATAAAGAATGTTTTAAAATCGGGGATTCCACGGGGACGAAGTCGCGGGCAGCAGCTAGTTATATATAAAAGTAATTCAGATAGTAGTCGCTTATTAAATCAATTTATGTCACTCAATTTATGAAATTTGTACTTAGAACTAACTTGAACTTAGAACTAAGTTTCCGTTCCCATTGGAATAAGGGGCTAAAATATAGTCACTGAAAATTTATCTTTTCATTGGGAAAAAAAAAATTATTATAATCGGTACAGCGGCTTCGAAGCTTATTCGGTTCAAACAAACATATTTTTCCTCTTTCTAATATGATGATGATGTTACTTAGCTGCATCCGTATTAACCTTTTTTTTACGGGGGAAACCCTCATGGATGTCTTCCACCCTGGGGCGGGTGGAGGGGTCTGTCAGACTCTTACTGACTAAAACCACCCCGGTGTTCCATCTCTCACCTACGGGGATCGCGAGAACGTATGCGACATCTGTAATCCCCGGCTGGTGCCAGCCCGCCTCTGCGGGCCACCTCGTGTCTGCGGAGAGAGTGAGCTGTTGACTCCCTCCGCGACGTCAGAGAGGGGCGCACGGGAACCCCACGCGCCGCCACCTCGGGTCCGGATGAATGGGGGGCGGCAGACGTCCCCAAGTCCGCCGCCCCTGAACCCAGTTAGGGGGGCCGGAAGAGTCCTCCTCCGACGCCCGGTGCGCCTGCTGCGGGCGGGGAGAGAGTTCGAGATCTCCCTTTCCCTTTCCGCAGCCTCCTTCTGCGAGGTAACTGTTTCGCAGAAGGAGACCACCGCGTCCCAGGACTCCTCGCCGCCGAGCATAGATTGGACTACGGCTGGTAGCGAAAGGTCACTGCCTACTGTTACAATTTAATAATTTATTCTCTAGTGGTTTGGTGGTGAAAAAGAAATTACACAACAACTGTGGTAAACAATGTATATTGATAATCTTTTAGAAACTTAATTTTATTCAAATACACTCAAACCTACTATTGCCAGCCAGCTAAAACTTCAGTAGGAGGAGCTATGGTCGTGGGGAGCTAGAGATAAGCACAGGTACTGTTCCGTTTGAGGGTGATAATTAAATTCTACAAGTTCAGTATTAAGTTAGAATAAGAACCTTCCTTCCAGTTATTGTACTAGATACTAAGTAAAGATAAATGGGCGCCAGGGACTTGAAGAGTCCCAGATCCCGGAGCCGACGGAGGTGTCCAATATACTTCCAGATGAATGTGGAATGTCGAATCCAAGATCCTCAATTTAAATAGGATAAGGGCCGGTTTCCACTGTTGAAAACCGAACTAAGGTAACCAATTGGTTCTTACAGGAACCGTATGAAAATAAATATCAAAAGTAGAAGTAGGAATAAAAGAAAATAAAAATTAAAAAAAAACCGTCCCGCCTGCGCTATCGCTTGACGGGTCCGCCAGCCGCACAGTCGTCTCCGTGAGAGGCTTCCGGTGGACTCGAGGAACGGGTCTCGCGTTCAGGCCCCAGATGCTCCTCTAGATTCTGGCAGCGAGACGAATCTCCCGAGGTGCCTCTCCTGGAATCGACAATACGGAGGCCTAATAATATAAAAGGGAAAACTAATTTACCACCATGAGGTGATGGAGCTGGGACAACTAGAAGGCCAAACATTGGCCTGAGTGGTGAGAATAGGAATATGGATTACCCACGTGGCATCCATAAACTCCACAACAGGTGTTATTTGCGTTCCCTAAGCAATAATTTAATACTGTGAAAAACACGGTGAATTTCCTATGGCACATCTCTGATTAATAGTCAGCGGGGAAATACTCACGGTTGGCTTGGGAAGAGAGCACTTGACTGCGAGATCCTCGGCTGGCTGGAAAGCTGTCTGAGCTTGCGCAACTAGGAATCCTGTAATAAATATCCAGGGATCACGACAATATCCTTATAACAACCAGGGGAGGGCCTACAGACCACTTCCACGCACTATTACGAACAAATCCTTACCTTTTTAAAACATGGGATGAGATTTGTAGTTTCTCTTAAGCGGGTTCAAGGGTAAATGGACGCCAATTAACACCAACGCCCTTCTATAACAAGGCAGTCCAAGGCCAACCGGAACTAGACGGAGCATTTCTAAAATCTCCCCTCTTCTCGGGTAAAATGACTAGAAGATCAATATTACACTAAGACACTTAACTTTTGAAAATCACTAACAGCTGTTCAGAGTGACGTTAAACGCTGAAACAATAAGAATCTTCATGATCCAGACCGAAAAACAAATTCTTTGTAATTTCAAATACCAAAACTTATCTTGATTGGGGTAATTAACTCAGAATATTAAATGGGGAAATTAAGAATCTACGACCTTGCTACATTATGCTAAAGACAATTCACAGACTAAAAATAGATTTGTTTGACAGCGAACATTCCAGATAGAAGTCTATACTAAAAAAATGGATATGACTTCCGCTTACGGTTATTTAGTTTATTATGATTTTTATTACCGAAAGCTGAAAATTAATAAGGATTGTTCCGTACAATATTATTTCGAGAATTAGCAATATCATGTTAAAATATCGATTAAAACTACAACTGTGAATCGGCAACCACCAGATGTCGCCTCTAACTGACAGACAGTGACGTTCGACGGAATGACATTTGGAATGTAAACAATCCTAACTTGATTACAATATTATTTATCTAATTTATATTATGCAAACCTGTTTAATTGGATTTATTGTAAGAAAGTGTTAACCGAAGAGTCTAGTGACAAAATACAGTTCAAGGAACGAGTCCTCCTATCAAGTGCAGGCCAAAGTCAAATGTACAAACTACAATGAAATAAGTTACTTGGGAACCTGATTATGTACGACTAATGTTTTCAGGTAAATGCTACTTTAATTACAAGAAACGAAGCTGTTTTATACCAACCCGTGGTAGGTACAAAAAATACAACGTAACAGTACCTCCCCAACCACCAGAGATTTGACCAGCTAGGGCAAATCTCGACGCTGGCCCTCCAGCGTCAAAGTCTCCAAAGTACCGACCACACTTACAAAAATCTACAACGTTCAAGCCTGAAAACATGAACAGAGAAAGAAAAAGAAAGAATTATATGTAGAAGCCGGTCGAGCACCGGTTAATACACAACATCCTCCAAGCTGATATAAACTGGATACTTAGGTAGTTATGGTAGGTAATACACAAACCACACAGAATTTAGTCACACTTCAAATATAGAGTAACAAACCGCTCTATTAGGAGACATTGTAGTAGGCTTTGGTTGTCGGGTCTACAATTCCGCCCGTGTTTTATGGCTTATTTTTAGTTATCCATGAGACCTGTGTAATATAATATTTCCCCTGGAGCAAGTCTAATCTATTTACGAACATATAAAAGACGAGCCTCAAAGAGAGTATAAATGTGTAACTAACTCCCAAAGTACCAGTTACTTAGTCTGACCTACTATATTTATATAGGAAAGACCACCTTACACCATCGTATACCACCTTTCACATTCTAAATAAGAATATCGATACCTAAGCTGAGCTGGTACCCAAATAATACATAAAAAAAAATGTTACAAAGTAACGATAATTGGCTAACCGTCTTCCTTAAAAGGAAATTGACGGTTATTCCGCCCCTGAAAAAAAAATACCAACTAAAACGTTTTCCATCAATGCAGCCTACACGCCCGCCATTACGGCCTCCTATCTCAGGACTATCATTATGCTGCCTTACCAGCAATCCGGAGATTAATACCTCCAACACAGATGTCAATCCTGCCACAACCACAGACTAACAACAACTTTTAAATAAACGCCTTCCCTACTCCTAAATATAGTTTACAAATGTGAACACAGTAGGAACCTGTGTACCACTACAAACCGAAAAGACAGTGTAAAATATATTAAATCTCCTGTATTCTAGCACCGTGCACATACAGTCACCAATGCTAAAATAAAAACCAGCAACCTCAAGGCATATACAGCCCTCAATGGTTACTTAACCAACTAATTCTAACTAATTTATATGTTAGTTTAAATTCTAATAAAATAAAATAAATTATTCCTGGCCACATGATGATTTCAAATCCTTGATATGCCATGTGCCAAGGTTTTTACCGGAACTACAGCCTTCCAATTCATACACTAAGGGTGAAAGTTTTTTCCTAATTATACATCTCTCATATTTAGGAGCTAATTTTGCCATGAAGAACTTGGAGGCGTCACTCTGGGGATATGTTTTTTTCCACACAGTGTCGCCTACCTCAAACTCCGCGTGCCTCCTACTACTGTTATAATAACGAGCACTACGTTTATGTGATTTTATGAGCGCGTCCTTTACTTTATCGAAGATACTATCCAATGCCCCTAGCTGATTTGCATATGAACTGCGGGAAGCACAAGCTAGCGTGGGCTGTCCAACGGTATCTTTGCCGAAGACATCACCACTACTAACTGCCTCTCTGCCATGTACTAGGAAGAACGGGGTAAAACGAGTAACTTCATTTGTGGAGGTGTTCATAGCGAACTGAATCTTAGAGATGTTAACATCCCAGGATCGATGATCATCCTCCACGAGTATTGATACCGCGGTCATTATGGTACGGTTATAGCGTTCCACGGTATTCACGCTTGGGCAATAACGAGGTGTGAAGTGAACTTGAGGAATTTTGTACTTCTCTAGTAGTGAACGAATCTCATTACCCGTGAATTGCGTCCCGTTGTCTGCTATCACCGTACGGGGTATACCGTGTACCAGGAAAACGCCGTCTTCTAGTTTCTGCACTATAGCCTTACCAACGGCTCTACGTAAAGGAAACAGTAAACAGTACTTCGTAAAACAGCACACGACAACTAAAAGATATGTGAATCCTGCTCTAGACCGTGGCAACGGACCTACCAAGTCAATGCTAATGGTTTGAAATGGCTTGGAACACTCTTTCGCATCACCCAAGAGACCGGGAGTAGGTAATTGTGAGTGTTTATATGCGGCGCATGTATCACATTTACCAACGTAGCTAATCACATCCTTGTACATGTTAGGCCAGTAGTATCGGAGTGCAAGTCTCTTATAGGTTTTAAATACACCGAAATGTGGTGACAATTCGCCACTATGGTGACTCTTTAATAATTCTTGCCTATTTCCCTCCGGTACCACCTGCTTCCAATCATAGTCACTAGCCACACCGAATTTATTTTTTGCATAACGGTAAAGTTTACCCTCTTTAATAAAAAAATTTGGGCACGATCTAGGCATACTGACACATTTATCCCACAACCTTTTAAACCACTCGTCAGTGTCGGACACACTAATTTCCAGCACCGGAACGCCACGAGATAAGGCATCTGGAACCACATTGTCCCTGCCTTTGCGGTGTTCAATGGTAAAGTTATATGGTGATAACCGACAACCCCAACGAGCTAACCGACCAGAGGGATTGGTTAAATTAAAGAACCATTTTAAACTAGAGTGGTCGGTTATCACTTTAAACGCAGGACCGCCTTCCACGTAAGGACGAAAGTGTTCCACGGCGAATACCACAGCGAGGGCCTCACGTTCCGTTGCTGAATAATTGCGTTCCGCCGGGTTAAGCGAACGACTGCAGTAGGCTATTGGGTGCTCCTCCCCATTTATAACCTGAGTCAGAGTGCCCGCTATCCCAAAACTGGATGCGTCACAATGAATCTCAAAAGGCTGAGCGAAATCTGGACAAGCCAATACTGGAGCCGACACCAATGCTTCTTTCAAGGTTAAGAACGCGGTTTCTGTCTCAGCCGTCCACTCAAAAGGCGGCGCTTTTTTGCTGGTACTCGTTAGTGCGTTTAAAGGGGCCGCTATCGAGCTAAAATTTTTAATAAAACGTCTATAGTACGAGGCCGTTCCAAGAAACATTTTCACTTCCTTACGAGTTGTAGGGGTTGGAAAGTTGACAATTGACTGAACTTTCGACGGATCAGTGTGTAAGCCACGTTCATCTACTCTGTAGCCGAGATATTTTAGTTCTCGTCGAAAGAAACAGGACTTACGTAAATTAATCGTCAAATTAGCCTGCGTTAACTTGTCCAAAACCCGTTTCAGAAGCGAAATGTGCTCCTCGAAGGTCGATGAGCAAATAATGATGTCATCTAAATAAACAAACACCTTATTACCAAACTCCGGGCCGAAAAGTCTGTCCATTAATCGCTGTTGGGTGGCTGGTGCTCCTGTCAACCCAAAGCACATAACTTTAAAGTGAAACAAACCTCGACCGGGAACTGTGAACGCGGTTTTTTCTTTGGACGAAGCGGAGTCCAATTCAATTTGCCAAAATGCAGATTTCAAATCAATAGATGAAAGATATCGCGCGTCCCGCAACTGGTCTAAGATGTGAGAGACGTAGGGTAGTGGATACGCATCTTGCTTGCTAACCGCATTCAGCTTTCGACTGTCTAGGCAAAATCGCCATTCCCCATTCGGTTTTGGAGCCAGCAGAACCGGGTTATTCCACGCGCTATTGCTAGGTTCCACCACTCCCATCTCCAACATCTCATCCAGCTGACGGTTTAGTTCCTTGAGACGTTCAGGTGATAAAGGATAATAACGCTGTTTAATAGGAGGAACATCACCTGTGTCTATTTTATGACGCAACAGATGAGTACGCCCTAATCCTTTAGCCTCAAAGGAAACCTTTTCGAAATCTTTAATTAATAACTCCGCCTCGTTCTTTTGATCCGGTGTTAATTCGTCAAACGGCTGTAGGTGCCTAACCTCCGAGACGCATGCATGACCTCTATAGTTTTTTAAATATTGAAAAGGTAATTCCTTAAAAATTTTTGGTGCCAAATTAAAGGCCTTCCAAAAATCTACGCCAAAAATTAACGGTGTGGTAATTTCTGGAATAATATAGAATTTAATAACCTTAGTCACTCCCATGAGAGTCACTGGTAAAAATAAATAACCCTCCACGGGTGCCCGCGAATCGTTGGCAGTTACGATGCTGCTCAACTGTCCATCGACGTGAAGAGTCGCACCTGCCCTTATGAATTGTTGGCCAACATCAGAACCCAACACTGAAATGCAAGAACCCGAGTCGAGTAAACCGTAATAATGCTCATCGTATATAGAAACTGTTAAATGAGGACGCCTGTCGTCCGTAGTCTTATAACGAACTGTATCCACCCTTAGTGAAGTAAAGAATAATTTTAAAAATTTTAAATAGTTGTCCCAATCGGACTTATCAAAATTTTGGCTGTAGTTCCGCAAATTTAGTTTTTTGAAATGCAGGTAGGACAGGACTGAGCCTCCTGCTTTTTACTGCACGTAGGGCACGATGGTGCACGTACGCCCTTCTTGCCGCAACGGAAACACACAATTGCTTTGGATTTGCATTGTGATAACGAGTGCCCCTTAACCCTACAACGAACACAGAACAACGATCCAGAATCAGTTTGCACGGCTTCAATCCTCGGTGACCCTTTCGGGGTTTTGTATGCCAAGTCTGCTGCAACAAAAGAAGGCGTAGGTTTGGGCGGCTCGTGGAACTGAGCCCTGCTATGGAAACCTAGCTCCAGTTGTCTACACTTCTTTTTCAACTCGACTAGCGTGTTGACCTCCATCACTGACAACCCCGACGTGTATTCCGGTCTCATATTGAACTTGATCCGTGCTAAACGATCGTGTTCAGGAACCCTGTAAGAAAGCCTACTGTAAAGATTCTCCATGACTGCTATATATATACAAGACAGCTCAGTCGACCCTTGCGTTCTATTAGTTATTTCTGAAAGGAGACGCATATCGTAATCAGGTGGAACGAAATCAGTGAGTAACTGCTTCTTCAGTTCCGCCCAATTACCAACCGTCGCTTTTATTCCCCGGTACCACAATAAGGCCCCGTCCGAGAAAAGATCTAGACCCGATTGATGTAAAGAGGCTTCGCTAATACCTCTGGCTTCGGCAAGCTCCTCAAGACGCTCAATAAAAGCTTTCACGCAACCTGTACCGTCAAATTTGTGATCTAAGGATTTAACAGACTCTTTCTTGCAGGAAATGATGACGTCCTTCGTCTGCAAATCTGACCGTACAATCGGTGTCTCCTCGGCGGAAGTTAATGACTGATGGAAGCTCGCGTTAATTGAATCAATTTTTGCTAAATAATCGTTAAGCTGCTTGTCAACGGCCGCATAATCGGTACTAAGATCAGGTGGGGGAGTAGTCCTACTCAAACGATGAAAGAGGTGGAATCCCAAAGCTTTAGCGCGGTTAAATTTTTTAAAACTGGAGGGGAACCTATCTAGCACTTCTCCAAGCTCCGGCAGTTTGGCCTTAATTACTTGTAGCTCGGCTTTCGGATCCAAATTCGTCTCCACTATATCGTCTGAACATACCAAGCGACTGAGATCCCTAATTTGGACCCGTAGTTCCTCTACGGTTGAGGCGGGTTTCGCGTCTCGGACCAGTACTTCGTATGTGAGCTCGTCTTTGCGAAGTAAATTAAATGTAATGGGTCGCTCCATTTTGTAAAATTTAAAAAAAAAGTGAGATGAACTGAAGTAAAAACTGGCTGTCACAATCTACAATCTCGAACAATGTAAAAATGTTAACTATAGTAAACGCAGTTACATAAATAGCAGCCTTATAGAGTAAGTTTATAAACGTAAGTTATTAAAATAGTAGGTTATTATTCCAAGGATAAGAATCCAGGCGTTTTGTTTTCGGACACAAGTTAAAAATCAAAAATGTATACAGCAGCAAGAAGTGGTAAAAAAAAGTAAAAGTAAATAAAAGTGTATAAAACAGTACAAACATATAAACATGAACCCGTTTAAAAAAAAAAGAATCCGCGCGACGGTTTTTTTTTTCTTAAAATTAGAATAACTGGAAGGCTTTAGAAACAGTACTCTGGCTTGTAAGGTACAGCAATAGACGTAACCTCTATCTCTAACTAATACACACGTTGGTCGCCACTGTTACAATTTAATAATTTATTCTCTAGTGGTTTGGTGGTGAAAAAGAAATTACACAACAACTGTGGTAAACAATGTATATTGATAATCTTTTAGAAACTTAATTTTATTCAAATACACTCAAACCTACTATTGCCAGCCAGCTAAAACTTCAGTAGGAGGAGCTATGGTCGTGGGGAGCTAGAGATAAGCACAGGTACTGTTCCGTTTGAGGGTGATAATTAAATTCTACAAGTTCAGTATTAAGTTAGAATAAGAACCTTCCTTCCAGTTATTGTACTAGATACTAAGTAAAGATAAATGGGCGCCAGGGACTTGAAGAGTCCCAGATCCCGGAGCCGACGGAGGTGTCCAATATACTTCCAGATGAATGTGGAATGTCGAATCCAAGATCCTCAATTTAAATAGGATAAGGGCCGGTTTCCACTGTTGAAAACCGAACTAAGGTAACCAATTGGTTCTTACAGGAACCGTATGAAAATAAATATCAAAAGTAGAAGTAGGAATAAAAGAAAATAAAAATTAAAAAAAACCGTCCCGCCTGCGCTATCGCTTGACGGGTCCGCCAGCCGCACAGTCGTCTCCGTGAGAGGCTTCCGGTGGACTCGAGGAACGGGTCTCGCGTTCAGGCCCCAGATGCTCCTCTAGATTCTGGCAGCGAGACGAATCTCCCGAGGTGCCTCTCCTGGAATCGACAATACGGAGGCCTAATAATATAAAAGGGAAAACTAATTTACCACCATGAGGTGATGGAGCTGGGACAACTAGAAGGCCAAACATTGGCCTGAGTGGTGAGAATAGGAATATGGATTACCCACGTGGCATCCATAAACTCCACAACAGGTGTTATTTGCGTTCCCTAAGCAATAATTTAATACTGTGAAAAACACGGTGAATTTCCTATGGCACATCTCTGATTAATAGTCAGCGGGGAAATACTCACGGTTGGCTTGGGAAGAGAGCACTTGACTGCGAGATCCTCGGCTGGCTGGAAAGCTGTCTGAGCTTGCGCAACTAGGAATCCTGTAATAAATATCCAGGGATCACGACAATATCCTTATAACAACCAGGGGAGGGCCTACAGACCACTTCCACGCACTATTACGAACAAATCCTTACCTTTTTAAAACATGGGATGAGATTTGTAGTTTCTCTTAAGCGGGTTCAAGGGTAAATGGACGCCAATTAACACCAACGCCCTTCTATAACAAGGCAGTCCAAGGCCAACCGGAACTAGACGGAGCATTTCTAAAATCTCCCCTCTTCTCGGGTAAAATGACTAGAAGATCAATATTACACTAAGACACTTAACTTTTGAAAATCACTAACAGCTGTTCAGAGTGACGTTAAACGCTGAAACAATAAGAATCTTCATGATCCAGACCGAAAAACAAATTCTTTGTAATTTCAAATACCAAAACTTATCTTGATTGGGGTAATTAACTCAGAATATTAAATGGGGAAATTAAGAATCTACGACCTTGCTACATTATGCTAAAGACAATTCACAGACTAAAAATAGATTTGTTTGACAGCGAACATTCCAGATAGAAGTCTATACTAAAAAAATGGATATGACTTCCGCTTACGGTTATTTAGTTTATTATGATTTTTATTACCGAAAGCTGAAAATTAATAAGGATTGTTCCGTACAATATTATTTCGAGAATTAGCAATATCATGTTAAAATATCGATTAAAACTACAACTGTGAATCGGCAACCACCAGATGTCGCCTCTAACTGACAGACAGTGACGTTCGACGGAATGACATTTGGAATGTAAACAATCCTAACTTGATTACAATATTATTTATCTAATTTATATTATGCAAACCTGTTTAATTGGATTTATTGTAAGAAAGTGTTAACCGAAGAGTCTAGTGACAAAATACAGTTCAAGGAACGAGTCCTCCTATCAAGTGCAGGCCAAAGTCAAATGTACAAACTACAATGAAATAAGTTACTTGGGAACCTGATTATGTACGACTAATGTTTTCAGGTAAATGCTACTTTAATTACAAGAAACGAAGCTGTTTTATACCAACCCGTGGTAGGTACAAAAAATACAACGTAACACTACCACAGAGATGAAGGCACGGCGCGGCTCCTCCCAAGTGGCATACTCTGCCAGCGTATGCCGCGCCGGGTCCTCCCGACAGTCGACGCAGTAGTGACATCGAGATCCGTATTAACCTACCCCAACATCCTTGTAAGAGGCTTAGTAGATTGATTGAGTTCTAAAACTTTTGGTACTGTATAATGTAATTGACATTAACATTTACGAGTTTAAATTTAAAAGTCCAATCATACTTAAATGTACGCGGTGTACCAAGAAAAGTGGAAGCTAACGTGCAATTAATGAGACTATACAAGAAAAAAAAAGTGAATAAACTAAAAAGAGGGAGGGAAGAATGAAAGACATTTAGTTGGTGCCGATTCGTACATATTATTTTATACACAATATGTTATTTCCATCATAGTGATGTCCGACAAAAAGACTGATAAAATGTACGACCACGAAACAGAAATGAACAACACTCTTGACAAATTTATTGAATGGATTGACATGAATAACATAAAAAACCATTTAGATAAATCTGTTTACATACAGTTTAATGAATCTATTAATAATAAATACAATTTGAAACCTGACAATCCAAAACTTAATGAAGTTACGTAAAGGAAATTTCTTGTAGTAAAAATAGATCAAGACATCAATTGAAAAGCATAAGTCGATGATATATCTAAAACAAAAAATAAATTCGTATAGGTACTCAGAAAGGTTGAAAATATAACAAACATTAAAACTGATATCACTACCTATGTT
Organism: Hecatera dysodea; assembly: GCA_905332915.2. Classification (NCBI taxonomy): domain Eukaryota; kingdom Metazoa; phylum Arthropoda; class Insecta; order Lepidoptera; family Noctuidae; genus Hecatera; species Hecatera dysodea. Next base: position 14,115,565 of record HG995309.1, on the reverse strand, counting down.
GAATCATTAATACACTATGGGTTCATAATGTGTTTCATAATTCATAAATATAGTACTGACAAAAATAGGGTATTTGATGCACAAACAAAGACCAGAGGAATCATGCAGGCCAATATTTAAAAAACTTGGCTTATTACCTCTACCCTCTCTCTATATCTATGTTATCTAAAAAGTATGTATGTTTGTCAAGAAGCATAAAGACTTCTTTCAAAGGCAGAAGATGTATGTATATCTTCGAAACGGGCGAGATCCTTACAGGCTTATAATAAATGAATTACCAATACTAACCTAATATAGTAAAATCTGTTTAGCCATGTGTATTAGAATAAACATATAAAAAATGTCCAAGTGATTTAAAAGTAGATCTTAGATGGTTTAAAAAAAATACTGCATTAATGGTTAAATAACAACAGTTTTTACATCATAAAAGAATTTACTGACGGGAAACATTTTTAATGTAACCAAATCATGTTTTATACAAATAATACTATTTCTATTTCTAAAAGATAAGACCACAGCAAACATCCTTAAAAACGAGTGCATCTTTAGTTACACATGTTCGATGAAAATACACCTAAACACTTACACATAAAAACAACACTATTTCAATACTCAGTGCATGAAATTGTTAAAGGTCACATCATTGATGACATAGTAACATCGCATCGCTTCGCAAAACTTTAATTTTTAAAAATTAGTAAAATTACAAACTCACTATACTTTCTATTTTAAGCCAGGATGTTATAGAACGAGCAAAATTTGTCCTCCAATTAGAATTCCAGGCTGACTCTATTTTCTTTGTCATGACACGCCAAGAACAATTTAATATCGGCCGCATAGGTAATTTTTCAGATAAGTAATTCAAAGTCGGAATTTCGTGAGAAATTCGATTTTATGTTCTTTTGACTTTGGAAACCTAACGTATTTAGCCAGCCTTAAGTACGCGTAGAAGATGATAAAAAAAATCGAATATGGATTGTTACGAGGGTGACTAATATAGTTTGAGACAGTTTATTACTTACTAGCTTCTGCCAGCGACTTCGTCCGCGTGGAATAGTTACTTTACCCCCGATTTTGAAACTCTCAGCCCGATCGGTTTAAAATTGACAAAAGATAGACATGCTGTTTCGGGATATTTTTTAGGTAATTTTATGTAGAACATTTCCGTCATACATGATTTCTATGTAACTTTAACCATTAAGGCTACACTCGCGACGGAAGCTTAAAAAATGGAGTAACTTCTTCCGTTTTCCCAACATTTTCCTTCACTGCTCTGCTCCTATTGATTGTAGCGTGATGAAAAGTATACTATAACCTGCCCAGGAGTATGAAGAATAATTGCACCAAGTTTCGTTAAAATCGGTCGAGTAGTTTTTGTTTCTATAAAGAACATACAGACAGACAGACAGACAGAAAGACAGACAGACAAAAATTTTACTGATTGCATTTTTGGCACCAGTATCGATCACTAATCACCCCCTGATAGTTATTTTGAAAATATATTCCTTGTACAGAATTGACCTCTCTACAGATTTATTATAAGTATATAGATATAGATTAGACAGAAGTATAATGGAAAAACGACACTTAAACTAAGCTCATCAACAAATAACATATTAAATAGTAAAATGACTAAGCTGTAAAGCAACAATAACATAGGTAATACAGAGGCTAATGAGTGAGAAGGGCAGGTAGATGTTGAGCGAAACCGCACGACCGATCGTGTATCTAAACGGCCGCAGCGAAACATACTGCAGGGCTGTCTCGAGCTCATAGCGGAGAGACTCATCTGTGGAACATTCATAAAAATATAACAAAAAAAACCAATCACAAAGGTGCAGCTTAAGTCAGTCTTAAAGCGCGGAGGTCAGAGAGGCAGTCGAATAGCTTAATGCTAAATACTAGTACTCAGCTGCATTTGAAAAGATTGGAGATCACGAAACCTGTGATGACTCAAACAGTAACCGTATTTTTTAAAAATTCGACTTACCTGAACACCTAACGAGTTGTTTCGTAAGAGTTTTTCTGATTTTGTCCACTTCGTACATAATTGCTTCTACGATGATTGCTGGACAAGACAGGTCACACAAAGTATGTACGATTTCTGGTGCAACCAGCATGGTTAATACAGGTATTTGCTATAAAATTTGAAAAAAATATAAAATTATTTATCCTAATAGAGGCTTCGGGTTCGATCAACTACGATCATTTTCAAAATTTTCTAAAATGTATACGAATGACATGCACTGACGACTTATCTAGTGGTCTATTATGAAATCAAAATTAAAAACCTTTATTTCAAAGGGAACATTAACAGTGAGCTCCGCTCAGAGCCGACGAATTCATTTGATGTTTCCCATACATACATTAAAAGAAAACTGTAACGAGAAAAATCTGCAGCAAAACACACTCATTGATACCATCTCCAGTGACATATCTCTATGCACTTGCGTGCACGGCTCTAGAAATTTGAAAATCATCATCGCTGATTTTATCAAGTGTTGGCATTTGTTGATTCATTCAATTCTTTAATTAAGTACTAAGATTATATTTAATCATCTTAAAAGACCGTGGACAGTGTCAATCTACCGTTTAAATTTGACCCTAATAGTTGTGCGTGTATGAGTAAAATGTGGAGGGGATGTGTGCAGATGTTTGATGTAGTGAGTGATGTGTTATGAGTTTGTGCGTGTTAGAATATAGGGACGACTTGTTTTTGACCCATTGCGAGTGTTGTGTTGCCGCTTAAAAAATCAAGAACTGGCCCTCAGTTCGTAGCAAGTAGAACAAAAACAATATCTTAAGAAAAGATGCATACTCACATGATTGAAAAATAATATAACTGCACTTTTTGTCAAGGATATAAGTTTTGGAAAGCCTCCAACAAACATTGCAAATATCTGAAAACAGAAATATATAATTAATGAAAAAATAATAGAAGAAGATAAAGAAAGAATAAAAAATGTTTCTTATAATTATACCTGATACTGCATTTGCTTATCAACAAACTCCATACTGTCTAGCAGGTGATCATAATAATGCAAACTCTTTCTTATATGTTTTCTACTGATAGCTACTTCATTTTTTCCAACAAAGTTTATAGGAATAGAATTATTTTCCACAAAATATCTCAAGAGCCTCATGCGACTATGCAGCATTGAAAAAATGATGTCAATGAATATGTGGCTGAAGTCCAAGCAGGTCCACATAATGGTCAGAGGCACAAATGTATGAAAAACAGGTTTTATGATGAAGCATATGCTAACTGTAAGAAACAATCTTAAAGTTACAGATACAAATATAAGTGCATACAAGTATTTGTTGAACAATGGTATATTCTTAAAGCCGATTATTCTGTCAATGGTTCTGATACTATTGTAAAAGTTATGAAAATATTTATCCGAGAAAATTAGGGAAGTAATGACACTACAGCAATACTCTAAATGCAGCACACTATTGGAACTAAATTCAAAATCTGAATACATAAAAATACTTGTGATAAAACTGAAACTAAAACAGTATAATTTAGTAAAGAGACACTTCAGATTGGATCGACTTAGCTTGAAATAACGGCCTAGTAAAACTTGAAACAAAATAATGATTTTAAGCAATGTTCTAGAAGAGGCCACTTTTCTTAGCAATTTGAACATCTTCGAAAAAATGTTCATAATAATGTTGCTACTCAAGCACGTTCGTGAAGCTCGCTTTAACAGAGAATGGTAATATAACATTGAATATTGATCATGACTCTAATTATAAATTTTCAATATAATCATTATCATATGCCACTCTGCCGTATTGGAAGCGTATATTAATTAAGACGATGACACTATATACACGTGAATGGGTAATGTTTAATAGGTTAAAAATACTCATGAAAATAAAACTACCAACTCTGAGATATGAATAGTATAGATATAAAAAATAACCTCAATCTTTGGGAGTCCGCCGTGTTGAACTTAAAATAATGTCACTATGCCAACCATCCATTGGCGACAAAGCAATTAAGTATGAAGATTTAGCACTTGAGGTTAACATGTGAAATGTGGACTCAGCTGTCATTGTGTCAATTGCCGTTTCTGCCAATGGCCAAAGACTTCTTTGAAAATCTGTCGAAGCTAGCATTGCGTAGTTGGATAAATACGGAGGGTAGTACTTCTTGTTGTTGCTCGATTAGTGAGGCGGTTCCTTTCTTTGGAACCCTTACTACTAGTCGATTGGACCCTGTTCCCGACCCGCGGACTATATAGAGTTAGGAAAATTTCAGCTCATTCGGTTGGACATTTTTAAAAATTCAGTAAGTGTTGTGACCCATAAACACTAAATTAACAAAAAAGTTAAACAAAGAGCTGTTAATAAATACAACTTGGCGCTTCAACTTGAAAACCACTTCGTATTGGTTCCTTTGAATAGTGAAGATGTCGATGAGCGTCATAATATAAACAAACGAGATATTGGCTGCAATAACAAATAAACTAAACAAAAGACAACATAATTCGCCGAAACATAACAGTAGCTAAAACTCAACATTAAAATGCGGTTGTGAGAACTACATTAGGGAGTTGGCTGGGCTAACGATATCAAACAAGTTCTCAATTCAGTTCAGTACGGTGGCAATTTGTGCAATTTGCGCAAATTGCGACTACGGAGGAGTTTTAGCGTTATCGTGAGACTTGGAAACTTGACGATAATGCTAAGTTTAGCTACATATGGTAATTGGTTGAGTGCTAAGATGTTTCTGAAAGGGATATTCGGACAAACACTGCTGTTTAGATAGTACTAATGCAATGCTCCGAAATACGATACAATCTGAAATTCTAATGAAAGTGGGCTCTAGACGGAGTGAAATTCTATGAACAACAAAATAATTAAAGTGGTGTAACAGAAATAATGCAATACAATTTTTTCTGGATGGAAGTTCATCAAATGACTTTCCCACTCTGGGTGAAGCGGAAGAGAGTGTCAGACTCTTACTGACTAAACCCACCCGTGTTCCTTCTAGTGTCCTTTGCGTTCTAGGGCCGCGGTGACTCTTTCGAACAAATTCTACAACATAATGCAATACCTGAAAACTAAGAATTATACTCACCATTTTTACTACCAGGGGTCAAAATGAAATTATGAATTGAAATCAACTGTTACATAACTTACTTGTTTTCGAGTAATCTATACTATTATTATTAAACTGAAGAGCTTTTTAATCTCAGAAAGTACTGGTTTGAATTGAAAAATTGTTTTATTGGTGAATACCGTATTTATCTCTTTTTATTGAGGAAGGCTATTATCACGCTACGACCAACAAAAGCGGAGCATCCATGAAAAATGTTACAAAAACTATTTTTTTTTTCTCTGTCTTATGTGATGCAGACAAAGTTGCGCGGGTCAGTTAATGCGATCATTAACCGTATAGTTCGGTAGTAGTACCAATTGGTACTAGACATGCAAACCTCCGCCGGCTCGGTTGTAGTACCAATTGGACCTCAAAGTTACGTCATACGACATCCTAAATAATAATTGCATTTTTGAAAAAGCCACTTAAAAAATCTTATGTATGGGCGTTAATTAAAACAATTAGATAAAATGCTCATATCTTAGCGCCATTAATTCTTTAATATTTAACCCACAAGTTTACTAATTTTCATAAATAAAATTGATGTGCATAAATGTGATAATCGCCATCAACCATCATTCTTATTGTTTTTTTTTATTGTTAGGGTGTACCAAAACGATTATGCGAATCGATTTATTTTTTATTTCAACCTAATCGATTAATTTAAATTCGTTACTAAAATATTAGGAAAAAATGCGTTTAAGACATAAAATACAGTAAGCATTAATCATAATTATTATTTATGCTTTCTTATGTAATTCAAATAGGATTTTAAAAATCCGACTTCTAAAAAAGGAGTAGGTTCTCAATTCGGATGTTTGTATTTTTTTTTAATGTTTGTTCGCGCATAACTCCGTCGCTTGCCAACCGATTTGAAAAATTATTTTTTTGTTGGAAAGGGTATACCTCCCAAATGGTCCCATGAATATTTTGTCGAAATCGAACAAGCGTTTTTTTTGTTAATTTCAATAAATGATAGCAAATCTGTCGGGATAGCTGAAATCGCATGTTTGTTTATTGTTTACTACAATTTATACCACGTACGCTGTGATGGGTATGTTTAGCTGGGAGTGAACCACTAAAAAGTGAAAAATAAAAAAACTTTTTACAAAAAATAGAACCGACTTCTAAACAAAAAAACCAAAAAGTATAAAATAACTTTAATTTCGGAAGTCGGTGTGTTCAACAACAAAAAGCAACCAAAAACACCGAGTTCCGAAATTAAAGTTATTTTATACTTTTTGGTTTTTTTGTTTAGAAGTCGGTTTTATTTTTTGTAAAAAGTTTTTTTCTACCATAAAGAAAGAAATCTACTGAACAGATTATCGGACTCAAGGTTAATTTGCGCAGAATTGTCTGTTATTCAAAATAAGAATGAAAAATATTTTATTCCTTTTAAATTACTGAGAGTTTTATGTTAGATACTTTCAGCTGGTTGCGTACGAAATACCAAGCTTATCTATACTAATATTATAAAGCTGAACAGTTTGTTTGTTTGAACGCGCTAATCTCAGGAACTACTGGTTCGAATTGAAAAATTATTTTTGGGTTGAATAGACCATTTATCGAGGAAGGCTTTAGGCTATATATCATCACGCTTAAGCCAATAGCATCGGAGCAGCGATAAAGAATGTTTTAAAATCGGGGATTCCACGGGGACGAAGTCGCGGGCAGCAGCTAGTAATTTATGTATGTTAAGTAGGTCTAGACAAATTTACACTGGTATTTAAAAATTTTTTTTTGTGTAATAATGGTAATGGTAATGGTGTGGTAATGTGTAGTAATGGTATCAGATGTTTTTTATAATATTATGAAAATTGAATATTGCTTTATAAAATACTTTTCGATTTTGCCATCCTGCTCCTGAAGCCTAGTATCTAATATGTCCATGCAGGGCACGGAAAAATGCATTTTGGGCGATTCAAATAACACATACTTACCTACAAAATATATTTTCAAATTAAGATTCTAAAACTATCTTCTAAAAAAAGTTTAGGCCAAATTCTACATGGTAAATAACCTATCTCAATAAATTTTATATAAATATTATAAGTAAAAAGGGCACCGACTAGATTTTTCTAGTTTTGCGTTATGGGTGGGTGTTAGAGGGTTCCTAATCACGAACCGCGATAAACATCCATGAAAAAAATAGGGTAAAGTGCGAGCCGGAATCTTGCTTGGGTTGCGGGAATTCATAATGATTACCCACCGAATTTCATCTGAATCGTTTCAAATGCGTGAGTATGCGTGGCATGAGTAGTCCTTTGCTTTATAAATATTTTTTAATGCACATGTTTAATAAATAAATAATAATGTCCGCACAAATCGAACTTCGAAGTTAAGCTACGCTTGCCGAGATCGGCTAGTGGATGGGTGGCCATCTAATACAAATTATGTTTCCACCATGGCTTGGAAAGCATGTCGTTGGTCCCGGCTGTCATTCGAACATCTTTGACAGTCGATAGGCCACAAACTATAACCCCAATATTGCCAAGAGGTATGTTCTACTTAGCTACTAGATTGTGGAGGTGTAAAAAAATGGTATTCATCTAAATCCGGTTAGGCTAGATGCCGAACCCAACATAGAAAAGGAAAAGGCTAGGCAGAATGACGTGAGTGTGTCTCGAAAACAAATTTTTTTTTTTTTTTTTTCAAAATTCGAATAGCCTATGACAGTACGGCATTTATGACTAATCGAATGATATCTGATTTGAAAAACCTATGCAGCCGTTTAGGCTACCGGACGTTCCAAAGAAATAGACGTAACTTTAAAAATACATATGTACCTACTTACATACATAGGTACATACTTTCAACAAACATTCTATAATGTAGTATATTTAGATAAGATTTTTTATCCGCAAAAGGACTCTCCTTTTGCGGATAAAAAAACTTATCACATTATATAGCATATCGAATTCAAATAACATTATATCAAAGTTCAAACCGATCCACTACCTAACGATACCATAGTCAATATAGAGATAAAAAAATATGTGAAAATAACTATTTCTGAATCACGAGCGCATTCTGGTTCTGCATTTAGATTTTGAATAAATTAGACAATTCGGCGCCAAATCCGCACGGGTCCGATTAATTTGTTCAGTTGATTTTATTTTTATATGTTGATTTTCAAAAAAAGAACTATTTAAATTACTTAACAAAGCGCAAATATGGTTTTTATAAAATGCTTATTGTATTTTATGATAAATAAAATATTTTGCACTAATTTTTAATAATCGATTTATCATAATTGCTCATTTATATTTATCGAGTCGAACGAAATAAAAAAACCATCGATTATAATAATCGTTTTCCCACACCCTAGCAATAAAAAAATCAATATGGCTGCCGATTTTAAACAAAAATATTTTAGCGGTAATGAATATTACGTGTTATTGGATCTGTGTTCGTTAATTGCATTTAAATCTGGGCTTTTTCTTGTTCTTCACGATATTTAGAATCATAATATGTGTATTTGTAATAGTATTTACATGTGAATGTGTGATTTTTGTGTGAAATAAAAACGTAAACAAACACAGTTGGCGCGAAACTTTGAGTTTGGATACCAAAAAACTTCATTACCGCTAAATATTTCCTTAGAAATATGTATGAATTCGTCAAATAATCAAATGATGAATAAACCACTACTCCTCAAGTGGAGTTTGGGTTTCTGGAATTCATAATTTTCATGTTTTTTAGCGTCGAACATCACTGCCATCAAAGTTGAAATGTAATATTTTTTTGTCAATATTGAACCCCTATTTTAAGTTAACTTGCATATAGAAACTGACAAAGAAAGACCGCAAATATAACGAATATGTCTTGATTTTACGGTTTTGCCTCTTTTCAGCAAGCGAGGAGGTTGTTTACATATATAATTTTAGCAAATCTAAGACCACTATCTTTTGGAAGGGTGTAGTAATGCGTATTTTAGACGCATTTTAAAGTTGACTGACGTGATTTGAACGATCTTAAGTTGTAATATAAGATATTTATCAATAACTTATCGTATAAAATTGCCGCAGAAAGAAATTTATCATAGTTAATTAAGATGCCGAATGTTGAGATAATTTCTGAAATTCATGACGTAACATGCAACACCCCGTCGACTCAGCTAGTGTGTCAAATGTCAAAATCTTGTCGAGCAGAGTGGTTAATTGAAAGAAAGAAACCGCTATTGCCTTTGGTTTGACTCGTGCCTAACTTCAAATACTCAATTTAGAAACAGCCGCTAATCAAGAAAATTCGTTGAATCTATGCTAATATTATAAAGAGGAAAGATTTTATTGTTTATTTGTATTGAATAGGCTCCGCAACTGCTTAACCGATTGAAAAATTCTTTCACTGTTGGGAAGCAACACTATCCCCGGGTGAAAAGGGCTATATTTTATCCCCATATTCCCACGGGAATGGGAACTATGCGGGTAAAAACACGGGTCACTGCTAGTCATCAATATTAGCCAATACCTAGGTGTAATTCTTGGTAGTAATTTATTACTAATCAGCCCGATCTTCATTAGCTCACGATGTAATTGGACTAAGTTAACATAATATCTATTACTATTATTATACCGTGGTGCAAATTGAGTGGCAATTAGGTCATTGTCAAGATGGTTCGGAAGTTAAGATGGTCGTTTTTCAAATTGCGGGTTTGGAGCCTGGTTACACTTTGTTTTTTTTTTACGGCTACTAAAACATAATTGGATAAAGCGTTGTTATCAACGCTTAATCCAATTATGTTTTAGTTAATTTGAGTAAATTCTGACTATTTTGTCTCACTGATGGACAAAAGTCTCACTCCCCCTTGTCCACACAACTCAGCCTGTTGCTTAATTTTTTAAGACTTTATATATTTAGAGGCTTTTGGGTATCACACATAACCATTTCAGCCACGGCATGTGTGGGATAACTCATAAAAACAATGTTTTTAAACAACTCAAGAGACAAGATACACTCGTATTAGCTAAATATCTGCATACAAAACCATAAATTTTCCGCACTACAGTGCGGAAGCTAGCAAAATGTACCCCATGTAAATGTGCCCTGTAGGGTTTAGACAAAAAACATTGAACAGAATAGAATAGAACAGAATTGAATACTTTTTATTATGTACACCATATAAGTTACAGAAAATATAGATGATGAAAACATAACATAGGGTGACGCAATGGGCGGCGTTATCACTCAAAGCGATCTTTTCAAGGCTAAAAGCAATCCTTGGGATGGATTTTAAAATAAAAAAGGAAATACAGTACTGTAGGTAGTCTTAGGTGTATTAATGATATATGCAATAAATACATAATAGATAAATATACACCATAATAATTATGAAACAAAATACATAGAACCCAAATAAAAACGATTAAAGAGAGAGATACGTAAACTAACTATAACAACTTGAAATTAATTAGGCAATTTCTGTAAGCTCATGGCTTACGTCCTACACTTTAAGATGAACAAACATGAAGCTAATCTGTTGACATCAACGATCTGCCGATGACTTGATCTGACACGCCTCAATAGCATGTTAATTAATAACCGCTGTGTGCAGATCATTATTCAAAATATAATATAGGTACCTAATTAATCAAACCATATCTTACTATACTACGAACATAGTTATGTAGATTGCTAGAAGCAGAGACGTATACTAACTCGTACTTTTTCTTATTCTTTGTCTGCAGGGACCCGCGGTTTCACTCGCGTAGTTCTCGTTCACACACACTAACAGAAAAAATTTGGGTTTTCTACGGAAAAAATCTAATTAGTTCGTCTGATAGATGTCCGAAAAATACTGGATATATATATAGATTATATATATATATATAATTTTATATAATATATATAATTTTTTTATCTTTTTTCACGTAAACAAAAAATGAATACGATACAGTGCGTTGAAAACTCACGTGACGTCACTACGCGCTACAATTTTTACTAGCGTTGTGACGTCGATGTAGCGCTAATCTGGCTGAAGTCCAAAAATAATGCCACCGGACTCGATGGCTTACCTGGGAAAGCCTGGGTCTTGGCCTCGGAGGCTCTCGGGTGTCGAGTAAAGGGATACGAGGGACGCGGTGTCCCGGGGCAGGGTCGTCTTGGCGGTCATTTAGTTTTTAGTAGTTTTTAGCCCTGGCTGGGGGCCTTAAATTCATTTGAGGCCACCACAGGATTGTTCGGTTAAGCAGTAACCAGCCTTAGTGTGCTGAACTGCGAGTGGTCACATCAAAAAAAAAATCTTGGTGGTGCCTCTTGATATACCAATGTCTTTAATACCCTAGAGTTGCAACAGGGAGGCACTCCGGTATCATCGGATGCCGCGCTCTCGCAATACACACATATAAATTATAATTTTTAGTAAATAAAACAAAATTAAATCCCCTAGTATTTCAGTCACAATATCACCAAAACGTTCTTATGATAAACAAAGATCTATCAACAATCCAGACTGGAATCGCCACAGTAAAACTTTAAATATACTCTATGCAAATGTAAGAGGGACTCATCTGTATGGAACGTGCGTTCATTACACGGGACGAACCGGAGGCGACACGTCCACGGGATAATTATGTCATCGTCCGGTCCGTCGACGGATTAAAAGGTATGGAAATAATTTGGGGACGAAATTGCGCGGTAAATTTAAGTTTGTGTTGAGGATGAGGTAGTTAAATCATACAAGTTCTTGTTATTACAAGTGTCAAATAGAAAACTTCAGCAAACTTGCCTATGTGTAATGGTCTTTAAAGCCAGTATACCAGTACAGGAACGCTACGTCTTTTCAGAGGAATGTATTGAGCGTTTGGTATGCGTCACGGCTAGTGGACTTATGATGAGCTGAAAGCGCGTAGAAATTGGAACCCCGTAGCGGGGCTCCGTTGTCAAGGTAGGTTTGAGGTGGATATTTCATAAAGTGACTAACCATTTCCTGAAATGGCTGACCACTTCATTAATTGAACAATTTTACACTATGGCTACGCCTTTAAGTATATTATGTATGTATATTTAGGAACCATAGTTTTTGTTATATACTGTATTATCTAGATCAGCCAGTGATTCAGTTTCTCCCTTCTTTCTGCCAACATTATCATCAATAAAATAAAATACATCTATACTAATATTACGAGATATAGACGAAACATTTGATTGTTTGTTTGAACTGAATAGGCTTCGAAACTACTAAACCAATTTGAAAACATCTATCACTGTTGTAAAGCTACACTATCCCCGGGTGACATAGGATATATATTTTCCCATATTCCCACGGTAACGGGAACTACGTGGGTAGCACCGCGAGGTGGTTCTAGTAATATATACATTCTTACGTTACTGAGTGATTGATAGACAACGCACAGCCGAAACTGGTCGTAGAACACTGAAAATTAATGGCATATAGGCCAAATTAATGGTATATATTAATGGTATATTTCCTTTGGAAGTGAATGGGAGCACTTACATAGGATTTCCCGAAATTCCTACGGGAACGGGAAAAGGCGGGATACGGGGTATGTGCGTACGAAGTCGTGGGCAAAAGCTAGTCTAACATATTCCTACAACACACAAAGAAAAAATCATACCTGACACACATATATCTAGTCTCCCTTCCCTTTAGGGTGGTTTCAAGGGTTTTTCTCTCTTAAAGCATGGTGATGAATAATTGGCGAGCCCTCCCCCGGTTCAATGCACCTGCTTGTCTGCCTACCCTCTATTTGCAGGGGTGCTTAACTACTGAGTCAGTGTGCCAGTGACATCCTTGTCTTATGCTTATGTCGGTGTCATTAAGTGGCAGAGATTTAAATGGGCTGAATTGAGTCGGGCTTTTAACTGATGTACTCGTAAGTCAGGTTATATTGTAATGTTACAAAAGCAAGGTATCTTAAAAGTCATTTATACTTTTAAGGCTGAAAATTTTCGATTAAAAGAATCTGTGGCGCAACAAACTTTTCTCATTTTAGTTTTTTTTTTTGAGATTTTGGTTTTAAGTACAAAATAAAGATAAAGGAAAGATAATTAAGAGGGCGTATGCAAAGCGACATTGCTTCAGAATCAGAATCTTGAGGAAATAATGCTTTAGGTCAAATTACCAGTTTGCCAGATGTTACAGATAGGTAGATCCTCTATGTTTTGCCCAGAGGCATACAAATATATTCAATTAACATTGTCGAGCACACCAAATTAACTTTTGAGATATCATAGATAGTAAAATAATTATTTAAACTTACGCATTAGTAATAAAAACAATATTAATACGTACGAGTACATGCATTCAGTGTTAGTGACAATCAAAAATCCAAAATCATAGTAACATTTCTCTCCAGCAAAATACATGTCACTTCAAAAAGGCTCAATAATCTAAGACTCAGTTGTGCCAAAACTTAGTGTTAAAATATTTTGAACATGACAAAAGTAAGCAACTAACTCGGAACTAAAAATAATAACTATGATGCCACTGGGCTTAATATAGGTATAGCATAAGCATAAGCATAATCAACCTTTTAATGCTCCCACTGCTGGGACACAGGCCTCCTCTCTAGGAGAGGGAATGGGCCATAATCTACCACGCGGGCCCAGTGCGGGTTGGTGAATGTCACATGTCTTCGATTTTTTTGGTTTTAGGACATGCCGGTTTCCTCACGATGTTTTCCTTCACTGTTTTGAGAGCAGTGGTGATGAAATTAATGAAACAAAGTAATGCGCCTGGCTGGGTGTGAACCCACACCCTACAATCCGTAAGTCGGGGCCGTTACCACTCGGCCACCACTGCTCTTCATATAGGTTTAGTGCTACGTTAAAAATGATGTCATTGTTCATAGTTTCTTTACAAGTATAAATTTACTAGAACAGAATTGTTGCATCATCATAATATAAAAAATCTAGAAATTAGATACCTTTTTGCAAACATTTGCATGTTTGGACACTACGTAAAGAATGAAATTTATTTGTTCAGTTTTTGGCTTTTAGAAAGCTAAACCCAGCATATTCATTTCAAAAACCGAGGCACCAAAATTTCTAAAAAAGTATAAACCAAAACACGATCTCCATATCCGCCCAAAGCATAATATGGACCAACGAATATATACGGGGATATTTTTATTTCTTGTTTAAGGTCCTCTTCAAAAACAAAGGGCATATCGCCTACATACTCAAAAACGACCTGAAGGCAAGATAATTAGAATAACCGTGTAGAGTTTCATGGACGGTGGAAAAAAACACATAACCTCTCGCATCGTTAGGTTAGGTCGGTGTTCGCTTTCTGTTTTTTTATTTGAACGGCCTTAGGTAACATGGGGTATGAAAAAGATTTGTAAAGGCTCTTGTCTATTGCAGCGTATCATGCCGATCGATGCAACGGTTGCCTGGGCCTTAAGTCTGCTATTACAATAGTGTCAGAATGGTCTATCATTGATTTCATAATGGTTGATTTTGAGAAGTTTGGTAACCTGCTAAAATTTTGACAGTTCGTTTGATCAGTCACCAACCTCTAGAACTTCGTTGTGCAATCGTTTCTTTTAATAGCTCGGTTATCAAAAACTTTTACGAGACCATTGACCGACCAATGATCGACCATTATGAATTTAGCAGATAACGAACTTTTAGCAAAATAGCAATGGGATCGTGTTGGAATGACAAATTTATAAAAATAGTAGACTTGGGGCCCAGTTCGTTTGAAGAAGATTCAGTGCAAGATAAAGCCACCCTATTGTTAATTTGATATGCTCTAAAGGAGGCAGGGTCATCAGCTTACATATATAGCAGAATGAGTTCTAGGTTTTCTAATATTTCAATTAGGTACAGGATGAAGAATATTCTTATATATAGATTTAGTCATAGAACAGTGACAGGCACACAGACAGCAACGTAAGTGTTTCTGTCACTTTTTGGTACAGAGAAGAGCATCTCCAAATTATAAATATACATTTATTTTATCTTAGGTACTTTCCTAAGATAAAAATGTATATAATACAGTTTAGTTCGCTCGGACCTTTAAGGTGCTTTTTCAGATCATTAATCGCTTTTGTGGAATGAAAATACGGCGGGTTAGGAAACGAAAATATAGAAAACAAAGGAATATTCGCATCGTGTATACCGAATTACCGCACGTAAAACAAACCTTTTTTTTTTTTTGGATGGGAAATCATCAAATGACCCCTCCCGCCCCGGGTGGAGCGGTAGGGAGTGTCAGACTTTTACTGACTAAAACCCACCCGTGATCCTTCTTGTGCCCTATGCGTTCCAGGGCCGCGGTAACTCTTTCGAACAAATTCCGCAACCCTAGCAAACCTCGCAAACCTTGTGCTAATATTGCTAAATTGAAACAAAAACTCTTAAACCTTCAATATAATATTAGACAATTCTTAATTGCTTCTTAATTACCGAAATAAAGGCGTTGGAAAACCCCCCATATGGTGGATCGATGACCTGGGTCTCAAGTCTGCTATTACAATAGTGTCAGAATGGTCTATAATTGATTTCATAATGGTTGATTTTGACAAGTTTGGTTATCTACTAATATAAAAGCATCACTATGACTTTCCAATGGTCAACCACTGACATTCTATTGAAAGAAATGGCATAGAATGGTAATCTCGAACAAAATCTAAATATATAAAACTCTAAAGGGACTGACTGACATAGTGAGCTATCAACGCACAGCCCAAACCACTGAACGGATCGGGCTGAAATTTGGCATGCATGTAGATATTATGACGTAAGCATACGCTAAGAAAGGATTTTTGAAAATTCGTCCCCTAAGGGGGTGAAAAAGGGTTTAACATTTTGTATGGAACTCCACGCGAACGAAGTCGATGGCATAAGCTAGTGACAAATAAATGACAGACGTATGCAGTAATCTGCTAAAATTTTGACAGTTCCTTTGTTCAGTGACCTACCATTAGAACGTCATTGTGCAGTCATTGCTTTTAATAGCTCGGTTAAAAAAAAGTATTACGAGACCATCGACCGACCAGTGATCAACCATTATGAATTTAGCAGATTACGAACTTTTAGCAAAATGACAATGGGATCGTGGTGGAATGACGAAGTTATAAAAATAGCAGACTTGGGGCCCTGGTCACGGGTCGTGGGTAGCCAATGGATGCGAGACGCACAGGACCAGTTGTTGTGACGGCACTTGGGGAAGGCCTGAGTCCAGCAGTGGACCTCTTTCGGCTGATATGATGATGATGATAACTGAAGTAAACTTACAGCTGACTACAAAAAAACGAATCATACTTTTACATATGTTTAAGAAGAAATGAAATTGATTGTGATTCTTTTAAATGGAACACCTGCTCTTATATTTAAAATCCATGTTTCTCAACTCAATTGCACCACGGATCATCAAGTTAACAATTATAGCTTGTTATCTACTGACATTAATCGAAGGATTTCCGTTTGCCATAGCGATTAAGTCAATTAGAGGTCCTTCAAACTGACTTGGAACATTATAGGCAACACACACATAGACACACACCACCCACCACAACACACCATCTAACACACAACACACCACCTAACACACACACATAAATGGTGCCGATACACGCATCATGTTCGTTAACGGGCGCCGTCGGTTGAGACTGCCTCTTAACTGCCACTGACTTGTTTTAATCTTTATACTTTATATTGTTTTTATAGTTTCCTTTTTTTTCTTTGCATTGTCCTCACATATACATAGTAGCGACCAAGGATGTAACCAAGATTATGTAATACAGAACATAATTTAATAGTGTCCGTGGAGTTTCTTCTCCATAGAGATCTACGCTTTGGAACGTGCAGATAGCTTCACCTCTTTCGACTTGACAATTCAAAAGTGCCTGTAAAGGGTGTAATTGAAATAAATGCTTTGAATTTGACACACTACACTACCACACTATCAACGATATAGGCCTAAATTTCAAAACCACCAACATTACTTATTTTCTCTCCTCTCTCCCACACATATTTTAACTCAGAAAATAAGTAACCTTAGGCTCTGGGATCTTGCTCTACCATACTTGACAGCTGGTCAAATCATATCACCATTTTATCGTCCCTTTTTACCTCACTACAAAAAATGATGCCAGCCTTCTCGTTAAAAGCTAGTGCTACTCAACAGTGTTGCCACAATGACTGCATATTTACTATGCCATCGTTATTGCCCTGAACTAATGGACTTTGAGCACAACATTGTTTTCGCTGGCATCGAAACAAATGGACGAAACTGTTTTCAATGGTATTTTACTGCCTACCAAATGGAGTTTTTGCGGATGAGTATTGAGTACTTAATTTGATAGTATTTTGTTTGGTTTGCATTGGGATTCTGATTTGTTTACCGACTTGATTATTTTGTGCACGGTTGCACTCACGTAATAAAAATAATTGTAGATATTATCCATGTAGTTCAGTTTGTTTGATTTCAAATTATGTTCATAATATAAATAATAAGCTTACCCGCGCAACTTCGTTTGTGTCACATTTTTCATGACTGCTTCGCTCCTATTGGTCTTAGCGTAGTGATATGGCCTGTAGCCTTCCTCGATAAATGTGCTATCTAACACTGAAAGAATTTTTCAAATCGGACCATTAGCTCCTGAGATAAGCGTGTTCAAGCAAATGAACAAACTCTACAGCTTTATGTATTCATATATATTACTAATTGCATTATAAATTTACTGAATCAAACATCATTTTCGCTAGAACAATCATATTTCTTAGTAAGCAAAGATGCATCGGCTTATCATTGCAACAAATTCTAAATCACTTTTGAGTAAGAAATAAAAAAGTCAAAATAATGTCAATATATAAGTAGTTAACCATACATTTTATGAGTCTAGGTGAAGTCAAGTTGAAGGATTTATAGAAATATTATATTTATAGAATATATATAGAAATAGCTACTAGCCTTAATGTAAACCATCATCATCTTCCTGCCCTTATCCCACGTTACTTGGGGTCGGCGCAACATGTTTTCCTCTTCCATTCTGTCCTGTCAGCCTTCACGCTATCACTTACTCCCTTTTCTTTCATATCACTCCTCACACAATCCATCCATCGTTTCTTTGGCCTACCTCTCCCTTTCCATCCATCCACATTCATATTCATAACCCTTTTAGTTACATGTGTTTCATCCCTCCTTTTTACATGACCATACCAAGACAAGCGGTTCCCTTTCAACTTTTCCGTCACTGGCGCCACTTGTAAACCATAACCTTGAAAAACAAAATCAACAATTTATTTTGTACAACCCTATAGAGTTATTACTCAATAACGTTAGCCAAAACTTTTCCAAACTTAAAAGCGCAAAACACAAGACCACTTAACAATATAAAGCGTTCACATTATCCATTCAGAATACAAAAAGCTGCATTTATCTCAAAACAAGAGGAAAGGAAAAATGCAAGAAAAATAAAATGGAAGATCAAGTGCAGGACTAAGTTGAGAGAATAATTAGCATGAAGCTGGGAAGC
The DNA here is from genome assembly GCA_905332915.2 of Hecatera dysodea. Classification (NCBI taxonomy): domain Eukaryota; kingdom Metazoa; phylum Arthropoda; class Insecta; order Lepidoptera; family Noctuidae; genus Hecatera; species Hecatera dysodea. The sequence goes on along the minus strand of HG995309.1, from coordinate 14,097,007 downwards.
ACGTAATTGTATGAGATATTGTGAGGAAATATTATTGTCTTTGTTACCTTTTTTAGCCAACTTCCCAAAAGGAGGAGGTTCTCAAGTCGACTATATTATATTTCTTTTTTTGTGTGTGTTACCTCATAACTTTATACCGGGTGTCCCGATTTTGGTGACTCTTTTTGTATTCGAAAGATAGTGCTTCTCGCGTGGTCCCATTTAAATTTGATTGAGATCTGACGACTAGTATTTGAGTTATCCCTAATAATGCGTGGCTTCGACAACATTGATGATGTTCACATTCACTCTTGTCAATGTAAAATGAAAAAATAAAATTGTATATGATGATTTGGAAGAGCATCTTAGTATTTCAAGGTGGTACCTTTCTAGTTTGGTGAAGATCTGATGAAGAACAGAGATAGGAAACGGAAAATAACTTTAATTTCGGAACAACTCGAACTTCAGCTCCATCGGAGCGTCAAACGGTCAATTAGACTTGTCATAAATTGAAGTTTTCGTGCTCCAGAAATGAGCGAGCAAATACGTAAAAGCGCTTGCTTATTTTATTGCAATTGAAGTTTCCGCGCCCGGGTGATGAGTTTTAGCAACTCATTATCTCTCGGTCAATTAGAAAAGCTTTCACTGTATTATTTTATTATATATATATATATATATATATATATATATATATTGTATTATTTCAGACCGCATAACTTGGAAACGTATTGTAAGTGGTTACGATCTTCTGCATTGAGGGTAAGACGAAGAAGAGAGCTTATTAAAGTTTATCATCATATTCCTCTTTTATTTTCTAATTGTTACAGCACTTTTTTTACATAGGTACTACAACTCTTTGACCCGCCCTTTTAGTAGTTATTCTCTAGCTAGTCTATTATACTATTGATTTTTCTGTGGTTTATGCCGCAAATGAATAAATAATAAAAACCAGCCAAGTGCGAGTCGACCTCACGCATCGCCATTATTATAATCCACTGTTATGTCGTTAAACTCGCGCAAAATAACTCCAAAAAATACGCCTCTTGTATAGTCCTTTAATTCTAAATATTATATAATTTTATTAATTTATATTGTTTTAACGAATATAAATATATTGCCATTATTAAGATCGAGCAAAAACATTAAAAACTAACTTCTATTAGAGGAGCCCCATTCAATTTTCTTGTTATAGCGGCAACAGAAATACACACCATGTGAAAATTTCAACTGGTATACATATGTAACCTATACATATATATGTAACCTATACATACATAGGTAGACCTATACATACATAGGTAGACCTATTACCGTTGATGTACAAGCTGACAGACGGACAGTCAGCGGAGACTTGGTTATATAATGACCGTTAGTCACCGTAGAAACTAACTTACAACACTTTCTGTCATTTAAGTATTTTCTTAGTCTGGACAGTACCTACTTCCAGTGATCAGTGCCTCTTACAAACCAACACTTTATAATGAGTTGAGATTTTGCATTTGTGAAATTATTTAAAATATGAAAGAAAATCTATTTAAAATAATATAGCAAAAGCAAAACACAAATAGAAAACCGTCATAAACGGCCACATCAAAATTCTATGAATAACTGAACATGTCAAAAGGCATACATGAATACTATCTCCGATCGTACCCTTTTCTCCCTTACAATGTATGTCAAGAGACTCTTAGCAATAGTGCTGATGTACTAATACTTCAATTGTACCATAATCAACTTTAAAACATAACGGATAGAGCTGATTTTAGAGAATCAAGAAATGTTTAGAACTTTCAAATACGACTGTTTACCGTTTAGATTTATCAGATGTGTTTTTGACAGTCGACCATAGAATGTGCAGAGGAAAGGTACTTCAAAATGATCGTGTGTGTTTTGAAGATAAGTTTTAGGCTAACCAGATTTGTATAGAAAGTTGTTGTAGTTATTTTATTTTAATAGGACGTTCGTGTATGTTCATACGTCACGATAACTTAAGGAGTACCGCAAGGCAGTACGATTGGGTCACTTCTTTTTAATTAATTATACAACTTGACCTAAAACCGCTAGCAATAGGAAAGCCAAATTTCACACATATCATACATCATTCACTTTGTAACATAAAAATATGTAAACTAGTGTACAGAATATTTATTTTCATTCTTAAAGTAAACTCAATAGTTTACTTTAAGACCGAAAGCCAATGTTCTGTACACTAATTAAACAAAAATAAAAGCAACAAATGATTATTTCTTGCTTTTTCAGGATTTATCTCATATTAATTCGTCCTGTCATGCTCTGAAATATCCTCAAGTAATTAAAAATAGCTCGATTAAAAATCGATAGACAGAAAAAAGATCCTCAAAAACCACATCCAATTCCATAGCCAATTTTAACTGCATATTGCGTTCTGATAAAATTTGAAAGCAATCTGTAAACGTTTAACATTCAAACGAGTCATGTAAATGACAAAGGTACGATGTAAATAGCGTTACATTGTTTGCGTGTAGCTGTAGGCAGACCACAGTGCGGTGCCGTGATGTAGGAAAGAATGTAGAATGCGTAGTGTTACTTGCACAATTATATTATTGGTGACTATTGGTGCTAAAATCAATATCAATAGAGGAGTCCGGCAAGGTGATCCTATCTCTCCGAAGTTGTTCATTGCTGTGTTAAAGTATATAATGGCAGACCTTCCTTGGTCAAGGCAAGGCATTAATGTCGATGGAAAACATCTAAGCCACTTACGTTTTGCGGACGAGATCGTCATATTCGCTGAAAATCCCAAAGATCTTAACACTATGGTAAACGATTTACAAACAGCGAGCGAATCTGTGGGATTAGAGATGAACCTTAGCAAAACAAAAGTCATGACCAACAGCACGACGACGCCTATCTTAGTCAATGAAATGCCACTCGAGTACGTCAAAGACTACATTTATCTGGGCAAACAAATCTCATTTAAGAACAGCAGAAATTTAGAAGAAATAGACCGAAGAATAGCTCTTACCTGGAGAAAGTATTGGGCTCATAAAGAGATATTTAAATCAAAACTTCCCATAGAGCTGAAAAAGACAGTGCTAGACTCTACAATTTTACCTAGTCTTACTTATGGCTGCCAAACTTGGATATTCGATACCAGGGCGAGAAAGAAGATCCAAACAACGCAAAGAGCTATGGAGCGAAGCTGCTTAAATACCGATGCTCTCGTTTTTTTGCAAAGCCTTAAATGGAGGTGGGCTGGACACGTTGCAAGGTATTGCGACGATCGATGGACTTTAAGGACAACCAAATGGAAAGGTCCTAAAGGTTCCAGAAGCAGAGGCCGGCCGTGCGCCCGATGGCAAGATGAGATTGTGGAAAATGCTGGCCATGACTGGGTTGCAACCGCTTCAGATAGAGAAACGTGGAATTCTTTGGAGGAGGCTTTTACCCGAAGGGGGTCCACACTAAACTGATCTCAGTTATCAAAATTAATTATGAATTATGCATGTGGAAATTATCAAATTTTATTTAATCGTGATCTTTAATCAATTAGTTATTTAATCTTATTTATTTCTCAGTAATTTTTAGCACCAATTTCATTAATTATTGTTATTAGATATTTTGAATGATAGCGAGACTGTAGCTCCTACTGCATGCAATTTAATTTTGAACTTTTTAAATTTGTATTTGATTTTTCAAATTTTGTGGAATAAATAAAGCTCTATTATTATTATATTGGTGACTACTTAGGTAACCGATTATTAAGATTGTATTTACCAACGAGTAAGTAAACTACAAAACAAAACAAAATCTTTCGTCTTTATAATATTAAGTACATTTACATAGATATTATAGACTGCATTGTGCTACATCGTTTTGTATTCTTGTTTCAAAAGCTTTTAGACATAAGTAACTTAAATTTGGTAATTATTTATATCTACTCAACCTAATTAAAACAAAAACCAAATACAAGAAGAATTAAAATTGCTAAAAAATTTTTTTTATTTTTTTTTATTATTTATCCCAAGGAAACACACACCAGGTAAAAAAGAAAAGAAAGAAAGAAAAATAGTGTATTCCTATCAAACACGATAAAAAGTAGCCTACGTGCGTTTAGCAGTATGTAAGCATTTGTTACATAAAAGTAAATGTGCGAGGCCAAAAAGGCTGCAATCTCAGCATATGCTGTGATATTTAAAATATTATATACTGATAGGTCCTGCATATAACTTAGTTATGCAAAGGCTAGGCAGATGATGGAGTCAACAAACATCCATTCGTTCACCAAACGTTCGCATTTACAACAAGATACAACTGCTACCATATCCACACAGCACTACCCCATACGATTCCTACCTCGTTGTTGTCCCGTAATGCCCAAAACGGACATCAATCAAACTCGCAAATTGCGCCACGCTAGCCGACAGGCTCACCCCTTTACGACACGTCGATATAATACAGTTTAAAATTAAACTTTGATTGGCTTTCTTTACCTTTAAAAGTTTATCCTGAACTATAACTCAACATTTCAGCTTGGTAAGCATAGCATAAGCATATAAGTATAATCAGCCTTTTAATATTCCCCTCTGCTGGGACACAGGCCTCCTCTCTAGGAGAGGGAATGGGCCGTAACGCACCACGCGGGCCCAGTGCGGGATGGTGAATGTCACATGTCTTCGAATTTTTGGTTCTAGGACATGCCGGTTTCCTCATGTTTACTTTCACCGTCTTGAGAGCAGTGGTGATGAAATTAATAACACATAGTAATGCGCCTGGCTGGGTTTGAACCTGCGACCTACAATTCGTAAGTCGGGGCCGTTACCACTCGGCCACGGGCCACCACTGCTCTTACGACCGAAACCAATAACCGATCTATCACATACTGGAGATAGAAAAACAAATGAAACAACAGAAAACCTATATCATATTTCTTGATTTTTCTGTTGTTTCATTTGTTTTTCTATCTCCAGTAGGCAATCTTCGTTTTGAAGAGATACATTGGTTAGTACCTACATGTTTGTAAGCGACTGTACAAGATGGAAAATCTATTAAACTTATATTAGAGTTATTACCCAGGAATTATGTCATTTTTTATAATACAATCATACCATCAATATTTCAGTCGACAGACGTCAACTGCTGGACATAAGCATCTTTTGAAATCATCAAATGATTTCCACTCTGGGCGCAGCGGAAGGGAGTGTCAGATTCTTACTGACTAAAACCCATCCGTATTCCTCCTAATGCCCTTTGTGTTCCAGGGTCGTGGTTTCGCTTTCGGACCAATTCCTCAACGAACATAGGCATCCTGGGAGAGCCGTTGCATCGACCGTTCCTATACGTCTCGCTTCCAGCGGATTACAGCGGCCGCTCTATGCGTTTCTTGGAGTTTCTTGTACGTTCTTCTCCATAGAGATCCACGCTTTGGAACGAGCAAATAGCTTTACTTTTTTACTGATCGATCTTTACAATTCAAAAGTGCTTAGATTTCTGTCTTATAAATAGATATTTTTAAACCACTCTCGTTTCTGCCGTCGACAGTTGACTTTGACCTTGACTTTAACAGTAATTTTGTGAATAATAGTTTATTTAGCAACTTCTTGAAACATTACCAACCAAGAAATCCTAAAAAAAAGTAATAATTTTAATCATAAAACTGAAATAATTTAATCAGCAAACATAACTAAACCACGCCATCCATCGTATACCTAAGTACTCACGCCCCGTTAAAATGTACATCGCTTTCAATTACTTGGAAAGTGAATCAACACACGCAGACCGATATCAAAGCTCCGATATTCTGTTTAACACACGCCCAATTAAACAGTTATCGCGATAAAGTGACAGCGATCAAGCCTTTGGAGTTTTCAATGAGCCAAATGGTAGATCAAAGGGTTGATGGCTTATTCATCCGGTTGGAATATGTTTCATAGAGGATGTATGGATTGCTGGATAAGTAATTTTTTCTCACTTGCAGAGATGCTGAACAGACTGAGTGGACTGATCTGCTTCTGGAGGGAGGTCGGCTGGTTGGAATGACGGCCGCCATGGCTCACGCACAATGGTTCAATATTAGGACTAAGTGCGGAAACCAAAACCCTAATAGATAGAATAGATAGAAGTCAATCTATACTTATAATAAATCTGTAGAGAGGTCAATTCTGTACAGGGAATATATTTTCAAAATAACTATCAGGGGGTGATTAGTGATCGATACTGGTGCCAAAAATGCAATCAGTAAAATTTTTGTCTGTCTGTCTGTCTGTCTGTCTGTCTGTCTGTCTGTCTGTCTGTCTGTCTGTCTGTATGTTCTTTATAGAAACAAAAACTACTCGACGGATTTTAACGAAACTTGGTGCAATTATTCTTCATACTGCTGGGCAGGTTATAGTATACTTTTCATCACGCTACAATCAATAGGAGCAGAGCAGTGAAGGGAAATGTTGGGAAAACGGGAGAAGTTCTGATCGAGCTGAGAGTTTCAAAATCGGGGGTAAAGTAACTATTCCACGCGGACGAAGTCGTTGGCAGAAGCTAGTTTTTTAATATTATTATATTATAACTATTCTGAAATTTCCCACTACTGGGCAAAGGCCTCCCTCCACTCCTTCCATTGTTCTTGATTTCGTGCGACAACCTGCCCATTCCCAAGGAAGACATCCAAGTCATACCGCCATCTCTTTCATGGTATTTTCATATATTTCCTTATTTTGCCTCGCTTGGAAAGAGACTACTTGGCCCAAGAAGAGATATTCTTGGACATATTTGTATATTCTCCCGACCTTTTATCTACATCTACACTAATATTACAATGAGGAAAGATTTGATTATATTTTTTGTTTTTTTGTTTGCATTGAATAGGCTCCGAAACTGCTTGACCGATTTGAAAAATTCTTTCACTGTTGGAAAGCTACACTATCCCCGGGTGACATAGGCTATATTTTATTCCCGTATTGCCACGGGAACGGGAACAACGCGGGTGAAACCGTGGGGCGCTGCTAGCATTTATATAAGTCGCATTTTACGGCGACTTATATTTGCTCTTCCAGTGTCTTTCTATGATCAGAGTATCCATATGATCGAGTGTTTATTGAGTTAGGCTTCCTGTTATTTTGTACTGATGGATCTTTCTGTAGCTTTTCAAACGCTGCCGCGGGATTTCAGAGCAGTGAATGGAACAAAAAGAAACGTTGTATAGAGTGGTCAAAGGGGTCAATTATAATTATGTATGTTTTTGGTGGGGTTAAGTGGTGGAAAGTATTTTATATGTTTGTTAGAAAATTAAACAGTATTTGATTTTGTATTTATACCTAGAAGAGTCATGTGTAGGGCGCAATGTGAACATTATAAGCTGAATAGGGATGTTTCCTAAGTAAAAAATATATGATTATGTTTATTCCGTCAGTTAGATTATAGAAAAATATTGGACACGTATTTTTTTCCTTTATAAAAACTGACGGAGATAAAAAGCATCAAAGATCAGGAGTGGGGGCTTGTGACGTCACGGTTAGGTAAAAATTAGTACGAGTAGTGACGATAGATAAAATATTATTCTGCTCAAACAGAGGCACATTACAGACAAAATTGTTTTTGTTGTTGTGTAAAAGTTTAAAGTAAAAAATAATATTAAAAATTAAAAATTTCGTATTATTATAATTCTGATCATTATAATAAGTTTTCTACGAGTTACTTCACATTGCTGCTCACAATGATATTTTAACGGAATAGGTTAGTTTTACAGATTTCTACTCTAATATAATATATTTGAATGCGCTAATTTATGATCATAATATATTAAACACTGACTAAAGCTAGCTTTTTTTTGGATGCAAAATCATCAAATGACTCCTCCTGCTCTGGGCGGAGCGGAAGGGAGTGTCAGACTCTTACTGACTAAAACCCACCCGTGATCCTTCTAGTGCCCTTTGCGTTCCAGAGCCGCGGTGACTCTTTCGAACAAATTCCGCAACCCTAGTAGGTACCTACTATAGCTAGCTTGACAGCTAAAAAAAAAACAAAAACAATATATACCTCCAAACATAATACCTCCACATTTTATATCACAATTCATCAAAACGTGAGCATCAGCATGCCACACTGTACCATCAGTCAACTTTCCCGTATCACACACCCATACCTACCTCTGCTCCACCACTTCCCTTGATAAAAGCGTGATGATTTTCATACTGCTTGCTCCCCCAGCATTATAATTTCAAAGAGTAGGGTACCAGGTACCAGTATGTAGTACATAATCTATACGAAGGTGACGATGATGATCCATAGAGACTTGAGTATTATTTTGTATTTGATCTTACTGAAAGTTTGGACTTGGGTAAAGTGTTTCAAGAATCTCTGAGATAAAGAAAGAAAGAAAACTCGTTTATTCCGCAAGAAAAGACGCACAAACAAATAAAACTAGAAAAAAATATATAGACAAACTTAAAAGAAAACAACTTATCGACTAAAACTAATAAAACTCTGTCAGGACCGGACACAACGACCACGAGTTGATCGCACCACAGACAAAAAAAACACAGTCAATTTGAGATGGTTGAGTTACTTAAAACCAGAATTGATAAGACTCCGTTGGAATATGAATTAGTAGTGTTAGCTTTATATTATAATGTTACTAAATATTGTTGATTAGTAGATTTTGTCTTTGATCATTTTATTGTTATGGCAACATTGGCAACTGACTTTATAGAATCTTATGTAAACGGAAAACGGTTGCCAATTTGGTAAATTTAATATTTAAAGCTGTAGTTCCAGAAGATGATCGGCACGCCACCTAACTGAAATTTTTAGTTAGAGATTACTATAAAGCACGTGTTGTGCATTTTTAGAGTCAGTTCCTTGTGAAATAAAGTAAATATAACGATACTCTGCTCGTTTAACTATCGCCACCCTTCCTGATTTCTTATAGTAGTGACGACTTAAAACTACTGTATTTTACAGACTTAATAAGAATGCTGTGTCCATCAACGAGGTGAAAACGACATGTCACTTCAGTTTTGTTATTATTATTATGATTCAAACTATATTGTCCAACTACTGCGTAACAGCTTCCACCAGATATACTATACGTATTCTTCTCCCGAACCACTTCAAATCAACCCTTACTGTTACTTTGTTTATAGTTATAATGCAAGAAACATCAAAGTTCAGAAGCACAGCTCTACAATAAACTTCCAAAGGATGTACAAGAAAGGACTTCACTCAACATGGTTAAAAAGAAACCGTACAGTTTTATTTATAACGAAGAAACATTATACTCGTATTAACTGTGTTGTGTCTAGTTTTGTTTAAACAGCAACATCTTTTAACTTGTGCCTCCATGTTATCTTAACAATGCAGTGAACTTCTTATTTGACAACGATCGTAATATTTTTTGTTTTGTTATAATTAGTAATAAGATTTAATGTTCTAATGTAAAAACGTTGAAGGAAAACATCGTGAGGAGACCGGCATGTCCTAGAACCAAAAACTCGAAGACATGTGACATTTACCTACCCGCACTGGGCTCGCGTGGTGGATTACTGCCCATTCGAGGAGGCCTGTGTCCCAGCAGTGGGAACATTAAAAGGCTGATTATACTTATTATGCTATGTAAGTGACGATTGTCTTAATAGGAATAAATTTCTATAAACCAAAAGATCAACATGCTTTGAACACGAGCTGAAAAACAAAAAGAAGAATCGTCAAACCCTACAAAATAATTAATCATTTTGACAAAACTATGAAGTCCGAACACCAGAGTCGCAGTAGTCGATCCAAACACCACGAACCCTACAGGGGATGTCGACAAAGAGCGGTGAGTAATTACAGAAAAATGGGGCATAACTAGGTCATTGCAGATGTGTGCACGTATTATGGTGTGTTTGAGTATTAGGGGTAAATGCTATGTTGTACGCTGTAGGGTTATGTTGGTGGTTAATCTCTGGATAACATTTATTTTTTACTAGCTTCTGTCCGCGACTTCGTCCGCGTGGAATAGTTACTTTAGCCCCGATTTTGAAACTCTCAGCCCGATCGGTTTAAAATTGACAAAGTTTAATACAAACTTTCATCCCTTTCGACCAAATTTGATTACCATAAAAACGGTTCTAGTGAGTTAATCTTAAAAGATAGACATATACTGTCGCGGACATTTTTTTACATCATTTTAAGAGGAATAATTCTTCCCTAAATATTTTTTGGTATCTTGAACCGTTTTCGCAGCGCACGCAACGGAAGCCCTCAAAGATGAATAATTTTCCCCGTTTTTTTCCATTTTTTCTTCGCTCCTCTTACTCGCAGCGTGATGTTATATAGCCTAAAGCCTTCCTCGATAAATGGTCTATTCAACCCATAAAGAATTTTTCAATTCGAACCGGTAGTTCCTGAGATTAGCGCGTTCAAACAAATAAACAAACAAACTCTTCAGCTTTATAATATTAGTATAGATATACGTTGCCTCACACTAGAGCTTTTTCCTGTATCGTGGGTGCGTCAACAAACATATAAACTCACATACACAAACAACCAGACTCGGAACAACTATCTGTAAGCTATAGAAATATTTTATACTAGCTGCTGCCCGCGACTTCGTCCCCGTGTAATCCCCGATTTTAAAACATTCTTTATCGCTGCTCCGCTCCTATTGGCTTAAGCGTGATAATATATAGCCTAAAGCCTTCCTCGATAAATGGTCTATTCAACCCAAAAAGAATTTTTCAATTCGAACCAGTAGTTCCTGAGATTAGCGCGTTCAAACAAACAAACAAACAAACAAACTCTTCAGCTTTATAATATTAGTATAGATTTATTATTGCGTGTTTTAACTTGTTTTGTATGCCTTTGGTATGTGCCTGAACAAATCACTATCTTCTCTTGTTATATAGCATTTCAATTTAGGTTATTACAAATATTGACGACACGGTTGGCGCAGTGGTTGAGCGATTGACTGCTGCGCTACGTGTCGTGGGTTCGATTCCTGCATGGAACAAATATTTGTATGGCCTACAGATAGTTGTTCGGGGTCTGGCTGTTTGTGTATGTGAGATTGTATGTTTGTAGACGCACCCACGACACAGGAGAAATTCCTAGAGTGGGGCAACGTTTAAAAAAAAAACACCAACCAAAACATACCATCTCTCATATATTCCCCGAAAGGTTAGTAAGAGGTGTTTCTATGACATTTTTAGAGTTTTTTCTAGCAAAAATCCTTTTGAAAAACGCAATAATTCTGTGCCTGAGACACGAGCACTGAACCATGATACACACGAGGCAGCTTTGGCTATGTCACACTGTCATTTTGGCGAACCATTTCCATAACATTTCATCCAGATCCAAATTACCACCAACAAATGACAGAAAGTACTCAGACTGCAATAATGCGCACACCCCACATGCAGACATTGCCTAATCAATAGTCAAATAACTCCACATTACCGGGTGCACTGCAATTTCATCAAAACACCGCACCGCACACTGTATAGACAAACCCTATTGCATGCCTTTCGCCACCCTGTCATTGCGATGCCGAATGACGTCATTGACGCTTGAGATGGATTCGAACCATAATTTCTGGACACAACTCTAGTACCACGAAATCAACAAAATTCTGGTACAATTTTAGTTTAAAGATACATCGCTGCGCGTAGAAAGGATAAAATTGAAGGTGATCGAACAGAGTCAGCAGTGGATGGTAAACAGAGGGATGTAGACGAATGATCGGGCGATGTAATTGGTAAATGACGTGTGCCATTTAGAGGCCTGATGGACGAACATTAGGCCGTCTGCACCGTTGTGGGCCGCACGCATTCCATTTGTTCGAGGATCTCGCACCAATTCCACAAATGTACCAACGGGTTGGCGGGAAAAATGCGAGGTAATGTGTCACATGACAATGCCGGCCATGTTTTTTTTCTTGCTTTTTAAACGCAACTCTTTTGTGGGAGGTCGACTTTAATTTTTGTCATTTGAAAACGTTTCCCGCGAAGCGTTCTTTGCATTTTTTTGGGAAAAGGTTTTGTCAGGTCTAATGAAAGTAATTTGTTTGTTAATTGACTTTTTTATTTTTTGCTCAGATACGAGAGGTAATACCATTGAATGTTGATATAGAAAGACAACGTGGCTGCCCACAGCAATATATGAAACTTGAAATTTCTACAGATAATTCTTTGAGTTATAATAATACAAATAATAAGAAAATAACTGTCATGGATTGACCATCTGACCTCCACCTTCCAATAATACGTGATCAACACAATACGATACGAACTCTAGCAAAACTGATTTAATGTAACTGGTGATAACTGCCAAAGATCTACAAATGACAGCTGAGACCACCAGTTTCACGTGCTTTCTTTGGTCCATGTTCCAAAGAAAGCACGTGAAACTGGTAGTCCCAGATGTGAATGGTCACCCATCCGCAAACCGACCTCAGCTGCCTTTGCTTAACTTTGAAGCCGACGATGAACAACCCGTACAGCTGTTATTATTGGAGCTTCCCGAGAATTATAAACATTTCATCATTATATATATTTGTATACAGTCGACGCTCGTTAATTCAAACCTGCGATAATTCGAACCTCTCTATAATTCAAAATTATCACGAGTTCCCTTCAAAATCTCTTTATATTTCAAAGTAAATCAATACATTTTTATGCACTTGGTAATTCGAACGAAAAAATCATTACAACATAACAAAACGCGTTAATTCGAACGAAAAAATCATTACAACATAACAAAACGCGTTAATTCGAACTCATCGGCGTCAAAGACTCAATAATTCAATTTGCAAAGAGAAAGAGATAGAAAAGCTAATGAAATTTTGAGACAAGTTCAAACTTGTATCATCGTACATGAGATTTTCTTCTATCTTTCTTTCGAAAAATTAATTAATTCTACCTTGAAACTTTTTTTAATGTTTAATAATAGCAGTTAATAAAATTAAAAAATAATTGATCAACAGCAACTCTTAATAATCAGTAGTAGGTATTATTTATTTTCTCTCAATTTAGAACCACTTAATATTTCTAACACTCGATATTTCGTAATATTTTAAGAGTCCCTCGAGTTTCGAATTAACGAGAGTCGACTGTATGTACATCCTTTTACTTAGAACCTCGCATCGAATGTAGTACTTCCACACAAAATAACGTCTAACAAGCAAATGACGCGTAACCGACGAATGCACTCTCCAACCTTGACATTCCCAGTGTACCAACATCGCAATAACTTAAAGATAATGTTCAATACATTCTCCATTTCCTCTCAGACCTGTTTCAATACTTTCTAACAAAGGACGGCCTTCAGATGTTTCAGTATGAATATCTGGATCTTGTAGAGACTGACCTTGGCATTCACATTGAAACGAGTAAGGTTTGTTCCTATTTGGACTGTTTTCTATTTGAGAGTATGATACTGAAAAGAATATTCGTCAATTGTCAAAAAACAAGACATTAACATAAAATACGTTAAAATTTAGTCTTCGCTTTTTTACTTGCTTTTACTGAATTTATTCTAAACTGTCATTGTATTGTAATATACATACCTATAATAGCTAATTTGCATCGTTTGGTTTTCGCTGTAATAAATAAGCATTAAACTTTATTAAACAAGCATAATAATTTGCTGTGAAAGTGAGGTTTTCCGTCACTTTTTTTTTATCATGAGAAACGTACAAACAAATACAACTGACTTCTAAACAAAATATACAAAAAGTATAAAATAACTTTAATTTCGAAACTCGGTGATTTTGGTTGTTTCTTCGTTTTTGAACACCGACTTCCAAAATTAAAGTTATTTTAAACTTGAAGTGATTTTTTGTTTAGAAGCCGGTTGTATTTTTTTGTAAAAAGTTTTTTTTATTATTTCACTTATTAGTTTTTAGTGGTAACACAGGTAAACGTACCCATCACAGCAATCCCGGAAGATTTGCTATCATTTATGAAAGAGTTCCGTTTCCTAACTCCATTCTTCATCAGATCTTCAACAAACTAGAAATAAACCCTCGAAATACTAAGATGCTCTTCCAAACCATCGTATGCAGTATGTTTTTTTTTTCATTTTACATCGAGAATGAGATCATCATCAACGTAGTCAAAGCCACACATTATTAGGAATAACTCAAATATTAGACAAAAAAATCGGTATACCCAGTATCAAGTTATGAGGTAGCACATAAAAAAACAGTCAACTTGAGAACCTCCTCCTTTCTTGGAAGTTGGTTAAAAAAGCTCTTCAGTCTATCGTAACTTAAGATCACGACAGTAGACGACTCTTTTAATGAAGATATACTTATTAAGTTTTTAAAACTAACCAAAGTATATTCAAAACCTTGTATCCACATAAACGCAAGCCAAAATATATCACGCCAACTACACAAAAAATATCTACCGATTCAGTACAAACCCTTACTCAATCCTTGACATTCAAGCAAGGCCACCTATAACAAAGGACTAACATCTAAGAAGCACGCTGCGCAATATAATTTTATGTGGAATAGAACCTGCAGCGATAGAACAGAACAGCACTAGAGAAGATCTGGCGTGGGTGTTGTGACGTCACAGTTGTTGAAGTGGCGTAAGCTGGTTTTATGTTAATTAGTTTTGTAGAAGTTTTCTTTTGAGTACTTGTATTTGTCCAGTGTGTGGCTTTTGTTTCAAAACTGTGTTAAACTCGATAAAGGTAGGTAAAAGGCTCAAGATAAATGATATTCTCTCAGCGGTGGAGAGCAAAGGTGATTTTCAAAACAAAAATATGCGGAGTTGATAAACGGTGTCGAAAAGTCACGTGATCAATTCCTTATATTTTTGACATTTTGACATTTGGTTTGGCTGATAGAATGACAATATTTCCAGAGCCTCAGAGACTTTAGGCAAAGTTTAATTCTGGAAAATCTAAGAAATAAGCATTCATATTTTTAAATCTAACTATATATACACTTAACCTAAAAATAAACTAAAATCCTCCTAACTACAAAATGGCATCAAAAAACTCGTCCGCATCGCTATCGAATGGGAGTGAACCCAATAGACTGGTGGCATTGCCACGTTGTATAGCCATACGTATCCTCTGTCCGAAGTAAAAGCCAGCCCTTGGATCACGCGAAGTGTCAACCAAACGCTTAGAATGTTCTTTAAATAACGCATGAGCACTCGGACCCCATGGTCCAAGAGTTTCAACCCCAAACGGCTCAAACATATAATTGCCGACTAGGTTATTATATTTCCGCCGTTTGAGTTTCTCAGCAGCCGCAGCGGCAGCGCCAGCACAACACGACGAGTTAGGAAGATGGGATGGCGCAAGAGTATCGACACAAGTAGCGTCCCACACTAAAGGCCTACCCATCTTCCATCTAACTGATGATTGATTGATTCATCTATTTAAAATTTTCGTCACAAAATAACTTGCTACAGAGGATAATTACAGGTTTCTAATTTTTAAAACTGCTTCTTTGAAATCGCAATCCTTTCCAAATTTAACCCAACACAGCTACCTAACACTACAACACTTAGTTTGCCACCCCATTTCACCCCAAGACACGCTGGAAGAGTACTTTGAATAATTGAAAAAAAAAACTGTCAAGTGTTTGGGGTCCCCGAGACCCTTTATAGGTCAGTAGCGTAATGCTGAGCCGTGAACACGAAAGGGTTAAGAGTGGGCGAGGGAGTGTTAAAAATGTAACGCCTTGTTAGCGTGTTGCTTGTACTTGGTATATTTTCTGTATTCTTTGATTATAGCGATGTGGGTGAAGTAAGTAGGAAGGCATTAGGTAAACCGGAAATTAGTAAATGGGTGTTACTTTTTGGTATAATTAACCTTAATCAATATTATTTTACTAGCTGCTGCCCGCGACTTCGTCCCCGTGGAATCCCCGATTTTAAAACATTCTTTATCGCTGCTCCGCTCTTATTGGCTTAAGCGTGATGTTATGTAGCCTAAAGCCTTCCTCGATAAATGGTCTATTCAACCCAAAAAGAATTTTTCAATTCGAACCAGTAGTTCCTGAGATTAGCGCGTTCAAACAAACAAACAAACAAACAAACTTCAGCTTTATAATATTAGTATAGATTAACAATATTCCACACTGTACTGCCTTAGTAGATATCCTAGTTACCTTAACTTTTAATATTTTAAATGCGAAATTGTGTTTGTATACTTTCATGTCTAAATCGCAGAACTATTTTTAATGAATTTTTGGTGCAGAGATCGATGAGATCCTGGAGACGGTAATATGTTCCGTTTTTTGCGAAAATCTATATTTTCGCGAGCGAAGTTGCGCGCAAACGCTTGTGATAAATAATTGGGAAAGCTTTTAGATGCCAACTTACTAAAACACAAAAGCAATCGAAGATTGTAATAATTAAACTAACATAAATTAAATTCTATTATTAAATCATGTTTTTGTCTACGCTTACTGTCAGATAACATTGTCATAAACTTATTTAAGTTTTCTCTATAAGTGAATTTTTAATTCTGTTGAGAAATAAATATCTTTAACCGAAATGTTAGAAAAGATAAAAAAATAGCCATCAGCAAGGCTTACCTAGCTCCTTTATTAATTACCAAAGAAAAACCTTCTGACACGCCAATCTATTCAAAATCTCGAGAAGAAAATTAATAAAAACGTTTTCTCAGCACGCCCATAAATAATCCGAATTGATGTTAATTAATGACATTGAAGATTAATAAAGAGAAGGAATCAAAAGGCGAATTATAAGGAAATCTGAAGAAACAAGAGGGGGATGGAATGAGAATGTCACGGAGTAATCGGATGGTCGGCGGCAGACGAGACGTTGATAAATAGTCTTCAATGTTGGTAAGATGGCGCGCGGTCCAAGTCATGAACGAATAAACACTGAGTTTAGGGATTGGTGTGACGTCACATGTTTTTAGGGTTGCGTAGCCAAATGGCAAAAACCGGAACCCTTATCGGTTTGTCATGTCTGTCTGTCTGTCGTCCGTTCGTATGTCACAGCTGTTTTACTCGGAGACCCATTTAAATGAAAATTGGTAGGCAAGTGCAACCTGTTAACCGCTATAGAATGATGCTGTAATATTATGGATTTTAAGCTATTGCATAGCTTCTATCGCGGGCCTTGAGCGTGGCAACCGAATCCAGAAATTCCGTAACGAAAATAACCTAACACCACTACGTCATTCGATTAGGCCCCGCCTTTTTAAAATGGTCGCTTCGTTACTGAGCTATTATGTCGCCGTCACCGAGCCGACCCGAACGCCCGCGTTCGGAAACAATCGGTGGGACAAAGTTAAGTGAAACGTATGTGATTTACATTAGTACAGTAACCCAGGTGAACGAATCGAGACCATATCACAATGACGCAGAGTACTAAATATATAATTGCATAAGTTGATAAAAAAATGCTATGCAATAGCTTTACCGGGGCAGTCCCCAAGTGCCACATGTATTTTTTTTTTTTGTTTAAGGCAATAATTTTTGAGATATATGCTTCCGAATTCGTAATAAATGTGTCCCCCTCTTACTTTTAAACAATGTAGTTAAAATTCTAAAAAAAAAATTGAGCAAATAGAACTTCACAGACACTTCCAATGAAAATTTGTTTGAATATCAAAGCTTAAAATAATACTTTTAGAGATATGAGATTTTAACAGTGAACTACGGAACCCTTCACTATGCGTGGTCCGACACGCACTTGGCCGTTTTCTTTTAATATAATCATCGAAACACTCAAATGTACTGTGCATTACAGAGCAACGGTAACAATTTCGCAATCTTGATAGGCCCTAGCTCTATAAAGTTAACTTCCCTTTGAGGCGCTCGCGGAACACAACGCGTTCCCGACTCGGGTGGTCCTCATCGGACGGCACGTCAGATGTCTTGCATTGTCCAATAAAAAAACGTACACGTACTTGTTAGCATAAAATATGATACATAAAATAACATAAATGCGACGTTTTCAGATGCTGCCACAAACGTTATTACGTTGTTTTTTTTTTGTTTGAGTTATCCAGTTGCGTCACAAAATAATTTTTCATAGATCGTTATAAGATGATCCCATAATGTAACCTAAGTAGCTTGAAAGTAGATATGCATAATGTATCTGTGTTCTTAACCACTTATACACCGTGGTATAAACATGGGCCACTCAATAAGGTGGAAGAGTGCCCGCGATCACAGTAAAAATATGGAACAGTATGGAAACTAAGCCCATTTGTTGAAATAATTACCTACGCTCCAGTAGAGAGTTAGGGTTGTCACTTTTAATGTTTGCAATAAGTGTTTTATTGGAACGAAGTTCTTTAACACGACTTGCGGTAAAAGTTGACTGAGAGAAATAGTCACGCGAAAATGCGTTAGTGCATGTTATTCCATGCGACTTTCTTCTTTGGTCAAAATGTAAGTAATGCCATTGTAAAAAAATAATACAAACTGAATATTGTTTATCATTTCTATGCCATTTTATTCCATTTCAATTATACCTAATATCTGCCCTAAAATTTTGATGAAGGATTTCTGTATGTTGAAAAATTATTGTTAGGTACTTATTTTGTGAAGTAAGTACGTTTCTATGTGTATGTTTCGAAGGCTAAATTTCTTTTGACTAGACTAGAATATAATGTTGTCGTAAAATTATGGTCATTTATTTTTTCATACTCATAAGGATTAATTTATTCCATGTGTTATATAAATTATAATACAATATTAATTAAAATTAGTCGTCCGTATAAGGATTTAATACTAATATTAAAAATCTGTGCTTGGGTACACAATTTTTGCAAAACGAAAACCTGAGTGGTCCACCTATAGCCAATAATAGCGTAGGTATTATCTATGAATACGGCACCCGCCACTGAGCGCACCGCGAAAGTCCCTTAGGGGCCTCGTAGATGTGCGCGTCTGTGTGAGTGTGCCGTCTCGACCGTTTGTTCGTAGTTTCTGTACTGTTCCATATTTCTACTGTGCCGCGATGGGGCATAAATGATTTGCTAAATTCATAATATCTTCATCCGGTTTTAACTTGTGCCACAAAAAGAAGACAAAAGATGTCTGTATCACTAATAGGCTTAACAATAATGTTAGTAATTGCACTCTTCTTAATTGTTTACGATATTGTGTGTCACGGAGAGATTAGATCCGTTTTGTTTTGATTGTTAGGCTTTTCAGATTACGGAAGAAATAATTGGCAAAGGCACAGATAATATAATACTACAGGCAAAGGTATGTATACGTAACTTTCTTGTTACAAGGTAAAGATTGTAATAAAGATAATTGTAATCGACATTAACCTGCTATTTAAAATAAGTTGGAATTAGAAAAAAATAAACATAAGAGAATATTTTTTAAATCTATACTACTATTATAAAGAGGAAAGATTTGCTTGTTTATTTGTATTGAATAGGCTCCAAAACTACTGAACCGATTTGAAAAAATCTTTCACTGTTTGGAAGCTACGCTATCCCCGGTGACATAGGCTATATTTTATCCCCATATTCCCACAGGAACGGGAGGTACGCGGGTAAAACCGCGGGGCGCTGCTAGTCTTCTATACTTATAATAAATCTGTAGAGATGTTCTTTATAGAAACAAAAACTACTCGACCGATTTTAAAGAAACTTGGTGCAATTATTTTTCATACTCCTGGGCAGGTTATAATATACTTTTCATCACGCTACAATCAATAGGAGCAGAGCAGTGAAGGGAAATGTTGGGAAAACGGGAGAAGTTACTCCATTTTTTAAGCTTCCGTCGCGTGTGTAGCCTTAATGGTTAAAGTTACATAGAAATCATGTATGACGGAAATGTTTTACATAAAATTATCTAAAAAAATATCCCACAACAGCATATGCCTATCTTTTATAGTTGACTCACAATAACACATGTAACTCCCGATAGCTTAGCAGTTCGGAACTTTCTGATTATATTTGTTTACTCTACGTTTATAATACTCTCACTCACCCCTAATTAAAAAAAGTTAAAATTATTACCTATTCAATAAAAAAAGAATCATAGAAATCGGTATAGAAACACCAAACTTATACATGAATACAATAATAAGCCATCGCGCCGTCGCGCTCTAATACTGAATCATGCTGTAAGATGTTAATGTGATTATTTTTATGTAACTTTTGTTGCTATTTTATAAAATTGGTACTTATTAGTTATTTTGGTAATGTTTAAATATTCATTCAAATTATTAATAATTTCAATTTTATTTCTTTTAAGGTTAAGTAGTAGTAGAAGTAGGAGCATAGATTTTAAGATACCGATAGGTTAGTTTTGGCTAATTTATGTTCTGTTTTTTACTATTAATTGTAAAAGCGTAGATACTTTTATTAATTAGTAATACGTAGTTATAGGTATTTATTTTTAAGTGAAGTAGGTATAGGTTATTATAATATAATTTTGCACAGGCATTTCAGCTTTACTTTCATTTCTTTTTTTGTTGTAAGTTGTACATATTTCACACACACATAGTGATCTATCAACGCTCAGCCCAAACTACTGAACGGATCGGGCTGAAATTTGGCATGCAGGTAGATGTTATGACGTAGGCATCCGCTAAGAAAGGATTTTGATTAATTCTACCCCCAAGGGGATAAAATAGGGGATGAACGTTTGCATGAAACTTTGTCAATTTTAAACCGATCGGGCTGAGAGTTTCAAAATCGGGGGTAAAGTAACTATTCCACGCGGACGAAGTCGCTGGCAGAAGCTAGTATACAATATAGTTTCGGAATTAATGGCATACAATGCAATGCTTTTGGTGTACAATGCAATATCACGTATTCCATGTATCTTAAATGGAATCAGCCAGTCAGTCACACAGAAAACAACAGAGACAACAATGATTTACTACTTTGATAGATTGCAAAAACCGTCTGAGTAATCATTTAAAAAGCATTAAGATTAATTTTCATGTGGATGCAAATACGTGTGCTGTTTTTCATTACTTTAAATGACCGGACAATATTAATTTATGCACCTATGAATAATTTTATTCAGCACAGTACCCGTCATTATTGGAAACGTGAAAAATTGCCAACCCTTCAAAAGATGACGGATAAAATGACCGGTCATTTGCACCCCGGCATTTTAAAAATGACGTTCATAATCGTTATTAATATGCGTATGAACCATCTAATATTGAGCGTTTATGCAAATATTAGAGTATTTGCTAAAACGCACAGAATTTGCATACATTTGCGGTACCGTTTTTTGTGTTCAATGGCACGTGAGAGGTATAAATATTGTCTCTCATTTTTGTTTTGCCGTTTCTAAACACATCAAAAGTATCTAGGGATCAACATATATTTTTGCAATAACTTTCCTCCTGATTGATATTAATTAAAATTTTCTTTAAGGATTCATCAAATAAAGTGTTTTCGTTTGTCACAGTAACGATAAACCAAGTCACCTTTGCATTAATAAAGAAATTTGCCATTTTCCTAATAAAGGGATTTTTGACATTTGAACCACTAACATTAAAGTTCGAAAAAAAGACTGAAATAACAGTTTTCTTTAAAATTTTATTGGGTAACTTAAACAATTAATAATCCGTGTTTCTACCGCGAACACTAACAACACAAGAACATCGGTTTGGCATACTCAAAATGAGTTCATCCAAATCACGCTGTGGAATGGCCGCCCATGTTCGTTGCAACAACAAAAAAAGGTCTTCTTGCGACTGGATACCCTCCATATTCGGCAGAGCTCTTCTCTGTAGCATATCCCATGCATGCTCAATCGGGTTCAAGTCTGGCGACTGAGCAGGCCAGGGCAGGACATTGATGTTAGCTGCGGCGAGAGTCTGTCTTACAACTCTTGCGGTGTGCGGTCGTGCATTATCATGCATTAACTGAAATAAGGGACCGATTTGCACTTGTAGAGGAACGATGACGTCTGATACAATCGTCTCAGCATAAATTTGAGCGTTGAGGTTGCCTCTGATCCAAATCAACTCAGTTCTTCCGCCGATCCAAATACCCGCCCATACTATGATGGTTCCACCACTATAAGGATGGACTTCCTGGCAGGATTTTAATCGCTGTTGGCGTCCAGGGGTTCTCCAGTGTCGTATACGTCTTGTATCCGGTCTCATACCAAAACGAGACTCATCAGAAAAGCACACGAAACGCCATTGTTCTTCTGCCCAATTTCTGTGTTCAAGAGCCCATTGATATCGAATCCTACGATTGTGCATTGCTATAGGTGGTACCCGTAGCGGTCTTCGGGAATGAAGGTTCACTTCATGCAAGCGGTTTCTGACTGTTTGGTCGCTAATTAAGTTCCCTGAAGAGTGATGAAGCCTCACGGCTAACATCATGGCGGTTATTGTTGGAGCTCTTCGAGTTAAGATTTGAATGTATCGGTCTTGTCTCCGTGTGGTGCAGCGATACCGTCCTCCATGGCGCTCAGCCAAGGTAAGCGAAGAGCTCTGCCGAATATGGAGGGTATCCAGTCGCAAGAAGACCTTTTTTTGTTGTTGCAACGAACATGGGCGGCCATTCCACAGCGTGATTTGGATGAACTCATTTTGAGTATGCCAAACCGATGTTCTTGTGTTGTTAGTGTTCGCGGTAGAAACACGGATTATTAATTGTTTAAGTTACCCAATAAAATTTTAAAGAAAACTGTTATTTCAGTCTTTTTTTCGAACTTTAATGTTAGTGGTTCAAATGTCAAAAATCCCTTTATTAGGAAAATGGCAAATTTCTTTATTAATGCAAAGGTGACTTGGTTTATCGTTACTGTGACAAACGAAAACACTTTATTTGATGAATCCTTAAAGAAAATTTTAATTAATATCAATCAGGAGAAAAGTTATTGCAAAAATATATGTTGATCCCTAGATACTTTTGATGTGTTTATTTTGCATAAGCATTGCAGGGTTGGTTGTTCCGTTTTGAATAATTAAGGAGCTTGTTTTTTTTAATTTCGACGTTTAGATGGTGGAATTAATTTACTTAGTGTTTTCGTAAACGGATACTCTTTTTTAAATATTGTGCCCTTGTGAGGGGCACGTTATAAAAACGTGGCAAACACGTATTTTGTTTCTCTTGGTTGTGTATTTTTAATGAGTGAATACTTGTGGTATACTTACAGATGAAACAAATAAGTTCTAAATAAAATATAGTGTCGTACCCAAACAGTAGTTGAAAATTGGTTCCATATTTTAGAATTTTATTTTCATATTGACGATAGGTAGTCGATCTTCTGGAAACAAATAAATAATTCAAGATGCATTCTACCGAAACTATCAAAAATAGGTATACCATTTGATGCAGCTGTAAATTCAGTGTCATTTTGAGTCCTTTCATAAACAATTTCTGAAACACCGCAGTATAAAGTGAACTTCAGACGAATCAGAAGGTGCAGTGATGACTCAAATTCTATAGAAATGACAAACTTTTTAAACAAAAAAAAACGGCAGATTGAGGGACTGCCGATAGAAATGTGAAAACTTAGAACTTTTAGTATTAAAATTTGCATAATTAAAATAATAATCAAACAAAAACACTTTTTCACTTATACGCATGAGTCACGAGCATGTCGGTGACGCGAACCCATAAGATTTCCCCTACCAAGAAGTGTCCAACGCGGTTAAAGAAGTTTTCACCTCAAAAACAAATTATTCATATTACCTATCTTTGACCATACTTATCATCTCTTGTAGCTGGATGATCTTAGAGTAGAATAGAATAGAATACTCTTTATTATGTACCTACACCATATAAGTTACAGAAAATATAGATGAAGAAAACATTACATAGGGTGAGATGAAACTAACCTTCAGCTTCCAAAATGTTTAAATCAGTGCATATTTTCACCATTTTTACACGACTGCCCCAAAATAGGAGTGTTAAGTGTTTATTATGTATGTTTATGGGTTTCTTTATTCCACCATAACTTCTAATCGTCTTAACCGATTTCAATGTATGTGGTGTCTTTAGAAGCGTTGAGTTATCCCGGGTAACATAGGCTAGTAAAAAAAGTAAAAAAATGGAGCCTTGGTTCATCAATATTTAGTTTTATCATCTCAAGCTTGCTTAATACATAGCAAAAAAGTATGAAATAAAAAACCCCCGACTGCAATGAAAAAATTATTATCTATTTTGTTTTAATGTATTTTTTAATTATTTGTTTTTGATTTATCGAATTAGAAACACTATGAGCTTATACCAAAGCGGTCAAAATAAAATCGAATCGACATGTTAGTCTCAATTAGGCATGACAACCCAAAGTATGCTACATATACAGCCACGTCTCTCTTCTCGTAGAACAATTATTAGTCGCAGCGTTTTCCCCGATCGTCTGTGATCCCCTTAACGAACCTATTTATAAGGTCGTATACTTTACGTTTCTGAAAACAAGAAACAATAGCATTACGTATTGACGGCTCAATCGATTCGACAGTTTTTATTGGCCATAGCGTCTCAGTTTTATCTGAAAAGTGCATTGCCATGTTGAGGAGAATGATGGTGGAATAATAAAACACCTATACACGTTTTATATCGTTGCGGATGAAGGGTAATCGTGTGTTTTATTTTCTGGCTAAGTTATTAGAATAGGGTAGCTGACTAAAAAATCTAATTAGTGCGACAGATAGATTTCAAAAAAATATTGGACGCGTATTTTTTCTCGTAAATAAAAAACGAAGACGACACAGTGCGTTGAATACTCGTGTGACGTCACTACTTGCTACAATTTTTACCACGACGTAACGTCATAAGCCCGCACTTTAATGCTCTTTATCTTCGTCAATTTTTATAGATTTGATAAAGCAAAAATATGTGTGCAATGTTTTTAACCGACTTCTAAAAAAGGAGGAGGTTCTCAATTCGGATGTTTGTAGGTTTTTATGTAGTGTAACTGACGGACTCATTATTTTTTCTTAGTCAACTACCCTATTATGTCTGAGTATTATGTGAAGTTCTCAATAAAAAAGGGATTTGGTATTAAGAAAGTGAAACTGGGTTAGCTAAACAATAATCATTATCAAGCCCTTGTCGGCCATCTTTATCACATCGTCATCTAAGTTCCCTCTTTCTAGATATAAGTATTATCTTTCCAATAATACATCGATCGCATCGTGACCTTACCACCTTACTAAAACAAAATGACCTATCTAAAAAAATCATATGATGAAGTTTAAAAACCTATTGAAAACCTTATTCCCTTTGCATTTAAAAACAGACCAATAAACTCACGACTAATGAATTGAATCGGACATCAAAATAACCGGTACTTGTGAAGCTATTAATAAATAAAACATTGTAAGTAATAAAGCCATCACGACACTAATGGTGCTCAAATTACACACCACGGTACCAGCTGCTCGAAATAGGAAGGTACCAATTAAAATGATATCAGTCGTTGCACTGCTCACCAATAGTCTGGTTATTTCGAAGTTTCTATTTTTATTTTTGAGTAATTTGTGGATTGGTTATATTTATTTATTTAAGGATGGCCAGCAGCTTTTGTAAGCAGCATTTCTTAGCTACAAAACGTCTGGGACTTACACAGTTGCCAATTAACAGTTTATCAACTATGAAACTACCTAACCTACCTACCTAACTAACTAAAATGAAAAAATAAAATTGTGTACGATGATTTAGAAGAGCATCTTCCAAGCAAGGTCTTTCCAGCAAAGGATCACCTTGAAATCAAGGTCCTCCTTATTAGTTTGGTAAAGATCTGATGAAGAACAGAGATGATAGGGAACGGAACTCTTCAATAAATGATAGCAAATCTTTTGGGAATGCTGAAATCGCATGTTTGTTTATTGTTTACACCAATATAATTGGTACGTTTAGGTAGGGGGCGGAGGTGTACCACTAAAAAGTGAAAAATAAAAAACTTTTTATAAAAAAAAAACATCTGAATTATCTAATTAATAAACTCAAAAACTACTGGACCAATTTCAAAAATTCTTTCACCATTAGCAAGCTACATTCACCCTCAGTAACATAGGCTATATTTTATCCCCGTATTCCTATGGGAACGGGAACTACGCGGGTGAAACCGCGGGGCGCTGCTAGTAGTTGATAATCCGGGACCATTACCTTCGTATGAAATATTTATTACCCTCATGCTAACAACTAACTCTTAGTTAAAATATAACCCTGGTTGCGCTGGTGGGCGTTAAGTGGCAACGATATGCTTTTATGTAACTATAAGTTCTAAACAGAAATCGATTACAACTCCCTGAAGACGCCACGTTAATTAGTTTACTAAGTTATAATGAAAACTGTTACACACAATGACCACAGCCGAAATTGTTCGCGTTAACCCTACAAATGCATTCGACGGGTCTTAATGGTTCGGGTCTAAGTTTAATTTAATATTAACTGTTGCTACAAGACGGCGGTCTTGGATGCAACTTAATATGCTAAGGTTCTGGGAAGATTTGCGATTTGTCGCACGTGTGTGTACGACTTGGAACAAAACAATCTGCCTAGCTTTTTCCCTACTATGTTTGGGTCGGCCTTAAGTCTACCGAGATTCATCTGAGTACCAGTATTTTATATGGATCAACTGCCTTGGTGAACCCCACAACCCTGTATTTGGGTATAACAATAACCCTTGGCAAGCTTCGTGTCAGATTTTCAGGCATCTGGCAAGCTGTAACGACAGCAAAGATCTTCAAATGACAGCGAAGACCAACAGCTTAACGAGCTTTCCGAAGCACGTTTAATTCTCAGTACGTCCAATTCTCTGGACCAGTCTGTCTGATAGATTTCCCAAAAATATTTGACACGTTTTTTTTCTTTCTTCACGTAAACGAAAAATGAAGACTATACAGTGCATTGAAAACTCGCGTGACGTCACTACGTGTTACAATTTTTGCTCTTGAAGTTTAATGCGCTTTATCTTTATACATTTTTACGATTTGAAATTACAAAAGACACGTGTCCAATATTTTTTGAAAATCAAACGGGCGGATAAAATAGAATTATGATTTTAATATCTAGTAAAATACCCAATTGGTCATCCACCAATGGATCGACCCCGGTAACCGTAGTATAAGCTCCTTCAAAAAAAAACAAATGATTTCTACCTTGAGTCTTGATAAGTAGCTTCTTGGAAAATGAAAATAATTTTCACAAAGATAACTACTACTACATAAACGCTATAAACTACGGGAACTTTAACCCCTTGCTTAGGTCGTTGACTGGTGATCGAAACATTCGCGTACTCGTAGCTCGAATGGGGCTAACTAGAATATTGATAGCATGTATTACACTAGACATATTAAATGTACTTACTTTATCTTGTCTAAGTAACTTGTCAGGAACTAGGTTATCTGTGAAATAAACTAAAGAAGCAACTGAAGAATAAAAGATTTAGGAAATTAACTACTTCGAAGATCGGATCGGATGAATTTCTTCTAAGAGCTGGTCAATTATTTTATCAAACTAAGTATCGACACTAATACATTTTATGAATTAGTCGTATTTGTATTAAAGGGCTATTCAAAACTATATTTAGCCAATGGTTTCACCAGCATGTAAGCATAAAATTACCAATAAATCGAATTGAATCGAGTGTGTGTCGAGATTTGAGTGAGATTGCATAGTATAATCAGCCTTTTAATATTCCCACTGCTGGGACACAGGCCTCCTCTCTAGAAGAGGGAATGCGCCGTAATCCACCACGCGGGCCCAGTGCGTGTTGGTGAATGTCACATGTCTTCGATTTTTTGGTTCTACGACATGCCGGTATCCTCACAATGTTTTTCTTCACCGTTTTGAGGGTGTGTATTAATGTGAGTGCTAAAAAAAAACGACTTCCGTGGACTCAATTTCGGGATCAAAATCAAGACTTCTGCATCGGAATGCCCACGTACTGTCACCGACTTCAAAACTCTAAACAACAAGATATTCCGACACAGCAGCTCCTATTTCCGTATTTCAGTCGCAAATCTGCGTCCTGCCTTACAAAGTTCCAACGTATGGCCAGACGCGTATTGTGCTGTCGTGTGCAGACTGGTCGGTAATGCGAGGTCGGATTATGGAGCGCTATCAACAATGCGGCCGCGATTAAGTAAAGAGAGTACCCGGGTTTCGGTTCGAGGAACGGTACTGGTCGTTTGGACCGCTCGATCGCAGTTGTAGGGTTAAATTGATATTGTACTTGTAAAAAAAATTATGTGTCCGATAAAGTTTTTTTTTTAATTACCGGTGTAAGTGTATACTTTCGACACAAAATTTCCACGTTTCCTACTATTGAAACCACAGAGCCATTATTATGTTGTGTTATGTGGTTTATTTCATTTTGATTTTACGATCTTCTTCATCACTTTTTTCTATGAATAGCTTGTGAACAATTCAACATCGTATTATTTTATTACTCTACAAACTGATATTGAAAGTAGGTAAATTAAAATTCAAACCTTAGAACCTGAATTTCCTGCAAGAGTTGTGGAATTTATTCGCAAAAGTCACCGCGAGAACACGGACAGAGCGGAAGAAGTCATTTGATTTTGATTTCCCATCCATACAAAAAGGATCAAAGGATCCCTAGTTTGCTTTCAAGGAAAACTAGATTTTTTTTTAATGGATGGCTGGATGGATTTATGACTTTAGCTTGAAGTGTTGAGAGTCTTAAGATGTGAAACATTTTGCATAATTAATTTAAATTCTATACACATATACATAAATCAGTAAAAATGAAACAGTTAAGATTTAATGTACCAAAAACTACCAATTAAATCTTTAATAAGTAATCCGCAGGTTCACAATTATAACAAAGTCCGGGTAGCATCTGCAAAAAGGGTTAACCCTTCAATGACGCCGGTTGCTAAGAAGTAACCGAATTATTAGTAATTGGATTAACCACGTTGTTGCATTCGAGCGTAGTGGAATTTATTTGAATGGCTTGTCATTTAACCCTTTAAACGCGGCCGGTTGCAAGAGGGAGTTTTAATTTTGGTCCTAATGAAATAAAATGTTTTGTATTGCGACACTAAAAGGAACGGTAAAATCCAATTGACTCGCTAAATAGATTTCAGTCTTTCTTTCTGGTCTGCGTAAAAAGAAATTAAATCAAGGAATAGACAACGCTATAGACGTGTGTTGTGACTATTTGTAAGAAGTTACACTTTAACATAAAAAAAAGATTGTGGTGATCCTATCGCTTAACTAGTTTCAGAGCTTGTTAAGAGAGTAAAAAATGATAGATGTGGGTTTTCATTAAAAAAGAAAATAAAATTCAAATAAAACAACAAACAATTTCACGCTCTTAAACCATCGTTCGCAGCCACATTTGAATATTTCAAAACATCCAATCTACATTATCTGTTCAAATATAAAAAGAAATATACCCGATGCCAACAGGAAATGCTTTTATATTTGTCAACGTCACATCCCCACGGTGGAGTAACAAAAAAAAAAAAGAATTGACGTGACATTTTTTTTTTTTCAAATGATGCGTGACGACGCTCGGGCTCTCTTATTAGATTAACAGGTCGATTTGCAATTCTGTTTGTTCATACACATGTTTATTTTGCGGAAATGAATCGCATTTTGGCATGAGGGGGCGATTCTGTTGACTCAGCGTGTATTTAGAGAAATACCTTTGGAGTTTGTGAATTATCGTGTTGTAATTCATACGTGGGTTTTATGGGGTCAAATTCGTAAATTGTTTATAAATATAAATATTTAAATTTCTACAATAACTAAGCTCATAACAACAATTTTATAACCACTAGGTAAAACACAGCGCAATATCTTAACCCAATTCTAGCTTAAAATTGTTCGTAATTAACTTCTCTAAGTAATTTTCCGATTCTTGAGACAGTACCTATTAGAAAAACTATTAACGTTTTACTTACGCTGCGAATACAGGGTAATTTTTTATACTTACTTTTAACCTTTAACTGTTTCGATATTGTTGTCCTACTGTAACGAATAATAAGAAATAATATTCAGATTATTCCAAACAAGAAAAAGATCAATTGACATAAAAAACCCTGATCCCAAAACTTGTTAATAATTTCAGATAGGTATTTCTGAAGCGACACTTCATAAAAAAAAACTATCACATTCCAAAACTCAAACCAAACACAGAAATAGAGAAACACAAAAGCAAACATTACTTAGGTACCACAGTTTTTCACCAAACTATTATTTATATAAAGTATTGATCCCTATCAGTTTGAAATAAATTATTCAAACCAACTCCAAACCAAATACGCCTTTTTAACGCAAATAAACGCAATAAATAGCCTTACATTTATAACAAAATATCAAACAGAATGAATCATGAGAGTTCGCGATGCATTCGCAGCGGGTAGTGTCACGTGTTCCTATGATTAGTTCGCAAATTCTTTGCATTCGAAAATATTTACACGAGAAACACACTAAATTACCAAACTCTACCCTAAAACCACAAACACAAAGTCCTGAATCCAAATTCTACATGCACAATCTTCGGAAATATTTTTGCTGAACGAAAATAAATTTTCATGTTGAAAGATTAAAGTTGAATTTGAAATGTTGTGTGCATTTGAAGGTTTGTAATCCGGAGTTCACAATCGAATTAGTTGACCGCCCGCTGTTTTTGCTACTCACAATAGATTCCTTGGAAATTGGACGTGTGCTGATGAAATTACCCTCGGCAATGGTTGCTTGCTACTCTTGCTTTCAATAGTTATTTTTTTTGACAGTCTACACTATTTACGTAATAAAATGCTTCTTTCTAATAAACAACTTTCAATTCTAGTCGTTTGTCTTTTTTTGCTTTTATTTTTATAACGTCGTAATACTAATAATGTATTATATGTTTTGTACATACATAAATGTCAATCATAGGTACCTAGGTCATAGACTTGAACGTTCTTCTCCATAGTGAGCTACGCTTTCGAACGTGCAAATAGCTTCGTGTTTTTGACTGACCGACCTCGACAGTTCAAAAGTGCCTGTAAATGGTTTATCTATACTTATAATAAATCTGTAGAGAGGTCAATTCTGTACAAGGAATATATTTTCAAAATAACTATCAGGGGGTGATTAGTGATCGATACTGGTGCCAAAAATGCAATCAGTAAAATTTTTGTCTGTCTGTCTGTCTTTCTGTGTGTCTGTCTGTCTGTATGTTCTTTATAGAAACAAAAACTACTCGACCGATTTAAACGAAACTTGGTGCAATTATTCTTCATACTCCTGGGCAGGTTATAGTATACTTTTCATCACGCTACAATCAATAGGAGCAGAGCAGTGAAGGAAAATGTTGGGAAAACGGAAGAAGTTACTCCATTTTTTAAGCTTCCGTCGCGTGTGTAGCCTTAATGGTTAAAGTTACATAGAAATCATGTATTACGGAAATGTTCTACATAAAATTATCTAAAAAATATCCCGAAACAGCATGTCTATCTTTTGTCAATTTTAAACCGATCGGGCTGAGAGTTTCAAAATCGGGGGTAAAGTAACTATTCCACGCGGACGAAGTCGCTGGCAGAAGCTAGTTTCAAATAAATGCTTTGAAACTTGAAAAATAGTTAAATATTTTACTTTTACGTTTCTTTCAATTGTTTGCTAACTGCACGACCCTCATCGTGATATGACTTTTTGACGGTCTCCCTTTTTTATTACTGGGAAATAATCAAATGACTTCTCCCGCTCTGGGCGGAGCGGAAGGGAATGTCACACTCTTACTGACTAAAACTCACTAGTGTTCCTCCTTTATTCCGCGGCTGCAGTGACAATAGCCTTTCAAATAAATTCGCGAATCTTTTCTTCTTCTCTGGAAAATCCATCAAAAGGCTGCCTGTAATACTGTTTATTATTTTTAAACCCTTTTATTTTTCAATAGAGTACAATAAAGTGTATTTTTATTATTCTATTGTATATAATAACTAGCAGCGCCCCGCGGTTTCACCCGCATAGTTCCTGTTTCCGTGGGAATACGGGGATGAAATATAGCCTATGTTACTCAGGATGAATGTAGCTTTCTAATGGTGAAAGAAATTTTGAAATCGGTCTAGTAGTTTTTGAGTTTATTCGTTACATACAAAAATATAAATCTTTCCTCTTTATAATATTATTATTAGTAATTAGTATTAGTACGAGTATGTTAGTATTAGTATAGATGATGAAGCGTGCAGCTGAAGTGATCGCGACGTAAACGGACCGTGGTCCATCACTCCGTGGTCTGACACGTCCTGAGCACGGCCCGGATAGTATCGTGTGTAAACTAGTTCATTTAAAATGTAAGTACCAATACTGTTTTGAGCTCCAGACGGACCAAGGCCTGGCCTCGTCCCAAGTATGGTCATTTTTTGGTGGATCAACCTTAAACGATTCGAAGACATGTGACATTCACCAACCCGCACTGGGCCCGCGTGGTGGATTACGACCCATTCCCTCTCCTAGAGAGGAAGCCTGTGTCCCAGCCGTGGGAACATTAAAATGCTGATTATGCTTATGCTAACCTTAAACGAGACTCGTTTAAAGAGTACCTATACCCTATTCACGATAAGATTAGACATTGAAATACACCTTTTTTACAGTCCGTTCAACCGATTTTGACTTCTATTGCGTTGGCGGCATGACACATAGTAGCTGCAATAAACAGTTGTATTATAATCAGGTTTTTGCTTTTAATGCCATCCTTATGCCTACAGAATAGAAGTAAAAATCGTTGAACGGACTGTAAACAATTTTGTTCCAATGTCTAATCTTATTGTGAATGGAGTATAGTTACTTCAAATCGAAATCGTTGTAGAAACACATTTGACTATAGCTATCCAGATTCGAATCACATTTGCAGCATAAACTGCAATCTATCGGAAATCGCAGTCTGTGAGAATAGCCAGTTTCATAAGACATTAAGTATCAGAAGTCGTTAGGAGCTGGAGGAATTGCTTGAAATACTTTCGAAATTCACGTTAAGCAGTCAATAGCACAGGAGTCTGTCAGTATCAGTCCGTTTCCAGTGAAGATTTCTTCTGTCATAGTACTCGAAATATACGGAAAACATCGTTTTCCTACCCTAGAGGAGTCTGTTTAAAGTTGATACTGTCAACGTACTTTAATGATAATTTGAGTGGTAGAACTCATCATGACAATGTAAGCAATTCACAGTTTTTGTCTAAATAACACATGCAGCTTTGACTTTGCCACTATAGTCGGAGCTCGTGGCTAAAGAAACACAGCCGCACAGGTCGTTCTTCAAGGTTAAGCAACGTTTTCCAAGGTTGGTCTGTGCATGGGTGACCATCTTAACAAACCGAGTTTCCTCCGTGCCTCAGAAAGCACGTTAAGCCTTTGGTCCCGACTGTCATTTGTAGATCTTTAGCAGTCGTTACGGATTGTCAGAAGCCAGAGAATCTGACACCAGTCTTGCCAAGAAGTACCGTGTTCCCCAGTTAATGGGTTGTAGACATGTTGTAGAGGTCTGGTAGGCAGCCGCTCCACGTCAAATACAGCTGAATCAGGTATGACTGGAAGCCAAAACCAATATAGTTGGGAAAAGGCTAGGCAGATAGACACATGCATCTTTGAAATGAGTCAGTCGCCATCACTCAAACTAGTGCGAGTTGAGACTGACAGCGACAATGCCGTATAAAATCCAAACTTTTGCTTCATCTCAATGTCTCCCTGTCTCTTATTTACTTTCAAGCACGACTGGGCGTTATTAATTTAAGATCCTAAGCCTACGCTTTATGTCCTACGCGCTTTGAGATAGCCAGATCCATATTGAAACTGCAAACAGCCACTAAACACACATAGATTTAAATAAATACGAAGTACAAAGATCATATCACAGGCCTTTGAATCAAACATGCTCAAACGTCAAAGAGAATCTGAAACGATCATGTAACCTTGTTCTCTATCCCTTAACTCAAAGTAATAAGGTTTATAGTCGCAATATACAGTCAAATGTTTGACAAATCATTGCTAATTCATAGACAAACAGTATGTATGTGTGGAGAGTTTCTAAACAAATATGAATATTGAAGAGATGATGGTATTGATAAACTTTGTTGGGGATTTTGCTGTACTGTACTCGATTTGAACAATATTTCCACTTACCACAAATCAGTCTGCAGAAATCGGGAAAACGCAGACATTTTTTTTTTAAATATACTTTATGTAAACGTACGTAGACGTTCCCATCTTTTTTTGAAATCCTGAAAGTGACCATGCTTAAATTTTAATGATAGTAACATTTTTTTTTCTTATTTCTTTAGGCTTTTTTATCCTTATACAACACTTACAGTAAAACAGAAAACCTTGTGTGCATAACCGTAAGTTTTTTTTATTCAACTTACACTGACCCACTGTTGCGCAAAGGCTTCCCCCTGGGAATATTTCCAGGTATTATTTCCCAAACCATCACGAGCCGCCCCTTGCAGTAGGCCATTAGATCGTTTTGCCACATCTACCTAGCCGGCATCGGCGGCCGAGGAAGTTAAATTAGGAAGTTGTTCTCGTAGACTTAGGTTTGGATAGGATGAGTGGTTAAAAAAAGCTATGAGGAGTAACAATCCTACTGTACTTAGCCAAAAACTCTACTCATATATCACAGCAAAACATTATTAAAATATCTTTCTATATTATATAACACACTAAAATGCGTAAGCAGCAAATTTACAATGACATAAGTAATACAGAAGGCTATGATGGTGAAGGGCACGTAGATGTCGAGCGACACCGCGCGCCAGAGCGTGAAGCTGAACGGACGCAGCGACACGTACTGCAGCGACGTCTGCAGCTGCCGCCGGAGAGACTCGTCTGTCAACAATGACGTAAGTAATACAGAACGCTATGGTGGTGAGGGACAGGTAGATGTTAAGCGACACCGCGCGACAGAGCGTGAAGCTGAACGGACGCAGCGACACGTACTGCAGCGACGTCTGCAGCTGCCGCCGGAGAGAGTCGTCTGTCAACAATGACGTAAGTAATACAGAACGCTATGGTGGTGAGGGACAGGTAGATGTTGAGCGACACCGCGCGACAGAGCGTGAAGCTGAACGGACGCAGCAACACTTATTGCAGCGACGTCTGCAGCTGCCGCCTGAGAGATTCTTCTGTCAACAATGACATAAGTAATACAGAATACTATGGTGCTGAAAGGCAGGTAGATGTTGAGCGATATCGCGCGACAGAGCGTGAAGCTGAACAGACGCAACGCCACGTACTGCAGCGACGTCTGCAGCCCTCACCGGAGAGATTCGTATGTCAATGTCACCTGCAATTGTAAAATACGTAAGATTATAAAATATCTTGAGAGTTAGTAAACTTTCGATAAATTGACATGTGAACATTTGGACCACTTACGAATGAAAATTGTATAATCTCTCGAAGTCATTCGTGTGATTAATGATATTGTGGGACCATTCATTAAATGCTCCTTTTTATACATGCATACTTTCAGGATTAATTACTTATGTTACCTTCTGAGCGCTTTGTACTGATCAATCATCAAAATCATAAGAAGTAGATTATCGGAGTCCGAAAGGGTGAATATTATTGAAATGTATATTTTTTTCTAAATGCTTGACGATAAATCGGCAATACATTTGGATTGACATTGTTGTAATTATTTATTAGCTAACATACATAATATTATAACAAAATTTGTATTTATTTCCTAAGAGAACGGTTTTAATCACGAAAGGACATCTTGCCTAACTTAAAACATTATTCACTATCAAATAGCCCATAGCTATAACATCACAAGTCATAATGCTATTTTTTCTGGAACAGGGCAATAAAAACACACATTATATTGACTTATTGCATTACCTATAAAGTGAGGGTCGCGATCTTTGACATTTCTTGCGATTTGTTTTGTTTTATTCATTTTATACGAGTATTACACCACCGATTTGGAAAATATGAAAATAGATGTGGTCCTATAATATAATATATAATACCATATATATAATACCAGTATTTAACGTGGAGCGGCTGCCCACCAGTCCTCCACAACCTATTAACTGGGGAACACGGTACTTCTTGGCAAGACTGGTGTCAGATCTTCTGGCTTCTGACAATCCGTAACGACTGCCAAAGATCTACAAATGACAACCGGGACCAACGGCTTAACGTGCTTTCCGAGGCACGGAGGAAACTCGGTTAAGATGGTCACCCATCCACAGACCAACCTTGACAAGCGTTGCTTAACCTCAAAGATCGACCTGTGCGGCTGTTATTCTTTAGCCACGAGCTCATATACAATTATACATAACGCTTGATAAATGATATTTATTTTATAAGTAGGTTAAACATAACACTTTTACACGTCATTTAAAGCGAGATGAAGCCGGTGTTTCTGGCTTTAACACTTACACCTACGGTAACTCTTACCGCGTGTGATCAACCTGTTTCAATATAGGTACCTGACCC
This sequence comes from Hecatera dysodea, assembly GCA_905332915.2. Taxonomy (NCBI): domain Eukaryota; kingdom Metazoa; phylum Arthropoda; class Insecta; order Lepidoptera; family Noctuidae; genus Hecatera; species Hecatera dysodea. The sequence goes on along the minus strand of HG995309.1, from coordinate 14,060,725 downwards.
TACTAAACGATCTATCTCTTTATTTATTAAAACATTATGCACTAGTCAAAAACAACGGCATTTTCTACTTTATTTTTCAAAGCGAAAGCTATTAGTCGAGCCCTTACAAAAACTAGCTTCGCCTCTACCTGTAATACAATTACTGTATTTTTAAATAATCCTAGTTTATCCGAGAAAACGAAGGGGAACGGCATTGAAATGTAACATAAAACTTTATTATCTAATTGGTCACAATATTGTATCGGCAACAACTGTAACCTAAATATTGAAATAAAATCGCGACCGATAATTGGCGGGCCACAGTGTCCCACGACATAAACACACAAACACATGCGATGTGTTCGCATAACTTACTTGTAACTGTGCTATACCCTCACAAACAATTTTATCGCCCGTATATGAAATACAACGTGTATGAGTCATAGACATATTATTTTTATCAATGTTAAAATATGTTTTATAAGTTTCCTCAGAGATTGCTGTAACAAGCGAACCGCTATCTATCTCAAATTTAAATACGATTCCCGAGACCGATACAAATTCTTTCATCGGTTCCCCTTTTACTGATTGAATATTAAAACACTCACCGTCATCATTACTTTCGTACACAGCTCTCGATTCGACATAAATTATCTTTTTGCACATCCTACGCAGATGCCCCGTAGCATTGCATTTCCTAAATTCGCCTTTGCGAAGCGACATTGGGTTGTCTCGTGAGCCGCACACTTGACACTGAACTTTAAGAGCGTATACGCCAAACGGCATTTCATATAAATTTTCAAGTCGTTATTTTCCGAAATGACGGAACCGATTTTAATGAAACTTCACACATATAAACAGGATACATAGGTCTAAAAAGGTAGTTGAAAACATTTTCGATACATAGTGTTATAGTTAAATTAGACCCATTTTAATTTTCCATACAAACATAAATTTCCAGTTATCTTTTTTAAATAAGACATTTCGAAACTGTTTTTAACTAACTTTTAGACGTATCCTGCTTATATGTGTGAAGTTTAATTGAAATCGGTTCAGTAATTTCGCAAAATAGTGACTTGAAAATTTGTATGAAATGCCATACGGCGTATACGCCCTTAACCCCCGAACTAGGCCCAAACACCGGCTCCGTCGCCCGCGCTATCTTGGACAGCTGATCGTGCGGCGCGACCAGCGCCCCGGCCGACGGCGCCCGCTGCCGCACGTGCACGTCAACTTTATCGCCTTTGTTACTGACAGACCCGCGAGATCTTTTGAGAAACGCTTCTCTCTGGCCGATCCTGGCAGAAAACAAATTTGTCCCGAAGAGCTTCTTCTACGTTAAAGAACTGGTTCTTAACGTGGTCAGTGCACCGTCAGACCCCGTAACCCCGCGGCTCATTGTGCATACGACTCCTCCTTTTGTTGCGTAGCTACGTAAATCTTCGGAGTAAAATACTCGTCCAAAAGCTTAAGTATGTCGTCATAAGGTACGTCCTACATCCTCTTTGGCAATGCCAGATCCACCGCCAACTTGTGTGTGCCCAGCAAGATAGCTCGTCTCTTAATTCCCATAGGATCGCTAGTCCCGATGATGTCATTAGCCACATTTTACCACCACTGTTTAATGCGGCACTTGTAAGTCTCCCAAGACTGTGATCAAACACTGTAACTGTGGCAGAAATATTTACTTTTTTTTAACTTTGTGTGGATACTCGTCGCCAATGTTAAATACGAGGACAGACGAGTGATACAACGCACTGTCGTTTATTTGCTTTTGTACTAATCGGTGCATAGGCACACGCACACATACTTAACAACACTAGAGTCACTCATCAGTCATTATTTTACATTTGCATTCAAATAATAGAGTATCTATAGTGTTGTGTGATGAGTTGATGACGTTCAAAATGTCGTTAATAATGACATAAATATAAATAATTAAATAATTTGCACGCTTGCTAGCAGGTAGAATACAACTGTTTTAGGATTTTAGATATTTTCTTGCAATTTGTCTGTATTCGCTTGCAAATAAACATTTTAAGATTTGTGTTGATTTGATTTAATTTATACAACTCAACTCAAACTCAATGCATTTATTCCAGTTAAACCGTTAACAGGCACTTTTCATAATCAAGCAACAAAAAATTTTTAATGTTGTGCTTAAAAAATAATATGATACCAATAACAATACAAACATACAGTACATTCAGTTAAATAAATCTTTCTCTCTCTCTCCCTCTCTCTCTCTATCTCTCTACTATTGACCGACAGGGTCCATAATTGTTTCTATTTCTCATATTTACCATCTGTATATGTACATTATGGATTGCAATACACGATCTTGAATCTTGAATTTTAAAGGTCGGTCAGTCAAAGCGTAGATCTCTACGGAGAAGAACGTGTAAGAAACTCTTCAGCTTCCATCTGTTCCGAACCCACTTTTTCAAGAACTTCCTTCGGAATAACATAATTGTAGCAAGTTTTATTTGCTGCTCTTAGCCAGATTTAATATACAATCTTGTCTTAAGTCTGTGACTCATTCGGATAGTTTATTCAAACCAAGTGCGAATTAGATATGCAACTGTTAGATTAATTACTGTGTTTCTGAATGTACCAATTATCATTTGATCGAAGTGATAAATTACAGACTTCGCTGTGGAATTTGTACGAAAGAGTCATCGCGGTCCTGCAACTCGAAGGGCTTTTGGAGGAAAACTGATGGGTTTAGTCACTAAGAGACTGACACTCCTTTCCGCTCCGCCCAGAGCGGAAGAAGTCATTTGATGATTTACCATCCGTAAAAAAATAAAAGGTGTTAAGGGACACCCAGATGGAACGAAGTTCCTTTGTTATTGTTCTCAACCTTGCCAATAGTTACTTAACACACCCATTCAAATCGTGACCTCACTAACAGCTGCTTAACTCCACCCATCCTATTTGCAACCTCATTAAAAGATATATTATTATTATTAACCTTCCGATCCAAATCGCAACCTCAATAACAGCTACTTAACCCCACCCATCCTAATCGCGACCTCACCAATAGTTGCAACCAATAGTTAACACACCCATCCAAGTCGTGACCTCACTAACAGTAGCTTAACCCCTCCCATCCAAATTGTGACGTCACTAACAGCTGCTTACCTCCACCCATCCTTTTCGCAACCTTGCCAACAGTTGCTTGCTAACACACCCATTCAAATCGTGACCTCGCTAACAGCTGCTTAACCCCTCCCATCCAAATCGTGACACAAAGTGTCGTTACAACTTTTGATCTTATTTTTTTTCGTCTAGCCCCCTTTCGCAACGCGTGATAAGGAACTTCGTTCCAAAAAAAAGTGCACAAGCTTAGGCACTGATTTGAAATTTCGAACGCTAAAATATTAAGAAATGAACTAGATTTAGAGCCGAAAGAACTGATTTAGTATCATTGCTTCTGACTGACACAGCGACTTGACGTGCGCCTGTTAAGGATACTGTCTATGCACAAACCTAAATCCTTCTCATCATGCTGAATGGGACGATCGAACAGACGAATATAAATGATATTTATTTTGTAGTTAGCTTAAACATAACACTTTTACACGTCAATTATTTCTGGTAATTTTAAGCTATATGAAGCCGCTGATTCCTAGCCGACGACCCTAAGAAGAAACACCGAAACAAACTCAGAGGTCAAAGTCTCTTTTAAAGTCCATACAATCCGTACTAGTCAAATCATATGAGAACCATGTAGATTAATGTCTGAGGTGGCCTTTTGAGGAAAGTGCCACACAGATTTGTGTGGACCTGTCCAGACAGTGCAAGCATTTGTCGGTTAACGTGTAGCTCAAACTTAGAACTTTAAGGAGTTACAACGGTTTTTATATGGAGCCAAAACTGCTTCATCCACTTTAGCTTCGAGAACTCCCATTGATAATCGACTGACGCTTGTTTGGGTTTACAGCAACACCAAATCCGTCCTATCACCCCCTAACTGAAATGCTGGTTTTATTTATGGCACACTGAGATGGTGATAGCAGTATACTATAAGCCCATTAAGTTCCAAAATAGCATGGCCTCCTTGATAAGGCCAAGTCAAGGAAATCATAACTAGAACCAATCGCAGACTTATTACAATAATATCGATCGCTACGATTACTCTCATAACTTTCACGAGTGCTACGCCAACATTCAGAAGCTAATAATTGTATTCTCCTTCCGAAAACAGGTTAATTAGTTTTAATAGAAGTTATCATAATGTTGTAACACTTACTTGAATTGCGAAATACAGTAGATGTTTATGGAAACCAAATATTTACATCGCTCGCTCACTAAACCATTTTGCTAGAACTTGCTACGCGAGCGAGCGGCTACGAAATTTCGTAGCACATTGCATTTTCGAATACTGTGGAAGCTAAAATACGCTATATTCCTATGACAATAAGGTTCGTAATAGCTGCATACATTAAAAGTTTTTATCTATTAAGAAATATAGTTGGGGTTTTCTCGTCGTTTACTGATACCCCGGTAGTTGATGTACATAGGTAGACAGTTGACAATAAACCACAGTTAATTTAAATAATTTATTTAATACGGAACCAGTGTAAAGTTATGATTGTTCAGTAATCTGACCCGCATTTAATGTTATTGACAGCCCCACACATTAGCATGTGACGGAGTTTTGTTAAGACTGACTAGCATGGCATAATCAGCCTTTTTAATGTTCCCACTGCTGGGACACAGGCCTCCTCTCTAGGAGAGGGAATGGGCCGTAATCCACCACGCGGGCCCAGTGCGGGTTGGTGAATGTTACATGTCCTCGAATTTTTGGTTCTAAGACATGCCGGTTTCCTCACGATGTTTTCCTTCACCGTTTTGAGAGCAGTGGCGATGAAATTCCGCGACCCCGCGACCTGCAATTCGTAAGTCGGGGCCGTTACCACTCGGCAACCACTGCTCTCCAAGACTGACTATTGTGTGAGTATTAATTAGGTACGCGTAAACATATTTTTGCTGTATGAGCATTGTTAGCTAAATATGATCTGGAAATAAATTTATCGCGAAGTGAATGTCAAACGCGCATTCGCTGTTACAATTAACTGAATGAATTTTTGGTTAATTTATAACGCTTTGAAGATTTATTTACAATCCGGTCGTTTATATGGAGCCAAAACTGCTTCATCCACTTTAGCTTCGAGAACTCCCATTGATAATCGACTGACGCTTGTTTGGGTTTACAGCAACACCAAATCCGTCCTATCACCCCCTAACTGAAATGCTGGTTTTATTTATGGCACACTGAGATGGTGATAGCAGTAAACGACCGGATTGTAAATAAATCTTCAAAGCGTTATAACTTAACCAAAAGTTCATTCAGTTAATCGTAACAGCGAATGCGCGTTTGACATTCACTTTGCGATAAATTTATTTCCAGATCATATTTAGCTAACAATGCTCATACAGCAAAAGTATGTTTACGCGTACCTAATTAATACTCACACAATAGTCAGTCTTAGAGAGCAGTGGTTGCCGAGTGATAACGGCCCCGACTTACAAATTGTAGGTCGCGGGGTCGCGGAATTTCATCGCCACTGCTCTCAAAACGGTGAAGGAAAACATCGTGAGGAAACCGGCATGTGTTAGAACCAAAAATTCGAGGACATGAGACATTCACCAACCCGCACTGGGCCCGCGTGGTGGATTACGGCCCATTCCCTCTCCTAGAGAGGAGGCCTGTGTCCCAGCAGTGGGAACAATAAAAAGGCTGATCATGCTATGCTAGTCAGTATTTTATCAAAACTCCGTCACGTGCTAATGTGCGGGGCTGTCAATAACATTAAATGCGGGTCAGATTACTGAACAATCATAACTTTACACTGGTTCCGTATTAAATAAATTATTTCAATTAACTGTGGTTTATTGTCAACTGTCTACCTACATCAACTACCGGGGTATCAGTAAACGACGAGAAAACCCGAACTATATTTCTTAATAGATAAAAACTTTTAATGTATGCAGCTATTACGAACCTTATTGTCATAGGAATATAGCGTATTTTAGCTTCCACAGTATTCGAAAGTACAATGTGCTACGAAATTTCGTAGCCGCTCGCTCGCGTAGCAAGTTGTAGCAAAATGGTTTAGTGAGCGAGCGATGAAAATATTTGGTTTCCATAAACATCTGTAGTACTTCGCAGTTCGAGTCAAGTGTTACAACATTATGATAACTTCTATTAAAACTAATTAACCTGTTTTCGGAAGGAGAATACAATTATTAGCTTCTGAATGTTGGCGTAGCACTCGTGAAAGTTATGAGAGCAATCGTAGCGATCGATATTATTGTAATAAGTCTACGATTGTTTCGAGTTATTATTTCCCTGGCTTGGCTTTATCAAGGAGGCCATGCTATTTTGGAACTTAATGGGCTTATATATTCTGATACATCGATAGTATCTGTACTAGCGGTCTACTCCAATGAACTCCGCACTAGGAATCCATCTAGCGACATATAAGGGCCTCAGATAACATGCATTGAGACTCCAGTTTTTTTTAGTTCGCAAATCCTTTTTTTTGGATGGGAAATCGTCAAATGACCCCTCCCGCCCTGGGTGGAGCGGTAGGGAGTGTCAGACTCTTACTGACTAAAACCCACCCGTGTTCCTCTTGTGCCCTTTGCGTTCCAGGGCCGCGGTAACGCTTTCGAACAAATTCCGCAACCCTAGCAGGCACCGACCCTATGGGCCCCGTCCTTGGTGCTGACGGCTCCTTGAGGCGCGCGTGAAACACAACGCGTCGTCGACTCAGCCTGGTATCGGACGGCGAGCCACCCACGCTCACAGGCATCAGCCACTGCGCAATTGCACAGCGGCCGACTTGTCTCTGGAGGAAGTTCGTAAATCCTAAAGTTACTATACATTACTATAGGTATAGTAACTTTAACATCATCATCATTTATTACATATTTATTATTCGGGATATTTATCCCGAATATGAACGCAATCTGTAAAGTTCCTGAATTTCTTCTAGTCAAAATCGCTCATACTAAAAACAATATTCCACGATAATTCAACACGGTCCATTTTATGACATTGTAAAGAAATACGAAGCACTACATTCCACAAAAACAACAAATGATCGCTTTATTCAAAACTAGCTTCTGCCAGCGACTTCGTTCGCGTGGAATAGTTACTTTACCCCCGATTTTGAAACTCTCAGCCCGATCGGTTTAAAATTGACAAAGTTTCATACAAACGTTCATCCCCTATTTTATCCCCTGGGGGGTAGAATTAATCAAAATCCTTTCTTAGCGGATGCCTACGTCATAACATCTACCTGCACGCCAAATTTCAGCCCGATCCGTTCAGTGGTTTGGGCTGTGCATTGATAGATCACTATGTGTGTGTGAAATATGTACAACTTACAACAACAAAAAGAAATGAAAGTAAAGCTGAAATGCCTGTGCAAAATTATATTATAATAACCTATACCTACTTCACTTAAAAATAAATACCTATAACTACGTTTAACAAATTAATAAAATAACTACTAATTAATAAAAGTATCTACGCTTTTACCTACTTAATACTAAAAAACCAGAACATAAATTAGCCAAAACTAACCTATCGGTATCTAAAAATCTATGCTCCTACTTCTACTACTATTTCACCTAAAAAGAAATAAAATTGAAACTATTAATAATTTGTAATTTGAACGAATATTTAAACATTACCAAAATAATTATTAAGTACCTATTTTATAAAATAGCAACAAAAGTTACACAAAAATAATCACAATACCATCTTACAGCATGATTCAGTATTAAAGCGCGACGGCGCGATGGCTTATTATTGTATTTATGTATAAGTTTGGTGTTTCTATACCGATTTCTATGATTCTTTTTTTATTGAATAGACAATAATGTAAACTTTTTTTAATTAGGGATGAGTGAGAGTATTATAAACGTAAGAGTAAACAAATATAATCAGAAAGCTCCGAACTGCTAAGCTATCGGGAGTTACACGTGTTATTGTGAGTCAACCATAAAAGATAGACATATGCTGTTTCGGGATATTTTTTAGATAATTTTATGTAGAACATTTCCGTAATACATGATTTCTTTGTAACTTTAACCATTAAGGCTACACACGCGACGGAAGCTTAAAAAATGGAGTAACTTCTCCCGTTTTCCCAACATTTTCCTTCACTGCTTTGCTCCTATTGATTGTAGCGTGATGAAAAGTATACTATAACCTGCCCAGGAGTATGAAGAATAATTGCACCAAGTTTCGTTAAAATCGGTCGAGTAGTTTTTGTTTCTATAAAGAACATACAGACAGACAGACAGACAGACAGACAGAAAGACAGACAGACAGACAAAAATTTAACTGATTGCATTTTTGGTACCAGTATCGATCACTAATCACCCCCTGATAGTTATTTTGAAAATATTTTCCTTGTACAGAATTGACCTCTCTACAGATTTATTATAAGTATAGATAGATGATCATGATATATGAACAAAGGTGATATTCCAAAGGAAATCGCAAAATTTTTAGGATTACCAGATGCTGACTCTTACCCCGGACATATGTAACTTTAGAAGAACTTCAGCTACATTGCTGGATGATGCTGGAGCCGACATATTAACTTTAAATCCTCATAGCAGATGGCGGTCTAACACAATTGCAGAATCTTATATCGAAGACTCGATACACAACAAAACAAACATTAGTGCCAAGATAACACTAGCAATAAATTTGGAACCAGCCGCATCTTTAATAATTCAGTTTTTTTTTTTTTTGACAACTCACACACGGCTATCTGATCCCAAGCTAAGCAGAGCTTGTGTTATGGTAACCAGACAACTGATATACATACTTATATAATTTATAAATACATACATATTATAGATAAAGCACACCCAGACACAGAACAAACAATCATGCTCATCACACAAAGTTTGTCCTGGGTGGGAATCGAACCCACGACCTCCGGCTTAGCAGTCAGGGCCACTAACCACTAGGCCCGTCGAATTTAAAAAAGTATTGTTTCAATGATTAAATATTTTTCGCATGGCAGTAATGGCGCTTCCGTAATAGAGCATGATTGTTATTTTTGGGGGTTTGCGGCCTCGTTCATCTAAATTTAAATTAAAAACAGAAAAGATTAGATTTTTGTTTATTTGTTACGATTTAACTCAAAATCTACTCGACCGATTTTCAAACTTCATTCGACCATTAGAAAGCCATAGCCATATCAGGAAGTAAAATAGACGATAACCTTTTTTTAATAGAGGTCCTTAGAAAATTGCAATTTTCTAACCAAAAGTAGCAAAATATTGTGTATAAAATTCATTATTTATTAAAAACTAGCTTCTGCCAGCGACTTCGTCCGCGTGGAATAGTTACTTTACCCCCGATTTTGAAACTCTCAGCCCGATCGGTTTAAAATTGACAAAAGATATACATGCTGTTTCGGGATATTTTTTAGATAATTTTATTTAGAACATTTCCGTAATACATGATTTCTATGTAACTTTAACCATTAAGTCTACACACGCGACGGAAGCTTAAAAAATGGAGTAACTTCTTCCGTTTTCCCAACATTTTCCTTCACTGCTCTGCTCCTATTGATTGTAGCGTGATGAAAAGTATACTATAACCTGCCCAGGAGTATGAAGAATAATTGCACCAAGTTTCGATAAAATCGGTCGAGTAGTTTTTGTTTCTATAAAGAACATACAGACAGACAGACAGACAGACAGACAGACAGACAGACAGACAGACAGACAGACAGACAGACAAAAATTTTACTGATTGCATTTTTGGCACCAGTATCGATCACTAATCACCCCCTGATAGTTATTTTGAAAATATATTCCTTGTACAGAATTGACCTCTCTACAGATTTATTATAAGTATAGATTATGTACTACTTACATGATGGAAGTACACATGGTTAAAAACTGTTATGGTTAAGACATAATTACCAATTAATTATCCAATTACAACAAATATAATTTGTTATCATCATATTAATCTTTACCTACACTAATATTATTATAAAGAGGAAAGATTCGTATTTTTGTGTGTGTTTGTAATGAACAAACTCAAAAACTACTGTAACGACTTCCAAAATTCTTTCACCGATTAGAAAGTTACATTCACCCTGAGTAACATAACCTATATTTTATCCCCGTTGTGCCACGGGAACGGGAACAACGCGGATGAAACCGCGGAGCGCTGCTAGTGTAGATATAAAGAAGTGCAGGACATGGGATATTATGTATTTTATAAATAAAACAATTAAGTCAACCTTAAGCTATAAAATGTATATTTTGATTCTATCATCGAACAATGTAATTCGTATCGCGTCTTATGAGTATGATCAGCTTATCAACTAGAACATAAATCACAAAAACGTTTGCAATAATACCATATTATTTTGAGATCTTTCAAAATCAAAATCAAAAGTCTTTTATTCAAACTAGGCTGAGAGACAGCACTTTTTGAACGTCAAATTTTACATAAAGACAGTCCCCCAAAACGCACACCCGTCACCACTTCCTAGTGTTTTAGCTGGGAAGAAGTGGCGCAACAAACTCCCCAGCAACACATCTATCTGTTGCGTTTTAAGAACTTGAATTTATACAATAGTATGCAAAGTCATTACACGCCAAAGGTAAGAAAAAAATTATATAACATGGAAATCATAAATCAATTCACTATAAAACATTTTAAAGAGTAGATTGAGTCAATTAAGTAAAAACAGATTGACCTACATAGTCATCAAAAATTACACCAAAAAAAAACCATTATATGAACTCATATAACCTGTCATAAGCTAACTTGCAGAGAAATATGACATTGTCTTGCGTTCAACACAGCGACCAAATGTCCTTTTCTTCTAAACAGTCATTAATAGAATAGTATGCCTTCGAACAAAGGTTAGATTTAACTTTAGCTTTAAATAAGTTAAAAGGCGGGTCAAGAAAAGAAAGTGGAAGTTTATTGTAAAAACTGATAACGAGCCCCACAAATGACTCATGGACCTTACGAAGTCGATGGGAAGGAGCATGTAGCTTGTGCTTGTTTCTGGTGTTAAAGTTATGGATGTCGCTCGTTTTACAGTATAAATGTATATTTTGCCTAATATAGAATGTTTGCTAAAATGAATTGAGATGCTACTGTGAGAATTCCAATTTAAAACGGGGGGAAATTTCCTTTAAAACGGGGGCCCACCCAGAAGCCATGGACGGACACCTATTTTCTCAAATTTTATATATTTCGATATTTTCAGACTAGCACTGATGAATACAAAGTTTATGTGAGCGAAGCTGCAGGCACAGCTTATTTTAAATAAAGAAGTTCAAACAATGTAAAAACTGACATGAGCCAGTGCTTTAAAAGCACAACTGAAAGTTTCTGTTTTGAACAAAAGACACTAAGCAGGATACAAAACGAGAAGAAAACAAAATTTCCGATTACTTCAGCTCTCGTCAATGGCACAGACGAGTTGTCACCTGGACTAGAATTGTGAAACTCGTCGCGTGTCTGATAGTTTCCGTTTTCTTCTACAGCTGTTTGCTGAAGGTCGTCGTATGCGTCACTTGATGGAAAATGTGAGACATAATCTGATCCATCAGGGTAAGAGCTGTCGTATGGTCCACCAGACGGTGAGTGAGAATTATACTTGTAGTGTGTTCCTTGGTTTCCGTATGGATCAACGGGAATCGGGTGGTACCATTGAGCTTGTACAGGAGTTTCAGTATCAAATGGCGTTTTTGGTTCTGGGTAATTCAATTTCTCGGATTTAAAAAGTCTTTGCGCGGGCCATTGGTTCCGTTCATTCGTAAAGGATGATGCCCAGTCTTGGAGTGTTGGTTTAAATTGTTGTGTGGCGGGACTTCTTGACTGCAGTTTCCGCGTCCTTGAGCGTCCTCCTTGGGCGTTTCTTAAGGCGAAGCCATTTGCGAACCCTAAAGAAAAGAAAAAGAAACATTTTAATCAATCTATACTATAACATATAAAGCTGAAGAGTTTGTTTGTTTGCTTGAACGTACTAATCTTAGGAACTTTGTACAGTTGCTGATCCCCAAAATCACGTGATTCATTGAGTATAAATAAGTTGAATATTAAGAAAAACATAATAATTAAATAGACGTTTTGGGTTAAATTTAAATCCAAGTTTTCATTGGCATCATCTGAGATTTTCATGTTGAACCCGTTATCGTGTTTAGCGGCCACTAAAAGCATGAAAATGACACCCATGACGAAATTCTAGTAGGCGGCGCCACTAGATAAGACAATTTAAATTAGTAAACAATAAATTAAACGAAAACCAACAATCTGCATCTATGGTTGTTATCGTAAATTAAGAGCTTATCATACATGTAATATTAAATTCATACATCACTACTACTGATAACAATGATTATTACAGGAAATACACATTCAATTAGGTGCATAAGATTTGGCGTAAAACATGAAACGTTTTTGATTTCGTTAGCAAACTCGAAAACCATGAAGAATAAACTAGAAGGAACCATAACGTCATCTTGGATTTTCCTTTAGAGACCATTTTCTATTTTAGCGATCTTAAGAACCATGAAAATGACACCCATTATGAAATTATAGTCGGTGGCACCGACATGAAAAAACAACAATCTCAGTTGGTAAACAATAGATTAAAGAGAAAGCACCAATTATCTACAATATCTGAGACTGCTATCATTAATTAGCATATAAAACGGTTTATTATTAAATTTGTATATTTTACCACTATTGTAATGATTATTAGAGAAATTACAGTTTTAATTAGGTGCATTGTGGCTTGTCGTTCTAAACAAAACATTCCTAGGTTGCTAACGGGAAATGAAAACCATACATTTTCATCATCGCCTTGGATTTTCTTTAAGAGCCCATTTTTTGGTTTTAGAGACCTCACAAACCATGGAAATAAACTCCGGCACCGATTTCAAAAAACAACTATTAAAGTTAGTAAGCATTATATTGAGAGAGCACCGAGCGTCTAAGTCATTATTGATATAGAAAGAAAAAGAAAGAAAGAAAACTTGTTTATTCCGCTATAGATGACGCACAAAAACACCACACAGCACCACACCACACCACCACACCACACCACACCACACCACCACATATAGTACATTAAAAGCATATCGAACGGTTTATTATTAAATATTTACAAGTATGATACTCACACGAGCTCGCGATTATGACGATCAGTAAAACATGTATAGCTTTAGTAAGCTGCATGTTGATGGATCTTCATGATAACTTCACGTTCTGGAGCCAACTGAGGCTGAAGTGATCTGCAGACGCTTATAAGTTGTGTATATGACGTATATGCAACAGTGTCAGGTCGACCATACGTGGAACTTATTATCTGTTATGTGAGTAATGCTTATCTGTTTATATCCGACCACGAAAACAACAGTTAAATGAGTTTTTATTAAAAAACATATAATGATCATTAATAACAGTGTTTACACCGTGATACCAAGTTAGAAGTATCGTGACCTTTGTGATAGTAGGTTAAATAAAGTTTGGGTTCTATAGAGGCAAACTGTTCGGCCCCGGCTTCGATTGGTCCGATAACACGCGTCTGACGTCACACGTCAATTTGGCCAGTAGCCAGTTGACCAAGAGCATAGTTGTAGCCATTAAGTGGTATCGTTCGTTAAAAAAGTAACAAACATGGCGTTCGGAAAAGTTTCAGTCGTCTTATTTGTTCTTAGTTTTGGCACATCGCGTAAGTTTGAATTCAGAAGATCAGCAGCCCTACCATGACGTCTTAAATCCATCATGATTCCTGTGTCAGAGAGAGACGGAGTTACACAAGACGAATAGCACTATCCCTTTCCCTCACACTGAATCATGATAGCATTGGCACATCGTAGTACGGCCACAGTAATATATTAAACCTTGGAAATTAGGTTTGAAACTTGTGCTACTTCTTATTTGAGTTCTTTTTTTTTCTGGAAACGTAAAGGAGGTGAGTCTTTATTGAAATTGTCATGGTCGGTCAGTCAAAAACATAAAGCTGGTTGCACGTTCCAAAGCGTAGATCTCTATGAAGAAAAACGTGCACGAAACTACATGGATGCTCTTTTAAATCAGTAAGTACTTATAAATGTTGGTTACAGTTGAAAATATTCATTGATAAAATTATGTAATACTAAAGAGATTAGTAAGATTATTACTTGGTTCAATCTATACAGTGCAAATGAAGGATCCCCTGCAATAACTATAAATGTCCTTGTTATCTCGTTTTGAGATAATTGGGTTTCAATTAATTATGTTATCTGCGGATGATAATGGATATTATGTTCGTTTCTTTACTCAAGCTTTATTTAAGAACTAAGTAAAAAATATATTATTTAAAGTTTTTAAAAACCAGGACTTTACTGAGTACCGTCCTTTTATTTAATATAAGCGTGAAGTATCTAAAATATCGGGATTGTAAGTAATAGTGCCAAGTTTGTAATGAGATTACCAACTGCAGATATCCAGTGGCTGAAAGTCGTGCTTACTTAATTTTTTTTACAAAAATGAACTTTCATCATTATTGCAGTGGACCCTTCAAATGTCAAGCCGTAAGAGAACCGTGTAGGTTAATGTCTGAAGTGATATTTTGAGGAAAGACCCATAAAGATTTGAGTGGACCTGTGCAAACAGTGTAACGTCAATTATAGTGCAACTCAACTCAGGAATTTGAGGAGCTCAACAATCCGACGATCAATACCAAAGTATCTAATTTACTATTTGGATAGGCCGCATAGTGTAATCAAATTTTGACTTTGACGAGTTTGACGGCACGGTTGGCGCAGTGGTTGAGCGATTGGCTGCTGCGCTACGTGTCGTGGGTTCGATTCCGGCACGGGACAAATATTTGTATGGCCTACAGATAGTTGTCCCGGGTCTCGCTGTTTGTGTATGTGACATTGTATATTTTTGAACGCACCCACGACACAGGAGATATTCCTAGTGTAGGGTAACGCTTTAAAAAAAAAACTCCCAGACGATCATGTTACATACTACATAATTTACTCTACAAAATAAGCTTCTAACGAGCCCCTCGATCTCAATACAAATTAAAGTAGGTACCTGTAATGAGTCAAAATCTTCATAATAATTAATTTTATTAATATACAAACAAACCAAGAACGTAAGCCAACTAGATACTTCCCCATTTAAGTTTCCCATCAGATTCTTATTACTTTAATGTAACTGTAAAAGTTTGTTCTTAATAACTAATTTTTTTAAATCTGTTCTCTTTTTTCTAATAATAATTTTGGTGGGTTACCGTTTGACCAGAATCTCAGCTAAAAGCGATGTTTTGGTCGATGATTCTCATCTTTTGCACTGTTATTTAACTGTATAACTTTATCAGTTCCAGATGGCTAGAGACAATGATGACTCGCCGTCCAATCGAAGAGTTGGAAGAAAAACAGAGCTTCCTTGGGGCTTGAAGATTCCACAGATACCATCCAAAAGCTGCTCCGGCAGGTGGAAGACAGCGAGGGGGATGTTGAAAATATGATCCACGAAAAAAATCTGGTGCTTTACATTCAGCTCATGGACTTAGCCGATCAAAACACTCAACTTCAATATAAAATGTCAACACTTCACGAGTACAACGACGCTTCTTTTTACGGATGGAAAATGATCAAACACCTTCTCGCAAAAAATAATTAACATAAAAATCTTGACACCTTACAGGTACCTATTACTACTATTATTTGTAATCATCAATCAATTAATATCTTCATATTAATAATATTTAAAACTTATTCAACAAACCAAGAACGTACGCCAAATACCTAGATACTTTCCCATTTAACTGTAAAACTTCCCCATTTTACTAAAAAAAAATAATTGTAAAAGCTTTTTCTTAAAAATTAAGTAATACATACTATTTTTTTTAGTAAATTAGTTTTGGTGGGTTGTGTTTGACCAGAATCTCAGCTGATGAAAAGCGATTTTTTGATCAACAATTATAATTTTTTGCGCTGTTATTTAACTGTATAACTTCATCAATTCCAGGTGGCTAGAGACAATGATGACTCGCAACGCAATCGAAGAGTTGGAAGGAAAACAGAGCTTTCTCGATCATGGGGATCAATCCCGACGAAGATTAATCAAATACGCATTTTAGAGGTATTCCTCGAAGCGCTACTATTTTGAGGCGCACCTAATGAGGCGCTCCTTTTTTATTCCTCGGAGCGCACCTTTTAGTAGCGCTCCTAATAAATATATATCGGTAGTGCTATTAAAAGGTGCGATCTGAAGAATAAAAAAGGAGCGCCTCATTACGTGCGCCTCAAAATGGTAGCGCTTCGAGGAATACCTCGCATTTTAGTGTTATAGTGCAAAAGAATCGCAAGCGCCGAAGCACTCTTTGTTCATTCACTCTCATAGTTCAATAGGCCGGTAATCCGACACGACCGAGAAAAGATCAACAGCGCAGGATCAACGACTTAACTTGCTTTCCGAGAAATGGGGTCACTTAACAACGAAACTCCAGGATTATACTGAGAAACCTTTATAGAGAAATACAATTTAGTTTTTTGGGAATTGAACCTAAGACCCCGCACTTAGCAGGCCAGTTACTAAGTGCTATTTATATAAATTAAGTGTGTGTGTTACGTGTTAGTTATTGTTTCTTAGTAATTTGGCAGAATAAAAACAAATAAACACATCAAAAGTATCTAGGGATCAACATATATTTTTGCAATAACTTTCCTCCTGATTGATATTAATTAAAATTTTCTTTAAGGATTCATCAAATAAAGTGTTTTCGTTTGTCACAGTAACGATAAACCAAGTCACCTTTGCATTAATAAAGAAATTTGCCATTTTCCTAATAAAGGGATTTTTGACATTTGAACCACTAACTTTAATAGTTCGAAAAAAAGACTGAAATAACAGTTTTCTTTAAAATTTTATTGGGTAACTTAAACAATTAATAATCCGTGTTTCTACCGCGAACACTAACAACACAAGAACATCGGTTTGGCATACTCAAAATGAGTCCATCCAAATCACGCTGTGGAATGGCCGCCCATGTTCGTTGCAACAACAAAAAAAGGTCTTCTTGCGACTGGATACCCTCCATATTCGGCAGAGCTCTTCTCTGTAGCATATCCCATGCATGCTCAATCGGGTTCAAGTCTGGCGACTGAGCAGGCCAGGGCAGGACATTGATGTTAGCTGCGGCGAGAGTCTGTCTTACAACTCTTGCGGTGTGCGGTCGTGCATTATCATGCATTAACTGAAATAAGGGACCGATTTGCACTTGTAGAGGAACGATGACGTCTGATACAATCGTCTCAGCATAAATTTGAGCGTTGAGGTTGCCTCTGATCCAAATCAACTCAGTTCTTCCGCCGATCCAAATACCCGCCCATACTATGATGGTTCCACCACTATAAGGATGGACTTCCTGGCAGGATTTTAATCGCTGTTGGCGTCCAGGGGTTCTCCAGTGTCGTATACGTCTTGTATCCGGTCTCATACCAAAACGAGACTCATCAGTTAAGCACACGAAACGCCATTGTTCTTCTGCCCAATTTCTGTGTTCAAGAGCCCATTGATATCGAATCCTACGATTGTGCATTGCTATAGGTGGTACCCGTAGCGGTCTTCGGGAATGAAGGTTCACTTCATGCAAGCGGTTTCTGACTGTTTGGTCGCTAATTAAGTTCCCTGAAGAGTGATGAAGCCTCACGGCTAACATCATGGCGGTTATTGTTGGAGCTCTTCGAGTTAAGATTTGAATGTATCGGTCTTGTCTCCGTGTGGTGCAGCGATACCGTCCTCCATGGCGCTCAGCCAAGGTAAGCGAAGAGCTCTGCCGAATATGGAGGGTATCCAGTCGCAAGAAGACCTTTTTTTGTTGTTGCAACGAACATGGGCGGCCATTCCACAGCGTGATTTGGATGAACTCATTTTGAGTATGCCAAACCGATGTTCTTGTGTTGTTAGTGTTCGCGGTAGAAACACGGATTATTAATTGTTTAAGTTACCCAATAAAATTTTAAAGAAAACTGTTATTTCAGTCTTTTTTTCGAACTTTAATGTTAGTGGTTCAAATGTCAAAAATCCCTTTATTAGGAAAATGGCAAATTTCTTTATTAATGCAAAGGTGACTTGGTTTATCGTTACTGTGACAAACGAAAACACTTTATTTGATGAATCCTTAAAGAAAATTTTAATTAATATCAATCAGGAGAAAAGTTATTGCAAAAATATATGTTGATCCCTAGATACTTTTGATGTGTTTAGTTTGTTTTTATCATAATACTTACAGGAGTATTATGAAATTTCTAATTAATGTTGTCAATGATGTCCAAAGGTCAATATCTATCTAATTTTCATTCATAAGCACATCAAAATTATACGAATAGGAAATGAGAGATTATGTCGGTTGATAGGACAGAATGGAGGAAGGTATCGTATTGCGCAAACTTGAGTAAAATGGTGTGAATGCATAGCAGGAAGATATGGACACCGTTAGATTGTTTTCTTTTTTACATGACTGCCCGAAAAAAGGAGAGTTATGTTTTCAGGGTTCATGTATGTTTGTGAGTTTCTTTATTCCACCATAACTTCTGAACGGCTTAATCGATATCAATGTATGTGGTATCGTTAGAAGCGTTGTGTTATCCCGGGTAACATAGGCTAGTAACTAACATAATTAATTAAATAATACGCCTGCCATGCCATAATGTGGGGTGCGTTTACAAACATAGAAATTCACATACACAAATAGCCAGAACAGGAACCACAACAAATATTATTCCCGTGCGGGAATCGAATCCGCGACACGCAGTGCAGCAGTCGATCGCTCAATCACTGCGCCACTGAGATATCGTCGGCATTTTGCAATAGACGGTGAACATGGGCGCGATGTCGGCGCAACATCGACTGTAATTTGGATAAGTGATAAACATTTTATGTAGGTAACACAAACCAACAACAAAAAAAATTAAAAACAAGATAGATAATAATCTTTAAATTGCAATCGGGGGACGGTTCCTTTGAATAGTTCTTTAGAGGTCCCACGACTAAAATGAAAAGATTATTACTATCTTATTTTTAAATTGTTTTGTGTTCGTTTGGGTTACCTACATAAAGCTTTTACAAGTCTTTTAAATACAGGCAACGACTGAGCGCGTCTTACTTGAGTCTATTTCCCAAATAGTCTAATAATTTTACACAAATATGAATGCAAAGCCGCATATGCTTTTATTTTGACACTGCAACCGAATTCCTTGCGTGTTCTCTAGCAGACAAAATTTAAAACATGGATCTGGAAGTTCCTTGAGATTCTGAAAGAATCAGCGACATAGCTAGCTTGCTTTAGACGCGCCCTGTATCAAAATTAATACTGTACCAACAGTATAAATGTTTAATAAAAGAAACAAACAATGCTCCAATTGAATTTAAAAAAAAAACTTTTTAATAAAAAAATACAACCGACTTTTACACAAAAAAAAGAAATTAAAGTTATTTTGCACTTTTTCATTTTTTGTGTAAAAGTCGGTTGTATTTTTTTGTTAAAAAGTTTTTTATTTTTCACTTTTTAGTGGTACCTACACTCCCTCCCCTCACATTGGTGTAAAAAAAAGTACTGCTCCTTTGCAGAGTACACTAAGAGGTCGTCAATGTAGACAATGTAGATATTTTTTTAGATTTTTCGAAAACCGCTTTGTTGATTTCGATAAAATTTTCATGGGACCATTTGGGAAATATACCCTTTCCAACAAAAAAAGAATTTTTCAAATCGGTTCACAAGCGACGGAGTTATGCGCGAACAAACAATAAAAAAAAAAACATACAAACATCCGAATTGAGAACCTCCTCCTTTTTTAGAAGTCGGTTAATAACAATATTTCATTTTTAACATTTGTTTTCAAATACAAATTTTTATATTAAAAAATGTTTAAAAATTAAAGAGTAACTTTCGTATTTTTTTAACTAATTTGAATTATAAATTAATTCGGTATATTATGATTTTATACAAAATTTTTAGCACAGCAGTTACATTAAAAAATGTTAATAAGCTATAAAATATTATGGGTGATATTTTATCATATACACATTCGGGGCCCCTGTAGAATGGGGGCCCCGTATAATTGATACGGCGGTAGCTACGCCCCTGGAAAGAATATGCCTTTATGAGTTGCGCCACGTGCTGGTCTAATATTGCTAAGACTAGTAGCACAACCTTTGGATCTTTTCATTTTTTTTTTTTAAATATTAGTTCAGTATTTAACAAAGTCAGTGGTGAAATAGTTTAGTAGTTTAGTATCCTGATTTTTTATTCCCACAATTTCAGCTTCACCCTGTAGTTGCCGCTTACGAAGAACTGCTGACAAAAGGCGCGGTGGCAGCCGGATCTGTCGCCTCGGGCGTCGTCGCCTAATATGCTAATATTTGCCGAATAACAGTCGCATGTAGGACGTAAACTTTTTGGGGAATATTATATTTGTATGTACGTTATTTTTATTTTAGGTGATTTATTACAAATTTCTTCTTCACCTGGTTTATTGTTAAGTTGAAGTAACCATAGGAAATACCTTATAGGTGTAGAAAAAATGCGCGCGCGTTGCTTACCCGAGAAATACACCTGAATAAATGACGTAATTGGGTATGAAAAATTTCATTACCAATATCAGGTAATAGTAGGTGCATAGTATAAACAGGGGAAGTAGGTTATCTTCGTACAAACGCACCGCGCGCGGCTTGTATGTGTGCGCCATAGTATCTATGCGTCGACGCACGCACACTTTAACAAGTCTCGACCCATTTCTCAGTGCGCCGTTATTTTTATTAGTTTTCTATCACACAGAGAAAGTAGGTACGTAGGCCTAATTTCCTACTAGAATATATTAGGTAGGTACTTTTGATCTATCAATTGATTTGCCGCTATTGCTTTGTTTATGTTTAGTTATGCCGATTTCTCAGTATTGTAGGTATAGTAATTAAGTAGGTAAGTACTTACAGTTGTAAAATCAAACCATTGTTGAACTTTATTGACTAATGATCACTGAATTAGTTATACAGAAATGTGTTAAAGTGACAACCCTAAGACAGTAGGCAATTATATCGCGAATTAGGCCGGAGATAACCTACTTCCCCTCTTTATACTATGGTAGGTGGGTAGCTATCATTTAGACAGGGCTCGCGCGGGCCAATCCCTGCTTGGGGTCAACGCTGCGGCCCTGGATCGCAAAGAGCATTAGGAGGAACACGGATGGATTTTAGTCAGTAAGAGTCTTACAGTCCCTTCTTGCACTTCACCCAGAGCGGAAGAAGTCGTTTGATTTCCCATCCATAAAAATACAAAGGAAAAATAGGTATAGTCTATCATCAGCGACAATCAATATCAAAAACATGTCAATATTTAATAGTCCAGGGTCGATAATTTTTAAAACCAAAAAAAATAATAGTAGGATAAAACCCATTAGAAAAGGAGGAGAATATTATAAAAATGAAAGGAAAAATAATTTACGGGCGATCTGAGGTCGGGAAGGGGGGGGGGTGAGGTTTTAAGGGTAAAAAACGGTTTATCTCGATTTCTGGCAAAACTAAAAGTCCTATGGAAAAAAGTCAAATGGCAAAGTTGTAGGTAATAAAAAGATCTAAAACTTTTGTATTTACACTTTTTTCACATAACCTCAAAATTTAGGAGAAAAATTCAAAAAACCAAGTTTTTGGTTTTTTATTTTTATCTTTTACAAAATTATTTTTTTTTTGTCACGAAATTTGGTGAAAACTTACCTTTTTATGTCCCAAATACGCTGTAATTTATTTGATTAGAAATATTTATTTTTTCGCCTTATTTTGAATTAATATCGAAAAAGCACCCTAATTTTCAATCAAAAATTCACCCGTCAAAATATCAGCTTTTTTCAAAAAGTTGGTATGCTTTCTGTTCGTTGAAATCTCTACTTTCCGATGGTGAAAAAAAATATATATGTTACTATAGTAAATCTTCTCAGAAAATGCAAAAAATCGAAAAAACTCGAATCGATTTTTTTTTAATTATTATATACAATTTTGGTCTATTTATTAAAATTTACACTTTAATTACTCGAAAAACGTAAGATTACATGTCACGTTGATAAAAAAAAAACTGCAAATCAAAATATACTACTATAATTAACCAAGAAATAAGTTAATAAAATTAATATTTAATAAGACATCTACAATATTTAGAGAAAGTTGTAGAATATTCTTTAAATTATATGCGTAGATGCCTATTTATAACTATTTTAAGATAACTTATATACCTGAATGACCTACGAAAAATTTTAGCCCAACAAAAGGTATTTCATAGAAAAGTGGGGAAGGGGCTAGGCGGGTCTTGGTCTTACTACATACATACCTACTATTTCGTAGCAGCTGTAACAACCGTTAGCCTAGCCAGTATTCGAAATACAGTACAGTATACAACATCGTTTATAAAAATACACGTGCACGCTGAGTTTTCCCTTCCCCACTTTTCTATGAAATACCTTTTGATGGGCTAAAATTTTTCGTAGGTCACTCAGGTATATAAGTTATCTTAAAATAGTTATAAATAGGCATCTACGCATATAATTTAAAGAAGATTCTACAACTTTCTCTAAATATTGTAGATGTCTTATTAAATATTAATTTTATTAACTTATTTCTTGGTTAATTATAGTAGTATATTTTGATTTGCAGTTTTTTTTTTATCAACGTGACATGTAATCTTACGTTTTTCGAGTAATTAAAGTGTAAATTTTAATAAATAGACCAAAATTGTATATAATAATTAAAAAAAAATCGATTCGAGTTTTTTCGATTTTTTGCATTTTCTGAGAAGATTTACTATAGTAACATATATATTTTTTTTCACCATCGGAAAGTAGAGATTTCAACGAACAGAAAGCATACCAACTTTTTGAAAAAAGCTGATATTTTGACGGGTGAATTTTTGATTGAAAATTAGGGTGCTTTTTCGATATTAATTCAAAATAAGGCGAAAAAATAAATATTTCTAATCAAATAAATTACAGCGTATTTGGGACATAAAAAGGTAAGTTTTCACCAAATTTCGTGACAAAAAAAATAATTTTGTAAAAGATAAAAATAAAAAACCAAAAACTTGGTTTTTTGAATTTTTCTCCTAAATTTTGAGGTTATGTGAAAAAAGTGTAAATACAAAAGTTTTAGATCTTTTTATTACCTACAACTTTGCCATTTGACTTTTTTCCATAGGACTTTTAGTTTTGCCGGAAATCGAGATAAACCGTTTTTTACCCTTAAAACCTCACCCCCCCCCCTTCCCGACCTCAGATCGCCCGTAAATTATTTTTCCTTTCATTTTTATAATATTCTCCTCCTTTTCTAATGGGTTTTATCCTACTATTATTTTATTTCACTTTTTATTATTTTTAAAGGCTTCTACCCTGGTCTATAAGTAAATAAGAGATGTTTATGACAGTTTGTAACTGCAATGCGAATTCGTCTTAAAAATAGTAATATTGTCCCTCCGCACTCAAGTATGTATTAAGTCTCTAAAAAGATTTTTAGAAACTTACTTACATACATTTGGGCATACATTTATTCAATCCAACAAAGCCTCGCTTTTGTGTTCATAGCAACGAGACCCGATATTTTACATCCTATATCCACCCCCGAAAATCCGAATAACAATACCTCCATATATTATATTACCTGCGTACGCTTTGCCAAATAAAAATAATCCTACCAATTTGCATTGCTACTGTACGTTTCCAATCGCTGCAGGCAATACAATCATTTTATTTGATCGGTTTATATCGCTTCTTCTTTGTGAATCTTTGAGGAAAGCCTGCTAATTTAAGTAGCTTTTGAAGATTATAGAGGTATTTGTTTATTTTTTCCTTAGCTATGGTGAAATATTGGCTATCTGGCTCTTAGTTAAGACTCTAGAAGTGTAGACCAAAGATTCATTCAGACAACACAGGGCTGGCAAAATGCCACGGGCCCCCGACCTGAGAGGGCCCCGGACGAAGATGAGCGTCTCCAAGATCTGGCGGAATTTTTTGGAATGACTTCGAGAGTCTATCAAATTTTGATACGTAAAATAGCGTTCAAATGTTCAGTTGACAATTTATCGAGAGTTTACAATCTCTTAAGATATTTTATTATCTTACAGAGGTTGCCATTTTCCGGTGATATGTTGAACCTTGCTTGCTCTTGAAAATAAAACTGGAAAATCCGTTACGCCACTGCTCTTAGTCAGATTCTACTTGAAGACTAAAGTTTGATAATTTCTTATGCTTAATTAGAGTTTATATCAAGTTCTCAATTCAAAAACCAGCGGTATGTATGACCATTGAAAACCGATATAATTGACCATTGCCACAAGCATTCCAAACTTAAATCAACTTAAATGTACTACTCAAACCGAAATCCTTTCAGTACCTACTCAATTCCCGTGACGTCATCCGCTATAAAAATAAACAAAAAGACTCGATACTTTATGGCCCACACGGGAGAACCATAAACTCAAATAGAACAGAAAGGTATTCACTCGTAATGCGCGGGAATTTTTTAAATTTTACGACTTCAAATACTTTAATCGACTTTTTATTGTCGTTTTAGTACTGAACCCGTTAAACAGCTTTTAAATATTGAATATTAGATTAATTGTCTGTAAACGTTTATATAGGGAGCGGTCTAAATGTTGAATAGATTTTTGGAGTGGGTGGTTGTGCAAAGCTAATATATAAGAAGCTCTTGAATCAATTTAGTCGATTAGTTTCACACTGTCTAGAAAATAGTCGATAAGTAGGTACTTATTGAACACTAGCTGCTGCCCGCGACTTCGTCCCCGTGGAATCCCCGATTATAAAACATTCTTTATCGCTGCTCCGCTCCTATTGGCTTAAGCGTGATGATATATAAATGGTCTATTCAACCCAAAAAGAATTTTTCAATTCGAACCAGTAGTTCCTGAGATTAGCGCGTTCAAACAAACAAACGAACAAACAAACAAACAAACTCTTCAGCTTTATAATATTAGTATAGATTAGGTGACCCGCGTAAAGTAACTTCGTCTGCGTCACATAAAAGAGAGGCAAAAACCCTTTTTTCAAAATTATTCATTGATTTTCCGCTCCTATTGGATGTAACGTGATTTTATATAGAAGAAAAAATAGGGAGCCGCTCCACGCAAAATACTGGTATTCAGCTGAATCCTAGTTGACTGGCAACCGAGCCAAATAAAGTTGGCAAAACACTAGGCAGATGATGATCCTAAATGGTATTTCGGTACCTACTAGATGTAGCGGAATTTGATCGAAAGAGTCACCGCGGCCTTGGAACGCAAACGGTATGAGGAGGAACACGGATGGGTTTAGGCAATAAGAGCAAACTCTTACTGACTCAGAGATACTCCTTTCCACTCCGCCCAGAGCTAAACAAGTCATTTTATTTTGATGATTTCCCATTCATAAAAAAGGTGTAGTAGTAGGTGTGTAGTTAGTAGGTAGCGTAATTATTTATTTCTTTATTTATTTTCCTATACATACAATTTTATATTTTTAAATATTTCTTAAAAACACATACACAAAAAAACATTTAAAAATACAAAAAGCAGTAGTCCGCTGGTGTCGGGAGCAGGGTCCAAGCTACCGGCGGCGGTCAGGGCTCCAGAGAAAGGAACCTCCTAACAATGCGAGCCGTTTCCAGAAGTACCAGTAATTTATCTCTATACCAAATATAAATAAAACTAAAACAAAAAAGGATATCACTGTTAACCCAAAATCAAAGTTTCGTTTAGAAACATTTAAGGCTAAACTTTTAAATAAAATGCCAACTTTGTCAACGAATGATGACCCTAACCAATATTACAATGATTTTTTCAAAATGTATTGCGCAGAGTTTGATACAACATTTGTTCCCAAAACCATTTCAGTTAACTGTAACACTACCTTCAGTGACTGGGCCACCATTGGTATTTATAAGAGTAGAGAACGGCTTTATGAGTTGTATGAAGAAAGAACTTATATTAATACAGTAGAGTTTAACTTATATGTTAAGAATTATACTAAATTATTTAAAAAGGTTTGTTATATAGCCAAGTCTAGATACTTGGGTTCAAAAATTAAAAATAGTAATAATGTGATTAAAACGACATGGAATATTATTAATAGCGAAACAGGAAGGTCTGTCAATCGAAGTAGTGATTATAGCCTTGCTATTGATGACAGTATTATTGAATCAGATTCGCAAGTCGCCGCGGCATTTGAAGATTTCTTTGCAGAGATTCCCGTATCGACAACTAAATATCTAGATTCATCACCCAGTGCTGCAGAAGCTTTACTTAAAGAAAACGTTCCAGTTTGTGATGCTGAATTTAAATTCCACTATGTCACTTCTACTGATATTGTAAAGACGTTTAATTCACTGAATGTTAAAAAAACTGCAGATCTATGGGGTAATTCTGTTGACCTTGCTAAGTCTATAATACACATTGTAGCTCCTACTTTAGCTGTTATTTTTAATAATTGTGTAGACAGTGGTGAGTTTCCTGATCTAATGAAATATAGTAAAATAATACCTTTATTTAAATCAGGTAGCACATCAGACCCTTCCAATTATAGACCCATCTCAGTGCTACCTACTTTTAGTAAAATTTTTGAGAAACTGATTTTAAATCAATTGCAAAGATATTTTAATAAACATAATCTTTTACATAATAAGCAGTTTGGTTTTACAAGGGGTCGTTCAACAACTGATGCCGGTGTTGAACTTCTAGGACACATTTATAATTCATGGGAGGACAAATGCGATGCTTTGGGGATTTTTTGCGATTTGTCCAAGGCGTTTGATTGCGTTCTCCATGAGACATTGATCAGGAAATTACACTATTACGGAATCAGGAACGCCTCTCTGGATCTTCTTACTTCATACTTGAGTGATAGGATTCAGAGAGTTGATGTCAACGGTAAAAGATCTCCTGGATCTGTAATCAGGATGGGGGTCCCCCAGGGCTCAATTTTAGGTCCCTTCTTGTTTCTCATTTATATTAATGACTTGCCGTACCTCATAAAAGACAAACACGATATAGTGTTATTTGCAGACGACACGTCGCTTTTGTTTAAACTAAAACGCCAGCAAATAGTTACTGACGATGTAAATTCTGCCCTTGCAACTGTAGTTAACTGGTTTAATGCTAATAATCTTTTACTAAACGAGAAAAAGACAAAATGTATAAAGTTTACCTTACCTCATGTGCGACAAGTGAACACTGTTGTATCGATAAAGGGTGAAGAGTTGAAACCCGAAGATACCACAGTGTTCTTAGGCATTACTTTAGATGCGAAGCTGCAGTGGGGCCCCCATATAGACAAACTGTCAAAAAAGCTCAGTTCTGCAGCATATGCTGTTAGGAAAATTCGTGGCTTAACTGATTTAGAGACAGCCCGTTTAGTTTACTTTAGCTACTTTCATAGTGTGATGTCATATGGCATTCTGCTGCGGGGAAATGCCGCCGATATTCAGACAATATTTGTCTTACAAAAAAGGGCTATTCGTGCAATTTATAAATTAAGTCCCAGACAGTCCCTCAGAGACAAATTTAAAGAGATTAATATTATGACTGTGCCTTCCCAGTATATCTATGAAAACCTCTTGTATGCACATAAAAATATTAATCTGTTTAAAAAATACAGTGATATCCATAGCATAAATACTAGGAACAAACACAATTATGTCGTTCCTAAAACCAGGCTCAAAAAAATAGGTGGTTCGTTTCGATGTCAATGTATACATTTTTATAATAAACTTCCTAGCCCTATTCAAGAACTAAGCAGAAATAAATTCAAATCATTTATAAAACGTAAGCTATGCCAGAAAGCTTTTTATACAGTTAAAGATTATCTTGAGGACAAGAAGGCTTGGGATTGAGCTGCTTCAGTTTTGTACACGGCCCAATGTTTTAATGTTTTTGTTTTGTTCTCTTTTGTGCGCTTTTTGTTTATATTTATACAGTTTGACATTTTCATTTACTTTTGACATGAATGTTTACTTTTTAAAGTATTCTTTTTATTTTATTACAATTTCTTATTTTGACATGAATACTTACTTTGTAAAGTATCTTTTTTTTTTATATCAATATCTCATTTTGACATGAATACTTACTTTGTAAAGTATTATATTTTTAAATTTTAATTTTATTCCCTATTGTGAATGTGAGGACTATGTGGGCTATTATTAGCTTTTTCCTCTTCAAGTATTTTTTTTTAACGTTGTCTGGCTGTTTGAGTATTTTTTTGGCCTACCCAAATGTCCTTTCATTGGCATTGTTCGTCGAGTTGTTGAGCTCCTTATTGATTCTAAGTTGAGCTTCGAGTCGACTCTGACCAAGGCTTGCACTGACTGGACAGGTCCACTCAAAACTGTGTGGTTCCTTCTTAAAAAGACCACTTCAGACACTGATCTGCATGGTCCTCATATAACGTATTGTGAATATGGGGATCATTTAGATCGCTACGTCAGGGGTTCATTCATGTTAGTCTGGCGGTTTGAGTTCTTTAGGTGGCCTACCCAAATGTCCTTACTTTGGTATTGTTCGTCAAATCGTTGAGCTCCTTAAAGTTCTAAGTTTGAGCTACACGATAACTGACAAATGCTTGCACTGTTTGGACAGGTCCACTCAAATCTGTGTGGTACTTTCCTCAAAAGACCACTTCAGACACCAACCTACATGGTTCTCATATGATTTGACCAGTACAATTGTATGGACTTCAAAAGAGACCTTGACCTCTGAGTTTGTTTCGGTGTTTCTTCTCAGGGTAGTCAGCTAGGAAACACCGGCCTCATCTAGTTTTATAACGGCCAAAAAAAAAGATTGACGTGTAAAAGTGTTTTTTACAACCTACTTACAAAAATAAATCATTTATCATTTATCATTTACCGCTTTCTGGATCAAGCCCTTGATCCAGCGGCCTAATGAGAGCCTCCTGAGATGGTTCAGGGCTGTTGGCTATTAATCCGTTGGCTGACACGACTATCGGTACAATGATTGCTGAGTCCACATCCCACATGTCGACAACCTCGCGAGCCAAGCCATATTTAATTTGCTTATGTTTCTCGGCTTTCACGAGGTTCTCTTCATTATTTATTTTGTTATTAGGTGAAATACCTATTTATATTTAATCAAACAAATAAATATAAAGTTCTTAGCAAAATGGAACGTCTGTAACCTAACTTCGAACCTAGCAATAACGCAAATTGAAATTCCTAGCGCCAGAGCCGAGGTGTAATATTTCAATGTCTAAACTAACGTTCGCGTCAGACTTAAACCCCGTTTAAATGAAAACTAATTTTAATATTAATGCTACGTCTTATTGCGCGGAAGCTTTGAAAAGATGCTATTTTTAACTGTTAAGGAAAGTTAGATTAATATTACGCTATTAAAATGTGCTTTGGCCGAGTCTGGGTGGGTTTCGAAGGAGCTAGATAGTAAGAATATATTTTATAGTACACCGAAAAATGTTACACAACTCCTGTATTATATTTTTAGGGTTCATTGAAAACGGAACCCTTATAGGATCACTCGGTTATCTGTCTGTCGTATGTCTGACAGTCACAGCCGATTTTCTCCGATCTATCTACAGGACCAATTCAGTTGCAATTTGGTACACATATGTATAACCTTCTATGAGTATGATAAGGAAGCGTAACAAAAGTGAAGTTTTAAAAAAATGGGTAATTTCTTAGGTGGAAAATTATAAAATAAAAGTTTTTCCATCTTTAGAGTGTGACATATATCAAAAGGTATAAAAAGTATTTTATTATAATTTTAAAGTATTCCAGTCTGATGTTATTTAAGAAAATAGATGAAAATTTACCATTCCTCTTTATCTCTGGAACACGCAGATTTATCTATAGATTACAGGAAAACCTACTCGTACAATATGTCAATGATTTTATAAAGTAACATGTTAAAAATATGTATATATTATTCATACGGAACCACGTACGTGCACGCGAGACCGACTCGCACTTGGCCGTTTTTTTTTCTATACTATCCCACTGCTGAACACAGACCTTCCCCAATTTCTGGGACGGACGTCTAGGACATCTCACCATGTCTTCCTAGTCCACCCTTAGTGGCGCCGTACATCCTGAGGCATCCAATTTGTTGGGAATAATATTCTGTTTTTTTCATTTATTTGAATCAGTCTGTTCGATTTTTCCTAGCCAATAGGGTAGTTGACTAAAAAAATCTAATTAGTCCGTCGGATAGATTTCCAAAAAATATTGGACACGTATTTTTTCTTTTTTCATGTAAACAAAAAATGAAGACGATACAGTGCGTTGAAAACCCGTATGACGTCACTACTCGCTACAATTTTTAGCGAGCCGTGACGTCACAAGCTCCCACTCCTGATCTTTGATGCTTTGTATCTTCGTTATTTTTTATAGATTTGATAAAGGAAAAAATACGTGTCCAATATTTTTCTATAATCTAAGTGACGGACTAAACAAAATCATATATTTTTGACTCAGGAAACATGCCTATTACAGTGGATGTACAAGGAAACAAAATATTCGAAAAGCAAACTAATTTGCTACAACTTGCTACGCGTACGCGAGTGCTACGAGCGACTACGGAGATTCGTAGCACATCGTAGCATCGCAACATTCGTTTACTATGAAAGTTATAATACGCTTAATTCCTCTGAAAATAAACTTCGTGATTGCTACATACATTAACAGTAGTTTTTCTCTATGAAGGATACTACTACTAACTAGATATAAAAATAAATTAATGTCAAACGCGCATTAGCCGTTGTGATTGGCCGAATGAATTTTCAACTGCCATTCGCATCACGTGGTTTTATATATTAATTTAAAAAAAATTACTAACAGCTTCTGTATAAAGTATTTCTTAGGATAAGTTATGCCTCATAGTGTGAACAGTATCTTTCCAGGAACCAGGTGTTAATCTTTTCATTTCATCCCATCTCAGAATCTCAAAAATGAAACAGTCATTGCAAAAAAAAATAAAACCGACTTCTAAACAAAAAAACCAAAAAGTATAAAATAACTTAAATTTCGGAACTCGGTGTTTTTGGTTGCTTTTTTGTTGTTGAACACACCGACTTCCGAAATTAAAGTTATTTTATACTTTTTGGTTTTTTTTTGTTTAGAAGTCGGTTTTATTTTTTGTATTCACTCCCAGCTAAACATACCCATCACAGCGTACGTGGTATAAATTGGTGTAAACAGTAAACAAACATGCGATTTCAGCTATCCCGACAGATTTGCTATCATTTATTGAAATTAACAAAAAAACCGCTTGTTCGATTTCGATAAAATTTCATGGGACCATTTGGGAAGTACACCCTTTTCGACAAAAAAAGAATTTTTCAAATCGGTTGGCAAGCGACGGAGTTATGCGCGAACAAACATTAAAAAAAAAAACGTACAAGCATCCGAATTGAGAACCTCCTCCTTTTTTAGAAGTCGGTTAAAAATACATCTAGCATGGTATCCTATGCTTTAGTATACGGTGTCCTGATAGCTACAACCTGAGAGTTCTTAAGTCAACAGTGAATAAGTTACTTCTTGGGAAACGCAATTCTATGATCAAGACACTATGCGGCTGTCATGTGCTACTTGGGCGTGCTCCATCGCCGACCACATCAACACAAGCCTATCCAGTCCTTATTAAAGCTAAAGTTTGTATGTGGATGTAGATGTTTGTATGTTTGTTACTCTTTCACGTCAGAACGGCTGAACGGGTCTGGATGAAATTAGGCACAGAGGTAGATTCTAGTTTGGGATAATACAATTTTCATTTCCGCCATTCAGGCGGGGGGAGTCTGTCTGATGATCAATTTCTAATTCTGTCACCACTAGAATGATTTATTATATCTGAGTAACATAGACTATATTCATATAAATATATCTACACCCGTGAGAAGCCGGGGCGGCCCGCTAGTATAGACTAATAGACTAGAAAAATAAAAACCTTTTCCTCTTTATAATATTAGTATAGGCTAATATTATAAAGAGGAAAGATTTGTATTTTGGTATGTAACAAATAAACTCAAAAACTACTGGCCCGACTTCAAAAATTCTTTCACCATTAAAAAGCTACATTCACCCTGAGTATACCGCGGCTATATTTTATTCCCGTATTAGTACGCGGGTGAAACCGCGAGGCGCTGCCAGTCTATAATAAAACTAGATATTTGGTAAGTACCTAAATAATTTCAAATAACACGTTATATAATAACAGCAGCCTGTATAATACGTTTCACGTACCTATCAAAGATCGCGGGAGGGCACAAAGCGAACGACAAATATATCATCTGAATGTCATCAAGTCATACATTATTTATTATGCGTTCTTTACGTATTTCTACCTGCTCGCAATTTGGACAATAAAAATGGAGTCTTTATTATATTCATAGATTGTATATCTATCTAGTTATGTGTAAATATAATTGTTTTTTACGAAGTTTATACCTACGCGTTTTACTGCAAAGCGACAATTACCTATACAAGCATAATCAGCCTTTTAATTGTTCCCACTGCTGGGACACAGGCCTCCTCTCAGAGGGGGGGGGGGAATAGGCCGTCCAGCAACACGCAGGCCCAGTGCGGGTTGGTTGAATGTCATGTCTTCTACAGTACATCTCTACATGCATTTTTTTTCCTATTCGTATTCTTTAGTGGTTATAGTTTGCCAAACAATTAAAAGTCATCATAAACAGCGTGAGTGTAATTCAGCTCATATTTTTGGTACGCCATTGCAGGTTCTTTGCTCATTTTTTTTATTTATCGTTTTTTTTTCCGGATGGGAAATTATCAAATGACTTCTCCCGCTCTGGGCGGAGCAGAAGGGAGTGTCAGACACTTACTGACTAAAACCCACCCGTGATCCTGCTTGTGCCCTTTGCGTTCCAGGGCCGCGGTGACTCTTTCGAACAAATTCCGCAACCCTAGCAGGCACTGACCCTATCGGGCCCCGTCTTCTTTGCTGACGGCTCTTTGAGGCGCGCGTGGAACACGACGCGCCGTCGACTCGGGCCTGGTTGCTATCGGACGCGCCTACGGTGGCCGGGAATCGCCCTGCGTTTCCCGACGCCCGGGGCGTCTTCTTCTGTTGCGGCGGCTGGGGCGTGAGGTTTCCCTCTCACGCACGCGTTCCGCCTCCTCCTTCGCTAGCATTACTGCTTCGCAGAAGGAGGTGACCGCTTCCCATGCCTCCTCGCTCCGGACCATGGCTTGAACCAGGGCCGGACGCGAGAGGTCGCCGCCGCCGACCACCTCGACGAGGACACGGCGGTGCTCCACCCAAGCAGGGCAGACCTCCATATTTATAGTTTTGGTAATTTAATTCTTTATGGCATAATATCAGCATCGTAACCTATGGTAAAATATGAACTACAGCCATTTCTATCAATACCTAAACAAAATAAATCTTTATGTTGTGTGTATGTGTGTTCCGCGTACGTCTTGGGGTCACATAAATTCAATTGAATACCTATCTAGTTTGAACTCGGTCATCCGGTCAGTCCAGTAGATTCGGAGAAAATTGACTGTGGCAAACGGAGAGACAGACAGACACAATTGATCCTATTAGGGTTCCGTTTTTCACAGGGACGTGCCTGCATAAAAGCAACTCAATCAGTCCAGTAGACTCGGTACAACAGTGTGACAGAGGAACAAACAGAGTCATGGCTTTAAGGCTTTCCATTTTTGTTAGAGTTCGAGTTCGGGGTGTCCGTATTCGGACACCCCGAACTCGTAACAAAAATGTGATCGCCCTTGCTTGAATTATGGATCAAGGCCAGCATTGCTCGGTTGCGGAATTAGTTCGAAAGAGTCACCGCGGCCCAGGAACGCAAAGGGCACTAGGAGGAGCATAGGAGTTTTTTAGTCAGTAAGAGTCTGACACTCCCTTCCGCTCCGCCCAGATTCGGAGAAGTCATTTGATGATTACCCATAGAGAAAAAAAATATATATCACAGAAAGAAGCTATGTTTCTGTGTAAAATTTGAAACTCGTGTTAGATTACATATAAAGAAAAGAGGGGAAAACATTAAAAAAACAAATATTCACTTAAAATTCATTTTATTAGCTAACATACCAAATCAGCATGCAACTAACAAATAACAAAATTGACCTACTTATAATACTTTCAATCATACCAATTTTATTACACTAGATACTAGCCTACAACATGCGCCTGAGGATATTTAAAAATATTTGTCATACCATCGTAGCGACATCTGTTGGTGGAAACTGACATTGTTAACTACAATCTCGACCGACAGATGGCACTGATCAACTTGAATCGCGAAAGCTTAATTTGCGCGATGACATACATACGAAGCATATTTACAATTTTACACGATCACAGTAAAATCGAGGGGCAGTTTGAAAAACAATTGAGAATTTAATCTATTACGGTGTTTGTAAATGTTATCTATAAAAATGTGTTACTTGTGTGCTTTTACTTTTTACTCAGTCTAAAGATTAGTCACATTTTTTTTATCAAGGGCTGATTTTTGTAACGCCAAAGATCCTTATCCGAAATAGCTTTGAATTGCTGACAGTTTTCTATGCAAAATCTGTGAGACGTCCATTTATTTTCGAATATAAAAATATCTGACGTTCAAAAAAATCGGCCCAAGGTGGTGGAAATATAGCAAATAACCAAGCATCTCGCTAATATTCTGCAATCGGGTTTTACTTATTTACTAATATAATAGTTAAGTGGCAGTTTTTTTTCAATTCATAGATCGTTGTTACAATTATTGTAGCATAAATAATTCAAAATCAATATTTTTTATTTCTAAATTCAATTATATATATGAAATTCGATTATTTTTACATATTTCATTACGTTAATTCTAATTGATTTGATCACGAACCATCAAAATTGAAAATTAACCATGAAAAACAAAAAAGGAGTATTTATATGTATTTAGCCGATTGTACCCAATATAAAGAAAATTAAAGTTTTAATATTAAGTCCCTTGACATGAATTATTATTTCTAGTTACAATCAACCAGCATTAGGAAGAAAATTTAAATAAACTAGAAACGCCATTTTCTTTTTAAGTTCCAATTATTTAATCTATCTACAAGTTGGCACTATAATAATCACTTTTCTTAAATTTCCAAAACACGAAAATATTTGACATCACAATTATACAAACATAATTAAATGGACGATAAACATTAAGTCATAAATTGTTTGGTAATTATTTATAAAAATAAATTGCATTGTTTGACAAAAAAAAAAACTACTTAAGGTAAGTATAATCGAGTACCCGAACACTTGTGTATAAAAATATAAATGTTTAGTTTACGCCGTGTTTCTATTATGCAAATATAAATATTACCGGTTTGTAAACTCTTTCCGTTCAATAAACCACGGATATGTCACCGACTAATTGCAAAATCCGTAAGATAATAAAATATCTTGAGAGATTGTAAACTCTCGATAAATTGTCAACTGGACATTTGGAACAGTTTTTTATGCATTAAAATTTGATAATCTCTTAACAAAATTAAATGTTGATTTTATTTGTTTTGTTTATGTTTCGTCTATGCTTGTTATCCTGACTGTATCCTTACATGCTCTGTTTGTATTATGAGTCGTGTTACTTGAATTAAACATATATTATTTTATTTACTTATTTAATAAATTGTAGAACCGTACACTGATTGGCTGCCAACATGTTGTCAAATATTCAATATTTCTCGGAAAGACTTCGAGAGATAGACTATCTTTTGATGCGTTAAAAAGTATTCTAAATATTCAGTTGACAATTTATTGAGAGTTTATAATGTCTCAAGATATTTTATAATGTTACGGAGTTGGCCATTTTCCGGTGACAGATATTTGGATTTCCTGCACCTATATGACATTATATGTTAACAATATATCAAGAGCTTATAATGTAATTGTATTAGAATGTTATGGCGGTGATAGAATTTTATGATATGATATCTTTTACGTTTAATTATGATAAATAGACGACTAAGTTGTCAGGGTGAGATTTTTACACAACAGCTGTGTGCAATCACTTTCTTTACTTGCATAATATAAACACGTCTTTGGAACCAGTATCTACATAGTACAAATATCTACTTTTTATTCAAATCCAAAATGTTCAATTTAATACGACTACATCAAAGAATCACATAGACTGTTTGAAAATCTAACAATCTAGAATTTTACACAAAAAAAAATAATAATATAAAAAGGGGTGCAAAATAAATAAGAAAAATATTTGAAATAGTCTATAATTCATAGTTTCTGTAAAGAGTTTATAGGCTATGTCTTTGAGTCGTGCAAATATAATTTATCAATCTCGTTGCGACTCAATTTCCGTTGCGCTTTTGCCCGTTTTTTTTTTTTGTATTTTATATACGGCGTTAAAAAAACAACTACAAGAAATGAAAAGATTTGATTAGAATAATAAATAAAAATTTATCACGAAAAATTATGGAATATAATCAGTTTCAAAGATATGCAATATTTTCACTACGCACAAATTTATTGATTATGCGCACTGTACTCCGCGTAGGCCGCCGCTGACGCCCGCGCAGTCCTTAACGCGTTTTCAAATAGGTACGTTAAAAGCTCCGTAGTACAGTGCAAATAAAAATATTGTGCTACAGCATTTTTCTATATAAAATAACATAAAATTTCTTGCAGTTGATTTTTAACACCACATATTTTCGATATCGTACGTTTTTTTACTGTGAGCATGGCAAGCAACAAGGCTGCAGGTACAAAAGATCGACGAAGACTTGCGAAAAAGAGCCGACTTGTTCGAAACTCATTGTAAAAAATAAAATATATCAATAGTATAAAAAAGTCGCGGTCTAACTCGCGCTGTTCTTCTAAACCACGTACCGAATTCTTATACGATTTCTACTAACGGAAAAAGCGATAAGCACAAATTATACCAGTATTCACCAACTTTCCTGGTTTATGTTTACTGGTATAATTTAAGCCGCAAATCCATTTAGACTTTTAAACATCGCCTAAGCAATATCTGGTAAGATTAAATCAATAGTCTTCTTACTTTTGCAACCCAAAACCTAAACCAGTGTTAATAATAAACATCAAAATTATCTAAAAATTATATAATATTTAATTACATGTATTCAGACTTAAAAAGAAAATATTAATGGACAATTTCCTTTACACTGTAAAAACAATTTGTTTCTATTACAAATAACCAAAAGTTAATTCAGAATTTTAGATAAATTATCACAAAGTTTAGATTTCATTGAAACTAAAATAATTTAGGACCATTTTTGCAATTGTTCACTCAAAAGTCACCTTAGCCTGCATACAGCTAAAGAATTCATCATTGGATAATTTACAAAACTTATGTAAATTACCTAAAATTCTGACTTCAAGTGTACACTGTGCAATTTATTTGTTTCTATTACTAACACTATTTTATTTTAATTACCGGATAATTAAGAATATTTGGACACCTGCCAGCAGTAAAATGGAGACAAATTTGGAAGTAAAATTTACCCATTCAAAACTATTAAACAAAACCATAGACTAAAAGATTGCCATTTAATTGTATGTATGTAAAAGCGGGCTGGTTTCCGCAACTCCACGACTAAGGGCGCTTTCAATTTAGACGTTTCGTGTCGGACCGCTGCCGCACGTTTACAGTGCCGCTGGTTACATCCCGCTGCCGGGCCGCTGCAGTGCGTTAGCGGTCCGGCACCAAACGCCTAAATTGAAAGCGTATTTGACTGCCGTGCGTTTGTATCCTAGTGATGTGACATCAGTCAAGCCATGGACTCTATTCTGTATTTGGATTTGTATTAATTACTACAAAAAGAAAGTTATGTATATTTTCTTA
This sequence comes from Hecatera dysodea, assembly GCA_905332915.2. Taxonomy (NCBI): domain Eukaryota; kingdom Metazoa; phylum Arthropoda; class Insecta; order Lepidoptera; family Noctuidae; genus Hecatera; species Hecatera dysodea. Next base: position 14,022,850 of record HG995309.1, on the reverse strand, counting down.
TTATTATTACATTACAGATGATATTTCTGCATAATATTATATTATTTTAAATTATTATGTAGAAATATCATCTGTAAAAAGATCGCTATATATGGAAGCATCAGAATCTCCACTTAAATTAGAGGCGGATGAGATTGCTCTAAGTTCATCCGATGCGGACTGAACCTGACTGTTTGTCAATGTCTGTGTCTGAGATCCTGGAGATTGATTTGAACTTTATAGTAATAATAAATAATTAAATGAAAATTTTATGGAATTAGCTCTGACGTCTATTCATCGCACTATTCAACACTGAAATGAACACGTGATGTTTGTGCGGTTGCCGTCCTGTTGTCGAGCGTACGCGGTACCGGTGCCACACTGTTGCCGCACCGCGCGTTTTGTATGGAAAAATACGATCGTCCGTGCGCTGTACGACTAACGCACCGCTTCGGCACCGCAGCAGGCCGTTAAGAAACGCATAAATTGAAAGCGCCCTAAGCGCGTATTTTGCGTGCAGAGAATTATGCCATTGCATTCAATGGCATAATTCTCTGCTCGCAAAATACGCGCAAATATTCCCTGTATTAATTAATACAGGGAATATTTCAGTGGCAATCTTAGGGTGTTAAAATTTTCATCAATAAGGAGCGTATACAAATTTCCCTACCTAGCACAGTTTCTATACGAAAAATTTGTATTGGACTTGACTCTAAAACAACGAAAAAAATATCTGTTTAACTCATTGCCAATGGCTATTACAGTTTTAAAAAAAAACCTACTTTTCGACATTCCAGAGTTGATCACATAACAAAAGTTGTACAAATTTCATAAGTACTTTCAATCATTAAAATCCAATAAATTCAAAGTCGCCCTGTATGCTTTGCTACTTCGCTTCATAGAAAAAAAAAACATTTTTATACGGTCAAAACAAGCAGGCTTATTCATAAAAAAACCTAACCATTTGTGCTTCATTAGTTTAGGTACTGTGCTTAGCAGATTTTAAATCAAAAATTAAAAAAAAATATGAGGTCGGTCTTTGCATGGTCCAGTCTTAACATAGGTATCGAGACTCCTCCGTGCCTCGGAAACACACGCTAAGCCGTTGGTCCCGACTGCCATGTAGACCTTTGGCACTAGTTTTCAGAAGCCAAGAAATCTGCCTCGAAATCTTGCCAAAATTACCGTATTACCCAGTTAATGGGTGGTGGAGGCTTGGTAGGCAGCCGCTCCACGTAAAATACTGGTATAATAAGCATATAAGCATGATCAGCCTTTTAACGTTCCCACTGCTGGGACACAGGCCTCCTCTCTAGGAGAGGGAATGGGCCGTAATCCACCACGCGGGCCCTGTGCGGGTTGGTGAATGTCACATGTCTTCGAATTTTTGGTTCTAGGACATGCCCATTTACTCACGATGTTTTCCTTCACTGTTTTGAGAGCAGTGGTGACGAAATTAATTACACAAAGTAATGCGCCAGGCTGGGTTTGAACCCGCTACTTAAAATTCGTAAGTCGGGGCCGTTACCACTCGGCTACCACTGCTCGTAATACTGGTATACTTGGCCGGTTTGGCTGGAACCCGACCCCAATATAGTTAAGAAAAGGCTAGGCAGATGATGAGTTGATTGGAAGAAAATACCTATGCTCTCTCGTTTGGGTCTCTCAACTAAAACTTTTATTTAGAATCTGCTAAACATCAGTTGAACTATGCTTATGCTTCAGTTTTTTCATGAATAAGGCTGAAGCTGTTAATCAACATCAGCCGGATCGACTTGAGGCCTAGGATTGTTGACAACAGCCTCGGAATTAACCGTATGTACCGGCGCTGGATTCATTATCCTGTTACCATTCACCCTAGCAAGGTCTAAAACTGGTAATCTTAGCACATAGTCGTTATCCCAGCCTCTAGATCTGGACTCAGACCATTGTATGACTCGGAAGTCAGCAGAATTCTGCCCAGAGGTAGTTGCTATAGGGTTAAGTCTTGGTATGCGCTGAGCTAAGGAATGAAGTCTGGAGTTTTGAGGTCGTTCTTGTCTGGTCTCTGGGACTAAATTCGGCGCGTCGGGGCGTCGAACTTGCTCCTGTCTTTGACTTTGATTGGACGCAAACATATGTTGGTACCTGGATATCTCACACGGTAGAAGCGGTCTTGCATCCCTCCCTATTCTCTGGACAGTTATCTGCCGCTGATTCTGTTGATTCGGAGATGATATAGACGATGAGTCGACGACCGTCGTGGCTGATCTGGATAGGTGTGTCGGATGGATGATGACGCTGTTTTGATTTACTCTAGTAGGAGATGGGAAGTTTAGGGCGAGGAAATCTGGCAGTGGTACGCAGAATACGCCGAGTTCCTCCTGTAAAAAATAATTATTTTTATAGTAAATACTACTGAAGGCTTCGAGGCAGATTACGTAAATGGCGGGAGAAAATGGATAGAAACAAACAAATAATGGTTCACCTCGGCATAATCAGTCTTTTAACGTTCCCACTGCTGGGACACAGGCCTCCTCTCTAGGAGAGGGAATGGGCCGTAATCCACCACGCGGGCCCAGTGCGGGTTGCTGAATGTCACATGTCTTCGAATTTTTGGTTCTAGGACACGCCGGTTTCCCGACGATGTTTTCCTTCACCGTTTTGAGAACAGTGGTGATGTAATTAATTACACAAATTAATGCACCTGGCAGGGTTTGAACCCGCGACCTACATTTCGTAAGTCGGGGCCGTTACCACTTGGCCACCACTGCTCTCCTGTACAAAATTAACAGTAATAACCATTGTGGTCCACTGACCCGTACGAATTTCAAAACAGAGAGCTCAAATTTCACAATCGCATAATCAGTTGGAAAAGCATAAATATCTCACCGTTGCATTAGGCGTCCTCTCACTATTACTATCAGGTATATTAATAAAGGGTTTCCTATCAACTTCACTAGACGATTGAGCAGTATTTGGTGTTTTTTCCTTATTCTCTTCCTCTAAAGGCACATCGGGAACCACTTGTAAGTCTTCGGGGGGATTCGGAACGGTCACGTAGATTGCTATTATGCTAGAAAGTTGATCTAGAACCTGTAAAAGAACATTGTTATTAGCGACATCTTTTGGCGGTTGTTGGAAGTCATGCTTTCGATTGCGGGCGATAGATGGCGCTAAATTAAAAATGGCATGCTTGCCACGTTACGCTCCTTACTCTTCGATCAAGAGAACACAGGATTAAATATGACCATGCACTTCTGGAACACGCTGTTATGTAGATTGATTTTTACAATCTTCTTATTATTGACAAGGCTTATAATTTTAATTATAAGCCTTATAGGCTTAAAATTTTATTTATTTCTTTCGCGACAATTCTGCACAACAAAATGAAATACTAGGAAATATTAGGTTTTTGCGTTATCCAAACATTGGTCAAACAATCAGAACAATCAAAGCTTTATTATTTTTACTATTATATTCTATCTTTACTCGATAAATAAAGCTAAAGCTAAAATTTTGGCTATAAAATCAACACAACTTTTAAACGCACATGCCTTAATGACGTCGTAACGTTGCTAACGAAACATTGTGTTCCTATTTGAAATAAGACACACATTTTTGAAGTTCTAATCACCCCCCGCCCTAGTGTGACGTCACATATTTTACAACTTTATTCGTGTACCTATTTGTTCGTGTTTCACTTGGATTAAAATAGAATTTGAAATGAGACGTCACGAAATTTACGACCCCTCCCACCCCCTTGTCACACAATTATTATTATTATTATTATTATTTAATAATTAATTTCGTACCTCATCAGCTACAAGTCTATGTTTCGGATCTTTGACCAGTAACCGTTGTATTAGGAACACAGTATTGTCTGACACCTGCACTGAGTTGCCATCCCTGAAAATAAAATTATAATCACATGCCAGAGTCTATGTCTCCCGATAACTACAACTTGCGAGTCTTAAAGAGTGAATAGGTTACTTCTTGGGAAGCGGTCGCCTCCTTCTGCGAAGCAGTAATGCTAGCGAAGGAGGAGGCGGAACGCGTGCGTGTGGGTTTTAGTCAGTAAGAGTCTGACACTCTCTTCCGCTCCGCCCAGAGCGGGAGAAGTCATTTGATGATTTCCCATCCAAAAAAAAAAGGTAAGCGTGCTTCATCTTCGACCACATCATCGCTTACCATCAGTTGAGATAGTGGTCAAACGCTTGATTTTCAATAGTAACAAAAACACTTGTATCCTCTTGTATAGCTCTGTCTCCTTACAAACAATAACGGCTAAAATACCTACTCCTTAGGTCATCAGTCTACCATCAACAGACTGAACGAGACATGCACTGTTTAATGTTACAGATCAAATCGCTTGGGCAACTCACATAATATTAAAATAACTAGCTGTGCCCGCGGTTTCACCCCCCGTTTTCGATTTTTTCTATTTTCTCGGCAGCAGTCGTAGTGTAATTTCTCTCTAAAATCTCTAATCTATGATACAAATCGTGTTCTGATGATAATTAATACAACAAAAATTATAATTGTGCATAACTTCAGAACGATTGCACTAAATTGGATCATCCATTTTTTGTTATGTTCGTTATTGTTAGAACAAAGTTTATATCTATACTAATATTATAAAGCTGAAGAGTTTGTTTGTTTGTTTGTTTGAACGCGCTAATTTCAGGAACTACTGGTTCGAATTGAAAAATTACTTTTGGGTTGAATAGACCATTTTTCGAGGAAGGCTTTAGGCTATATATCATCACGCTTAAGCCAATAGGAGCGGAGCAACGATAAAGAATGTTTTAAAATCGGGGTGTCCACGGGGACGAAGTCGCGGGCAGCAGCTAGTGAAAGATAAATTGCGCTAGGACCACCCTTCGGAGCCGAGCAAATAGAAAAATCGGCCGGTGAAACCGCGGGGTACAGCTAGTATTGAATAAAATTATCTTCTATCTTTGATAATGGATTTATTTATAAAGATTCAGGTAATATGAAACTTACGGGGATATATTATAATTAGCAAAAACTATTGTAGTGGTATCTAGACCACCACATACAAAATTCTACACCGCACTATAAAAGCTTTCCGCGCGATTTGCACAGACCACACCCATGTGGTTGGAAAATTCTCCCTTTTCAATGGAGGTTGTGGTACATTTTACAGCAGTCCCCCATCACCAACCTGACCGAGGCTCGCTCAGCTTAACATTGCAAACCGAATCGTTTGTCCAACAAAAATATAACAATTTAGGAAAATAAAACAATTTAGGAAAATAAAACAGTTTAGGAAAATAAAACAGTTTAGGAAAATAAAACAATTTAGGATAATAAAACAATTTAGGAAAGTAAAACTTACGGTGGTATGTTATAATTGGCAGCCTGTATCCTGCTGAACAGCTGAGCTAGACTGGTGTCGCAGAACGGGAACTGTCCATAGAGCATGGTGTATAGGACCACGCCCAAGGCCCACATGTCCGAAGGCTTGCCTAAGTACGGTTTGCATAGCAACACGTCGGGGGAAATGTAGGCCGGTGAACCTGGAAAAAATACTGCTGTTTATTTAATTTGAAATTGAGGAAAGAGGTCCTGTTAGGACTTGTACATGGACCGGTGTGAGAACGGCGTCCCTGAGTGTTCTTTTCGCCGCTAGGACGTCTGGGAAGAACACTTTTGTTACCGCTCCTGTACTCGAGGACTCGTATCGCGCTTGCCACTTCTTTATAGTTCCCTCGCGTATCTTCTTTCTCACGAACGATACGGGGACCTTGTGGTAGTCTGCCGATTGGTGTGTTAGAGCTGCTTCAGACGCGCTATTAAGCTCGTTCAGACGCTCTCGTCAACAGCTGACTGCTAATATGGGTATGGTATCTATGCTAATATTATAAAGTGGAAAGCTTTTTTTGTTTGCTTGTACCGAATAAGCTCCGAAACTACTGGACCGTTTTTAATCATTTTTTCAACAATGGAAAGCTACATTATCAGCGAGTAACGGGAATGGGAATATCCGGGAATGTTATAAATAATGCTTACCCCTCTGATCCTTCAGCAGGTCCCGATCGCTGCCCAGGTGCGTCCCCAGACAGAAGTTGGTGATAATGATGCGTCCAGTCCGTTGGTTCAGCACTATGTTGCCTAGTTTTAAGTCTCGGTGCACTATGTTTCTCTGGAATTTTTAAATATTGTCAAGAATAAGCCTTTGACACCCACCCCAACACACCATAGTATCCTGTGCCCTGTTGCATGCTCTAAATGATAATAAGGTTTAATATTCAAATAAAAATCTATGAGATGAACTGTCCAGTTTACTGGCTTTTTTGCATGAGCCTGGCATATATTCGCCTTTGCAAAAAACAGTCGGGCTCAGTGTAGTAATATGAATACCATCATATATCAAAATCCTCAGACCTTTGTAAAAGACTGGGATGTTCTGAGACAGACTTATATAAATATCTCCACAAATAAAAGATTAATACTTATTCAGCAGACCAGGGACAGAACAGTAGGAAGGCAAAATATAAGATACAGTTTGAGAAGAGACAGAGAAACGAACTAGATACATACATTTTAAAAAACAACTCACCTTATGTAAATTAGCAACTACCCTCACAATATCATAGAAAATCAGTATCGCTTCCTTCTCAGGAACTTTTTTAACTTTAGTAACATACTGCTGTAAATTGACCAGTTCAGATCCTTTCTCGCTGAACTGGTGAGAGCTCACACAGTCCAGCACTAGGAACAATCGCTGACGGACCCGGCCTGTGTAGATGAAACCATTCCCATTTGGGTTCGGAACTTCTTCTAATGCGTGGTCCTGTATTTGAAAATAGAATACCAGTTTTAAAATATTGTTGATTTATTTTCAGCCAGTTTTGTCGTACTGCAAAGCTGGTTGGAACAGAAGGAAGAAATGAACGCATTTCTTCCTTCTATTCCAACCGGCTTTCGGCAAGTGCGGACCAATGAAAATAAAAAAAAATGCTTGATAGGCGACAAGCTTTTCCAGTTTTTTCTGGGTACCCTAATTGTGGTCTAATTAGCTCCTATTATTAACTTTATAGTAAATATATTAAAACTCTTCTGTTACTAATCGCAGTCACAATAGCTTTTTGGTAATGTATTACGCAATAAGGGTGCGTACATATGACGCGAGAGAAACTTTCCATTGTGTACTTTCACGCGAGCGGATATTTTATTCACCATGTAACAGTATTCTAGATCGGTCAGTTGATCTAACGCGCGACCACAAGTTAGTTTTGCGTCATGATATATAGGAAGATTCAAACGTAGTGAGAGCTCGAAACTGAGAATGAGGCACTGCGCAGTAGCAAATTTATAATTCAGCAAGCTGCAGAGTGTGTTCACAATTCACAGCACCCTGAAATTTGAATCAACCTACATATAACCGATTAGGGAGGCTCATAACTGAAATACTGCTACTTTATATTATAAAGAACTGGTATTATTAGTGTACAAGCAGCTCGTTTGTGGAATGAATTACCCATAGAAGTGAGACGTGCTCAAACGCTACCAGCGTTTAAAAAAATGGTGAAGGAGCATTACTTTTCTCTATAATTTTTCCGCTCCTTTCTCATCTATATGCCTATTTGATATTTATTAGTATATTATATTTTATTTATGTATTTTATATTATTATGTCTAACAAGTATTATTTATAACGATTGTACACTGACAGCCCTAAATCTATCTCCTTTCGTTCAGTCCATCCAAAGGTTGTCTGTAAGAGATTGCCTTGTGCGATAAGACCGCCCATTGTACACTTGTTTATATAAAAAAAAATTTCCTGTTATTATTACAAGGTGTACAATAAAGTATATAATAAATAAATAAATAAATAAGAATATATTTTGCGTGCAGGTGGGACAGCAACGCCTTAGTGTTACTAACTATTTCACAGATGGTACCTGGGTTTCCGAAGTACTTAGCCCTGTAATCTGTGACTACTGAGCAGCATAGAAGCAGATGTACAAAGAACTGGTATTCAGCTGTATACTGATAGACTGGGAGCCCACCACATCATACATGGGTCTGGGTAGACAATGATGATTACTGTGCCGTTACCTTAAACAAACCATGGTGATGAATGACACCATCTTGGTCCTTCAATAAAGAAAGTAAAGAGTATTCTGTATGCAATAGCATCTTCCCCTGGCGGTCATCTTGGGTTTCTGGTTGGCCTTCATTTCTTAAAGTCAAAATTTTAACCTGAAAAATGAAATAGTTTTGTTATAGATTATTTCCGAGTATGTATGAACAGTTTGCGGCTTCATTGATCATAACCTTTTAACCTACACACTCTTCTTTAACATGACAAACAAAAGAAATGAATAGTAAAAATAAATCAACACAAGCTATCAATGTCAGTTTAAAAGAGCGAGGCCAGAAAGAAAATTTGCACATGACATAGATGTTCATATGGTTCAATAAACAAATAAAGAGAAATCTATAAGACATCAATCATGAAGTGATGATCCAATTTACTGGCAACTTTGGAATAAGCCACCTTTTAAAGGTTTAATTTTCAAATCTCCAAGATCCAAGAGACAAAATGAACTAATTTCTGTTGTTTGAACTAATTTATATTCTTTTCAGAATAAAAATAGTTGTGTTAGAATTTTTATATTCCTGAAATAATTACACAAACATCAATCGATTACTTTGACTATTAATTACATCACAGTGGCCACCATACTAAAGCCTGTTACTTACTACTTCTCAAGAGTACAAAAATGTCCATTCAAGAAGGCGGAATAACACTGGCACTTATAATCCATAGGGAATACTTATATAGCAATACATTGTTTTAATAAACATAAATTGTCCCACAGCTGGGCAAAGGTCATCCCAATAGCTGTTAATTTTTCCCAGTGTGTTGTCTTTTCTGTCTGTCATAAACACCTATTAATAGTCATAATTCCCGTGTGCCTAGTACCACTGTGAAATGACTCTCCCATTAATGGACTGTCAATAATAATATGTGGCTGGTATTCAATGGGTTAAACAGTAATAACCTAAACATTTGCCTGTTTTTTGTTACAATAAACATGTCTTGTTATACCAACTTCTTGGTTCTACAATATATGAATAAATTATTTATTAATAGTAAGACTACTGGGAAAATACAGCAATAAGGAAGAAATACTTGATCATAACCAGTATCAAGATTTCATTAGTATTGCACAAATAACAGAAATAACACCGTTATAGTTTATAAGTATTGCATCATTTTAAATAATATTTTTTTAATAATAAAAAATCATTGCACAAAGAGGTCAACTATGATTTAATAATAACCTCTTTACAGCTAAGTGGCAAAGAAAAAATGATGTTTAATTATGTAATTATAGTTCAGAGATAATAAAGCAAAAACTAGTATAGTGATGGGTGAAGGCTACCTATTCCACCAATTAAACTTGTGACAAATTGTCATCAGGTCCACCCATAATAAAGTCATTAGTAAACAAGATAAGTTTACAACATTCACACTGTCACGCAATAAGTTTACACTGTTTACAAATAGAATAAAAGGTAATCAAAACAGCTCATTACCTGATAAAACTCATCTGTTCTCTCCTTTCGTGCTAAGCACTGAACTATGCTTTTAACAGGACTGGGTCCAAGTTTAGGACCAAGGAGGTAAGGACCAGCCTTACGAACGTGCTTGTCAGGGACAGGAGTGCCTGGGGCTGGCACATCAGTTCTATTATACGATACTTTAGCCCTCTTTGGAGAATGGGGCCCAAACTTTTTGGAGTTCTTTAACACCCCACTGGAAGTTGAGCTTGCGTACGCAGGTACTCTAGCGATCTTCGGACTCGGCTGCAGTAGCAAAGGTCGTGTCCTCTTTCCATGATTCGTACTGCTTTCTGGTCTGTCTTGATCCATAACTAGTGTAAGTTCACTCTCGAAATTCAACAACTAAATGCAACGTTATTCAATAACAATGTGAAGTAATCACTTTGAAGGATCACGTTTTACAGGTTTTAGCGATTAATGATACGCGAACTGTTGTTACGATGAAAATAATGCAAAATTCATAAATCTCATTTATTTACCTACGAAATGAAAATGTCTGATCTTCCGTTCAGAAAGCAAAGTCGGAGATCAGTAATGTAAAGATTTAAAAGTTGTATTAGGAATGGATGTTTCAAAAGCATCAGAAGTATGTTTTTTTAGTTTTTTCAAATAACTAAATTCAAGAGTTTCATTGTAAATAACTAAAATTAGTTCATAAAAAAACAATTAGAAAAAAAACATGTGAAAGGATTAATTAATTACCGAACGAAAAATTCGGCTGAATACACACTTGCGCTACGGTGTACTACATTATCAAAAACCTTATCATACCTAATAATACAACCTGCTAAGGCCAAATTGGGCCAGATAGTCATCTGTGTTTTCATTCAACAGAGGAGCTCGTGACTAAATAATAATTGGCATGCATTCTGTGGTCTTGGCTATCATTTGGAGATCTTTCCCAGTCGTTACGGACTGCCAGAAGCCAGAAAATCTGACTCCATTCTTGCCAAGAAATAACATGTTACCCGTTAGATGGGTTGTGGATGACTGGTAAGCCACCACTCCACCCCACGTAATGGTATTCAGCTGAATAAGGTTTGACTGAGAGCCGACTCCATTATAGTCGGTAAAAGGCTAGGCAAATGATGATTTCATTCAACATAGACCGTCATGAGTCAAACAAAATGTTAAAAATACGAAGGCATCCACAATAAATAAATAGTGTTCCAATGTTGCAGATATTGTATGTAACGTTTTTACGTCAAGAAAGTAGGTTTTAGTCGGATTCCAATTTATCAGGTGTGTAAAGACCTTTATATCTAGGGATCTTTATACATTTGACAAGTGACAATTTGTTTTTGACAGATTTTATAACCATGTTTGTCACGATATTTCTCGATAGTATTTTGTGATTCCGTTTCCGATCGAATTGTGCAATAATTATAAATACATACATTTATTTCTGTATATAGTTAGTTTCTAAAATCACAGCAAGATGTGGAAAGGTTTGAGATTAACACGCTCTCAGTTAAGAAAGTTTCATCACAATGGCCCCAAATTTCAGCCTGTCGGTGTCCCCGCAATAGATTCAGTACTGAACCAATGGTATGAATTCTGTAAGAAGCCACCTAAAGGATTTGAGAAATATTTTGAGCCTGGATCAAGTAAAAAACCAACGAAAACTCCAGGTACGGATAAAGAAGCACCGCCTACGCCCTCGAAAGGTGCTCAACCGTCTCCGAAGCCAACTTCGGCTCAAGATAAATGGAACATGAATATGTTCAGCGGTGGAGGCCCCAGTGGCGGCGGCCGCGGTGGCTACGAAGGCCAGGATAGAGAGAAATGGATGATGTTTGGTGCACTGGGTATTGTAGGTATACTAGGATCTATCGCGTATTTCGAACTCCGCTACAGAGAGATCAGCTGGCGAGACTTCGTAAATTTATACCTACATAAAGGTACTGTGGAGAAATTAGAAGTTATCAACAAGAAATGGGTGAGAGTGAAACTACACCCAGGTTCTGCCATAGATGGAAAAGTCATTTGGTTTGCTATTGGCAGCGTAGACTCATTTGAGAGGAACTTAGAAAATGCACAAATAGAGATGAGTGTAGATCCACCAAATTTCCTTCCTGTTATTTATAAGACGGAGGTAGAAGCTTCAAGTTTAACAGGCATGCTCCCAACCATACTTATTATAGGATTTTTAATTTATATGATGAGAAGATCAGCAGACATGATGGGGCGTGGAGGAAAGAGAGGGGGTGGGCTTTTTGGGGGAGTCATGGAGTCCACAGCTAAGCTTATCAACCCCACAGATATTGGTGTCAAGTTCCAAGATGTAGCTGGATGTGAAGAAGCTAAGATAGAGATTATGGAGTTTGTCAACTTCTTGAAAAATCCCCAGCAATACATTGATTTGGGTGCCAAAATCCCTAAAGGAGCCCTGCTTACTGGCCCCCCTGGAACTGGTAAAACCTTATTAGCAAAGGCCACTGCTGGAGAAGCCAATGTGCCTTTCCTTACTGTCTCAGGGTCTGAGTTCTTGGAGATGTTTGTGGGAGTCGGTCCCTCTAGAGTCCGTGACATGTTCTCCATGGCCCGTAAACATGCCCCGTGCATCCTCTTCATTGACGAGATAGATGCAGTTGGTAGGAAAAGAGGAGGACGTAGTTTTGGAGGCCATTCAGAACAAGAGAACACTTTGAATCAGCTTCTGGTTGAAATGGATGGATTTAATACAACGACAAATGTTGTTGTGCTGGCTGCTACCAACAGGGTTGATATTCTAGATAAAGCTCTGCTAAGACCTGGTAGATTTGACCGGCAGATATTTGTTCCTGCTCCAGATATTAAGGGAAGAGCTTCAATTTTCAAAGTTCATTTGACTCCTCTGAAGACCACCATTGATAAGGAGAAGCTGGCACGAAAGATGGCTGCACTCACACCAGGTATATAATTTGATAATTACATAATTTTTACAGAATATCTGCTTACCCCTTTTATCTAATTATTATAATCAGATGATTGACGGGCATTGTTGGAAATGTTCCAAATGAAAATGAGTGAAATATTTGATGGAATTAGTTTACTTTGCAGACTGTTTAGTGTATCTTTATATTAGTTTGCATAAAGAAATGAATATTTCTTGTGGTTATCCTGTCAATATATATCGCACCACTGTCACTTTTGCAAAAATGCAATTTTGCAGGAGAAGCATTTAAAGATTTAGAGTCACTTATAACCCTACAAACCGTAAAGTGAAATTTATTGCATCAAGTGAAGAACTACTTTACGTAACTTTTGTAATATTTTTTAATTTTTCAAAATATTGCACCAGAGATGTAACATATAGGTAAATGACTTGCTTGCAAGATTTTATTTTAAATGTATAACTATAATGGTGCCATCTCAACATGATAAACAAGAAATTAAATGCCAAGCTTTCAAGATTGTACCCTTTAAAAATTACTGCATAATTATGCCCATTGCACAAAATTGAAAAGAAATGTGTCATGTTATATTATATAATGAAGAAGGTCAACATCTTCGAGAAGTTATGATGAATCCAAGGGATTGTCTAGTAATAGATAATCCCTGTCTCAGACTCTGCTGTCCATCCATCTGTCTGTCTATCCATCTGTCACCAGGCTGTATCTCATGAACTGACATACGACAGTTGAAATTTTGTGATGATGTATTTCTGTTGCAGCTAAAAGAAACAGAATAAAACAAATATTTAAGGGCCAAACAATAGACATGATTTTATTGCCGTTTTTATAGACTGACTCCCACATATATGTTCGAAGGATTTTTGAGGAGATTTTTGATGTTATTAGACATTGCATATTGCGAATTTTTGGGTTTTTACGCCCTCCACTAGGCTCGGAGCGTCAGTGTGGCTGCGGTGGGCTACGGTGGCCGGGAATCGCTTTGCGTTTCCCGACGCCCGTGGCGTCTTCTTCTATTGCGGCGGCTGGAGCGTGAGGTTTCCCTCTCCCGCACGCGGTCCGCTTCCTCCTTTGCCAGCACTATTGCTTCGCAGAAGGAGGCGACCGAGTCCCATGACTCTTCGCTCCGGACCATGGATTGAATCAGGACCGGATGGGAGAGGTCGCAGCCGCCGATATCAGCCTAACTGACCTCTGTGTTTGTGTGTCTGCACGCCAATTGCTGTTTGCTTATATACATAATCACATACAGGATCATACTTTCTGAGCTTGCAATATTACGCGGTACGGGAGTACCAAGTCAGTGCAGGCTGTTAATGAGCAATCTCATAGATGAAATTAATATCGATTGTGAAAAACGTCTCCAATAGAATAGTTGCAAATATACGGTTGCTCTGTCAAAAACTTAGATGGACACAGTAGGATTTTTCGCGCCACGCTTATCACATATTAAATTACAGTTGCGATTTACAATTAAGACACAGTTGTTTTCAGCTTCAGCTCCAATTCCCATTTTTAATACCATAGTGAAATAAAAAAAAAATATTTCATCATCATCCAATTTCTGCTGCGCATAGAGAGAGGGCCTCTTTTTATATGCCATTCTCCACGCCTGCAGGTGCCACCCTCATCCCAAAAATATTTACTGTTCCTACCTAAACATTTTTTTTAAAATAATTTTCCAGGTTTCACAGGCGCTGACATCGCAAACGTCTGCAACGAGGCCGCTCTTATCGCCGCTCGAGAGTTAGCCAACGATATTACCATGAAGAACTTCGAGCAAGCCATCGAGCGAGTTGTCGCTGGTATGGAGAAGAAATCCAACGTCCTCCAGCCTGATGAGAGAAAGATTGTGGCATACCACGAGGCTGGCCACGCAGTCGCCGGCTGGTTCCTCCAACACGCCGACCCACTACTCAAAGTATCCATCATCCCCAGGGGCAAAGGTCTAGGATACGCCCAGTACTTACCCAAGGAACAATACCTCTACAGCAAAGAACAACTCTTCGATAGAATGTGCATGACACTTGGCGGTAGAGTAAGCGAAGAAATTTTCTTCGGCAGAATCACAACCGGCGCTCAAGATGACTTGAAGAAAATAACCCAGAGCGCGTACGCACAGATTGTCCACTACGGCATGAACCCCAAGGTAGGCAATGTATCGTTCGAAATGCCCCAACCTGGAGAAATGGTTATCGATAAACCTTATTCGGAAAAGACAGCCGAATTAATTGATTCCGAAGTCAGAGAACTGATAAACGCCGCCCATGTATTCACAACCGATTTGCTGATGAAACATAAGGATAACATATCCAAAGTCGCGGAGAGATTGCTGAAGCAAGAGATTTTAAGCAGAGAGGATATGATCGAGCTTCTTGGAAAGAGACCTTTCCCTGAGAAGAGTACTTACGAGGAGTTTGTAGAAGGCACAGGATCTTTAGACGAAGACACAACCTTACCAGAAGGTCTAAAACAATGGAACAAAGAGAAAGCCATCACCCCGCCTTCGGAAAGTATAAAGAAGCCGGCCGCCGTCCCTCCTGCCGACAAGTAATACAAATTAAGCCTCTATGTTTTAGTTTGAGTGTAGTCAGTTTTACGTGAAAATATTTTAATTACCTTTAAGATGTAAAGGTTTTTCTTTATTGAATTCTGTGGACGTGTGAACATGACTTAGATTTGTTTTTTTGTAGTCTGAGAGCGTATTGTTTTTCTGGAAATATATCAGCATTTACTATGTCAACTGTTAATTAGGTTTAATACAAACAATAAAGGATGTTAGACACCAGTACCATGAATAATCAAAATGTTTTAAGCATTTGTATAGCTTCTTCACTATTTCTGTTTTGTTGTAAAATAAACAAATTCCAGTCTATGTATACTGTTTGGATGTTATGTACTTGTTTTGCTTTTAGTTTTTAGTCATTTTTAAATAATTCAATGATTTATACCTCGACTGTTCTTTAACGGTGGCTTATAAAATTATGTAGAATGCAGCTTAAACTTTGGGGAATCTAGTAAGTATTCAGTATTTGTGTTTTTTAATCCGCTGTAGGTACTGGATGAAAACTTAGGGCTATTGTAATAACTTTTTGTGGGTCTTAGCCATTCAAACCGTAAACGTTGACTGGCCTATGAGAGCAAGCTTAGTAAATACTGCTGTTGATTTACTTATAACAATAGATTTTTATGTTGAAAATTATCTTTTTTTATTTCTAAAATACCTCCGCTTTTCCACAACATGTTACTTATAAAAAAAAAACATACCTACGGAGTTATACCGTCATAAGAAAAAAAGACGTATCTACACAAAATTAAGTTACCTATTTCCAACATTAAGAAAATAACTTAAGGTCGGAAATCGGTTACTTTGTTTTGGGTCGTTACGTTATTTCTATTAAAATCTATAATTAACAGAGACAGCACTGATTGTCTGTCGTCACTCGCTAGTCACACCATAGTGAATTTGCGCCAGTGATGTTTTGCTTGATAGTCGTAGTATTTTTTTCCCACCAATATCATTTATTTTTTACACGACTGCGCAAACAAAGGAGTGTTATGTTTTCAGGGTTCATGTATGTATGTATGTGAGTTTCTTTATTCCACCACTAGCTTCTGTCCGCGACTTCGTCCCCGTCGAATCCCTGATTTTAAAACATTCCGTATCGCTGCTCCGCTCCTATTGGCTTAAGCGTGATGATATATAGCCTAAAGCCTTCCTCGATAAATGGTCTATTCAACCCAAAAATATTTTTTCAATTCGAACCAGTAGTTCCTGAGATTAGCGCGTTCAAACAAACAAACAAACTCTTCAGCTTTATAATATTAGTATAGATAACTTCACGTGGGCCTAATGTTGCCTAATGAGGCTCCCTTGCAATCTTGCATACCTAGACATGAAAGTTACTTGCCATACTTATGGTGATATTCATCATCATCATCCACAGCCCAACTTCGCCCGCTACTGAGCTAGAAACTGAGCGAGATAGACTTCTCTTTCTTGTGCCAATCCCCACGTTCTGTGCCAGACTCATCCAGGTAATACCCGTGATGGCAACAGCCCGCCGGGCGTAAATATTTATTTATTTAACCTCGTGTTAGCAACTCGAAGTTAAGACAGGTAACCGTTAAAAAAAGGTGCAAGTTATTCTTGTCTGTAACTAGATTAAGCAAACTGTAGGTAGCTAAATATAATACCTAACTGAACACCCTGTAGAAGGTCATTGATCTCTGGGCACACCACCATTGCGGCGATAAGTCCTCTCTTTGAGGAGTAGTTGGAGAGACGCCAGGGCGTCCTCACCTTCCGCCTGACGCATGTGCTCGCTAGACACGTTTGTTTCGGGAGGTGCCTGCTTCGGATTCAGCGGGAGAACACGTCCGGGTGTCAACACTGTGTGGATCGCCGGGAGGACACGGTGGAGGTCTACCCTGCTTGGGCGGAGTAACTCCCGTGTCCTCGTTGAGGCGATAGTAGTAAAGTATAATTACCGGCACGTAAGTTGGCAAAGATTTTCGTAGTGAGGGAAGTTCGCGCGTTTACAATTTGCGACTGCATCAAAACAGTGAGTAGGTAGTATACCTATAGGTACCTACTTGTATAGTATCTTTGCCTGAGGCGTAATAATTGACATGCATACGCATTGCTGCTTGTGACTGTTAAGAGTAGGTACCTGCTATCATGCTATGCGTCTGACCTTGATTGATATGGAATTGTATGATGCAAGTGCATTAAGCTTTTCTTATTTGTATAATGTCTAGTTACTTTGTTTACGATTATATATCATACATACATAGGTAACATAATAAATCCATGCTATTATTAAAAGGGCCAGCGGATAGCTGAATTTGCTTGATGATCGTGATCATTTTTGGCGGGAATTTGTCAACGCGTAAAATACCTACTGTTTCATGAATGAATAGAGCGGGAAATATGATTTTAGTGTAGTGGGTGGGCTGTAAAGGCTTTGGATTCGCGTTCTAATAGTTTTTTCACCTCCTTGTTAGAAAAACATTAGTACGCGGATTCAAAACCGTTATGAAGGAAAAGTGTACCTATATGTGGGAAGGTGTATGTTAGTGTGATTAGGTGGTCCCATAATTGGTTTATGGATTAAAATAACTTACTACATTTCGAGTACCAATATATTTAATTGGCCACTGGCTGAAATTAAAGATTTACATT
The DNA here is from genome assembly GCA_905332915.2 of Hecatera dysodea. Lineage (NCBI taxonomy): Eukaryota > Metazoa > Arthropoda > Insecta > Lepidoptera > Noctuidae > Hecatera > Hecatera dysodea. The sequence continues at coordinate 14,005,210 of HG995309.1, read as the reverse complement.
TGCCTCCCCTCCAAGTAAGTCGAATGCAGTAGGGCAGGCACTTTCGCGCGGGAAACACATCTCGCCTCACGAAACGCAAAGGGCGATGAAAGCACGACAGTGCCTGCCCTGTACAAAAATTGAAGGAACAACTTCAACAAAAAAAAAAACAGGGTTATATTAAAATTATAATATGAAAATATTCAAATATCAGCTGAAAATACATCCAGCCTTATTTCTGTTTATTTAAATATTCACTACATTTACTTTATACATCACCAATTTCTTAAGTAAATTCAGTTTTTGTACAATATAAAAAGAATCTTATATTATCATCTATGTTTACACGCGAGAAGTGTATAACACGCCCGCAATCGCATTACAGCTTGATCTAACCGAGCGAACGAGAAATAAAGAAGAATCGTAACAAAATATTTAAAATTATGGTAATTATTACAAGTAACTACACTATTTTTATGTTCAACATTTTATGTCAATATTCATTATTATCTATACTTAATTGAAGCCTATGATATAACATTATAAATGATGAAAAAAAATTTCTTCATGATATCATTCAACAATTAATCCATTAACAACTTGCATCCATTTACTCGTTTCTATCGAACGGAAAATTATAACTAATCTCAGTAACAACAAAAGGTCCATATCAATGACAGTCTCTAATTTTTTCCCCTTTGGGTTTTCGGCCCCTCTTTTTACCGGCGGAAGTAACACCGGCGAGCGCCATTGCGGCGCGCTTCGCGAGACACGACTTGCAGAACCAGTCTTCTGTTGCACCGGGCTCTTCCGTGATGCCGACGCACACCCAGTGGTACCACCCGTCGCAGCCGTCACAACCGATCATCGGCGAGCCGTTGTCAGGCCGCCCGCATGCCGGACATACCCAGATCTTATTGCCGTGCTCGTCCACGTAGTAAGGTGTGGGTAGAGGTCCGGTCGGCTTGACGACCGCCGCGGGAGCTGGCGGGGCCGGGGCCGGTGCCGGCGCCGGCTCTTCCGAAATCGATGCAACGTCATCGTCAAAACTCTCCATGTGCCCTTTCTTGCTCAGTGGTTTAATTAATATCCTTTTATATTTCGATGAGGAAGATGGGGTATTTTTGCGGGGAGGTGAGCTCCCGGACGGCGGCGGAGACGCATGGTCTTCGATGTCTGCGATGTTGTTGTGCTTCGAATGCTTCTGCTTCGGCGGCCTCGTCACTAGCGCGGATATTTGCGCGAGTTCCGGAGAGCGACTGTGCTCTCTGGACATTGGCTCTTCTTTCATCGGCGAGTCCTCCTCCTCATCTTCTTTTTTGATCACCGGTTTGATATTCAGCTTGTATAAATCCGGCGAGCTTGGTGGCATTGGTGAATTCGAATTGGACGAGCTCAGCTTGAGCGTAAGCTTCGGGACTAAGCCATCCGCTAGTTTTTCTTTCTTTTTGTCCTTCTTTTCTTTCTTTATTTTATCTTTTAACTCTTGCCTCTCCTCCTTTTCTCTTTTCTTTTCAGATTTATCTTTGTTCTTATCCTTTTTATCTTTTTTCTTCTTGATCTTAATGCCATCTTTATCTTTCTCCTTCTTCTCTTTCTTATGTGACTTATCCTTTTTCTTTTCTGAATTTTCTATTTCCTTCTCCTGCGGAAGTTCTGGAGATGGTAGTCTGACAGGTTCAGGTATAGGCTCTGGTTTCTTCTCCACGATAAGCTCTGGCGTCGGCAAACGTGGCGGGACGGGGGACCGCCTGGGCGGCTCTAGTCTCACAGGGTCCATTTTAGGAGGATTTAATTCGATAGTTATATCTGGCGTAACAGGTGGCATTTTATACATATTCGATTTGTGATCTTTATGCGACTTGGACTTATGCTTCTGTAAAATGTTTGGAATGGTTTGTGATTTGTGCTTGTCGTGTCGGTCCTTTTCTCGGCCCATCATCGAAGACTTATGCATGCCTCTGTCGTCGTCATTGTCAACGGGGATCACTTCTAGACTAGGACGACGGCGTAACATTGAAGGTATTTTCATAGGGGAAGATCTGGATGTGTGAGGGAAGTTACCCATAGGGATAAGTGGATTTCTAATACCAGGGTTAAGACCGCCTTGCAAGAAACTAGGTCCAGGAATCAAACCCGGTCCACCTGCACCTAATGCAAATGGATTGTGGAGCAAATTTGACGGCGGTATCCCTCTCAGTGCTGGATTATTGGCCAACTCAGCTAGGAAGTCACTACCAGGTATTAATCCAGGAGTCGGTATTAGGCCTGGACCAGGCATTAAACCTCTCCCTGGAGTCATAGCAGGGAAGAATGGGAAACCAGGTGGCATTTGTGGCAACTTTGATTCATTCTTTGGCCTACTTGATTTGGGTGGCTTCAAACCACTCATTTTCATACTTTGCTTTTCTGCTATATCAAACGCTATTTGCTGTTGTTTTTTCAGTAACTTTGCTTCTAGTTTTGCAGTTTTATCTTTCTTGTCCTTATGTTTCTTTTCTTTCTTAATTTTTGGACTGACACTAGCTATATCTTTGGGATAAGGTACTTGAAGGGATTTATTAATTGATATACTAGGACGATGTTCCATTGCTGGGGCTCTAGAAGCCATAGGATGCACATCTATAGAATCATCATCAATGTTTATCACTTCATCAGTCCTCAAGTCCATAACTTTAGACAAATCTACAGCACTATTATCATTATTGTTCACAACGGGCTCTTCAGTTTTCACTCTAAAAGGTTCATGGGATCTACTTTCAATTGCATTATCATGAGCAGAATTGTGTAACCTTGAGATCATTGTATCAGACTGTAATTTTTCATGAACAACCTCTGGAGTGATTCTTTCTTCTTTCGATTTGTTCGATATCCTTTTAAATATATTAATCTTTGATCTATCTGGTTGAGAGGCCAATTTCTCCTCTTCGTCAATGACTTCTTTCTTTATTTCCACTTCGGGTACAAAGGAATTAGTGGAAGGATGTGATTTATGTACAGGGATAGAATTAGAAACAAGTGGAGACTTTGAAATAGGTATTTTTCTTGGTACTGGAATAGTATCCTCAGTTAGTACTGAGTTCCTGGGCACCATTGGTAGGGCCGGTGCTGGCGCTGGTGCAGCTGGTGGTGGTAGATCAACAGGCTCCTGCTTGATTTGAGGAACCGGTCTCACAGGTTCAACCACAGGTGGTGGTGGAGGCATCACAGATCTCGAAGGTTGTGGGGGTGGTGGTGCAGCCTTTGGCGCTGGCATGGTCACATGATTATGATGTGTAGGATGGACATCCCTATTCTTCATTGGATGACCAGGTGGATACTTATTCAATTTACTACTATCCTTAGATTTACTACCCTCACCTTTATGACTCTTATCTTTTCGTTTACTTTTCATAACTTTACCATTCAATAACTTATTCTTCTTAGATTTTTTATCACTTTTCTCTAATATTGGTGCTTTCGTTACATTAGAATGATGTGAATTAGCTTTATGTTTGTCATAGTGTTTGTCTGACATGATGGCAGGTGGCCGTGCCTCAGGCAATTTACCCTCACGTGCCGGAGACAGGAATCCTGACATGGTCATCATCACACTGCTGATTTCTCTAGTCCTTTCCTCCTCATCCAAACGTAACCTTGGTCTTTTACTGTTTGGTACTGAAACTGGATCAGTGGGCCTCTTGAATATTTCCTTGTTCTTATCTGGGCTATCGGTGACTGATATTTCTGGACTGGTACATGTTGCATTAGTATTGTCAACATTATCAATGCCATTTTGACGGATCTCAACAGTTCCTGCCACAGCAGGAGTATCTCGTTCCTTTTCAGGGTACATAGGAGGCAGGTGCTCATGCACATGCATAGGTCTCGTGACCACTTCATGACTTCCAGGTTTGAGAAAGTTCAAATTAGATTCTTTAGGTTTAGGGAACTTTTCAGAGGTTACCGGTGCTGGCACAGGTGGAACGCACCTAGTGTACTCTGTCAACTCTGGTAAATGAATGTGTAGGTCACGAAATACTAATCCTAAGTCATGTAAATTTGGTTCAGTCCTATTAAATTGTTCGGCGTATCTATTAGCTTGTGTCCCAAGTGACCGTATGTACTTCTCCAGCACATGCACCAAAATGTCCAGTGGCGTTGAGTTTATACCGTTCCATCCTATAGTTTGGCATATTTGCGCAACATTCCTTCGCAGTATCTCGCGGGCGTACGCCTCTGACATTATGACACCAACAAGTTATCTGGAACAAACGAATATATCGCATTTACTACGATAGTTCACAGCTAATTGAATAACAAACATATAATTTGACGTATTCATCATGTTCACAATTATTAATAATCATGTTATGAACGTTAGGACTCCTGAAACAGCGAATCTCATGATTTTTATACCTGCAAGTGTCTAGTAGTACAGAGTCGTGATTCCGAATGGGTGAAAATTTCAAGTTTAGAACACACATGTATGCTTCACTACAATCTTATTACCTCAAGGATAATTTATAAAAACACATAAAGCGTTTACAATGCAAAATAACGAAGTGTTTACGTAAAAACTTCTCAGCATTCTAAAAAACACAGTGCCCCGTGCGCCATGATTGCATTTTGGGTTGTCAATGTTGGGTATTGCTATGCTAAATAATTAAAAGGCGGTCTATTAAGGTTGCGTTCACGGTGAATTGAAACGAAATAATAATCGAAATCGAAAAATCGAAAATTAGAGAGATAAGCAATTTCATAAAAAATTGGACTTTTTATAATATTTGGGCCATTTTATAATATTTTGGTTTTGTTGTTGCATTCGTAAAATAATTTATGAGATTCATAAACACCTGGCCTGGGTAAATGTTTTATTACAAGATATGAAACAAAAGTTTTCACTGAAGGACTAATTAGTAGGTAGGTCAGCGGCGGCCTTTACCGTCGCGAAGCCTTGGGCGCTAAATATTTGCGATTTCCTGGACGAAAAACCTTTTTTTTTTGTTTAGATAACTAAATAGATATTTGTAAATAAAAGAAATTTTTAAATGAAAAAATTGCACAGCAGAAAGCCCATCTTGTTCCACTTCTATCTTTTCTCACTCACATGAAATCTAATTGGAATAACTTCATTTTATTAAAAAAACATCTACATTTTTATAAAATGTAAGGTACCTACATATGTATTTTAAAATCGAAGGGTTGTGCGAAGCTTCTGACAGAGCAATGCCCCGGGGCGGCTGCCCTGTTCGCCACACCCTACGGCCGCCACTGACGTGACGGCGGTCATGAACATGATATTACTTGTACATTGATTTGTTGTACAAAATAAAAGAATCAAACGTTGATAATTTCTTGTAAAATATTTTTGTCCATTTGAAATTGCAACAATCATGGTGTTGCCCTTATCCCTTAAAAATGGAGCGTCAAACTAGTGCATGGAACTGACTTGAGATACATTCAGTAGCAGTAGGTTTGTGTTTAAGAGTCACCGCAGCCCTGGAACGCAAAGGGCACAAGAAGGATCATGGGTGGGTTTTAGTCAGTAAGAGTCTGACACTCCCTTCCGCTCCGCCCAGAGCGGGAGAAGTCATTTGATGATTTCCCATCCGGAAAAAAGGGTAATTATAGTCAATGATTAGGGATAGCTAATCAGACAAACAGTCATTACATCCTGATAAACTTATTTATGATGTGTTAGTATTTTATTATCAAACTAGTATTTCAGTACAAATATTCTTGGATTATGGTTTCATTGTATTGTTGTTGATAGGTATGATATCTCCCATAAAAAATTGCGAGTTACGTGTGTCCACAACTTAATAGCTGTCCTATTGCAATCTTTTATGAATAGAATTCAAAATAAATTTGGAAAAGAAATCTTTATACCTGAATATTTTTTTTGGAATTTTGTTTTATGAAATAATATAAAAGATTTGATGAATACAAAAAAATGTTAGAAAAGCCAATAAAAGTTACTAATTCCCACGTGGTTAGTTTTGAACGTAGAGGTAGAAACATTCGAAGTCAACTTAAAAAAAAAAGCTGACAGTTTGTCAAATCCTCTAATGGTCGACGGACTGTGATATGCTTTTTGTAGATAGAATTTCATAAATCTTCGTTTTTATACTCGATATAAGCGTTCATATTCAGTGACGCACGATTATCTCACGAATTTATACACAAAATCGCGTTTCGGCAACATGACGAGTTGGCTGAATTGAGTAAAAATTTTCACGCAGCTATTGGATGAGTTCAAGCTATAGTTTTAACGTTTTATAACTTTTTCATGTTAAAACTGTTGATATTGTGGGTTGAGTGGTGAAGTTTGAAGATGACTACATCTTCTGAGGACGTTTTGCTCAGCGTGGGCGGCGTGAGGTACAAGAAGGGTGATGGCACTTTGTATGTTATGGCTCAAAGGTTAGCATGGATGTTGGAAAATAGAGACACAGTTGCTGTATCACATAAATATGCTGATATCAAAAGTAAGTAAATAAAATTCTACTATCCTTGCTTGAGTTACAGACAAATCTCTACCTAAACTTATGAGATAAGTGCAAACGTAACGCAAATGTATATAGCTTTCTATGTGTTCCTCAATTATTAATGTTATTCACACATCTCTATTAGATAAACATGTAGAGAGTGCAGCTGTCTGTGTACACCACCTGCCTGGCTATCAGGTTACGTTGATTACTATAATGCATCTGAAACTAAACATGACTGGTTACTCTACCTACTCTTATACCAAACAACATACAATTGACTAGATATACTACCTATGGTATGCACACTCACTTCGAGACATTAATAAGTACAAGACAACATGTTTTGTTTGAGGAACCTTGTACATCTACTTATTATATCATTTTGCATGAACACTTTCAGTGATTATTGTCTTATTTCTACCGGATCACAAAATGCTAATAATATGTGTGCCTCATGGTGTGTGGGGGTTTGAACCTGTCCCAGTAGCCATGTCTGTACTATAAATATGACCTTGAATTTGATGATTCATCTTTATTTTAAGCCATTTGAACTTTGTGGTGGTCTACCCTTTGTTACTTTTGTATTTAGAAACATTACTAGGGAGAATTATTTGAGCCTGAAGTTTCATATCATGCAGAAGAAAATGCAAATGATTCTAATGCTTTCTGGTCCTATAACTGCGTATCTAATAAGACAGTTTATAAAGGCTGTGCTGATTTTAAAATCTATATATACTAGTTAATGCTGAAGAGTTTTTTTGTTTGTTTGCTGGAACACGCTAATCTCAGGAACAAGTGATCCAATTTGAAAAATTCTTACAGTATTAGATAGCACGCTAAGACTAATAGGAGCAGAGTAGTCATGAAAAATGTGACAAACGAAGCTGTGTGGGTCAGCTAGTAGTTGTTAAAACTAGTAGTTATGTATAGTAGAGGCTTATTGGCACCTAAATAGTGCAATGCACATAAGCGCATAGAACATGATAGTATATTCTAATATCACTTATTACCCAACCAAATCTAACAAATAAAAAATTATGATCCTATGACTATTATGAACAAGAAGCTTTGCGAGGATCTATGTATTTTTTGTGGCTTTTTCACACAGTTGAAACTGAATGAATATTGATGAAAATTGTTGCTGTTATCCTGACTGCTTCTGATAAGATTTTTTTTCTGTAACAAAGATTTATAAATTATAGGCTGTTATTCTGACTTATACAGAACTAGTAGCGCCGCGCGGTTTTACCTGCGTAGATCCCGTTTCCCTGAGAATACGGGGATAAAATATAGCCTACATGACCCGGGGATAGTATAGCTTCTAAACATTGAAAGAATTTTTCAAATCGTTTTAGTGGTTTTGGAGCCTATTCAATGCAAACAATCAAATCTTTCCTCTTTATAATATTATTCTGACTTATAAGAATAACAGCCTATTTATAAAGGAGAAACTACTAAATCGACGCCAGAAGAGCAGCGGGTTATAGCTTCTATAATCAGAGTTTTCATGATTTTTCGCTTTACCTTTCAGCACAAAAAATATCTCCAGCGGGGAAGCCAAAAGTGCAACTGCAAGTGGTATTACACGATGGCACATGTTCAACGTTCCACTTCGTAAACCCAGCGGGTGCGGACGCACAAGCTAAAGACCGCGATCAGGTGAAAATGCTGCTGCAAAATTTACTACCAAAGTTCAAGAGACAGATTGATGGGGAACTGGAGATGAAATCTAAGTAAGTAGTCACTTTTACACCAGCGCTGTGGTATTTATCAATTGATTAAATATCGCAGCATATGCTGAGATAGGGACCTTTTTTGGCCTCGCACAGTTTAAATCTAATATTAAGCTTTTAATCATGTTTTTTTTTAATTTTTAATTTTATCTGTTTTGTGCGAGTCCTAAATAAACATTTTTCTTTCTTTTTTTGTTTCTTTCTTTCTTTTAGGTTCTGATATTAATAGCAGTAATAGAAAAGTTGGATGGATGTCTGTTGTCATGGTATGGAGGAATGAGGATAGTGCTGTGTGGAAAGTTTTTAAGGGAAGAATGATGTCTAGACAGGGGGTGACAACTGAGATGATGACTAACACAGAAGTATGGAAGAAGGAAACTTAATTATTATCATTAACTAGCTTCTGCTCGCGACTTTGTCCGCGTGGAATAGTTTACTAACCCCCCGATTCTTTGTGATATTGATTCGTTGGGGGAGAAGTGGTGGGAGGCGCCCGACGTGACGGCACAGTAGTGGCATGCGCGTGAGCTGCGCGGGGTACTAGACAATAATTGCAACATTACTATTTTTCTAAAATAAAAGTAGCCTAAGTTACTCCTTATCACATCAGCTACCCGTCAAAATTGGTCCAGCCATTTCAGAGATTAGGGAGCGTTCAAGTATTACGTAACGCAATTTTTGAAGATTTTTTACCCCCCCTCCGCCCCTTGTAACGCACCGTAACGTTTTTCTCTACCCCCCTCCCCCTCTTTAAACGATACGTAACACTCAAGGACCATTTTTACCCTAAAGTCGCAAAAAGTTATGTTATAGTTATTATCTTTGGTATTTCTTCTCGTCTTTTTGTTTGAATTGACTTAAAAGAGAACAAATTAAAAATGACGGCCAGACTAATACAATCGAGGGATTCCCCGTAAAACGTAAATGAAAAGGGTTGCCAATTTGGGAGTTTTGATTCCCTAATGAAAAAAATAAAAAAACAATGTTACGTAACGTGTTGTAAGAAAGACCTCCTCCCGCCCCTGTAACGCATCGTAATGCTTTACGAGACACCCCCTCCCCCCCAAATTTTGTTACGTAATACTTGAACGCCCCCTTAGCCGGAACAAACAGACAGACAAACAAACAAAAATTGTACATACGCATGTAGCAAAGAGTGGTTATTTCAATATTACAAACAGATGCTTCAATTGTATTTATATGTATAGACTAGCTTCTGCCCGCGACTTCGTCCGCGTGGAATAGTTACTTTAACCCCGATTTTGAAACTCAGCCCGATCGGTTTAAAATTGACAAAGTTTAATACAAACTTTCATCCCTTTCGACCAAATTTGATTACCATAAAAACGGTTCTAGTGAGTTAATCTTAAAAGATAGACATATACTGTCGCGGACATTTTTTTAGATCATTTTAAGAGGAATAATTCTTCCCTACATATTTTTTTGGTATCTTGAACCGTTTTCGCAGCGCATGCAACGGAAGCCCTCAAAGATGAATAATTTTCCCCGTTTTTTCCACATTTTCCATTTTTTCTCCTATTACTCGCAGCGTGATGTTATATAGCCTAAAGCCTTCCTTGATAAATGGTCTATTCAACCCAAAAAGAATTTTTCAATTCGAACCAGTAGTTCCTGAGATTAGCGCGTTCAAACAAACTTTTCAACTTTATAATATTAGTATAGATTTAAATAAATTTATTTAAGATCAAGATAATATTGTGCTTGTTATACTTTTCATTAGGCTATGAATATTCATATGGATAAACAGTTACTGTCATTAATTTTATGTAGTGTCACATAGAAATAATGCAACATAGTGCTTTACTTACGTACTTTATTGTTTATAGTATTACTAGCTGCTGCCCGCGACTTCGTCCCCGTGGGATCCCCGATTTTAAAACATTCCTTATCGCTGCTCCGCTCCTATTGGCTTAAGCGTGATGATATATAGCCTAAAGCCTTCCTCGATAAATGGTCTATTCAACCCAAAAAGAATTTTTCAATTCCAACCAGTAGTTCCTGAGATTAGCGCGTTCAAACAAACAAACAAACAAACTCTTCAGCTTTATAATATTAGTATAGATTATAAAGAAGAGAGATTTCTTGTTGTTTGTTTAAATCAAATAAGCTCCAAAAGTACTGTATCGATTTCAACCATTTTGTCACTAACGTAAAGCTGCATTCTCAGTTGGTAAAATCCTACTAATCTTATAAACGCGAAAGTTTGTAAGTATGGATGGATTGATGGATTTTTGTTACTCTTTGTCGCAAAAATTACTGAACGGATTTGGATGAAATTTGGCACACAGATGATTTATAACCAGGATAAACTTAAAGGATAATTTTTACCCCGATATTCCCACGAGATCGAGATCGAAACTTACGCGAGCGAAACCGCGGGGCGCTGCTAGTAGGCTATATTTTATACCCGTAGTCCCACGGGAACGGGAACAGCCTATATATTATATGACTAACAGCACTTCGCTGTTACATCGGTATATTTATTTGTTAGAAACAAACAAAAAATTCTAGTAATGAGTGATGTGACGATTGTATAATTAGTATTAACTGAAAGAATGTGTTGCTGCATTAATATTGTAAGTTTGTATCTCTCCAAATATTCCAATAGTAATATAATATAATATTGTTTATTTATAAAAACAGGGGCAATATATACAATAAAATAACTTTCACCTTTTTTATATACAGAACACGATTAATAATATGCCTGAACTAGGTTGAACCTGTGTTTCAGGCTAGCCAGTGCTTATACTAACTTAAAATAATAAATTAACAATGAATCAATGACTATATAATTAAAACTTAAATTAAAGAGCACATCATGTTTTATTTACAGACACAAAAAAGATCTTCTGTCTCTTCGTAAGAGATGCTTTGTAAATATTGCACAATCGTCTTTTTACAGCTATAATAATTTAATTTATAGATACTTAATTTTCTATTTAATTTATTGTACAGAAGTGGACCTAAAAATGTAAAAGATCTTTTTAAAAAAACATACTGTAAACACAACAAAACAAACATATTGTATGTGATTCTAATGCGTTTTCAAAAAACGCATTAGAATCACATACAATATCGTTACATACAATATGTTATAGTTATTTTTTGCAGCCGCTAAACTATCAATTCTCGTTTTAAATACTACTAGACTGATTATTTTGGCAGGCCAGTTACTGGCAAATTGTTAAAAAAATTAACTGTACATATATTGTAAAAACAAGTTTTTCGCGTCTTGTTACTGAGCCAAATCCAAAAGTAAATGAATCTGCAAGTTAAAAATAGCTGAACAACAAATGTAACCTTTCGTTGACATTGCAATAAAATGTCGTACGAATGCAATTTTAGTATAAAATTGAATACACAGAGCAGTATATGACCTATATTTGTGTACCTACATGTAGGTATTCAAATTGAAAACAGGTGTGTGTTTCCGAACGCATTCAACCCTGGTCTCTTCAAAGTTAGAGTGAACGGGCTTCTTCTGGGTAAGCTCATTCCATCGTGGACTTTGTCTCTATCATCTGCGACCTAGACTAGAATCAAGAGCATATCCATCTGAAAAAAGGGTTTAAAATTGTGATGCTAAAATGGTTCTGAATAACAGGGAGCGTATGAGTGTACAGTAATACACTCGAGCTCGTGGCTAAATTATAACAGCCGCACGAGTCGATCTTCGAGGTTAAGCAACGCTTGCCGAGGTTGGTCTGTGGATGGGTGATCATCTTGACATAACGAGACACCTACGTGCCTCGGAAAGCACCTTAAGCCGTAGGCCGGCTGTCAGTTGGAGATCTTTGGCAGTTGTTACGGATTGTCAGAATCAGATGATGTATGAGTACAGTAATAGTTTGCAATCAGGATTTAAATGATCAGTCTAACAACAAAAACGATGTTATCCTAAGGGAAATAAATTGCAAGAGAAACTTTAATAACAATTTAATAGGAACTCCATGTGTGTAATACCAATCACTTTGGTAAAAGGTCCTCAAGAGGAAATTTTTGTTTGTGTAGAACTACTTTAATACAAAATCTATACTAATATATAAAGCTTGAAGAGTTTGTTTGCTTGAACGCGCTAATCTCAGGAACCACTGGTCCGATTTGGAAAAATCTTTCAGTGTTAGATAGCCCATTTATCGAGGAAGGCAATATGCTATATATCATCACGCTAAGACCAATGAAGAGTGTTGCACAAACGGGGTTATTTTCTCTCTCTTTCTTTTATGTGACGTAAATGAAGTTGCGGGGGTCGGCTAGTGTACCATAATGAGCTGTCTATGGGTCTCCTTATGACCTTTAAAAATGTCATACTACTTTGATGGATGTTTTGAAAGTTACAATTTGTTGTTAAACAGTCTTTTTGCACCCGCTCGATTTTCAAGGTTAAGCAACGCTTGCAATGTTCGGTCCGTGTGTGGCCGTCAAGTACATAATGGGATGCGTAGCGGTAATGTGTAATGTGAGAGCATATTACACCATTGGGCTGTCATTTGTAGATCTTTGCGAGTTGATGTAGATATTTAGAAGCCATAAATTCTGAAACCGGTCTTGCTGGGTATTATCTAGTTACTGGGTTGTCGAGGTTAGGTATTCAGTCGCTCCTGTAGAAATACTGGTATTCAGCTGCGTTCTATTAGACGAGACGACACGGTTGGCGCAGTGGTTGAGCGATCGGTTGCTGCGCTGCGTGGTGTGTGTTCGATTCCCGCATGGAACAAATATTTGTATGGACTACACATAGTTGTTCAAGGTCTGGCTGTCTGTGTATGTGAGATTGTATGTTTGTAAAAGCCCCCATAACACAGGAGAAAATTCATAGTGTGGGCAAGGATTAAAAAAAAATGGTGCAATGTTTTAGGACCGTTTTTTATAAGAAAATGGTTCCCTTTTATTTGTAACAAGCACATGGACCTATAATATTTTTTTGCACATCTCTTCAGACTACTATCCTTGCACCCTACGCTGAAGCATTTATATGAAGACTTGGTGATATCGAAGGTGATCAATAGTGAAGAATACTGGAACACACCCACACTTAAAAATTATACGGAATCTAATAATATTAAGCAGGAGGCTGGTATGTTTTTAATTGTAATTGTGTTTTTAATATATAGCAGACAAAAATACCACTTTAGACAGCATCATCCATTGAAGATTGGCAGATACGTACCTAATGGGATAACTAGAGACAAAATGTCTCGTATGGTTGTGTAATTCCATTAGCAGATTATTTTAAAAAATTGATCCCAGCATTCCTGCTTCATGAAAAGTGTTAAAATAAAGACAAAGTAAATTTTCATAACTGTACAAAGCTAAGCAAGTGAAAATTTTAGTTATTTTTTTATGAAAGTCTGCAAAACATAGTTATGAGAAAGCTGTAGTAACGGGTTAATATTTACCAACTCCAGTGGTCCATATTAGCTCTGGATTGAAATACTTGGAACCATGGAAAAACGATTATACAGCATTACGATAATGGAGGCTCATAGTAACCTGAACCTACTAATTTTCACCTACTGTCTTTCTTCAGGAGTGTCTGGAGCTTTTTTAGCTGATATCCAGCCACAAACGGATGGCTGCAACGGCCTCAAATACAACCTTACCCAGGATATTATAGACGCCATATTTAAAACGTACCCAGCTGTCAGAAAGAAACATATTGATTATGTGCCCAATAAAATGACTGAAGCGGAGTTTTGGACCAAATTTTTTCAGTCTCATTATTTTCATAGGTGAGTTTTTGGTGACATACATACACACACCATTGCCGTTGCCTTCACAGATCGATTGATGTCGCCAGTATCTATAAATTAAATATTGTTAAATCCACAAATGATAAGAGTAAATCAAATGTCGCTAAAGCCATAATGTTAAAAAAAAAATCTAATTAGTCCGTCAGTTAAATTATCGAAAAATATTGTACACATATTTTTTGCTTTATCAAATCTATAGAAATTGATGAAGATAAAAATCATCAAAGATCAAGAGTAGGGGCTTGTGACGTCACGTCGTGGTAAAAATTGTAGCGAGTAGTGACGTCACACGACTTCAACGCACTGTATCTTCTTCGTTTTTTATTTATTTGAAAAAAGAAAAAAATCGTGTCTAATATTTTTTGAAATTTATCTTTCGGACTAATTAGATCGTTAAGTCAACTACCCTATTTTTAAATCAATATCAGTATTGTCAAATATTCAAATATTCAGTCAGTATATATGACACAGTAGATAAATTAGATAAATGATAAATTGTAAAATCAGATTCCAGTTAAAAGAATTCTTCATGATTTATTTCAAATTCCATGATTTATTTCAGAGACCGTATCGCCTCATCGTCTAGCAAAGATTTGTTTGGAGAATGTGCCAAAATGGATGATCAAGCCATTGCATCAGCTATGAAACATACAACTTTAGATCTCACAGTAAGTCCCTACAGTCTTAGAAAAATTATATAATCAAGTCTTCAAGTCAGAAGTGAATAAGGTTACTATCACTTTAGGCAGAAACTACAGAGTATTTCATGCTGATATAGGAACCTTTTTGGTCTCGCACATTAATCTGATATACAGCACAGTCGCGTTAATGTCAAGTAGGTATATTTAAAAAAAAAAATATACTACTACACTAACTATACTTATAAGTTTCAAATTTGCAACACTAGATGGCATAGTCTACTTCGTGCACGTTCCCCTAAACGGAGGGTGGAGGACAGGAAGTATATAGGGTGCAGCAAGTATAGGTAAAAAAAATATTTGACCTGTGCTGCCAGGTCAAATATTTACAACGTAAAAGTTTCAGATTTGCAACACTAGATGGCGCTGTGCACATTCCCTATAGATAGATAGCTTTTGTTAATTTATTTGACTAGTAGTGCTATTTTTATTTTTGTTTACTGTTTTACTTGTCTTGTGCGAGTCCCAAATAAACATTTTTATTTCCTGTAATGTTTGTTTATCACCTGATAATTGTACAACACGTAACAGCAGCAGTGGTGGCCGATTGGTAACAGCCCCGACTTACGAATTGTAGGTCGCGAGTTCAAACCCAGCCGGGTGCATTACTTTGCGTAAATAATTTCATAACCACTGCTCTCAAAACGGTGAAGGAAAACATCGCGAGGAAACCGGCATGTCCTAGAACCAAACATTCGAAGACATGTGACATTCACCAAACCGCACTGGGCCCGCGTGCTGGATTACGGCCCATTCCCTCTCCTGAGGCCTGTGTCCCAGCAGTGGGAATATTAAAAGGCTGATTATGCTTATGCGTAAGATTTATAAAATATCTTAAAAGAATATAAACTCTCGATAAATTGCCAACTGAATATTTGGATTACTTTTTTACGAATCCGACATGTCGACATGAACTGTCGACATGTTGGCGAACAATCAGTATACGGTTCTACAATGTATCAGATTTTCTGGCCTAGCCAAGTAGCGTAACGCAAGGCACAGGGAACATAGGGCTCTGCGACACGGATAGGTTAGGTTCGAATGTTATGATGGGAACTAAAGTAAGCGAGCGAAGCGATTTGTCTCGACATATTATATTTTTGAGTTTCGAACGCATTGTATTAGCTCAGAATTTGGGAATTTGTGTTGTGACGATAGCCGTGCTTCGGAAAGTACGTTAAGTCGTTGGCCCTACGCCAGATCTCTCCGGTTGTGCCCGATTACCATTCTATAGGACTGTGAAGGTGACGGGAGTGCACCTGAGTTTTGAGTACAAATTTGTGTATTATTATACTATCTCCCATGCCGATGGGTATCTGCGTTGAGACTGCGAAATCATTTAGGACGACTATTTTTAGGGGGACACAAGTTGAAAATCGTTTTTAGGATTTTAATCAATAATAGCACAGTATAGTTTTCTTTATAATATTCTAAGATGTGTTTCATTAATATTAACTGAGACTTAGGTGTACAAAAAGTCTAAGATTGTCTCAGATGTTGCATAGCCGATAGATGGAACCCAATAATATGCTATTTCAGTGCTTGATAATGAAATTTGTGAATATGTGACGCGGTGGGTATTTATACATACACTAGCAGCACCCCGCGTTTTCACCCGCGTAGTTATTGTTCCCTTGGGAATACGAGAATAAAATATAACCTATTTTACTCGTTAACGGTGAAACATGGCTAAAATCGGTCTAGTTGTTTCGGAGCTTATTTGGTACAAACAAATAAAAATTATTTCCTCTTTATAATATTAGTATAATATAATATTTTATTGACAATATAGCCTTAGCATTTTATCGAGGACAGTAAATGGGCTATTAAACACTGAAATATTTTTTTAAATCGTACTAGTAGTTCCTGAGATTAGCGCGTTCAAACAAACAAACTTCGGGTTTATACATTATTATAGATCAGTGGTAAGAAAGAGGTACAAATACATTTTTTTCATAACCAGGTGGACCTGCCCCAATTCACGGAAAACATCCCAATGCTACCATCAGAAGAGGATACCGCGCCCGAGAAGGATAAAGGGGACAACGCGTCCATACATAGGAACATGATCAAGCGGTTCAACCAACACTCTATTATGGTATGTTTTATTAAACGTTTCATTTTATTTATTTACTAAAGGTTAACCAAAAACTTCTGTATACAGCGGTTCTTATTCATCATCATCTGCCTAGCCTTTTCCCAACTATATTGGGGTCGGCTCCCAGTCATGCCGGATTCAGCTGAATACCAGTACTTTACGTGAAGCGGCTGCCTACCCGACCTCAACAACCCATTAACTGGGAAACACGGTACTTCTTGGCAAGAGTGGTGTCAGATTTTCTGGCTTCTGACAATCCGTAACGACTGCCAAAGATCTCCAAATGACAGCCGGGACCAACGGCTTAAAGTGCTTTCCGAGGCACGGAGAAGTCTTGTTATGTTAAGATGGTCACCCATCCACAGACCAACCTCGGCAAGCGTTGCTTAACCTAGCTAGATGATCGACCCGTGCGGCTGTTATAATTTAGCCACGAGGACGATGACGAGGAGGTTCTTATTAATAGGTATTAATAGCATCATACTTACACAAACACCAATTATATCCTTTTGATGTATGTATGTTTTTATCCTTTTGCAGTAGAATAGGTTTCTTCAGGATAGTACAAAAATGTATTGAGTCCACCCGGTCGCTTAAAAAATATATTAGACACGTATTTTTTTGCCTTCTCGGCCTCGAAGCATCCCAACGCAGGTTTCTATGGACCGAGCATTGAAATATATACTTTATTTCGATTGGATGATGATTAGATTCAATTGATAAATTAAAAAATCCTTTGCCGTACCGTCCGCCAGTCTGCGTAGGCCATTACAATCAGTATGTAATAAATTTTATCTGTACATACATGATATAATGGTTAAGCAGCTCCCTTTTAGGTATGGGCCAAAAATAGGAGAGATTTTGTCTCAAGTTGTTATTCGGGACCAATTTAAATGTTCAAGTAATTAATTACCGTGACCTAAATTCTCATATTGTAATAAGGATCTACATACTTGCCTATTCAGTTTAATTTCGTCAGTAAAACCTGAGTAATTCTAGTAAATAAGTGGCGGAATTTGTTCCAAAGACTCATCCCGGTCACTCCCTTCCACTCCGCCCAGAGCGGAAGAAGTCATTTGATGATTTCGCATACAAAAAAAAAATATAGTAGCAATAAACGGTTGTATAATTTTCGATACAACTGTAAAATCTAATTTGAATAAACAATATCAGCATTGTGTAGTTCTAAAAATCCATTTTACCTCATTTTCAGGTGCTCAAAGCTAGTCATAAAACAAATTCTAGTAATAATAATAATAACAGTAGTAATAAAACGACGAATAACAACAAAGTTGTTGAGAACGGTATCAAAGAATCGAACGGTGTAGGAGAGAAGAGAACAGCAGAAGAGAGTACGGAACAGCCAGATAAGAAGAAGAGAATATTAGAGAAATTACATTATGAAGATCTAGAAGATAAACAGGGCAATGAAGATGCGCAGGAATTGAAATTGTCTAAGGTAAGAGTTAACTCTGCTTACTTATTTATTTAATTTAAGGATCATTAACGAATGTTATAAAATAATAAACAACGTACAGAAATAAAAATTGGTATACTTAACCTTATCTTATAATGCACACACAATTATAGGCAGCTAAATCGAGCGAAAACAAAAACTGTTTTTTTCTTATTAATTCAAAGAACGAAGAACCAAAATCAGAAACACCGATTTCCGACTAAAGTTTATTTATGTTGTATTTTTTATTTGGAAGCCTGCTTTTTTTATTCAAAAGTTTTACATATCAGGCTCTGTCGCAACAGTCTAAAACTTGCTTAATACAGCGGCCTGATCTGAATTAAAATGGAGGAATGGAAACGTATTGCAAGTATGCTATGTCCTAATGTAGGCCTCGGTCTACTGTGTTATAAATTTTATCCAAACCCGTCCAACCGAGGCGTGATCGATCATCAAACTTCAATATAAACAGCGTATCATTTTTCACATTTATTTTCTTAGTAAGCAGGATTTTGTGTAAACAGTGAGCCAACGTGACCGGTTAGGAAAGCAAAAAGTTCCAGAAAATACCTTGTCTGACTTTTCATGTTTTAAAGGAAAATAAAATGGTTACGCGATAACATTGTTGGAGTGATATGTTTTCTTCTTTACAAAGCAAGGAAAAGGCAAAGGTAGTGAGGGGTGGCTGTAAGTTAATTTTAAGAGGCCACTCGACTCTCGTCTCGAAAGGTAGAAAATTAGCGTCAGTCGGCTTGACATATCGCTGAAATGGAATTTTAGTGGAGTGTAGTAAATTTTTGTTTGTTTGTTCTATATACCCTTCGTATTCAATTAATGTATCTATCTCCTAAATACATTTTATTTTTTATTTATTTTTTGTAATAAGTGTTTTTGTCTTAACAGATAGAACGATATCTCCTTGGCCCATCGACTCAGACGCACCAAACACACACACAAACAAACAACCCACCACCTTTATCTGCACTAGCATCAATATGTCAAGTAAGTAAATGTTTATGATTACCATATTATTACCATACCATATATTTCTCATCAACGGATCATTGTTAGTTGATATTTTGTTAAATATGTAAGTGTTATTCTGCTTGTTCTGAGTGTTATTCTGTGTCCTTGACATAATTATTTCAATACGTTATGGAACTTTTTATGCGTGTTGAAAATGACAATCATTTTAAGAAAATGGATTACTGTTTCACTTAAAAGTGGACCTGAGTTAGAGCCTTGAGGAAGCCCTGAGTCCTGATATCTATACTAAAATAATGTTATAAGACTGAAGAGTGTGTTTGTTTGGTTGAACGCGCTAATCTCGGGAACTACTGGTTCGAATTGAAAAATTTGGTGTTGGATAGTCCATTTATCGAGAAAGGCTAATAGGCTTTATTTCATTTACGTCATCACGCATCAGGAGCTGAAAATCAGTGAAAAATGTTGCAAAGGCAGGTTTTTTTTTCTCTTATATAACGCGGAGGAATTTGCACAGGTCAGCTAATTTAAGATCAAACTCAGTGATTAAATACAAATAAGATTAAATTAGCAACAAAAGAGAGTGTCAAGTAAAATACAAAAACGAAGAATTTAGTTTTTCTTATATTTTCTATGATTCTTCTTATCGAATGATTAAGTTTGATCTACAAAATTTTATAAAAAAATGTGTTGATAATAATCATTTCGGGGCTAATGAACATTTAGGTATTGTTTCGAAGGCATATTGATTTTGGGTGGTTTTAAATATAAATATTTAGCATCATTTGGGTTTTTACTATTTATAAAAATCATAATTTTATTTTGTTCGTCTGTCGGATTTTCAAAAAATATTAGACTCGTATTTTTTGTCATTTCAAGTCGTAAAACAATTATAAAGATAAAGCGCATATAAGTTAAAAGTGGGGACTGGTGACGTCACGGTAACAATAATTATTGTAGAGACGTAGTAACGTCACGTGAGTTTTCAACGCGCTGTATCGTCTTCACTTTTAGTTTACGCAAAAAAGAAAAATATCGTGTCCAGTATTTTTTGGAAATCTATCTGACGGACTAATTAGTTTTAGTAAAATACCGTATTTACGTGTTTAATTATGTTTGCGCGGCACAGGCGTGGTCGAGCGGGCAGCAGTGCCAGCGGCCGGTGCGCGTGAGCGCGGGCGCGTGCGTGGGCGCGCTGGGGGAGCTCAGTCCGGGCGGGGCGCTCATGCGGCATCACCACGCCGCGTCCATGGCACGTGAGTGAACTAAACCTTACGAACGAACTAACCGTTTTACGAACGAACTATCCTTTTACGAACGAACGAACTATCCCTTTTACGAACGAACTCTTTTTAATGCCATTGAGTGGCTAGGTGACTTACTTATTTATTAGTAGTCAGCCTAAATAATATGTAGGCGGAGGTGACTACTAATAAATAATATAAAATTATATCTGTAATATCAAGTGTGCAATTTTTTCTATCCTAGTCTTCTAGTTGTATCTTCCCCTTGCCGCCTCTTTTTTGGCTCATCAATTTTTTTCCACAATTATGCAGTCAGACTGGACCAAAAAAAGCTTTTATTCAAGTTATTAACAACCATAGTTTAAGTTTTTATATTTTTCTTTTAAACCATAACTATTGTATCTGTAAGTTTTTGGAGCAAATACAATTATTATTATTATTATATTATATTAAGAGCGTATACGCCGAACGGCATTTCATACAAATTTTCAAGTCGTTATTTTCCGAAATTACTGAACCGATTTTAATGAAACTACACTCATAGGCAGGATACATAGGTCTAAAAAGTTAATTGAAAACATTTTAAATAGTGTTACAGTTAAATTAGACCCATTTTACATTTTCCATACAAACATTAATTTCCAGTTATCTTTTTTTAAATAATACATTTCGAAAATGTTTTAACTAACTTTTCAGACCTATGTATCCTGCTTATATGTGTGATGTTTTATTTAATTCGGTTAAGTCATTTCGCAGAATAGCGACTTGAAAATTTGTATGAAATGCCATACGCTCTTAAGCTGTCAATTCTTCAACAGCAACCATTCCTTTCCAGAACTAATACCTCCCGACGTGAAGTCGGAACTGCACCGCATCTACCTATCAGGCGGCGAGTTACTAAGAGAACTCTGGCGGTGCTTCCCCCAGCCGGGTGCTGCTACGGAGACGGAAGATACCAGCGCCAGGGCAGAGAAGTTCTATGAAGCTCTGCTCAGATTTAGGAATGTTAAATTGAGGCCTTTTGAGGTGAGAATCCCCGTCAGTTACTTTGTGGCCTTAGGCCAAAAGGGATATGCAGTTAAAAATATTGGTATTTCGCTGCATCCGGCTAGATAGGAAACAGACTTTAACATGGGTGGTAAAAGACTAGGCAGAATGAATGATCGGTACAGACTTATCCTTAAACTCGTTTCTTTATGCAAGCATCGTCGTTTCTGGACCCATAACATAACTGTAGGTGGTACGGGTAAGTGCAGGACAGGATATTAATAAAGTCACACTTAACGTTGTAACGCACATGGTTCAATATCGTTATAATTGCAAAGGCCGTATGATTGTAAAATATCGTGTGAAATTATAAACTAATTTTCTATACAAAGAAGAAGATTTATTTTATACAAAAAGATTTTTACAAGACGTAACAAAAAGAAAGGCTATTTTTGTTTCGGCCCTGTTGGACTGAAAAATTCACTGAAAATTTTGTCTCCAGGAAAAAATGCTTCGCGACCTAACGCCTTTAGCGACGACGTTGACGCGGCATATGAACCAGATGATAGACACGGCCTGCTCGAAGTACGCGGTATGGCAACAGCGCCAAGCTAAGCTGCGGTAATAGTAAGTCCTACGTAGTTGTTTGTGCCGTCAGCAGAAATATACTCAGATAATAAAAAAAAGATTTGATAAAAAAAATAGTGATGAAGATGATTAAAGTTATGATGCTGTAGGAATTTTTTTTTGGTTGGAAATTATTTTTTTAAAAATTATTTTTGATTTAATGAATTTTACTTTATGTTTTTAAAAGGCGTTCCTAGTAAAACTTTTGTTGTTAAATTAGACCTTTTTCTGACTCAAGACAATAAAAATTCTGTTTTCAGTATTGTTTTTTTTTTTTATCTTTTATCCTCGACACAATCTTGTTTATTATTTTCTGTTGTGAAAAAGACAGTGTTCAGCGTTTAATTGAGTAAGTATAAAAAAAACCCTATCAGTAGCCAATTCGGATTATACCGGATTGTCTAAATATTAATAGAGTAAGTGGTTCTATATTAGTATCACAAAACTATAATCATTGCATTTTAATAATAAAAAATAAAATAAAAGACTCGAATACACGCTTTATTACACAGCAAAGGCAATAGGTAGAAAAAAAATAGGATATGCTTTTAGACGGGTTCTGTGATAAATAGGTGAACACAATTGCATAAAAACTATTTTGCTAAAAAATAATTGTAGCCTTTTCTGCTGACGGTATATATATATATTTTTTGTAGTAATAAATGCGACCAAATTGACAAATTGTCGTTTGTTGTACGTTAGCGATGTGGCGAGAGACCAAATGCATAATAGTCGCCTTTATTTTGTATTCCATTGCCTGTTAAACACTGAAGTTTATTTTCTCAAACGTATTGAAGCAAGCAATAGATATAAAATGATACGATGTGATAGACTTTACCTGAAAAATAACTTTTATTGTGGTTGTTATTATCTTAGAGCATTTAAAATTGGAATTTATCAAAACCCATATTTTTACTGAAAAATCTATCATGTATTTCAGTTCAAAATGTTATGTATTTAAGAATTCGATGTGATTCCCTTGTATAATAAGTACGAATTTGAAAGTGATTCTGTATAAAACCTTACTGTAAATTTTTACCCTTCCCTACAAATTAATTAGGTGTAAATATTTGTAAATTACGCACAAATTAAACATGATCTGATGCTCTAAGAATCTCACGATGAAAGCCCAAAAAAAGATACAAAAACGTTCTTTAAGAAAAATCCTAAAAAACCAAAACTGCCCTTTGTAAATAGATAAAAACCAGAAATAAGACTGAATTTTAAAACCATTGCTGTTCCCTATAATATAGTAATGATCTTTCTCGTCACATCTTAACAGAATTTGGCAAACAAAAAACTGTACATACATACGCCTGTCTTATGTATAATCTGTGAATACCTAATATCATTTAGATATGTAAATTGGGACCCCATAGACGTTCAGACGGTTGGAAGACTAATCGTTGAGTCGAGTATTTTGTCGTACAGTTTTCATTAGGTCATATACAATGGAGACACTTCGTCGAGGCTTCGTCCTCATAAAACGATAATCGCGTGAATGTGTGATCGTCGCGATCAGGAACTATAGGTGGCAGTTCAGAAGTGAGGTTGTCAAGTAAATACTGGAAAATCTCACTTCTGTGAACTGCAAAAGTAAATTTTTTGATTGGCAACACTAGATGACATGGTCTACGCAGTGCAAGATCTCCATAATTTGTTCGGCAAAAAACCGAAACGGGCGGTTTCGGCTGTGGACGCGACAGTGCAAACAACAGAGCGACGTCGCTGGTATGCCATATATCATCTCGTGAAAACGACGATCGCGTATTCAAGAGATGATCGCTTTCTATTACCGCGTCGCGCTGTAACATAACTAACAGTGACAAAAATATTATTTGGTAATCTGACGGACGGATTAAAAGGATTTTTTAGGAATTTCATAGAAGATTTGTTTAAACTCATGTTGAATTGTTGATATACATAATGAATGTATCTCCCAGTTGATACGAAAGTTTCATACAAATTCTGTTCCATTTTGGAATTTGTATAGTTGATAGTGCCTTTCCGCTGTTAAATAAGCCACTTTGTACCTAAATTAGAATATTAGTATAATTATCGGGTTATAAGCTAAATTATATTATTTTTTTATTATATCAACCATATTTTTTTTTAATTACTAAAAATTTAGAAAGAATATTACTCAGTGCGACTCTAGTACAAAAAATAGTATAAAACGATTATCTCCAACCGTCTAATCGTCTATGAATGTCCCATCTTAGTGTACGTAATAAAATATAATTTAAAAGGAAATAAATGCATTTTGATGAACCAAATCTAACTGAATGATGTACTATCTTGTTATATTTTTCACTGCATATCATAGTGCTTGCGCGTTGATTGAATAATGTAATAATTTACTTGTAAAGCAATAAAGCTGCATCGAATTTGTTTTAGGATTTTTTGTTATAAAAAAGTATGTTGCTGGCAACATTGCAAACCATAAACATCCGAAATAAAAACTAAAAAGAGTGCCAAGATATTTTAAAAAAAACCATCCATTTCTTTTGTTCTGTATTTTGTGCCTTATAATGAAAAGCAATAAATTGAATACATTAACTAAACAATTTGATGCAGTTTAACTCACAATATAGTGTTCACGCAAGGAAATTGTTAGCAGTAAATTTCTAAAAGAATTTTTGTTTATATAAACAGAATGTGGCCTAGATTCTGGAACGATAAATTTAATATCAAAATTAATGTGATAAATTGTTAAATGCGTGTTAAGTGCACCGGTTGGTTCAATACTTTTTTTTGCCAGTGGCAACACTTGACTTGTGGGTAATTTGTTATATAGTACCAGAAACTAGGGTACATGTGTGTCCTTTTATAACTGCCTGATGAAAACAACACGCCGTGTAAAATTTGGTGAATCTCAGACAACGCACTTCATTTATGTTATCACGGTGAAATAGTTACAGCCGGTCCATTATCATCATCTTCCTGCCCTTATCCCATCTTACTTTTGGTCGGCGCAACACGTTTTTTTCTTCCATTCCGTCTTATCAGCCGTCACGCTATCACTAACTCCCTTTTCTTGCACATCACTCCTCACACAATCCATCCATCGTTTCTTTGGCCTACCTCTCCCTTTCCATCCATCCACATTTATATTCATAACCCTTTTAGTTACATGTGTTTCATCTCTCCTTTTCACGTGACCATACCAAGACAAGCGGTTACAAAGAATGAACCGGTCCATTCTGTCAAAATTTCACAATATAAAAGTTGAAGTGAACCTGAAGTAAACTGTCATATTACTTTGTTCATGTTGTATGGATTGACAGTTAATATCATGATCAATTTTCCTAAGATAACACAGTGTGATGTTTACAGTATCGCACTGCAGGAAAGCATTACTGATTACAAAGTTGACTGCTAGCAATTTCTAAGTAATTACATAATAATAATAGCAACATTCTAATACTCTAATAATGTTCCAATACTGAACGTAATTAACAATTGGCGACAATAAATCGCATTATGTAGTATAAGTTGGGAAAGTCCAAATTGTCTCGTTACCATAAATATTGGCTAAATTTTATTATTTTCCTGTGTTCCAATGGCTGATGTTGGCAAGTTTTTACTGTATTGATAGATAAGTTATGGTAAGCGATAGCTAGGGAATTGATATCTCGAAAACGAATAGGGAAGAGTCAGTCATCGTTGATCCTTTGCAGAAAAGGGATGGTGGCACATGTTTTGTATAGCTCCATCTCTTTTTTTACGGAACGACTATTTCCCGTTTGCCCTAAAATAATGTGTCAAGAGTGATAGGCAAATAGTACAAGTGGATCTTTTTTGTATGGCATTTGGCATATATGCGAAAAAATCTCGTCAATACAAAATATATCTTATACTATCAGAAATAAGGTTAGTTTCGTATGGCACAAGTGATGCTAATAATTTGATAATTACGCCAACTCAAGTGATGTCACTTGAGTTGGCGTATTTATCAAAACATTACGGTATCATTATTATTCCCATGCTGTCGTTTTCTGCGGGTCTACCATGACGTCTTAAAACGTGAGTCTTCCGATCGAGAAAAAGGGATGGAGCTATATAGGGTGTATAACTCTATCCCTCTTTCTCGCTCGGAAGAGTCACGTTTTAACACCTCATGGTACGCCCGCTGTACTAAGAATAAAGTGTTTTTTATACGAATGCTATAGACAAAGTGTGGCTAATATACGCCATTGTAAACAGGACACATTTAGGTTATTGAAAAATACGAAAATTTTGATATTTTTAAGCATTAATGTTAATGTTGGTGTTTCTGTCGTCTTTATATTACATTTGTTTGTTTTATTTTCATTGTTTTAATACTTTGCGACACAAAATAGAAAGTGACATAGTGTTGTGACGTTCTTGTGCTGTGTCAGTATCGATATTTTGTTTATCGTCTTCTTTATGTGTTCTAGTATAATTATTATTTATAATAATAATCCTGTATTTTAACTTTCCACTAGTATCCTCTGTTATAGCAGTAATATTTATTTTAGATATGTAACTTTAATGTGTTAAGAAGTCTATTGTTACATTATGTGAAGCTAGTGCTGTTTCTATTTTGTGTCGTATTGTGAATTACTATCGAAATTATGTCAATTCAGTTTTGAAATTATTAAAAGATATTTTTTTAGATCTCTCTAGATATTTGCACCCGTTTAGTGTCAATATTGTTTTGAAAATGTAATTTTTGTACTAGCGTCGCCATCATTTGTGTAATATTTTCATTTCACGTACCTCAGTAAGTTTTTAAACAATGTTTCTAAATAAACGGGTGCCCAATACAAATGTTCCTGAAGCAATATTACTAATAAACTGATCATTAAGGTTATTTTTTTAATACTTATTCATGTCGTGATACGTAAAAGGATATTTTTGAATGTGTTTGGGCGATAGTGTACAAGAAACAATAGACTATTTCCTCTCCTCACATCTCATCTATTATTATCTATGGATAAGAGAGCTCAAGTCATTCTTTTTACAGGTTTTGTAATAGGGTATTTTACTGAAAAAATCTAATTAGTCCGTCTGATAGATTTCAAAGAAATAATAGACAAATATTTTTTTATGTTTTCATGTAAACAAAAAATGAAGACGGTAAAGTTTGTTGAAAACTCGCGTGACGTCACTTCATGCTACAATTTCTACTAGTGGATTGACGTTACCAGCCCCCGCTCTTGAACTTAGATGCGCTTTGTCTGAATATTTTTTTAGGATTATAAATGAAAGAAAATACGTGCCGTGCCCTATATCTTTTGAAAATCCAACTTAGAACTAAATAGAAATATGATCTTTGTATCTAGTTAAATACACAAATCTCAGTATGACTATTCTCATATACTGGAGCTAGTAGCAAATCCAGGGCTAAGTCAAACTTAGATTAGGTATAATTCGATATAATTTGAATCCATCGCCACCTACTCAGGTATCAATTTTAGCTAAGTTATTTTAAGTGATCATTTGTAGTAAATATATACATGACTAACACGATCCTCTTTTTGGGCTTCGCCACAGTCGGATAAAAAGGTCCTTAAAACGCTGGATTGCTATGATTTGAACCTTGTCTGGTACGACATAGTTTGTTATTCCATTCAATATATCGATAACTTTGGACTCAAATAAACGCAATTTTGGCCAAAATTAGATTTTAATGTAGTCATATATTTGTTTTTTCGTCCTCTTTCGATTGGTATATTTAAAATTTCGATATTCACAAAAAAGTGCGTACAGGAATATAATTTTGCTTGCGTAACATTGATTTTCTTTAAATATGGGATGTAAATGAAAAAGTAATTCGTTTGTCACTTGCGCAAACGTCGTAACAGGTAAAGATAA
Source organism: Hecatera dysodea (assembly GCA_905332915.2). Classification (NCBI taxonomy): domain Eukaryota; kingdom Metazoa; phylum Arthropoda; class Insecta; order Lepidoptera; family Noctuidae; genus Hecatera; species Hecatera dysodea. The sequence goes on along the minus strand of HG995309.1, from coordinate 13,977,313 downwards.
TTAGTAAAAAATGTCTTGTGTTTTTTCTATAGCTACAAGAACAAAAAAAAGGCTCACCTGAAAATTTGTGTTTTGATGGGTACGCCCTTTGAGCCTAAAGGTTATCGATATTTGTAGATCGCTTAGGTCGCATAGCAGAGGTTTGCATACCTACATAGATTAGGTACACAATTTACGATCTGCACACAAGTATGTATAATACCGGAGGGTCAATGCTACTCATTTTTAAACAATAATCACAATTTGTCAATAAAACCTAATTTTTTATACATTTTTGACGGATAGCGACTGAGATGCGAATACGAACTTTGCTTGAAAATTTGGAGTATTGACGGTCTGTTTTTACCAAATAATAATAATAATGATCGCGATTTATCAAATTTACAGATATAGTTTGTTGATCTTGGGGGTGTGATGAATATCCCCAAGATCAACAATCCTTAGCCTTAGCTCAAGATTTCCAACTGGCTTCAAGATATTAATTATGCTTAGATGGTCATGCATCCAAGTGGCCTTAGTAAGAGTAAAACTCGATCGCGATAATGTCAACGTCAATTTGTATTGAAACTGCAAAAGCGACAAACCTCTTTTTTAACCGATGAAAAAAAATGGAGGAGGTTCTCAAGTCGATCCCTATACAAAGTTGATACAACAGAGGGGCTTTCGTTTAAACTGCATATACTAGGTACCATTTACAAGCTCTGTACCAAAAATCAATTAAATAGGAGCAGTAGTTTAGTCGCAAATGATTTTTTTAAGTTTTTGCCCCGTTTGAACACGATGTATATTTCCAAACAGCTGATTATGTCTATACGCATAGGTCATGCCCCTTAAAACGATAAATCTGAGTATAACCTACGATGCGTTGTTGTCGCTTTGACGCAAGTCACAAGTACAATCAAACGACACCTAGGTATCTAAGTTCCGTTAAATTTATTTACAAAGGGTGGTTGCGTTTTACTTTGATTTGAAAGCTATTTAGTTTGTTCGAAAAAAAAAGTTTTTTTGGTGCTTTTTATTTTTTATACCGTATCGAATTAATACTTAACACGTATAGTATTCGTAGTGTAATTTAACGCCCCTCTGTCATATCAACTCTGTATATATATGTATATTTTTTTTTTGTTAAATTATGATTTACGGTTTGATATAAGCGAACGTTTACGCTATCGCTTTCGAGTATGTTAAGAACTCGCACTGGTCCCTCGACCCATTCCCATTTTTGAATTATTTGTATGAAAAGTCATTTTGTGCACTATCACCTGAACTATCGTATATAAAAAAAAATAGTAATGCGTGCTTGTTCATGTAAACGCACCTCTGAATAGTTTGGTATTGATACAACGTTCTTTTTGTCTACTAGTTCGTCAGTTTAATTTAAATACAAAGATATGATTCGGTATTGCTGTGGTTTTATTTTTATGCTTAAGTACACCTAAATCATAAGATAATTTTAATAAATCTGCTGTGCGGTATATTCTGTATTTATTTATTAAAACTTTATGCACTAGTAAAAAAACTGTACAAAGACAGACTTAATGCCATAGGCATTTTGTACCAGTCAACCTTAGGGTAGTGCAGAGACAACATGGCAGGTGCAACTTAAAGACAAACAGAGAGGGAAAAAATACAATTATAAATACATGGATATATACATACAAATAAAACTTTTTACAAAAAAATACAACCGACTTTTCCACAAAAAATCAAAACAGTACAAAATAACTTTAATTTTGGAACTCGGTGTTTGTGGTTTGTGGTTCCTTTTTCGTTTTTTGAACACCGACTTCCGAAATTAAAGTTATTTTGTACTTTTTTGATTTTTTGTGAAAAAGTCGGTTGTATTTTTTTGTAAAAAGTTTTTTAGTTTTCACTTTTTAGTGGTACCTAAACCCCCTCCCCTCCCCCCACCTAAACGAACCAATTACATTAGTGTAAAAAAAACGCACTGCTCCAATGCAGAGTAAACTAAAAGGTCGGCAATGTAGACAATGTAGATATTTTTTTAGATTTTTGTTGATTTTTCAAAAACTGCTTGTTCAATTTCGATAAAATTTTCATGGGACCATTTGGGAAGTATACCCTTTCCAACAAAAAAAGAATTTTTCAAAATCGGTTGGCAAGCGACGGAGTTATGCGCGAACAAACAATAAAAAAAAATAAAAAAACATACAAACATCCGAATTGAGAACCTCCTCCTTTTTAAGTCGGTTAAAAATTAATAACGGCATTGAATAAAGCGAATCCAACGAATAAACGCTGTAACGATTTAGCTCTCATGACACGGCAAAATGTTGCAGAAGAAAAGCTGTTTTCTTTTGGTAAATTGTGCCCGATTGATGCCTCGAAAAATTTGCCTGGTCAATGAAAAATAACCTGGTTTTAGAAATCTATACTAATATTATAAAGCTGAAGAGTGGTTTTTTTTCTTTGGTTGAACGCGCTTATCTCGGGAACTACTGGTTCGAATTGAAAAAACATGTTATTATTCTGGCATCACTTTCGAAATCATTATCATACTTTTCGAAAACTTCACTAATTAAGTTGCTGGCAGAGCTAGTTAAAACTACTGAACCGATTAGAAAAATTCTTTCACTGTTGGGGAGCTACATCACTATCCTCGTGTGACATAGTCTATATTTTACCCCCTATATTCCCACGGGAACGAGAACTATGCGGGAAAAACCGCGGGGCGCTGCTAGTTTTATAATAAAACAATAATTTCTGATAAAGATTTTATTATAAATGTTATCTTTTACTAATTCAACAAAATTTAGGTAAATTATGTATTTTATTAAAAGCATTGATCACACTATTTTCATGGGTGAAGTTTAGAAGGCAAGAGTACTTTTGCGCGACATTTTATTTAATCATGGTGGATTAACTCAACTGATTTCTATGACACACGAGTTGTTCCAATTGTCGTCTAAATCCATTTGGTCAATGAGGCGCAATTGATGAAAATCATACAAATTTTCACATTTATAATATTAGTTTGAACTAGGATACCTTATGGCATTTGAGGAAAACCATCCATATAGAATTGGGAGGAATATCCATGCTTTTAACAAAAGACAAAACAATGAATACGAAATAATGTGCAGTTTTGAGTTACAGCCTTCTTGCCTAATAAAATAATTACTATAATATATTAAATTATATAAGTTATAAATCTTTATACAGTGTGTTAAAATTCTATGATTAATTACAATGACATTATACATGAGGTTTCTTATTTTGCAGTACAGCTATTTGGGTTGGCATAATAAAGAAATACATATGTAATACTTGGTTCAGAAGGGAGAGTCATTGTGACATATGCTTTAGGTTTAGTTCGAGATTGAACGCGTTCGGACAATATGATACGTTCAATGAATAAAGATTTTAGTTGACTGTACAGTAGACGGCACGTCAGTGATACAAAATCGTATACGCTGGCCTCTTATTGTATAAATCCGTAGCACGCTGGGCCATTACAAGGTAAAATATGTGCCACTGACGTTCGTCCGACTGTACATACCCGGAAACTTTTTTTTTTATAAGTACGTTATGAAACACGTTGCGTATGATTCTTGATAGTGAGTGAAGATAACGTGAAAAACATTTTATATTCATTGAAGTCGACAAATACTTACACATTTATGATTATTTATAGTAGAATTATACCCAGATATCCGAATAAAAGCTATCGCAAAATAAATATATCAAATTGAGCGTTGCTTGAATGTTTTGTAACCAATGATGTTTCATAAAGAAGCACAAACAACTTTTAAAATAGCGCGGTAGCACAATAGTGGGATATAGGGTCACAGAAGTTACCTTCCGTTTGTGGTTCATGTAATTATACATGAATTATGATTGTAACATCAAATTGAACTTAAATAATACGATAGTTTTCGTTCGAAAACTGGGGTAAGCATCTTATTTTTTATCTTGTCGAGATCTATCCGTCGACTTCAACAAATATTAAATGTATCTTTGGAATGTTGACAAATAAACATGAGATTGATAGAAATTGATTAATAATAATATACCTACTATAAAATCCTAACTACGATTAATTAATACATAATTAACGCAATTATAATTCTCTACATTACATAAGGCCTTATTTATACACAGCGGTTATAATATTTTCTTTAGTATTTATTATTGTACGAACCCGTAGACACGTTCTTAAACGAACGGGATGCCATTTTGAATGAAAACCATGTTGCTGATACTTCGACTTGTGTACGTCCACACATTCACGTTATTGGCAATACAAAATATCCCGTATTTTTGTAGTAGTAAAGTTCATTTTGTAGCAGCGAAGGAACAGGAACTATTAAATTCTGTTTCTGTCTTTTTCATGCAGGGCGTTGACAATGCCATCTAGTATTGCAAATTCGAAACTTTTACGTTAAAAACACTTGAAATTGTTGTACTGTGCTGCCACCTACATACAATTTCTGTGCGTTCCCTATACAAGAAACATATATTCAGTTATAATAATAAATTATGCCGTTCTATATTATAATCGTGTTTATTTTTTTACACTAGTGCTACAACTTTATTTTTTATGTATAGCTTTAAAAACTAAAAAAATAAATAAACATAGCTACCAATACTGTCGGATGCTAGTTTATTTCTTAACAATAAATAAATAATTGTGTTTAAAATGTAAAGTCAATAGATATGAGCAATACAAGTAAAAAAAGAATTTACTGTTTTCTACTTATCTACTGTCAATTTATAAAATCTTGAGTTTAGGTTAGTTTTCATGACAAACTAAAGTTGTGTCACATTTTGTCGCTGTCAACATTGTATACGCTTAAGGAACATTTATTTGAAGCAACATAATGTTGCGCAACTTTTGTTTGTGATGAAAACGAAGTTTTTACACCTCTTTAGAATAATAAATAATTATTAGACAAAACAAACATAAATATCCAGTAATCACAGATTATTTCATTAAAATATATATATAAAAAGATCCTTAAAATGACTTAATTATGCCCAACATTTTTACGTATCCTAGAACCGATATGGGAAATGGATGCGTTTTATTGCACTGAACCACACAGAAATATAAACGTTATAACCATGAAAACTAAGTTCCTTTTAAAATGGCAAAACCTTTCGGCTAGTTCAAATAAATATTAGTATCCATTTAAAACTGAACTTTGTATAACTTGTTCATATTGCTTCCTAAATTGAAATGAGTTTGCTACCCAAAATTTATTTTTTAAATGGCAAGAAAAATATACATAGTGTTGCCATAAATAAATCTAACTTTCTATTTTACCATCAAACTTTGACAATCCTCCTTAGATAACCGAATCCGATTGCCGACTTGCAACCAACAGACAGTTCATGGATATTTTCTATGCAATATTATTGTACACGTATGTATTTCCCTTAATACGGAAAGTTGGCGAGTAAATTTATTAAAAGATTATGCAGTTTACAGATAGAAAAATAGTCTGTACGATTTAGACCATTTATCAGCCGAAAGACGTTTCAAGGCTGGACATAGGGATCCCCCATAGACTCTAAGATCTTTTAAAGTTAAACTAATAATGGGGGACCATCTTTAACAAAGAAATATTAAATTGAAAAAATATTGCGACGGCGTTCTTCAAAATGTACCTTATTACCATGATTTTAAGTCGATTATTATGAATTATTATTATGTAGTAAGTTTTACATTTAACTTCAGTATTGGTTACTAACGTACCTTGACCCTCTTAAATTCGTTCCGTCCTTCACTGGGGCGTATTCGATATCTTAACATAGATATTGGATAGATACTCTTCAAGGGTAAATGTAAGTTTACCCTTCTCATATTCATAGGGTAATATTAGGCTGAAGGGTAAAGGGCCTATCTGAAGGCTTTGATGACCCATACGATGAAAATGATTGCTATTATGACGGCTATAATGATGAGGATGAACATTTTTCTGCGGTATCGCCGTTGGTATTCAGCCGCTTTCGCTAGTTCGTCGACTCCAGTTTCCACGTTCGCGCTAGCGGCTTCGATATGACTCTCCACTGTGTCTGTAATTGGAAATATTTATTTAATTTACTATACACTCATATTATGCCCGTGCCATGACCTAAGTACTAGCAGGATGTTACAGCAACAATATATCGAATTTTGTGTCCAATATTGGTCAGCTAACTTCATCGATTAAAATCGACCAATGTCAAGTGTTATAGTCGATCAATTTTCTCGAACAATTTCAGCGATCAATTTTGACCCATGTCGTCGACCGAATGTCGATAAATTAGTGTGGTAACGCTCTTACAAAGAGGAGGTCTGGATCTAAGCAATGGAAAAATTGAAGGATGTTTTGATGTTGTAACAAAATTCGTCCGAATTTCAGGCAAATCGGTTGTTACTTTTTATTTGCTGTAATTATAATACCGAGGTGTTGCTTAATACTAAACTCGCCAAACTTTTACGTTTGATGGCGACAGGCGCTCTTTTACATAACAGTGGACCAGCTAGGTAGGTACCTGCTACTTAAGTCTTATGTTGTTATGGTTTAAATTTATCTATACCAATATATATAGCTGAAGAGTTTATTTGTTTGCTTGAACACGCTAATCTCAGGAACCGATACACACACAGGTACCTATACAGGTCCGATTCAAAAAATTATTTCAGTGCATGGGCGTACCCAGAGGGGGGGGGGGATGCAGGGGAGGGCAGCTGCCCCCCCTGGAAATCTCGTAGTAAATGTAAGAACTCGCCTAATCACTAATGAAAGGGTAAACGGGAACTTATGTGCTAACTATTGAACAAACCGCGCAGTAGACATTGGCAAAATGCACAAAGCAATTTCCGTTATTAAATAAAAATGTATAGTCAAATTTACTTGTACCTAGGTACTTATTTAAGTACCTATAAAGCAGGATCATTCGCGGCTTTTTGTAGGTGTTTTTCATGTAGGTGTTTTTGTTTAGTGTTATGAAAAAACGATCTGACCTAAAAACCCCCTAGGCCAGAAGCTGGGTACGCCCATGTCAGTGTTACATAGCACATTTATCGAGGGAGGCTTATAATATATCATCACGTCAAGATCTATAGCTTCCGCACGTTCCCTATAGTCAAAGCTTGGTTGCGGATGCATCAATGTCCACAGTCCTACTTCGCCCACTGCCGAGCATAGGCCTCTTTTATTGTACCAATAGTGTGGCGTGCAGTGGTTCGAGTTAGGGTAGGCCAGAGAAAATGTCAAAAAAAACACACCACATTATTCAGGGTTGATTTTTAATTAAACGAGTTTTTTTTTTATTTTTTTTAAATAGCCTATAAAAAAAAAACTCCACATTTCAACCCTGAATAATGTGGTGTGTTTTTTTTTGGACAATTTTCTCTGGCCTACCCTAACTCGAACCACTGCACTGCCACTGTGAAGTTCGAACAGAGACGATGGCATCGTCTCTGTGCGAACTTCGCACAGGTTTTACGCGCGATAACAATAACGTCATCAGCCTAAACAGATCCAAAAACTTGTACGAGAAAGCAAGTAAAAAGAATGTACCTACCGACAGATTGGGCCTGCTGGTTCACCATATCAGCCAACTCCTGGATAATTTGGTTCACATCTAAAACATCAGCTTCTATCTTGTTGATGTAGGCTTCTTTCTCAAGCAGCATACTCGTCTCGAATTGTACTAGACGTGCCTAGAAAATTAAATAAATAAACATTTTATTTCAGACCAAATTACAAGATCCATATGTTGTTAGTAAAAGTCTTAACTTAAATATAAGTCATCATCTGCCTAGCCTTTTCCCAATTATATTGGGGTCGGCTTCCAGTCAAACCGGATTCAGCTGAATACCAGTATTTTACGTGGAGCGGCTGCTTACCAGACCTCCACAACCCAGTAACAGGGTAACACGGTACTTCTTGGCAAGACTGGAGTCAGATTATTGGCTTCTGACAATCCGTAACGACTCCCAAAGATTTCCAAATGATAACCGGGACCAAGGGCTTAACGTGCTTTCCGAGGCACGGAGGAAACTCGGTAAGTTAAAATGGTCACCCATCCACAGACCAACCTTGGCAAGCGTTGCTTTACCTGGAAGATCGACCGGTGCGGCTGTTATAATTTAGCCACGAGACTTATATAACTTAAATATATTAACTTAAATTTAAGTAAAATAAATAAATTAAATAATCCCCTACTCAAAAAGTACCTACTTATGGTTTAAGGAAAACCCTTAAAAATTAAAAAAAAAGAATTGTCCTTTATCAGTCGTTAGAAACCAAATAAACATATCGATAGAAATGTGAATTGAAAATTATTTAACAAGCCAATACCTATTTCCTGATGGATATTTGTTTTCACGTTCCGAAATATACCTACATTTTTTGTTAAAGTCGGCGCGGAAGGAAGGAAAGTTACCTGTGCCTGCTGGTTCGCTATCAGTGTGGCCTCTTCATCATCAGCGATGGCTTGCTGCTCCATCAACTGAGGGTCGTTACGGACACGCGGGGGGCGTGGCATATGGGCGGCCATTTTCTCGGACACTTGCTGTAAAATTGTGATAGTCGACGATATATTTATATGTTACTAGCGGCGCGCGGCGTCCAGCGGTTTTGCCCGCGTAGTTTCCGTTCCCGTGGGAATATGGGGATAAAATATTAATATAGTCTATGTTTCTTGCTGATAATATAGCTTCACTTTGGTGATAGATTTTTTTATAATCTATAAACCGGTTTAGGCGTGAAAGCCAACAAAAAAACTCACATTACACATTATCATAACTAATATCACAATATTAGTTATGATAATGATAGATAAGATGTTTATATATTGTGTGATGTACACAAATCACATTTTTTTAGTTTATTTTAGTACTAGTAACCCACCCTGGTTTCGGAGCGTATACATATGTTTAATAAGATCTCGCCAGCATAGTTTTTTTCCTACACCTATGATTGTCATATTTCATATAATTTCCACAATACCGTCCCGATGTATTCCCGAATTACTCCTTCTGTTGCTGGAAGTATTATGAAAATCGTGTATAGACAGACAGACACGGGAGCACCTTAGTTTCATAATATGTCGGTGATTACCGATTAAATAACTAGGTAATACCAGCGACAGCGCAAACGCGATTGCCGGAAAACAGACCTAGACATATACTCCAGATATAAAAGTATCATATTCCCCGAGGATTATGTTGCAAAAACGGTTTTTCTTCACTCTCTTATATGACGCAGACGAAGTTGCGCGGGTCAGCTGGTATGGACATAAGTACCTATCTCGCTTACCTTCTGAACCGAAGAGTATTTAGCCAAGGCATCTCTAAACGCCTGTGTGAGCCTTTCCACCTGCAGCTTCTGAGGCTTATCACCCCGTCTCACGACAACTCCTAACCGCTGGATATCGCGCGCAGTCGCCGATACTGAACCGTTTACTGTTTGCTGTGTGTCGTGGCTGAGAACAAGAAATATTTAAAGTTTAGTAAGTTATCTTCAGCAGCTTCAACCGCTTGATTTTCGGGAATTATCCCAAGGAGACGTATATCCGGGCTTTTTATTACTATTGATAGGCACGCTTTGATCACTATCACACCAGGGCTCCAAGTCTGCTATTTTTATTCAACACTAGTTAAATAACGAGCCCGTATTACCCCGTGTTACTTCGTTTCCGCGCTCGTTTTTCGTCTCTTATGGGTTTCAAGAATTTGGCTAAAAAGAATCGTAACTGGTATTGGTTGTACACTCTTTCGGTCCCCCCCTCTGCTTCATGATCTTCTGCAGCGACTTCATGCCGCTGGTGATGGTGTTCACACACATTGTCATTCTTACACCTTCTCCCTCAGCGTCACACTATCATTGGGCCCCCCGATCTGCTTCATCATCTTCTGCAGCGACTTCAGGCCGCTGTTGATGGTGTTAACATTGTCATACTTACATCTTCTCCCTCAGCGTCACACTATCATTGGGCCCCCCGATCTGCTTCATCATCTTCTGCAGCGACTTCAGGCCGCTGTTGATGCTGTTCACATTGTCATACTTACATCTTCTCCCTCAGCGTCACACTATCATTGGGCCCCCCGATCTGCTTCAAGATCTTCTGCAGCGACTTCAGGCCGCTGTTGATGGTGTTCACATTGTCATACTTACATCTTTTTCCTCAGCGTCACACTATCGTTCCCCCCCCCGCTCTGCTTCATGATCATCTGCAGCGACTTCAGGACGCTGTTGATGGTGTTCACATTGTCATACTTACATCTTCTCCCTCAGCGTCACACTATCATTGGGCCCCCCGATCTGCTTCATCATCTTCTCCAGCGACTTCAGGCCGCTGTTGATGGTGTTCACATTGTCATACTTACATCTTCTCCCTCAGCGTCACACTATCGTTGCCCCCCCCCCCCCGATCTGCTTCATGATCTTCTGCAGCGACTTCAGGCCGCTGTTGATGGTGTTCACATTGTCATACTTACATCTTCTCCCTCAGCGTCACACTATCATTGGGCCCCCCGATCTGCTTCATCATCTTCTCCAGCGACTTCAGGCCGCTGTTGATGGTGTTCACATTGTCATACTTACATCTTTTCCCTCAGCGTCACACTATAATTGGGCCCCCCGATCTGCTCTATCATCTTCTGCAGCGACTTCAGGCCGCTGTTGATGATGTTCACATTGTCATGTCATACTTACATCTTCTCTCTCAGCGTCACACTATCATTGGGCCCCCCGATCTGCTTCATCATCTTCTGCAGCGACTTCAGGCCGCTGTTGATGGTGTTCACATTGTCATACTTACATCTTTTCCCTCAGCGTCACACTATAATTGGGCCCCCCGATCTGCTCTATCATCTTCTGCAGCGACTTCAGGCCGCTGTTGATGATGTTCACATTGTCATGTCATACTTACATCTTCTCTCTCAGCGTCACACTATCATTGGGCCCCCCGATCTGCTTCATCATCTTCTCCAGCGACTTCAGGCCGCTGTTGATGGTGTTCACATTGTCATACTTACATCTTTTCCCTCAGCGTCACACTATAATTGGGCCCCCCGATCTGCTCTATCATCTTCTGCAGCGACTTCAGGCCGCTGTTGATGATGTTCACATTGTCATGTCATACTTACATCTTCTCTCTCAGCGTCACACTATCATTGGGCCCCCCGATCTGCTTCATCATCTTCTCCAGCGACTTCAGGCCGCTGTTGATGATGTTCACATTGTCATGTCATACTTACATCTTCTCTCTCAGCGTCACACTATCATTGGGCCCCCCGATCTGCTTCATCATCTTCTGCAGCGACTTCAGGCCGCTGTTGATGCTGTTCATATTGTCATACTTACATCTTCTCCCTCAGCGTCACACTATCATTGGGCCCCCCGATCTGCTTCATCATCTCCTGCAGCGACTTCAGTCCGCTGTTGATGGAGTTCACATTGTCATACTTACATCTTCTCCCTCAGCGTCACACTATCATTGGGCCCCCCGATCTGCTTCATCATCTTCTGCAGCGACTTCAGGCCGCTGTTGATGGTGTTCACATTGTCATGTCATACTTACATCTTCTCCCTCAGCGTCACACTATCATTGGGCCCCCCGATCTGCTTCATGATCTCCTGCAGCGACTTCAGTCCGCTGTTGATGGTGTTCACATTGTCATATTTACATCTTCTCCCTCAGCGTCACACTATCATTGAGCCCCCCGATCTGCTTCATCATCTTCTGCAGCGACTTCAGGCCGGTGTTGATGGTGTTCACATTGTCATACTTACATCTTCTCCCTCAGCGTCACACTATCATTGGGCCCCCCGATCTGCTTCATCATCTTCTGCAGCGACTTCAGGCCGGTGTTGATGGTGTTCACATTGTCATACTTACATCTTCTCCCTCAGCGTCACACTATCATTGGGCCCCCCGATCTGCTTCATCATCTTCTGCAGCGACTTCAGTCCGCTGTTGATGGTGTTCACATTGTCATCATCTTCTCCCTCAGCGTCACACTATCATTGGGCCCCCCGATCTGCTTCATCATCTTTTGCAGCGACTTCAGGCCGCTGTTGATGATGTTCACATTGTCATGTCATACTTACATCTTCTCCCTCAGCGTCACACTATAATTGGGCCCCCCGATCTGCTTCATCATCTTCTCCAGCGACTTCAGGCCGCTGTTGATGGTATTAACATCGTCATACTTACATCTTCTCCCTCAGCGTCACACTATCATTGGGCCCCCCGATCTGCTTCATCATCTTCTCCAGCGACTTCAGGCCGCTGTTGATGGTGTTCACATTGTCGGCGATGCCTTCGCTCAGGTTGTACAGTTCTGTGGGGCTGAAGTCTGCAAAGCCGACGTTGGGGACTGCCGCAGTAGCTCCGTAGTCCCTGCTAAAACCGCCGGCGATTTGTTCTCGTTCCGCCATTTTTGGTGCTGTAAATATTAATAAAAAAATTATAGCATTACGAAAGAGGAAATACTGATGACATCAATATGGTTATTTCTATCAAAGCATACTGAATTGTTATGGTAGGCGTATACAGGGTAAAGTATACGTGGATAACTAAGTTCCGTAGTCAACAAGGAGCTCTTATAGTTTCGTCATGTCTGTCTGTCTGCGGTTGATTTCATAGACGCTTAGCACTCACTAGAAAGTTGGAACTTGGCATGGGTATACATCATGCAGGCAATGTAGTAAATTAAAGATAAACAAATCATATATTCTCGATACTTTGTTGACTGAATGTACAAAGCGCCCCCCGCCCCCCTCCTTTAATATACAACGAAAATAAAAATCTCTAATAAATATTGGAGGGACCGCACGTATAATCCGTGTTTAAAATAAATAATTACTTGCACTGTCGAATGACACTGAATTTCCGAATTGTACGCGAAGCCCGTGCAAAAACTAACAAATTTTTAATTAATAAAAAAAGAAATTGAAAAAAGCTATAGCCACGTCCGTTATTTTATTTTATATTTACCTCAAAACCACATTTTGTAATACATAATTGTCCTTGTGTCCTAAATTTATAATAATGAATATGTATGAAATACAATTTCATACTTTTCAATATTGGAATGTTACGACTTTTTTTAGGATCAACAAATCCACATTAGACACAAGTTATTTGTAAAGTAGCTGCAAGTTAATTAAAACTCGATGATTGCGGCTCTGAAGTAGACTTTTTAGTTGACCCATAGACATAAGTAGTAATTTAATTATTTTCTTAATATTTGCTGTTATAAAACCATAGTTTCCCTAGTATACTAGCTATTGATACCAAATGTTATGAGAACTTAATTAGCATAATATTTACATACTAAAGATTAATGAAGACTTGATTGAATTAATGAATAACAAAGGTGAAGGTCATGATAATAGTTATGCAAGAGTTTCTATAGCATAGATAGAGAAAAATAACCACATTCCAATGTCCATTGCCTCATTTTGTGACACATCAACCAAGTACTATCATAGTTATTACCCATGAGTTTGGAAAGCAACACGGCTAATGTGTCTTCTCTATGGCCACAACAGTTCTCATACAATTACCTTACAATAAATTTAATAATGTCCACCTCTGACAACAAATTAAGTAAACCTTTTATTATCGTTACTTTTTGGAGTAAAAAGGTTTTTTATTTTACATTTTCGAGTTTATTTTCAATCTCTTCTTGTGTAATGTCAAACGACTATTATACCTAACCTATATGTTAGCCTGATATGTTAGTATATATACTAACATATCAGGCTACTTTCATTAAAGGCCTTTAATAATATAAGGTACTTTCCATGATTGAATAAAATTTAGTGACTAGAAATTATTTAAAGTACACACATCAGCATCAGCAAAACTAGTAAAAAATCATATTGTATTTTAAAAAACGCATTACAAACAATTCTGTGAAAATAATGTGCCCAATGTTTTTTATACAATTTGTATTTTTTTATTCAATCATTATGAGTATAATTTTCCTTGTTAGTTTGAGATCCAGAAAGATGTCCTTATGTAGAAAAAAATACGTTTAATTTACTAGTTTCAGTAAAGTGGGTACTTTACTGAAACTAGTAAATTAAACGTAATTAAATTTACTAGTTTCAGTAAAAAAAAAAAGAAAAAACTAAGATTTATGTTCTCTCTCCTACAATAAGAATATTTTATGTAATCTTTACATTTAAAAAAAGGCCTTTTATTGCTTCCCTTATCAACATAACAAGCAAATAAATATATCAATTGACAATGTTAATTTGTATGGAAAGGTATTATAATAAAAGTAAGGGATTTCACAAAAAGTCTATAAAAAGATTTTTATAGTTTCATTTATTATGTAATAAGTACATGCATGACACTGGTTTTCAATACCAATGATCAAATTGTTGACTACAGATGTATCTATACTAGAACATTTACATAACATACATAATCAGCCTTTTAATGTTCCCACTGCTGGGACACGGGCCTCCTCTCTAGGTGAGGGAATGGGCCGTAATGCACCACGCAGGCCCAGTGCGGGTTGGTGAATGTCACACGTCTTCGAATTTTTGGTTCTAGGACATGCCCAATGTTTTCCTTCACCGTTTTAAAAGCAGTAGTGATGAAATTAAATACACAAAGTAATGCGCCTGGCTGGGTTTGAACCCGCGACCTGCAATTCGTAAGTCGGGGCCGTTACAATTTGGCCACCACTTATGCTCCTAAAAGTTACTTTTTTAGGCATTCTGATGCAGTATTGCAGTAAGTGCCTTCAAATCTGTGATTGAACTAAATTAAACCTAAATCAAGAAACATGATTCTTACAGTTTATGGTATATTATGTACTAATTTATTTACTGCTAATATATTATTTGGTGCTGCTTCGGTGTAGTACCGGCTTGCAGAGGGCATTTAGGCTCTGTCCTCTCATTGTTGACAGGTTGCACGGCCACTAGTATCTACAGTACACTGTGAGATTAGCTAATTATCTACTTTAGTCACAACAAAATAGGAAGAAGTATAATATTTAATAACTTGCTTTAGTAACATAGTTTCCAAATAGATGATTGTTAAGTTTGTGTCGTGACCAGTTATAAAGCAATCAATTACAAACTTTGAAAGGCGAAGTATTAGCCTTACAAAGTGTAGTTAGTGATTATCATATTTTTAATGTATCTAAGAGTAGGTACATTTTTCTATATGGGAAATAAAGATATTTGAAAGTTAAAAATTTGTAATATATTAATTGTAATGATAAATGATATTTATTTTTAAGCAGGTTAAAAATAATCCTTTTTTTCATGTCCAATATTTTTTGGTCATTGTAAGATTTGTAAGCTAGATAAGGCTGGTGTTTCCTAGCCAACTACCCTGACAAGAAACACCGAAACAAACGCAGTCTCTTTTAAAGTCCATACAATCCGTACTGGTCAAAACTGAGAACCAATTGGGGGTGTTTGAGGTAGCCTTTTGAGGAAAGTGCCACACAGATTTGAGTGGACCGGTCCAGACAGTGCAAGCATTTGTTAGTTACCGTGTAGCTCAAACTTAGAACTGTAAGGAGCTCAATAATTTAACGAACTATCAAAAACGTAACTCCTTCAAAAATACTCCTTAGCTCAATTTGGAGGTTGTAAGCCATGCAAATGAAATAATGCCCACAACTACATTAATTAATGTCCTTTCCCTAGACACACCTACAATCAGTTTCATTCATATAATAAATATCTATGACGTTTGAGTCAGACAAGTTTTATAAATATTTACTACAGATAAGAAAACATAACAATTCATTTATCAATTCGTGAGTTTGAAAAACTCTCATGTTATTTACTATCAAGCGGTGCCTATCCCACATTTGATGTCAATACCTTTTTATTGATTAGGTTACTTATCAATCAAAACGAGTTAAAAGTGATTGTTTTTCCATGCACCTTTTTAAGGTTTTAAAATGCAATTTTATGTAGGTACTCTCAGAGTACCTACAAGAAAATTGCATTTTAAAACCTTAAAAAATAATGTTAGGCAGAGTACTACTCTGGCTAAATGCTAATTACCTAACATTATAAACGCAAAAGTTATTTATTTGTTACACTTTCACAGCTAAATAGCTAAACTGATTTTTGACAATGAATTGTGGTACAGAGACAGATGGTACACTTTTTTTTGTGAAAATCTATCTAGCCATTTTACTTTTTCTTTTAAGACAAGTTTAAGATTGACAAGAGCATGGCAACAGCAAAAATCATTTGTTTTTAGAATAAATTATAATTGATACGAAACATGGCATGACTGTGCCAGTTTCTACAAAAAAAAAAAGTATTCTTTGTTTGTTTTACAAACAATGACTCAATTCATTTTCATTGTTATTTTTTATTAAGTTTATTTTACCGGATAGTAGATTATTAATAGAATCGAGATAATCTGAGATAATGTTGTATGACAAAGCGCTATATGGATTATATTGCATGTTTTAGGTAAATAAATGGGACACTTACCGAATAAAGTACCTAAGAATAATAAACCAGAACTTTTCTTCTTTCTAAGTAGGTACTAAAAAATGTCACTTTGTTCTTCCAATCTCACGGAATCTTCCGATGTATAAAAACTGTAGGCTATTTACCACTTATTGCGATGCAGGAAATGAACAAATATACTCCTGTTGTGATTCACTACGATTTTTATCCACAATAATTGACGAGAAGTGACAGCCGTTCAGTACCTAATAATTTGAACGAATATCACGTCACTAGAGTTAACTAAGATTGTTAAATGACACGATATTGCGTAATGTGTAAAGTATAACCGGTTCTTTAAATAACTTTACCTTAATAATGTAGATTAGGCTACTAATTTCAGGTTTTCTACGACTAAATTCTTTTGTTCAAGTCCAATCCAATCGACGGTCGATGAACTGTCAATGTCAGTGAGCAACTGTCAACAGTGTCAACGATGGACAGGGTTACCCTCTGAGTAGCATTGCATTTCTGCAGTGTCAAGTCAATAAAGTTAGGTTCTAAAAATCACTAAGTCAAATCCAAGGTATATTATGTAAAAAATAAATTAACTCGAAAAATAATATGATATAGTAAATGTTTTGACTGTTTTAAAAGAACTGTTTTTCATATTGATAATTTTATTTACAGATGGCGCTGTAGACAGAAAGCTTTGTTTTTGTTGATACCAACAGATGTCGTTAAGGGTTTTGTATGGTAAAGTGTACCTTTGTGAAATGGCAATCACCTTTATACCTATTTTTCTGTTTCCTTCTTCTTATCTCTTGGTTAAATGTGTGTACATAAACTGTTATATAAAAAGTTATTTTATATTTTTCAGGTTAAGCTTGAAGGCTCTTTTTTTATTGATGGGAAATCTTGACTCAATGACTTCTCCCGCTCTGGGCGGAGCTGAAGTGTCAGATTCTTACTGACGAAAACCCACCCGTGGTGACTCTTTCGAACAAATTCCGCAACAAGCTTGAGGGCCCTGGGGCCTAAGTCTACTATTTTTATAAATTTGTCATTCCAACACGATTCCATTGTCATTTTGCTAAAAGTTCGTAATCTGCTAAATTCATAATGGTCGATCACTGGTCGGTCAATGGTGTCGTAATACTTTTTGATAACCGAGCTATTAAAAACAATGACTGCACAATGACGTTCTAATGGTAGGTCACTGATTAAAGGAACTTTCAAAATTTTAGCAGACTACCGCATACGTCTGTAATTCATTTGTCATTATGTACGAGATTACCATTCTATGCCATATCTTTCAATGGAGTGTCAGTGGTTGACCACTGGAAAGTCATAGTGACGCTATTTTATTAGTAGACTAGCTTCTGCCAGCGACTTCGTCCGCGTGGAATAGTTACTTTAACCCCGATTTTGACAAAGTTTCATACAAACGTTCATCCCCTATTTTATCCCCTTGGGGGTAGAATTAATCAAAATCCTTTCTTAGCTGATTCTATGCAACTTTAACCATTAAGGCTACACACGTGACGGAAGCTTAAAAAATGGAGTAACTTCTCCCGTTTTCCCAACATTTTCCTTCACTGCTCTGCTCCTATTGATTGTAGCGTGATGAAAAGTATACTATAACCTGCCCAGGAGTAGGTATGAAGAATAATTGCACCAAGTTTCGTTAAAATCGGTTGAGTAGTTTTTGTTTCTATAAAGAACATACAGACAGACAGACAGACAGACAGACAGACAGACAGACAAAAATTTTACTGATTGCATTTTTGGCACCAGTATCGATCACTAATCACCCCCTGATAGTTAATTTGAAAATATATTCCTTGTACAGAATTGACCTCTCTACAGATTTATTGTTACGAGCTTCGGGTTCGTTACAATTAAAATCAGCCGATTAAATAAACAAAGATGACACTTTAATTTACACCACACTAATTACACAATATACTCACTAATCACAAACACAATCGCACTATTAAACACTTGAGTTCGCAGTCGAAGATCGCTCTCGAAGTTATCACTTGTATCGCAAATCCAATACTGACTCGGTCGGCACATGTACCGGCCTTATATAGGGCGCCGAGTAGAACTCCAGAAAGTTCGCGTACATATCGGTCGCGAGACCAAGGTCCGAGAATTCTAGCATAGAAAAATCTCGAAGGTCCCCGACTTCAATAGTTCTGCTACTCGATACTAGATGGCGCTAGTAGTACCAAATGCAACTATCTTCGTTGTTTAATTCTGGCGCGCAACACTGCCCCCTCCTAAGACATGCTCGTCCCGAGCATTATCAGCGCCATAATAACGCGCCAGTCGATCAACATGAACTATCTTCGGAGCGCTTCTTGTACTTTTCTGTATACGGTAGGTTACGTCATTGATCTTTGTCACAATCCGGTACGGTCCGTCCCATTTAGCTTGAAGCTTAGGAGATTTCCCTTTGCTGCGAACTGGATTGTGCAACCACACTAGTGAACCTTCCTCGAACCCTTTATTGTTCATTTTGCGGTCATAGCGGGTTTTCATCTTTTCAGACATTTGCTGGCCCGATTGTCTGACGTGCTCATGAATGTCGTTCATTTTGTTCCGCAAGTCATTCGCATAATCGGTTATACTGCGTGGGGCATCAGGTGGTATTCCGGTGATCAGGTCTGCAGGTAGCCGCAATTCTCTTCCAAAGTTTGCGAAAGCTGGTGTCACTGACGTACTTTCATGAACAGCACTTCGGTATGACAGCAAAAACGGTTGTATGTGCTTGTCCCAATCCCGTTGCCGGTTTTCCACAACTTTGGCCAGATATCTCTCCAATGTCTGATTAAATCGTTCTACCATTCCATCCGATTGTGGGTGGTAAGAAGTTGTCCTCGTTTTATGAGTACCCATAACTCGGCAAGTTTCCTGGAATATTTGGGACTCAAAATTCCTTCCTTGATCGCTGTGAATCTCCAAGGGTACTCCAAAACGACAGAAGACTTCATGAACTAGTTTATCCGCAACTGTTGAAGCTTCTTGGTTTGGAATGGCGAAGACTTCCGGCCACTTAGTGAAATAATCCATAACCACCATGAAATACTTGTTACCACTTTCACTCTCCGGAAAAGGTCCCGCAACGTCTAGGGCTATCCTTTCCCATGGTGCACCAACATTGTACAATTTCAATGCACCTCTGCTACGAGTCTGAGGTCCCTTTACAGCCGCACAACTTGTACACTTGCGACACCAGTCCTCAACATCGTCACGACAGTGGACCCAGTAAAACCGTTCCCGTATCTTCAGTAGAGTCCGTTTTACACCCATATGGCCTCCTGAACAACCATTATGGTACAGCTGTAAAACATCCGGTACTTTAGCTTTAGGGACAACCATTTGCAAATGACAGCTGTCTCCCCGAGCATTTTCCCATTTACGGCACAGGACTCCATCCTGAATCACTAAACTGTCCCATTGTGCCCAATAGCTTTTTGTGACGGAACTCATCGCTGAAACATCGCTCCACGTAGGCTTCGGAACACTGGCCTTCATCCACTCCAAGATCGGCTTGATGTCCAAATCATCCTGCTGTGCACGTTCCAAGTTTTCCTTCCACTCGTTACTAAGATCTGTCTTGATCATCCTCACAGGTACGACTTCTTTACCCTCTTGCCGAGTACAATGCTTGCAGTCTTCAGGGCAAGGTCTTCTTGATAATGCATCTGCGTTGCCATGAGTTTTCCCACTGCGATGTTCAATCACAAAGTCGTATTCCTGAAGTAGTTCAATCCATCTCGCAACTTGTCCTTCTGGATTTTTGAATTGCAATAGCCATTTCAGCGCAGCATGGTCAGTTCGTAAGTGGAATTTCCTTCCCAGCAGATATTTGCTAAAATGCTGCAATGACTTGACCACAGCAAGTAATTCCCGTCTCGTGACACAATAATTCCTTTCCGGTTTTGACAGAGACTTGCTGAAGTACGCTATCACAACCTCTTGATCGCCATTCTGTTGAGATAATACACCGCTAAGTCCTATGTCGCTTGCATCTGTGTCAACTATAAATTCCTTGCCGGTATCAGGATACCCCAAAATAGGTGTTTTGCACAGACGTTCCTTGAGCTCCTGGAATGCAATGTCGCAACTCTCATCCCAACAGAAATGTCGCTTCTCTTCGGTTAGCTTGTGCAGGGGTTTGGCTATGTCTGCAAAGTTCTTGACGAATCGCCGATAATAGGAGCACAAACCCAAAAATGCTCTGACCTGCGTCTTGTCTTTTGGAATTGGCCAGTCCTTGACTGCGGCGATTTTCTCTGGATCCGTGCGGATACCTTCTTCCGACACTACGTATCCCAAAAAGCTAACTTGCCGTTTGAAGAATGAACACTTCTTCGGACTTAACTTGAGGTTTGCACTCTGGATCTTCATGAGCACGCGTTCCAGGTTTTGCAGATGTTCATCAAACGTACGGCCTACGATGATGATGTCATCCAAGTAGACCAGACAAGCCTCGCCAATTAACCCGGTTAGTACTAGTTCCATCAACCTTTCAAACGTTGCCGGAGCGTTGCACAAACCAAACGGCATGACTTTAAATTGCCACAGACCCTTTCCCGTCGAGAATGCAGTTTTCTCCTTGTCCTTAGGATCAATTTGAACCTGCCAGTAGCCACTTTTTAGGTCCAGCGTGCTGAACCACTTTACTCCAGTAAGCATGTCCAGCGTGTCATCAATTCTTGGCAGAGGATAGCTGTCCTTCTTTGTAACGTCATTCAGACGACGATAGTCAACACAAAACCGCATGGTGCCGTCTTTCTTTCTTACCAGTACGACAGGTGAACACCATGGACTTGATGAAGGTTCTATGACACCATCCTTAACCATTCCCTCAATCATGCTTTCCACTTCCTTTTCACGCGCTACCGGCAATCTCCTTGGTCGTTGCCGGATAGGCAACTCTTCTCCTGTGTTTATTTTGTGTTGGACTAAATCAGTCTTCCCGATGTCAGCATCGTTTGAAGAGAAAACATTGGCATACTTCAGTAACATTCTCTTCGCCTTGACCATTTCATTTTGAGACAAAACGCTGCGACAGTCATCTAAAAGTGTGATCACTTTCGTTTGGGCGTCCTTGCTGAGGTTCCCAGTCGATAGGTTTTGGCACTGACGCAACCAATCCACTTCCTCGCAAGTACCAATCAGCGTGCCTTTTTCTATCATCTGTTCCTTATCACAAACGTTCAGCACACGTACCCCCGAAATGTCAGTGGCTCTAACCAAAGTTCGGGCCACTTTCCAAGGAAGGTCATTGTCTACCCTTTCCACAAGCACACAACGATGAGTCTGCCCAGAATTCCGAGGAAGACTAACCGGCACAATCGTTTCGGATCTCGGCGGAAGAACAATCTTCTTTAGGCTGTACACATTTCCTGGTAATGCCCCTTCCATGAAAAGTTCCTCTTGTCCACATTTCAAAACTCCTTGCTTAACGTCGATCTCACAACAATTCTTCCTCATAAAGTCTAGGCCCAGGATGCAATCGTCCATTATATCAGCCACGATAACATTGTGAAGATAGATCCTGTTTCCTAGCTTCAACTCCATCTCTTTCTCTCCGCGGACGGGTATGCGCTGACCGGTGGCCGTCACCAAATTTATGCGGTCTCGGTTGTATGCGGAGTCCCCAAGGAACCGACTTACTAGTTGGGAACTGACAACCGTGCGAGAGGCTCCAGTGTCTATTGTCAGCTTACATGGCGTTCCGTTTACCTCGCCCTTGATGATTAGGCTGTTCCCATCATGGGTTTGTGAGATCGAAATCCTTGGGGCTCTTTGAACATCAGCCAGCACCCGCCCCGCAGTCCTGGCTTTTACTCGTTTCCCTGCTGTTGCTGGGCGGTGTTGTTAACCGCCCTACCCTCTGGAGATCGACTATCTTCCCTGTCTGTAGTTCTCTTAGGGCAACTGGACCGTAGGTGGCCTCTTTCCCCACAGCCATAGCATCTAGGGCTGTATCCTTTAAGCCGATCGCGAACAGTAGCCGCTGCAACCTCCCTGACGCGATGGGAACGTGTGATCCTGCCGCACAGCTTCCACTTCCAGAGCATGAGCCAAGGCGTCCTTGAGCGTCCCGTGATGACCGAGCCTCACAGCAGCTCTGACCTCAAGGTCGCGGATGCCGTCAATGAACGCCTGCACCAGGTTCCCTTGAATGAGCGCAGGTACAGACTGGTATGCTTTTCGGACCAGCTTCTCCACCTCAAGGGCCCACTGCTGCAGGTTTTCACCGCTGCGTTGCACGCGATCCTTTAGCTGCGCACGAAACACGTGTTCCAGATGAGCGTCGCCATACCTAGATTCCAACGCCTCAAGGAGCTGCTCGTAAGTCACTTCCTTGCCGAGAGCTTCCAGAACAGTTAAGGCCTGGTCCCGCAGACCTAGTGTGAGGGCAGTCATGGCCTGATTTTTATTCCACCCGTTCGCCTGCATAACGGCCTCAAATTGTATTTTGTAGGCCGACCAGGAAGATGTTCCATCGAACGGCGGCACTTTGAATCCCCGTGGCGAAGGAGTAGTTGCTACGGAGGTTGCAATTCCATCTCCTACTTTAAGGTTGTCCAGCGTTTTCTTCACGTCAGCAACCACGTTGTCAACTCGATAATTCATTTGGTCGATTCGTGTTTCAGCTTCCGTCAGGCGGTTCTCGTGCTGAACCACCTTATCTTTAACAACCTTAATTTCTTTGCCGAAAGTGGCATGCAGATCCTTCATGAGGAACATCTGCTCTTCCTGGCGGCGTGCCTGCTCCTCCTTGTCACGTTGGAGCTGTTCTTCCAACCGACGGGCCTGTTCCTCCTGGCGGCGAGCCTGTTCTTCCTGGCGGCGAGCCTGTTCTTCCTGGCGGCGGGCTTGTTCCTCCTTATCACGCTGCAGCTGCTCTTCTAAACGACGGGCCTGTTCCTCTTGTCGGCGGGCCTGTTCCTCCTGGCGGCGGGCCTGCTCCTGCAGCATCAGCATCAGAGCAGCAAAGTCTGGTGCTGATGATGATGCTGGAGCGGCGGTGGACGGGCCGGCCTCTAAGGTCGCCAGCTGTCTCTCCGTAGCCTGCGGCGTTGCACTTCCAAAACGACTCTGGTCCGTCTCTTGCTGGCGTTGACTACGGGTACGGATACCCTCCGTGTCGTCCTTTGGTAGAATCGGCATCTTTTAAATCCACTCTTCTGACACCAATTGTTACGAGCTTCGGGTTCGTTACAATTAAAATCAGCCGATTAAATAAACAAAGATGACACTTTAATTTACACCACACTAATTACACAATATACTCACTAATCACAAACACAATCGCACTATTAAACACTTGAGTTCGCAGTCGAAGATCGCTCTCGAAGTTATCACTTGTATCGCAAATCCAATACTGACTCGGTCGGCACATGTACCGGCCTTATATAGGGCGCCGAGTAGAACTCCAGAAAGTTCGCGTACATATCGGTCGCGACCGACCAAGGTCCGAGAATTCTAGCATAGAAAAATCTCGAAGGTCCCCGACTTCAATAGTTCTGCTACTCGATACTAGATGGCGCTAGTAGTACCAAATGCAACTATCTTCGTTGTTTAATTCTGGCGCGCAACATTATTATAAGTATAGATTACCAAACTTGTAAAAATGAACCATTATGAGATCAATGTTAGACCATTTTGACACTATTGTAATAGCAGACTCAGGGCCCTGATGAGTAGTATTTTATTGAGATTCACGTGCACCGAAAGTATGGTGGTTGGTAAAAGCGCGCGGTCATGTTATGTTGTTTGAGGTGTGAAATTGTCCGTTTCGAAAAGTGAGAAGTGTAGGTCGATCTGTGATAAAGGGTAGATTGGTAGAGATGAGGGGTCATGAGCTGTTGGTTGATTGGGGGCAGAGACATTGTAGTGGGTGTCCAGGCGCGCCGCCTGTGGTTTTGGTTATAGGTAAGGTATAAGACATTATAGTACAGGTTCCCCGGGGGGGGAAGGGAGATGGAAGGAATCGCTGGGGCTCCTTGGATGGATTATCCAGTGTTTTAATTTGAACATTGTGAAAAGAATACATAATTAAATATGCTAATTTGAAAAGGATTATTTCCAATAAATCCTTCCAGTTTACCTACGTAGTGTTCCAGCGACACTACTATAAATGCTGTTTACAAGTTTGTTACTATTGGTGGTGTATGTATGTTACTAAAAATTAATTAAAATGGTGGTGAAATGGTGATAAGAAAAATAACACGACTAGCTTTTTTGTGTCACATTTTTCATGACTGCTCCGCTCCTATTGGTCCTAGCGTGATGATATATAGCCTATATCCTTCCTCGATAAATGAGCTATCTAACACTAAAATAATGTTTTACATTCTTTCTTTCTTTCTAGTTAAGCAGTTGTTAAGCCGAAGTTGAAGGCGTAACAGCGTGAGACTGTGGGCGAGTCCTTGGCACATCAGTGTAACAAGATATATTGTTACGAGCTTCGGGTTCGTTACAATTAAAATCAGCCGATTCAATAAACAAAGATGACACTTTAATTTACACCACACTAATTACACTATAAACTCACTAATCACAAAACACAATCGCACTATTAATCACTTGAGTTCGCAGTCGAAGATCGCTCTCGAAGTTATCACTTGTATCGCAAATCCAATACTGACTCGGTCGGCACATGTGCCGGCCTTATATAGGGCGCCGAGTAGAACTCCAGAAAGTTCGCGTACATATCGGTCGCGACCGATCAAGGTCCGAGAATCCTAGAAAGTTCTAGCATAGAAAAATATCGAAGGTTCCCGGCTTTATTAGTTCTGCTACTCGATACTAGATGGCGCTAGTAGTACCGAATGCAACCATCTTCGTTGTTTAATTCTGGCGCGCAACAATATTATGTTGAAAGAAAAGTTAGTTGGAAGATTTTGAATGCAGCATGTTTATTTATGGATGTGAAATCATTAAATGACTTCTGCATCTGGGTAGAGCGGGAGAGTTTCAGACTCTTACGGACTAAAACCGAACCGTGTCCCTCCACATAACCTTTACGTTCCAGAGCCGCTGTGACTCTTTCGAACAAATTCCGCAACCATTGCAACATGATGGGGGCCACGCGGAAAAATCAAAGGGCTTAGGCCATAACTGTATAGGTATGTTTAAATATGACTTGCAGCCATATTTGATCCAAACCTGCTTTCAGTCAAGTCATCGCTTATGATTGCATTCAAATGTGTAATGTTATTCATTTGTCCAGTAATCATGTTATTTGTTTCTTACAATTCTTACAAACGTATTCTTTGTGCGTCTTGTATTGAAAAGACATATTTGCAGCGAATTCAATGCAATTCGTTACATTGAGAGCTGCGAATGACTGACTTTAGGTACTGTCTTTTCTTTTTATTATTATTGGTATGTTTATGTTTTTTACAACATGTGTGTTGTACAACAATCGCACCTGATGAAAAGCGATGATGTGGACAACCTATTAACTCTTGACTCAAAGACAACTATCAGGAAACACAGAATTTGGAAGGAAGGTATCTTTGTACTATGAACGGCTCTGTTCATAAGGATTTTGTACACAAGCGTCTCAAACAATCGAAAATGCACAAGAAGAAAATTCACAAAATTATGTGAAACAATAAGTTGTAATAGATCAAAGAAATTCTGAGAAATCTTAACCTACGTCTCTTAAGTAACAATTTCAATCACCTGACCAACCGAATTGGTCGCAAAATTATTCATGTGAAGTTGTTTTTTAAATGACCATTTGTATTAATTAAAATAGTCCTAATTAGTAAGTAAAATAGGGATGATTTTTCAAAATATGACAATAATCATATCGAATTTTAAAATTCGAATATAATGGAGATTATGCCTCAATGTACCGCCAATTTACGTAGAAAAGCCACTTCATGTGCTCGCTCTGTTTCTTTCAATCTCATTGGCCCATTGACATGACAGTTGAGTTATGGGCTCTGTACACAATGGCCGATGTAGGCCACACGTCAACCATGATGGACCACTGATTTATTGAGCAATTATACACACCTCTTTATTCATGATGTAAGCCTGGTAACTTTTGGATATAAAACGGTTTCTGGAGTTTTTTTGGTAATTGGGTGACAGGTGAGAGATAAAAATCGATTTTAATGGGAAAACGGATAAAACTACTCGTCAATACGTCCATTTCTAGTTGCCATATCATTAAACAACATTTTTCAATTGGTTCTAAACCCAGCAATGCGCTTGCGACTACAAGACATAAGCAGTCAACAGTACGCATACTATATCTGAAAGCAGTCAAAAACTCACACCAAAGTACACATTACAATAAATGACAACGGTTTCTTAGCCCCCCTTATCATCCCCCAAGATCTTAGAATCTTACACCTCGACCCCTAGACGGAGGGCTAATTAATTACATTGAATAATGTTCCTTACAAGAAAACATATAGAGTGCAATATTGTACTTCGTTTTCCAGTCCAGTGATCTACACCTAGGCCCCTGCTTTCTTACATTCTCCATACACAACATTGAATAATGTACCTTATGGTGAACTAGATAGAGTACAACCGACAACGTGTACTACGTTTTCGCAAACTTATATCTACACTTGGGTACCTACTTACCTACACTCTCGATATCATGCTAAGATAGTCAGCTGTTAACTCCTATGTAGCTATTTATTTAGCTTAAAATTATACGTTAATTAACTTTGTTAGATCTTAATAACGATACAATTGAACAGTTAGGTTATAGCTTCATAAATACTTACAGGTACAGTTGGCAAAAGAGATTGTTATGCATGTAGGAATTAATGTAATAACATAGCCACACAGTACCGGACGAGTTTTATATAATTATATTGATTAGTACTTCTTAAGTGCATCTCTGAAATTAAATGGAGGGAAAATATCGTAGAAAAACCTAAACTTTCAGTCGAAATTTGATAAATCACAGTGTGCGTGCTTTTTCAAGGTATTTCAGTCCCTTTGCAGTAATAAAACAAAATAAATACCTAGTTCAATAACAACTATATTATAAGCACTGTTGAGTCGACAGGTCCTTAGGCTATAAGTAAAGTGACAACTGACATTCTCTCAGCGATGGATGACGACTGTCAAAACGTATGTTATATGATTGAAAATCGCTATATGTAGATAGGGCACGTGGTCACGTGGTCAAACTCTCATATTTAGGCTTTGCAGACAGAATCTCACATTGCCTAGAACCTCTTGTCATCGCATCGTGTATGTTGTGTTAAAAAAGATACCTATTACCCAATCATTCCACAAAAGAAAGTTGGCCCGCATGCTCATCAGTTTTGCCAACTGTACCTAGGTTCTAGATAGGTATCAACGCTGAACATAGGTGTCTTGCTAGGCAATAACAATAAACGATTTGAATCAGGTGATAATTAGCACCCTGTAAGTACTGACTGACGATTGTTCGGCTCGAACAGAGAACAATTTAAGTCTATTTCAATTGCATCGGCCGTCAATAGGTCATTGACATGGCTTTTGTACAGTTGGCTTCAAGACTATGGTGACTAAACCAGTTTAAGGCTGATCCACACATATCAGGGCCATGTCCAGGCCGTGCTGAGATCCGTCATAACATAGTCCCACAATCCTTGCCATCCTGTCACGGTCGTGTGTGAACGATTTCTTATAAAATGCACATACCGTTATGTTTTTGAACTCCTGACCTGGCCACCGTCCGTCCACGTCCCAAGCACGGCACTGATCACACTAATAATGTGGTCTCTTGATGTATTGACACTCGACACCTTATTTTTCAGCTCTGAGCGGACCGGCAGGAAGTTCCAGACTCTTACTGACTAAAACCCACCCGTGTTCCTCCTAATGCCCTTTGCGCTCCAGGGCCGCGGTGACTCTTTCGAACAAATTCCGAAACTGACACTAGACGAGTTCAAGGTCAGTGATGCCAGTCGGCCGCTGTGCTATTGCGCAGTGGCTGATGCCTGTGGACGGTGAGCGTGGGTGGCTCGCCGTCCGATACCAGGCTGAGTCGACGACGCGTTGTGCTTCACGCGCGCCTCAAGGAGCCGTCAGCACCAGAGACGGGGCCCCATAGGGTCGGTGCCTGCTAGGGTTGTGGAATTTGTTCGAAAGAGTTACCGCGGCCCTGGAACGCAAAGGGCACATGGAGGAGCACGGGTGGGTTTTAGTCAGTAAAAGTCTGACACTCCCTACCGCTCCACCCAGGGCGGGAGGGGTCATTTGATGACTTCCCATCCAAAAAAAAAAAAATTGATGATGCCAGTGACCTGCGGCTTATTGTACAATCAGAACAAAGGCTATAAACTACGACCAAACCCAGGCTGATGCCTAGGTCCTATCGCTAAATAGCTACTCCTGACCGTTGACGTAAAATTAACAGTCCTTTCTTTGACGTCGTTTATAAAGTTTCATTTTACTCGCCAATCGGTGTAAAACTAAGATTAAGCGCTGTTGTTAATTAAGATGAGGGTAATGTCTTGCCTTAATTCTTTATTTCTTGATTAGAATTGCTCTAGTCCTATAATATCACTTTCTCTGCTATGTATAATGATGCAGGTATCTGGAACGGCAAAAATGTAGTCGAAGTCAATTCATTTATTTTACATTTAGACCATTAAAAGGCACTTTTGAACGTTAAAATAGTTTGATAATTAAATATTACAGTGACTCTAGTTATCCATTCGCAAAAAGTAGATTTTTATCGAGAAGAACTAACAAGAAAGTCCATAGTTACTCTTCTCAAATATAAGTTTTACAATATTTTGTATACATTTATCACTATCTATCTTAATAGCAAGTTTATTTCGTTTATTTTTTTATTAAGTTTAAATTAAAATGTTTAAATTTAGATAGAATACTTATTATTTCTAAGGCAGCAATTTTGTTTTTATAAACGCTACGTACGTCTTAATTGTCATGTGCATTTGTTTTTTTTATCAAGCTTTCTTTGAATTGTGCAAAGTACCTATGTAATGTGGCTGTACTTAATTTAAATATGTAAATAAATGAAAACGTCGTTCCAGAAATTGAGAAACACGAAGCTTTAATCTTCATAAATATTCTTTCACCCTACACAATATTTTGTAGATATAAACAGAGATTGTTCCGTTGTTTAAGACGAAGGCACGTGGTATCTTTGTAGTCAGCGCACGCCTCTCAAGTAAAACCCGTTGCAAGTATTATTATAAAAACATCCCTTTGTAAAGCTCTGGTGCCGCGGTCATTCTGAGGGCAACAAAGTACCTACCTACCTACAAAACGCTGTGCCTGTAGATTTATAACTAACATAGTTCCCGTTTCCGTAGAAATATGGGGATAAAATATAAGCCTATGTTACCCGGAGATAGTGTAGCTTCCCAACAGTGAAAGAATTTTTCAAATCGGTTCATTGGTTTCGGAGCCTATTCGATACAAACAAACAATCAAATCTTACCTCTTTAAAATTAATTAGTATAGAAAACATAATAATACAATTAATTACTTCTGGTCTGTAGAAAAAAGGTTTGAACTATAAGCAATATTAACCCATAAGCAATATTTGTTTTCAGTATTTTTTTTAATGTTAGGCTGAGTAATTTCGGATATAAGGCTGATCTATTTTCTTACATAACTTATAAACTATTTATTTTAAAAATTATGAAAAACAACTATATATATCATCATCATCAGCAGCCTGTTGCAGTCCACTGCTGGACATAGGCCTCTCCAATTGCACGCCACTTAGATCTATTTTCGGCTTCTCGCATCCAGTTTCTGCCAGCCGTCCTGCGCAAATCGTCACTCCACCGTGCCTGAGGACGTCCTACACTACGTTTGCCGAGACGCGGTCTCCACTCTAGAACTCGTTTACCCCAACGGTTGTCGGTTCTACGACTAATATGGCCAGCCCACTGCCACTTCAGCTTACTAATCCGGTAGGGCTATATCAATTACCTTGCTTCTCTGACGGATCACCTCATTTCTGATGCGATCCCTCAGAGACACACCGAGCATAGCCCTTTCCATAGCCCGCTGAGCGACTTTGAGCTTATGGACCATACGAGCCGTCAGTGTCCACGTTTCGGCTCCGTATGCCATGACGGGTAGGACGCACTGATTGAAGACTTTCGTCTTTAGGCACTGTGGGATCGACGATGTAAAGACTTGACGTAGCTTCCCAAATGCTGCCCAACCCAACTGAATTCTTCTGTTCACCTCGCCCTCAAAATTGTTTCTACCTAACTGCAATGACTGCCCGAGGTACACATATTTTTGAACAACTTCGAGAACGGCACCGTGAATCGCAATCGGTTCCGGTAGAACATGTTCGTTGAACATGACCTTGGTTTTATCCAAGTTCATCCGTAGGCCGATGCGTACAGAAGAGTCAGCCAGGTCATTCAGCATCTGTTGTAGTTCCTGCAGCGTTTCTGCCATAATGACGATGTCGTCTGCAAATCGCAAGTGAGAGATGTACTCGCCATTGATGTTAATGCCACGTTCTTTCCAGTTCAGCGTCTTGAACATATCCTCCATTGCATTAGTGAACAATTTCGGGGAAATAACATCCCCTTGTCTCACTCCTCGATGCAACGGTATGGGACTTGTTTGCTGATTCTGTACTTGAACGGACATGGTGGCGGCCTCGTAGAGACATCTCATCACTTGGATGTATCGCCAGTCTACTTGGCAGCGCTGCAGGGACTCCAGAACAGACCAGATTTCAACCGAGTCAAAGGCCTTTTCATAGTCCACAAATGCTAGACACAGGGGCTGATTATACTCTTCGGTCTTCTGTATAATCTGCCGCACTGTGTGGATGTGGTCTATGGTGCCGTATCCGCTCCGAAATCCAGCCTGCTCCGGTGGTTGGAATTCGTCGAGTCTTCGCGCAAGACGGTTCGTGATCACTCTTGAGAACAGCTTATAGACGTGGCTTAGAAGGGATATGGGTCGATAGTTCTTCAACAGGGTCTTGTCTCCTTTTTTGAAGAACAAGACGACCACACTTCTACTCCACGCCTCTGGAGTTCTCCCTTCAAAAAGGACAGCGTTGAACAGCTTCTGGAGCTCCCTCAGTACGGGGTTACCCCCAGCTTTCAGCAGCTCTGTGGTAACGCCGTCTTCTCCAGGGGCTTTTCCATTTTTCAGCTGCCCAAGAGCGATCTCGATTTCGCCAGTACTGACTTCTGGCAGGTCTTCGGTGAAATGGCGTGTCAATGTGGCTCTAGGACCCTCATTTTCGGGATCAGGACGAGATGCATGCGATGCGTATAACCGGCTATAGAAGTCCTCCACTTCCGAAAGGACTGCTGGCTTCGAAGAGACGACTTCTCCATTTGCTGTGGTCAACTTCGTCAGGTGGCTTCTTCCAAGAGATTGTACGAACACCTTTGACCCCCGGTTCTGCTCGATTGCTCTTTCAACCGAAAAAGCATTGAAGCGCCGGAGGTCGCGTCGTACGTGCTTGTTGATCTCTCGGTTTAGAAACCGCTTTGCCGACGAAGTGACGGGTGGGTTTTCACGTCGTTCCTTCATTAGCCCTAAAGTCCCTTCTGAAAGCTTAGACTTCTTGCCCTTACGCTGCATATCACAGAATCTTGTACCTTCTTCCCTGAGGATCCGAGTCACATTTTCGAGGTTCTGGTTTACGTCTGTTGTGGTTTCCACGGCAGCGAATCGGTTTTCCAGGTTTGCCTGGAACGTTTCAGATCCAGCCATGGTCTGGAGCAGAGTTGGTCGGAGTCTGGACTTCATCAGAAGGACACGTTCGGCCTTGAAGTTAATATTCAGAGAGCCTCGGACAAGTCGGTGATCGCTACCGGTATTGAACCTGTTGATCACGGAGACGTCTCTGAATATATGCCTCTTGTCCGTCATGATGAAGTCGATCTCATTTTTGGTCATAGTGTCGGGGCTTTGCCACGTCCACTTCCTTTGGGGTTGTTTCTTGAAGAAGGAGTTCATCAAGAACAACCCCTCCCGCTCGAGGAAGTTGACGAGCATTTGCCCCCTATGATTTCTGCTTCCAAATCCATGGTGTCCTACTACCGATTCGCAGCAATTCTGTACTCCCACTTTGGCGTTAAAGTCCCCCATGACAACGGTGTACTGTGTCTTTGTAGTGAAGTGGAGGGCTCTCGATATGTCATCGAACATATCCTCCACTTCGTTGTCCGAGTGTGTCGAGGTCGGTGCGTACACTTGCACTACCTTGCTATACCTCTCGGTGAGCTTCACAATAAGGTACGCTACCCTGTTCGACACACTTGACATTTCCACAACGTTGTCAGATAGGGACTTGTTTACCAGAAACCCAACGCCGCCTTGGGATTGTTGGTCTCCCTCTCGGAAGTACATTAGGTGACCCGATTCCAGGGTTATGGTGTCCTCCCCCTTTCTTCGGACTTCACTCAACCCTAGTATGTGCCACCTAATTTTCCCAAGTTCCACCTCGAGTTGCGCCAGATGCGAGTCAAGCCGTAGCGTGCGTCCGTTGTACGTCGCCAGGGTCAATCTGTTATTGTGGTGGCCTCCCGTAGCCCGGAGATTCTTGGCACCCCCCGCCCCGCCGTTACCATGGTCGCCACCATGACCAGGAATAGCGGGACCACCGGGAACTGGGGGCCGTGGCTTTTTGTTGTACTGCATTTTTGGAGGAGTTGCCCATAATCGCCACGCTGGGCAGGCGGGTTAACGATCGCAGGGCGTAGCTTCTCGCACCGGTGACGCTGCTGCCCATCACCGGCCTGTTACATTTAGCTACGCCTATTTGATGGATATACCGCCATCGGTCGGTCGCCAGAGCCTCGTTCGTCATTCAGCAGGATGCACCACGTGCAGGTGAGGTTGGCTTGGGGCGAAGGATGGTAGTTCGCCCCTTACATCCCTATATACAACTATATATATAAGCCCATTTATTTGACTTGTCGGCGCAAAATTACTTATTCCATGCTTTCCTATTAGTCGTTACTTCTTTAGCTCAAAAATCACCCGTTTTCTAGTCAAATCTATACTAATATATGTAACTACCAGTTCTCTCTACTCGTGGTTTCACCCGCGTAGTTCCCGTTCCCGTGGGAATAAAATATAGCCTTTGTCACCCGGGGATAGTATAGCTTCCCAACAGTGAAAGAATTTTTTAAATCGGTCAAGTATTTTCGGAGCCTATTCAATGCAAACAAACAAAAAACAATCAAATCTTTAGATCAAGCTGAAGATTTTTTTTGTTTGAACCCGCTAATCTCAGAAACAACTGGCCCGAATTGAAAAAATCTTTTAAGTAGTGTTAAATAGCCCATTTATCGAGGAAGACTTAATATCATCACTCTAAGACCAATAGGATCAGAGCACTAATGAAGAATGTTTATAACTATTCCACGCGGACGAAGTCGCGGGCAGAAACTGGTAAAACATAATTGTTCACACAGTCTGTCCACGGCACAGAAATCTTATGCCTTATTATTAAGATTTCTGTGGTCCACGGTTTTTTTAATCGTCCCCAACAAGTAAAATTGCAAGACTTTTCGACATTGCATCGGCATACGTACAATTTAATTTACACTTTTGCATTGTCCATGACTCAGTCGCTTAGAAACCCGTGCCAAAAAAGAGATCATAGAAAAAATAGTAACACTACAGCTGCACAATTAAACAAAAAAGGAACATGATGTAACAGAGACACAGTTGCAACAATGACCTTTAAATTCCTAGCAATACGTACGCGAAAGCTTTACACCTGTCTTCTGAATATAGAAACGGCTAAATTGTGCTACAATTCGTTACTAATCCCGCTGTTCAGTGGTTTATGTATATAATCTAAACATACATACGTGGATGTTTTGCTCGGGTTTTTGCAAGAAAAAATATGTTTAGTCTGACCGAGCGAGTGCGTATGGAATTGAGAAGTTACATATCGCTGTGTTATAGGAGTTTGGGAAACGGAAGTTTTTTCAAGGCCATTAAATACCTGATAAATCATACTGCATAGACTATGGCTGAATAGAATCAGTTTTCTTAAAAAAAAAACTGGTTCATTGAGAGTCAGACTCGTGGGTAAAGGGTTCCGAACGAATCTTGTTATTTTAACTCGTTAATTTGAAGCTTAAACGCCATTTTGGCCAAAATGAGATTTTAATGTAGTCATATTTGGTTTTCGTCCTCTTTCGATTGGTATATTTAAAATTACGATATTCGCAAAAAAGTGGTGGATACAGCCATTATTTCTGGATCGTGAAACATGGATTTTCTTTAAATTTCGAGTGTAATTTTATTTTTTCATTTTTCCCCCTTTGCTCCCCTACACTCCCCAAAGAACCTACACCAAATTTCAGCTGTCTACGACCAGTAGTTTGGCTGTGCGTCGTCAGTCAGTCACTCAGTAACGGAAGAATTTATATATATCGCCGGAAAATTGCAAACGCAATGATATAGTAAAATATCGCATGTAATTGTAAACAATGGATGAGATTTATTCGATACTATTTCACCTAGGGATAGCGTAGCTTCCTTATAGTGAAAGAATTTTTCACATCGTCGGTTCAGTACTTTCGGAGCCTATTCAATACAAACAAACAATCAAGTCTTTCCTCTATATAATATTAGTCATCATCATCTGCCTAGCCTTTTCCCAACTACATTGCGGTCGGCTCCCAGTCAAGCCGGATTCAGCTATATTAGTATCTATAGATAAAATGATTTTTACATCACACATATATCAAGAAATTATAATCTCATAAAGATTTATTACAATCTTGCAGAGCCTGCAATTTTCAGTTGCGTAAATTGATAGATAACTCGTATTAAACTCGTATATATTTTTTTAAATGTTCATGTGATTTTTGTAAGCAAGCCAGCATGCAGCATGCAAGCAAGCACATTACTAATTGCTACTCTATTATGGCGTTCCGTTTTTAAACTGAAAACAAATGAATTGTCCTAGTTTTTCCAAATTTAAATCCTAGTTTATTTTTATTTTTTATTAATGGTTTGCAACACTTGTTACCTAAGAATAAACCGCAGTATTTCCCAATTAAGTTGCGTTCATCCATCACGAATTCACGACTACGAGTCTACGACACATAAATCAGAAATAGCAACAGTCCAGCGAGCGCGGGCGGCGGGTTGCGCGCAAAACATCCTGCGCACGAGGAAACTGGACGCGTGCTTCGTAAACTTCCTGTGACGTGACACGCATGTGCGTGCCGATGAAAGCTTAGATGAGGTATTACTGGCTAATTACCTTTCCAACGGTAATCCATAGAATTTCCCGATGAAGTGGCGCTCATATGTATCACGACTACGAGTCTACAACTCATAAATCAGAAATAGCAGTACGTGGTCCAGGGAATGGAGAGTTGCACGCAAAATATCCTGCGCACGAACAAACTGGACGCGTGCTTCGTAAACGTCCTGTGACGTGAGTGACGTGACAGGCCGGAATTAGTTCTTCTTTTTCTTTTCGAGTCGATGGTTAATTCCTTACTTTATGTTATTTGAGCCCAGTAGGTGGCAACGTTCATTACAGAATTAGTGGCATTAATTAAATAGGTACCAAAACACATCACAGCCAACACGAACAGCAAAGTACTTATAATATTTTATTTTAAAAAATAAACTTACCGTTTTGATAAAATGCAAAAACAAAACACTTCGCAGGAAACGTTAATTGAAGGTAAGCAATCAATGTGTCTTCAACTAAACTTAGCGTTGCCAGAATTTGACTATTGAGACCGCTGTAATAGATAGAATGGATGTGACAGTCTAACGGCCGGTGTCAATAATCTACCAAAAGATGAATTCAGCCACCTACCATCATCATCTTCCTGCCCTTATCCCCCATGTTACTTGAGGTCGGCGCAACATAATTTTTTCTTCCATTCTGTCCTGTAAGCCGTCACGCTATCACCACCTACCATGGCCGGATTAATCTTTTGGTAGATTATTGTGACCAGCCGTCGGTATAACCATAACCACGCCTCAGTGCCGGATTACCTATATAGCAAGAGTAGCAACTGCTACGGGCCCCGCGCATTGGGGGCCCCCGCGCTTCCAAAAACATTCCGCTAAAACCAGCACCATGGTTATGTCTCACAAACGAGTCCTAACTTCTACCAAACATAGCACGAGTGTGACGTATATTTTCCCAAACTAAATAAACCTCCAATTTTTTGTTAATTTTTTATGGTATTCTTTTTTTTCAAGCGATCATACTGTATGAAGTTTAAGCAGCTCTCAGTTCGAGCGGCTTCTTGGAAAGAAAACCGAAAATATATCAGTAAAGTTTCAGATGCGAGCCAAGTAGTTACGGGCCCACTTTTCGATTTCCAAAAAGGCCATTTTTTTAGTGATCATGAGAGTCGTTCTTATTGATTTGTTCACCGCCTCTGCTCAGCTTGATGGCAGGCGCGGCTTGCTGGTCGAAATGTTAATACCCTTCGACTTTTACATGGTAGTTCAAAAACCGTGGGAACTCTCCCCTTATAAATCAATAAAGTAGGTACCTATCTATATATTTGATTTTCATTTTTATTTTACGAAGGTTTTAGATTTAGGGGGCCCCGTAGTATAGGCCCCCGCTGGCTTTATCCGGCACCGCACGCTTGCCACATCCACAAATAACCCTTTCCCTTCTTCTTACTTCAACGTCCCAGTCCGCCGTTAGCAACTGTGGTGCAGAATGAATATAAATAAATAAAATACACACTGTCTAATTAACATGACGTCATAATTTTACAGTTCATTTAATTGTTATTTAGAGTAAATGTTTCGAATCCATGTGTTGATAAGGACACTGTAATAACATTTGGCTAACTTCTGCAGTTCTGCTGGCTAGTCGTAATAGAAGCTTATGTGAACCAAAATGCAGGTTTTGTAAAGATTTGTACTCACTCTTAACCTCTAGAACCCAGTGCGCGATCCTCGCCATGTAATATTCCCTATGTAGTTAAAAATAATCATTAAACTCGATTCATAATAAACGAAGTTATGGCTGCATATGCACATAGGAAAAAAGAATACAGAGCCTCCTGCTTTTTAAAAGTCCTTTTGTGGCTTCCTATCAGTAACAGATTTTCCGTTATCGAAACAGGGCTTCCAGAAATTAGGTACCTCATAAAAATAATACTGTTCATATAATATAATATCAATAAAAACCACATAAACACCTACTTACATACCAGCTTAATTCCCAAACAGCTAATTAGACACACCATATCTTTAACACAAAATGGCGCTGACTATATTTACACCTACCTACTTATTTCCTAAATAAACCCATAAATTGTGATGATTTAAACTAACCCGTCCTGCCTTTCATAAATGTGAAAGAGAAATCATTTTATTACACAACGATTTATGGCAGATGGGACGAAAAATGAAGCTTTCTCTGATTAGGCGTTGCGCTAATTATAAAGCTGTAAATATATATTTTAATGAATTATTTTTGTCGGATATAGGGGATTCTATGTTGAAGTGTTAATATGTTGAGTTTTAGTAGACGGGAGTTTGCGGAAAATCTGTAAATAGTGTGAAACAAAACAGCTGTCTGCCTCTGGCTATTTCTTCGCTTAGTTCTTGTAAACCAGCCACGCGATTTCGACAAGTTTTTCGCTATGTGAAAAAGCGATAAGCGATGCAGATTTGTGCATATATTTTGTACTGCGATGCCGTGGATCGCTAGAACAGAATTACATTTTAACAAAAGACAATCGGCAATCGCAAGGCAATCGAAACTCTATTACGAGTGAGTGAGATAACAAAGAGGGGGCTGAAATGGAGTGCCAGTAATGGTCCC
This sequence comes from Hecatera dysodea, assembly GCA_905332915.2. NCBI lineage: Eukaryota > Metazoa > Arthropoda > Insecta > Lepidoptera > Noctuidae > Hecatera > Hecatera dysodea. Next base: position 13,939,099 of record HG995309.1, on the reverse strand, counting down.
ATTACAGCCTCCTCCAGAGACAAGTCGGCCGCTGTGCTATTGCGCAGTGGCTGATGCCTGTGGATGGTGAGCGTGGGTGGCTCGCCGTCCGAAAGCAACCAGGCCGAGTCGACGACGCGTTGTGTTCCACGCGCGCCTCAAGGAACCGTCAGCATCGAGGACGGGGCCCAATAGATTCAGTGCCTGCTAGGCGAAACCCTAGCAGACACTAACCCTATGGGGCCCCGTCTTTCGAATTTGTTCGAAAGAATCACCGCGGCCCTGGAACGCAAAGGGCACAAGAATGATCACGGGTGGATTTTAGTCAGTAAAAGTCTGACACTACCGTCCACTCCGCCCAGAGCGGGAGAAGTCATAAACAAAGGTGAGATAACAAAGAGTTGACAATCGATACGGATTGTCAGCAGCAAGAAAGTAAGTCTGACACCAGTCCTACCAAGAGGTACCGTGTAACCCAGTAAGTGGAAGTTATGGAGGGCAGATAGGCAGTCGTTCCATCTAAAATGATGGTACACAGCTGCACCCGGCTAGACTAGAAGATAACCGGAACATATTTGGGAAAAGACTTGGCAGTCTTACCTGTAGAAGCTCATAGGACCAACAGACGAGCTCTAGGGATAATTACGAGCGAATGAAATTAGAAAAGAAAAATTTGCAATGCTTGAAAAAGGCGTCATAAGTACCTACCTACTAATATAACATGACATCAACATTATACACTTAGTTCGCAACAAACGATTTGAATACAAAATCATCATTGTCGAAGCGATCAGGTGAATTAAACAGTCAATGCCTATCACGTGGATTTATTTAGGTTGTCACGTATTTCCTACGAAATCATCAAATGCTTATTGACTAAAACCCACTCGTGGGGAACACGTGTGCGCACTAGTGCCCTTTGCGTTCCAGGGCCGCGGTGACTCTTTCGAACAAATTCCTCAACCCTAGCAGGCACTGACCCTATGAGGCCCCGTCTTCTAAACTCAATCCGATTACTGCTTCACCTGTGCTTTCGCGGTGAGATATTTAGATACACCATATTAAGATCAACAGGTGGCGCCATTATATATTTCTTTCTACAGGTCATTAGCATCCTTTCCTTGCCAAACACCGATTTCTCACAGAGATTGTGAGATCCCCCATCTGGACATCTTCCAATTATTCAACACATAGTTCCTAAGGGCGATGAAGATACGATTAGATGCATGTTTCCTAGGAATACCAAAAACTTGCCCAGATACCAGGGACGGGAAGGCCAATTCTCGTACTTAAAAAGCATTTATATCCGATTTGAAATATCATCTCAACGACAATAAATGTTAGAAACTTGTCAAAATATAAATTAGAAGTATTTTGACAGTTTGCAACTGCGTTGAGTATGCGATCGCTCCTTTTATAAATATGACAATGTTAGAAATGTTTTTGTTTTTGACAATTTGCGAGTGCCATGCGAATATGAACGCTTTGATCAAGAACACCCAAGTATTTTCTTTTACAAGCTAGAATGAATAAAATTCCTACCTTGACTTCAAATATTCAGTTGAATTACGTAGCTTAACATCTGAAATCTCTCAGACATTCAACAGCACATTCATAACACGCTTCATAAGGTTCAATATCCCGCAAAAAAAAAACCGAAGTCTTTTAGTCCGTTATAAATATAAACGAGCAAATCTCGAGCAATAAGGAATGTTTCCCAGTTCCCACTGTATGTATATGTTCCTACCATCTCTCGTAGTATATTCCACTTTATAAACAAACTGTCCGTAGTCAAACACCGATATTTAGGTACTTACTTAAATAAACATAAATAAGTGGTTGTGTAGTGATTTGGAACTAATAGCGCCAAAGAGTTGTTTTCTCTTTGTAATTGAATTTGTATTTTGGCGCCAAGTGGCCTAAATAACGGGCCTGTCCACATTTTCTCAACTGGTCAGTCCGGGAGTTAAAGAAGTACCTACCTACAGTTTGCAGCTGTGAAATGACACTTCGAGTTTTAGGAGTATTAGCCTGACAGGCAGGAATTAGTGACGTAACTGACCTGACGATCCTAACATCTTATTTTTTTTTGGATGGGAAATCATCAAATGACTTCTCCCGCTCTGGGCGGAGCGGAAGGGATCCTTCTTATGCGCTTTGCGTTCCAGGGCCGCGTTGACTCTTTCGAATAAATTCCGCAACATCCTAACAGATCTAAAACTAAACTTTTTGCTATGTTCAATCCTTACTAAACGCGAAAGTTTGAATGTATGGATGTTTGTTACTCTTTCACGTGAGAACGGTTGAACGGATCTGAATTAAATTTGGCACAGAAGTAGATTATAGTCTGGATTAACACATAGGATACTTTTTATCCTGGAAGTATTTATCCCTTGGGGTAAATTCCGCCATTCACGCGTGTGGAGCCGCGGGTGGCATTTAGTATAATATGCTAAACATACATGGCACTGTAAAATTATATAGGTTAGATAATAAAAACCTATATTATCAACTAGCTTCTGCCAGCGACTTCGTCCGCGTGGAATAGTTACTTTACCCCCGATTTTGAAACTCTCAGCCCAATCGGTTTAAAATTGACAAAGTTTCATACAAACGTTGATCCCCTATTTTATCCCCTTGGGAGTAAAATTACATAATTAAAATCATTTCTTAGTGGATGCCTACGTCATAACATCTACCTGCATGCCAAATTTCAGCCCGATCCGTTCAGTGGTTTGTGCTGTGCATTGATAGATCACTATGTGTGTGTGAAATATGTACAACTTATTATATACTATACCTATAACTACGTATAACTAATTAATAAAATAACTACTAATTAATAAAAGTATCGGAAGCTTAAAAAATGGAGTAACTTCTCCCGTTTTCCCAACATTTTCCTTCACTGCTCTGCTCCTATTGATTGTAGCGTGATGAAAAGTATACTATAACCTGCCCAGGAGTATGAAGAATAATTGCACCAAGTTTCGTTAAAATCGGTCGAGTAGTTTTTGTTTCTATAAAGAACATACAGACAGACAGACAGACAGAAAGACAGACAGACAGACAGACAGACAAAAATTTTACTGATTGCATTTTTGGCACCAGTATCGATCACTAATCACCCCCTGATAGTTATTTTGAAAATATATTCCTTGTACAGAATTGACCTCTCTACAGATTTATTATAAGTATAGATTTGTAAATACATAATAGATAACAATGATAAATCAAATCATAATATTTTTTCTAGGGATCCGAATTCAAATTACTTATAATAAACTAGCAGCGCCCCGCGGTTTCACCAGCATAGTTCCCGTTCCTGTGGGAATATGGGGATAAAATATAGCCTATTACACTCGGGGATTGTGTAGCTTTAAGAATTTTTGAAATCGGTTCAGTAGTTTCGGAGCCTATTAAATACAAACAAACAATCAAAACTTTTTTGTTTATAATATTAGTATCTATAGATTACCGGAAAACTATAACAAGTTTATGTTTTTTTTTATCCTATATGTAAATAAAATTCTCGTGTCACAGTATTTGTGGTTGAACTCCTCCGAAACGGCTCGACCGATTTTCGTGAATCTTAGCGTGCATATCGGCTAGGGTGGCGAATCGGACAACATCTATTTTCATCCCCCTAAATGTTAAAGGTGGTCTACCCCTAATTTATTTTTAATTTTATTTGGCAAAACGACGTTTGCCAGGTCAGCTAGTAACATATTAGGATTCGAAAAAAAAAGAACGAAACTAAAACTATGTAAAGTTGGTTCAACATTTATTAGGGTTGCAGAATTTGTTCGAAAAATTCACCGCGGCCCTAGAACGCGAATGGCATTAGGAGGAACACGGATGGGTTTTTGTCAGTAAGAGTCTGACAGTCTCTGTATACTAGAGACTATAGAATGTTTTTTTTTTCACATAAATATAAGTTATTTTTCGGATAGTTTCGGTTTCGGGTTTCGTTTGAGATAATCAAAATTTAAGTGTTTTTGTAATTGATGATTGAAGACAAAAATAAACGTGTGACATCAAAGACACAGCTAGTTAAAAATGTATGAAATTTAATGGAAAATATGCGTCTGCGCATGTACTTACCTATGTATACTTACTATGTCCAGTCACGCACCAATACTTTTTCCTATTGACTTATGAACTACAAGCCTGTTAAATTGTCGTCAAAATAACTATTTAAATTTATACATTGTTTATTTTATTTTATATTGCATTGAATAGGTACTAACGACGTTTACATTTTGTTTTTAATCACGAGTACAGTCAGTGACAGAAATTAATCAAGTCAAAAATAGCTTATGTTTGTATAAAAATGTGTACCGACATCCTATTTTTTTTTTTTTTTGTTTATGGTGGTATAGCCACTTCCAGGCTTTTCGATTCAGGGCAAATGTGAAACCATTTTGTTTAGCATGACCAACTATTCATTATTTCATAATTTTCGCACACAAACGCACTGAGGCGGACTTAATGCTTTGGGTACCTAATACGTTTTCTACCAGTCAAAAGGTGTGAAAGGTAAAATTAAAGAGTAACCACCATTTCACAACTAAATAGTATGTAAATAGTTACATACCATAATCTACAGCTATGAGCACAAGAAAATAAAACAAGTAGAAGCTAGACATCTAAAATACAATAAAAAGAAAACGGGTATATAAAACCACACATATAAAAATGCCGCGAATAACAGTAAGTGCCTACATTCCTCATTAAAAGGCGTACAATTGTACAAAGTGCCTACGTAACATCTAAAGATCTTAAGGAAGGCAATTACCAACTACTAAGGCGGCCCATTCAACCAGGATTACAGGAAATAAGTAGTTCGCAGTAAATTCCGAGATTCCCACCTAGATGTTTAAGTGGCTAATGGCCGCGCAATTTAACAGCGTTTAATGACATCAAAAAATGGCGCGTAGTAATGCCGCGGTTGTCAAGATGACCGACAGCATTTTACGCGGGAATCTCTCTCTCATCTCTTGGATTTTATGTTTAAGCAGCTGGGACATCCAAACTAATATTACAAATGTGAATGTGAGTTTGTTTGTCTCGCTTTCACGCCTTAATCACTAAACCAATTTAAAAAAAATATTTCTCCATTTTTAAGCTACATTATCAGTACGGATATTCTTTGCGGGTGAAAGCGCGAGGCGCTGCTAGTATTGTTATAAAAAAACCGATTGCCAAGTCTTGTAACTTTGTAGGTACCTACCTAACTAAGTCTCTGCACAACAAATGGAAATGGGGCATCTACAATATCAAAGGGCGTTTATGCACTCACACGCAGTCGTGACTCGTGATCCAAATTCCATACAAATAGTATTAATTTTGGATCCGTTTTTGAAATGCTTGTAAAACATACGAATACGCAAAAATGATAGCTTGGTAGTACTTATTCGAAGAATACAAATAATTGCATATTTTAAATAAGTAGTAACAGTAATCTGCCTGCAAATGCGATTCATCGCTGTATTTCACGACATCATTTATATCATTTGTTATAATAAAACCCTTCGGTACTTCATCGTTTTTCTTCAAAAACAGACTTGAAACTGAGATTCAAAATGGCCATCGTAACTCTCACACCCATACCCAAACTGTCCAATTTAACTGACATGCGTCGGATTTCGGAACGAAAATGAAATGTACCGAATTTGACATTAATATGACGTTAGCTGTAACAAGTAGCGCCATTTTGAAAGATCAGGTTAAACTGGACGTCTGTTAGTCTTGTACTTCTATTTTGCGAATGACAAAGAACCCAGCTCATTAGGACGGTGCGCCATAAATATCTGAAATATTTTAATGCTGTCGACACATCAAATGTTACAAGACAAATGCAATAAATATCAAGTGACGACTCGAATAATTGAATGCATAAAATTAATTCTTAGTCACGGCCTCGTACCTATCTACTTTGTGCTGAAATCTTGAAATTGTTAATTTATATTAAGATTATTACCATGGATGTTCCCAAAAATATTTATATTGAAATCGTATTAACTCGCCTTTGTGCATGAATTGTTTAACTGTGAATAATATACATGGTTTTGGTGTAAGTAGATAGGTAAAATAAAGAATTAAAAATAACTTACTTTCAATGTATTGTTCGAAAACCTAACGTTAGGTACAGTCAGCAACACAATTATTATCTAGTCTAATTTTTTTTTTATTGAACCCAGTCAAATCTAATACCAATTTTCCACCTACTAATTACTTATTGGGGTACCGTGTAAATGACCTACACAATAGGTACATTTATAAGTTTCATTCAATATCCGAGACCACCATGAACGAGCCAGGACATGAAATCAATAAAGTTGTGCAATAAAAATCAGTTTCCATTCATACAATAAAAGCATATTTGATTTTAATCTATTCTAAATTCATATCACACGATTTGCAAATCCCGGCCATTATTCCATTTTTCCAAGTAGTTTTTTTTTTTAATAGCAACACGTTAACAGGCAACAGGTGGCGAGTGGTTTATGCATCCTGATCCTAGCACGCTCCTGTGAGAAAATTCTTACAAGGCCTCCACACGTCCTTTGAATTAATAAATAAATGAAAGATTCGCGGGGCTGATTATGTGAAAAGATTTTTATCTTAAAAGTTATGCTGTACTTATGTAGGTACCTACCAACAGCATACCTTTTAAGATAAAAATCTTTAATAAGCGATTCATCCTTGTAAGATTTTTAATAAAAGCCGGTAGCAATGACCAATAGGTCATTTAAATGAAAATGCCTTAGTCTTTTGACTTCCGTTGACCACTATAGAAAATGTACGGTATCACGGTATGTATTTAATTAGAAACTAAAGTATGGTGTTAAAGCTTAAGCGATGGTTTATCAGTGCTAAATTCGAAAATATATCTAGCAGGTAGAGCAAAGAAGTTAAAGGAATTATGATGTTTTAAAGGAACATTTCACAAGGGACATAAAACCGCATTTTTTATTTCTGAAAAACCTTACCTGAGTCTCTTTATCCGCATAGCATCATTTAATTTTGCTTCCCAAGATAAAGCCACTCACTCACTGCTGAGCGTGAGCCACTTATCCTGGTGCCAAAGTGTAGACTAACGTCGACCTTCGCCATACTTTTCCACTCTGAAATATTAATACCTACATAGTAAGTAGAAAGAAAGATATTAGAAAATAAACCTAAAACCGATGAAAGTTACACTATAATTTTGGTATTTAACGTACTTACATAGATTTCCCTCCAGCATACCTGCGAAAGGAGAGTCGAATAAAAGAGATCGTGTGTAAAAGCTATTCGTAAAAATTATCTTTTGGGAAATACAAAGCCAAGCTTGGCACTTTGGCAGTGTCTCATTCCCTTGACCGTTTAAACTCGTGGCCCAACGGCCATTACAAACAGTTTGATTTTTACTTATTGATATGACAAATGAACATCCCCATGGCTTACTTAATGGGACAATTGTTCCACATCCGCTCCGTTAATGATCGGCGAATAAGAGTAACATGGACGTTGGTTATTGAAACATTGAGGTATATATAGGGCTGCCATCCGTCTGGGTTTCCCCGGATTTGTCCTAGTTTGGAGGTCGACCGGGGAGCGTCCGGGCGGGGTTTTTAAAGTTGTCCTGGTAAAACTCGGACATTTTTGTGCCATATTTGAGCAAAACTTTAATCGTAACTCGTAAGCAGTATACAATCTAGTCAAAATAGCCGACGCTATAGTTTATATTGTTAAAAAGCTGTAATAGATAATTAATTTGTATACTTTTATTGAAGTGACAACGTCTAATAAATCGATGAACGCCGGCTGCACGCACGAAAAAGGATGACTCATTGTAGCGTTACGCTAATTGGAACGTTACGCTCATTGTAACGTTACGATCAGAGCGAGAGCGCTGCACGAGTGAGCGAGAGGCACGATCATTTCATCAATGTTTTGTTATGACGTCGTCACGTTAAACTATCCTCCGTAAACTGACTTTACGGACAAACAATTTTTATTTTATTTTTAAGGCCTTTTTTCTGTCCGGGTAAAAAATCAATTTCACCCAAATGTCCGGGGTTTTTAAGATTCTGTCCGGCGTCGGCAATTTCGATGATAGCAGCCCTAGGTATACATATACCTAAGTTGGTGGAAGATACTCTTTGAATGAAAATTCGCGTAACCCACGAACCAGAGGATAATCATTGTAATATAGTGTGGCAACGCCGTCAGTCCTTTGGGCACAGCCGTGCTATTCTGAAAAGTTTATTTGCGAAATCACTTCTGAATCCGCAGTGAAATCATGTGAAACTCTAATAGCACGGCAGTTCCTAATGACAGATGCGGAAGAATTTTTTGATGCCTTTTGTTTTAAGTATATGTGCTTAGTTAAGTATTTAAAAGAACAAATTTTGTTGTACTTTTGACTTGAGTTATGCTTAATTCTTTGCTCTAATGTTAACTTTGTTTCTGGTAATTTATTTGACAGTTTTTTTTTAAGTTTTCTTAGTTAAACAACAAAGAACCCTTAAGCCCTTTCGCGGTTTTACTCAGAATAGCTTCTGATGCTGCGAAGCTGTAACTTGGAATGTAGATATAAATCATGTCTGCAAAATTATGTAATAATATCTGAAGACCTTGCACTCGTTTTTTTAATATTTGACTTTTATTTTTATATTTATCTGTTGTTGAGAATCATAAATGATTTCCCCCCTACTAGTCGTGGCGGGGGGGGATTGTCAGACTCTTACTGACTGAAACCCACCCGTGTTCCTCCAAATACCCTTTGCGTTCCAGATCTGCAGTAACACTTTCAAACAATTCCGTAATTATGTAGCGGCTAATCATTATGCAGTACACTTTTATGTTTGTTTGTCTAGCTGTCAAAATGCAACTACATGTACTGTGTGCAGTGTTACAACGTTAAATAAACAAAAGCAATCACAAGTCAAAGTTCAAATCCGCTTAAATAATTCATGTTACTTGTTACTCATTGTTTTGAAACATGTAAGTTATCGTTGTCGGTTTTGTAGGAGTAACTGTTGTTTTACTTTTTTAACCGACTTCAAAAAAGGAGGTTATCAATTCGACCTGTATGTATGTAATATTTCCAGAACTACCTAGTTTTTTTGTTTTAAGCCTCAGGTGCCCAACTTAAATGGGACTGGGCTGGACATACATATAAATTATCAGCCGTATGTCCATCGAGCGGTGGACCTAAAAACACAAAATTGGTGTGCTGAAATTGCGAGATGGGGCCGCAACTGACTTGGATGTAATTCTTGGGAATTGGCAGGATATGGCAAAAAATCAGGAACAATGGGTGGAGCGGTGGTAGGCCTTTGCCCAGCAGTGGGAAATTACAGGCTGGCTAAAATAATAATAAGCCTCAGATGGAGCGTAATGAGCAGCATCAAGTCTTTGATTGAACTAAAATAAACTGCATCAGATTGCTTGAAGAATCTTGTATGGAATATTTCGTTTTATTTTGCACAGTCTAACTTTTAGATGGGAAGTTTATCATATTCCAAAACAATGAAACATTTAAAGTAATTTAAGCTGTAATAAGATTACATTGTTTATTATTTGTTTGTAGGGTGCAAACAAATATTTGTAGTTAGATTTTAGAGAAAAAAAACAAATACTTGTAAACAAACAGTTTCACATAAAAAATAATGGTCCTTGAATAAAAGGGGAACTTATCATAATAAATCAGTAATAAGTCTTTTTGAATAAAGATATTGCTGATCTCGATAGATATGGGCGCAATATCAATAATTCTGCCTCGGCTTTTTTATGTGCAACTGATACTAGTATTCCACATGTAGTGAGTGCCTCAAGCGGAATGGCAGAATTAGTTAAGTAAGTCATTATATCTGCCCAAATTCTCAAAATAATCGCAGCAAAACGAAATGATATCGAAGAAGTTAACTCCATGTCAAAGTAATTCTCAAAATAGACTTGTAAATAACTAAACAATCCAGATGTAAAGTTAATTGAAATAGCGATACAATAAATATTAACATAATTTATTCTCAATAAATCTTTGGCGCACAATCGTGTATAGCAATTAAATGAATCCTTTTATCAGCGTCTTGTTGCTTGCTACTTGGGTCTAGTATTATAGATTCTCGTTTCATTTCATAATGGCAATTATGATCATTGGGATGAGAACTAACACTAGTGTTTGCAAAAATATTCGTTAGGTTGGTAACATTAACTTCGTTATCAGTTTGTCTACACCGGAACGCAGCTATCATGAACGCGTCCAAAAGATGGCAACATTCGCGAATCAACGGCGACAACTTGACAACACAAAAAACTATACTCGAACTTGGAACGCGCTCGCGCTTAACCGCCATATTTTGTCACGACACTATTAACTTTGTAAAACTTCTTTTTTGGTTAATAAACCACATATAATTATATCGGGGTCGATCAAGTGTTTAATTGTATCGCCCACACAGTTTTTATGTTTTTTTGTTTATTTCTTCCTTCTTGATTTCTTCTTTCTTCCTACTTATTATTTTGTTGTTATCTCTGCTTCATGCATTTCATTTATCTCATTATTAGCATCTGCCTAGCCTTTTTCCCAACTATATTGGGGTCGGCTCCCAGTCAAGCCGAATTCAGCTGGATACCAGTATTTACGTGAAGCGGCTGCCTACCAGACCTCCACAACCCATTGACTGGGGAACACGGCACTTCTAGGCAAGACTGGTGTCAGATTTTCTGGCTTCTGACAATCCGTAACGAATGCCAAAGATTTACAAATGAAAGTCGGGACCAACGGCGAGGCACGGAGGAAACTCGATATGTTAAGATGGTCACCCATTCACAGACCACCCTTGGCAAGCGTTGCTTAACCTCGAAGATCGACCCGATCGGCTGTTATAATTTAGCCACGAGCTCCTCATTCATTTATTTCATATCAATGAATTTAAATTCGATTTCATCAATCAAAATTAATCAAATTGTACATGAACAAGATCTTGTCTTCCCCTGTTTCTTCCAAACTAGTATTTCGCCTGTATCTTGGGTATCCGTGAATGATTTATAAGAAATAGATGCTTTGAATCTTGAATCTACCAGATTTCTTCCCTTTGGGTTTGCAGGTTTCTGTGTTTAATAACCCTCAGCTTATTGTTTAATATTTCATTGATAAATCTTTTTATATAAATAAAATAAAGTTATTATTATACATTTATCGTAACATCTGTCTTTAATTGGGTTTCCTACGACATTACAGCCTCTTACTCCTTTTTTACTTACTTCTATTTCTTCATTAGAAAGTATTACTATTGAGTGTATTTAAGTCTTCTCCTTACTGAGACTTGATTACTTGGTATGTTTTTATTTTATTTTTTATTTGGCATCAAACAGTCATATAATTATTGGCACTATAGTTTTATTGTGGGGAACCAACAACAATGTGATATAATTGTAAAAATAAATACAATAATCTCCTTATAAGTAAAGACGCCTTAAAAATTATAAAATTTTGTAAAGTAAGTTAAGTGATAAAACAAGTAAATTTTGATGAGATGATATAAAATAAATAAATAAATAATACTTTTTAACTTTAATGAGAATAAAGTTCTTTAAACCGAAATTTAGTTTCAGGCTATCAAGAGAAGATCAATGTCTGTAAATTCTCTATTTTAATTGTTTTTGAACGCAGATGACTATTAGTGTCCCTCTTTTGGTTACAGTAGTCGGTTTAAAAAAAATCAATTAAAATAAAAGTTATTGAAGACACATTCATAAAGTTATTTTCAGTGAGGAAAACTACTTTAATATCACCATAAAATCCAAAAACATGCCTAAAAATTGTACCTTCGTTGAACATAATTTACTAGCGCAGCGCAGGAGCATAAAGTGTCAAACATTTACGACGCCTGAATCACACATAATATAGCCCATAAAATTTTAATTCGATTCCATTCTGAAACTGAAGTGAATGAAATTTTGAAACTTCCTGGAGAGGTAGCTGAAAGACTACAAATATTTTTAACCGACTTCAAAAAGGAGGAGGTTCTCAATTCAGTAGGTATGTTTTTTTTCCATGTATGTACAGCGATTATGCCGAGATTTCTGATCCGATTCACGTTTTTTTTTTTATTCGATGAAGAATATGCCATTTGCCATTTGGTCCCATAAAAATTTAGTTCAGTTTCGCCGAGTAGTTTTTATTTTATAAGCATTTTTGTTAATTTCATTAAATGACAGCAAATCTGTCGGGATAGCTGAAATCGCATGTTTGTTTATTGTTTACACCAATTTATACCACGTACGCTGTGATGGGTATGTTAATCTGAGAGTGAACCACTAAAAAGTGAAAAATAAAAAAAAACTTTTTACAAAAAAAAACAACCAGCTTCTAAAAAAATCAGCTGTTCCTTACATTTATGTTCGTATAACTCATCAAAATGTAGGGAAGAGCTGCAGTGCTATTCTGTAAGAACTCACGTGCGAATTCGATTCATATCTCATTTTCGATTACACTTCGTAACTCACCTGAAGTGAAAAGTATTTGATATTCTGACTGTCAAGTTAAGTTCGCTTCACCTATGTTCTCACTTAGTGGCGCTAGTGTAGTTTTCATCAAGTTACAGAATACCAAATACAGTTTTCAGAATCAGAAGTGAGAACTGGAGTGAGTTCTTACAGAATAGCATTGCTGATCCTTTTTTCGCGATTTCATGTTTGATCCCATAGTAAAAGTTGTTCATAATGATAAGTACAATGACCTCTTGAGAGGTTGTTGGTGTTTTATAAATAACCCTGTATATACACTTAAATAAAAAAAACAACTAAGAAAAAATAAGAGCAGTCAAAAGATGGCGTCGAAAAATTCCTCCGCATCGCTGGCCACTGGTAATGTACCTTCCCAAAAAGTTGGCAGCATTACCACGCTGTATGGCAATGCTTATCCTTTGTCCAAGGTAAAAGCCAGCTCTTGGGTCACGCGAAGTGTCAACTAAACGTCTTATGAATATGTTATATTCACACTCAACTTGACAGGGTTGGTCCCACGGAAAAACGTTTTCTATATTCATGAATAGGTACTTACAATATATGAAATAGTTCCATGCATTGGATTTAAATTCACACCCTGACTATAAGGACCACAAATTCAATAGCCCACGGAACCATATGGTCTTCCAACTACCGATCCCTATTTATTTTATTTATTTATTTTACTAGTAGTTTTATTTTATTTTTTGTCAAAGTGTTTGTCTTGTGCGAGTCCCAAAAAAAAACATTTTTCTTTCTTTATTTAAAAATTCCAACCCAATTTAAAATACAAACCAAATTCCTCCAAAGCTTACAAACTCTCACAGTGTTTTTAAAGCGACAACTTCGACGCCGGCGCCGTTTCCCGATACCATCACCCTGGTCTTTTTATTCATATGTTGGTAACTAATTGGCTCTCTTGGTAATCTCGCCACGTTCCCTACGAGGCGATTGTCACGGGTTCGTGCCGGAGGATTCTTGTCGCTGAGTTCTGGTGCGCTAATTAGGTGCCTAGCTATTAGTAGGATTTTGGATTTTTAGTGTTATTTTTTATAGTAGTGTTCGGTTTTGTTGATTTAGTTTAGTTTTGGTTGAAGATTGTGCATCGTAAAATCTTGTGGTGAGGTTGACAACATCATCGTCGTGATCAACAACTGTTGCAGTCCACTGCTGGACATAGGCCTCTCCAATTGCACGCCACTTAGATCTATTATCAAATTTCCGGAAATGAATTTTATCCCAAGAGAGCATACTCCTAGGATGATATCTAAGTATTCCAGTACATGGTCTATCCACGTGCCAAGTTTCATCCAAATTCGTTGAGACGTACTTCACGTCTTAACGGCTTCTAACAAAAAGACAGTGTTACTTTCGCGTTTATATATGTCACTGGAAAATTGTAAACGCCGTAACATTGTAAAATATCGCGTCAAATTGTAAACTATTTTTTCTTAGTAAGACTCGGATAAATTGGAAGCTATTGAATTTGATTAGGATTTATCGTGCACAAAACGCTTTTTTTTGATAATAGTATCGAGAAATTATAATTTAGAAAGATTTATTACCATCTTACGTATTCCTATATAAAGGCTTTTGAAAAAAAAAATAGGTCGTATGTTCCAAGTCGCAATACGAACAGAACAGGCTTTCTCAGAGCGATACATAGCAATTAACTCTGCACTCAAATATGCAGCGAATAAATTCAACTTAGATAATATCGCCTTAATTCTAGTTTTGCAGCCAATGGAACTACTAGTGTTGTGCCGACCGGTCTGATTTCCACGGGATACTCCGGGAATTCTGTATTGAGTCTCGAGTTAAATTTTGTTGATAAATGAACGAACGGAGGGTTTGATGATTTTGAGTGATCCATTTATTATGGCCCTTCATATAAAGCATAAGCGTAATAAGCCTTTTAACGATCACACAGCTGGAGCACAGGGCTCCTCTCTAGGAGAGGGAAGGGGCCGTAGTCCACCACGCGTGCACAGTGCGGGTTGGTGAATGTCACATGTCTTCGAATTTTTAGTTTTCCTTCAACGTTTTGAGAGCAGCGGATATGAAATTAATTACACAAAGTAATGCGCCTGGCTGAGTTTGAACCCGCGATCTACAATTCGTAAGTTCTCAGCGGTTACCACTCGGCCACCACTGCTGCAATGGCCTTTCGAATGACTGGAAATCACTGTATGGCAAAAGCAAGTTTCTTAGTTTTGCCTTCATTAGCTTAGATGTTAGATGGATTGATGCCAGATAAAATAACTTGAGCACTTTTTTGCAAGTGTTAAAGTGGCATTGATAGTTTTTAGGGTTCCGTACCCAAAGGGTAAAATGGAACTCTATTACTAAGACTCCGCTGTCCATCCGTCCGTCTGTTATCAGGTTGTATCTCATGAACTGTGATAACTAAACATTTGAAATTTTCATAAGTACTAAAAAGCAGAATAAAATAAATATTTAAGGGCTCCCATACAACAAACTTGATTTCTTTGCCGTTTCTTGTTATAAATAATGGTACGGAACCCTTCGTGTGCGAGTCCGACTCGCACTTGACCGATTTTTCTGTTTCAACAAGATATTTAATTGTCGGTACTACCTGAAATTGGCACAAAGATATAACTAGTGCCGCACTACAAAAAAAAATTGTTGAACAATGTCCATGACACTATAAGAGTAAGAACAATGTGAGTATCCATCATTATTACCATCATTTTACATGACAGATATTCACAGCTGGACTTGCCCCCAGTAACGCCACCAGTCCTGTACTTCTCGCCTCATGGGTATGCCGTGCCTACCTAGTCATGCCTTTTAACATTGCGTATTCCGATACGCGGTCGCCATTCCAGAACATTTCAAGCATGGACTCAAAAAATTGCAATTTATGTGTTTTCTTTCGCATTTCTCCAAGTTCCCGTACAACACCGACCATCCCTACCAGCCCACACGTATTGAAATTGAGATGTTTGATATTGATTATGGCTGCGTGGGAGGATATTAATTGGTTGTAGTGATATTACTAATTATTTTACAATCTGGGACTATCGCGCTCCTTGTTGACAGGCCCTTGAAAGTTGTAAGTTAGTTTGTTAACAGGTTTAGACGTGTAGCTTCAATAGGGATGTTTCCTGAGTAAACAATATATGATTATGTTTAGTCCGTCAGTTAGATTATAGAAAAATATTGGACACGTATTTTTCCCTTTATCAAATCTATAAAAACTGACGAAGATACAAAGCATCAAAGATCAGGAGTGGGGGCCTGTGACGTCACGGCGCGGTAAAACTTGTAGCGAGTAGAGATGTCACACGAGTTTTCAACGCACTGTATCGTCTTCATTTTTTGTTTACGTGAAAAAAGAAAAATTACGTGTCCAATATTTTTTGGAAATCTATCCGATGGACTAATTAGATTTTTTTAGTTAACTCCCTATTGAAAAAAAAAACAACAAATGAGGGATCATAGTAACTGGTGGTAGTAAACGCTTTAAGCTCTTAAGAACAGCCAACCTTGATAATAATCATACTATAATCATTTCCTTCGAAGGACTTCTACTGATAGACATAGGTCTCCAAGTTTTGCCACATTTACCAGTTCTCTGCTTCTCACATTAGGCAGATTCGGCGGGCTAGAGGCGTTAGGACGAGTTTTAAACGTACCTGATCGCGTTAATGCGTACGTACATATGTCAGTTTGTATACAAATTAAGCAGTTTTCCTTTATTATTCAACGTAAGTATGTATTAAAATTCGCACTTAGACTACGGTATTTCTTTTTCTTGGCTTTTTTTTTCCTCCAAAATCGGAGATCCTTCAAAATCTTCAACTTCAGTCATCAAATTACTTCTTCCGCTATGACGCAGCGGAAGGGACTGTCAGACTCTTACTGACTAAAACCCATCCGTGTTCTTTCTAATGCCCTTTGCGTTTCAGGGCCTCGCTCACAATAGCCTGCAAGACGCTCCGTGGTGTTATTGACGCACCTGATCTGCAAGCTTTGCTGGCTCGCTTCTTTGTCCCGGACAATTATTTATTTATTATTTATTTATTAAAACTTTATGCACTAGTAAAAAAAACTGTACAAAGGCGGACTTAATGCCATAGGCATTTTCTACCAGTCGACCTTAGGGTAGTGCAGAGACAACATGGCAGGTGCAACATAAAATAAAGACAAACAGAGAGGGAAAAATACAATCATATATACATATATACATACATACAAATAAAATTAACAACGGCATTGAGAAAAACGAATCCTACGAATTAACGCTGTGATGATTCTACCAACTTCTTGCGAATGTGCTCACGTGCTTTCACCTTAAAGGACCACCGACTAGTTACTACTACTACTACTAGTACTACTAGTAGACTAGTAGACAATTACTCCCGGAGCAGAAAGCACAGACTATTTGCTGTGCCTCTTTGTCGCACTGTAGCTCGTGCTAAGTCCCCAATACCTCGCACTCTGGCTGCACTTAATGATCTCTTGGACTCTAATTCAACAATTGACCTGTTTGCGGATGAATGGACGAAGATTTTATTGGCATGTCAGAAGTACTATGAGAGAGATTTCAGGAAGTGATTTTACTGTAGTGTTTTCATTATGTCATAGTTATACCTAATCTTAAGTTAGTTAGAATTACTGTAATTGCTGTAATTGGTTTATATTTGTTACCGTTGCAATTACACAAATAAATAAATGACTCTTTCGAACACATTCCGCAACCCTGGTAGGCACTGGTCCCATTTGGCTCCATCTGCCGAGGCTGAGTCTTCCATTCCCCAGAACTAGGAATACTTTAATTATATCAAGAATGATTTTAGACTTTGCTCTCGATGCAGTATATTTAAAGTAACATAAAAAGGTTGGTACCATTGAAATCGGTCAATTTTATGCAACCAAACACAATGTCCTATGCTTTGATTGATCATAATGATTGTTACTCTACAACGAGTCTTGTTTGTTGCAGAACAGTTTGAGGTATATTTCGAACTAGTAGTGACCCACGGTTTCACCCGCGTAGTTCCCGTTCCCGTGGGAATACGGGGATAAATATATTTGCCTATGTTACTCGCTGATAATGTAGCTTATTCATCAATGAAATGTTGAAATCGGTCCAGTAGTTTCGGAGCTTATTCAGTACAAACAAAACTTTCCTCTTTATAATATTATGTAGTATAGATGTCATTAGGTACTTACTTTATCAGAAAATGTTGTTTAAAGATATGCATAAACTGGCTAACGATACTCAATCTCAATATCAAAATGTGCATAACATAAATAATTTCATTCAGACATGGTTTGAATAGTAAAACTGTTAGCTATCGTTTAATTGCTGGTAACATATTGACAGCTTCTGTCAACAAGTTATGAGTTGTAACTAGTAGAACTACTAGTTAACGGGTACCCGTTTGCAAGAGAAATAGTTGACAGTCGGATAAGTTGTAAAATGCTGAGGCTGAGGCTTCGGACATGGTGGTGAAATACCGCGAATGCTGTGGTGAGCACAGAGTATCAAACATATGAAACTGCTGTTTGCGTCCATAAGTTTTTTTTTTCTTTGTTTTTGCCGAATAAGCTCCAAAATTACTGGGCCGATTTTAATAATTTTTTCATCAACTGAAAGCTACATTATCAGCTAGTAATATAGGCAATATTTTATCTCCATATTCCTACGGGAACGGGAACTACGCAATTGAAAGCCGCGGGCACTGCTTATTTATTGATAAAGATCGTCAGTTAACATTGGAAATACTGTAAGACTTACTATCAAATTTAAAAAAGAACGTGTTATAGTTTTGCAAAACAATATTACGCGAAAGTATCTCCAAAGTATGATCCATTGGGGCAATTTTCGGCATTCACGGGCGATGTCAAGTCACCGCAAAATGGCAAACTCCGTAAGATAACAACATACCTTGAGAGATTGTAAACTCTCGATTTTGTCAAATAAACATTTTTGACTGAACTGAACATCTACTTTTACGCATCAAAATTTGATAGTCTATAACCTCTCGAAGTCAGTCTCTGGTCCATAGGGCACTACTACTCGCTACAAGAATACGCGATGCACTCTTTACACTTTACTCGCGCCCTCATCCGCTCTAGTCACCGCGTCCACTGTGTACAAGGCCTTAGAGATATTTGCAAGGTGGCCATCACGCTATGTGAAGTGTCTATTTTGCATTTGCTCTTTGACACCATGTTGTGGTCATATTTTGGTCTTTGACTCGACGAGTTATGGTAGTGTCTAATGTATTAATGAGTGGGTGGTCTTCCTTACAAAATATTTTAAAACGCAATAACTCCGTGTCACTGAGCTCGTGGATTGCGTAACCAATGTAGCTAGAATACACTTTTTGGCTAGATTGTATAATATATTGCCTCCTATGCCAGCCCGTCAACCCCGCTTCACAGCTTCCAACTACTGCAACTACCAAGCGCCAGAATCAGCAGTAGCGAGAACCAGAAAAACTCAACTGTTTTGGATCCGACAACGAAATTAATCAGCAAAGAATCGTTGAGGAAATACAAAACTTTTTGGCTTAGTAGCGGTTTCGCCCAAATTTTGCTCGCCCGAATTGGGCGAATGAACTACTTTCGATTTTTAATATTTTTTAGGGCCAGTTTCGCCCGAGACTAATTTAATAGTGGGCGAATCAGGTCAGGTAAAATATGGTGATTGTGCGAACGAAATTAAGGCGAAACCGCTACTAAGCCAACTTTTTTACAAAAAAATACAACCGACTTCTAAACAAAAAAAAAGGTAAAACAACAAGCATCAGCTTTCGAATATACAAAGAACCATTAAAATCGGTACAACCTCTAAAAAGTTAGTAAGTTAACCTCCTCCTTTTTTGGAAATCGGTTAAATACCGTAATCCCACAATGTTAGCATATGCAATTGGAGTAAAAGGATTTATCATCACAATTTCAACTGAAAAAACTTTTATCCATAATTCTACGAACGTAAGAGAGAGACGGAGATATGCAGGAAGAAAAGCACTATTTATTTACACAACATAATCGAAATCGAACTGACAATTCATAGTAGAGCCTGTTTGCTGATATTCTTATTATACAAGAATGATATGTATGACAAAAAATCTGTCCAACCCCCAAAAGAGTACACAGCTATTGAAAATTCATCTCTTGAACGTAATCCACCCATAACTTAACCCCATTGATCGACACCAAGAATTTTATCGCCATTTCGAAACCTATAAATTATACACACAAAAGAGATCTGGAAACCAAACAAACATTTTGTTTATAAAAGAGAACACACGTCAAATCAAAGTCTGTACAAGAACCGAATCAAAGGAGACGAGAACAAAAGGATTTTGTGCACTACAACACACATATTCAACCATATTCAACCACGCCGTCACACAATAATCGCCCATATATTGTCTGTATAAGGCTGATAATACAGTGGTGCGTCAATTCCTGAAATACAGAAGTTTGTCGAGGGGTGTACCATCAAACGGTAGTGCAGTAATTAAACGGATTTGTTCCCGTGTTTTGTTGGTGTTACGTAAGTACTGAAAGTTTTTGTGCAAGTATTTTGAGTTCCGGTGCATTTTGATGCGCTTGCGCATGTGTTACGTAAATGATCTGCTTACGTCAAGAGGATGGATAGCAATGCTAATTTTATAAATATCGGTGGTATAAATTCTGTTATGGGTAACTAATAATTCACTCGTGTTTTGTTTCAGATTTTCTCTCAAAATTCTTGTAAATGCCAGTTATCAAGATGACGAGGACATTATTTTGGTGGCCAAGCACGTGTGGTTGAGTGTACCCCACCAAAGTTCCAAATTAATTGATCTTCTTTCTGTCACTCAAAATCTTCTTTGACCGGAATATATAAAGTAGAAGAAAACCAAAAAATAAATTCTAACAAATGTTATGAATGTGAATGTGGGTTTGTTTGTTACGCTTTCACGCCCAAACCACTAAACCGATTTAAAAAAATTCTTTCACCAATAGAAAGCTACATTACCAGTTTGTAACATGGGCTATATTTTATCCCCTTAATCCCACGGGAACGGGAACTACGCGGGTGAAACCGCGCTGCGCTGCGCTAATTACCCAGAAAAATCAATGATAAAAATAAAACTACTACTAAAAATTAATTCACACCTTTCCATTATTCACACCTTTCTCTTTAAAACAATACTAATTATAATAACTACTAATTACCACTAAACGGTCGGCACACTGTATGCATTCTTCTGTGAATTATTTACCATTTACCAAGTTATGGTTTTCGGTTCGTTAGTTGTATGTTTGTTTGTTAATTAGTTTATGAATAGACGCCTTGTTGTGCTTTGGTCGAATTTTATTGGCGGGTAATTAATTTTTAATGGGAGTGTTCTCGCTTATTTTTTGTTGTTCTGTTTAATTGTTTTTTGGAATAGAAAATATTGGAATCAATTCATTGTAGTATACTAGCGGAATAATTTAAAAAAAGATTCTTATATTTAGGTTTAAAGGTTCTTTATTCTCAGAAGATTATTTAGTTTGATTTATCAACCTTACATGTCAATCTGCTCAGAGTATGGCCATCACACAGCTGAAAAAAGACCTTTTCCAAGGCCACAACACCCAACATTTATTCAAAGAAAGCCTTATTTTTTTAATGCTTGAATATTACATTCAACATTTGTTCAAATAAAGCCTTATTTGAATGAAAGTTGGTCGTAATATTCAAGCACTAGCTGCTGCCCGCGACTTCGTCCCCGTGGAATCCCCGATTTTAAAACATTCTTTATCGCTGCTCCGCTCCTATTGGCTTAAGCGTGATGATATATAGCCTAAAGCCTTCCTCGATAAATGGTCTATTCAACCCAAATAATTTTTCAATTCTAACCAGTAGTTCCTGAGATTAGCGCGTTCAAACAAACAAACAAACTCTTCAGCTTTATAATATTAGTATAGATTAAAAAAATCGCCTCGCATTTACAATTTCGCCTTTTTTACAATTTCAATTTTGACGATGGGGCACGCTTACCTGGTAGTAACCTATTCACTCTAGACTTAAAGACTAAAAGCCAGGTTGTTCTATCAGGAAACATAGATTCCGGCAGGGAATTCCGCTCCTTAGCTATACTCAGAAGAAAAGTATATACATACATATTCCCAAAACGTTTTGTGCGTGTCGTGTGAGTACCGAGCTTATTAGAAGTTTACCTCTGCTGGTAATACTTGGTTCTATAACTAGTATACTTGGTGCATCGTCCTCAAATATATGAAGTATTTTTTGTATACCAAATTTTGTAAAACATTTATTTGAAAAGAATAACTATTGAGTTTCTTGTCCGTTCTTCTTCATAAGAATCTACCTTTGCGAATGGACGCTAGAGTCACTTAATTATGGTAACTTAATGATGACTTTCAAAAGTACCGTCTAATGGCCTAATTGAAAGAAACGTTTTGACTTTGACTTTGACGGGTGCGGGTGGGATGGGGTACCTAAAAAGGGACTCCATTACGTCCACTCTTAACTATTATCTACTCTATCTACTGTTTTAGATGGGAAAAAGTAGTGGCGCAACAAATTCTTTAGCATTCATTTATCTATTGCCATCCAATGAGGATTATTCACCATCTCAATCTTCAAATTTCGAACTACAACATTTTTTTTTATGGGAAATCATCAAATGACTTCAGAATCATACTTTTACTGACTTAAACCCACCCGTGTTCCTTCTTGTGCCCTTTGCGTTCCAGGGCCGCGGTGACTCTTTCGAACAAATTCCGCAACCAACTATAGTACACCCTAAGGAACATTATAAATGAGAATGTAAGTGTGTTTGTTACGCTTTCACGCCTTAAACACTATTCAGATTTTAAAAATTCTTTCACCAATAGAAAGCTGCATTACCAGTTAGTAACATGTGCTATATTTTATCCCCTTATTCCCATAGGAAGAGCATATTATAATGCGAAGGTGATTTTTGTTTGTTAAGTACGCCCGAATCACTAAACCAATTTTAATGAATTTTGGTACAGAGATAAATGGCTGCCTATTTAAAAACTTGAAGGCGAGCAAAAATACAAGCAAAAGCTCGTGACTAATAAAATCATTCCCAGCCACATGCACAGTTCCAAATTCGCGTCAAAGTATCGAAAGGCGACAAATCACTCGTTGACATTGTATTGTATCAAATAGAGCTGGTAAAGTGCCGTCATTGGTCTACAATACAAGCGCTACAATTGAATAACGATTTTAATGCGAACACGGCGAACAGGGGTCCCAAACTGTAGTGTTGGGATTTGTTAGACAGGAATTTTGTCGATAGGTTCAATTTTATTTTATTTTGTTGGTGTTTAGTTAATGGTAGGGGCAGTGATGGCCAAGTGGTAACGGCCCCGACTTACGAATTGTAGGTCGCGGGTTCAAACCCAGCCAGGCGCATTACTTTGTGTAATTAATTTGATTACCACTGCACTCAAAACGGTGAAGGAAAACGTGAGGAAACCGGCATATCCTAGAACTAAAAATTCGAAGACATGTAATATTGAACAACCCGCACTGCGCCCGCGTGGTGGATTACGGCCCATTCCCTCTGCTAGAGAGGAGGCTTGTGTCCCAGCAGTGGGAACGTTAAATAGCTGATTATGCTATGCTATAATTAATGGTAACAGTTTATGTGACATTGGTCTTTGTGGCGTCTCATTTTCAACCACAGCCTTTTCTGTTATGTCTCTTTTATTGCTGGTTAGATAAAAATAGCCAAGGGATTGTTCAAGAGTATAGAAATTACAAAAAAAGAACAATTTTACTGAAAAATAATTTCAATGTATATCATGATGGCACGTAAATATTGTCACAATTTTGTTGAATAATCTGTAACTAAGCAACCACAGCCACACGGGTCGATCTTCCAGGATAAGCAACGCTTCCCGAGGTTGGTCTGTGGATGGTTGACCATCTTAATATATCGAGATTTCTCCGTGCCTCGGAAAACACGTTGAGCCGCTGGTTCCAGCTGTCATTTGTAGATCCTTTGGCAGTTGATACAGATTGTCAGAACTTCTGACAATCTGTATCAACTGCCAAACTCAGAAGCCAGAAAATCTGACACCAGTTTTGTTACCCCGTTGTGGAGGTCTGGCAGGACGCCGCTCCACGTAAAATACTGATACTCAGCTGAATTAGTTTGACTGGAAGCCGACCTCAATATAGTTGGGAAAAGGCTGGGCAGATCATGAATCTGTAACAAAGTTGATTTTATTTGTAGACTTATTAAATAGCACATTCAGAAGAAAGGCTGAAATGATCTGGCGAAGTTGATAGAACAGTCTTCTTTTCTTTAAATGTCAAGTCCATTTGTCATAGTCATCGATCACCAACTCAGCAGAACTGTCAGACATCACTAAACTGTCGTGCATTTATCCGAGATGCGGCTCTTCAACTCGAGACGAGTATATAGGGGACTCAT
Source organism: Hecatera dysodea (assembly GCA_905332915.2). NCBI lineage: Eukaryota > Metazoa > Arthropoda > Insecta > Lepidoptera > Noctuidae > Hecatera > Hecatera dysodea. The sequence goes on along the minus strand of HG995309.1, from coordinate 13,915,169 downwards.
TTGATCAAATATCATTATCTCGACCCCGACGAGTATGCCAAAACATTTAGTACAAGGTTTCAGTACTGTTATACATAATACTACACCTTTTATTTCGATGGTCAAAGGGCTAAATAAGAATCGATCTTCCAAAGGCTTAGGAAAAAATTTCGAATTCTATTAACGATGGCTATTGTCGAAATTATTTCCAATGTAGCTATAGTGAAAATTGGATAACTGGGACCTTAAGGGATCTACAATTTTTTTTCGAAAGAGTCACCGCGGACTTGGAACGCAAAGAGCACTAGAAGAATCAAGGGTCGGTAAGTAAGAGCCAGACACTCCCTTCCGCTCCGCCCAGAGCGGGAGAAGTCATTTGATGATTTCCCATCCAGAAATAAAAGGGACACGTGACATGACGATACCGTTTGTCAATCCCATACGTTTCTGACGTTTTGGCAATCGCTTTCGCACCAGCAAAAACAACGCTCGCTGAGATGGGTCCGTCTATGGATGATCTAATAGGTACAAACCGAAACCTCTTCGTGCCTCGGAAAGCACGTTAAGCCGTTGGTTGGGAAGCTATACTATCCCCGAGTGTCATAGACTATATTTTATCCCCATATTCCCACGGAAACGGGAACTACGGGGGTGAAACCGCGAGGCATTGCTAGTATACTATAAAACGTATCGAAACATGTGCCACATTCGTTCCCTCCCCGACTTTTGCCTAACGAGCCAGCCCGCGCCGCTGAGCCATTAGCGTTAAATCCCCTAAATAATAATAACTGACCCAGCCTGTCCCTTGCTGCCCCTCTCAATGACCCCGTTAAGCCGAGGCCCGTATCCCACAGGGGATGCCCTTAGCGAAGCGGTCATTTAGCTTCTAGTAGTTTTTAGCCCTGGCTGGGGGCCTTAAATTCATTTGAGGCCACCACAGGATTGTCCGGTTAAGCAGTAACCAGCCTTAGTGTGCTGAACTGCGAGTGGTCCATTACAAAAAAAAAAAAATGCCACATTCGTTAAGATAATCTGTCCTTAAGAAGAAACATTGTCTTCTAACACTTGTATCTATAACAACTCTTCCTTCTCTATAATAACACTCATTATCGCTTTTTTCCTACCGTTTCATGTTAGCCAGCGAAAGTTAACTAATGATCAGAAAATCAACTCCATTGCTGCGTTTGTTAGCAATAGTTTCACCGACCGGAAAATTAATGAATCAATGGACAGCGTCCATGTAAAGTAGACAAATGAGACTCGTAAAGAAAAAACGCCCGCATAACTTTTTCGAACACTTTCTCAAACTGAAAAGATTCTTAATTATTTGAAGGAGGAAAGTGAAATACTAAAATCTTTGGCGTCGTGTGTTCTGAAAGAGAAAAAATGTTCAGTAATAAAGTGTCTTGAATTAGCTATCACCCAGTTTGGTTCCGCTGAGGATTTGTAGGGGAGCCAATATTCAGGGGGGAAGATGGAAAGTTACCAGAAAAACGTGATTGTTCATGCTGTGTGAGTCAATATAAATATGTCCTAGTACATAATTGATCCACAATATCCATGGTTGAGATATTACTATGACTTTGATTAATCATTGATTATAAATATTATGTCAGCGGTGCATAGATAATTGGGTATTTTACTTCTTATAAAAATTATAATTCTACTTAGTCCGTCCGTTGGATTTTCAATAAATATAGGACACGTATTTTTTGTCATTTCAAATCGTACAAAAATATAAAGATAAACCGCATCTAAGTTCAAGAGAAGGCTGGTGACGTCACGTCGCTGGTAAAAAATGTAGCACGTAGTGACGTCACGCTTTCAACACACTGTATCGCCTTCATTTTTTGTTTACGTGAAAAAAGAAAAAAATACTTATCCAATATTTTTTGGAAATCTCAGATAGATTTCCAAACGGACTAAGTAATTAGATTTTTTCATTAAAATACCCTATTCCATTCAATGTTCAAAGATGTGCTTGTCCAATATTTTAATTGAATAACTCTTCGGTTTATTCTCTGTCAATTTGAGGGAGAAACTCATAAAACTAATAGAGTTCATCTTAACTAATATTTCTGTTAATTTGCTTTTTTGTGTCTGTGCCGAATAAATATTTTCTGTTCTATTCTAAATAAACCACCTCTTGAATCGGGAATTCCCATAAAAACACTAGGCGTGGCAACACTAGCTCGTAGTTTTATGCGTCGATAGTGGTCTCGTTCGGATATAACGCCCCATTAGTTTTTATGTCCAGTGTTGCAAGCTGACAAATAATATTTTTCCTCAAAGTCGTTAGTGTCAACTGGACGATTTTATACGCAGTTTCTATTTAAGATAACCTGTGAAATGTTCTAAGTAAAACTAGTTGTATGAGATGACTTGACTTTATTTATTTGTCTTGTAATAAAATATTGATCGCGTGTTGATCTTGCAAAAATATGGGTGTTGCCAGAAGCAAAATTTACAATTGTGAGAGAGATTTTACAATTAATTGTGGTGTTTTGACATGCAATCAAAACTAACATAGTTTACTGGTGACAGTGGAAATGATGACATTTTATAATATTCTTGTACATATAATGTATCTTGCTATCAGTTTGTGTACACAGTCTGGTCGTCTGGCTTTGACTCTTGTGTTCAATAGACATTATAAAAAGTTCCTTTTGAAAAATGATCAGTTCTAGTTTAAGCATACTGGAGCGTTTATAATGTATCTACATCGATCGATACAAAACTGCGATTTAATAAATCAATAAACAACTGACAAAATTATTATGCAAAACAATAAATTGAAATCCATGTGACGCCATGTTTCATTGCATGATAAAATGCATCTTATTTTACTCCCACGGGAGTTTTTGTCTTACGTAAAAATATTTTTACTAACAATGGCAATACCTACCGTCAGGATGCTAAAAAGGAAATATCTTAAAAAAATATTGACGTAGGATACCTATTTTGTTAAAAAAAACGAAGGTTCGTATTTGAATTTTTTATATCCGCCGAAAATTTGGCGCGTAAAAAATCCTCATTGATTTCTTTTTTTTAATGCTTGCAGCCAGGAATATTTTTTTATCGGGATAAAGATCTTTCCAGCCGGTAGTAAGGACATATCGATTGAATACTAAAATCTATGACAATGGCGAGTGATGTTTTTACATTTTTCGACAGGGGAACCGTTTTTACAACCGGACATTTTAATAAAATCACATTTATAGTTCATTGTTGTCTGTTTGTGATTTATTATTGTGTCATTGTCATCTGATGTCAGGATGATTGGAAATGTCAATGAATGATATCGGTATTGTAGGTTAAGTGCAACGTTTGACTCACTTTGCCGTACATTACGCTTTTTGCATGCAGGCTGGTTTGAATGTTAGAAATTGTCCTTCAATGGATGGTTTGCAATAACCGTCAATTGTCCTTTAATATTACAGTTGTTGTTGAAGATAATCTATACTTATAATAAATCTGTAGAGAGGTCAAATCTGTACAAGGAATATATTTTCAAAATAACTATCAGGGGGTGATTAGTGATCGATACTGGTGCCAAAAATGCAATCAGTAAAATTTTTGTCTGTCTGTCTGTCTTTCTGTCTGTCTGTCTGTCTGTCTGTATGTTCTTTATAGAAACAAAAACTACTCGACCGATTTTAACGCAATTATTCTTCATACTCCTGGGCAGGTTATAGTATACTTTTCATCACGCTACAATCAATAGGAGCAGAGCAGTGAAGGAAAATGTTTGGAAAACGGAAGAAGTTACTCCATTTTTTAAGCTTCCGTCACGTGTGTAGCCTTAATGGTTAAAGTTACATAGAAATCATGTATTACGGAAATGTTAGTACCTACATAAATTTATCTAAAAAATATCCCGAAACAGCATGTCTATCTTTTGTCAATTTTAAACCGATTGGGCTGAGAGTTTCAAAATCGAGGGTAAAGTAACTATTCCACGCGGACGAAGTCGCTGGCAGAAGCTAGTCTTATCATAAAACGGTTTATGCCCGCTAATCTACATCCCTTTTTTGTTTTTTTTTAGTCATTCGCATTTGTTTTATTTAATATGTTGTATATTATCAAGTCCAAAGACATATGACGTCAAACAAAGTGAAAACCGCACCTACCGCAAACGCATTGGGAAATTATACATACCTACATACATCCTACATATTATTATATTTTCGACAGGTTACAGACAAGCCTCACACATTCCCTAAATTTTGGAAACGTTTTGGTTGCAGAGCTTTTTATTTTGAACTAGCGACCAGTCCCGGCTTCGCACGGGTGCAATGCTGATATACTCGTACTACAAAATGTCTCTGTCATATACAATGTTCATCGCTTTATATGAAAAAAATAATGTATTTATTTACGACATCACATTAGAAAGCTCTAAAATTATCAGTATTTCTCTACTATACTATGCATGTATTATACATAAAAACCTTCCTCTTAAAAAAAAACCGCATCAAAATCCGTTGCGTAGTTTTAGAGATAAAGCATACATAGGGACAGACAGACAGCGAGAAGCGACTTTGTTTTATACTATGTAGTGATTTCGATTAATTTTTTTAATCATACTCATGAATCAATCTGCCTAGCCTTTTCGCAACTGTGTTGGGGTCGGCTTCCATTCCAACCGAATGCATCTGATTGGTTCTCAGTATTTTAAGCAAGACTCTTGTTAGATTTTTCTGACTTCTGGCTACTCAGAACGACTGGTCAAAGATGTCCAAATGACTGATGGTACCAACGGCTTACCGTGCTTTCCGAGTCACGCAGTAAACTCGGTATGAAATAGATGGTTACCCGACTTACCCGTCCAGGAACCGACCTCGGCAAGTGTAACTTAACTTTGAACATAGACAAGTGCGGCTGTTTTTATTTAAGCCACGATCTTCATCTAAGAGACTATAGAGGAAAATATATAATTTTCAAAATTGGTTAATTCTGAAATCTATCGTCTATATCTACTCGTATATATTCAAACAACAGACAAGTTCGCGTGATCTTCGTGATACTGGCATGATACAAGGCAGAACATTGTTTATACCTTCGTCTATTGAGTTTCAAACGAACGCTCGTTCCAACTGTATTGAGTTTCCGAACGGATTGTGTTTCAGGACATCGAGTTAGACCATAGACTACAATTTTTTGTATTGTTTGTGATAAGCTTATTTTGTTTGTATTTTTTTTTGTCCTGATTGTTTTTGTAATAAGTCGTAGCCTTTTAATTAAGAATAAAAATATTATCTATTAGTTACCTATGGTTTCTTAAGTGATTTTCCATTGATTGTTCTTTCGTTTATGGAACTCAACAAAAACCTTTGGAATTTACAAAATGAAAATAGAAGGATAGGTAGGTACTTTTGAAATAAGCAGTTCCTTTGTAATAAAACTGTATTGTTATCTTTTACTTATTTTCTGTGTGTACCATAAATAATAAAATAAATTAAGATAATTTACCTACCTACATATTATATCAACGGCCATAGGTACATTACATCAAATACGCGAATGATAACCTTATCTTTCCTATTAAGATCATTGACAGCGGTTACGGGAAGTCAACTACCAGTCTTAGGTACCACTGAGTATCATATTAACCAATAACTAACTGGGTTATGGAGTCAGAAAGTCAGGCGCACATGTGAAATAATGAGTCATCAAAAACATAACTTGTAAAAAAAAACAAGTTTCACAACTCAGTTCTTGTTTTTACGGTAAAAAGCTGTGAGATCCATGTAATACCAAGTCGGTTAATTCCATAGAAATATAATTATAATAATACTTTATTCATACACATCCTTACAACATGCTTAATACATAGCAAAGTTTACAATAGTTAAGGCGCATAAAACTTGAAACCCTTTTTCCTAAACTAGGAATATCTGTGACTTAGGAGTCAATATTCTGCTGCGGGTGCTGCGACTCCCAACGCTCGGGAGGGTGCCGAGATGGAGTGCCAGTAATGGTCCCATTTCGGCCTCCTCCAGAGACAAGTCGTCCGCTGTGCTATTGCGCAGTGGCTGATGCCTGGGGACGGTGAGCGTGGGTGGCTCGCCGTCCGATACCAGGTTGAGTCGACGACGCGTTGTGTTCCACGCGCGCCGCAAGGAGCCGTCAGCACCGAGGACGGGGCCCCATAGGGTCGGTGCCTGCTAGGGTTGCGGAATTTGTTCGAAAGAGTTACCGCGGCCCTGGAACGCAAAGGGCACAAGAAGGATCACGGGTGGGTTTTAGTCAGTAAAAGTCTGACACTCCCTACCGCTCCACCCAGGGCGGGAGGGGTCATTTGATGATTTCCCATCCAAAAAAAAAAAAGGAGTCAATATTCTACTGCCACTTAGACACATACCTTGAGGAAATTGAGAGCTGTCAAGGACCTTCTGTTTTAAGTTATTACGTAAGTAGCTAATCTAACAACATCATCGTCATAGTAACCATATCAATATTAAATATCTCTTATGTTTTTAATAAATAGATTGATTGGCCATCGCATGAAAACACAATGTATCTCACAAGTAATACATATTATATTAAATTATATTGTTTAGTGCGTGTATATTCAGGCTTCTAGTTCTATCCATAGGGGTTGAAAATGACCTGAAATGTTTCGATAAAAGGTACGGGGCTTGACTTGGCGGGGGCACTGCCATACCCCCAGATAAACCAGCTGCATTCAATAAGACTGGAAGTCGACCCGAAAATAGTTTGGAAACGGCTAGCCATTTCGTAAATCGAAGTTAATTTAAAACTTACCCATTGACAAGACATCCGCACTAATAAACTAAAATAGGTAAGTACATATTACGATTGAACTTAGCAATCAATTGGCATTTGGCATCTAATCGTCTTAATGGATTGCAATTGCCTCGTCCTTGCTTCGCGGAATTGAAGAGCTCTTGTTTCAGTTAATGTCGATTGCTTTGCATTTTGTCTTTTAGAGGTTTTTTTAACTTAACATTTTTCTTTATTGTGTATTATATGTATCTACGTATGACAAAAAAAAAAGAAAAGTCTATACTAGAGACTACTAATGTTTTTTTCTTTCCTTGAACGCGTTAATCTCAGGAACTATTGGTCTGATTTGAAAAAATATGTCAGTGTTAGATAGCCCATTTATCGAGGAAGGAACTAATAGGCGCGGAGCACAGACAAGAGGGACAGACAGACAGCGAGAAGCGACTTTGTTTTATACTATGTAGTGATTTCGATTAATTTTTTTAATCATACTCATGAATCAATCTGCCTAGCCTTTTCGCAACTGTGTTGGGGTCGGCTTCCATTCCAACCGAATGCATCTGATTGGTTCTCAGTATTTTAAGCAAGACTCTTGTTAGATTTTTCTGACTTCTGGCTACTCAGAACGACTGGTCAAAGATGTCCAAATGACTGATGGTACCAACGGCTTACCGTGCTTTCCGAGTCACGCAGTAAACTCGGTATGAAATAGATGGTTACCCGACTTACCCGTCCAGGAACCGACCTCGGCAAGTGTAACTTAACTTTGAACATAGACAAGTGCGGCTGTTTTTATTTAAGCCACGATCTTCATCTAAGAGACTATAGAGGAAAATATATAATTTTCAAAATTGGTTAATTCTGAAATCTATCGTCTATATCTACTCGTATATATTCAAACAACAGACAAGTTCGCGTGATCTTCGTGATACTGGCATGATACAAGGCAGAACATTGTTTGTACCTTCGTCTATTGAGTTTCAAACGAACGCTCGTTCCAACTGTATTGAGTTTCCGAACGGATTGTGTTTCAGGACATCGAGTTAGACCATAGACTACAATTTTTTGTATTGTTTGTGATAAGCTTATTTTGTTTGTATTTTTTTTTGTCCTGATTGTTTTTGTAATAAGACGTAGCCTTTTAATTAAGAATAAAAATATTATCTATTAGTTACCTATGGTTTCTTAAGTGATTTTCCATTGATTGTTCTTTCGTTTATGGAACTCAACAAAAACCTTTGGAATTTACAAAATGAAAATAGAAGGATAGGTAGGTACTTTTGAAATAAGCAGTTCCTTTGTAATAAAACTGTATTGTTATCTTTTACTTATTTTCTGTGTGTACCATAAATAATAAAATAAATTAAGATAATTTACCTACCTACATATTATATCAACGGCCATAGGTACATTACATCAAATACGCGAATGATAACCTTATCTTTCCTATTAAGATCATTGACAGCGGTTACGGGAAGTCAACTACCAGTCTTAGGTACCACTGAGTATCATATTAACCAATAACTAACTGGGTTATGGAGTCAGAAAGTCAGGCGCACATGTGAAATAATGAGTCATCAAAAACATAACTTGTAAAAAAAAACAAGTTTCACAACTCAGTTCTTGTTTTTACGGTAAAAAGCTGTGAGATCCATGTAATACCAAGTCGGTTAATTCCATAGAATTATAATTATAATAATACTTTATTCATACACATCCTTACAACATGCTTAATACATAGCAAAGTTTACAATAGTTAAGGCGCATAAAACTTGAAACCCTTTTTCCTAAACTAGGAATATCTGTGACTTAGGAGTCAATATTCTGCTGCGGGTGCTGCGACTCCCAACGCTCGGGAGGGTGCCGAGATGGAGTGCCAGTAATGGTCCCATTTCGGCCTCCTCCAGAGACAAGTCGTCCGCTGTGCTATTGCGCAGTGGCTGATGCCTGGGGACGGTGAGCGTGGGTGGCTCGCCGTCCGATACCAGGTTGAGTCGACGACGCGTTGTGTTCCACGCGCGCCGCAAGGAGCCGTCAGCACCGAGGACGGGGCCCCATAGGGTCGGTGCCTGCTAGGGTTGCGGAATTTGTTCGAAAGAGTTACCGCGGCCCTGGAACGCAAAGGGCACAAGAAGGATCACGGGTGGGTTTTAGTCAGTAAAAGTCTGACACTCCCTACCGCTCCACCCAGGGCGGGAGGGGTCATTTGATGATTTCCCATCCAAAAAAAAAAAAGGAGTCAATATTCTACTGCCACTTAGACACATACCTTGAGGAAATTGAGAGCTGTCAAGGACCTTCTGTTTTAAGTTATTACGTAAGTAGCTAATCTAACAACATCATCGTCATAGTAACCATATCAATATTAAATATCTCTTATGTTTTTAATAAATAGATTGATTGGCCATCGCATGAAAACACAATGTATCTCACAAGTAATACATATTATATTAAATTATATTGTTTAGTGCGTGTATATTCAGGCTTCTAGTTCTATCCATAGGGGTTGAAAATGACCTGAAATGTTTCGATAAAAGGTACGGGGCTTGACTTGGCGGGGGCACTGCCATACCCCCAGATAAACCAGCTGCATTCAATAAGACTGGAAGTCGACCCGAAAATAGTTTGGAAACGGCTAGCCATTTCGTAAATCGAAGTTAATTTAAAACTTACCCATTGACAAGACATCCGCACTAATAAACTAAAATAGGTAAGTACATATTACGATTGAACTTAGCAATCAATTGGCATTTGGCATCTAATCGTCTTAATGGATTGCAATTGCCTCGTCCTTGCTTCGCGGAATTGAAGAGCTCTTGTTTCAGTTAATGTCGATTGCTTTGCATTTTGTCTTTTAGAGGTTTTTTTAACTTAACATTTTTCTTTATTGTGTATTATATGTATCTACGTATGACAAAAAAAAAAGAAAAGTCTATACTAGAGACTACTAATGTTTTTTTCTTTCCTTGAACGCGTTAATCTCAGGAACTATTGGTCTGATTTGAAAAAATATGTCAGTGTTAGATAGCCCATTTATCGAGGAAGGAACTAATAGGCGCGGAGCACCAATGAAGAATGTTTCAAAATCAGGGTTTAGTAACTATCCCGCGCGGACGAAGTTCCGGGCAGAAGCTAGTGTCGAATAAAGATGAAAAAAAAAAAACCGGCCAAGTGCGAATCGGACTCTCACACGAAAAAAAAAACACGTTTTTGTATGAGAGCCTCCTTTGTTTATCAATTTAATTTACTGTTTGTTTTAGCGGAAATGGAAATATACTGTGAAATTTACAATTTCTGAAAATGTCAACTGTCAGTAGGATCAGTTTCCAGTTAACGGGATGCAGATAAATACCAGTATTTTACATGGAGCAACTGCCTATTTGAGCTCCACAACTCATCATCATCATCACCAACAGCCTGCTGCAGTCCACTGCTGGACATAGGCCTCTCCAATTGCACGCCACTTAGATCTATTTTCGGCTTCTCGCGTCCAGTTTCTGCCAGCCGTCCTGCGCAAATCGTCACTCCACACACACACAGTCACTGGATAATACCCCTTGTCAAGTCAGGTGTCAGATTCTCTGGCTTTTGACAACGCGTACCGGTATAACGTCTGTCAAAGTTGTTTAATGACAGCCGGTAGAAACGGCTTAACGTGCTTCCGAAGCACGGAGGAAACTTGTTATTTTATGGATGGTCTTCCATGTACGGACCACAGTGGCGTGCAGTGGTTCGAGTTAGGGTAGGCCAGAGAAAATGTCCAAAAAATTTTAAGAAATAACCACATTATTCAGGGTTGATTTTTAATGAAATTATATTTTTTTTTGTTTTTTAAATAGCCTATTAAAAAAAAAATAACACCACATTTCAGCCCTGAATAATGTGGTGCGTTTTTTTTTGGACATTTTCTCTGGCCTACCCTAACTTGAACCACTGCACGCCACTGACGGACTAGCTTTGGCGAGTGTAGCTTCAAAGTTCGACTCTGTACTGATGCGGCTTTCATTATGATTGAGTCAGAGGCTTCAAAGTCTATGAAAGTGTAGGAGATTGTAAGTACAAGAAAATAATTATCCCTGCAGGCTTATTAATGGTGTTTTAAATACCCTATGACATAATCCAGATATGGTGTACCCGTGTTTCAGATTTAATTAAAATCTGTTCATCCATTGAAGTGTGATTGACTACGGATGATCAAATAGATAATAGGCCAGGGATTTATTTTATTTAAGCTCTATGTAAAATTATCTTTCGCCCGCGACGTCGTACTCGCATATCGGATTTTTTCCTGTTCCTGTACGAATTTCGGGAATCCTCTCTTAGCATGAAATTTGGCATGGAGGTTCCTTGGGGAGTATAGGGGAGCACCTATACTCCTCGAGGAACCCACATGCCAAATTTCAGCTTTCTACGACCAGTAGTTTCGTCTGTGCGTTGTCAGTCAGTCAGTCAGTAACGAAAGAGTTTTATAAGTACATATATGTATGTATGTATATTAATAGTCGTACTTTATTAATGTACCTATGTGTTACTGAAAACAATAATCCAGCGGATTTCCTTCGATAGCTTAAATAAAATCACAAAAAATATTAAAAATAATTTGGATTATCGTATTTACAGTCTACAAAAAATAATATCACAAGAGGAAATTGCACAATGCAATCACTGGATGCTGCAATTCGCAGTATGTACTTGCTGATGCTTTTTTGTTTAACTAGTGTTGTTCTGCGATGCTGCTTAGGCTCGTTTTACGGATGACGAAAAACATGAGATATGGGAGCTTTGTGACCATAAATGCTTTATCTTTCTATCTTTGCTTGTTTTTTTATGTACTTTAGATAACATATCATAATCATCACATATTTCTGGTTCATCTTCCCTGAAGATGTAGGCAGAGTGTGTTTAGATAAGTCCATTGTTTTACTGGGGAAGGATCTTTTACAATAACAAAACCTTTTTGTTAAGGATGGAGAATCATCAAATGACTTCTTGAGCTCTGGGTGGAGCGGAAGGGAGTGTCAGACTCTTACTGACTAAAAGCCACCCGTGTTCCTCCTTATGTCCCTTGGTGTTGCAGGGCCGCGGTGACTCTTTCGATTAAATTTTGCAACAGTAACATGATCTAGTTTTAGCATTTAATGCATATCACAACAATATCAATATTGCAACAATTCTTCCTCAGTCACAGACACATTTGTGAATATTAATGAAGATTGTAAAAACAAATTGAAATATTTCCTCATGAAAAAAAAACAAATAAATAAATTCGTTTACGAGTTTAGCCACAAACGCCCAGCTTTCATAAAAATATATTAAGAACCTTTAAAATAATATTAATAGCCAGAAACTGATAAAAATACAGTCAGAAACACCAACTTGATCATCCTTACATTATTTAATAATTACATACAGCACCGTTAAAACTGCATTTCTGCATCAAAACAAAAAGCCCGCGTCCTCAAGATGAGAGCATCAGTGACCCAAATATAAGACAACTTACAACAAGCCATTATAATAATCGTCCACAGAGCATATACTTGAATAGAGGCGCCGTTATCAATTCAAAGCTCATTTCAAACTAGCAGCGTCCCATGGTTTCACTCGCGTAATTCCCGTTTCTGTGGAAATACGCGGATAAAATATAGTCTATGTTACTCGCTGATAATGTAGCTTTACATGGTGAAAAAAAAAACTTAAAAAAATACAACCGCAAAACCCCGCTTTCAAATATTAAAAAAAAACATCGAAATCGGTACACCCAGTACAAAGTTATGAGGTAATAACACACACACCAAAAATACAGTCGAATTGAGAACCACCTCCTTTTTTGGAAGTCGGTTGCAAAATGGTTAAAATTGGTCCAGTGGTAGTCTAGTAGTGTTGTATATGTATTTAAATTTCGCGCCTTTTACTCAACTGACAAGAACTGTCTTTCTAATTTCAAATTGTTGTTCTCTCACTCTACTCTGTGAATATCACTAGCCGGCATTTTCGTATCGTATTTAAATAAAGTATTTCCTAGTTTTCTAATTAGAACTACTTGTTTTCATTTAATAATAACAAGTAGTTTATTCCAGTAGTAGTCCAGTATTTTAATTTGTTTTTCTCTTTATGATATTAAGTAGTACAGAGAAACCATTTACAGGCACTTTTGATTTATTTTATTTTTTATATTTATAATTACATATTAATATAATAGCCACTGAGGAGCTTCGGTGCTCTGTGTAAACGACGTAGTCTTTTGTTTTTTGTTCAATCGTCTTGTTATAAGAATTTATTGAGGTATTGAATGAATGGAACGTTAAATTAAATTGTATGTACAGTGTGTTTAAAAAATACCGGGATGTGGGTGGTGTAACCAATTGGCTTTTACTTTACTGGGTAATCAACTGTATCTGGTAAGACTGGAATGGATTCCAGACTAACTAGTAGTACCTAGTAGTTGTTAGCCTTTTCCCAACTTTGGGATCGACACCCCAACGTACCTACATATTTGCGAAATGGCTAGACAAATTGATTGATTTATACTTTCTGCACAGATAATATAATACTACAGTTTTCTGTTAGCAGTCAACAACAACTCAACTCCAATGAACAGTACATATTTATTTTGATTAATACTTTATCTTAAGATATGGTGTACAATGTAACAGTTAACATGAAAAATAAAAAAAGGCCTTGCTTTTTTTCTATGGATGGGCAATCATCAAATGACTTCTTCCGCTCTGGGCGGGGCGGAAGGGAGTGTCACAACTTTACTGACTAAAACCCACCCGTTTTCCTCCTTGTCCTTTGTGTTTTAGCCCCCCTAGCCAAGTAACAAACGTTTCGTGTTCTGTTCTCCTATCGGTAACGCTTCGGTGTCAGCAACTGTAGAAAACGATAAGTTGGTAGCCATGTTGACGCGCCTGAGTCGGTCGCTTGTTCTACAATGTCTATAGAAAAACGACCTATTCTTTAGTCTCTGGCAATGGATCCTACAAGGTTCCCTATCCATTAGCATAAAATTTTAAGACCTAATATAACTTAGCATAATGTTGTTTGGCATAATTATTTTTTCGCATAATATAATTACGCATAACAGCTCATGCATAATTTTTTTAAGCATTATGTCTGTAACCATAATAATGATTAGGCATAATATTTTAAAGCATAACCTTATTAAGCATAAAGTTCTAAAGCATAACTTTTTTAAGCATAAAGTTCTAAAGCATAACTTTTTTAAGCATAATATCCTAAATAAAATATTAATATATTATAACGTATTGAACAATTTTGTGAGTATTTTTTCGCTGTAGGAAGCAAGCATTGCAAGCATACAGCATGCAAGCAAGCATGCAGCATGCAAGCAAGCATGCAGCATGCAAGCAAGCATGCAGCATGCAAGCAAGCATGCAGCATGCAAGCAAGCATGCAGCATGCAAGCAAGCATGCAACATGCAAGCAAGCATGCAGCATGCAAACAAGCATGCAGCATGCAAGCAAGCATGCAACATGCAAGCAAACATGCAAGCAAGCAAGCAAGCAGCATGCAGCAGGCAGGGTTTCTGTGACGGCTCCGGCGCTGCGGCCCTCCGGCGGCCCCACGCGTGCTAATCGTCGCAGACGGTTTTCGCTCACTCGCGGCCGCCTGCTCCTCAGCCCGCGGGCCGCCTCGTCCCTACGCGCCTACGCGATTTTAAATAACACTCTAGGGGTAGGACAAACAAGACTACGTGAAGTCGGTTTTGCAGCAATTCGGTTCTGTGACTAACTTTTGTTGCACAGCATATTAATTTTTTAACCAACAATATTATTTGATTGTTACAGGTACTATAGCTAATTGGTTTGCTCAGAATATTATGCTAATAGCCATTAGGCCTACTAACGTTATGCTAAAAGTCTTTAGGCCTACTAACGTTATGCGAATCAAATTTATGCCAAAACAAATTAGTCTTTAACATGATTATGCCAACATAAAATATATGCCTAAAAAAATTATGCCAAAGTATTATTATGCCAAAACAAATTGTGCCAAAATCGTTATGCCGAAGTATATTAGGACAAAAAACATTATGCGAAAAGAAGGGATCCCATCCTACAAACGTCAAACAGGTTAAAATTTAAACTCCGTTTAAATGCTTTAAACATTAAGTTTAAACATTTTAACAAAGGATGTAGCGTTGAACATTGTAGAAACGATAGATAACAATTCATTCTATCATTTTGAACGATGTGAACTTGGCTACGGATTTTCTATTCGTTTGCTCTAACCACGTGACTTTGGTAGAAATAGTATTTATTTTATTTGCACTAAGTTTGACTTAACTTTGAGACGATCCGCTGCTGAGCGTGGCGCCCGCGCGCATTAACCTGCTGCAGAGGGCGCCGCTCGCGCACGCTTTGTCGCAACGGATAGATCTGTTTCACTGCACTACAAATGAACTTACTAGAGCCGCATATTGTATGTTATCTATTGGGTAGATTTGACATGCTATAATTTGATTGTATTATTTAGTTTTTTATTGTTAAGTATAAGTATTAAGTTTTGTAAATGTTAAGATTTAATGGGTATTAGAAATAAGTAACTACGCTATTGTAATAGGTGACACCTGTAAAATAGTTGTATGTTTGGTGGGGAAATAAATAAATAAATAAATAAATAATAAATAAATAAATGAATAAATAAATAAATAAATAAATAAATAAATAAATAAATGAATAAATAAATGATTAAATAAATAAATAAATAAATAAATAAATAAATAAATAAATAAATAAATAAATAAATAAATAAATAAATAAATAAATAAATAAATTCTCATACATTTGATTCGTTTTCGACTAGTGTTAACGATTGCAGGATTATCAACTTGGCTAGGGGGGCTGTGGGCCGCGGTGACTCATTCGAACAAACTCCGCAAACCTAGCAGGCACTGGCATTGGTTGGCTCCGTCTTCTATGCTGACATCTCTTGCCTATCATCATCATCATCATCCTGTTGCAGTCCACTGCTGGACATAGGCCTCTCCAATTGCACGCCACTTAGATCTATTTCCGGCTTCTCGCATCCAGTTTCTGCCAGCCGTCCTGCGCAAATGGTCACTCCACCGTGCCTCCACTCTTGCCTAACTTTGTTTCAAAGAGTAACTACCGCCATCTTGCATGAAGAATGTCAATCATTCTGTCTTAACCCACAAAAATTAATGGCAGAGATAAACCGTCCTATTTAGTACCCGTCTGCTTGTCTGCCAATGTGCACTAAAATGTTAAAAGCTCGTTAAAAACTTTGTCACACTAAGTTTTGACGTAACTCGGCTAAATGTTACATTAGTGTGTTTCTTTAGGGATGACAAGTGACCGTTATTTGGTCTTTCCTCTGACATAATAAACAGACGGGAATGTGACACAGATAAAAGAAGAGACAGCTAATGTATATTTCAACTTGCATAAACATAATAGGCATAATCAGCCTTTTAACGTTCCCTCTGCTGGGACACAGGCCTTCTCTCTAGGAGAGGGAATGGGCCGTAATCCACCACGCGGGCCCAGTGATGGTTGGTGAATGTCACATGTCTTCGAATTTTTGGTTCTAGGACATGCCGGTTTCCTCACGATGTTTTCCTTCACCGTTTTGTGAGCAGTGGTGATGAAGTTAATTACACAAAGTAATGCTTAGCTGGGTTTGAACCCGCGACCTACAATTCGTAAGTCGGGGCCGTTACCACTTGGCCACCACTGCTCTGGGTGCATTTACTAACATATAAACTCACATACACAAACAGCCAGACCCGGAACAACTATCTGTAGGCTGTGCAGATATTTGTTCCGTGCGGGAATCGAACCCGTGACACGCAGCGCAGTAGTTATAATTGCAACCACTGCACCAACCGTGTCGTCGAAGTGTACCTAAAAATAAAATAATTTAAGGTTATGCGAGTTTTCCAACACAGCATCTTAATACATATTATTGAGGACCAGTTACTGAATTGAATATTTTACCGTTATAACGTTGTTTTTGAAAAAAAAGTAGCGTTTGTCGTGGTTGGATAAGTTTTATAGGTTTTTAGGCATAAGCAGAGTCTACCGAATTAAAAACTTAATTCGGAACATAGAATTTCTTTTAAGTAAAATTATATAATAATACTTCTGCAAATGCAGGTGGTAAATACTGCTGGTAAATTAAATAATACTTGGAATTAGATTTAATTGGAAATGTAAAGTTAATTAAAAATCGTCTGCTTTCGAAATCCAAGATCTACACAGACCGTTTTAAAACAATTTGTCACATAAGCGGACAAGCGACAACCGGCAAGTCAACAGCATCCTATCATCCAAGTATATATTACAACAACAGCTACAAGAGGCTCAAACTCAAATATCACAACTTGAGACGGCAAACCTAAACATCACAGCCTCCCTGAACCAAAGTTTATTTAGCGAGTTGGTGCCTATTGCCCCATCCATGGTTCCTGTTATAAACCCCTCATATACAATAGATTTAAGTAGTGACGATTCTGAATCAATTAAAAAAGTGAGGGTAGTGACTAGTAAAAATAAATTGAAAAAGTATGTAAAAATTAACAAATACATACTTAAAACTCAAAAAATGGTTAGAAGGCAAAAGTTTTTTATCAAAAATGTAAAACTAAATAGGGAAAGGTTGAATTTACTGAAACAATTAGATATGTATTCTTTTAACCTGGAACAAAGTAATAGGAAGCACAAAATGGACACAGAGGACTTGCAATCTCAGCTAAAGCATTTACAGGAAAAGCTTAGTTCAATGACAAGCAGATATAATACCTCAGAAAACCTAATGAGGGAATATGTGTTGGCTATGAATGAACTGGTAAGCTCACAAACAACCAACTGTGAGCATTGTCAACCTACTAACATACAGACACCGGACCATTCATTGTCAACATGCAATAACACCATACCGCAGACTTGTGTTGATTTTCCAGGTCCTACTCTTAGTTCTAGAAAGCAGTGCACATCCGTTGTAAATAATGATATAGTTATATTTTGTGATGAGATTGGAAAAGATCTAGGCCACTTGTTGAATTCTGAATATCCTGGACACTCAATTATTAACTATTGTATGCCTGGTTGTTCTCTATATGATATTATGAAGAAAATTATTAGGTATAACTTTCACCAGGATACTACATTATTAGTATTTGTTGGTAATCGAGGTAATGTTAACAAAGGAGAATTGCTCCAATATTATAGGTCCTTAAGCAACCTCAACTTAAGGAAGATTGTTATGTGTACATTTCCATACAGTAGAAGTTTGCCACAGGAAGAAAACTACCTTAGATTTAATATTAATAAGACATTGCATAACATCACTTATAGTAACAATGCATTTCATGTAATAGATATCAACAATTATATTGGTAATAGTTTTCTTTTGAGGAAAGATAGATATCTTGTAGATAGGTACTATCTTTCAAATTATTGTAGGAGACAGATAGCTGTGTCGCTATCATATTATTTTTCTATCACAGCCAAGAACTTGGCTAAACAAATTGCTTATATTGAGCAATGCTATGACTATTTAGATAATTCTGCCAATAAGTTGGCAGCTAATATTGACATTATTGATAATTTAAATTAGAAAATAAGACAACAGAGGTAATCTCTGGCACTAATGTAGTAAACAGCGAAAATATTTCAGATAAAGTATTAAAATCAATAAACACTATCAACTTGGTGCATCAAAATATCCAAGGATTTATGAACAAGGATTTAGAAGTAGAATTATTCCTTAATTTTAATAGTATTGATATTCTCTGTTTAACAGAACATTGGCTTAAAAGCCATCAGTTTATGTGTCACTTTAGTAATCACCAGGTTGGTAGTTCGTTCAGCAGAGAAAATGCTATACATGGTGGCTCATTAATTTTAATAAATAATCACCTTAAATTTAAGGAGCGTAAGGATATAGTAAGCCTCTCTGTTGAGCGGGTAATTGAAATGGCCTGTATTGAATTGGAGCAGTTTATTATATTAAGCGTGTACAGACCACCTTCAGGATCATATGATTGTTTTGAGAAAGTAATGGATGAAATTTTACACAAAATTTGCAATTCTAGTAAGTCTGTCATTATTTGTGGAGACTTTAATGTTAATCTTTTAGAAAATTCTGGTTTAAGTACAAAAATTGTTAGTTTGTTTCAATCGTATAATCTTGCAAACTTATTTATGGAGCCGACTCGAATAACGCCCACTAGTGCCACATGCCTAGATAATATTTATACAGATATTGTACCTACCCACAAAAAAATTATCAATTTATTGGATTCTGATCATTGCGGACAACTAATCACTATCTCAAATGTAAACAAAATAAAGCCAAAAAAAGATATCACTGTAAACCCAAAATCTAAATATCGCCGGGAAACATTCAAAAATAAACTATTAAATAAAATGCCATGTTTGTCAACCAATGATGACCCTAACCAACATTACAATGATTTTTTTAAAATGTATTGCACACAATTTGATACTACATTTATTCCTAAGACTATTTCTGTTTCTAATAATACTTCTTTCAGTGACTGGGCCACCATTGGTATTCATAAGAGCAGGGAACGGCTATATGAGTTGTATGAAGAACGGGCTTACATTAATACAGCAGAATTTAATGTATATGTTAAAAACTACTCTAAATTATACAAAAAAGTTTGTTATATGGCGAAGTCTCGGTATTTGAGTTCAAAAATAAAAAATAGTAGTAATGTGATTAAAATGACATGGAACATTATTAATAGCGAAACGGGAAGATCTTGCAATCAAACCAATGATTATAGCCTTGCTATTAATGACAATGTAATTAATTTAGATTCCGATGTCGCCGCGGCTTTTGAAAATTTCTTTGCAGAGATCCCCGTATCAACAACTAAGTTTCTAAATTCATCACCAACCGCTGCAGAAATTTTACTTAAAGAAAACGTTCCACTATGTGATGCTGAGTTTAAATTTCAATATGTCAGTTATAGTGATATAATAAAAACTTTTAATTCTTTAAATTTAAAAAAAACGGCAGATCTATGGGGTAATTCTGTTGATCTGGCAAAGTCCATTATACATATTGTGGCACCTACCTTAGCTGTTATTTTTAATAAATGTATCGACCGTGGTGAGTTTCCTGATCTAATGAAATATAGTAAAATAATACCATTATTTAAATCAGGTAGTACGTCAGACCCTAGTAATTATAGACCTATATCAGTGCTACCTACTTTTAGTAAAATTTTTGAGAAAGTTATCCTAAATCAAATGCAAAGGTATTTTAATAAACACAAACTGTTACATAATAAACAGTTTGGTTTTACACGGGGTCGTTCAACAGCCGATGCCGGCATTGAACTGTTAGGACATATTTATGATGCATGGGAGGACAAATGCGATGCTTTGGGCATTTTTTGCGATTTGTCCAAGGCATTCGATTGTGTTCTTCATGAGACATTAATCAGGAAGCTGCACTATTACGGAGTCCGGGACGCCTCTCTGGATCTTCTTATTTCTTACCTGAGTGATAGGATTCAAAGAGTTGACGTCAATGGCAAAAGATCTCCTGGATCTGTAGTGAGGATGGGGGTCCCACAGGGCTCGATTTTAGGTCCATTTTTGTTTCTCATTTATATTAATGACTTGCCGTACCTCGTAAAGGATAATCATGATATAGTGTTATTTGCAGACGACACGTCACTTTTATTCAAACTCAAACGTCAGCAGCATAATATAGACGCTGTAAATAGTGCCCTTACGACTGTAGTTAACTGGTTCAATATTAATAATCTTCTACTTAATGAGAAAAAAACGAAATGTGTAAAGTTCACGTTACCTCATGTTAGACAGGTGAACACTAGTGTGTTAATAAAGGGGGAAGAGTTAAAACCCGAAGATAGCACACTGTTCTTAGGCATAACTTTGGATGCGAAGCTACAGTGGGGCCCCCATATAGACAAATTGTCCAAAAAACTTAGCTCTGCAGCATATGCCGTTAGAAAAATTCGTGGCTTAACTGATGTTGAAACAGCACGTTTAGTATACTTTAGTTATTTCCATAGTGTGATGTCATACGGCATTTTGTTGTGGGGAAATGCCGCTGATATTCAAACAGTATTTGTGTTGCAAAAAAGAGCTATCCGTGCGATTTACAAATTAAGTCCTAGACAGTCCCTCAGAGACAAATTTAAAGAGATTAATATAATGACTGTGCCTTCTCAGTATATTTACGAGAATCTTTTGTATGCACATAAAAATATTAATCTATTTAAAAGATACAGTGATATTCATAATGTGAATACCAGGAACAAACATAATTTTGTCATTCCTAAAACTAGGCTCAAGAAAATAGGTGGTTCATTTAGATGTCAATGTATACGTTTTTATAATAAACTCCCTTCCTACATCCAAGACCTTAGTATTAATAAATTCAAATTGATGGTAAAACGTAAGCTATGCCAGAAAGCTTTTTACACAGTTAAAGACTATATTGAAGACCAAAAGGCTTGGGATTGAGATGCTTCAACGATGTACATGGCCTACTATTACGTTTATCTATCGATACTTTTCTCAATTTTAGACTTTGACATTTTATATTCTCCTGCATGTAAATTCAATTTTGCAATTTTGACATGAATGTTTACTTTTTAAAGTATTATTTTATTATTGTGACATGAATATTTACTTGTTAAAGTAATATATTTTTTTTTTATTATTATATTATGTTTGACATGTATACTTACTTTGTAAAGTATTATATTTTTACTTAATTTATTTTGTGAATATGAGGACTATATGTGTATTATTTTCTTTTTTCTTTCCTTAAAGTATATATAACGACGACGTCTGGCAGTTTAAGTACTTTTACGGCCTACCCAAATGTCCCTTCTTTGGTATTGTTCGTCGGGTCGTTGAGCTCCTTATTGTTTCTAAGTTGAGCTACTCGACTACTGACAAAGGCTTGCACTGAATGGACAGGCCCACTTAAATCTGTATGGTTCTTTCCTCAAAAGACCATTTCAGACACAGATCTGCATAGTTCTCATATAACATATTATGAATGGGAACTATGTAGATCGCCATATTAGGGTCTTGTTTCAGTTTGTCTGGCAGTTTGAGTAATTCTTGCGGCCTACCCAAATGTCCTTACTTTGGTATTGTTCGTCAAGCCGTTGAGCTCCTTAAAGTTTTAAGTTTGAGCTACACGGTATCTGACAAATGCTTGCACTGTCTGGACAGGTCCACTCAAATCTGTGTGGCACTTTCCTCAAAAGGCTACCTCAGACATTAACCTACATGGTTCTCATATGATTTGACCAGTACGGATTGTATGGACTTTAAAAGAGACTTTGACCTCTGAGTTTGTTTCGGTGTTTCTTCTCAGGGTAGTCAGCTAGGAAACACCGGCTTCATCTAGCTTAAAATGACAAGAAATATTGGACGTGTAAAAGTGTTATGTTTAACCTACTTACAAAATAAATATCATTTATCATTTATCCAGCGCCATAATCTCGACAGCCCTGGAACTGACCCAAATGCACGTCCGTAAGTCTTCCTTCCTCATACTAAACTAAAATAAGCTCGCGCGATATTTGGGCTGTTTACCTCATTGTTGACGGGTTTATAAGACGGCAATTAGTGCCGCTGCACACTAGGAGACTGATGACGACTTTGCTCCTATGATAGTGGATGAAACCATCTGAAATCGATATATTCTAAGAGCTTAGACTTCAATTCGGTCGAAGTGTATGAGTTGTACAAGCAGCTTAGGCCTTGTCTAAACAATAGGGTAGTTAACTAAAAAAATCTAATTAGTCCATCGGACACATTTCCAAAAAATATTGGACACGTATTTTTTCTTTTTTCACGTAAATAAAAAATGAAGACGATACAGTGCGCTGAAAACTCGTGTGACGTCACCACTCGCTACAATTTTTGCCGAGCCGTGACGACACATGCCCCCACTCCTGATCTTTGATGCTTTATATCTTCGTCAGTTTTTATAGATTTGATAAAGGAAAAAACACGTGTCCAATATTTTTCTATAATCTAACTGACGGACTAAACATAATCATATATTTTTTACTCAGGAAACCTCCCTATTCCGACCAAATTTCGATTCCCGTGGCCAATGACAACGTTGATTAGCCATGTAGGAACGCAGGAGAAATCACATTGAATGAGTGTGTGCGCAAATACACTTGCTGTTCCTTTTCACACTAAGTGCACCTGTGTCGATAGGACTTCTTATCGGGCGGTTATCCGATCTACCCGGGAAGAGGTAGGCGCAGAAGCTTTACGTGCTTTCCGAGTTACGGGTGTCTCACACCACTAATTTTTAACCGACTTCTTAAAAAGGAGGAGGTTCTCAATTCGGATGTTTGTATTTGTTTAAAATGTTTGTTCGCGCATAACTCCGTCGCTTGCCAACCGATTTGAAAAATTCTTTTTTTGTTAGAAAGGGTATACTTCCCAAATGGTCCCATGAAAATTTTATCGAAATCGAACAAGCGGTTTTTTGTTAATTTCAATAAGTGATAGCAAATCTGTCGGGATAGCTGAAATTGCATGTTTGTTTATTGTTTACACCAATTTATACCACGTACGCTGTGATGGGTATGTTTAGCTGGGAGTTAACCACTAAAAAGGGAAAAATAAAAAATCTTTTTACAAAAAATAAAACCGACTTCTAAACAAAAAAAAAATCAAAAAGTACAAAATAACTTTAAATTCGGAAGTCGGTGTGTTCAAAAACATGAAGCAACCAAAAACACCGAGTTCCGAAATTAAAGTTATTTTGTACTCTTTGTTTTTTTTTTGTTTAGATGTCCGGTTTTATTTTTTATTTACTTTGGACTGCTACTGAGAAATTCCTAGTGGAAAAACATAGTAAAACTTTAACCGACCTGGTATTTCAACCCATCACCCGACTTCGTAGTCGCTGTACTTTGATCAGTCTTTCCCTTAAACCTTGTATTCTCTGGCTTCTTTATTAGCTGTATGCATATGTTTTTTATTTCTGTTCCGGCCCATAGTTTGGCAGAATGAATGAGTTTTGAGAAATTCCAGACCCCAAATATTTTCACAGTGACGATGGCCGACTGATGGCCAGCAACCATACATCCCAGGTAGGTTGTATGACTGTTGAGTAGTAGCTTGAACGACATAGCATAAGCATAAGCATAATCAGCCTTTTAATGTTTCTACTGTTGGGACACAGGCCTCCTCTCTAGGAGAGGGAATGGGCCGTACGACATAGACTGCAGCTCAATTTGCGCCCACTCTTAAATCTGACTATTGACAGTTGATGTCAAAAATCTTTGTCAAATCGTTGGTCCTCGCTCGATCGTATTTTGTTTTCAAGTATCGTTCGAGTTATTTTCTTGATAAAATAATTATCACATCGTATTTCGTTTTTTTCTGGACGTTTTAATTATGAGTTAATATTGGAACGGTCAAGCCCAGTACATTAAAACTCCGAGAGTTATACAGGGTGGAAATTTTTGATCAAGCAAGATTTAATTTCGCAAATACATTAAAAAAAAAGATTTTAGTCAGCTTAATAGTCATCTACTGTCTAGTCCATCCACATACACACAATCCCTCCAGCGTTTCGTTGGTCTTAATGTGTGAACCTACCCTTATAATCATCAAAATTCAAAAGACAAAAAATAAATAAGACAAATTAATGAAATATAGTAAAATATTATACACGAATACGGGTGATTGATCTTGACAGCAAAGAATTTCATGTTTGTTTAACTTTGTAATCGCTTTACTTCTTTTATTTAATTTATTTGGACACCGTACCTAACGAGCTGTGAAGTAATTTAACAAGCGCGGTTTTCTAATGAATGGTTATAGTTGAATATATTTATTACATGAAAAGATCGATGGGAGACGGCTCCAGCCCTGAATCCCTGATTGTGTAACTCTTTAAAATATACCACATTTCTTTAAAAAAATCAATGTTCGTTGAATTAATATGTTTAGAAAATTTCTTAGAATACACGGGTCTATCTATACTACTATTATAAAGAGGAAAGATTTGCTTGTTTGTTTGTATTGAATAGGCTCCGAAACCACTGAACCGATTTGAAAAATTATTTCACTGTTTGGAAGCTACGCTATCCCCGGGTGATTTAGGCTTTATTTTATTTCCATATTCCCACAGGAACGGGAACTACGCGGGTAAAACCGCGGGGCGCTGCTAGTCATATTACTTATAGAACTGACATATGTACGTGCAGCTTAAGTAGGTTAATCATCGTCGATCATGTCATTGATTATCATCAGGGGAAATAGTGGCCAAGCACTTTTATTTGTGCACACACTGACAAGCTAGCTAGGTGGCTCTGTAACGAATTAGTCGAAAATAAAACTACAATATTTCCAGCGTTGTCTTTTTACTTTTGCTGTACTTATAGTTATAATATTTTTTTCCGGATGTCTTGCTGTCGCTCATTAAAATGTCACGAAAACTCAATCCAATCCAAACAACAAGATATAAAAATCAGTAAATGGGAGTAAAAAGAAAACTAAAATTTCTCCTCCCACGCCTATCAATACACCTGACATAACAAAAAATTTAAAACTCTCGCTATAGCTTCATTAGCATCAAAATTTTAAATTAGCACTTAATTCTTAACTTAAATTCTCAAAATCAGCTTCCGTTTTTCACTTATTTGATTAATCTGTGGACAATAGTGTGGGTACCTATTTATCCTAAGAATCTAATTGTATTGCCTTAACATGTAACTGTTTTTGTCCCTAATAAATAAAATAAAATATTGCTAGGGAACGTGCAGAAACTATAGGTGGCAGCACAGACGCGTCAATGTCAAGTATATTTTATCTATAAGTTTCAAATTTGCAACGCTAGATGGCACAGTCTACTTCGTGCACGTTCCCCTAAACGGAGGATTCAGGAAGTATAGGTGGCAGCACAGGCCAAATATTTACAACGTAAAAGTTTCAGATTTGCAACACTAGATGGCATAGTCTACGCCGTGCACGTTCCCTATTATGTATTGCAATGATTGTTCAAACAATGCATCGACCGACATCCGCGTCAAGGTCACGCCATATACTGATAGTGATTGATAGTGGACACTCGCGGGGAATACTAACTCTTTTGTAGTGTACCTACGTATGCAATTTATTTTGAGAAATGAGGACTTGATTTGTAAAGAAATGATAGTCTCGCTAGCATCATCATCATAGTCTAACCCCAACCGTGTGATCTTCGCAGGAGAACCAAAGTTACCGACATAGCATATGGTGTGACCAGAGACTCGTGGTAGTCGTGCCCGATCCTGATATTGTTTTTAGTTTAATTGAAACGTTATTTTCGGTTTGTTTTTAGTTTGTTTGTTTGTTTGGTTTGTGTCGCAACTCAACGGTCAGCGAGTCAACACGTCCCCTGAGGATGCCTCGTGGAGAGGCGAAACACGTGTCGGTAATGGTGTTGGGTTTTGCATTGCCTTCCTGCATGTGCTTAAAATCCTTGCATTTGCCTAGTAATCTTGCATGTGCATAATATAGCGGGCGGGAGGGAGGTGCATACCTGCAACCCACTAATATTCGCGGAAATTAAAACTAGATATATTGTTTTCATTTTCAAAATTAAAATGGATTTCCGCAAAGTAACGCCTGACTCAATCAATTTTGTTTATTTTATTTTTTTGTGCGTCATCTATGGCGGAATAAATGAGTTTTCTTTCTTTCTTTTCTTCTTTCTTTCTTCTAGCCCAATGACTTAGCAGGGCTCATTGCTCACAGAACTGATAATCGACGAGGATGAAAGTTACTGGAGTGGCCATCGTATACTGGAAGACAAAGCGATGGAATGTGGGAGGCATTCCGTCATTTGGTCTTCCCGTGAAGGCCGCGGGAATCCGCATTGGATCGGTTGATGGGGTGAGTTGAAATGAAACTGATAATGATGAAAATCTTCATGTATAACCTCTGCGCTGGGGCAGGCGCAGGGGACCGTCAGACTCTTACTAACTAAAACCTTACTGTCCTTGTGCTTTCGCTGGCCAGTGCATTGGAACGCTTGCGGATTCCATCACATATGTATTTGCTCTAACTAGTCCATTCGAACCAGATGCAGCAGATTACCAGCATTTTAAACTGAGCAATTGCGTATCTGACCTCTTCTATACAGTTACTGATTATTTCATATCTTATGGTATTACCGTTTTCGGGCATCTACCCACTTGACTGCCAAAGATCTACAAATGACAGCCAGTATCAATGGTTTTAGCACCTAATAATCTACCCGTTGCCGATTCTGTATATCGCTTCTTTTGAGCGGTTCAAAGGTAATTTTAATTGAGCTTTCATATTAGATACGACTTTGGTGTTCATCAGTTCGTATGACGTACAAATAAAGTTGCGGGTATCCAATAAGATTAATGTTTAGCTGGACATTCGTCTTTTTATATTTGCTACCAGTATCTGGTATCTAGCCTAAGAATATCAACTCTCGATTCTGTCAACAAGGCCAGCAAGACCGTGACGAGCATATATGTCAATTCTGTTGCAGAAATTGCAGCATATAGTGCTGGTTTGTCAATGACGTACAACCAATTAGCCTGCAGTAATCCAATCTTAACGTAGTTGGGACGGATGATGATAAGACATCGTCAACTCATGACATCATCTGTGCATAGCGTTGCCAGGCATCCGGATAAAGCCGGACACAGTCAGGCTTTTTGGTTGAGTGTCCGGCCAAATTAGACGGCGTCCGGCCTGTTCGGATATTTGATAGGCTTTTTAAATTTGAGCAGTTTTTCGCTCACCTTGTATCGCTTCTTACGACTGCGTAAGTAATCTTAAATTTGTACATAAGCTGTCTTTGTGTTTGAATTTGTACGCACTAGCGTACTAATACTATTGCAATGATTGAAATGAATATTGAATAATAGTGAAGACTGGCTCACTCAATTGTATTGTTGTTTCATTAGAATTTAAGAAGATTTTATGATAAATGATAACCAAAAAAACCTTTGTTCGGTTATACTAAGACTATAAAATGCCTTTTTGTCCAAATGTCCGGCCAAACTGGCAGGTTTGTCCGGCTTTTCGGTTTTAAGAACTGGCAACCCTATCTGTGTGTGTATCTATGCTATAAATACATGCAGTCACCTCTAACGTCAATTGAAACAAAACAACAATATAACTTCTTGCCTACAGTCCATATAAGCCGTTAATTCCCAAAAGAAAACATGACGTGCGAACATTTTTATACATCCAGAAGAAATCAGACATTTCCTCAACATCTATTCTATATTTAAAATATTTCCCTCCTCCAAGGAAGTGGGTAGAGGAAACGATTAATTGTTAAAAAGCGATGGTCTGAGTTAGGAGACGCGTGCGCATCCTTAACCGTTACATGGCGACGTTTTTTCAAAAGTGGCCACATTTAGAATTTGTGACGTTGGTTGACTTTTTTTTTGGGAGATGGTTAATGATGTCCTGCTTGGCTGTGTTAGTATGGAGAGGGTTTATTTAATTTTAGTAAAACTGATCCGTTGAATGCTTTAAAATTTGCTTAGCTCTTCTTCTGCTTTCCGAATTTTTGTGCGTTTTTAGTTACAAAAGTTTTGTCGCGACCGGTTTATGGATTTCATCGGGTTATTGAAAATACCGTAAGATTATAGAATAGAATATAATCTCTTTATTATATACACCATATAAGTTACAGAAAATATAGATGAAGAAAACATTACATAGACAAAATGGGCGGCCTAATCGCTAAAAGCGGACTTTTTAAGACAACCTTTTTATTTATTTTTTAACTAGCGACCCGCCCCGGCTTCGCACGGGTGCAATGCTGAAAAAATGTTTCTTTACTATGTTATGCATGTATTGTATATGTACCTTCCTCTTTAAAAATAACCGCATCGAAACCCGTTGCGCATTTTTGAAGATTTATTCAAACATAGGGACAGACAGCGGGAAGCGACTTTGTTTTATACTATGTAGTGATAGTGATACGTGAGATTATAAAATCTTTCTTCTCGATGAGATACGATTATAGTGTCTACTATCATTATCATTTGTCGAAATTTTGGGATTGATTATATTTGAAATTCTCGACCTGGCAAACGAATTACCATAATTATATATGTTCGCATGACGTTTGTAACGGTACCTATAGTATAGTACAAAATTATAAAATAATATAATACATACATAACATATAATTATGATGTCATCGACTACTAGCAAACTTCGTTAGATTGTAATAAAACTTTATTATATTTTAATTTTAAAAATATTGGGATATATTTTAATACAATAAATCCTTAGAATAATAGTAAACTCATCTAAAAGGTACTTTCGTAGGTACATACTTTATCATAATTAGAAAACCAAAATTTTATTGCCTTGCTATATCTATCATTCAAGAAGTAATGATAACAATACCAAATTACCATGAATTTAGACTACCAATTCAAACCCAATAAAATAAATATTACTTTCAAACAAAAGCCGCTTCCACCCTATAACCCACACAGTACACAGTGGTCGATACGTTGTGACAGACAGACAGACGCGTAGGAAGTCATTAGTTACCGCGCGTTATTTATAACAATTGATTATGTACCGCCGATAACTGGCCGTAGTACAAATTGCTGGGAAGTGTACTGAGTGACCAATAGGGTAGTTAACTAAAAAAATCTGATTAGTCCGTCAGAATATTGGAGACGTATTTTTAAAATAATAAAAATGAAGACGATAGACTCTGTTCGTTCAGGCTAAAATTCGAAACCGCGGGACCTATTTTGACTTTCACTGGCTGATGCTGTGCAAAAAAATAATTAAACTCATCTTCACTCAGCTAATCTATACTACTATTAAAGAGGAAATATTTGTTTGTTTGTTTGTATTGAATAGGCTCCGAAACTACTGAACCGATTTGAAAAATTCTTTCACTGTTTGGAAGCTAGACTATCCCCGGGTGACATAGGCTATATTTTATCCCCATATTCCCACGGGAACGGGAACTATGCGGGTGAAACCGCGGGCCGCTGCTATCTCTGATATGACAGGAACGATTTTGATGTGATATTCACTACCAGATAGCTGATGAGATTAGGAGTAGGTAGCTAAGGCTACTTTTATTTTTTTCTATGTTTTTTCCACCCATCCATCTGCCTAGCCTTTTCCCCACTACATTGGTGTCAAGTCAACTCTCAGTCACACCGGATTCAGCTGAATACCAGTATTTTACGTGGAGCAGCGGCCTGTCAGACCTCCACAACCCATTAACTGGGTAACACAGTACTTCTTGGCAGGGTTGGTTCCAGATTTTATTTACGTATTAAAACTTTATGCACTAGTAAAATAACTGTACAAAGGCGGACTTAATGCCATAGGCATTTTCTACCAGTCGACCTTAGGGTAGTGCAGAGACAACATGGCAGGTGCAACTTAAAAGAAAGACAAACAGAGAGGGAAAAATACAATCATAAATACATAGAACAGAGAGGGAAAAATAAATACATAGATATAAATAATTAACAAAGACATTGAAAAAACGAATTAGCGCTGTGATGATTCTACCAACTTCTTGCGAATGTGCTCACACGCGTTCACCTTAGGTAAAGGTCAACCGAC
The DNA here is from genome assembly GCA_905332915.2 of Hecatera dysodea. Taxonomy (NCBI): domain Eukaryota; kingdom Metazoa; phylum Arthropoda; class Insecta; order Lepidoptera; family Noctuidae; genus Hecatera; species Hecatera dysodea. The sequence continues at coordinate 13,884,812 of HG995309.1, read as the reverse complement.
TGGTTGCCGTCCTGATGCTCAGAGGGAGTGCATTACAAAGGAAGATCGCCTGGACAAAGAAAGAGGAGTGGATGAACCCAGAACGGTGTGAGGGACATCGTAAAAGGCGATTATTGGTAGAGTGAAGATTTTTACAATCTGCAGCGCAAAGAATTTGTGAAGTTAGATAAGGAGAAGAAGGATTATTAAGAAAAGAATGAGGATGAGGATTTTCTATGTATTCCCCAAATAAAGTAAAATAAACATTATTATTACTTCATATCAGTGTACTAGTTTACTTTGTAGGCGGCAAAGATATACTCACTCGTCGAAGTACAGTATCCTCTCTTTGGGTTAAATGCACAATTGAGTAAAAAAAATTAAATTATAATTTATGAATGATAGATCAATGGCAACGTACCGTTGAGTTTCCTTTTTTGTAGACTTACAACTTGTATACAGGATGTGTAGGTGTGATGATGTTTTATAATATTTTATGTATAAGAGAAATTATAATAATTATGACGAAGATCAAACTAAGAGCAAGCTTAATGATATGAGTTGTTTTTAAGTATTATACGGTTGAAAAAAAATGAGCAATGTAAATATTTTCGAGGAGTTGTGGCTAAGTAGTAACCGTCCTTCGGGGTCGGTCTTTAAGGCTGATGAATGCTTTCCGGGGTACCTATATCCGTGGCTTGCTAACCATCCATTACATACCGAGACTCTTTGCCTCGGAAAATTAAGCGGTTGGTCCTGGCAGTCAATTGTAGATCTTTGACTTGCGTTGCGGTAATAAGCAGGCATAAAATCTGATACAAGTCCTGCTGAGGCGTATCCTGCGGGCGTACCATGACGTCTTAAAAGTGAGTCTTCCGAGCGAGAAAAAGGGATGGAGCTATATAGGTTGTATAACTCTATCCCTCTTTCTCGCTCGGAAGACTCACGTTTTAACACCTCATGGTACGCCCGCACATCTTCAGTTTCTGGGTTGTGGATCGCAGGTAGACAGCCGCTCCATTTAAACACTGAATCTGATGTTAAGCAACATCTGGTTAGACTGGAATCTGATTCCAACTTTGCTTGGATATGGTTAGGCAGGTTGACTGTAGATACATATATATATATATATATATATATATATATATATATATTTACAAAGATGTGTGTTCTAATTTTCAGTGATGAATTGTAACTATCTACATAGTTACAAGTTTTCAAGCGTTCTTACAATTCACAAATACATATAAGAAGAAAATAATCTATACATATAATAAAATTGTAGGGTCGCCGTATCTGCACATTCAATATTTTTACATAAAATAACTGAGAAACGTTAGAAAAAAGAGAACACATACATAATTTTTTGAAATGTTTGTTTGTATGTTTGTGGGAGCATCACGCAAGAACCACTCATGGGATTGTAAATCTAGATACTCGGACATATAAGTGTTATCCGAAGTTTTATCTAGCCTTTATTTCATCTAAATCAACTCACACAATCAAAAGATATTGAATTTCTAAGTTTAGTAAGAAACTTCATAGAGTGCTAATCGTCGCGCTGACTGAGTCCTGCACGCTTTACGTAAAAAGTACAAAACCAATATAGATTTGTTTTATACATAAGAAATTATAATATATAAAGCTATATGTAACATCACGCTACGATCAAAAGGAGCGGAGCATCAATGAAAAATGTTGCATAAACGTTTCTATCTCTCTCTCTCTGTCTCTCATGTGACGCAGACAAAGTTACGGTTAGCTAGTTAATAATAATTCAAACACCGCTTCTCCAAGTAGGTAACTATTATTGTGCATGTGCAATGCATGCTCCAAAAATCTAGGTACCGAATAAGGAAGCTTTGATTTGTATTCAAGATATTATTATGACTCACCATGTATATGAATCTCAAAACAGAACAACAGTACAATGCAACGCAAATAGTGTAGGTGTCAAATCATTATAGTGATGAGTTTAACTTTTTTTTTTGTTGGACATAATATAGGTGAGGTACCATTCTAGCTCGCGGTTTTGCTTGAAATTGAACGATGATAGAAAAGGCGATGGAAAACATTCTTTGCTTGTTTTTTATTTTCATGGTAATGTCGATTTAATTGATTACAAGATAATTAATCCCACAGCTTAGACCAGCATTATCACCTCGTCATAGTCATTATATCAGATTTTATTTTGGTTATTTTTCTATGATAAACGATAGAAAAGGTATAAGGATATGACATACTAGCTTCTGCTCGCGACATTGTCTGCCTCTATTTTATATGGGGATAAAAAGTATTTTATATGTCAAACCAGGTTATCTATACTAATAAGAGGTAACGTTTGTGAGTTTGTGATGTTGTAAGGGGTAATCTCTGAATCTACTGAACCGATTTTCAAAATTATTTCACTAATAGAAAGCTACGTTATTGTGGAGTTTTATGGGCTATATTTTATTGTAACGGGATATATTACGTATTGCCACGGGAACGAGAACAACGCGGGTGGAACCGCGGGACGCATATTTGTTTCTTTGCATTTTCCTAGCATATAGAAGCATCAAGGATAATGTACCACGGTTTTTGTAATACAGAATATGATTTAAAAGAGTGTCCGTGGAGTTTCTTGCACGTTTTTCTCCATAGTGATCTACGCCTTCAGACGTGCAAATAGCTTCATGTTTTTGACTGACCGAACTTGACAATTCAAAAGTGCCTGTGAATGGTTTATTTGAAATATGTAAATGCTCTGAATCTGGAAGTATGCAAGTTTTCATCCGGATCTTAACAAATAAACATCCATTCATCCTCACAAATTTACGCATTTATAATATCAATAGAAAGTAGAATAGTATTCGTTCCTTTGATAGTTCCTAAAACAATAAATCAACCAATCACCACAGTAGCCAAATATCCACAACGGCATCCAATATAACCAGTCTCAACAATTCCGGCACCCATCAAAATCAACCCATCAGTTGCCGAAAAAGCAACAAACATATGTACAAACAGATTAGTGTATACAGTGAAAGCCGGTGTGGAGGTGCGTTCATCAATCAATTTGAATGAGTAACAGAATCAATAGTGCATGTCATGCTGTGTGGTTCTAATGGCCCTTTGATTCCTGTTGTACTAATGGGTTTTATTAAAACTGTATGGGCTTTTAAATGATTTAGAGACGTTGTTTTGTTTATATTTTTAGGGTTCCGAACGTCCATAGGGAAAACGGAATAACTATATAACAAAACTACGAATAAAAACAAATAAATAAAAAAATACGCCTGCCATATCAAAAAGTGAACTAAAAAATTAAAAACAAGATAGATTATGTTATTTGCATTGCATTCGGGGGAACTGTAAAGAACTATTCAAAGGAACCGTCCCCCGACTGCAATGAAAAAAATATTATGTATCTTGTTTTTATTTTTTTTAGTTCACTTTTTGAGATGGTAGGCGTGAGTTTTTTTGATTTTTTTTTATCTCATACTTTTTTAGCAAGCTTTAGACGATGACAGTATAGGTATGTAGTCTAATTTTCATGAAAACAAAATAAGTACTTATTTTGGTTTTTTAATTTATTTTCATAAAACCGTTGTTCTATTTTAAAAAAAATCAGCCTATGTTATCCGGGATAACTCGACACTTCTAACGATACCACATACATTAATATCGGAAAAGCCATTAAGAAGTTATGGTGGAATAAAGAAACTCAAAAACATACATGAACACTGAAAAAATAACACTCTTTTTTTTGGCAGTCGTGTAAAAAGTTCTTTGTCTATAGGTTACAGAAAAACATATAAGAGTTAGTGGTTAAAAATATGTGAAAAAATTAACTATCAGAGTTTTATATGCGATTCGAACATTTAACAATAGACGAAACATCAACTATCGGGTACTTGCTCACGAGACCATCGACATTAAATCTTAGACGAAAAGTTTTCAAACTGATGACACCACATTGATTCGCAAAGTTATCCTGATTCTCTTTGCGTAAATTATAAATATGAGATCAAATTAAAATATCATTAAATATGCTATTATTTCTGGTTTCATCAGCCTGTATAAGAAAGAAATCAGTTGCCTCCTAAAAGTGGGCCAAACACCATTCCTTCCTGTATATGGAAATTATAATACCCAATGCGTGTTTTACCAGCAGCGTGTCAAGTAATTTGTATAGCAAACAGGAATATTAGTCTTAATCGTATGGGTTTTGGGGCCATGATCCCATATCAGGGTTGAGGTGAAATGTCATAGGACCACAGTTCGTATGGTCAGCGTTAGGTTTCATTTGATAGGGGAAGGATTAATGGGGACTTTATGTAGTAGAAATGTTGTTTATATTGAGCCTGCTTGTTTAAGGCGTTTCTCTGACCAAATAACCTTGAGCATTCGTTCCCTCTTTGCCGCCCGCATCCTGCGCATGCCCTTTTAAGATAGAATTCACACAATTTTTGGAATTATTTTGATTAAAAAAGATAAGCGATTTTTTTAAATGAAATAAAATATGATTAATATACATTTTTAAATTATCTGTCCATTAGTGTAACCCTCAAATGATTAGAGCGCTGCATTTAGAAACAGATGCATAAAATCAACAATTTTAGTCATTCTTTATAAGTAGATTTTTAATTTATTTATAGCACATAAAAACAAATTAGAACGTGGAATATGAAGATAAGACATCGAACATTAATAATGTGCTTTTACATGTATTCGTAGATTATTTCTCATAACTAATGAGTTATTAGTCTCTGAATAGCGAAGAAAAACGCACTATCGCAAGGTTTTGGTCGGGGTATCGCCTTAACCCATATATGCCCAGAACTTTTTTTAACACCGATTTTTTTAATTTTTACATATGTTAGGTATGAATGATCACATATAAGGCTTGTGATAGTAAAATTTAATTTTCAGTACCAGAAGAACATTTTTTTCAGCGGGTCGTTAACGACCCCATGGACACATAAAGACGTGCAATAGAATGGAATGAGAACTAGCAAAATAAAAATACGTTACAGTTATGTTAGTCAGTCTTTATTAGGAACCATTATGTAATAACATCAGATATTTTTAGAAATTATAAAAACCAGTCATAATAATGAAAATAGTACATTACGAACGAAATTCTTCAAAACATTTGTCATGCAAATTGACGTTACATTTACGACACATTTTTATCGTTTTATTTTTACATAATGCACATCGTTTTCTGACCTGTAACCATTAAGGAGTATTATAGGTACCTATAAAACAGCTCAATTCATCCCCCGATAGACAGAAATTGTAGTTATGCTTTTCAACAGCGTACATTACGGTGTGCCTGATCATATATCTTAGAACATCTTCACTAAAAAATAATTCGAAGAATCTATCGGTTCACTTTCCTTGGTGAGTGTAAGAACCGCTCGTGGCAGTGGGGCTTTACCCATTTGCGTGGCCTGACTTTGGGCTGTCTACTACGTTCTGAAGAAGGGCCATCACCCCTCGGTGTCCTGGCGGTGCGCACATTCGAAAAAGTGCCTTCTGAATCAATGATAATCGTCGGTGTCTCAATCGGTCGAGAACGTCGGGACCTGAGTGGGCTGGGTCCCGATGGCGTAGAAATGGATTCTAGTTGTTCAGAACTAGGACCAGGACTGACTATTACCTCATCGATATTTCTGCTCTCTTCACGTTGTTGTAACACCATCTCAGCCGGCGCAAGTAATTGATGACGGTTCAATCGATTTATACTATCACAATCTTCTTCACCTGAATCACCATCTGACATGGTACCGTCGCAAGGCGGATCCATGTAAATATCAATGCCCTGAACATCTTCATCATCATCAAACACCTCCAGGGCATCGGCTATTTCATTTGTCGAGAGTATGTGTCGAGACCTAAAATCAAAAAAATACAATATAAAATACGATATGTGCCCACAGGGTCGTTACCGACCCAAGAAAATATATCAACCGATTGTGAATAGAAAAATATACAATTTTCGAAAAAACAATATCTCTAACTCTGAAACACTCATTAGATTTCCTATAAAAACTATTGATACGGTAAAACAACATTATACTCACAAAATACTTACATTTGCATCAGATCGGTCGCACACTTTTTCAAGAAATAAACAAGTATAAACTTGCACTCCTAATTGTCACTCGAAATAGTCGTGAACTGTCAACAAAACTGTCTCATTCTTCAAAATTGTTCTTGTACCTATAAATAGATGGTGTTTTATTAAAAATTCAATAAACAATTCGCGGTCAATATGCAATAACAGTATCGGCGCAATTTTGGTCGTTATCGACCCTATGGGCATATATGGGTTAAGGCAGTAGTTCCACAATGTTGCTTTTTGTTGTGGCAATCGTTCATTGATTTAATTTCATCCTAACTCTTGACAAGTTCATTATGGTCAGTATCAGATATCTCGATTAGTGTATCCGTTTTTTAACATTATTTTGACATTAAAAAGGGCTGACTCTCAGCCTAATTTAATTAATTATTTTTAATTAGCTCGTGGCTAAATTATAACAGCCGTATGGGTCGATCTTCTAGGTTAAGCAACGCTTGCCGAGGTTGGTCTGTGGATGGGTACCTAATCGTCTTAACATTTCGTGACTTCTCCGATCCTCGGAAAGCACGTTAAGCCGTTGGTCCCGACTGTCATTTGGAAATCTTTGGCAGTCGTTACGGATTGTCAGAAGCCAGAAAATCTGACACCAGTACTGCAAAGAAGTACCGTGTTCCCCAGTTAATGGGTTGTGGAGGTCTGGTAGGCAGCTGCAAAATACTGGTATTCAGCTGAATCTGGCTTGACTGGGAGCCGACCCCAATATAGTTGGGAAAAGGCTAGGCAGATGATGATGATTGATTTTTGCGACCAGCTTAGTTAAGCTTATTCATTCGTAACGTTTCTCAGGTCAGAAATGACAAATTTTTGACAGTGAGAAATGGCCACAAGTTACAAGCTTCAGGTACAGACTTACACGGGCTAGCTCTTTAACTCGAATTCCGCACACTTAACAGGGAAGCACACACAGATATGATTTATTTATTACTAGCAGCGCCCCGCGGTTTCACCCGCGTAGTTCCCGTTCCCGTGAGAATACGGGGATAAAATATAGCCTATGTTACTCAGGGTGAATGTAGCTTTCTAGTGGTGAAAGAATTTTTGATATCGGGTGAGTAGTTTTCGCATGAAAGCGTAACAAATAAACTTACATTTATACAGTGTGAAATCTTAATGGTTGTTTTCCCGCGGCAGGATGATTACCCATCAGTAGTACTATCGAAACACAAAGTTAAACTAAAAAAATAAATGTTTTTTTTTTAGCAAATCATTAAAAAAGTGTTCATAAACTCGAAAGAGCGAGAATCAATAGTAGTGCACTAGACATAAAGTAGGTAGATACCTACATGAGATGCACGTACCGCCGCGTACCTACATATCGCGCGATGCACTACTGTTGGTTCAAGTCGCTTTCGAGTTTTGTTTATCACAATTGTTAAGCTGCCATTTATGGAGTCTAATATTTTTTATATATATAAATCGATTGTATTACCGATACAAACTCATTTCGCTTCGGGAAAACAACCATTAAAATTTCACACTGTATATTAGTATAGGATAGGGATATATATTTATTATGAGAAACTTTATTAGGTATGCAGCTAGTCATCAAGGTTGGGAGCTAGGTTGGCTGACTGCCCAACATACTTACAACCAACTATCCTCAATCACGAAGGCCCTTTTAGTACACTTTAGTACCTACTAAACAGATAACACCGACCACAAACAGGACATTATAATTCCATGCCTAATCTACAAACCACCACTTTTATCAAAATGATGGATGTTAATTCAACAATAATAATATCTTCATAATCAAAACAAACGACTAGACAGTCTATCATTCCAGTTTAGACTTAGAGAACTAGATCAAACCATAGACTGGCTATAAATAATTCAAGACCACAGATCTATAAACAATACTGACATAATCTTGGTTTCTATCGAAGTATTGTTTGTGGTATAAATATTAAGGCCTGAATGTAGTATTGGTTTGGAGAAATGTGACGTTTTGAAGATACTTTCTAAGTTAATCTAGATCTATGAATTACTTGTAGGAATAGAACCATTGTCAGGTTTGCGGATTTTGTTCGAAAGTCGTGGTCCTAGAACGCAAAGGGCATTTCAGTCGTATAGAATCAAAAACACCAATCTGACTTTTGACTTATTAATTAACGGTAATTAGGAAAAGTAGTTTCATTACTACAAACGGCAATTTTTTTAATGTGTATTTTATAATGACGTATGTTTTAGAATTTAGAATTTATTATTTTAAGATTTAAATAGATTTAATTTGAATTAAATTAATAGTTAGGTAATAACTAAAATTATCAGATTGCTGTTATTAATTCTATGCGACTCATTTGAAAGAACACAGATGGGTTTTAGTCAGTAAGAGTTTGACACTTCCTTCCACTCCACCCAGAGCGGAAGAAGTCATTGGATGATTTCTCATTCTTAAAAAAACGAGATGAACCAAGGTAAATGATATAAGAATGATATAAGAAAAAGAAAAAGATTGACCTTTCACAGGCGCTTTTGAATTATCAAAGTCGTTCAATCAAAACGATGAAGATAATTCTGCCGCGCCATCAACAAGAGCAGCAAGCATAGTCTGCAGCAAAGCACACTCACCGATCCCATCGTTAGCAATGGAATCGGAGATCCTATGGAGAAGAACGTGAGACTAAATTGTATAGCCTGAAAAAGTGAGAAACTTTACTGGCAATGGGCAGGGGATATATCTCGCAAAACATATAGCCAAAATTTCTCAATCGCAACTGCGTATCGGAAGACGCAGCGTTGGAAGGCATTCACGAGGTGGACCGATGTCCACCATGAATCATTGTCCAATATGGACGTTTGTGGGAGGCTAATACCCAGGACGTGATAAATTTTTTATCAATTTTTTATTTTTAAATTTTATAATAACGTAAGACGCACTTTAAGCTATTATAAAATTTAAAAATAAAAATTTGTTTGGGAGGAATTAGAATATTTTTCTTTCTTTCCATATTTTTTGTATTGATTGTCATCTCAATTCTTGTTCACTTCAACAAAAAATTCACGGTTTACAGAATCACACTGCTATGAATAAAGTCTAAACCCACTGTCATAATCCAACTTTCTCCAATCGAACTATTGTGTTGAACATAAATATAATATTGAGGAATAATAATGCACTGGGTTATTGAAATGGACAGTTCAATGATTTATTAATAAAGTTAAACCCGTGGGCGGTAAAATCCTGTCAGTATTTAATAGACAATGAGAATTAAGGTGGTTTTACACGAAATGGGTTTAATCGTGACGGTGAAATTATGTTCGTGTTGAAACTGGAATGACAATTACAATCGGTTAAATTGTGTTATTTAGTTTAAATTAGAAGAGTTATGCCTCTCTCTACCTAAGGATGGCAAATCAGCAAATGACTTCTTCCGCTCTGGGTGGAATGGAAGGGAGTGTCAGATGCTTACTGACTAAAACCCACCCGTGTTCCTCCTAGTGCCCTTTTCAGGGCTGCGGTGACTCTTTCGAACCAATTCCGCAACCCTGGCAGGAAGTTTGGAGTTGGGGTTCAAACCTACACTGATTTTCTCGAAACCGTCAGTCTACAAAATCAGAAGAAGCAGTGGTGGCCGAGTGGTAACGGCCCCGACTTACGAATTGTAGGTCGCGGGTTCCAACCCAGCCAGGCGCATTACTTTGTGTAATTAAATTCAACACTACTGCTCTCAAAATGATGAACGAAAACATCGTGAGGAAACCGGCATGTCCTAGAACCAAAAATTCGCAGATATGTGACATTCACCAACCTGCACTGGGCCCGCGTGTTGGATTATGGCCCATTCCCTCTCCTAGAGAGGAGGCCTGTGTCCCGGCAGTGGGAACATTAAAAAAGGCTGATTATACATATGCTTATGCTACAGAATCCGTTGCGATGCGGAGACCTGGAGATGGTAAGGCAACTTTTTCAGCGAAAATCAAAATTTACGTGAGCGAATCCGCGGGCAAAAGCTAGTATCATACAGCAGCTTTAAATATCAAATATGTACAAGGCCTCTAAAGTCTAGTTATGTAATGCAAGCTACATTTGACCTCCTTGAAAACTATTGGGTTGGAAAATTCTCATGGTTAGTAACGATGAAGTGGGCTCATAAAGTAAGAAACGTTCAATTTGAATTATAATGTGCTGTGAACTGTCTATTTGTATATAAGTCAACTATCTTCTGCCCGCGACTTCGTCCGCGTGGAATAATTATTTTACCCCCGATTTTGAAACTCTCAGCCCGATCGGTTTAAAATTGACAAAGTTTCATACAAACTTTCATCCCCTATTTTATCCCCTTGGGGGTAGAATTAATCAAAATCCTTTCTTAGCGGATGCCTACGTCATAACATCTACCTGTATGCCAAATTTCAGCCCGATCTGTTCAGTCGTTTGGGCTGTGCGTTGATAGATCACTATGTCAGTCAGTCAGTCACTTGAGTTATGTATATTTAGAAGATGTGGTCAGTGGTCACCCCGTATTTAATTGTAGATGGCAATCTGTTTGTTTCGCTGGACAAACATTATTTTTGAATAGTTTGTGCCACCGAGTTCGCAGGCGAACTCGGTGGCACAAACTATTCAAAAATTATCTTACTTACATCTTATTATGTGTTCTTCCTTCTTTCACAGCTTCACTACACAAACGGTCTATTATTTTGCCAAGGTAATCAAGAGAACACTCGGAGAAGTCAGATTTTAGAAATAGTTTGTCCATGGACGTACCCAGCTTCTGGCCTATTGGTGTAAGATTTTTTTAGGTCAGATCGTCCGCGGCTGCTTTTTCATACACTACACAGAAACACTTACAAGAAACTTTAGGTATGTGTAGTGTGTAGGGCAAAACAGCCGCGAATGATTTATTCAAATATTCAAAAAATTCGAGTTGCATACCTGTATGCAAGTCGGATTTTTACTCATAAAACGTACTACCAGGATAAAACGTATCCTAATTAGTTCAATAGTTTACATGTGTTATTAAAATAAATTTGAATAGCAAAAACATCCAGAGCCGAACTTCGTTCCCTGCGGCCATAGACTCTCTTTTCCTGTGCCAATCCCACGTGTCTCTCTTGCTCGTTGCTATTCTACTATGCTATGCTGAAGTTCATATAATAGGCCTTATATGAGACTAAAACAAGTTAGTCAGTTACACTTGAAACTGGACTTAATACTTAGTTATCTATACTAATATATAAAGATGAAGAGTTTGTTTGTTTCTTTGCTTGAACGCGCTAATCTCAGGAACTACTGGTCCGATTTGAAAAAATCTCTCAGTGTTAGGTAGCCCATTTATCGAGGAAGGCTATAGGCTAGTGCTGTAATAAATACTTAGTTATTTTAGTAGGAACTAATCTCGGCTGATACTTGATGATGCAATAAATGAATTCCATATATTCTGCCACTTAACTGTCTTGATAAGTGGTTTAGGTCTGGAGTATATTTGCAAGAGTTCTAGAGCTCTTGCAAATATACTCCAGACCAGGGCCCAAGTCTGCTATTTTTCATAAATTCGTCATTCCAACACGATCTCATTGTTACTTTACTACAGAAAGTCGCTATAGACATGGCGACTTTTTATAGCGAAACCGACTGTCAAAATTCCAAATGCTCCGACCTGACCACAAAACATTTCATTATTTTTCTACTGCGCAAACTAATCCCACACACTTTCAACTGTTGACTATCATTATTGCTGATAGATCTACCACTTTGTTGAAAATCAAAGCAGATTTATCTTCTCATGCGACGTTACGGTCATCTCTGACGATGACCATAAATGATAACTATGAATATGATGGATGAATGAAGAAGATGAGGTTATTATAATCAAGGAGTTACCCCACATGTAAGGAGTATTACAATCAATTACAATAACGCGCATCTAAAGTTTAAGTGCATTCAAACCCGCGGTATATGGGAATCCAAATAGTTTAAACGGTGGTTTGTGAGGCAGAATTGAAACAGAAGGTCCACTTAGATCTGGATACGACAACTCACAAAAAGCAAGGTATATTTTTTATTTGTGAGTATACGGCTTGTCCGAAATATGCACCAAATAAAGCGTTGTGCGTTTGATCTGAAAACCAGCTGCAACTTTCAGAAGGTAGTTCTAATAAACGTAGTAGCCATTAAGTGTTTGATCTGGTTATGTCAATAAAAATGTACAAAAGAAATAAGAAAGGAAAAACTTATACAAGCACAAATTAAAAAAAAAGGCTTTTAATAAGCAAATATTACTACAGGGTCAACGATTATTTAAATAACTTGCATGACAAAAACAAAAATGTTTTTAGAATAAGTTAGATTATAAGTCCTAATCTCTACAAATCTTTCTCTTGCTGTGCCTGACAGGGTCCACGATTGTTTCTTTTGTAAATGTTTACCACCTAAGCCTATATTGTGGAATGTAATAAAGAATTGAGTATTAAGTATCTTTGCAGTACCGGGACAATTTTTTTTTTGTTTTTTTTTTTTTTTTCTGATGGCAATACAGATTCAGCTGATTGACTGACTTGGTTGACTAAGCTTCAAGTGAACTGTCATTCCTCTTTGTTTGTTAGGGTTACCAGCTCATTTCATGATAACTTGAACTAAGTTTACACGATGATATGTTTACAGAGTCGCGCCACTACACTATTCCAGCCAGTCACATTAATGAAGTTTATCAAACTATTTACCTGCTCTATACTTTGAAGAATTAAAGCTATCCGTGAATCCGCCCAATAATAAAAAGTTGTTATTATTTTACCTTCATTTTATCTACCATTTTAACATAACGAGACTTCTCCGTGCCTCACGTTAAGCCGTTGGTCCAGGCTGTCATTTGGAGATCTTTGGCAGTCGTTACGGATTGTCCGAAGCCAGAAAATCTGACACCAGTCTTGCCAAGAAGTACCGTTAATGGGTTGTGGAGGTCTGTTAGGCAGCCGCTTCACGTAAAATACTGGTATTCAGCTGAATCTGGCTTGACTGGCGTCAAGCCAGATTCAGCTGAATATTTTCCCAACTACAAATATTGGGGTCGGCTGCCAAGCCGACCCCAATATTTGTAGTTGGGAAAAGGCTAGGCTGATGAGTTATTATTTTACCTATTGCAAAAAAATCTGCGATGGCGGTTGTGCCACGAAACAACATATTCTCTTTTTCTACTCTAAATATAGTCGATAGACTACGCTAAAGATGTTGAATGTCGCTATCGTGTGCTTCTTATTCTGAGGCAGCTGCGCACGAGTTGATCTAGTACGTTGCGCTCAATTTAGAGACGAATCTGCTCTACAAACAGTAATGTATTTTGTTGGTTTATTAGATCAGATTTTGCATGATTTTGACGCCAAAATGAGACTTTAGTGAACCAAATTCTTCAGGGTATCTAAGATGATTTATTTTTATTACTACAATAAGTACTATGTCGTCATTTGAAACCCATTGGGTGTTTTTTTAAACGAAAATCGTTATTTCTTACAACCATACTAATGTCATAAATAAATTTTATTTATTCAAGTAATTTACATCAATTTCATCACATTCATAAATACGTTACTTAAGTAAACACTTAATCAAACACAAGTAAAAACGGACAAATACACTTAATAATTTACATAATAGTTACAGTCAAATGATTTATTTAAGTATTCAAAAGTTAAATTAAAATCAAAAAAGAAAGAAAAAGGTATTTAATTTTTTAGAATGTAATATTTCAATAAAATTACCCTGATAACAAAAACTCTATTATCCAGTTTTTATCCCAGAAAAATAATTAGCTTACCTACTAGCCCCACTCGTGGGGCAGAAAAAGAACATATAAATGCATTTAAAGGCAACAAAAAAAAAACTCTCTCTCCGAGGCAGTCGGGTAAAAACGTAGCCATCACATTTTTAAAATATAGGTACAAGTTTTCCTACCTAACCTTCTGCACTTACCTACGGCTTGTCTCTGTGGGCGGGAAGCCTTATGGATTTATGTGCGTGACCTCCACCACCATTCAATTACATGGCCAAGCACTTTATTATCAGCATGACGTTTACACGCTTGTTTACAAACTCGCTGGGAACGTTTACATGTAAGATGCGAGATGATAAATCGAAGACCGTTTGCCCTCAATGGATTTATTCGGTTCATTTTGGAAGTACATGGAAAGGATGAATGTTGGTTATTTTCAGTTGTAAGTTATGTAATGATGAATATTGGAACTTCACAATATATATAGTATTTTCCGAAGGTAGAGGTGAACCTATAAATCGAACAACTTTTCAATAGTTATGTTTTACTAACAGCGCCCCGCCACAGTTTCACCCGCATAATTTCCGTTCCCGCGGGAATACGGGGATAAAATATAGCCTATGTTACTCGCTGATAATGCAGCTTTCTATTGGTGAACAATTTTTTTTATCGGTTTAGTGGTTTAGGCGTGAAATACGCTTTTCAAACAAACTCACATTTGCATGTATAATATTAGGATATTCCATATGTTTGTGCCTACTTTCTAATTCATACTCTCTCGAGAAATTCCAGAAAAACACCACCATCACCACCTATAAATAATCGTATTTATTCTCGTAGGAATATGTATTAATCCGCCTCCTGAAGTTTTGTACCGCTTTTATCGCTGTTATCGCTTGTTAGTAGATATTTCGTCCTAGCTCCAGTTTTATCTCAATAATTTCCCTTTGATATCATCATACTTGTCGAGGTTATTTACTAACAAATGTTGACGCCATCCGTCGCCATTTTCTTCAGCTCATTTCGAACGAACGGGAAATGGCGGGTGGTCCGCAAGCACACGGCGCGACCAAACGTGAAATTGGGCCAACATCGTCGAATTGCGATTCCGCCTCAACGGTATCCTTCTCAAACGATTGTGAAATAGAACGAAACTAATCGGAAGTGTTAATGTGACTCGACGTATCGAAACGATACGCCACTCGGATGCCAAAAAGCGGTAACTCAAAATTTTCAATTATTCTGTTTTTTTATTGCATCGCATAGCTTAAAATATTTCGTATCAGATGCGCATAAACATGATATCACGTCTAAGCCGCTTAATTGAAACTCAACATACGTTGATTTACCTTAGACCTTTTTCATCAACTGACTTCTCCCGCTCTGGGCGGAGCGGAAAGGAGTGTCAGATTCTTATTGTCTAAAACCCACCCGTGCTCCTCCTAGTGCCCTTTGCGTTCCAGGATCGCGGTGACTCTTTCGAACAAATTCTGTAACATGTGCATACCTTAGACCTGAAGGGCTTTTTATCAAAATACCTGGCAAAACCACGGGCAGAAACTAGTTTTAATAATGGTAATAAATAACATGACTGTTTTTTTAACTCTTTTTTTTTCTATTTAATCTTTATGTAATAGTAATAGTAATAAGTTTATTGAGTCTCTAAGATTTACATAACAAATGTGGATGAAACAGCCCCAGTAAGTGGTTAATAACACTTGTGTCGGGGTTGTCTCGCTCCTCCCCTTAATTGGTTGACAATTTTGAGACAATGAGAATTAAAATTAAAATTAAAATCAAAATTAAAATAAGTTAAGAACAATATTAAAATTATCAAAATTAAATTCAAAACAAAACAAATAACAATAAAATTTAAAACAGTAGAATTAAATTAAAAAGCAAAATTAAATTAACATCAGAATTAAATTGAAATCAAATTTAAAATCAGAATCAGAATTACAAACAATAACGAAATTAAAATCAGAATTATAATCAAAACAAAATTAAAATCAAAATTAAAATCAGAATTATTATCAAAACAAAATTAGAATACAAATTAAAATCAAAATTAAAATCATAATTATTATCAAAACAAAATTAGAATAATAATTAAAATCAAAATTAATATAAAAGTCAGGATAAAATGAAAATTAACATCAAAGCAAAATCAAAAATAAAATCGAAATTTAGAAAGAAAACTACGAACAAGTTAAGTTAGGTAAGCGCCAGCAAAATTAAGGTTTATAAAGTACATGTGACAATGTGTGTGTGGGTGTGTGTGTGTGGGTGTGTGTGTGTGGGTTTGTGTGTGCGTGTGTGTTTGTGTTTTAGATAGTACCATAATTATGTGATAGTAAAATAAGAAAAACATTCAAGCAAGTCTAGCCAAAATCTGCTCTGTTTCATCGTATGTAAGAGATTTTAACCACTCGGTTATTATCAATTTGCATTTCTGTGAGACCTCTGGGTGAAAACGTAGTTTTGTGTTAACTTTATTATATATGTAGGCCGACTGGCTTATATACTGACGCCTCGCAAAAACCGTATGCACCCCTGAGGAGTAAGCCACGATGTCTTTCCGCCTTCTAGACTGTCTTTCCAGGTTAACTGGAATATGCTTATGTACATAGAGTATGAGGTTTAAAAGGTATAGTTTTCTTACAGATAAAAGGTTACTAATTCTATATAAATCAGTTGTGGGAAATCAGAACGGCTTAAAATAAATCACTTTTAAAAGTGACCTTTGCGCTCTTTCTAGCTCTAAAAATTTAACTTTGGTGGCCCCTCCCCAAACTGGTAAGCAGTATGTGATTACCGACTGCGCGAGTGCCTTATAAATGTGGTTGAGTGTCATTTGAGGCAAAACGTGTCGTAGATTTTTAAAAATCCATATAAATTTTCTAACCCGCGACATAATAACCTCAACCTGCGGGTGCCACGTTAGACACTCGTCGACTATGACACCCAGGTATCTTGTAGACGGCACTTGTTTTATGGGTTTACATTCACAATTTCGTTCCAAGCTGTTTACACAGGTATGGATACAGATATTGAAATGTGCTACTGGCTTAGACCTAGAACTTGGAGAGAAACAAAGGTAATTGGTTTTGGCAATATTGAGGGTCAGCAGATTTGCCTTGAGCCATCCATCTACAACAACCAACCCCTGTTAAATATTTATATATTATTGTTATGTGCTTACAATAGTGATATATAGGCCGACTTTATACAGCCATGCTTTTTCTTCTAGTCAACTGTGGTATAATAAACATGTATACGATAAATATATAAAATCAAAATTAATTTTGTAATGATTTATTATCCTTCTTTTTCAAAATTCACTTTGATTAAGTTACCGCCTTTTGTCTTCCGATTGCAGTATAATCGATTGAGAATCGGTATGAATGAAAGCTATTAAAAGAACGGGAGTGAATGAAGGAGTGAATGAATCGGGAAATGCAGTCGCCTTCATGTTTGCTTTGCTTGTTCTATATTTGAAAGGAGTGATGTAAGAGTGTAAGTGTAGGACGAAAATAAGCCGAAAATTCGTTTTGAAGAAAATGCTGGCTGAATGTAATTTGTACGCCTGGGTTCTTTTTTTAAACATTTTTTGTACACTTTGATTTTTGAATAGCAACAAAAATTTTCGGGTTGCGATGGAAATGCTGGCTGAATACTATTTTTCCATCAGTTTAACGTTTTTTTTTATCTATTCTGTAAATTTTTAATTTTATTAAGATAACGGGTGGGGTTTAGTCGGTAAGAGTCTGACACTCCCTTCCGCTCCACCCAGAGCCGGAGAAATCATTTGATGATTTCCCATCCAGAAAAAAAGGCTCAAATATCTTAAATCGTTTAAATTATGGTTGACTGTTTATGTATATATTTTTAATGATAATATATTTGTAAAACGCAATGTCTGAAAGCACTGATGCAATTTCGTAGCTACAAGATTTCGATCAAAGTCAAATATTTATCTATATCGTCAGGATCAGGGCGGAGTAACGAGAAAAAGTTAGTTTTGCTGACAATGTTTCTTACGCACATATTATTTTAGGAATGGTAAAATAAGTAGCTTTTGGTCCGAGTCTGTTTTTATCCGGAAGACAGAAAGAGAGGTCGGAGGAAAATCAGAATGGTAATGTAGTTATTACCTACATAACGCCAAAAATATTTTGCAGGTCGTCACACTTTGCAGGAGTTAAACTAAATTCTAAGAACGTTTAAACCATTGCATAGCGAGACGTAACAAACATATTGAGAGACATATGTACATGTAATAAGGAAAAATCGACCAATTGCGAGTCGGCCACGCGCGCAAATGGTTCCGTACGTATCGTATTTTTGTAATCTTTTACTCTAAAACCATTGACTTCTTAATTATTTTCCTACTTTCGATTCTGTAGTATAGGAAATGAGGGGAGGGAATGGTAAGAGATAAAGAGATTAGCGTGTTCAATCGAACAAACACTTCAGCTTTATCATATGTAAATTTACGGGAACTATAAACTAGAAACGTGTACTTTTTAAATTTCAATACTAACTAGTTATATACCTACATTTAAAATTAAAATAATCTAAATTAAAAACACAAAAAAATACAGTTGATTTGAGAACCTTCTCCTTTTTTGGAAGTCGGTTAAAAATGAGAGCCATTTCTATCATTCAGAAAGTCCGTGCATATGTACACACCAAAATGTCCAAGGAAAGCAAAACATACTAAACTCGAGCATAATATTGCTCTATTCCCGCTACCCATTGTTACCAGTTCGTACGAAAACATACCGGTCTAGTGTTTCAGCGTGCTGAAATACATGCCTAAGTATTTTAAGATGATGTGTTAATGTTAATTTTAAGTGCTGCCCTGTTCGTTTGTAGGTTAAGTGGGGGTTTTAAATGTCCGGTTCCTGATTGTAATTGCAATCGACTGTGTATGAGAAAATAATCTGATAATCTAATACAGTAAAAAAAAATATTTGACAACACGGTTGGCGCAGTGGTTGAGCGATTGGCTGCTGCGCTACGTGTCGTGTGTTCGATTCCCGCACGGAACAAATATTTACATGGCCTACAGATAGTTGTTCCGGGTCTGGCTGTTTGTATGTTTGAAACGCACCCACGACACAGGAAAAAATCCTAGTGTGGGGCAAAGTTTTTTTTTTTATTAAAAAAAAAAATCTGGTGTTCGATTGGGATCTGAGGTAGGTACAGCCGCGGCATGATTACTACTTCGGAAATAATTAAAAATATGTTGGCTTATTTCGTTATAAGGATAATGAAATATAAAAAGTTAGTAAGATCCTGTTTGGCAGCATTTTTACCCACGACGGAACGGAGACAGTGTATGCGTTTGGGGTGAGAGGATGTTTGTTTGTTTGTTTGTGCAAACCAATGTTCCCACTTATCTCCAGTACTACTAGTCCGATTTTCATGCGGTTTTCAGTGATGGGTTCGGATTTGATTGGTTGGCAGTTGGTGGATTGGATTGGCATGTTCTTAGATAGGTTTTACGGTGACAACTCAACAGGGGGCGCTGCAGTCAGGGATATTTGGGCAAACCAATGTTGCCATTTATCTTCAAAACTGCTATTCCAATTTTGATGCAGTTTTCAGTGGTGGGTTAAGGTTTGATTGGTGCATGTTCTTAGATATGTGTTACGGTGACAACTCACAAGGGGGCGCTGCAGTAAACATGTTTTTGCAAAAAAACAAAACTACTCCGATTTTGATGTAGTTTTCAGTGATGGGTTGGGGTTTGATTGGTGCATGTTCTTAGATAGGTGTTGCGGTGACAACTCACCAGGGGGCGCTGCAGTAAATATATGTTTATGCAAAAAAACAAAACTTCTCCTATTTTGATGTAGTTTTCAGTGATGTGTTCGGGTTTGATTGGTGCATGTTCTTGGATAGGTGTTACGGTGACAACTCACCAGGGGGCGCTGCTGGTTCATAATAAAATTCTCTCTAAAAAGTTTGAAATAAAAGGCAAAATTGAAAATTTTGAAAAAACCCACGACGGTAAAAACATTATTGAAAAAGAATTAAATAATTAATAAAAACCCCCGACTTACAAAATTAATGTAACCTAAGAATATCCGACGGGGGCTGTCATCACTATCTGCAAACTAGCTCATTGAATGGCAGCCCTGACTGATATTCTTGGGTTACATTAATTTTGTAAGTCGGGGGTTTTTATTAATTATTTCATTCTTCAAAATTTTCAATTTTGTCTTTTATTATATTTTTTCATACATGAACAAAGGCTTTTTTCCCCCACGCAAAAGGTACTGAACGCCATCTGCTACGATCCTAATATTTCTACTTCTTTTGCTTCATTTACGTTCAGTCATCGTTTTTTTTATACGATACGTTACTCCTTTTTTTAAAACTTTGCCCCACTCTAGGATATACTCTTGTATCGTGGGTGCGTTCACAAACATGAATACTCACATATACAAGACAACCAGACCAGGAACAACTCTCTGTAGGCCATAAAAACATTTATTCCGTGCGGGGATCGAACCCGCGACACGTAGCGCAGCAGCCGAACGCTCAACCACTGCTCTAACCGTGTCGTCGTTTATTATCTACACCGTATAAGTTAGATGAAAACAGTACATACTTACATAGGTTAACATAATGGGTGGCCTCATCGCTAAAAGCAATGTTTTCGAGACAACAAATGTTGTATGGATTTCAAAGAGGAAACGAAAATAGTACTGTACAAAAATACATATTGGGATATAAAATAATAATTAAAAAAAACAAAAAGCATAGAACCCAAGGAAAAACGATTAAAGAGAGGTACTGATTTTTGACCATTGTTATCAAGGCATTTTGTAATCTACATAATACTATGTGCAGTGTGATACCTATGTGGACTTAATGGTTAAATACTCCTATACGTCTTTGTTATTTTCTTAACTAGCATTCTATAGTGTCTGCTTATCCCCATGGGAAAGAGGAATTCTTTATGTGATTATTTTCTTATTAAATGGCAGCCCAACTCTCTCCAGAGTGCCTTTAAAATTCCAGTACCAACATTAACAACAGTAAATTTCTTCCTTCAAAAAATCCACATCCGTTTTTTCTAAATCAAGTTCCAACATATTCTCGTTTTAAACAAACTGTGTGTATCAATCAATCAATCAATCAGTACTGAATCAATCGTCAAGCCGCGGGTCGCGCCACGAATTTGTTCTTAAATCTACGAGTATCTACATCCGTTTCCGTTTTAAAATGGCGGCACGTGCCGTTGGGGAAGAATGTCGTAGTCTGTTGTCAGTGTGTTTGTTTTTTTTTGGTGCAAATGACATTTTTTGGAGATAGGTCAGGTTTTGTTGATATGGTGTAAACGTGAGATAGTTCTTTGGGTAAGTTTGTTCTGTTTCAACAAATGGGTAAATATGAATTTATTATTGACTAGCTTCTGCCCACGACTTCGTCCGCGTGGAATAGTTAGTTTACCCCCGATTTTGAAACTCTCAGCCCGATTGGTTTAAAATTGACAAAGTTTCATACAAACTGTCATCACCTATTTTATCCCTTTGGGGGTAGAATTAATCAAAATCCTTTCTTAGCGGATGCCTACTACGTCATAACATCTACCTGCATGCCAAATTTCAGCCCGATCCGTTCAGTGGTTTGGGCTGTGCGTTGATAGATCACTATGTCAGTCAGTCAGTCACTTATGAGTTATATATATTTATAGATTGCGATGAGCAGAAAATAAGAAAAGAAATGTTAAAGCTGGCCAGTCAGAAAAGGCGGCCCTTATAATTCATTTCCTTAGTACGTCCCCTCTCTGTCTAGGCTTTTCCTCAACCAACTGTTCGGGTTGGTTTCCAGACTCATTGGATCAGCGGCCACAATAGAAGAAGACGCCCCGGGTGTCGCAGGGCGATTACTGGCTACCGTAGGCCTGGGCCTGCGGACGGCCAGCGTTGGGTGGCTCGCTGTCCGATAAGAACCAGGACCGGATCACCGGTGCGTTAAGTTCTACGCCTCAAAGAGATGTCAATATAGTAGACGGGGCCCCGCAAGAGCTAGTGCCTGCCAAGGTTGCGGAATTTCTCGAAAAGCCACCGCGGCCCTGGAACGCAAAGTGCATTTGGAGGAACAAGGATGAGTAAGTGTTTGAAACTCCCTTCCGCCCAGAGTGGAAATAGTCAGTTGATGATTTTCCATCTTTATCAGTATTTTACATGGAGCGACTTCCTATTTGATCTCCCCAACCAGTAGCCTCAGAGCCGTGGGAGCATTGCAGGCCGACAAGAAGAGGCTATTGTTAAGTTAAAACTAAACCTACTACGCGTACACTGGACAGCTATAATTTCTGCAGAAACCATGCCATACTTAAGTTCATAACTTAACCGGATGAAAAGCAGACATATTAGCACATAAACTTACAAAATCACAATTTAGAACACAATCCATCCGTTTAATGGAACAAGGAAGCCGGGACAGACATACATACACAGTTCTTAAAACACATTATTATGTTCTCAGAACATAAGTAATGGAGGAAATTCGTTTCCTTGTGAAACTACCATTCTTACTATTTGCATATGCGGCCATGGAGTAATGTTAGTATGGAGTGTTAGCTTGTGAGTGAGCTGTATCATCTGTGACAGGTATTATTTTGGAGGTCGCTAATATCTACCTATGTTGCTAATTTGGTGCTTTAGAAAACAAAGTTGTCTTTACAGTATACACACAAATACAATGCTGCTCCTTATGCCCAGCCTACACCCACACCTACACCATCCAGGAGTACCTATCACTTTCTGGTCTGACAAAATTTGAGGGGTCAGTTGACACAAAAAGAAGAAGAAGAAGACATGAATACATTGTAATTGAAATAAACTTTATATATATATATATTTTATATACATAAACTCACGCCTTTTCCCCATGCATCTTCATCCCGCGGAGTAGGCAGATACTACAGAACGCTACCTGCTGCAATTCTTAAATCCATGTTTTGCTTCGTTAACGTGCATATACTGGATCATACACGCACACCAGTTGAGAATACTACGTACATGACCTTTCTGATGGGCATCGCCGTAATCACCGATAAGGTGTGTCTTCTAGATCTTGACATTTTGTCTGAAATTTGCCGTAAAAATATCATAATTTAGTCGCCTTCTTTCGTCCTCTCAACATAACCAAACGATGCATGAATGCAAGTTTTGATTGCATTGACATATTATATTGAATCAGATTTTTGTGGATGCCAGGTACGTTGTCTATCCCGAGTAGGCGTCGCGACGTGTTCCACGCACGCCTCTCAGTAGGACGTGGGGCTAGGCCCCACAAAAGAGAGGTCTGCCAGGGGCTGGTGGACCGAGACCTGCCGGGGTTACGGTGCATGCTTTTCCCGCGACCCCGGCCTAGGGTCAAGTGACGGAACACCGTGGTGGTTTTAGCCGGTAAGAGTCCGGCACACCCCCCCGTCCGTTCCCCAGACGGGGGACAGTGCATGAGGATTTCCCCACGTTAAAAAAAGGTACGTTGTCTATAGTAAAATGCTGATATTTAGCTACTTCAGATTATACACGGAGCTGAGTTCAACCAAGTTGTAATATGGAGGTAGATTATGAAGAAAAGTAATACAATAAACAATGAATTGCATGCCATGCATATGTCTTTGCAACACTCCAGATAACGTTATCGTGGACATTTTAAGTGTGGAATGTAACGCAATCTTAAGATCTGAATCCGGATTCGTCGTAATATTTGCACCTGTGAAGGTGAATCATGTCGATTTCTTTCAAACTTGACTTTTATTGTTTCTCGTCAAACAAAAGGCTGATAAATTTTGATTACTCAGTCTGTTTAATAAGTAATTTCACTGAATCTAATTATACAAATATTTGCAAATTAATCAGACTTCAATTACTAAATGGATAAAACTTGGCAGATAGGTAATGAGTCCAGGTTATATCACGACGTTTCCATGGTGGTCAAGTTTAATCTGAAACGTCGATGGCAATATTATTTATATAAAGAGCAAGCTTCTGCCACCGGTTTTGCCCGTCATACATAACACCTATATAATATATTCAATTAAATCTTTTGTTTTATGTGTTTACCTTCGTCCGTGTGTCACTGCGTGCTGCCAATTGTTGCGAACAAACCAGCACTAGACACCCAGCGCTCAGCAAATTCTGAGATTGTTTCAGTATGTGTTCCAAAAATATTCAATTGAGGAAGGAACGTGTTATTCTTATCAATCAATTAAATAATTACCAAATTAAATTAGAGGACAGTATAAATATTTATGAAATTGACACTCAGCGCTTACAATCCGAAATACAAAATTTGGATTATTCACTTAAGTCGCTTTATAATAAATATGTAAGTTCAAAAAACCAAATTAAGGAACATATCCTAGCTACAAATGAATTAGTCGACAGAGTAGACATGCTGACTCTTAGCAACACCAAATGCACTTGTCAGGACAAGTGCAACCTCGATGCCCCCCGGCCTGTGGTAACAGAGGAAACATTCCAAGCTATGAGTACTCAGGATTGTGCTCCCATCCAAGACAATCCTGAAATTGTGCAGAAATCTTCTCAAGTGGTAAAATCAGTAGTTAGTAGTTTTTCCACTCCTAATAGCAAGGATTGTTTACAGTCAGTAATGTTTTCAGACAGTATAGGAAGAGGGTTAGGGAAATTAGTTAGTAACAGCCTTCCTTTTCCTTCTCAAAATTATTGCACTCCTCAGTCTTCCTACCACCGCATACTATCATCTATTACTGAGAATAAGTATGATATTCATTCCATAATAACTATTATTGTAGGGAATAGTTTAAATGTAACAAATAATGATATCACTGATAGTATAACTGAACTTTTGAAGATTAATTGTAAGAAGATAATTTTGTGTGCTTTTCCATACTTTGAGCAGCTATCTTATAGGCAAAATAATTATATACACATGCTAAATAAGCATATGCAATTTTTAGTAAGTCACCATAGTGACAAGCTTTTATTTTTTGACATCAACAATTTTGTTGATAAGCTTAAATCGACTAGGGATACTGTGTATCTGCCTGTTAGTTTTAGACGTCAAATAGCGAGGCTATTAGTTTTTAATATTAACTCAGACATAATCAGTATGTCGAAGTACTCTGGTATTAGCACCACAATTAGTAATAGTACTAATGTCTTGGTTGCTGGCTCAAATAATTTAAACTAGGTAATAAGACAACAGAGGGTACCATAAACAAATTGGCTGAGCTTGTAAACAACACGGTATCTTCTAGCAGTAACAAAAAGGGAGCCAATCAGAAATCCTTTACTCTATACCTTCAAAACATTCAAGGTTTTTCTTCAAAGCAATTGGAAATTGAATTATTTTTAGAAAAAACAATGTATGACATTGTTTGTGTAACAGAGCATTGGCTAAAGGATTCTGAAATGATAATTAATTATAATAATTATAGTTTGGGCAGTTGTTTTAATCGTAAATCAATGCTGCGCGGGGGTTCACTTATCTTAATTAAGCACTCCATTAAATATAAAACTAGAAAAGATATAGTTGAACTGTCAGTTGAACATAACATTGAACTGTCCTGTGTTGAGCTAGATAAGCATGTCATAGTGTGCGTTTACAGACCCCCTAATTATCAAAACTATTCTATTTTTGAGTCGGTCATGGAAGATGTTATGGCAAAACTTGCAAGTGGTAATAAACTTTTAATTATCTGTGGAGATTTCAATATTAATATTGTTGAAGATAATTCAGATAGCAATCGCTTTTTAAGTCTCTTTAGGTCATTCAATTTATCAAATGTGTTCATTGAACCAACCCGAACTACGTCAACGACTGCTACTTGCATTGATAATGTTTTTTGTTGCTGCAACTACTTAGAAAAAGCCATTGTAAATTGTCTCCCTTCTGATCACAGTAGGCTAACGGTAACCTTTGAGTCCACCTCACCTATACAACAAGTGCAGATACAATCAAGACCGATAACATCAGGTAAATTAAATAAATTTAACAGCACTTTAAGCAACAAGTTAAGTGGTCGGGATTTCACAATGAATAATGGCAATATTCTATATAAAGAATTTTTTTCTGTTGTCCAAACTGAGATCAATAATACTTTTAAAAAGACAACTAAAACTATCTGCCCTAAGTTTTTATTTAGTGACTGGGCGACTAAAGGACTCAGAAAAAGTAGGGAAAGACTTTACGAGCTATACGGCCTTAAGCCTTATATTAATACTGAAGCCTTTAATAAGTATGTAGCTACTTACTCAAAAATTTATAAAAATACTTGTAAGGTAGCTAAAGCTTTATACATAAGCAAAAAGGTAAAAACAGCAGACAACAAAGTGAAGACGGTTTGGAAAATTATAAATAACGAAACAAACAGGAATAAAAGACATAATACGGATTTCACATTGGAGACTACTCAGGGTCTTATTAGTGATAACCTAAAAGTTGCTCAAGAATTTGTAAATTTCTTTACCAGTATCCCTATTAAAACTACTGAAGCTTTAAATTCTTCGCCTTCGCTTGCTTTTGATTTATTACAGTCGAATGTGTCAGCCTGCCCGACTGAATTTAATTTTAAGCATATAAACCCCTTAGTAGTAATGAAAGCTTTCAAACAAATCAAAATTAAACTTACGGAAGATTTATGGGGATTGTCTATCAAAGTTTGTACCTCAATTATTGAGACTGTAGCCCCTTTCTTAGCTTTAATATTTAATTTGTGTGTGGATCAAGGAGTCTTTCCGGACCTAATGAAATTCAGTAAAGTAATACCACTTTTTAAAAACGGGGACAGTAAAGACACAAATAATTATAGACCAGTATCCGTGTTGCCAGTCTTCAGTAAGGTATTTGAAAAAGTGATGCTAAATCAAATGCTTTATCATTTTAACACGAATAACATCTTGCATGATAAACAGTATGGTTTCACCAGAGGACGTTGTACTACTGACGCTGGTGTCACCTTACTGAAGCATATATTTAATGCGTGGGAAGAGGCACAAGATGCCATAGGCATCTTCTGCGACCTATCTAAGGCGTTTGATTGTGTGGATCACGAAACATTACTCCTGAAACTTGGGCACTACGGACTGGGCAAAACAGCTTTAAGCCTTGTTAAATCTTATTTGAATGATAGACAGCAAGTAGTGCAAATAAACGGTGTTAATTCATCGGGCTTAAACGTGAAAATGGGCGTTCCACAGGGCTCAATTTTGGGTCCTTTTTTATTTTTAGTTTATATAAATGATTTACCCCATTTATTGCAAAACAAGCTAAACATGGTCTTGTTTGCTGACGACACTTCTTTGATTTTTAAAATAAATAGACGTAGTAATAATCTTGACATCGTAAATAATGCCCTTTTGCAGGTCCAAAATTGGTTCACTGCTAATAATTTGGTTTTAAATGGGAAGAAAACGAAGTGCATAAGATTTGCTTTACCAAATGTCAAAAGTAGTAATTGTGATATAGTATCGAACAGGGAAAAACTAGAATTCGTCGATAGAACGGTTTTCCTGGGGATTACGCTTGACTCAAGGCTACAATGGGGTCCTCATTTAGCATCTCTTGCAGGACGTCTAAGCTCAGCAGCATATGCTGTTAGGAAAATCCGCCAATTTACTGATGTTGATACCGCGAGACTAGTCTATTTCAGTTACTTTCATAGTATAATGTCTTACGGTATCTTGTTATGGGGCCGGGCTGCAGACATCGAGTCAATTTTTATTCTGCAGAAAAGAGCCATCAAAGCCATTTACAATCTACGCCGGCGTGATTCTCTAAGGGAACTGTTTAAGGAAATTAACATCATGACGGTACCTTGTCAATATATCTATGAAAACATTATGTACGTTAGAGAAAATCTACATCTCTTTAGTAAGCGAGGCGACAGACATAATTATGCTACTAGAAATAGGGATCAATTAGTTCAACCAGGTTTCAGACTAGCTAAAGTAGCCACATCTTTCATGGGGTATTGTTTAAAATGTTACAATAAAATTCCTCCCCATATATTAGAACTGAATGAAACGAGATTTAAAACTTGTATTAAACGCACATTATGCAGGCAAGCATATTATAAGTTGGGGGATTACATTGAAGATAATAATGCTTGGCTAAATGCCGGTCCTGCTCCACAGCCTCAACCACTTGGATAAACAAGTTTAGGATTTTATATTGGAAGAGATGCTCGCCCTTTTTTTATTTTTTGTCTCATTTATTTATTCTTTTTTTTATATATAATATTAATTTGATAATTAATAATTTCTCTTTTTTTTTTACTTGTAGTTGCTTGGTTTTTGTAAACCATAGTTTTGTATAATGTAGAAGCATTTTATTTTCAAATATTGTAAATGTGAGTACCATGGAGCCATTTACATGTGATAAGTTATAGTTTACTTTGTGACTTGAACTAAAATGGCAGTTGAGAGCATGTCATGCTTGCTCAAATGTTTCGCTGATGGTGGCGTGTGTGTTGGATCATTCGGTTCCCTTCAAAATGGTTGAGCTAAATGGTGCCAATACACGCGTCATGTTCGTGAACGGGCGCCGTCGGTTGAGACTGGTCACCTCTTAACTGCCACTGACTTGTTTTAATCTTTATACTTTGAATTGTTTTTATAGTTTCCTTTTTTTTTTTTGCATTGTCCTCACATATAGAAGCGACCAAGGATGTAACCAAGGTTATGTAATACAGAACATAATTTAAAAGAGTGTCCGTGGAGTTTCTTGCACGTTCTTCTCCATAGAGATCTACGCTTTGGAACGTGCAGATAGCTTCACCTCTTTCGACTTGACAATTC
Organism: Hecatera dysodea; assembly: GCA_905332915.2. Taxonomy (NCBI): domain Eukaryota; kingdom Metazoa; phylum Arthropoda; class Insecta; order Lepidoptera; family Noctuidae; genus Hecatera; species Hecatera dysodea. Next base: position 13,856,178 of record HG995309.1, on the reverse strand, counting down.
AAAAGTGCCTGTAAAGGGTTTAATTGAAATAAATGCTTTGAATCTTGAATCTTGAATCTTGAATCTCTATGGGCAATCTCAGCGTAATTCTGTACCTACTTATTATCTTTGTTTGTTTTTGTCTGTGCCGAATAAATGTTTTCTATTCTATTCTTAAAGTCGGATATCATCCCAAAATAGTTTCTTAATCCCAAATACGGATATATATCCGTGCAAAATTTTACCTCTGTGCTAAATTTTTCCTCTATGTGCCGCTGTTAAATTGTGTAAAAGTAACAAACACACTCTCCACTTGTCAGAGTTACTTTCTCATTTATAATATAACAATTGATCTGGTTGACACTGACTTTGACCAGCGGCTAAGCATTGCCATTCAACGTGGCAATGCCGCCAATCTCTTGGGCACATTAGGTACCAGCGGACAGCGTTGAGAACGATTTTTTTATGCTATATTTTAGTTTGTTGTAAGTTTAGTTTATTTGTATTCTGTAAGTTTTAATCTCAATGCCAACTGAATATCTTCGTTCATTCCAATTTTAATTCGGTGCTTGAGTTTATAAAAAATATCGGTAGGAGCACTCCATTTTGTTATTACTTCGTGTAAACCGTTAAGTTTACGATTGCGGCATGTAATAGAAATTGCTACTTTAGTAAGTTTATTTGTAGAAAGTGATTATTTTATATTACATATTAATATGATAAAAGTGGGATGTTCTGTCTGTTTGTTTTATATAATATGAAAATATATTATATTATAGAGAACGATAAATTCGCTATATGTAGCGTTTCTATGATCCGTAATTAAGTAAACATGTCGTTTGCAGATCGAAGTTTAATAAATGTATATCAGTTTTGTTGTAAAACTTACTTGTTTAAATAAGTTTAGGTTGAGTAATCTGTTTAAGCACTTTCTATGATCTGTGATTAAATAATAGAGGATCTGTACATTAAAGTTTTTATAAAATCATTTTTACCCCAGTAAATCTGACATGGTTATCATTTAACTTATTTAGGGCTGATGATAACACTCAGATATTTTGTTACACAAAAAAATATATTACTCATAAAAAAGAAAAATATTATTAAACATTGTCTCACATATTTTCCTCACAAAAGCTAAACCACCATTCCATATTGCACGGCGAACGTTATCTGGTTATTGTAAAACCGGACCGTATTATGTATAACGCTTCAATATATTTAAATTTAAAAACAGAAAAAAGGAAAATAAATCTGATAACTTCGCCTCGAGCGGACGCAACCAAGTGCAAAACAAACACACTATATCTGAACAGAATCAAATACAGTCGTAACGCACCTCTGTCCATAGATTATTCAGACAATATAATACGAATAATAGAAGATAGTGATAATATTAGCATAAACTGACAGCTCGGCTGCAGCCTTATTGAGCGGTTATGTTAGTGCAGTCACACTATAGTTGGCACACAAAGTACCAAGATCCAATGTTCCCGTATTGCATATTGGTAATTTTAAAGTTGAGCAATATGTTTAAAATCAGCAATGGGTGAAGCGATGCAGAAAAGTTAGTGTAAGTGTTTACTTTTCTAGTAAGTATGTGTTTATATTTTTACACACACACACTTGGGCCATGGGGTTCGAGTGCTCATCGAGTTTTTCGTGAAATCAGCAAGCAGTTAGTCGACTCTTCATGTGACCAGGGATTCTGACACTATTGTAATAGCTCAAGTCTGCTATTAAAATATAGTGTCAGAATGGTCTATCATTGATTTCATAATGGTTAATTTTTACAAGTTTGTTAATTTACGAATATAAAAGCGTCACTATGACTTTCCAATGGTCAACTGACACTCCGTTGAAAGAAATGGCATGGAATGGTAATCTTGAGTACATAATGACAAATTAATAACAGACATATGCAGTTCCTTTGATCTGTGACCTACCTAATGAACGTCATTGTGCAGTCATTGCTTTTACGTATCATAATGTCATTGTTTTTGCTCGGTTATCAAAAAGAATTACGAGACCATTGACCCATCAATGATGGATCATTATGAATTTAGCAGATTACGATTTTTTAGCAAAATGACAATGGGATCGTGTTGGAATGACAAATTTATAAAAATAGCAGACTTGGGGCCCAGAGGGCTGGCCCTTTCTTTGGTCAACGAATCAGCATTGCCATTCAACGTGGCAATACGGCCAGTGTTCTGGACACTTTTCCAGTTGACAGCGATGATTTCTTGAAACTATTTGGATTATTTGAAATTATACTAATTTTAAGATATTCTCACAAATTAACAACAGAAAAGTATTAGTAATATACTTTTTTCATATTCTAGGAATTGATTTAAGAGCTGCAGACTAGCCTAAGTTATTTTAAGTCCATCCCAAGGAGGTCACGTACAAATCACTGCCACGCTGTGCCCTCATTTTTCCCTTTTGTGTAAAAAAGTTTGTGTAAAACAGTTGTGTTTTAGTGTAAATAAAGTATATTCATATTCAAGTGCAGTCTGCATCCAGAGCCATCTCTTCTGACCTTCGCTTCGCCACACGCCAAGCCATCGGGTTCTTAAACACGATCCCGACGGATGATGACGATAATGCTGGCATGTCTTTTTGTCTGACCCGCGCTCCTACTGCAAGATAGGGCATAGTGTCTGCTTTGACATTTGTAGTACGCTAGCAGCGCCCTACGCTTTCACCCGCATAGTTCCCGTTCCCGCGGGAATATGTGGATAAAATATAGCCTATGTCACCCGTGGATAGTGTAGCTTCCCAGCAGTGAAAGAATTTTCAAATCAGTTCAGTAGTTTCGGAGCCTATTCAATACAAACAAATAACCGAATCTTTCCTCTTTATAATAGTAATAATATAGACTAGCAGCGCCCTGCGGTATCACCCGCGTAGTTCCCGTTCTCGTGGGAATATGCGGATAAAATATAGCCTATGTTACTCAAGGTGAATGTAGCTTTCTAATGGTGAAGATTTCAAAAATTCTTTCACCGTTAGAAAGCTACATTCAGCTACTATACTACTACAACTACGCGGGTAAAACCGCGGGGCGCTGCTAATATTAAATATAAATGTTAATTTAGGATATATCCTATTTCATTTTGCAATTTATTTGCCAACAACTCCTCATAATCTTATTTTATGGACAAAGAAGGGGATGTAGTATATCTTCTCAGTTTATTTACAGTTATCTTTATTTATATTGTTAATCTTTGTTTACTTATTAAAGGAATAAAATTGAATATTAACATTTTATGAGGATTTTGTATTCATATTTAAGACTTGAACGTATCTCTTTCTTTGTTGTGTGTCTTTGACAATCTCAGCTATTTTTGAGAGTTCAGAGTTTGACATTCCATTTGAAATGTCCAACGGGGTCTCCGTTAGACATTTCAAATGGAATCGATAAATGCAAAAAACCTAAGCAATGGAATCCTGGAGTTCCTTAAAACAAGGTTTCCCTAGTAAGGACACCAGAATCTCGCAGAGGAGCTTTTGTCTATGGACATAATAATATTCATATCGTTTAGTCCTTTTTTTGGATGGGAAATCATCAAATGACTTCTTTTGCTCTGGGCGGAGCGGAAGGGAGTGTCAGACTCTTACTGACTAAAACCTACCCGTGTTCCTCCTAATGCCCGCCGCGTTCCAGGGCCGCGGTGACTCGAACTAATTCCGGTCCTAGTGGGCCCCGTCTTCTATGCACACTTCTGTTTGTGGCAAACCTGGTACACAAAGCGCCGTCGCTCCGGGCCTGGTTTTTATCGTACGGTGAGCCTCCCAACCCAAAGCCCAAGTATTCACTGATTCTCTGCCTCTGCCGCGCCAATTTGCTTGAAATACGTGGATACAATGCTAGAGGTGACTTGCAAACTCAATACCCTATAAACGGTCGCTAGTACCTAAGTGACGTAACGAAAAACGGGCACTATATTATAAAAAAAATAAAATTAAAAAAAAAGCAGCCAAGCATTGACACTTTGCTGCAAGTAAGAGATTGAACATTTGCCGATTATCAGACTGAAACAAAATATACAACACATTAAACTGATTTAAATATACAATTAATATTATTTATGATCGTCTACGAGTACCATTTCAACTCTAATTCTTTTAGATATCAGCCATTATCACGAAATACGAACACATTTAGACGACCGTTCTTCTCAATCAACAAAATACGTCCCACTTCCAACAGAAACCATGTCTCCGGCGCCCATATCATTGAATATAAGCCAACATTAACAAAACGTAAAGAAAACAGTGAAAATACATTAATCACAAGACAGAATATATCATAAATGCACCTCCCATTACGTAATGCGGCGCAAACGTGGTGTTTACTCGGGTTTTCCTCGATTTCCACGCGCCGACATAAAGTTAAAAAAGGACGGAGATAAAACAACGATACTTTAGATGGAGAGCAAGAAAGAGATAACTATACGCGCTCGCTTTACTCCGCGGTTCCAATTACAACGCACGCGCATCGCTGAAAGCTCGCTCGCGCAGATAGTCTTCAGTCGTCTAAGTCGTCTTGCAAAGCTCGGCGCGTGCGGTCGTCTTGTAAGTGTCGAACAATAATCGAATTTTCACGTACGGAGCTATACTTTTGATGTGACTGTGTCCAAGTGATTGTGTTTTTTGACATTTAGTGACGTTTTGTGATATAAACTGATTCTTCGGAGGCTGTAGTGACATTCTGTGACGTGCGGATACTCCGGGCGGGAATTGTGTTCATTCCCAGAAGTTGGTAAGCCGATTTGTGTTATTTTAAGATATAATTAAATATAGACAGACTGGCGGCATTTATATGAAAATATAATTAGTTTCATACGTTGTGAGTCAGTATTCTTGGTATTGTTTTTTTTTTTGGTGTGATTAGATAAAGCAGTATTTTTCTAAGAATTGAATTTTAATTACGCAGATGCGGATTGGCGGGAATTTATTTGAGATTAGTAATAATGGTGTAACAAGCCTATATTTAGTAATAAGTCGCAAACCTAACAGTAGTTATCAATATGAATAAATTATAATTAAAAATGTAATGAAAAGATTAGCGAAAATGTTTGAAATTTGGTGTAGGTAAGTTTATTTGCTCATACTCGAATTATACTGCATCCTGTAATGTCATAATAAAAAATGTGAGTATTTTTGCAATTGAAAAAAGTTATTTTTTCTATGTTGCTCAATTGATAAATTAAAATAAGGGTTGTCTATAATCTACAGCAAAAATTACATACTCAATTAGTGTTTCACAGAATTTTATTTTAGATTCTGAAAAGTTATCCTATTTATAAAAAAAAACCTCAAATCGATGCTTAGTCTACTACACGTCTACATAATTAACTCCAAGTAAAAAATAATCACAAAACTTAAAAGAAAAACTACAACAATTAACGGCCATAGTTTATAAAAAAAACGTTTCTAACAAAAAGGAAACATGTAAGCAATAAATAAAATAAATCTTTACAAAGACACAGTCCCAAGGATGATGTTCAAGCGGGAATCGAACCAGTGTCTCTTTTAGCATTCAGCGCGCGTCCTAACGCGTAACACGTGGCAAACAATGTGTTTTTGTTGCTTAACGAACAGAGGGATGAATAGAGACTACGTGATGCTAAAAAAAATGTTACTTTGTAAACTACGCGGATTTGGCAGCATAGTTTGGACCAGGATCATAGCAATACGCTCGAGTACTGCATTTGACTAAAAATGTACGACTTTTACCTACATATCAAACTATTAATAACAATACACGTTAACTTTATTGTGTTTCTTGGGTAGGAAAATTCCTTGTCAATGTTATTTTTGCTGCTTTATGTTTTTGCTAATAGCAAGGTTTCGGTTTTAGTATGCAAGTATTGACAAAAGGTTTAGCTTATATCAATGTTTGTGTGATCAAATAACATTATCGAAGAAAATAATTTGGAAACTCATATAACCACATGCCAGTATCATATTATTAAACATTCATTTGTCAAAATTATATTCTTAGAGACATTAGAACAAATTAAACCAAACAAAAAAAAACTACTAAAAATATTAAAACCCAATAGCGACTCCACAGTTCGGAAACATCTCTGTTCTTTCCGGTGAAGTTAACGTGTGCGGAACACGTGGTTCTGTAGGTAGCGACAAAAAAATGGACAGCCACAATGAAGACGTTACCCTTAATCTCGGCCCTTTGCACTTCGGAGGCATGACATATTGTGTCTTAATAAATAGTTTGGACACGTACCTATTGGTTTTAAGTATAAAAAAATACTAAAATTCTTTGTGAAGGAGTTTTAAAGGAAGTGTATTACAAGTAGTAGGTACTTATATAAATAGACATACCTAATTTTTATGCAATGCTTCCGATCCGTGAATATACGTTCCGAAGTCATATTTGTTTCCGATTTGATCCGATTTCTGTCATCCGATTTCTCTTCGTCATCCGTGTTTCTCCGATTTGATCCGATTTCTGTCATCCGATTTCTTTTCGTTATCCGTGTTTCTCCGATTTGATCCGATTTCTTTTCGTTATCCGTGTTTCTCCGATTTGATCCGATTTCTGTCATCCAATTTCTCTCTCTTCGTCATCCGTGTTTCTCCGATTTGGAAGAAATATTATCAGGCCCATGTGGCCGTAGCAATAACCTAGTCCTTTGGTTATTGATAAGGACCGTGAAAGTCAAGTTGTGAAATGTGTTAATAATCTTGAGTGATATTCAGAAAACCCTTCATAGTGAAGTGATAAGATGAATAGTAATAATCTCGAGCGATATAAACTCGATTGCAATATTGAAAGTACGAGTATTATAAATAAATTGTTGATTCAGCGTTTAATGTAGTTACTATTATTTCATTGTAAATAACTTTTTAAAAGTCCTGACCGGATATTTAATTTATATTATTATATTTTAATTATAATCATTTTAATATATGTATTTTTCATTTCTTTCTCCACAAAAGTTGACTTAGAATTAAAACCTTAGGACTAATCGATATGGTTGTGGAATTTGTTCGAAGAATCACCACCACCGCGGCCCTGGAACGCAAAGGACACAAGAAGGATCACGGGTGGGTTTTAGTCAGTAAGAGTCTGACACTCCCTTCCGCTCCGCCCAGAGTGGGAGAAGTAATTTGATGATTTCCCATTCAAAAAAGGACTAAACAATATGAATATTATTATGTCCATAGACAAAAGCTCCTCTGCGAGAGTCTGGTGTCTTTACTAGGGAAACCTTGTTTTAAGGAACTCCAGGATTCCATTACTTAGGTCAACTTATGGTGCATCGCATTTTCCAAATAGTAATTTGTAAAACAACGGCTAAAATAATTAAAATAAATATAAAAAATAAATTTTGATATGTTGGTTTATAAGTAATAGCAGCGCCCCGCGGTTTTACCCGCGTAGGTCCTGTTTCCGTGGGAATATGGGGATGAAATATAGCCTATGTTACTCAGGGTGAATGTAGCTTTCTAATGGTGAAAGAATTTTTTAAATCGGTCCAGTAGTTTTTGAGTTCATTCGTTATATACAAAAATACAAATCTTTCCTCTTTTTAATATTAGTATAGATGCAGATTGTGTGTGGAGTGTGATATTTTTTTTTGTTTCTCTGTTTGTAGAAGCTAATTTAGAAAAAAAGTACTGATTCCATTATAAAAAAATCTGTTTGTTATAGAAACTAACATTATTTTTGGATGTTCATTAGGAAAAAGAAGTCAAGGTCGTTTTATCATTAAAATTTTTATCTATACTAATATTATAAAGAGGAAAGATTTCATTGTTTGTTTGTTTGCATTGAATAGGCTTCGAAACTACTGAACCGATTTGACAAATTATTTCACTCTTGGGAAGCTACACTATCCCCGGGTGACGTAGGATATATTTTATCCCCGTGTTCCCACGGGAACGGGAACTACGCGGGTGAAACCGCGGGGCACTGTTAGTTTATTGCATATTATTGATAGGCTCGCGTTTGAGTATCTCAACAGCACGCGGCCTTGGAGGTGACTTATTCACTGGTGACTTAAACAACATCAGGAAACACAGATTCCGGTACTGAATAGGGTAGTTAACTAAAAAAATCTGATTAATCCATCTGATAGATTTCCAAAAAATATTGGAGACGTATTTTTTCTTTTTTCACATAAACAAAAAATGAAGACGATACAGTGCGTAAAAACTCGTGTGACGTCACTATACTCGCTACAATTTTTACCGGGCAGTGACGTCAAACGCTCCCACTCCCACTCCTGATCTTTGATGCTTTTTATCTTCGTCAGTTTTATAGATTTGATAAAGGAAAAAATACGTGTCTAATATTTTTCTATTATCTAACTGATGGACTTAACATAATCATATATTTTTTACTCAGGCAACATCCCTATTCCACTCCTTAGCTATACGCGCAAATATCACAGATCTTAGCAATAAAACCCGATCATAGAACCAAAGTTTATACGAAAGCAGATCGTCTTAAAACTAAAATAAACTGTATTCTTTCAGCACCGCACATTTCCAGGAATTTATATTTTTTATTTCGATCATAACAATATGAACTCATAAACGCAAGATTCGTAAAAGCTATCTTTTAGACTGATCCTATGTGAAAAATTGGTATTTTATTGCCTAGTATTGACCAAACGCAGCGCTAGCATTATTATGACCTTTCTTTGACAAGTTGGTAAAGTTATTTTAACCTGTAAGCGATGTTAAAGGAAGAACTTCGATAAAGGGTATACTTTAATTTTACAGTTGTTAGCAAAACCCAGTCAATCAGTATTGACTGTTAAGGACAGTTCCTTAAACGGACTAATATCGCTTTGTGATACCAACTTGAACTTACACTTCGTACTCTCAGAAATAAAGGGGCTTATCTCAAAATTCCTGTTACTTATAATTTAGCTATATAATGAACGTAAAAAAGAAACATAATCTAAAAGCCAGTGATGAAAAAGATTCCGCAATATGACTGGGAAAGGGGCAGTTTATACATAGGTCTCGGGAGATATTTGTTTTTTTACCCAACACTTTTTAAATATTATAATTTTTGCTCATTTGCAAAAAAAAAAAAAATCAATTTTCCAGTTAGATGCCTCTAATTCTAAGGATGCGACTTGGAAGTGGAACCAATAGGATTATCTCGCAATAATAAAGTTGGCAAAAGAGAGATAGGATTTGTTCCCGGTGGGATGCAATCGGATTATCTTTCAATAATAAAGTTGGGATAAGAAAGAGAGAGAGATAAAGAGAGGGAGAGAGAGGAAGGGAGGGGGAGAGAGTAGGAGAGAGAGAGAGAGATTTGTTCCTGGTTGATATAAATAGGACTATTTAGCAATAATAAAGTTAAAAACAAAAAGGAGAGAGAGAATTTTTACCCGGTTAATGCAATATTCGCCGCTATTACATGGAACTTGAACATAAACGGCGACACGTTTCGCCATTGTACCAATACATCGTCTCCCTTATTCTCCGTAGAATACAGGTTTTATATCAGGTTATTAGTGTCGTAGGCAAGATAATAAAAAAGAAAAACACGAAAAATAATTCGACCCATTTCAATCACTGGCGTCGAAATTCTTTTAATCAGCCGGTCACTTTCAATTAATATAATTTAACAGAACACATATTTTTTACATCAAAACATTTCACGTCAAACTAGACATTTCTAATGGCGCGTGGCGCCAACCTAAGATACTCACAACTTTTCAGGGCACTTATCTGTCAGAAATATAAATAATATAATAATGTAGTATAGTCTCTTAGGCTTGTCGTAAGAATATCGTTATTTTGTTCATCTATACTTCTATACTAATATTATAAAGCTGAAGAGTTTGTTTGTTTGAACGCGCTAATCTCAGGAACTACTGGTTCGAATTGAAAAATTCTTTTTGGGTTGAATAGACCATTTATCGAGGAAGGCTTTAGGCTATATATCATCCCGCTTAAGCCAATAGGAGCGGAGCAGCGATAAAGAATGTTTTAAAATCGGAGATTCCACGGGGACGAAGTCGCGGGCAGCAGCTAGTTTGATATATTTGTTTATTTAACTCTTTAAGCACACAAATGTTCAGAGGCGAACTTAATGCCATATATATTCTCTATTAGTAGAGAATGCCTTTGACATGACATATCCGTCTATTATACTTATATGTGTATTATTAGACGAATGTGTGCAATATAGATAACAAACAAAACGTATGTAACATTATCAAAATAACAAGTATAGAAAATAACACAACAACAAAAATGCAATTAATGAAAAATATTCACCCTCCAGCTCAAAAGGCTAGACTTTAGAACCATTGAAAAAAAATAACAAACGTACCCAATAGGTAAGCTTCTCCAAAAAGTTTCTATCAATATATTTTATTTGACAATTAGGTTTATCAAAAGTGATGTCGATAAATTTAAAATATCGATACATTGCATATACTTGGCATCCCTAGTTACACCCGCTTCGCCCACGATGCGCAGGAGTCGATTAGACATCAGAATTATTGAGAAAAACTCTATTCTAGGTCGTGAGTCAAGTAATGGAACATTTTATATTGTTCCTTAATCTGTATTTGCTAATTTTACGAGTATAACGTGGTGGGACGAAAGAGTGTTGAATGAAACAATAAAACAATTTGTGTGTTTTTTGTTCTTTTCTAAAATACAAAAGAATTGGACCAGCTGACCATACCATTGGGCCCAAATCGTACAAACAATGTATGGTAGTAATAATTCCCAAAACTACAATACATCTGTGTTACTAAAACCAGGGATGACGAACCGTTGGGTCATGAACATGATACCTACTACATACTGGCTCATCAATGATTCAAGCACGAAAATGTTCACATTGGACAGGTTTGCAATCCCTGGAGTACTAGTAATATACTAGCTTTTGCCCGCGGCTTCGCTCGAGGTTATGAAAATATTACCGTTTCAATAGTCATGTCTATCTCTATACCAGAAATCATCGAAATCGGTTCAGCAATTTTGGCGTGAAAGCACAATAAACAAACGTAGTTCATTTTTAGGGTTCTGTACCCAAAGGGTAAAAACGGGACCTTATTACTAAGACTTCGCTGTCTATCTGTCCGTCTGTTTGTCAACAGGCTGTCTCTCAAGCATCGTAAAAAGAAAATAAAATAAATATTTAAGGGGGCGGGGCTCACATGTTTTTTTTTGCAATTTTTAGATAATGGTGCGGAACAGTTGGCCAGTTTTTTTATTCATTAACATTACGTCTTGTTTTTATTAATCTGAGGGATCTATAAATCTAATAGTAGCATTTGATACATATTGATAAATTCCATAAATTTCAAGATTTCATTCCAGTAAATATAGAAGTGAGTGAACTGTTTTGAACGTGACTCCCGCATCTCATTCAGACGCACTTTAGAATAAATTATACTTTATCTACAAGCCGGCCATCGAATTAGGATCGATGCCAATTTAATCGATTAATGTTCCATCGATATATTCGATACATTAGAGCTGTGATAGTGTGCATTAGTGGCCCGTTTCGTACAGTTATTCTGATGGATTAATTGAAATAAGTTGTAATAAATCTCTTATTCAAATCTGCAATGATGTAATGCAGTTTATTTTCAGAAATTACTGGACTATGAACAGTGTTATATTATGTGACTAGCAGCGCCCCGCGGTTTCACCCGCATAGTTCCCGTTCCCGTGGGAATACGGGGATACAATATAGCCTATGTAACTCGGGGTGAATGTATCTTATTGAAAAAAAATAGGTGATTTTTTTTTTTAAATCGGTCCAGTTGTTTTTGAGTTTATTCGTTACATACAAAAATATAAAAATACAAATCTTTCCTCTTTATAATATTAGTATAGATAGTGGTACGCGGGTGGACTTAATGCAACAAGGCATTCTATACCAGTCAATCTTTAGGTTAAATAGAATATAAGTACTGTGTTTACAATTTGTTGTGAATCTAACTGACTAAAACCCATTCGTGTTCCCTCCAAATGTCCTCTACGTTCCATCCAGGGCCGCGGTGACTCTTTCGAAAAAATCCGCAACCCTTGCAGAGGGAAAATAGGCATAATTATGTTGTTGTATCAGATGTATTCTTATTTTTCATCAAAAACTGCATCAACACCAATCCAGTAGTTTCCAACGTTCGCTCGCACAAACATACACGCATTTATTAAGATCGTTGTTCGATAAACAATCTGTAGTATTAAGGTCAGTGTAAGTAGGTCAAGTGTGAGTTGTTCCACAGACTATAATTTATGTAAACAACATCTGTCAGGATATCAATCAATACGACTCTATGATTGTTGGAATTCGAAATTCCTTTGACTGCGAAAAACCAAAACATTTTTCAAAAGTAAACGAATGCTTTTCGCTGGGCTGTGTGTTTGGTTCTTTTTTTGTATTTTGGAAAAGACTCGTATACCTTCTTAATGTTTCGGTTTAAGATTTTTCCGCAACCGAACAACTTTTGAATGTATGTACTGACAAAATGTTTAGCGTCACTATCGCTAGTCACTTTGGCAGATATTTTTCGTGATATATCGCTATTTATTAATCTAGTGCGTACTTTTTCTTGGTTTTGCTATTGATATTTTTCATTTTCTTCAGTTGTATTCTGAGTGATCCGATTTTAAAGTAACGTGCTAATTTGAGTATCAGTCGCGTTCTGTGAAAAAAAAAATGTTTTTTTTTAATTGTTGCGTAAGTTGCAAAAAATATTGTAGAATTGGTTCTGTTTGCGCGCATTTACTAGAAGTGAAGCTATGGCACACACAAACACAGTTTTGTATCTCGCAGACACAAAAATGTTTCGTACCTGTTAGAAAAAAATGTAAGAACGATAATCTGCAGAATACATTTTTGGCTAAAAATAACATCTTAAAAATATTCGATTTTCTGCAGACCTAACACATTCTCCGTTAACTCTCCCTTGTATTCAAGGAAACTAACAATAAATGATAGCTGCCAAACCGCACATTGTGGCGAATTATTCGTTAGTGCAGCAACAATAAGGTTTATTTTTAAACGATGTGTCTGTGATCGGGATTTAGTTCCGAGATGAACGAAATGGTGTAGGTTTTATCCGAGGTTCCGCTTGTGCTAAGAATAAGATGTTGCATAAGTTAAGAGCTTGCAACACATGATTGTGACGAAGATAAATCGAGAGATGACGAATGAAAAACATATTCACAAAATATTTATTTAATTTAGGTGTAGGTACTTTTGTAAGTTCCTATCATTTTATTTTCAAAATAATGCAATCATGTTGAGTCTAAAATATAACTAACAAAGAAAGTCGCACCATATTTTATGATTATTAAAAAACAAATTCCATTCCAGACGAAAAAGCATTTCAGTCTAAAATAGTTTTCAATATCCGTCCGAGAACTACATACTGCTGATGATAACAATCTTACACTTATCGCTAGAGAATTCACCATGTCACTTAATTTCGATGCAACAAGGTTGAATTTAAAACAATTTCTTTTAAACTAACGGTAAAATAAGGTTTGTCGAGAACGTAAAGGGCGACGGAATCAGAACACTGGCCGTATAGAATACAGATCGAAAATAGAATGCGTGTGACAATGAAAAGAACTAATACAACATTCAAATTAGGAATTCCGTTCGCGTTTTTTTTACTGTCTGTACTTTTTAGCGCTTGGACTTTCTAAATGTGGGACCGCCTGTGTTTTTGTAGGTAGGTACTGGAGTTGGCGAAATTAATTTTATTTCGAGTACCTATATGCCAGATTTGACAAAAACTTCCAGGGCATGTAATTATTTATAATTATATAAGATACACGACCACCTTACCTGATATCCTACCATAGGCCCTTCTTTGTTAATTAGATACCTACATAGAATTGACACTGAGCGCTAACACATTTTTAAAAATCTGTTTAGAAAATCCCGATATTTTTTTCTACAAACACAAAAACAATCAATTTCATGGTTTTTTCATAATTTGATAACAATATTATAACTAGGTACATTTGTAATTTAGGTATGCAAAGAGTCTTAGCAACTTAGAGTATAATATACCTACATTTATGTATAGCTTTTTTTTTTAAAGCGTTGCCCCACACTAGGAATAGCTATGTAAAGCGAACCAATAATTATAATTTGTCAGCACTAGTCTACGATCATAATGACCACATAAAATACCGTTGATTGATTCACAGCATTTAATTGTTTTACGACGACAAATATTACTTTCAATACGAAGAAACGTTTGTATGATGTACAAGGTGCATATGCCCTGGATATTATTAGAATGGCATATCTCTTCCTGTCTCCTGGCAGACCAGGATGTGACGTATGAGCATCTGCAGTGATAATTGTAACATCTATTACTACAAAGTCTCGAGAAATCTGTTTGTCCGATTCCTAATATTCTATTCATACTATCTTATATATTAAATTCTCGTGTCACGGTGTTTGTGGTTGAACTCCTCCGAAACGGCTCGACAGATTTTCGTGAATCTTAGCGGCTAGGGTGGCGAATCGGATAACATCTATTTTTCATCCACCTAAATGTTAAGGGTGGTCCACCCCTATTTTTATTTTATTTTATGTGGCAAAACGACGTTTGCCGGGTCAGCTAGTAATATTATAAAAAAAATTGTTTATTTGTTTGTAATGAATAAGCTTCGAAACTGCTGGACCGATAACAAACATTTTTTCACCAATGGATAGCTACATTATCAGTAAATAAAATAGGCTATAACTTATCTCTGTATTCCCACGGGAACGGGAACTACTCGGGTGGTACCGCGGGGGACTGCTAGTCATAGTATATCTTGTACATAGCTCAAACACATTGAGGTATTTCTTTAAGGATGGAAAATCATCAAATGTGTGCGTCAATTCTTTCCATGCCTCCTCGCTCCGGATCATAGATTGCACCAAGAGGACACGGCGTTACTTCACCCAAGCAGGGCAATTCTCCACCGTATGCAACAAATAAGCACAAGAAATAATCAAAGTAAATACGAAACGAGGTATTTCAGAATCTCAGTCCTGGCTATAGTCCAAAAAAAAGTATGCTTTTTCGTCTGTACACGAAGCCATAGCAATATTTACGTAAAAAATATAGACTGTTAAAAAAGTATTGTGGTAAGACTGTATGAGCAATGACCCCGTTTTCTTTAGGATGACTTACAGCTTGCGGTTTCATTAACAAACTCAATAGTGTAGGTGCCTTCAGTGAATATAAGAGTATTTTTTTAATTTATTCACGTGAATCAATGGCTCCTCATTTCGAAGACATGTGGCATTCATCAACCCGCACTGGGCCCGCGTGGTGGATGACGGCCAATTCCCTCTCCTAGAGAGGAGGCCTGTGTCCCAGCAGTGGGAACATTAAAAGGCTGATTATGCTAATGGCTCCAGGATAGCTACTATATTTCGAGCGATGGGTGGCTCGCCGTCCGGTAACAACTAGGCCCGGGTCGACGGCGCGTCGTGTTCGAATTTGATCGAAAGCGTCACCGCGGCCCTGGAACGCAAAGGGCACTAGGAGGATCACGGGTGGTTTTTAGTCAGTAGGAGTCTCACACTCCGCTCCGCCCATAGCGAGAGAAGTTATTGATGATTTCCCATCCAGAAAAAAAGGCCTACTAGTGATCCTATAAGGCCTGTACGTGATTCGGCCGTTCGTTGCCCTAAAAATGAGAAAACTTACTGTTGATACTAATAATAAGAAGTGTGTCTCACGGTCGTGCCAAAATACACGACTGTCTGACGTTGGTTTTCAACTAAACATGAGGTAACCGACGTTTAAATCAATTTTATAGTGTCATGTAAATTTTACTTGCAGTTATGCATGCTATCAGTGGAACTATGTCTTCTTACAATAAGACGTTCCTTGAATTTGAACGTGAATAGTCGAACAGTCTAAGTTCAGTGTTGGACGCGGTCGGCATAACATCGGCAATAATCGGCAATGATCGGCATTCCCTATGGCTGTCATCACTGTGTTATGGTGACGTAAACCGCTGGCCGTGAACCCGGTAGTGTGCTTATAGAGGTAGATAGAGGTGGCATGAGTTTGATAGGAGTCGATGAAATTTTTGAAAACATTGGATGATTTGCTAGCGTGCTCCATTGTCGACCATTAGCAT
This sequence comes from Hecatera dysodea, assembly GCA_905332915.2. Classification (NCBI taxonomy): domain Eukaryota; kingdom Metazoa; phylum Arthropoda; class Insecta; order Lepidoptera; family Noctuidae; genus Hecatera; species Hecatera dysodea. The sequence goes on along the minus strand of HG995309.1, from coordinate 13,840,068 downwards.
TACCTGTACCATCAGGTGACATAGTTGTAGAACGCGAGACTGTCAATGACAATAACAGAAAAAAAGATACAGAGGAATTACTAGTTTATTTTTTAACAAACATTAATGTATACAAATTTACTAAAAAAGATAAGAAAAAGGAGACAGAAAAGTACAAAAATTTCTATAGAAATCTCTTCCAGCATACTTGCGAAAGGAGAGTCAAGTAAAAAGAGTTGTAGATATCGTGTGTAAAAATAATAAGTAAGTATAATTAAAACAATACATACATATCATATTATACAAATCTTAGTTTATTTGGATGGACAGGGAAAGGGATAGGAGTATATCAAGAATTTGTTCGTATTTTTTTGTTCTGTGAGAACACGTTGTGTTGTTCTATTCATCACTATTTGCCGTCACCTTCATACACCTTATTTCACAATCCATCAAAGTCATTATTATCTTCCTGCGCATATCCCATGTTACTTGGGGTCGGCGCAACACGTTTTGTTCTTCCATTCTGTCCTGTCAGCCGTCACGCTATCACTAACTCCCTTTTCTTTCATATCACTCCTCACACAATCCATCCATCTTTTCTTTGGCCTCCCTCTCCCTCTCCATCCATACATATTTATAATCATAACCCTTTTCGTTACATGCGTTTCATACCTCCTTTTGACATGACCATACCAAGACATGTGGTTCCTTTTCAACTCTCAATCAAAATAGCACCTAATCATTTGTTGCTCAAATTGCGCTGAATAGATCGGTCGATCGGTAGTACCGGATTCCTACTGAATACAAAAGAAAATCTAATTCATGCATTATATGCATTTGTAGTTCCCACTACTGGGACATATGCTTCTTATCTGTGGGAAGCTTTAGGCATCTTTACAATTTTCGTTTCCGTTTATATCAAGAAAAATATTTTTAACCTAACACAATTGTGTGTAAACATGCTTATATTCCCCAAAAGTAGCTGTTAGTATGTTTAAATAATTTGTCTCAGTAATCATTACAAGAACTCGACTACAGGCTACATTATCTAGCCCCCACACTATCCAGGAAGCATATATATTTAATATGTCATCTGCATACCAGCTTGTAACATATAAAATGCCCATAGCATATGCAATGCATGTCCTGTATCCTTACAGACCGTATAAAAACTATTAGAGCCTACTACCTCACATACAAATTAGTATATTCCCATATTATATCAATTAAAATTCAAGGAAATTCATTGAACTCCGCCTATGCTTATTATCTTTAGGAGGTATGTTGTATCCTGTTTGGAGGTTGTTTTATATTTCATACTTAGGGGCACTGGCGGATCCGGAGCTTAAAGAAAATCCGTGACTTATAAAAAAAATAGTTAACTATTTCACGCGATATTTTATAATCTTGCGGCGTTTTCAATTTTCCGGCGAGATACATAATTATATACTAACCAGCATTTTACCTGCAATACATACTCGTACATATAAATAACTCCTTACAATCTTGACCGGCGGAAATATAGCTTCAGTCTTAATCTGTAAGCCTCATGCTAATTCTAGTTCAACACAAAATAGATCTAATTATATTATTAGGTATTAAACAAACATGTTGCATCATTTTGTTAAATATAGACATTACGTTCAATAAACATAATCAGTTTATTCCAAGATTTACAGCAGCACATTGTATGTATGTATTGAGATTAAAATATCTTAAGATAAGTACATTTCGGGTTTATTGTTGGTCTACATCTTGTTCTAGGTCTGATTTGAATATTTTTGGCACAATTCCTATGTCTTTGCTAGCCTTTATTAGTGTAAAATCAATGCTGAAAGCTTGAACTGCTCTTGTTACTAGAAAAAACTTTTTACAAAAAACTACTACTGATTTCTAAACTAAAAAAGACAAAACGTATAAAATAACTTTAATTTCGGAACTCGGTGTTATTGGTAGTTTCTTCGTTTTTTGAACAATTAAAGTTATTTTATACTTCTTGCGTTTTTTTGTATGAAAGTCGGTTGTATATATTTTTTTTTTTTGAAAAAAATATTTAATTTTTCATTTTTTAGTGGTACACAGATGCTCTTCCAAACCATCGTATACTATTTTTTTTTTATTATTTTACAACATCAAGACTGAATGAGAATATCGTCAATGTAGTCGAAGCCACGCATTATTAGCGATAACTCAAATACTAGTCGTCAGATTTCAATCAATGAGACTACACGACAAGCAACAGCTTTCGAATATAAAAAGAATCATCAAAATCGGGACACCTTTTTTTTTTTTTTTTTGGATGGGAAATCATCAAATGACTTCTCCCGCTCTGGGCGGAGCGGAAGGGAGTGTCAGACTCTTACTGACTAAAACCCACCCGTGTTCCTGCTTGTGCCCTTTGCGTTCCAGGGCCGCGGTGACTCTTTCGAACAAATTCCGCAACCCTAGCAGGCACTGACCCTATGGGGCCCCGTCTTCTTTGCTGACAGCTCTTTGAGGCGCGCGTGGAACACGACGCGCCGTCGACTCGGGCCTGGTTGCTATCGGACGGCGAGCCACCCATAGCTCGCCATCCGCAGGCCCGCGCCTACGGTGGCCGGGAATCGCCCTGCGTTTCCCGACGCCCGGGGCGTCTTCTCCTGTTGCGGCGGCTGGCGAGAGGGGCTTCCCTCTCTCGCACGCGCTCCGCCTCCTCCTTCGCTAGCATTACTGCTTCGCAGAAGGAGGCGGCCGCCTCCCATGCCTCCTCGCTCCCGACCATGGCTTGAACCAGGGCCGGACGCGAGAGGTCGCCGCCGCCGATCGCCTCGATGAGGACACGGCGGTGCTCCGCCCAGGCAGGGCAGACCTCCACCGTGTGCTCCACCGTGTCCTCCGGGCGATCCACACAGTGATGACACCCGGACGTGTCCTCCCGCTGGATCCGACACAGGTACCTCCCGAAACAGCCGTGTCCGGTGAGCACCTGCGTCAGGCGGAAGGTGAGGACGCCGTGGCGTCTCTCTAACCACTCCTCAAAGAGGGGACTTATCGCCGCAATAGCGGCGTGCCCAGCGCTGGGTTGCAGCAGTCGCTGCCTCCATACCTCCGTGAGATCCCGCCGGAGCTCCGTCCGCTGCGCAGCAATCTGCCGCGGCAGCAGAGTTTCGCCCCGGCGTAGCGCCTCCACGCGCAACGCGTAGACGTGCGCGAGGGCTCTCGCCTCTAGATCCCACGGCAGCAATCCGGCAAGGAGGTTCGCCGCCTCGCCGGAGACCGTGCGGTATCCCCGGATCAGCCGGATGGCCATGACCCTCTGGGCCGAGACCAGGTGGCGCGCTGGCAGTCGCCTCAGCAACAGCGCCCACACCGGGGCCCCGTAAAGGGCCATGGACCGCACGATCCCCGCGTACAGCCTCCGGCAGGAGGCGTTTGGTCCCCCTAGGTTGGGCAAGAGCCGCTTGAGGGCAGCCCCGGCCCGCCCCAGTTTGGGAGCCAAACGGCGGAAATGCTCCGCGAAGTTCCACCGGCTGTCGAGGACGAGACCCAAGTAGCTCATCGTCGACCCGACGCCGATGCAAACCCCTCCCACCGTTATCTGGGATCCCGATGGTGGCCGGTTCCGAGGGCCGTGAAAACACATGGCCTCGGACTTGTGTAGGGCCACCTCGAGACCCAGTTGCCGGATCCTCCCGACGACTGCTGCGACCCCGCGTGTCATCAGGTCGACCGCCGCCTGGTGCGACCCCCCCTGCGCCAGAACCAGCGTGTCGTCAGCGTAGCAAACAACACTGACGCCGCAAGGGAGGTCGCCGCGTAGCACCCAGTCGTAACCGACGTTCCACAGGAGCGGCCCCAGAACCGAACCCTGTGGAACGCCGCACGACATCTCTCGCCGATTCCATTCTCCCCGGTGACCGGGGTAGATGACGGCTCTATCCGTCAGGTAGTCCTCGACCACGCGACAGAGGTAGGTTGGCACTCGGTGATACCGGAGTGCCTCCCCGATGCAACTCCAAGGCAGGGTGTTGAACGCGTTGGCGATGTCAAGAGACACCGCCACCACCACCCCGCCCCGGGAAATCGCCTCCCCCGTCGTGAGGGCTCTCACGCGCATGATGGCGTCCACCGTCGAGCGCCCCGCGCGGAAACCAAACTGGTTCTCCGCCAGATCCGGCCCAACTCTCACCAAGTGCTTGACGAGGCGGTTTGCAATAACTCTTTCAAAGAGCTTGCCCACCTCGTCGAGCAGCACGATGGGCCGGTATGCGGACGGAGAGTCCGCAGGGCGCCCTGGCTTCGCGATGAGGACCAGTTTCCCCGTCTTCCAGCGACGTGGGAACTGGCCCCTCTCCAAGCATGCGCTTAGGAGCCCACGTAGTCGAGGCCCGAGAGCCTCCGAGGCCAGGACCCAGGCTTTCCCAGGTAAGCCATCGGGTCCTGGGGCGGTATTTTTGGCCTTCAGCCTGTTAACCGCCGCTCTCAGGTCTACCTCGGTCACCTCCGGAGTATCGTCGTCGTTGCCGTCGTCGGTGTGGTCCGCATCGGGCACCACGGGTAGCGGAGCCATAGGCGGGGGAGCATGGTCCCCTCGCATAGGGAACAGAGCGCTCACCACGTCCTCCACCAGCTGGGGCCGGAGACTCTGCGTCAACGGGGGCGCCCAGGTGCGGAGTTTGTTCCGCACCATTTTGTAGGGTCTTCCCCACGGGTCCCCGTCCAGAGACTCCAGCAGCTCTTTGCGAGTCAGATCCCTGGCCCGCAAGATCCCCGCTTGGAGGGCGGTCTTCGCCGCTCTGTACTCCTCGTACAGCTCCGCCTCCCTGGCCTGCGCATCCGGAGGGCGGATGCGGAGCCGGCGATGCCTGGTGTACGGGTGACGCGCAGCAACGCACGCTTCTCGAAGCGACGTCAGCTCGCGCGTCCACCAGTACACCTGACGGCGGGCGCGTCTTGGCTGGACCCGGGGCATTGCCACGTCGCATATTTCCGACATGGTCTCCCGGAACCGCTCCGCCTCGTCGTTGATGTCAGCAGGCCTGTCCGGTGGTGACACCCAGGCCTGCACGATCGAGGCTTCCAGGAGAAGCTCCCGGTCCAGCTGCTTCAGCGCCCACCGCGGACCACTCGGGGTCTGTCGGACCGGCGCGCTTGAGGTCTGGGCGGAGACGTCGAACCGGATATACCGGTGATCGGAGTAGGTCTCCACCTCCTCCACAACGCGCCAGTCGACGACACGCGGTGACAGAGCGGGGCTGGCGAACGAAATGTCCACCACGGAGTCACCCCGCATCCGCACACACGTGGGGACAGAACCCCGATTTAGGACGACCAGGCCTGTCTCCAGAGCCCAGTCCTCCACCATCCTACCCCGCACGTTGGTATAACGGGAACCCCAAGCCAAGTTCTTGGCATTGAAGTCCCCGAGAACAAGCACGGGGAGGGGACGATACCCGACGACGACGATACGCAGCTCCCTAAGGGAGTTGTGGAACTCGGCGAGAGTTCGGTTCGGGGAGAAGTAGACTCCCACTACCACAATCTCCCCGAATCGTGCTGCCACGCACCCCTGTCCTCTCCTAACACACTCGAGGGACGGGGTACCGGCGGCGGCCGACGAAATAAGTGCCACTGAGCCGTCCAGGTCCTTCACCCAGTCATCCCTGGGCTGGACGTAGTACGGCTCAGCGACCACAGCGACATTTATCAACCACTGCGCCATGCTCTGGAGCAACAGGTCCTGAGCGGCGGCGCAGTGGTTGATGTTCGCCTGGAGGAGGCGTAATGGAGCCGTTATTGGCATTCCATTTCGGCCTCCTCCCGGGAACCCTTAGTGGGCTCCGGTGTAGCAGCCACCGCTGTTGCGGCGGCTACATCAGCGGCGGTGGCAGCGGCGGCGACGGATGCGGCGGCTGGCACGGAGACGGCGGGTGAGGGCCTCTTACCCCCGGCATTTGTGGGTGGAGGGCAGGCTTTGCCCCCAGCCCAGTGCTCGGCTGGCTTGCCAGCTGCCGCACATGCAGTGCAGTGCGGCGCGGCGTTGCAGGAGCCAGCCTTGTGACCGGGCTGGCCGCAGCGGAAGCAAAGCCCGCTGCGGTCAACCTCCGAGGTGCAACACGCCCCCGTGTGGTTCCCCACTTGGCAGCGGAAACACCTCAGAGGCCTGGGCTCCAACAGCTTCACTTGCGCCGACACCCAGCCCACCAGCAGTCTGCGACCCTCGGTGATCTTCTTGGCCGCCGTCACGGGGCAGCTCACCACAACGGTGCGCATGCCCGTGTAGTCAGGACGTATGGTGCCTGCCTTGACTTGCTCGGCAGAGCACCCTCCCGTCCTGACCACGGCGGCCACGACCTCCTCCTCCGTGACGGAGTCGTCCAGGCCCAAGATGCGCATATCAGCGCATTTGGTGGGCCTGGACACTCGGGCATCCTCCGCGTTCAGGGACGCCCTGAGCCTCTCGGCCAGAGCGTCTGCGGTTGGGCCGCTGGCTTCCCCGGGGATCTCCAGCATACGGGCACCAGTCATGGTTACCCTCAGCCGGAGGCCCCCGACGATGCCGAGCTCCCGGAGGTCTACCGTCTCCTTTGCTTTGGCGAGCACGTCACCGTACGACACGCCCCTCTTGACCGCGTCTGGCTGTAGCGTTAATACTACAGCTGCGGTCTTTGGGGCGCGGAGCATCGCGGCGACGCGTCGCTCCTTTTGCCGCCGTTTTCGCGCCCGTTTCTTGGCCGCCCTGGCTGCCTTGCCCGCCTTCTTCTTCTCCCCGACCACTTGCCAACCGGCTTCGGTAGAGGAGTTGGAAGGCGGGTCGGAAGATGAGGGCTGCACTGCCGGCGCTGGAGCCTGCGCCGCCTGTGCAGCCACTCCGCCCTTCTTTTGCTTGGCCGGCCCCGGTTTACCCGTTGCCGGCTTTGCAGATGCCGACTTCGCCGGCCCGGCCCCTGCGTTGGCCTGGCCGGACGAACCCGGCTTGGCAGCCACGGCGGCCGCGTATGACGCCGCCTTCTTGCCCTTTTGATCCGCTGCTAGCGGGGGGCGCAAAACGATGCCCTCCAGGACGGAAAACCGTTCCCGGAAGGCGGCCAGCTCCTGTCGCACCAGGTCCAACACCTGATTCTCAGGCGCCGGACCCGGCGCAGGCAAGGGCCGGCTTTGCCCCTGCTTTTGCCCCCCTGGAGGCTGTAGCGGCCCCCGAGAACTGGCTCCTTGGAGACTGGCCAGGTCCGCTCGGAGCCTCTTATTCTCCTTATGGAGAAGCTCCGTGGTGGCCGCCAAGCGGGCGACCTCCTTCCGCAGTTTGGACGTTTCGTCCGTCGCAGGCCTGCGGAAGGTGGCCTCCGCTGCCTCCAGGATAGAGGCCACCGCCTCGCTTATGGCCCTGTTCTTGGACGCTATCGTCCTCTTCAGGGTCACAGCGCGGACAACGGCCTCAACGGCCTCCGCGAACCCGGCCTTTCGGTCCCGTCGTCCAGCGTCGGGGGAACCAGCGGCTTCGGACTCGCCACCCGAAGACCCCGAGAGAGGTCTGGGATCACTCATCCCGGGGTGCCGCCCCTCCTCGGCGAGCTTCGCCGTTCGCCGAGCCTCCTGGGCGGCGAGCCGTCAAAATCGGGACACCTAGTACAAAGTTATGAGGTAACAAACACAAAACAAAATACAATCGACTTGAGAACCTCCTCCTTTTTTGGAAGTCGGTATATCCTGATAGCTAGGTGGTACATCTATGTAAATGTCAAGTCCTTGAAGATTAACTTAGGAACACCTTATTACCCTTTCGTTTTTGAGAAGCAACTGGAGCCGGAATTAAATTTTCTTCTTAATGTGTCCAAAGAATCTGTTGCATCTATGATGAAGGTAACTGATAATACCATATCTGTGGAGTGATTTAAAGTTCCACTTTTTCTTCTTATCCGTTGCTCCTCAATTGTTTAAGATCGTGACTCTTTAGACGATTTCCCCCAACTGATTGTCTCCGTCCTTTGGTATAGGGCGAATGATCATATATGGGCGAAAATACTCTTTCACTCGTTACCAACTTTATTGCTTAAGCCAATCTTCTAAAAACTTCATGAGCTATTCTTTCAAGCTCACGAAAGTACTCATAATCAACCTGAATAGGCCCTCACTATTTATCTATCTACTAACATAAAATCTCCCTTCTCCTTGAACATAATAACTACCTCATTCACTCACTCATTCTTCCGTAATCTTCACTATTCTGTCGCAGACGTTTGAGATAACTTGGACGTAATGGGTCAAACGAATCGCGATATCCGGCGATACATCATCGCTTCCTCGTGGATACGATGTGCGAATGATAACGTTATTCGATGTGGAGAGTTAGGGTGCGGCGTTAGAGACGGGAGCGGGAGCGGTAGCGGAAATTTTATTGTATTCAGTGTAATTGTTTTGTGAGTGTTAATATAAGTTGGGGCGCTCGAGCAAGCGAAAGCGCTGTGTAAGAAATAAAATACTAATTAATAATTACGTAAAAAATAAAGAACAAGGCCGATTAAAAGAGTATACAACGTGTAACACAATAAACGCAATACATGTAAAGGGGTAATAATTGTTCTCATATTATGAACACATTTTACCATGGAACAATGACTGAAATCACGAAAAAAAATCAATTGCGCCATACACACACGTGCACATAACTCGATAAAATGTGCTGAACAGCTTCTTTAGCTTCTTGTGGATACACAAATGGAAATGCTAAATGGCAGCGTGTGGCACAATGGTATCTAATTTTATTTATTCAATTAACAAGTTTAAGCTGTGGTGTTCTGGCTGGCGAAAGCAGGAATTGAATCAAAAGTCACAAGGTTGGCCGTTATCACGTTAGGTAACAATAAAAAAAAAGAAAGAAAAACAGCTTATGAAGTTTTAGTTTAAAAACTATAAAATTGCGATAGAAAACTGTATAAGTAAGTGAGACGGTATGTGTGAAATACAGAACGAGACTGAGACAACGTTCACTGTTTCGAGTTATCCAAAATAATCTGTAACGTACAAAAGCGTTAACTGCAAAAATGGTGACCATCATTTCGAATACACTGTTCTTGCACCCACGCAACTGACTTATGTGTCTGCGGCTTTAGAACGCAAAGTGCATAAGGAGGAACACGAATGAGTTTTAGTCATTAAGAGTCTGACAGTCTCATTCGTTCTGTTCAGAGCGGAATAGCCGCACGAGCGGATAGAGCGGAGATTAACGCCACCGCTCCCACCAAGACCTTACCCTTACCAACCGAGGAGCTTATGATCGACGTATCAAGTTATAAGACTTGCATAATTGAGTAGGTAGTCCTCGGGCAGCAAGTAACTGTAGCAGTGATTCATCTGAGATGAGCTTAGAATATTGATAGTTTAAGGGCTATAAAGATTTTTGATAGGTGATCGAGTTTATAGAAAGTAACTGTGAGTGTGTATGTTTTTTTCTGCTTTTTGAGGTTTGATGTCCAATATTATAATCTAGTAGCAGATTTAAATGTTGCAGTGTTATAAGATCTAAGAGAAATAATCCAAATTAAGGATTTTAAATTAATCTAATTTCTAATGTAAAGCTGTGTAAAAAATCAGTCAGGTACTCCACTGTTTTCTGGAATTTAACATTGTATTATCTTAGTCGCGATCACGTTTTAAAACAAGGCAAAAAGCAAAACAACTGACTCTTGAAAGATGCTTGAAACTGACTGGGTCTGTAAAATATAGGAAAGAAAGCCCGTACTTCTAAGCATGATGAATACAAAGCAGGATGAATACAAAGCAGAATAAATAATAAAGACTCTTAAAAATACGGACTGACGGAGGGACTTAGACAAGACAAAAAGCAAAACATCTGACTCTTGAAAGACACTCGAAACTGACTGAGTCAGAAAAATATAGGGACGAAAGCCCGTAATTATAAAGAGGATGAATGCAAAGCAGAATAAATAAAATACTCTTTTAAAACTACAGACTGACGGACGGACTTAAATAAGGCAAAAAGCAAGACACCTGATTTTTTAAAGACGCTTGAAACTTACCGAGTCAGAAAAGTATAGGAAAGAAAGCCCGTAATTAAAAGGAGAATGAATACAAAAGCAAATAAATAATAAAGACTCTTTTAAAACATACAGACTGATGGACGGACTTAAACAAGACAAAAAGTAAAACACCTGACTCTTGAAAGACGCTCGAAACTGACTGAGTCAGAAAAATATAGGACAGAATTCCCGTAATTATAAGAAGGATGAATACAAAACCGAATAAATAATAAAGACTCTTTTAAACATACAAACTAATGGAGGGACATTGCATTTTATATGACTGCATGACCGATAGGGTGACGTCCAAGTCACGACTATCGCCACTAATGTGTGGTCACATCACGGCCTCGTAAAAAGGACATAAATGTTGACAACAGTTACAGCATTCTTTATTGTCAACTTTTATGTGACTCTCAGTTACTGTTGTTTGTTCAAGGCGTCATATGATATGTCCGGGTCTTACTTGATTTTGAAAGGACCAAATTAAGAATGTCTGAGTTTAGGATTTTATTACAGTGACTAACGGTATTAATATATGAAGTAACTTGTCCAACAAAAGATGTGGATATCTGTGGTGACCAATAAAACTTTCTCGACAAAGTGTTTTCCGTATCAGTTGAACAGTCCTCTCTGCTTCTCGCATCCATTGAAGTGTAGAGGATTCTTCCATAAACTGAGACGTAACGAGCATTGATAACTACGAATAATTACAGTATGCTGAGGATTTTATAGTTTTACTCATACGGTACGCCAGTCAGCTTAATTAAAAAAAAATGATTGGTAAAATTAGACTGTACTAGGTACAGGGTTGCGAAATTTGTTTAAAAGAATCACCGTGGCCCTGTAACGCAAAGGGCATTAGAAAGAACACGGATGGGTTTAGTCAGTAAGAGTCTGACACTCCCTTGCGCTCCACCCAGAGTGGGAGAAGTAATTTGATGAATTCCCATCTATACTAATATAATAAAGAGGAAAGATTTGTATTTTTGTATGTAACGAATAAACTCAAACACTACTGGACCGATTTCAAAAATTCTTTCACCATTAGAAAGCTACATTCACCCTGAGTAACATAGGCTATATTTTATTCCCGTATTCCCACGGGAACGGGAACTACGCGGGTGAAACCGCGGGGCGCTGCTAGTCCTTAATAAAAGTAAAAAAATCCTGATACTACAGAAACTCAGAAAGCCACCTTATATGACGCTCTTTGCACTTTGGTCACGTTCATTAATCTTGTCATACACGCGCGTTGGTATAATTGGTGGTATAATCAATTTTATGTCAACGACTTCCTGAAATTATATAATTGGCAACGACCATAAAAAATCTATGAGTTTTTTTATGTCATTTCGTGTGAATATGACGCAAAACCGCCAACTTGTAGAATGAAGAATGTTACTAGGTATGCCAAATCGCGTGAAATTTTGTCTCAGTAAAGCCTGTATGTATACAAATACACTAGTTTTTGTTGTAGTCAAAAATACCTAATAGTTTTGATTTTATAGGCATTTAAAGTTTCGAAAAATATCGAGACCCGCTTACAGTCACGTGACGCCTATGACGTCATGTTACAACGCGCCTCGCGGGCCGCGGCCCGCTTCGTATCAAGTGGCCAGCGGTTATAGTGGGTGTAATAGCTTGCGCAGTATTTTGTTGTGTTTTCGTCCGCATACCTATTACGTTAATAGTCTAATAATAGTAAATATTATTCGATTAATAAATGGATGAAGGATTCGAAAAAGGGCAATCGGATAATCTACCTAAAATAGATGGATTAATGGTTGCGCATTATTTATCAACAAATAGTGATTCCGTTGCCGCCGAAATTCGAGGAATAAAAATGAATAAAAATTTATTATTGTTTTATTAAAATGAATAAAATGCAAAAATACCTACCTAAGTAAACTTTCCTTGCTACTACTTAAGCTTAATAGTTTATCTGTTCTAAATTGTTTTATCAAAACAAAATACCCAACTAATATCGTACTGGAAGAATGCAACTCAAATAGTAGAAGTACCTACCTACCATTAAATTTTACAACAAATATGTATTATAGTTTTGTAGCTATAGGTAGGTACGTATGTATATAAAGGTAGGTTCCGCTCTTCTTAGTAAATTTAAATGAATACATACATTGATTTATTGCAAACTAGCTTCCGCCAGCAGCTTCGCCCCCGTTTCCCTCGGGAACTGTACATTTTCCCAGGATTAAAAGTAGCCTACGTGTTATTCCAGACTTTGCCCAGATCCGTTCAGTAGTTTTTGCGTGAAAGATCACAAACTTTCGCATTTATAATATTAGTAGGAAGTAGGATAGGTACTTAGGATGTAGATGTAGTGGATTGAACGTTACAGATGTACTAAACCTTTTTTTTATTTGTATTTTTTTTTGCTAACAAAATACGTAAGGCCATTTATTTTTATTTGATACTTATTTCAGATCGGCAAGAGAGCTATGGCGATGATTCTATTGGTTATGTTGAAGTTAAAACGAGTAGGTGATGTATGTATGGTTAAATGTAGAATCACGCCAGAACACCGCGTACGTACCACACCTTATCATTGCAGTTTAGAATGCAATGAAAAGGATCAATAAGTTTTAAATGTAACCTGCGAAGATTGTACTACCAGCAGAGATGGCTGTAAACATACTATAGCATTTTTAATGTGACTACATCGTCGAAGCGAGGAGAAAAAACAACTTTTCCGGCGAATTGGTAGTTGTATTTTTACAGTTAGGCACAACACATGATTTCCTAGTATTTGGATTGGACATTTTAAAAAGTATTTAGGTATAATTTCGACGGTAAAGGCACGCGACCGCGAGCGGACTGAGTGAGCCAGACTGAGCGTGTTGTACGATGACGTCACACCGTCACCGGCAGCCCGCGTCGTGGAGTTGCAACTTGTTTTACTTCTAAATCGGAAACTAATTGACGTATCGAAGTAATTCTTTCACTAGTATTTTTTATTTTTGACAGAGAATATGGAGTGCTAATAATCAAAATTAGTTAACATTCTTCATTTCAAATTATTCATTTTCTGACGTGTATGTCTACGGGTGATATAAAGCCATTCATATTTTGCTATTATAAATCTTCCATTGAGTAAATCTCTACGAAAGATGAAGATAGTTTATGATCAGACTAGCAGCGCCCCGCGGTTTCTCCCGCGTAGTTCCCGTTCCCGTGGGAATACGGGAATAAAATATAGCCTATGTTACTCAGGGTGAATGTAGCTTTCTAATGGTGAGAGAATTTTTGAAATGTACCTACTTAGTCGTTTTTGAGTTTATTCGTTACATACAAAAATATTTTATATACTTTATCATATTAGTATAGATAATACGTAGCATCAAGTCAATCAATCTGCCTTTGGTCACCCATCCAGGGACCGACCTCAGGAAGTGTTGCTTAACCTCGAAGATCAAACCATTCAGCTGTTATTATTTAGTCACGAGTTCATACATACCATAAATTTATACTTATATATAACGCTGAAGTTTGTTTTTTTGCTTGAACGCGCTAATCTCAGGAAATACTGGTCCGATTTGAAAAAATTTAAAAGTGTAAGAATCTGACACTCCTTTCCGCTCCCCCCAGAGTGGGAGAAGTTATTTGCTGATTTCCCACCCATAACAAATGACTGGTCCACTGGGCTTAGTCTTACACGTCTATTCATTTATTCATTTATTGGTGTGATTTTTGGTACATTTTACATGAGATCTTAATAATAAATAAAATAGTTCCTCAAAAATCTACCTTAAAGGTGTACACTCTTTTATGAAATTGTTATAAAAAAAGAATAATATTTAAAAACGCTATTTGAATAAAATAATTATAACAAACATCAAAAAAACTTAAAACAAGCAAAAAAAAGAAAACAATTGAGTAAAGTATAAAAACAATGTCAAACTTAAATAAATATCAATGTCAAATAACTTAAAATTTATTTATTATTAACTTAAAATTTATCATATAGGAATTCGTCAATCGTATAGTAGCATTTTTCTAATAAAAAATTTCTTAGTTTCTTTTTAAATTTAATAATATTTAAGTCCTTAATTCCATTAGGTAATTTATTAAATATTTTTGGGGCCATGCAAAGTATGCTTTTGTGCATCAAAGCGGTCTTTGATGGTCGTAAGCATAACTCATGTCTGTATTCTTGTCTAATCGTTTTATAGCGATGTTCAGATGCTTTTCTGAATAAATGCATGTTCTTTTTAACAAATAAAGCAGTTTCGAATATATAAACAAGGTAAAGTCATTATTTTCAACAATACAAAATAAGGTTTGCAGCTATCAGTTATTTTTATACCGGTAATAGCTCTAATGCACCTTTTTTGCGATTTGAACACAATGTCCTTATTGCAGGAGTTACCCCAAAACATGACTCCGTAGCGTAGCAAAGAATCGACATATCCATGGTATGCAGTGACTGCCGCTGCTTGATTGACTATTTTCTTTAGTTTATACAGAGCAAAAGCAAACCTACTAGTTTTTTTAATTAATATTGAAGTATGCTGTTTCCAATTAAGTTGATTGTCGATTACTAAGCCTAAAAATTTTGTATTTGCAACTTCTTCAATTGTTTCATTATTAAACATTACATTTAGTTTTGAATTAGCTACTCTTTGACGAAAATTCATAATTTTTGTTTTCTTCAAATTTATAATTAAATTGTTATGTTCCAGCCATTTAACGGCTGGTTGTAATGCATCGATTATGTCAGCTTCAAAGTCTTTATTAGTTTTGTCAAGTTTGACAATTATAGTACTGTCGTCGGCAAACAATGTCATAGGATAGGGTACATTCTGGGGAAAGTCATTTATGTATATAAGAAATAATAAAGGCCCTAAGACGCTGCCTTGGGGTACACCATAAGATATTTTTCGTTCTGTAGATATATATTTTATAACGGTTTTATTTAATTTACAAATTCGACTTATTTCTGTATATTGTGTTCTATCTTTTAAGTAAGAATTTATGAGCGATAGAACATTTCCCCTTATTCCATACGCATTTAACTTGGTCAGTAGTATATCATGGTCGACCAAGTCAAATGCCTTGGTCATATCCATGTATATTGCTGATATTGGGACTCTTTCATTCATTTTAGGTACGATAACATTAAGAAAGTCGTATATTGCCATATTTATTGAATGATCTTTCCTAAATCCTTTTTGTTCTTTCACAAGTATATGATGTTTGTTGAGGTATCCGTCTATGGACCTATAGATCCATTTTTCGAATATCTTGGATATTACTGGAATAAGAGCAATTGGCCTATAATTTTTAATGTCTTTCTCATCGTCTTTTTTAAATAAAGGTTTTATGACAGTTGGTTTTAGCTTATCAGGGTAGGTTCCAGACTCAATACTTAAATTAATTATACAGCTGAGAGGATCTGCTATTATTTCTGAAACATACTTAAGAACCTTTGTTGAAATATCGTCATATCCTACACTATTTTTATTTTTTAAGTCTTTTATAATTCTATTTACTTCATCTGGTATGATAGGGGCTAAAAACAGTGACTGTGCAGAGAAATTTATTTTATTTTTAGTGGGTAGTTGTTTCGAAGCAGCTGAAAGTTTTTCTGCTTGGCTTATGAAGTAGTCATTAAAGGTGTTTGCTATGTCTTTGGGTGTAGTGAATGTAGCTCCGTCATAATTTATTTCTTCTATATACTCTGGCGGAGAGTTACTTCTATTTTCATTTATTATTTTCCACGTCATTTTCGATTTATTATATGCTGTCTCTATTTTATAGTTATTCTTTGCTAATTGTGTCAATTTTATAATTTTCTTAAGTCTGTTTGAATAATTTTTAAGTTTCGTCACATTTACCTTAGATGGATTTAATCTATGGTGCCACAACAACTGTCTTTTTATTTGGCTACAGCGTCTAATACCAGGTGTTAACCAATTTGGAATTTTTGTTAGTTTTCTTTTTTTGTATGCAATCGGAAAACATAAATTATAAAACAATTGGAATAGTTCTAGAAAAGAATTGTATGCTACATTAGGGTCTTTAGTGAGGTAGACATCAGAAAAAGAAATTGATTTCAAACAGTCTTTGAATTTCATTAAGTTTTCATTACTATAGTCACGCACTTTTATATTCCAACTTTTGATTAAACATGTCTTTTTTACTGGAAGCTTTAAAGTTTGTGCGGTGTGATCCGACATATGTAGATCGAGAACACTATGAGTACATTTTCGTGAAATATTATGGGCAAAATTATCAATACACGTATTGCTTTGTAGTCTAGTTGGTTCATTAAGTTGTAAACATAGATTGTACTTCAATAGGAAACTAATAAATTCAAGAGATAATTTATCTTGTTTTAAAATATTAATGTTGAAATCACCACATAGAATTACATTCTTTTTCGAGTCATAACAGTATTTTGATAGAATAATGCTTAATTTTGAGTAGAAAACCTCTAAATTGTTTAACATTGGTACTCTATATATGCAAATAATGATTGTATTATGTGGTATTAATTCAATTGCACATACTTCAACAGCGCCTTCAATTGACATTTTACTGACATTCGTAAGTTCTTTGTATTGAAGACCAAATTTTACCAGAATACAGGCTCCTCCTCTTTTCGTACTTCTTGTATAGCAAGCGGCTAATTTATAATTAGGTATTGAAAGAAGCTCTTCATGTCCTCGCTCCATAAAGTGTTCCGTGACGCAAATTATGTCTATACTGTTTCTTTGTTCGGCTAGTTCTTGCAAGTGTAGTGTTAGTTGATCCACCTTGTTGATTAGTCCGGCGATGTTCTGATGCATAATAATCAGATGATTATAGAAAAAACGTGTCTTGATGCTTAATTTGTGGGGTAAAAGAATAAGATGTTGTAATATTATTTTCAGTATCAATTTCAGTCATAGTCCTCTGGAGGTTAGTGAAAATATTCTTAATACCAGTTCCATTTATGTATCCTTGTTGTGCAGAAAACATTTGATAGTCACAAGTTAATTCTGCATTAGAGTCTAGTAAATAGGCGTATTCGTGAGTTAAATTGTCTAGATACAGCAGATTGTTAAAAGTTTCTATTCTAGTATTATATATAGTTGTATAATGGCCACATCTGTAGGTCGGAAGGCAAATAATCACATTGGTGTTATTGATTTTTCCGATGGTTTCTCTAATAAAGAATATAATGTCATGATAGTTTCCAGTCCGTATGAAGTCCATCTCTCCCAACATAATAACACAATAGTCATTTTTATTAAAGTTTTTTATTTTATTATCAATGCCCTGTAGCATTTGTTGAATATCACTGCCTGGATATAGATAGTGGCAGTAATCATACATATAAAAAGTGTCCTCAATTAAGTTATTTAATTTATTTCTTTTATTATTGCTAATTATACACAAATTTTTCTTTGTTTGTTTTTTTTTAAGAAACTATTATTTTCGCCATGGAGGCTCGTCATTGAATGTGTATCATATTGTGTTGATTTGTCAGCCATCTGCGCGGGTAAACAGTGAGTAATTTTGGCAGTCTTGGGTGTTGTCTGGGGGCTGTTATTTGTTTTGTTTCTCTTTTTCTTGTTAGTTATTGGAGATGTACTGTTGTCGCTAACTATATCGGTTGTTATTTTTTTATAGATATTTTTCTTCTTAGTTAATTGGTCGATAGTGTTTTTAAGTTGAGTATTCTCTAAGTTTAAACTCTCCACTTCTGCGTGTGCTGCCTCTAATCCCAATGTTAATTCCTTAATTTTATTTTGTAGTTGGGTAATTTCATCGCATTGTTCTTCGTCTGACACTGCACACTTATTGTTATATCACTTTGTTTATTATTTTTTATGAATTTTAAAAACAGAGAACAACAATTGAGATGCTTGTAGCTAAAGCGCCATCTAGCGGTCTCTCTACGTCGTAGCGGTCTCGTACGTCGTTATCTATTTAGGTTTAAATCCCACAAGAACATGGAAACATTAATCATTATAATATACCTACTAATATCCGGTACCAATCAAAATGATTCATAATCTTTTGACTACATACTACTGAAAATATTATGATGACCTGGTTGTGTGAAAACTGTAAACTTTGAGAGGAAGTGCTTTTTTATACGAACTGGTGACGTCATCAGAATTTTAAATTTCGAATTATGAATGTTGTTGGGCCAGTAATAATTTTTATTTGCATTTTTATATTTTAAAGTGGACAGTGCCATTTTATTATTGAATTTCTTATTTTAAATGAAGCCGTTACATTTCAATGGGGATAGTACTTTTTAAAATACTTCCGTCAGCGATGTGGTTATCAAGTTTCAAAGCAAAAAAGGCTAGTCCAATACGAAATCTGACTTCAAATTCGATGACGCCTATACAGCTGCCATAGAAAACATTGTGTTCGCGAGGAAAGATCATCATCATCTGCCTAACCTTTTCCCAACTATATTGGGGTCGGCTTCCAGTCATACCGGATTCAGCTGAATACCAGTATTAAATACTGGTATTCAGCTGAATCCGGCTACCAGACCTCCACAACCCAATAACTGGGGAACACGGTAGATATATTTTTCTAAAATAGTAACATATCGTTTTTTTTTCGCCCAATTTTGATTATATTTTCACTGTCTGCATTATATTTTTCAATATCTGTAGATAAACTGTTTAGATAAGTACCTATTTATATTTTTCTCATGCATATTACCTATTCCAAAGAGTGACGTCATCATCTAGTAATCTGACATCAGTGCAGTATTTACGTAAAAACTAGTGACCTGATACCATCTGCTATTGTCAGGCCATTAATAACTCATATGTATAAGTCGCCTAGATAGTCCAGCTATTCTATCTATTAACAACAACAAGAGATAAATGACTTAATCCCGACCATCACGATATACCAACATAATTCAATAAAACAAAACCGGCCGGCGATTGTCTCAAATCACATGAGTGCTGCAAGCATTATCTTCGATTGAACGTCTACAATAAAATATTAAGATCCAACAACAAAACGACACAATTACATCACGATAAAACACACAGTTCTCCACTTTATGACCTGTAAGTTAAAGTTCAAGCTTTATTGTACAGTTGACGGTTGTAAGTGTCATTTTATGGTCTGAATTGTGTGTGAGATGTAATAAATTTCAATTAATGTTGTCAACAATGAATATGACTTTGTCTTATAGTATAGGAGGTAGCAACGTTTTCGAGAAAGAATTTTAGGTCAGCTGATTTTGTGATATGTCGTCCTTCTTGCACTTTCGGTTAGAGTCTGGGCTATCTGGCTGGCGGTAGCGGTTGCGTTCATTAGTGCGCATCCTACTTGTCCAGGTAATAATCCTGGATTTTAAAAACATTTTAGAAGTCGTAATTTTTAATTTTTTGTTTTTAAATAAGTCTACCTGACATACTTTTTTTATTGCCAGACATTTTTGACAATGCTAACTATGTGCCATACGCGATATTTTTTTATTTTTTTATAAAAATTTCAAAGTATTTTATAATGTCTGTAATTTTAATATTATGTTATTTAAAGATAAGAAAAACTTAAAATAAATTTGCCAGACATTAATTCGATTGTTAAACCTTGAATTAAAATGAAAAAGTCATGAAAAGTATTGCAGTATTATGCTAGTAGTCCGAGAGAGACAGTTGCAGAATAAGTCGAGAATGAGACAGGGAATCATTACAAAAGTAAATTACATGTCACTGTACATATAATAATAATAATAAGTATTTGGGTATGTCGGAAGCGCTGGGCATCAATGCTACTGTCGTGATACAATCGTTGAAGGAGCGCTTCTTTGGCCGCCTGAACAAAGTACTAAATACTCTTTTATCGGGCGGGTATTGATTTACTTTTTCGGCATACTCAAATGGACTCAGACAGAACTAGACGCCCTCGATAGAAGGGTCCGTTCACTGTTGACTGCAAATCGCATGCGTCACCGACAATCATCGGTAGTGACGCTATATATTCCGCGGAAGTGTGGGGGTCGAGGCTTCTTAAATGCTAACCGCGAGGTATGCAGTCTTAGGGAATACTTCCTAGAAGCCGACGTGGGTATGCACCGGGATGTCGTCGCAGTGGACAAGGGCTTCACCCTATACTCTCCTTGGCTAACAAGAACTGGCGCAAACCTGTAGTACTTATAACAGATGATCGCAGGGAGGTATGGCAGAGCAAGGAGCTTCACGGGTGCTTTTATCGGGTCCTACATGGGCCCGAAGTAGACTTTTTAGCGTCTGTAGCCTGGCTATATTTTGGTGACCTCTTCGGGGAAACCGAAGGTTTTATCTGTGCGATTATGGACGAAATTATGAGGACGAACAACTACTGGAAATATATTGTAAAGGACGGTACCGCTGACATGTGTCGGGCATGTCACCGTCCGAGGAATCCATCCACCACATTATTTCCGGTTGTTCTAGTTTGGCTAACGGAGACTATTTGCAAAGGCACAACCTTGTAGCCAGGATTATTCATCAGCAACTTGCTCTTAAATACAATCTTGTCGAATCGGAAGTACCGTACTATGGGTATGTGGCCGACGAAAATGGCAATTGCACATTGTATTGGGATCGGTCTATCATCACTGACAGGACTTTTGTTGCCAATAAGCCTGACATAGTGGTGATAGACTGACTACTGTGTGATTTGAACACAGCAGTCATTATGCCAATAGTCGTGACGACCATGGCATAATTGCCAAGCGCCTCGACCAAGATCTTAAGATGCTCTCGTTGGGCAGCTGGATCAAGGGCTTAATCCAGGCGAGAACAACTAGAGATAATATGTCTGATGGACTCACCCGGACGGTGGCATGCCCAACACACGTCCCATTCTTCATAATATGCCTCTGACAGTTGTTCGTTAAGATAACTTCGTCCATAATTGCACAAACAAAACCTTCAGTTTCTCCGAAAAGATCACCGAAACGTAGCCAGGCCACGGACGCTGAGGAATCTACATCGGACCCATTAAAGAGCCCGACAGAAGTGTCCGTGAAGCTCGTTGCCTCTCCATATCTCCTTACAATCATCTGTAGTGGGTATCACAGGTTTGTGCCAGTTCTCTTTAGCCATGGATAACGGGGTGAGTCCCTTGTCCACTGTGACCACATCTCGGTGCATACCCACACCGGCTTTAAGAAAATATTCTCTGAGACTGCACATCTCGCGGTTGTAGAGAGTCTTAGCATTTAAAAAGCCTCGACCTCCACACTTCCGCGGGATCACCACCACCGCGATCGTGGGTGATGCATCCGGTTTGCAGTCAGCAGTATGCCGTATGCGGACTCTCCTATCCAGGGCGTCGAGTTCGGTTTGAGTCCATTTATTATTATTATATGTACAGTGACATGTAATTTACTTATGTAATGATTCCCTGTCTCATTCTCGACTTATTCTGCAACTATCTCTGTCGGACTACTAGCATAATACTGCAATAATTTTCATGACTTTTTCATTTTAATTCAAGGTTTAACAATCGAATTAATGTCTGGCAAATTTATTTTAAGTTTTTCTTGTCTTTAAATAACATAATATTAAAATTACAGACATTATAAAATACTTTGAATTTTTTATAAAAAAATAAAAAATTATCGCGTATGGCACATAGTTAGCATTGTCAAAAATATCTGGCAATAAAAAAAGTATGTCAGGTAGACTTATTTAAAAACAAAAAATTAAAAATTACGACTTCTAAAATGATTTTAAAATACAGGATTATTACCTGGACAGATAGGATGCGCACTAATGAACGCAACCGCTACCGCCAGCCAGATAGCCCAGACTCTAACCGAAAGTGCAAGAAGGACGACATATCACAAAATCAGCTGACCTAAAATTCTTACTTTTGAAACGTTGCTAGCTCCCGTACCATTACTGTTGAGATTTGGCTAGACTGTGGCAGTTACTAGGAAGAAAATAAAGGAGACTTATTGGTTTCGCAGAAAATTGTGTCTGGTGATGAAATTCGATCTGGACAAAAAGTTGACGGCTGTTTTTATTTAGCGTTCTTAGTAGTTTTTTCCGTTGCAATATGGATGGATGTCCTGTATTGTATTTCTTGTGTGTTCTGGATTTTGTTTTCTGAACATACATTATTGAACGTACATTATTGTTCTTCTGGGTCTTAAAAGGCGTGCGATAAGTGGATAAAATAAGTGTTTTTTTTCAGTTTTTCATGTCGTCCATTGATCTATCCATATATCAATGTTTTTGATTAATTAGCCAATTGTCAACATCATTTTCTCGCCCTCCTAATTTACGTGGAGTGGACTTAACAAACGTGGAAAACGTATAACGAAATAGAGCTGCAGGATACCTGGCAAGGCGTAGTGATGATCGGTAGAATAAGGCGGTGATCGGTGCAATAAGGCGGTGATCGGATGGGTACAATAAGGCGGTGATCGGATCGGTACAATAAGGCGGTGATCGAATGGCTTTCACAGACTGGAGGAAGAAGTGTTGGACTTCCAGCGGGAAGGTAGGTAGACGACATTTATATTTATTTACCGTTTTTTCACTTCTGTAACGTTTGGCTTTTGCTGTGTTGTGTACCACGATGAATAAATAATTCGAGACATAAATGATGCGAGCAGTGGTGGCCGAGTGGTTACGGCCCCGACTTACGAATTGTAAGTCGCGGGTTTAAAACCAGCCAGACGCATTACTTTGTGTAATTAATTTAATCACCACTTCTCTCAAAACGGTGAAGGAAAACATCGTGAGGAAACCGGCATGTCCTAGAACCAAAAGTTCGAAGACATGTGACATTCACCAACCCGCACTGGGCCCGCGTGGTCGATTACGGCCCATTCCCTCTCCTAGAGAGGAGGCCTGTGTCCCAGCAGTGGGAACATTATAAGGCTGATTATGCTGACTGATTATTAAGGCATTCATTGGCATAACCATGTTTAGTAATTAAGGTATATGTATAGATATTGATATTAACACAACAGGACGTCCCATTACTTACGAGTACATTTCCATATAAGTCATTACACCCATAAAAGTAATTAATTATGTATGTACAAAGTAATACGCGTATTATTCTCAAATAAACCCTTAAGTGATGTCAAATGACGGTCAGGGGCCATTTTCAACCAATTTATATGTAAATAAAAATTGAATCGATTGTGCGCAGTTATTTATTGCAATGGCTCTTGCATCTTTATTGATATGTACTATTGTTTGTTCAGAAGTTAATTTATTAACTTCGGTACAGGGTGCGAGTATATTGCTGTATTTAAATATGTTTTAGTTAATATGTCGTAATAGTGTGTTCAAGATTTTTTATATGCAGACTTTGTCAGCTTGACATGTAATGGTTTTAAAACAGTCTCTTCTTTTTCGCAAGAAACTTACTGTTGCTGATTTATTAAAAGCATCATAGATATTTTATAGAATCGTAAAAACCCGAAAGAAATTTTAATAATTTGTATTTTTTAAGTGCACCTAATTCTAAATGTAGAGCGGTGTCGTAAAATTATTTTGAATGCATGAATTTGTAAAATGTAGGTCGAAACAATAAAAGTGCAGAAAAATATCTATCTTCTATTTTGATATGCAAGGCGCAATATAAATCCTGTAAAATTGAACAAAAACATCTCTTAGAAATTTATTCTTTCAGCGATACAAGTTTTAATTAATTATAAAAGATAAGTACTCTCGAGTTTTCAAAAGAATTATCGAACTAGTAACAGTAGCCAGACAGTATCTTGTAAGTTTCAAATAAGAAAGAAGAAACATTCATCTAGTTGACCGAGTAAGTTTTATTTATAGTTTCAGTTTAACAGAAACAAAGTATCACAAGAAAAACTAACAATATACTCCTGTACAATAGTAGTAAAATTCACACCACCGACATAATTCATGCACTCTTACATAAGAAAATACAAAAACCATCATTTGCATTCACAACGCACCCGATTAATATTTCTATAGCATCAGGAATCATTCCCACTTCCTTGTACGTGAAGTGCATTTTATTGGTAAATTCTTCGTCTCTTTCCTCCTTACCCTCAACTGGCTGTGTTGGAGCGAGATGGTCGATTCCTCGGGCAACGTCTTATTGCAGTCAATCATCTATATTCGTGGTAGCTAGTGGAATATTATCGTCACTTCCGGTGGAGTCGTTGACTTGATGAAAGGTTTGCTTGTAGTTTCGTCTATCGATTTTATTGATGGATCGACCTGATCTTTGAGTCTATCAAACTGTCTGTCTGATATGGTAATTGCGAAATTGTGGAGTTTCTCTCTGATGTAATTTTAGGGCTTGGTGATTTATGTGCATAGATCTTTGAAGCTTTCTTTCTTTCTCTTCTTGAGCAGATGTTTTATTTTCTCCAGAAGTACATTATAATACAAATACTTATTTCTGGGAAGCATGTCCGTTTTGGAAGTTCCAGATGTATCTGATGTCTTAAGATAAAATTTACATTGAATATTCATACCACCCAGACTGTACAGTTCGGCTCGTTTACTCGAGTTAAATTTCTAACAGATAGATAAAGATAGTCAAATGGAGATTGTCACTTCGTTTCCGCGAATCCCATCTCCTGTGCCAACTGTTCGAATATGTGTTCTGGCACCGATTGTTACTTTCATAGCTCTAAAGGAGTGTCTCAATGCATTATGTATGGATTTTGGATAATCGATATTTACGTGTGTTTTCAACAGTTTATAATGAAGTGCCAAATATTCTGGGAAGTCCAGTCCATACAGGAAATCATCCAGATTTGTAAAGTTAATGTATTACCGGAATGTGGTTATATATACCTTGATTGGTTTTTGAGTCATTTCATTGTGTGGTGGCTGGAAAACAGAAGCATCGTATTAGTGAATCAGGTTAATTATGGATTCTTTGCTGGCCTTTCCACCATGCTCTCGTAATGCAGAATTAGTATTAAAGATATCTCTGGAAATAAGGATCAGATTTTGAAAACTCTTTTAGTGATGGAAAGCAACTCGACCGCTTAGTACACTATTTTATTAAAAAAAAAAACAGTTCCTGTTCACATAAATTTGCAGGTCTGCTGGAAGAAACTTAGTTTGAAATAAGCAGTGCCTTTGTACTAAAGTTGTAGTGTAGTAGTGTACCTACTTATTTTCTGTGAAGATAAAGATAAACATAAAGATGTTGCATTTTATGTTTATGTCTGGATCGATGAATGTATCGCATCAGAAGATAGCTTAAATAAAAAAAATGCCTCGTTTGTTTATCTTTGTGATATCATCAGGTTAGGAAGGCTTAAGATATTGCAGAAACCTATCCATCAAAATTTGTCTGAATCATAATGATTTCACTATCTCAGCCGTTTTAAACACTTTGGTATTTATACGGGGAGGACAGGGACGTATAAATAATTTCATCAAACCAGAAAGCTCCCAAGTGCCTCGGTAGTCACTGCTCGTTTTTAAAGTTTTCGCAAAACAGTTTTGAAAATGCAAGGTCTTAATTGTAAAAATGTTCCATACAAACCAAGCGAGTCAGTGAGTGTCACTGTTTTCTCACAGAACTCCTGTGGCAATTTTGACTTTAGCTATAAAACTAGCAACTCGTGCTCAGTGCATTTGCGCGACCATGAATATTACGAAAAAAATTTGTAGATGTAACCGACGCGGCGTTCCGTACTCTACTTCAAACCCATATTTCTGTAGATATGGCACAAAAACAAAAGAGGTCGCACTTAAGGAGGGTCTCACTCAAGTACTGGTACAATGTGGTCAGTATACTGAGATATCTTAACGTTTTAAAGCACTGCTTCACTGGAGACTTATTGGTGCGGCTACGAACAGCGGATACGTGGAGAGGACTTCAGTTATTTATAATCTGGTCCATTTATTTTAGATTGTTTTCAAGAAGCACCTAAGTAAGGTCTATCTGGTTTTGGAGATATATTGCTGGTAATATACATATTTTTCTTTCTGATCTGACCATCACAATCAGTACTCAATATTTTCATGACTACATGAGATATTTTTTTTACTATTGTTAAGCAGGCATTTGACCACTATCTCACCTGATGATAAGCGATGATGTGGTCGAAGATAAAGCAAGCTTGCTTAAAATAAACCTATTCACTCTTGACTTAAAGATTGCCAGGTTGTAGTTATCAGGAAACACATTCTTTTAAAACTATATCAACACCAACATTTTCCCACTATCCAGTTCCTTTCTTTATTGATCATTTTTGTTTTTACCATGTATGTCAGATTTTTTCTATAAGAGGCGACTCCATAGTTTACCACCAATAAGCCACCAGTAAGACAATCCGTAGACTCCCCCTAATCAAAGAGTCCAGACGCTGACGAGTGGCTTGTCGCGTGTATACCAAGTAGTTATATGACGCTTAACTTATGGCCCTTTTCCTTTTAAGGGTCACTGGGAGAATAAATTATAATTTTATCGTAACAAGTAGGTACGGACCTACCTTAAGGTGTTGAAAGTATTATGGATTTTAATAAATATATAGCTCATTTTCATATAGATATAATAATCTATTGGTATGTCAGATCACGAAGGAACATCAGGGATGGGCACGCCACCATTGTGGCGATAAAACCCCTCTTTGAGTCCCTCTTCTCATCATCCGATAGCAACCAGGCCCGGGTCGACGGCGCGTCGTGTTCCACGAGCGCCTCAACGACCTGTCAAGAAGACGGGGCCCATAGGGTCAGTGCCTGCTGGGTTTGCGGAATTTGTTCGAAAGAGTCACTGTGGCCCTGGAACGCAAAGGGCTCTAGAAGGATCACGGGTGGGTTTTAGTCAGTAAGAGTCTGACACTCCTTTCCGCTCCGCCCAGAGCGGGAGAAGACGTTTGATGACTTCACATCCAAAAAAAAGAAACCTCCTTGGCTGCAAGTCACTGGCAGACAAGTTTGTCGATAGGACTTTGGAAGTGTCTGACATAAGAATAAAGAGTATTTTCTAATATGAATACGGAAAGTATGCTTGGTTTTTATATAAAAGTCTGGTAGTAGGTAGTAGCGCTCTTATAAGGCAGATGCTGTAAATAAGTACGAAGTTATGTCTCAAACCGAGTTTTATTCATTAGAATAATAAGTAACACTAGAGGCGAGGTTCCCTGGTGTTACAATATCTTATCTATTGGCTTGTAAATGTCGGATGAAAGTAATGTCGTGACAAACCTTGCTATGCACAGTTGCGTCTTTTATACGAGTCAATCCTGCTAATTTATTCAAATACGAGACTGTTTTAAGGCTTCCGTCAAAGACGCCAACGCTATGCGACAATTTGTGTTCATTGAAATTGTTCTGATATTATAAAACTATAAAAATGGCTGTCTTATCTTTGTCGCTTTGTTCTGGAGACATTGCAGAAAATTGTATAAAATATTTTTCAATATTTTGAAGCATATAATGCTTTAACTCATCTCTCAATTTCCCAACTTTCATCTACAAAAAAACTTTTTACAAAAAAATACAACCGACTTTTACACAATAAATCAAAAAAGTGCAAAATAACTTCAATTTCGGAACTCGGTGTTTGTGGTTGCTTTTTCGTTTTTTGAACACCGACTTCCGAAATTGAAGTTATTTTGCACTTTTTTGATTTATTGTGTAAAAGTCGGTTGTATTTTTTTGTAAAAAGTTTTTTATTTTTCACTTTTTAGTGGTACCTACTTCCCCTCCCCTCCCCCCACCTAAACGAACCAATCACATTGGTGTAAAAAAACGTACTGCTCCTTTGCAGAGTAAACTAAGAGGTCGTCAAAGTAGATAATGTAGATATTTTTTTTAGATTTTTCGAAAACCGCTTGGTCGATTTCGATAAAATTTCATGGGACCATTTGGGAAGTATACCCTTTCAAACAAAAAAAGAATTTTTCAAATCGGTTGAAAAGCGACGGAGTTATGCGCGAACAAACATAAAAAAAAAATACAAACATCCGAATTGAGAACCTCCTCCTTTTTTAGAAGTCGGTTAAAAAACAAGCCTTACCTACTACCCAAGAAGACGTTATCTAAATAGCACACAGTTCCTACTGCTAATTACTCTGAACAAAGGAGATGGAAGCACAACTAATTAATTAATAGAATGCAATTGTTAATGAAAATCAACGGTATTCTAGCTGCGTCTGCGCAGGTATGCAACAACAGGCAAGGCAACGGTTTGCAAACACGTGTAGGTAACATGGTAGCATCGGTACATTCATGTATTCTGAATAACATTGAGTAGATGATTTTATTGTCTTTTTATAGAAGATTAGAAGAACCTGTTAGAATGGCAATACTTATGAGTATTTACTTAGATATTGGCAAAGTAGTAGTAGCAGCCACCTTTGACATGGCTCAGCTAAATACTTACTTGCCGCGCTTGACTCGGTGGAACGCAGAGCTAAGACGATCTTTGGTGACGAAAAACTGGTGAATACCAAGCTTTATAGCTTCGCTCATCGCTGGAAGCTCGCCTGCTGGTAAGTCTTCTACCGATTGTACTTCGGTGAGTGTGACCATGAACTACACGATCTCGTCCCACCGCCCCCCTTCTACTATCGGACATCGAATCGTTTCCAAACGTCTTTTAATTATGTACACAGCACAATAGTGGAACTCTCTACGAGTATATCCCATCCTTAAAAAAAGGCCTTTCCTTCAAGCCTCGCTACAATGACCAAACTTGCGCTGCGTATATCCAGATACTTCATAGTTCACGCGCCCTTCACTAGGTCGCAGTTCTCTATAATTACAGCCACATAATTCTATTCACTCCATTCAGTGATAAACTGTCTAGCTGTCATAGAGTTTGTATGCAATTTACACATAATCCATATCATAGAGACAATAGCGACTAACACAGAATAACTCACCTAGACACCAAAGTAGTTGTCAGAGTGCGTCCGTATTCCGTAAATCAGTGGATTTACAAGAATCGCGTCAGTCGACATGCTACAGGAATTTGTATGCGATGCAGAGAATGCTAATGTCTCTGCTGCTTGAATTAGGGCTGTGAAAGCAAGCTGAGTGGTTGTGTTCAGTGATCGTTGGTGGTCCCATTGGTTGAATAAGTTAATTGTGTGGAAGTAGCGAAATTGTGTTAAGCTGTTTATTGGGTTAGACTGGATGGCGTCCATAAAGTTGTTGGCTGATGTTTAAAACAATGGAAGTAGGTAAGAAGTTAAAAAGAGATCATTGCTGTTAATACATGTAAAAGCAAGGAGGTATAACCATCTATCCTTGCTTCTTAAGATTGAATAAAAGTAATTGTGATTGATAGTAGCTTAAATTAATAAGTTTGATTAGTGCTATTACTTGAATTTAAATAATCAACACCTGCAAGGTAGCATATATAAGAAGTGGCTCGAGTCGACATCTCTCGACGGGCCCCTTCACAGTATACGATCGCAAAGTTTAAAAATTGTATGACGATTTCTTTAACAGCTCCCTTTTTTTTGGATGGGAAATCATCAAATGACTTCTCCCGCTCTGGGCGGAGCGGAAGGGAGTGTCAGACTCTTACTGACTAAAACCCACCCGTGATCCTTTTGTGCCCTTTGCGTTCCAGGGCCGCGGTGACTCTTTCGAACAAATTCCGCAACCCTAGCAGGCACTGACCCTATGGGTCCCGTCTTCTTTGCTGACGGCACTTTAAGGCGCGTGTGGAATTGACGCGCCGTCAACTCGGGCCTGGTTGCTATTGGACCGGCGAGCCACCCATAGCTCGCCATCCGCAGGCCTTAAACAGCTCCCTGCAACTATTTTTCGAAGTACTTTTTATTATATTTAATGCGCAAAGCTCAAACATATATGTACATACATATAATGTAAACATATTTCATGAAAAGATCAAACACCGAATCACGCTCGCATATTCTCGTAAGTCCTTCAAATCGTCAGCCCTAATGAAAGCACATACATAATTTCGTCCCGGCTTGGCTCGCGTTACGTCGTACAAACGTTTGTAAGAATTGGGACGACCCATTTACATTCGTTCGTGATCATCGGCTGGTTGTTTGATTACATTAGTAATGGTTCTGATGAAATGTGCGGTGAAACCAAGGTTAATGTGCGGTGTTACCATTTATGATAACGTGATAACGGTTCATGTGTTTGTTTAAAAGGATTTCTTTAGTTGTATGCAGGTAATTGGATGGTGATGATCTATTCCTACGTCATGAGATACTGTTTTCAGCCATCAGTGTTTTTTTTTATATTACCTATAGTAGCGGAGACGTAGTCCCATTTACTCGTATTTTCCTATGATTAAAAAAAATATTTTGTCTAACATCAAAATTCATTATTAAATCTATGTAACTGAATCTGTGGCTTGTACTACAAAGGGCAGAGTTGTGTAGAATGAGGGCAAGAGAGGAAGGCTTTTGTCCAGAATTGATACGAAATGGGCTAGTTAGATAGACGTAATTAATTAGACAATTGCAGATATAAATATGTATGTATAAATGTCGCATAAACACATCTACACTACTATTATAAAGAGGAAAGATTTGTTTGTTTGTATTGAATAGGCTCCGAAACTACTGAACCGATTTGAAAAATTCTTTCACTGTTTGGAAGCTAAACTATCCCCGGGTGATATAGGCTATATTTTATCCCCATATTCCCACGGGAACGGGAACTATGCGGGTGCAACCGCGGGCCGCTGCTAGTCATAAATAAAAACACAGGCAAACACAACAGAAAAACAATTAAAAACAATTAATTCCAACAACAAACAAAATTAACATTTTATCTCTATCTTCATCCTGTAGAGGTGTTAATACTACACACCTATTGTCCCAAAGATATCATCTGTAACTTGACATTCGTCCCGGCATGTCGAGTGGTGAGACGAATCCAGAATAGGCATGTCGATTCTCGGAAACGTTGTTCGAAAAATGTGTCGATACGCGTAAAGTATTCCGTCGCGTTATAAGGATGCGTTCGGAATGTTTGATGAGTATTCATGGTTGGTGACATGATGAAATTATATGGATTTGTGAAGTGAATCAGTCGGTTTGGAGGGCACGACTGGAATGTTGAAAATGGGTTATTATGTCTTTGTTTCAGCGGTTCTGTGTATGGGTCGTTTTTTTCAAGTAACAACGTTTAGTTCGTTTTCTGAAACACAGTTATTTTTTCATGAATTTTAAGTCAAGAGCTGTATTGTTTTATTAGATTTTATATGACTGTATTTGAGTTAAAGTTTCAATTGCTAGACACATGTATCCATATTTTAGATGTCTACTTCCTAGCTTTTTTCAACTGTCCTTTCGCGGCTATATTGGATGGGATTTCTTCAGAGACAAGTAGCACCTTTGTAGTTTATTATATTTATGTGTACATATTTTCTTATAATTACACAAAGTAAAGCGCCTGGCATGGTTTGAACCCGCAACCTACAATTCGTAAGACGGGGCCGTTACCACTCGGCTACCACTGCTCACTCGGCCACCACTGGTCAACACTGCCACAGATTACTAAATAGTTACTAACACTGCTCTCAAAACGGTGAAGGAAAACATCGTGAGGAAGAGGGAACATTAAAAGGCTGATTATGCTATGCTTATGCTATATTTTCTTATAAAATGAAAATTTGAAACAATTAAAAGTATTTTTTCCGTTGCAAGCAAACTTAACAACAACATTTGTCTATCAACTCCCTGATAGACAGACCACTTACTCAATTATTTCAATCCAGTTCACTCGCATGTCAAGCTCAAAACGGTGAACCATTTGAAATCTCTTAACCTACAAACAAGCAATTTGACGAAGACACCAGCATCAATCTGGTCCCCCCTCATGGGTTGTTATCCAATCCAATCCTGGTCAAGTACATACAACGCTACTATTGTTTTTGAACTAATAGCTGCTGTAGTATTGGCCTAGTTCGAGAGCTAGGGACGTTTTATTTGTCAAAATGTTAGCGTTTGTATTTTTTTTGTGTGTGGAAGTTGGCCGAATTGATGGGCGCCAATATTGGGCCAGATATTGTTATATTTGGCAGTGACGTATCACGTAACATCACAGTTATAAATACAGCACGACCAATGCTGGTACTAATATGTTGTAATCTATGGCAAAGGGTCGCGGTAATTATCTTATTTTTTACTAGCTGTCCGCACAACTTCGTTTGTCACATTTTTCATGACTGCTCTGCTCCTATTGGTCTTAGCGTGATGATATATAGCCTACAGCCTTCCTCGATAAATGGGCTATCTAACACTGAAAGATTTTTTCAAATCGGACCAATAGTTCCTGACATTAGCGCGTTCAAACAAACAAACAAACTCTTCAGCTTTATAATATTAGTATAGATGTTACAATTTCATAATGCAGTCAAAGTACCTATTGTTTACATTTCACTGGTATTTGGCCAGCTTTTTTGAAGGGTGAGTTTTTAAAGCGTAGGTAATCAATCATTCCTTTTCAAATACTGTTGATCAAAATGCTGTAAAACCAGGAGGTGTTAACCGCACCTCTCACAACAGATGTTAGTGAATCATTAACGGGATTAAAACAGATTTTCTGGTAGGTATTACATCGAATTTAAAAGTGAACAGGCAGCCTGATAAATAAAGTTCTCGAAAAGTATATGTAGTTTTTTACATTTTCATTTCATTTGTATTATAGGTAAGTGCGTAATCTTACTCCTTACTAATATTATAAACGCGAAAGTTGTTGGAGTATGGATGGATGATTGTTACTCTTTCACGCAAAAACTACAGAACATAATTTGTATGAAATTTGGCACACCGATGGTCTATAACCAGGATTAACATATAGGATAATTTTTACCCCGATATTCCCATGGGATCGAAACTTATGCGGGTGAAACCGCGGGGTACTGGTAGTCTTTTTTTTAATATATTTTTATTAGCAAAGTTGTTTATCCTACTCCAAAGAATTTTGTATTCGTGAAAGTCTGTATACATATTTAGATGTGGGTTTGGATTATCAGAGATCGTTTATGAAGTTTGGAAGACATAGACTTCAATATGGCCTGGATTATAACATTTATTCTTTTTATTTTAATGCTTACAGAATAACAAACCAATGACATAAAGAGTATAATATAAAATATTATTTGTACCATATTTTGTTATTTGAATGAAAAAAAATACAACATACTTTTAAATAAAAACTAATAAAAAAGTATAAAATAATTTTAATTTAATTTAAAAAAAAAAAAAATGATTGAGTCAGGCGTTACTTTGCGGAAATCCATTTTAATTTTGAAAATGAAAATAATATATCTAGTTTTAATTTCCGCGAATATTAGTGGGTTGCAGGTATGCACCTCCCTCCCGCCCGCTTTATTATGCACATGCAAGATTACAAGGCAAATGCAAGGATTTTAAGCACATGCAGGACGTGTTGACTCGTGGAGAGGCGAAACACGTGTCGGTAATGGTGTTGGGTTTTGCTTTGCCTTCCTGCATGTGCTTAAAATCCTTGCATTTGCCTTGTAATCTTGCATGTGCATAATAAAGCGGGCGGGAGGGAGGTGCATACCTGCAACCCACTAATATTCGCGGAAATTAAAACTAGATATATTATTACTAGATATTTTCATTTTCAAAATTTTAATTTCGGCCGTCGGTTTGAAGAGTTCCGTTGCTTATCTCCCAAGTTCTTCCGATCTCCACCAAATTGAAATTGGACCAGGTCGGTAACCACTCTTCCAAAAAAAAAAAAACATCGAAATCGGTTGACATTTGGCGAAAATAACGGTGAACCAACATACAAAAAATAGGAAAAATAAGCTATTGAGAACCTCCTCCTTTTTTGAAGATGATTAAAAATAGTGTCTGTTGATAAGATGATACATTGAAAGTGTAGCTCCGGGACTATTTTGCCGTATGTGTAAGAGTCAGTTTTTCTCGAAGCTTCGCTCGCGTTACTAATCTCACAGGAACCGTATATTTTCTGGAACTAAACTAATGTAGCTTTCTTTCTGTGACAGGATCTTAGCAGTCAAAATCAGAGATTACCTTCAATAAATAAAACAAAAAATTATACTTTTTATTTAAATGTACATCATTCATTTTACTAACGTAGTACATATATGCAATAAACCTACCCACTCCTATTCTTACCAAATCCTAAAAATATACCAATTCACAGCCAAATCTTCAAGATAGTACAGAGAATTTGAAACGAAAACTTATCGAAACGTAAACGTAAATAAACAAGTTTGCGTTAGGATCTTCCCAGATTTCTATATATAAAGCTTACGCAAAACGTTTTAGCGAAACGTTAGGTCAAGCCACGGTTTACTATGAATCCGAGAGAGAAAACCCCAATTTATTCAGATAAATGCTGGTTTTTACATAAACAAGACATCAGAATAACGCTAATTTAAGATTTGATAGCAAAAAGTGTGCAAGAATATCAAGGCTAACATTTTCTTTTGCTTTACTAGGGTTGCGAAATTTGTTGGAAAGGGTCACCGCGGCCCTAGAACGCAAAGGGCATTTGGGACACGAATGACTTTTAGTCAGTAAGAGTCTGACACTCCCTTCTTCACCGTCCAGGAGCGGAAGAAGCAATTGGTGATTTTGCACCCTTAAAAAAAGTTTTTGTTTTAAATATTCAAGATGAAAAAAATATATTTCGAAATCATAAATCATAGTGTTTGTATAATTATTTAAATTGAATTTTTGTGTCACTCCTATTCCAACACACGAAAACATTTTGAGTATTTCATACAAACATACCTACATATTTTACGACTATGTAAAAGCAAACGCAATCAATCATTATATTTACAGCCCATCAATCAACACAACTTTTTAACATTCAAGGCAAAATGATAAAATGTGAAATAGCAAACTGAAGTATCCTTATTTTAACTTGTTAGCATCACGCAGAGTTTTATACATGGCTAAAATAAATAAATAAATAATTGTTTATTGGATCGCTTTTAGCGATAAGGCCGCCCATTGTGTCACCCTATGTAAAACTTACTTCATCTATATTTTCTGTAACTTAAATGGTGTACATAATAAAGAGTATTCTATTCTAAACACTGCGCCACAGTTTTAACTTTTGTAGCTATCTCCGTTTCATTTTGTAAATTTGTGTCCTGATACCTGTTCCAAATAAACGTTTATTATTATTTATTATTATTATTATTAAACATTTTGTACAATCATGCACTTACGAACAACTATTGCGTAGGTAGTAGTTGTTCTTAAGTGTATGATTGTATAACATTTTTACTCAATAGTCGTGTCAGTAGTATTTGTATTGAATTTTGCAAACCAAGGAAAGATTTAACTTGTGTTATGGGTACCAAGATTCTCATGCTAGTTTATACATCAAAAGTTACATTAGTGGCCGTACTACGAAGTGCCAATGCTATCATGATTCAGTGTGAAAAAGGGATAGTGCTATTCGTCTTGTATAACTCCGTCTCTCTCTGACACAAGAATCATGATGGATTTAAGACGTCATGGTAGGGCTGCAGAACTTGGACTGGTTGGTTGTAAGAGTTCTATACCTTCAACCAATATAATTGAGTGGCGTCCGTTATCCGTTCTAACACAATAGACAGATATTGTGTTGCTGGGGAGTTCGTTGCGCCACTTCTTCTTCCCAGCTAAAACACTAGGAAGTGGTGACGGGTGGGCGTTTTGGGGGATGTCTTTATGTCAAATGTGACGTTCAAAAAGTGCTGTCTCTCAGCCTAGTTTGAATAAATGACTTTTGATTTTTGATTTTAACACTCGTATTTGGTCGGTTGTGCGTTCTGAAGCTCAAGACAAGGTACATTACGTCAGCAGTAGCGAGGCGACAGCGATTGTCACAAAAAATGTATGGAATTGATAAACGCTGTCAAAATGTATCGTGAACAATCCAGCATACTTTGTAATTTCTAGAACAGCATTCGCTGATAGAAATGCACTTTTTAGAGCCTCTGGTTCTGGTGAACATAGCTAGCCTAACTTGGCCCAGAAGCACAGAAGATTCATGGGTTCTTCACTGGCTTCACGAATTTACCTCACTGTTCCGAGGATTTTACACTTTGAGAAGACACGGGCTCGCAATCCAGGTTGACGTGGAAAGGTTCGGAATATTCACCACGGCCCTGGAACGCAAAGGGCATTAGGAGAAACACGGATGTGTATTAGTCAATAATAGTCTGACACTCCCTTCTGCTCCGCCCAGAGCGGGAGAAGATGATTTTCCATTCATAACTTTGTGGTTGGCTGATTCCTTCGCGCTGTCTGTTGCGCCTGTGCTGGAAATACTTGAAACTGGATAAAGTGGACCTTTTACACAACGGAATCATGACTGTCTTGGATGACTCAGGATGAACATATAAGCAATATATTCATGTGGATGATTCCGCCATCCGTCGGTAGTCCCAGTAGCTGGAGAAACGTCCATTTTCAAAATAACATTAACGCTATCCTCGGCAAGTCCAAAATACCCTATACACTGATCTGCATGGTCCTCATATAACTTATTGTGAATGTGAGGACCATGTCGATCGCTATGTCAGGGGTTCAGTTCATGTAAGTCTGGCGGTTTGAGTTCTTTATGTGGCCTACACAAATGTCTTACTTTAGTATTGTTCGTCAAATCGATGAGCTCCTTAAAGTTCTAAGTTTGAGCTACTCGATAACTGACAAATGCTTGCACTGACTGGAGAGGTTCACTCAAATCTGTGTAGTACATTCCTCAAAAGACCACTTCAGACACCGACCTACATGGTTCTCATATGATTTGACCAGTACAATTGTATGGACTTCAAAAGAGACTTCCTCTGAGTTTGTTTCGGTGTATTCTCAGGGTAGCTAGGAAACACCGGCCTCATCTAGTTTATAACGACCAAAAAAATTTGACGTGTAAAAGTGTTATTTACAACCTACTTACAAAATAAATATCATTGTCATTTAACATTAACGCTATCCTCAGCAATAGGGTTGTTTCCTGAGGAATACAAATATGATTCTATTTAGTCCGTCAGTTAGATTATCGAAAAAATATTGGATCCGTATTTTTTGCTTTATGAAATCTCTAAAAATTGACGAAGATAAAAAGCTTCAAAGATCATGAGTGGGGGCTTGTGACATCAAGGCGTGGTAAAAATTGTCGCACGGAGTGACGTCACACGAGTTTTCAACGCACTATATCGTCTTCGTTTTTTGTTTACATGAAAAAATAAAAAATACTTGTCCAATATTTTTGGGAAGTCTATCGTACGGACTAATTAGATTTTTTTAGGCAACTACACTATTCTCGTCCAGTTGCTGCCAACCTTGGGAAGATCAAAACCTACAACTTCATAAGTAAATATCGTCGCTGTAGAATGAATACCTCGTATGTCAAAAAATCTTCTTTTTTTGTAAAAATTGTATGAAAACCACGTATTTTATAATACGGTGAAGCCGTAAAGTTAATAAATAAGTCCTTTTTATCATTCAAAACATGAGACAAAAGCACATAAAATATTTTAAACATAGACGAAATTAACCGTCTTTTTTCGTTTCCTGTGAAGTTTGGATTTCTGGGCATACGAGGTTATCATTATATGCGAATTATATGGAACTAAACATAATCTACTACAGTCTATTTTAAGTCCGTACGGATTTCCTGACCTTGCTACTATACTGCGAATGATTTAATATCGAAAAACACATACATTAAACGAGAAACTCTTTGATATACACTTTTATAGTCGCCACGAATAAATTCTGATGGTTCTAATTGACTTGGATGTTCGTAAAAAATTAGATAGTGCTCTGTTTTTGATGAAATTACGGTTTTTCAGAATTTTCTTGGGATGTGAGGAGTTTGTAGAGTATTGATTGAGAATAATGAATCCGTTTTTCGGAGTATTTTATGTTTGTGTGAAGTGAATTTTCAGAAGAAGTTGTAAATATTATTGAGTATCAGAGGTTCTTGTGAAAGAGTTGTTCCTTGAATGTTTTTGGCTGTATTAGAATCTAATGGCCTGCCACGCGACGATGGCAAGAGACCGAACGGCATGTCTTTATTTCCATGGAAGATGGGTAGGTCATTTTTGTGGGACGCTACTTGTGTCGATACTGTTGCGCCATCCCATCTTCCTAGCTCATCGTGTAGTGCTGGCGCTGCCGCTGCGGCTGCGGAGGACCTCAATAAAAAATAATAACCCTGTTGGTAGTTACATTTTCGAGTCATTTGGGGCTGAAACTCTCGGGTCATGAGGTCTGAGTGTTCATAACTTACTTGAAGATTTGTCAAGAAGTTTAGTTGACAAAGACAAGGGTAAAGAATTGCCAAACAGCGTGGCAATGCTGCCATACTTTTGGGTACATTACCAGTGGCCAGCGATATGGAGGAAGTTTTCGATGCCATCTTTTGACAATTTTAATTAGATAGTTTATAGTTTTTATTTAAGTGTATATACATATGTATATATTTATATATATATGTATATATACATGGTAATAGTTATAATAATGAAATAAATGTTTTGGAGCCATGTAGCAAAAGTTGTAGATAAGTTAATCATAGTAAGTATACCCACTACTGAGTATAGGATTTTATGGGTTCGGTCCTACGCGCGCTTCATATTTGTTCACAATGCGTTAAGCAGCCCAGTCCTAAGCAAAATAACTATTTACTTGTGTTTTTTTTTGGCGCCGGTATAAAGAAAGTCTTTCATCTAAAATTCAATTACAAGCAGAGAAAAACCTTTTTATCTTATCACTAGCTTCTGCCCGCAGTTTCGCTCGCGTTAAATAGCATATATCCGTATTTATTCTCATCTGACAAGCAAAATACAACAAAATTGGCACGGCGATTAGAGGAGAAAATGTGATACAAACTCATTCGCATTTATTATATTGCTTAGGATTAGAATAACACAACGTTACGGTATCATGATTACTACTCCTAACTAGTCTTTTGAATTTCACTTCTTTCTATTGTGAATGTTTACTCGTAGTTTTAAAATAAATACAAAAGTTAATTAACTAAAAAGTCTTGGGTGTAAGTTTTTATTTGTGCCATGCAAGATCATTGCAAAAAAAAAAAAACAAAAGTTACGAAGATACGCATGACAGGGCAGTGGTGGCAGAGTGGTAACGGCCCGACTTACGAGTTGCAGGTCGCCGGTTCAAACCTAGACAGGCGCATTACTTTGTGTAATTAATTTCATCGCCACTGCTTTAAAAACGGTGAAGGAAAACTCCGTGAGGAAACCGGTATGTCCTAGAACCAAAAAATCGAAGACATGCGACATTTACCAACCCGCACTGGGCCCGCGTGGTGGATTCTCTATCCTCGAGAGGAGGCCTGTGTCCCAGCAATGGGAACATTAAAAGGTTGATTATGCATCATATTTGCGCTGCTAACTTCTTTATACATTTCACACCATCTCCTTTGTATTAGGGGACCAAAGGACGCTATAATCCAACTTGAAAGCTTGCAATATAACGTCAATACATCCAGACTTTCAGTGTACCTACTTCGCTGACGCGTCCACTCAATTTCCAACAGACAAGTAGTCCAATATTTTATTACACGAACAAGCTAATAAATATATTGGATTCACTATTAGCTGTGTCGGTTGCAATAAGTCAAGAGTACGTACACTAGGTGCGAACGTATTTGCAGTGCAAATTATATTACGGAAGACGCGTGTTAGGTTTGAGATATTGGCGAATTAGATGGAAGGAGGTACATTATTTTCTTTAGAACTTGGTTGATGTTTTTAAGCATTATTGTACCAGTGACAGTTTATTTAAGTCGGTAATAAAAACACACATTTATTAAGTACAAACATAAGGCACACGACTAAAAAATGTAACAAATTATTTTTTTTAAACTAGCAGCACGCCGCGGTTTCACCCGCGTAGTTCTCGTTCCCGTTGGAATATGGGGATAAAATATGCCTATGTTACTCAAGGTGAATGTAGCTTTCTAATGGTGAAAGAATTTTCGAAATCGGTCCTGTAGTTTTTGAGTTTATTCGTTACATACAAAAATACAAATCTTTCCTCTTTATAATTTTAGTATAGAAGTATAGATAAAGCTTGTACGATAATAGAAAACGATGTTAAGGCCGTGTTTTAACAATATGTTTATCGAAATTAATATGGAATTGATAAGGCTGAGTATTAACTCTTTTTAAACTTTTATTTACATAAAAATAATCCTCCAAAGCGGCCTTTCTTAGTGTAGTAGCTGGGAAGAAATGGCGGAAAGACACCAATGTACGTAACGCAACGTAACGTTTCATGAAGCAAATAACTTTTTTTAAATAACATTCGTATGTTTAAAATTCAATGATGTTTTAAACATTTACGTCACACATATTATTCAAAGTAACTTGTGTAAAAACATTGAAAAACAATGCTCTCAAAAGCTCGATAAAAACTTATCGATAAACTCTTCAAACGTCCACATCTATTGTTTTACATCGCACATGCAATTTTCGACTTTAAGATGTTAGAATATGCTATAAAATACTGTATATTATTTAAAATATAATGCTGTAAGAGTACAGAAATAACGCTCAATATAAATTATTATCAACGCCGTGAAAACTTCAGCAGGCCGTAGCATAAATAATGAACACACAGGCAATGCGATTTAAATAGGTACCATTTGCACTTGACTTATGATTTGAATAAGACTTGAATTTAAATTCTAGTGCCATCTTGTATTCAATTTCAAACATTCACGAAGATAAATAGATAATTATGGGACGAGAATTGAATTCTTATGCAAAAATTATCCTGAATTTCGCTTTAATTGATTTCGATAGCATTAAGTCGAATTGTCAGTGGCACTAAGTCGAATTGTCAGTGGCACTAAGTCGAATTGATAGGGATGCTATTTTTCATCGATATAAAGGCTTTCAAACTTTCATATCGTTACGTGCGGTTTCTAAGAAAGATGCAAAACATTTTACTATACTGCTTTGTAATGTAGATGCGTTTGCAGATTCTATGAGAAAGATGCAAAGTGCTTTGGCCGCTTCTCAGCGTGAACTATATCTGTGTGACTGTTTTTTTAACGTTTTCTAAACAAGTCCTGCCTTGGTGATTGATGAATTATATGAAATCCATATTTCTCGATGTAATGATAGTACAATGCTGGAAAAATGGTATATAGACATAGAAAACTAGACTATTGCGTTCTTTTTTTTTTGTTTTTACCGCGTCAGTTTTTTTTTAGTTTTAAAGCTTTAATTTTTGTGTCCGCTCTTTATGAGGATACGTGATTTAGCTCTTTTATTTATGTAATATAACATCTAAATCACTTGAATTCAATTTGTTTTGGTGTTAGTCATGGACACAACAGCGCACATTTGATTATATTTGGCGTGAACTTCTGTTTTATAAATAATGATTAGTTGAGATTATGAATCTAGGAACTAACTAAGTACTAATCATCCATATGATTATTAATATAGTGTGGCTAATGGTTTATTACATTTAAATGTAGGACCACACAATATTTAAATGACTAAAATATTTCAGTGTTGCTTGTGATTTGCATTACTTGGGAGTTTTATCTATACTATAAAGAGGAAAGATTGGATTGTTGGTTTGTATTGAATAGGCTCCATAACTACTGAACCGATTTGAAAAATTCTTTCACTGTTGGGAAGTATCCATACATACACTATCCCCGGGTGACATAGGCCATATTTTATCTCCATATTCCCTCGGGAACGGGAACTATGTTTTGAATAAATTTATTAAATATTATGAGCTACAGAAAGAAAAACGCGATTAACACGTTAAACAGATAAAATTACATGTAAAACCAAAAAAAAAAACTTGAAATTCCGTTTTTTTTATCACTTCTTAATATTTTATGGCTTAACGTTAGAGATTCTTATGTGGAAATGAATTAAATACAACTATAATAGACTACCTAACATATACCCACTATAAAGCTATTCAATTTGTAATAAAACATAAACCAATAAGAAATATGCTCCTCCTACTAACCAGAAAAACGCATAAGAAACATCTTAGTATTATATTAACATTAAAATGAAACTTGTTAGAGTAAGGAATACCATTTATATGATATACACAAAAACGAAACACATACTTAAAAAAACAATCTTTTTTTTTTGTAAGCTTATAGCTATTATAAAGATATAAAACAAAAAAAAATTGCAAGTTATTCAAAGCACCATACCGCCCACAGTTTCTACAAAAGCAAAGACGTAAAGTACCGACAAACTAACTAAACCATTGAATAACAACAGCTTACTGTAAAAGACTTGAATACTCATAACCTTAACACTAACAGTTACTTGTAACACTAACGCTAGTTTAAATTTTAGTACAGGTGTCCTTATAACCGTATAATCTGCATATCGGAATCCTTGAATGGTTTGGTAGACGTGGTCGATATTGTAATCGGATGCATACCAAAAGTTACTGACTGACA
Organism: Hecatera dysodea; assembly: GCA_905332915.2. NCBI lineage: Eukaryota > Metazoa > Arthropoda > Insecta > Lepidoptera > Noctuidae > Hecatera > Hecatera dysodea. Next base: position 13,797,698 of record HG995309.1, on the reverse strand, counting down.
ATATCCTATATGCGTTCTGTCAAGATAGGTCATGACAGAACTCATATAGGACACTAGCTGCTGCCCGCGACTTCGTCCCCGTGGAATCCCCGATTTTAAAACATTCTTTATCGCTGCTCCGCTCCTATTAGCTTAAGCGTGATGATATATAGCCTAAAGCCTTCCTCGATAAATGGTCTATTCAACCCAAAAAGAATTCATTCATTTCAATTCGAACCAGTAGTTCCTGAGATTAGCGCGTTCAAACAAACAAACAAACAAACTCTTCAGCTTTATAATATTAGTATAGATATAGTATAGATTGTCAATTATTAGGAAACATTTAGATCCTAATCTAAATGTTCCCTAATGACGGCTGTCAAAGAAGTGATTCTAAGAATAATGCTCAAGAAACTTTTTTACAAAAAATACATAGGTACAACCGACTTTTTGTTTCTTTCTTTGTTTTTTGGCTCCGACTTCCCAAATTAAACTTGTACTCTCTTCGTTTGGAAGTTGGTTGTATTATTTTGTATTTTTTTTTATTTATTATTATTTTGTGGTAATATACACCACAGCTAAATTGACTTTATTCCCAGTAAGTGGTTGCGCTAGTAACCATTAAGGAGTTACTTTGTGGCCTTCGTATTTCAAGTCTATACCAGCTCATAGCCAAATATCTACCTTGCTTTGGGATTAGTATTAGTAGTAGTAGTCATTCAAATATCATCGATGAAGTTCCATAGCAATAAATCTTAAAACTCTGCAACAAACATCCAATTTTCAGTACAATATGTGGTTAAAACGAAAATTCTCAAGCTTACAACGGTGATCAATGTCGAATTGATGACCAGCGTGTAATTCAAACCACGTATTTGATAGTAGCTACAGTTATGGCCTGTAGTAGCAGGTCGCCCAATTGAATAACGATTTTCTGCGCGGGCGCACGGTAGTGTTGCGACCGACTCGACTGTTATCGATAAACGCATTACGTTTTATACACGTGATATAAATTCTGATTGCTTAAATTATGTGTGGTGTTTTGAAGCAATTAACATTGTGGCAAATTATGTTTTATGGTATTGATTAGTTATTCTAATTATTTTTATTTTTTAATTGTGTTACAAGTGTACGGTATTGCTTTTTTAATTATTATTACGTAGAGTCGTAATTCAAATCTTACCTATCTTATGCATATGGGCGTATCCATCAGCTGCCCCCTCCCCCCGTAAATCTCGCAGAAAATGTAAGAACTTGCCTAATCACTAATCAAAGGGTTAACTTTTGAACAAACTGCGCAGTAGACATTGGCAAAATATTGGTTAAACGATATTAATTACGAAATACACTGTTTTATTTATTTTTTCAATAAAAGTGTGATTTCGATCACAATTAATTTTGATAAAAATATATTTGAAAAAATAAACCTTGATATTTTATTCCCAAATAAAAACTATCGACAACGTCCCCTCCATACAAAATCTCAGGCTCCTTATCGATGATTTACAAATTGTACAAACGGACAATGGACATAGGGGAGGACTGGTCGCCAAGGTCGGGAGTTCGAAGCTGGGAGATACACTTATTTAACTGAATGCGGAAGTTTTTTCATACAAATGATTATTATTCAATGGAATATTTAGTGAGTGTTTTGTGTTGCAGTTTCTGTAATGTGGGAATATTTAGTTTTTAATGGCGATATAAGGGCGTGGTAAATTTCTTTGTTTAGTGAATTTATGTGGGCAAGGGAGATTGCTTTTTTAAAGATTTATTGTATTTTTGTTCGGTTTCAATTATTGCTGTGACCCTCTCTGGGAATTTGTAACTTAACGTCTTTTCTGTGTAATATATAATCAGGTATTTAACTCGTGTAACTAAAATTCAATAGTATAATAATATTTTTATTGATGTTCGATGATTTCTTTGACTTCTCATGAGCTCATTATGAACTTTGAAAAATTAGGGCGAGTTTCTTCTTAAATGTAAAATCTAGTGTTTATGATCTATAGAATTTATGTAGGTATTGTTTATGATTATTTTTTGTTTTATTAGTGATTTATGAAATTATTTTTCCCAGTTTGAGACCTCTTTTGAAATAAAATATATTTTTCTTAAATAAATTATCAATACCTAGAAAAACGTATTTACTGTCACAGAGCTGACATGCATACAATTTATGATAGGTATATATTTTTCTTAAAAAAATATCAAACCTTTTGATCCTCTACCTGTGTACCGGAACACAGCAAACGCTTTATAGTAATAACTAAAGCCCTTAAAGTACCTACGGAACCCATTTTCAGCCCATTACTCTTGCAACAACTTACACCAACAATTTCGCAGAACATACAGACAGACAGAAAACAGCACCCGTTGACTCCCATGACCTGTTTAGTTTACCGGTCGAGTTTATAAGCCAGTAGATTTTCGGTAAAAGATTAGTGATCCACTCTCTTATTATTTATATAGTTATGATTTACGATTTAGAATGTGGGTCGAATTGATGTACTTTGCGGAAACGGATATTAGTGTTTTCTGCAAATTTTCGTGTTTAGATTATGATTGTTTTGGTTTTGAAGTTTATAGGTAATGGGTACAATCTCGGTTTTGTTTATTCCTGTTGGAAGTAGTTTTATCAAATTCTGTTCTCATAAGTTTGCAGTTTATTTCAACTGTGAATATTCACAGAAAGTTTACTCGATAATCATAATCTTTAAACTGTAACCTGAATTGACAGAAACAGTAACATAATCATAACTTTTTATAGTTTACATACTTAAACATATTATTATTTAAATGTGTTAATATTTTTCGAAATAAAAAAAACAATATTTTGATGATAACAATTCAGCATTATGATTATGCTGAGGCTTAGTAAAATGTTCATACCTTTAAGCATGAAACACGAGAAAATGTATTATTTTATGCAATCCTTTCACCACTGTACCAACCTACTGGCCCAACTGAACGCAGCATAAGGTATACAAAATCCCAAAATAACGCTGACCGTACGAATTTGACCTATCATGTGAACGTACTGTTTGATTACCGACCAGATCTGTTGTGATATATCAGCTCAATATACTCACGTTTATAAGGGTTTTAACGCTCTACAAAATTACAGCAGAACAACATGGCGAAAAATATGCTGTTGATAAGGAGAGCTGATGTTGGTATGTCATAATAATAGTATCACGTCTTTATATTAATAACACCAATAGTTTAAGATATGCACCATTGTAAGGCAAATATATAGTGTTTAGTTAGTTTGAAGCTACGGGCCATTAAATAGAGAAAGGATAAAAGAATTTTGATTGTTTTATTTCTTTGTTTAGCCTCCCACCGGTAGATTAAAAGTCTGACTCTTCCGATCAATTCTTTCCGGCAATCTTTATTATACTGTGTGCAATCTCCATGGCGCCCGAATTTATTATATAATTTCTTCCATTTTGTTTTATTTGGTGAACACATTTTCTTTTAAATATATTGTGTTTGTCACTTTAACCACAGGCAACACAAAAAATATTACATTTGGCCAAGACTTAAATAGGAGGATAGGAGACATAGGCGTTATTTTGGCATCATTTGAACGTTGTATGTTTTTGTACAGGACCACTCGCAATTCAGCACACTAAGGCTGGTTACTGCTTAACTGGACTATAGTTGTAAAGCATACGCATCACCAGCTTATAAATTCCCACTGCTGTGACACAGGCCTCCTCTTTGTAAAAGTGAGAAGACTGTATTCCATCACCCGAGCACAGTGCGCGGCCGCTGGTCGGTTTGGTCGATGTCGCTTCATCATCTGCCTAGCCTCTTCCTTTTTTTACGTGTGGAAATTCCCATAGATGTCCTTCGTCATGGGGCAGATCTGTCAGACTACTACCAGCTAAAACCACACGGTGTTCCTCCTCATCAGTTTTGGCTGGAGTGCGGTGACATGTTCGCAATCTCCACAATCACTCTGGCAGTGGGCATCATCTGGGCTACCAACCCGCACTGGGCCCGCGTGGTGGATTACGGCCCATTCCCTCTCCTAGAGAGGAGGCCTGTGTCCCAGCAGTGGGAACGTTAAAAGGCTGATTATGCTTATACTCTGGCAGTGACAGTTTGCGCTTGCAAACTCCATCTTAGGTATGGGTTTATTGGACCGGACAGACCAGTCAAGTTTCATCAGGATTGATGAAAAGATGGCAAGACGCACAGGATGAAACGGGTCTCGTTTGTCTTCCTTAAAATAGCTAAGGAGCCCTTAAACACTAGAGGTTGGGTTGGGGGTCTAGGGTTGCGGAATTTCTTCGAAAGAGTCACCGTGGCCCTGGAACGTAAAGGGCACTAGAAGGATCACGGGTGGGTTTTAGTCAGTAACAGTCTGACACTCCCTTCCGCTCCGCCCAGAGCGGGAGAAGTTATTTGATGACTTCCGATCCAAAAAAAATAAATGAAGAGAGGTTTAGGGACGGAGTGAACTTCTCTTAAACCTTTTCATCATTTGTGAGATGCGTCCGGAAACACCACGCGGCACCAACTTGGGCTATCTTGGATGCAGCTGAATTCCAGAAGTTTACCTGAAGCAACTGCCTGTCTATCTGTGACATTATATCTTCGAAATTCTTGACTCTAGAACTACGGTTTAATCGCGGTGATTTTCATCAATTCTTGAAGCAGCTCATTCTTATAGTATCATTATTAAATATCAAAATGCAATTAAGCACCGATTGTCTTTCATCTGACGTTTTAAATCCGAGCTTATCTATCTTAAGAATTAATCCTCTGCTTTGCCTTGTCTTGTCTTCAAACTAAAAACAATATAATTTATAGATTTTAGTTTGAAGCTTTTTGTACGTTTTTTTTTACCAACTAATAAAAAATAAATGATATTTATTTTTTAAGTAGGTTAAACATAACAATAGACTAATTTTTGTCAGTGAAAGCCATAAGCATATTTATTGAATTACTTATCTACTTTGTGAATTTTTATCATCGTATATCTTTGCTTTATCTACTATTACAATATATATATATATATATATATATATATATATATTTTTTTTTTAATATTTGAGATGTTATAGTGATTGACCACTTTTCTGTTTATTCTCCAAAACAAGAGAGACAGACAGATCGCTCTAACACTGTTATTTTCGTCCGTAACCTTCTACCTTGGAACAGATCTAAAAATAAATGAAAAGGATTGTATGTACTTGAAATCCAAGTGGCAGTATAGTGGCACTCCATTCTATGTATGTAAGCTACTAGTTCGAGATTAGTTACTGCTTCATAAAACACTTGTAAGAGGAATGTTATCTAGAGTCGAGGTTAGTGGTATTAAAAATATTTGTAAGAAGAAATTAATGAATAAGTAATTATTAGATTTGAAAGAGCATTTTAAATTTCATAACATAATCCGCCTTTTAACGTTCCCACTGCTGGGACACAGACCTCCTCTCTAGAAGAGGGAATGGACCGTAATCCACCACGCGGGCCCAGTGCGGGTTGGTGAATGTCACATGTCTTCGAATTTTTGGTTCTAGGAAATGCCGGTTTCCTCACGATGTTTTCCTTCACCGTTTTGAGAGCAGTGGTAAAGAAATTAACTACACAAAGTAATGCGCCTGGCTGGGTTTGAACCCGCGACCTACAATTCGTAAGTCGGGTCCGTTACCACTCGGCCATCACTGCTCCCAATTTCATAAGGTTGGACATTATTACTAGGGAACACGGGTTTTCGAGCCTTTGCGGGATTTGATCGAAAGAGTCACCGCGGTCTTGGAACGCGAGTTTGATACTCCCTTCCACTCCGCCCATGGCTGGAGAAAAGAAGTTATTTGATGATTTCCCATCCATAAAAAAGGCTTTCGAAGTTTGATTCATTAATAAACATCCTGACTTTCACAATATTATTATAAGTTTTTTAGGACGAACTTCACCAAGAAATTCAGCGTTGCAAAGAAAAATACTGGCCAAAAACAAAAAATCACTTTATGAAAACAAATCAACCGTTACTCTAGATTTTACACGTTCCAATTTCAAAAAATGTATTTTCGGTAGTTAATCCTTAAAATCGTAGCCGTGCAGGGGTTACCTGGTGCCATGAGCTAATAATAGCTTCTCACACGCACCCCATGCAGCTCATAGCCCATGCTTAATGTACAGAGCATATTAACCGTACGACCACCAGCTTTTATGGCTCTTTCAAGTTTTTAACTTGGAATATTTAAGTGTTGGAGCGGTTTAAGTTATCTTTGAGAGTAATTTTAAAAGATTTTAGTTCAAGAAATCTAACTCTAAATTTGAAAAAGCTGGTTTTCTTTGTGTCTTTTAAAGGCAAAGTTATTTTTTATGGAAAATCTTCGGCTTCGAACACTCAAGCAAGTAATAAAGTGTTAATGATAAATGATATTTGTTTTGTAAGTAGGTTAAACATAACACTTTTACACGTCAAATATTTCTGGTAATTTTAAGCTAGATGAAGCCGGTGTTTTTTATCCGACTACCCTGAGAAGAAACACCGAAACAAACTCAGACGTCAAAGTCTTCTTTAAAGTCTATACAATACGTACTAGTCAAATCATATGAGAACCATGTAGGTTAATGTCTGAGGTGGCCTTTTGAGGAAAGTGCCACACAGATTTGAGTGGACCTGTCCAGACAGTATGTAGGTACAAGCAATTGTCAGTTAAAGTGTAGCTCAAACTTAGTAGAACTTTAAGGAGCTCAACGATTTGACGAACAATACCAAAGTAAGGACATTTGGGTAGGCCGCATAAATGAAATAATACTCTAGTATGGCGATTTACATAGTGCTCAAATTCACAAAAATGTTGTGAAATATTTCATAAAAAATTACTAAATTACACCCCTTAAACATTTTGTAAGTAATACTATATGTTTTGGGGTGCCATTTTCTTTCCAATGGCTTAAAGATTTTTAAACGCTTAATACCTTGCTTAGTTAAAATAATTCTATAAAATTATGCTGCATGGCCTGGTCCGTTTCACCAACGGGCCGTCAGGACTGGATGCTTTTATTCTCGGGAACGTTCAATATTGACCTAAAAGTTCCACGTTTCTTCTGTATTTACCTAACCACAATTACTCCTAATTGTACAACTATAAATACATCATTATCATCCATAATCATCTTAAACAAAGAACAAATATTTAAACAACTGACAATCGAGCCTGAATTGTTAACAGCGATCGATTTGAACAACTTTGCTTATGGCGCCGGCTGCCCAATGAGACTGATGAATGTACAGGGAAATCGATTGTTTATCACTTTTAATATCTACTGACACTCGAAAATCAAATTGGGAATGACTATTTCGCATAAGTAATGCAATAATTTGCGGGATATCATGACAGTGCGTGTTAAATCGATAAACATTTACGAAATTAAAAAAAGAGCTTTTCGACAGGAAGTTTTAAGTAGAATGACACGCTATCCAGAGCCCATGTGCATATTTATTTGTCTAATCTGCATTAGATTATAATTATCCGTAAAATTTGGAACAACTTAGCCTATTCCCAACTATATTGGGGTCGGCTTCCAGTTCTACCAGATTCAGCTACGTTATTTTACGTGGAGCGGCTGTCTACCAGACCTCCACAACCCATTTACTGGGTAACATGGTACTTCTAGGCAAGACTGGAGTAAGATATTCTGGCTTCTGAGTAACTACTCCGAAAGACCTAAAAATGAGAGCCCGGGACCAATGGCTTAACGTGCTTTCCAAGGCACGGATTAAACTCAGTTGCTTAAGATAAGTCATCACCCACAGACCAACCTTGGCAAGCATTGCTTTACTTTGAAGTTGCTTTTATTAGGCACGAGCTTCAATGCAATCCTATGTAAATTCAATAATTTCCAATATATTCGAGCCCTTACTGAAAAAAAAAGACTATGCAATTTCATGCGATATATTACAATTTTACGGCATTTGCCGGTGACAGATACAAAATGAAAAATCAATTTCCATGACTGTACATCTTATCCAAAAACCGTCAAGTGCGATCGGTGATGTTCAATCCCCGGCCGTGTCGCGCCGCACAAAGGTGAACGCAGGAAGTTTACGCAGCACGTGCGAGCTTCGAACACAGGATGTTTTAAAATACGAACGCGAATTAGAATTAACAATGGCGTTTAGTACTAGGTTATTGGCGTGCGTATTTCGATTTGGCATGTTGTAGGTAGGGTAGTGGTGCCGTAGGGTAGGCATAGGCTTAGGCATTACATAGTATAAAACCAAAGTCCCTTCCCGCTGTTTATCTGTCCCTATGTATCAGGGTTGGCATGATTAAATCACTTTGATTTAAATCATGATTTAAATCAAAGTGATTTTTTCAATAAAAATCATTGATTAAAACAAATTGTTTTATTTCTTTCTTATTTGTAATTATTAAATCAATAATTATTGTTATCGAAAATTAAGAATGTAAATTCACATTCTTAATTTTCGATAACAGACATTCGACAAGTGATGTATGTTAAAAATGACTTCATGTTAGAATTAAAATACACCAACTCCAACTTTCCAGCTTTTCCTAATCTATTCCTGATTTTAGAATGGACCAATCCAAGTGGAAAAAAATCTTTCTACTCAAGCTGATGATGCGGTAGCACCAATAGTAACCGTCTTAAGATTGGGTATATTTTGCTTTGCGTATCTTCATAAAAATTTATTCTTTTTTTTATAGCCACCACTCCAAAGCTGTAACATTTTGTAAAATTTCCTGACTTAACATTCATGCGAATCAATAGATTTGAATTATATCTTGAATGAATGAAGAATGTATTGAATACTATTCAATCTTACCTATTAGCCAAAAAACCATTACTGTATTTAGTAGTGTGAATATTTAACGATCCTGCCACAACAGTATCGGCATTAAATACTTAAGCGTTGATTCATGATCTCATTTTATTTTACCATCGTATGCCTGCTTATTTCACACGACAATATTATTATTTATTTATATTATCAACAGTAACTGACCGTTTAGCATGGTCATCTGTGGTAGTGTTGAATGGTTAATTCTGACATTATCACTGTTTTGCGGTTTGCGGTCAGGTTCCGACCCGAAATACGAAGTACAAAATGTCCACACATGCGATCGCAATTCGTTATTTATACTAACTTGATAATATAGGTAATTTGATTACTGAAAATGTACGTAAAGTTAAAAATCTGTGTTTTGAAAAAAAAAAAAAAAAAAAAGGACATTTATGTCTCCAAACGCATTTCGATAGTTTAATAAATAATAATTTGTTATATCACATACTTACATAGAAAGAATTTGAAATTTATTTTTTAAAGTGTCATTTTGTCATAGTATTTTTTTTTGTCTCTTCCACGGTCTCTTCCAGTCGACAGCGATACGAATTAATTTTTTAACGCCATATTTTACGTAAATTTTAAAGTAGGCTACGTATTTCTAAGAAAATTGTGTTATACTTTTAAAAATATAAAAATAAAAATACAAAAATTGCATATTCATTATTAGTTTCCAAAATATAGACACATTTACCTCCAGTATTTGTGGTTTTATCTATTCTGTGGTTGCGGTCAACACCTACCTGTCAAATAACCTACAACTCCGTGTGGGTTCGTCCACATTACGCTGCATGGCGTAAAAACAAAAACTCAAAACATGGACTTTGTCTCGATGACTTAAGGTGTACTTTCTATTATCCAAGTAACGCCAATATTTGTACAAATACGCCAATACGATTAGCACAATTTGTTTATCACCAGTTAACGTGCTGTGTGGCGGGATTTAATGTGATTGTTTGTACATACATAATTAAATAATTATGTAGGTATTGACTAGGTTAATTAGTTGCTTGTGTATAAGCAGATTAACTGTGTATTGTACATAGTGATGAGATTTGTAATCAGTTAGTGAGTGACTTGCATAGAATCTTATAAGTCTTTACTTCAGTTCTAGCATGAGTGCTTGCCTTTCTCAATAGATACCTGGATAGACGAATAAAATAAAGCTCAACACAACACAATAGAGAAAAATAAAGAAATAGAAACTATAAAATACAAACATAACAAAAATAAAAAGAAGTTTAAAATCAATCAAACTAATTCAATTTCAGTTACTACGAAGGTCATCTAATTATTATCTCTAAAAGCCCAAAAAATAAAGCATCACCCTATACAAACTCATAAAACTATGTTTACTAACACGAATTAAAAAAAAAACCGCCGCCCATGACATCTGGCGCTAGCGTTATGTAATTATTTTTTTTTTTTTTTTTATGAACACACATTCTACGTTCGTGTTTTTTCTCTCTTTCTCTCAAAACTTGTAAATAAACTTTTGTACAATTAACTGATGTTTTGTTGTCCGTGTCTATTGAGACAAGGTTTTTTTCTTTAATTTATAAAATCAATTTTGGCTTCATTTTTTTAATTTTTTCGAAAGAGTCACCGCAGACCTGGAACGCAAAGGGCACAAGAAGGATCACGGGGGGGTTTTAATCAGTAAAAGTCTGACACTCACTACCGCTCCGCCCAGGGCGGGAGGGGTCATTTAATGATTTCCCATCCAGAAAAAAAAGAGAGGCAATTTTCGTATTTGGAGCGTTCAAATTTTCATAGCAATCGTGATCTTTCAAACCACGTCTAATATCTTATTTATTTATTCATGTACACACAGCATCCTTAAAAATGAAATCTATCAGTGTTGAGCACATTGAGAAGTTTTTGAAAGAGATTGTCGATAGATTATAATTTTCAACAAGAATTTGAACACTTTTTAAATACGACAATTGACCTTATGATTACCAACTTCTAGTAATAGCAAGTTCAGAAAGTATTATTTTTTAAATAATTTTGGTTTGGTTTAGTTAGTTTTTAAATTTTGAAGCTGTGACTCTTCCACAAAAAAACGGTATACCAACTGATGTCACCATCACACCAGACATTTAGCGTTAGCGTCTATCGCCAAGCTATCGACAACAGACCGTTGAATCACCCATAATTCAACGCTTTATGCCAGTTCCAAACCACAGATATAGATATACCTAGATAACGCAAGAGCAACTACTTCGCGTGCCTAGCTTACGAACAATAATCGTAAGCGACCACTTTCGCGCTCAGTCTGCATCGGTGTATAGCGCTAGTCGGACGTCGGTTAAAAATGTTAAAATTTTTAATTGTGCTGTTATAAATTGTAAAAACTGTACAAATGCGAGAAGAAAAAATAAAGTAAACGTTTCCTTCCATCGGTAAGTCATTTTCTGATTATTGTTATGCGTAATTAATTTAAAAAACATTTATTTTTAATCTAATACCTAGTAATACCAAATTTGAGAAAAACAAACCAATTCGTATTACATTGCGGCTTTTACTTGGAGCGGTTGATGAGACGTTTTGTTTTAATAAGTGATGAATATCGAAACAAGCGATACTATCGTATATCGCTTCGGTTTTGTAGTATAAGGACTTTTATCATTTTTCTGTCAATTTTAACGATTAGTGCTGTTCATCATATGCAACACTAATCGATTCTCAAGAATCGATTTCAGAAACAGAGGAATGATTTTAATAATTTGAATATTATTTAAGTACTTATTATGTAGACACTTTTAATAAATAATCGTAACGTTTCGTGGTTTTTTTAGTTTTCCACATGAACCCAAATTAAAAGAAAAATGGGTTGAGGCAACGGGAAACAAAGATTGGTTCCCAACAAAGCATAGCACTATTTTTTCGATACATTTTGAGGAAGCAAGCTTTGATGAAGGGAAAAAGCAACGAGTATTGACAAAAGCAGCATATCCGACTGTTGATGTACTGAAGATCACAACGGATGAAGTTAGTTAATTGATAAGTATATGTACAGACACACATTGTGTTATTTTGACTCAGATTTGGTCACTCTCTTTTATTTACTAATTTGATCCGGTAAATCAAATTAAGGCCTAGAGTAAAACTTCCATACTTTTATTTAGCGTAGTTTTAGAGATATTTGAAAACTTGAGAAAAGTCCATAGAAACAAAAAAAAAAAAACAAATTTCTCACTTCAGGTAAATTTTTATTTAATAAATGTAGTATATGTGCATTAATAATTTTTAAATACAAGTATCAATGATAAAAAGTAAAAAATACAAGATTCATACTTTTTTCTTAAATTCAGAAAAGATTTTTTTTCTCGATAATTGAATAATATTAGCGATTTATGTTTTTACCTATAACACTCTTGTTTTTCTTTTTCTTCAAGTAATTTTCTTTATCCTTTTGTTTTTGTAGCTCATATAATATTGGATCTATTTTAATTTTATTATAACGTACTTTACTTGCTTTTCGTTTTGCTTCTAAAATTTCTTCTCTGGATTTTTTCTTTGTTTCCGACATTTTGATAGTCTACAACAATTACAAGAAATAATTAGGGAAATACTAACAATTAAAAAATATATAGGTATTCCTAACTGCCTTATAAACCGATCAGGAATTTTATTTTCCTCTGTTTATCTCATTCCTCTGTCTCTCTCATTACTCTGTCATAAAATCGATTCATAAATCGATTTAAACGATTTTTAATAATGCTTTACTGTACACAATTACTCAATAAATAAAATTGTAATAGAGAAATGGTATATACAAAGGCGAACTTTATTAAAAATTGAGTTTTCACCCAGCAAATCTTTGAATGAAAAAGGAAAAAATTCCGTTGCTTTTTGTAAACACTAGAACTAAAAGAATTCGATCAAAACACCTTATATTTAAATATAAGGTGTTTTTTTTCGAATATTTACGTGTTTATAGTGGTAAACTTACTTGAAATTATGGCAAAAGTATCCAAAAACTAGCACGTCGACGGAACGGAAGCGCTCGAGCACGCAATCTCTCACTACAAAGACTTTCAGCGCACTGCTGGCTGCACAGTATTACAATATTTCCTTGTAATACTGTGGCTGGCTGCGTGAGCGTCGGTGTAAGGCGGAGGGTGGGGCGAGGGGGGCGCCGTATGCGGCGGCGTCTTTGAATCGATTTGATTTTCCCATCACTAAATGATGCTTGTGACGTCATAGTAGGTAGTCAAAAAATGGCACGCTGGGTTTTCATACAGATCGTGATACTTGCGTTATCTAGGTCTATCTATATCTGTGTTCCAAACAGACGTTCATTCACCCATGACAAAAAAAAAAACAAAACAGCATCTCAACAATTTAGTCTACAAAGTTATTAATAGCCAAACAATTACGGGCCTCAATCATTTCACCCTACGAACGAAATAAATCACTCAAAAAAGGATTGTTGAAAACCGATTTAGAACGAGGGGTTTATAAAAAGGATCTGACACTAAAAACCCGATGGCGTATCCATATTTTAAATATATCGTCGGGTTAACCCCTCCGTACTATGATCTACGCAGGCACGTGCTATTCAAAGCTATGTTTTCTGACATAAAACAGAGCTTCGAAAAAACTAGCGTATGGTAGAAATTTGAAGGGAATAATATACTATACTATTTTTGTTTACGATTGCTCGTTAAAAGTTTATGTTTGCGTGTACGCGTGAAATTAATTATGGGTAAATAAAAAAAAAGAATTATGAAAAAGTACACTTCAATGTTCAATTTAGATAGATGACATCATATGGGGTACTTTATCCATTGATATTCATACATCAAAAGAGAATTTATATACAATCCTTAAATGAATAAATGATAATCAATTCAATCGTAATTAAACCAAAAATGACAAAGGGACAAGCAAGCACGATATTATAATAATGCAATTGCGATTTTTTTTAATAATGCAAGAAAGAAGCGTTGATTAAAAAAAAAAAAAAACTAATATACCTAATAAAATTTAATACAAAATTTTACCAAAATAATTTTAACTTCAGAGTGCAAAACATTATAAAGAGCAGATTCTGATTTTTGTTTAGTCTCCGGTGGACCTGACCTACTCTTTTCCATAATAACGCTCTGAAAACTATATACTTCACACTTGGCTTCGTGCCTAATATGAGTTTTTATATGTTGTGTGGCATCATTTTTGCGTTTTACATCATCATTTTAGCTGAAACACATCCATTGCTGATGGCTGAGGCTTCCCCAAAGCTTCAGTACATCGACCGATTCCATAAATCTTCTTGCGTCCAATCTCTAATTAAGTTTTTCATATTATAACAAAGAGCTGACCAAGTGTGAGTCGGACACGCCCCCGAAGGGTTCCGTACAATTATCTAAAAAAAAATGCAAAAAAATCACGTTTGTTGTATAGGAGCACCCTTTAATAATTATTTTATTCTGTTTTTAGTATGTGTTGTTATAGTAGCAACAGAAATACATCATCTGTGAGAATTTCAACTGTTTAACTATTACGGTTCATGAGATACAGACTGGTGACAGACGGACAGATAGACCGACAGACATCGAAGTCTTAGTAGTAGGGTCTCGTTTTACCCTTTTGGAACGGAACCCTAAACATTGTGGACTCAAATGGGTTGGCTATGTTCCAGGTGCATTATAACTTGGAAATATAGATGTTTTATAAAACTGACCATAGAAACGACCAAGATGAAAATAGGAACTTAATACCTAAAACAAAAGATATATTATACGCCTATGAAAAAATGATTAGTTTATGACAATGTAGAAAGAAAATAAAGATTATGAAGTTATAACTAATTTAAAGCTCGAAGATACACTATTTATAGATCTTGTACAATCTGAAACCATAATATCTCAATCAGATACAATTCCTACCCCATTCGATAAAACGAAAGGCGATATGAAGATTGAATATAAAGTTATATTAACACAAAATAAAAACTTCACCCCTTTAAAAGCGGTGCAGCAGTGAATCAAACCTGAGTTATTTTATATGCTTGTTTATTTAATGTTTAAATTTATACCGTGTCAACGACCGTGGCTGGGTACTGCAAGGAAAGTTATAATTATATGTATAAAAATGTTGTTAAAACGATCGTATGGGTTCCGTGCAGGAAGATAATAATGTACACGTAGTCTTGTTCTTCTTTTGCTGATTATGTTCTGGTCTTTGAATCAACTCCTAGTGGTTCTTCTTCATTGCTATTTCCATTCCAAGATTCGGTTTGTAATTTTAAAATATCAGGTGGCATTTCTTAATTCTTAATAGCCTTTTTAGCCTGAAACACAGGTTCAACCTAGTTCAGGCATATAATTAATCGTTCTTCTTTATTTAAAAAAAAATGCAAGTTAATTTATTGTATATGTGCCCTGTTTTTATAAATAAACAATATTATTATTATTACATTATTTTATTTAGCATACTTACATATTAATTACATTTCTAAATATTTCTATAAAATAATAAAAAATAGTAGCCCACCGGTATCGGGTATAGGGTCATTATTATTATTATTCATAATGTTGATCAGTTAGATCATGTTGATTACTTTCAACATCTAGTATCAATATCGTTGCTATAGCGTTATCTTTAGCCAGATACATTTCTAGTCTTACTTTTATGTTTATGTTTTTCCTTCATTTACATTTAATTTATTCTTGTTTACATCTGTTTGTTTGTTTCCTCCTCGAATCTCAGAAACCCGTCCCGATACACACATTGCCCAGACATTTGCACTGCCCTCGATCAAAGCGTCATTGACAACAACCTAATATTTCAGCTTCTTAATTAATACGATGTGACCTCGTAAATTTTGCGTTAAACAGCTTGTTTTTGACTCATCCTCATGTATTGATGTAGGAAATGTTCCCGAATGTTGGCTTGTTTTTATTCAAGGCAATTTGGGTAATTTATTGCTGGTTAAACACTGTATGGTGTAAGTTGGCAGCGCTTATGATCAGTAGCAGTCGATTGGGCTATGTTGATTGATTAATGCAACAGAAAGTCGCGGGAAGTCAAATGACTCAATATTGCTGGTCAGTTCTATTTCAGTCTTGAAATCATCTGAAGTGTTTTTCTTTTCTGAATTCAAAGAAAATGTGGTAACATTATGAAATATTTGGCTGACTTACATTCTGTTGCTTTTTTTTATAATACATTTCTTGGTAGTCAGAGTGCAATGCTTTTTTTTTGCCATACGCTCGCAGCAACAAGGAGCATTAATTTTCTGGCATGTAAGCTCTATGAGCTATAAATCATAAATGAAATTGCAAGTGAAATGTCTTTGGCAACGTAACATAGCAACTGTTCATTCTCCCAAGACACTCTGGCACCAGTTTTCTACTAACTAGACGCGCATCTCGAAAATCCTTTCTACATTTCCACCAATATGACCTCGTATATTTTAACTTGCATAAACTTCAACTATTTCGGTAAACACAACTCTTAGCGCTCCATTTCTAAATCTTTTGACATTTATTAGTTTCACGCACCCTGTATTTTAGAGGTTAGAGCTTCGCAACCAATGTGCGCTACGCATTGCATTTTAGTGTTCATAAATGTTAGAAAGGCTATTTTTAGGCCCACAGATGTTCCCTCAATATGCGTATAGCCAACAAATATTTCGACAAATATGGCTAAGTTTGAAATTGGCTATTGTTTTTAGTTCAGGCTGTAGAATGTGCGTTTTGTCAAGCATGTTTGAGACAGCTGGCATTGTAAAAAAAACTTAGTGAACTATAGTGATCTAAATATGTATACGAATTCTCCTTTGTTCATCTAAAAATGTTGAGGTTTTTGATCTCTTCATCTTTAGCGTAGTTCAGAACCTAATAGTACTAAGCTACTCATACAATTTTCAAAACCAAAAGTAAATAGTTATTAAGTAAAAAGTCACTATAAAACAAAGCATGTCTAAAATCCTACCTTGTCTTCATACATTCAATTATCTATCTAGCCTTTTCTCAACTATACTGGGGTTGGCTTCCAGTCAAAAAGGATTTAGCTGAATACTAGTATTTTACGTGGAGCGGCTGCCTAACTAGGTAACACTGTACTTCTTGGCAAGACTGGAGTCAGATTTACTGGCTTCTGACAATTCGTAATGACTGCCACAGATCTACAAATGACTGCTGTGATCAACAGCTTAACGTGCTTTTCGAAGTACGGAAGAAACTTGGTTTATTAATATCACCCATCCACAGACCGACCTTGGCAAAGGTCGCTTAACCTTGAAGATCGACCCGTGCAGCTGTTTTTCTTTAGCCACGAGCTCCTTACTCTCTTTGACTGCATATGTATGTATGTATATTAATAACCTCAAAAGGAGTCCCTAAATTAAAATGTGTTAGATAAAGCTTTGATCCTCATTAAAGTATAAACAGTTAATGAACAGTTTTATTTTGTAGGCTCGAGTTGTAGGAAAGATTATGTCTCTTCGTATAATACCCTACTTTAAATATATTCATCTACTTATACTATTATATTTTCATCGATATTTAAAAGATCACAGTACAATTAGAATTGTTCAGTTTCGCTGTCAAAATTTGATTATGTTATTATAAACATTAATGATTTTCCTTTCCTTGTTTCAGAAACTAATGGATCCCAATAAGAGGAGTTGAGTTTGTCGGTGAAACATGACGTTCGTCGCCATTGCGTTTTGGCGCGAAATGCCGATCGCCATCACCTTCCTTCTGGCAACGGCGTGTCTCGTTACAGCCAGAGATATTGTTTTAGGTGAGTTTTTTTTTTAAATCTATGTTGTTTAAAGCTTCATGCACAGTGACGGACTTAATGCCGACCAAAAGTGGTGAAAAAAAAAACAGCAGGAGCATTCGGCATTTTAATATACACGTTTGGATTTAAACATAATCTATATATATATAAAAGCGAAATACCCCTCACTGATTAATCACGAAATCTCAGAAATTATAACACCTAAAAACTTAAAAAACTTAATTTGGCAGTTAGGTTCCTTATAGGGTGTAGACATCCGCTAAGAACGGATTTTACGAAACTCCTCCCCTAAGGGGGTAAAACGGGTGTGGAAATGGTTTGTACTAAATCTGCGCAGACGAAGTCGCGGACGAAGTGCTAGTATATTAATATACGTAAAAGGAATGTGACTGCGTGCCCTTTTGAAATAATAAGGCCTATCTTGTGACTATTTCTAGAAATAATAGTGACTATAATGCCTATTAATCAATTATAAACTTTTTATATTATACCAAAGGACTGTTCAATATAAAAATGTCTAACATGAGGCATTGTGTCCAGGTTCTAAAGTTGAATAACAATGCAGGATTAGTAAGAAATACCAGTAAAGGATGTACGTCTACTTCCTTTTCATATTTTACTTCAGCAATTTATTATTCAAGCGCCTTTACCATTTAGAAATCAATTGCCAAATAATCGTAGGAAGTAAGAATGCCGTACCGTTGTAACAAATGTCAACTATATCAAAATCCCAACAATAGGACCCAAAAAACATGTGTTGAATGTATATGGGCTTCTTAAAGACAAAAACCATGAATTTCGTATTCAAAATCCATTCGTATTAACAAAAATCTGGGATGGGATACTGAGAATTTAAAATTCTAATCGCTTCACAGTTAGCATACGAATTGATATACCGAAATCATTTGTAGGGCCTATGGTACGTTATTTTTGGCAATCGGAAATGATTTCTTTTGTCCGTTTATTATTCAAAGTGGGTTTAAGGCGCCATGTCGAGAATTATATTGTCAAACTCAAAGCGTAGGGCTTGATCGGTATCTACAATCGTTAGAGCTGCGCCAACGATACTTAAATATGGTATCATAATCGATATTTTTTGGCAGGTAACAGCTTTTGTAACTGTATATTCGGTGGTGACAAATTTTGAATCGGTTCCGCCATTAGCTATTTAAAACTGTTGATATAATTTGTTACTAACAACGTCCACGTGTGCTTCTTCAACTTTGTATCACAAGTTAACGCCGAAAAATTTACATATATAGCAACGGAAAAGGTTATTACTTCACGGTCACAAATCGATTGTTCCCTCCCCAACCCTCTCATTTGGTTCTCATTAGAAGCACCGGATGCCTAATTACTTTAATAACCAGTTAATTTAGAGCTCTTTGCTCTCTTTTTCGAATCTTCGTCATTGTGTCTGGTCGGTCCAGCGTCCGTCTGCGGAGGGTCGCCTTATGTTGGTCGTTATGATCTATTTAATGTAACGTCCTGTGTAGTTATGATGTCCTGGTACATCAATTTGATTGAGGGATGATAATTTGTTTAATTTGTCGTGATTTTTAGGGCTGAGAGGATGTTATGGATTATTTTTATGAGCTTAAATGAGACGTGCTTCAACTATGTCACCAAGTCATTTCTTTATTAAAATTTGGGATTTGAGAAACTAGGAAGATTTGTTTTTTATCAGGTTTTTGTTTTACGGACACCACTATGGCCTATAAGCACAGTTTGCATCGCCTATCACTATGTAGGCTTTTGCAAACTAAAAAATTTTGACTTTTATATTATGTCGTATCATCTTTTATCTTTGCACAAATATGCAGGTATCTTTTTTATTTTCCGTCTTTTTTATAGGAAGTCAAATATTTTCTTCGTCACTATCGTAAACCAAATAGAATTATTTACAGTGATGACATTCTGCGAATATTTTTTTTCACGTGGTGGACCTAAACAAATATTCTATTTCGTAGGAATTTTATCGAAATCTTATAATGTATTAGATAGATGTATTTTCCTTTTTTTTGGAACTAGCTTCTGGCAGCGGCTTCACCCGCGTGGAAGTTGGAAATCATCCCAAGGAAATATAGTCACGGGAATAAAAAAATGTCCTGTTCCAAGATACGGTCTACCCATGCGCAAAGTTTCATCTTAATCTGTTCAGCCGTTTAGACGTGAAGAGGATACAAAATCACGGACGGACCAACGGGTAGACAGACAGAGTAGTTCTTGTGATATAGAAGTTCTATAATATTAGTATGGATTTATTCAAATGATCGACAATACATATTTTAATTCAAATAATGGATCACTGGCGCCGACCACCTTATTCGGTGCCAATGATCCTTTTCAAAATTATGATTTTACTCACTGAATGAAGTTCTTGGTGATGGAATCGTTCATGCATATCAGACACTACAAAACTCCAAAAACAACCATCCCATGTAAACCTGACACAGATCTAAAAAAAGGTTTCAAAGTTTCCTTCAAAGACGAAAAAACCTTTGATCCGAAGTAAACGATTCCATGGCAAATCAATATGATTTCGTATTGCATACAAATGGCTTGCGCGGGCGACGGATGTCGGCGCCTTTTGCAACAGTACTGCCAACACGACGGATGGCAACTGCGACTTGCATCCTCTGGCCCTTGTAGGGTTGGTCACTAGGTGGGTTTTTTTCAAATTGGCTGTCGTAAATTTTAGTGCTGATGGTACAATATGGAACAAGATTGAACAAAATACATTTTCATCTCTGAAATAAATAATTATAATAACAACTTTATTATTAGACCAGAGATCCATAGTAACTAAAAACAAAAAGACAAAATGATACATTAACAACAAAAAGATACACGCTAAGCCTACTTCATATAACTCAAAGACGGTCTGTATACCGCCATCCAATTATGATCAATACGAAATCATATTGATTTGCCGTACAATCGTTTAAGTGGGGTCAAAGGAGTTTTCGTCTTAGAAAAAAATTGTTGTTAAGAACCTTTTGTTTAGATCTGTGTCAGATTTAAACGGGACGGTCGTTAATTTTGTGATTTGATATTAATACAAATAACGGCCGAACCCAATAACCGATCTATCACATACTGGAGATAGAAAAACAAATGAAACAACAGAAAAATCAAGAAAAATGATGTAGGTTTTCTGTTGTTTCATTTGTTTTTCTATCTCCAGTATGTGATAGATAGGTTATTGGTTTCGGCCGTAAAGGACTATCTGATCCCTGCTATCAGTTCAATAAGTTGAACATTAAAGCAATAAGCTCGTTTGTATTTAAAATAATCCCTTAGCTTATTTTTCGATCAGCGTCTTGCTTGAATGTCAATTTTGCCAAATCATATTTCATATCACAGTCAAACTCGTTGAAAAAACAAACACCATTGTTATACAATTGTTACCAGCAATGTTTTCCTTAAACACAAAAAGGTACTTCACCTTTTTATGCAACACAAACATTAACTCTTCATTCAATTCCAGTGCAAAACTTTTCCGCCCTACCAGCCCTTGTATGGTCATCGAACGCCCTCTGAATTTCTATTACGTTGGGAAAATCGTGATCAGTGACTTCGTGACGTCCTTAGCCAACCTTGGAGGCTCTTGCTCCGCCATTTTATATTCAACTAATGTTATTATGACAACCAAGAAAGCTCTCTTCATATTATTTACACTCGTTTTGCTTTTCATAATAATTTTGTATATTAATCTTGGCATGGATGATGGCTTTATTTTTGGATCTGTGATAATAATTTGTAATGACAAAATTGTGAGTTTCAGCGAGACTAGTGGATTGTCTGATGTGAATAGTAAAATATATGTTATCCCTTTCAGTGTTACCAGTATTTAAATTCGTACATATTTTCATAATGGACTTCATTAGCTAAATACGTAGTTTGTTTGGCAATCAGTTTTATTTCTTCAAGTTTAATGTTTGTTGGTGGTATTCCACTCGTATTTATTTCTTCACCAACAAAATCATTAAATTCATTAATTTAGTGGACAAACACTAAAGAGCACTAATCTGGCAAGGCAATTTTCATGTCAATAAACAGATGTCAGACATAAATGTCAAATTTTTACAGCTCGTATCTCTCACAGTCAATTTCTCTACCGCAGATGATACTTTCTAAGAAACACGGGCAATTAAATGAGACATAATAGATTTGACATGTACTAAAATCCTTGCTAAGCCAAAAGACAAATAAACCTTTAACTAAAAGCTCACGAAATGTAGTTCCGAAGTGGAGATAATGCTTAAAAAGTCGTAAAATTTTATGGTACGAATGAAAATAAATAGTTTTTCACCGTGTTCCATTTGGACGGTCCACTATAAAAGTTTTTACAACTGAAAGAAAATAGACTTCTGGAACATATTGCGTAATACAATAATTTATCTTAGGCTAGATTTTTCGCGCGGTTACGCTCCCATGGTCCTTATTCCATAATAGTGTGTTTTTTGGGATGAAAAGTAGTTAATTGTCTTAATGTCGCTTTCAGTCAGTGAAAGAATTTCCTTTATCAGATCTTTACGTTCAGATTGGTCCTACTACATTCATCCCTTTATAATAATTATTTATTAACCAAGATAAAACGGGTATTAGAACTACTACTTCATATATTATATCTTGAGTAGCTGAGTCAATCTCGGCTTCTAACATTCTGGTCTAGATGAGTTTGATTAGTTCAACCTTGCTACTTGTTTAGCCTTAGCCACGTACTGAATTACTAAACAGGTCTTAAATTTTAGATTTGTTTGTTACCTATGCGAACTAAAAATAACCATTTTGCGGAGTGGTGTTCGTTTTACGAGAACAGAGTTTTTATACGATCTGCCGTTACTTTATCTGGAGCTGATGCAATATTTTTATTTCGCCCATATGTTTGCTATATTTTTTTACAGTATTTCTTATACTTACAGCATTTGTAGGATCACAAACGTTATTGGAATACTTTTGTTGTACATACCTCTAAGGTGTGAATTTTCTTGCCTGAGTCTGCGTTTCTTGATAGTTAAAAAAAGAGTATTTAAGTCAAGACTCAATAGGTTACTTATAATAAAGCGTGCGTTGATCGACGTCATCATCGAGTACCATCAGGTCAGATAGAGGTCAAACGGGATGCTATCAATAACAAAATAACCCAAATCTTTCCTCTTCGCTTTATTATGTCACCGCCCTTATTTCTTAGCCACCAGCTCTAGAGATTAACTTAAAAGACCTCCACATCGCGGGTCAGTAAATAATGCCAATTATTCAACTCCATATATTCGCACCAAATAAGTGTAACTAAGCACCGGCGCTTGTCTCCGGGAAATTTGTCAGGAGCGTGCATAATCTCCGGAGTAACTCTAAAGTCATAAATAACGGTTATTTTCTCTCCAAATGAGACTGAATTAATTGGTGTTTTGCAGGAAAATTGCCCCTTTGATGTATGTTGTAAAGATTATAATCAGACAGAGTATCAAGAATTATAGTTAGGATGGTTTGTCCTGTTTGAATTTATTACACCATCTGTCAATTGCTGGTTATCAATTATTGTGATTTTCATATAATTAACGTTGTTTATTTCATTTGCATTTTATTTAATCTTCTGATGTAAGTCTCTCACTATTGGCCTCAGAACGTCCTATTCAGTTTTGTCTATTAATTTCTTGCTAGCTTGGGCCATTCATACGATCATAACTAGGTGTCACTTATATTCAATAAGTCAATGTGTCATATTTGTAAGTACTGATCAAATGGCTTTGTCCATTCGTATGGACATGGGTCTTAGCTGCAAGTGCCTATAAAGATAAAAAGGTTATCCATTACAAACCTCTAAGAGCACCTGCTCTTTCAGCTGTCAATACAGTACATGTGCACGAGCAATAAAGATACATCATGAATTTATCAACATGTCATAAATGTGTAAGCAATACTTTTTTACCTTTATTCACTTGTGAATTTACTGTCGCGATGTATTTGAAATTAATGCGAGTGATAAATTGAAGCTGAATATCTATTTTTGCCTTTTGAACGTGCAATACAATGAGCTCAATAAGAAAAAAATTGTCTCGCATCGGGTCTTCTTATTTTATATACAAATATATAAATATTTTCTTCAAATCACACTGTCAACAATTCTTAAAAAAACTGTATCTTTTTGTAAAGGACCCACTTTTTTGCAGCCAAACGTATCTTACTTTTACCGCCCTTGTTTACCATAGCAGATAGAAAGATATCTACACTAACTATACTTCCGTCCCACACTTTCGCATCTGCATACATTTCCCCAGTTTGTCTTGTCACCATGTCGCCAGCTGATAAATTCGATGTTTCTTCATTAAACGCTACTCCAGTGGCACATTATAAATCTTGTGCTTTTGACGTTGCGTCTTATTTGATCCGTATCTTCTCTGCTATTTCAGTTTTATCTCTTCTAATATTAATATTTTCTTTATTTATGTCGTATTCAATTTTATTTGTGCTGCTAAATGGTCAGTTTTCGTATTTCAATTTACTATTAAAAAGTAATTCTAATTTAAAAAATAGCAGAACCAGTTATGAATCCTCATATTGTGTACATCTTCATTAGTTATTTAAATCAAGCGATGTTTAACTTCAACCAACTCAAACACCTCAACATCCCTTACATTAACACGACTATTTATGTTCTAATCTGTAACTGTAGTCGCTAGTTCCTCCTAAATTAAATTTTCCTCGTTCATGTCCTAAGCTTAATGTTTGTCATTGATGTATTCGCGGCAAGTTGCAGCACTGTAAATATTTGCTGTACCACGGTATGATATGTGTTTCAGTTCATTGCGCCCACGCTTCTATTTGTGACCACTGGCCATTACTGGACACTGTAATGAAGATGTGGTGTTGGCTAACTACAGGTATTTTGTTATAGAATAGCTTAATGAATGAAGATGTTTAGCAGAAATATTAAAGATAGGTTTGTGAAGCTTTAGGGCCTTGATGACGTTATGTGAAGGTTTGAATGTAAATGATAACTATTTTACTAACTTAAATTCTCAACGAACTATTTGTGTACTATAAAATAATATTTTAAAAAAAATACTTGTAGCTCAAGTAAAGGAACGGTTTGAATTAGAATTATAATTTTCAAGTTTAATTATTGAACTTAAAAGTTTGGTTGTACTAGCAACTGGCATGTCATAAAAGTGCTAGAATTGTTGATGATACTGAAAAATTATGAAGTAATATTAGAAATGCCCCGAACCAATGCTTAATTTAAAACATCAAACATTCCAAAACTGGTCTGCAGACTTTTTCCCCTTAAAGACCTGCGGTGGAGCTCCACCTCCCGAAATGAGCATTAGCAAAAGAGCGAAACGTCACGTCAACGCTGTCCACTGAATGACAAATCATCCCATTACCAACATCTGCTTTTAGGACCTACAATTTTGAATCTCGAAATCCTTTAAACTCCCCAATCTTAAAGCTCATATTTCCTTGTCAAGTATTTCTCCAACAGCGAAACCAGTTAGCCGGTGCAAGTTTTTGAATGCACATGGTGTCTCCATATTCATTTTACAGTCTGTTGCTATTCTAGGAATAATATTCCTCCATATATTCGCGTATTTTGGTACAGGTGCCCAGATGTGATGTTCAGTTTTCCTTTTGCCAAAGTTTCGGTAGGGGAGTTATGTACCAGGCAATTTATCTTCTTATTCGGTTGCATCTGTCTGGATTTATTGGGCTTTGCTTTTTTAGTTTTGGTATCCTAAAGTTAGTGAACTTGATCCCAATTACTGTAGACTGACTAATTGCTGATTAACTTGGTTTTGATTCTTTGTGTCACTGTGTTAGCGTGACATATTCATATTTGTTATGGTGTCTATGTTTAGGCTATGTCTCACTGTATTGGGTGTGCAGGGCTTTCTAAACGAGAATAAATTTATTTTTGTCTTATCTTTTTGGTTCAATTGCTTCACCTTAACAAGATACCTTGTAGAATTCATTAATTCCATCCATTTTACTTCAAACTTTCTTATCAGTTTCGTTCGAGTTATCTAAATCTGATATTGTAACGCTTGCAACCTACATAACACTAACAGTTAATAAGTGATTGTATGCATGCCTACACGGCCTGTTTTCGAGAAAGCCCAGTTGTTTCCGCTATCCCTGCAAGCTAGCACCAGATAACAAAATTAATAGCCGATCCAATCTAAGGCTATAAATCTGATAAGAAATATAGGCCCGTTTATTCAATTGGACTGCGGAATCAGAGGCCAACACTATCAGAGAATGGTCTAAGATAGCTAGTGCAATTTCGATAATTTCAAAATCTACATTATCATCGATAAGTAATTGTCCGTCTGTTCGTTATCTGTTGGAATTAGTTTATCTGGTATCGTCCTCGGTGGTATCTGTAATATTAATGTTTCGAGCTTTCGAATGTCCTGTTGGTCTTGTTGCTTGAGCATTTGAAGTCGTATGTTTGATCTCAGATTGAGTGAATACTTTATGATAGTCTTTGATATCTGTTTAGATATCAGCGCGTTTGGATTATGTCTCTGGTATTTTCAGGCAAATTGCTTGGCGTGTAGGCAGAAAATTGCAAGTGCAGGCTTGTAATTATTTTAAAGGATATTTGAACATGGATGGTTATAGAAACTGCGTTAGTAAAATAACTGTTGGAATTCACAGCAAAAACATGAAGGATATATCCAATCAGCGTGCGCCTTAGCAACTTAAAACATTTGCGCCATAGATTTATTTTGTAAAAAAACCTAGCGGGTTTCTGCTAGCACAGCGGGCTTCAAAGATGCCTTATTGTGTACGTTATTAAAAAAATTCTCACGAACACATGGGTTCCGAGGGCATGCAGTTGCATCCACGGGCGAAAGTTTAATGTTTAATTTAACATGTTTCGCAAGGGAAACTTCATTAGGTTAAGGATGTGATGTTTGCTTATGTGTACCTATGTTTGGATTGCTGCCATCGATATGTTTACGTGTTTTGTTTTATTCGCGTTCATATTTTTTGATTTGTAATGCTTGATTAAAGTTATTTAGTTTTCTATTATGAGCTAGAGTTTCATATTTCATCAGATCAGATGATACTTTATGAGATTTGTCAGACCAAAATACCTAACCTACAAATATCAATTTAAAGAGTATTTGATAAAGGAGTTTTTAGAAAAAGTTGCATTGAAAAAAAATCTTTATAATATTAGGTTAACCTATTTTACGTGTATGGTATTAAGAATAACCGTCACTGAAAGAATCCGCCTTGAAAAACACCAAAACATCTTTCTTTTCACCGCAAATTGTGGGTGTTACACACTTCAAGTAACAGATAGACTTTCCTTACTTGTTGAAGTGAGTTCAAGAGTTCACGAGTAGGTGTTGGTGATAGGTTAATACATTGCTTACAAGCGTCAATTTGACCCAAGTTGACACTACAACTGACCATTACAAATTGCACAGGAAATAAGAAATACTTATTAGGTACGACTTACACTAAAAGATTTATAAGCTCCTAGGTTAACTCAGCAACAACTTTTAATTCCTGCGTCATTTTATCTTTAATAGTCTGTTGTTGAGAGCAGTGGTGGCCGAGTGTTAACGGCCCCGACTTACGAATTGTAGGTCGCGGGTTCAAACCCAGATAGGCGCATTACTTTGTGTAATTAATTTCATCACCACTGCTCTCAAAAAGGTGAAGGAAAACATCGTGAGGAAACCGGCATGTCCTGGAACCAAAAATTCGAAGACATGTGACATTCACCAACCCGCACTGGGCCCGCGAGGTGGGTTACAGCCCATTCTCTCTCCTAGAGAGGAGGCCTGTGTCTCAGTAGTGGGAACATTAAAAGGCTGATTATGCTATGTTATGCTATAGTCTGTTGTTGACAGTTTGAAAGGAATTTTATTCAAGCTTGGAACTTTCGAAAATGTTAATTTCTCAAGTAAATATTTAAGTCTATAATAATGGGTTACTTCTAGGCAACCATCTTCGTTCTCGAATTCGTCATTGGTTGGATGATCTGATGGTTTCAAGATTGTAATCAAAAGCGCACCTATCAAATGTACAACAAATAACTTCGTATCGAATATATTGAGCCACGTAATGTACCAATTACATAACACAAATATATTTAAACATTTTCTTTCATAATGGCTCCACAGTTTTCGGTGTTCTCATTTCGACCTGCAGATTTATTGCCAACAATTTTTTGCTTGTTTATTTATTTTAAAAAAGACATCGTGTCAAGTTGCACAAAAACCATAAAGCAGGCGGAGTAAATTATTGTATAGTAACTGTGCGAATCTTTTTTGTGTAGTTCAGTAGCTACATGTGTAGTTTATGTATGATTTATATATCTTTTTGTATGTTTTCTATGGCATGAATGTGTTTTTATTTTTAGTAAAAAAACATTATTGATTTAATAGAAAAAATAATCTGTTAAGTTTTCGATTAACTAATACTAAACTAATAACTATCATTTAGGTTTTAGTGGAAATTTTTTTAGTCCAAAATCCGGTTTGTAGCAATTAAATAATTTTTCTTTCTTTCTTCTATTAAATATTAGAATATAACGTAAATTTTACAAATTATTTCAACAAAGATAATGCGTTGTATTGTTGTCATTCCGTTTTGAAATAGAAAACCTATTAAGAAGCAATATTAAAAATACACACACTTTACACATAAAATATGATCATACCTATGCTGTATACCTATGTATGTACATCATGCCTATTCTTTTCCCAAGTTTATTGGAGTCGGCTTCCAGTCAAACCGAATTCATCTGGATACCAGCATATTACATGGAGCGGCTGCCTACCAGACCTCCACAACCCATCAACTGGATAACACGGTATTTTTTGTGTCAAGACAGTTGTCAGATTTTCTAGCTTCTGACATTTCGTAACGACTGTCAAAGATTTCCAAATGAAATTGGAACCAAAGGCTTTCCGAGGCACGGAGGAGTCTCGGTATGATAAGATGTTCACCCATCTACAGACCAACCTCGGCAAGCGTTGCTTAACCTAGAAGATCGACCCGTATGGCTTTTATAATTTAGCCACGAGCTCCTCTATGCTATAAACATACGTAGCTCATATTTACCACACGACAAATTCGCCATTGGTACCTAAGGCAGAGGTTACGTATTACACTCATATTTCACAAATTATGTTCAAGTCTCAAGAAATAGTGGTCGAGCCTATTGCCATTAAACAGGCTTAAATCTAGAGATCACCACAGATTAAAGTACCCGCGCCCCGCGGTATCACCCGCGTAGTTTCGCCTATGTTACTTGTTGATAATATTGCTTTCCATTGGTGAAAAAATGGTTCCAGTGGATCCAGTATTTTCGGTACAAACTAACAAATAATCTTTCCTCTTAAAAAAAGCTAGTCTATGATAATAATAACTGTGAACTGTGTGACAATAACTGTCAATTTTATCGGTTTAAAAAGCGAATGAAAAGAAAATGATTAAAATCTGTCCAGTAATTTCGGAGCTTATTCGGCACAAACAAATAATATGTTTCCACTATTATATTAGTCTAGAACTCTAGAAGAAACCAATTTTTTTTTTTAATTTAATACAAAACTTCTCTCTTTCATCTACAATAACATAGACGTCTGCTAAATTAGCAAAATGTAGAAAAAAAAATCCTTATTAATGATGTAAGTGAATGGATGTTTATTACGCCGGAACGGCTGAACGGATCAAGATGAAATTTGGTACAGAGTTAGATTTTAGTCTGGATTTTATCCCGAGGCCGAGGGTATGTTTCCTTGTTCAGTAACAACAGTTATGTATATAATTAATAAAAAAACAACTGTCTTAAAACAAAACACAAAAGCTAAAGTTGCAAAATTCCTCAAAATTCTTATTCGTCGAACTTCCAAAACAGTTTCATTTAAATCAACCGAATCTGTCTCGGTTCCACCATCTAACAAGTTTACTGGGAATGCCGAGACTTGTTTTCCTAATAAACATGTTAGTATCGTGTTACTGGGAGTTTCAACTTACAAACATAACATCGGAATTGTAACGAAGTTCCTATGGAATTGAGTGTGGGTAGGAATTAGTCGAATTACTGGACTTCCTAATTATGTGTTCGGTTTTGAATTATGCTGGTTAAATCAATTGATTGTTCTTTTTGGTATTCGATTTATGATTAACCTTTTTAACTGTTTTATTTAGCTTGACCTGTTCGTTTTTTGTTTGGGTCATATTTAGCGACACACATCTTTGGCGACTCACAATTTATTTATTTTTGTCTGAAAAATACCCTAAATTGATGAGGAGAGCGGCCTGATGATTGGTATCTAGGACCTACCGAATTATTTTCCAGCCTTTGTATAGTACATTATCTCCATAATTATTATCTTAATGTTCAATTAAAGCGTTTAACTTAAAAAAGGTGCTTATTTTATTTCCATCTCTTCGGCCCGGCTTTCTATCTAACTAAACTGTGTATTTTTTCAGTTTAAAAAGTAGCCTATGATACTCAGCCATAGTGTAGCTCTTAATCATCATCAGCTTTCGCTGATAGTCTTTCGACCATTATCGTCTCAGAGGCATTAACGCGAGTTTTTTCCACCCTGTCAAAATTTCATGAGATTCAGCCCGCTGATAGACAGACGGACAGCGAAAATTCAGCAGTAGAGTTCCGTTAACCAACGGAGCTCTATTGCTGAATTCCGTACTTCGAAGGGTAACCACCATTCAAGGTACGGAGTCGTAAAAACTATTTATACTCGCTTGACGAATCGATGAATTTGATTGATTGATTTATCAGGATCAACGAACCAATCAATAAGAAGCTTAATCACTCCTTATTGATTGGTTCGTTGATCGATTGATTGATACTTTCAAAATCATGTTTTCAAGTTCTATTTATAACTAAATTCCAAACCACATGATTGAAATTCATCACTTTTATTTCTTCAATATTATCTATTTTCCACAATTTAAAACTGTTTAAAATTAGTTCCGATGAGCGAGCCACTAAATAAATATTTGTGCTGAATCGCTGTCCTCGGCATGTCGTGAAGGGGAATGGGATAGGCAGAGAAATAGCTAAAACGGGAGCAGTATTCGAAGTTATTTGTGAAACAAAAGGTGAATGTGAGTTTACGCTAAGTAAATCATGTTAGCTGTATCTGTAGAACTTTGTCTGTTGATTCGTTTTAGTTTTTGTAAGTACTGTTTTCAACTTAATGATTTGTTGAACTGAATACCTATGTACGAGTGAATATGAAAATGCGGACGTGATCGTTAATTGTTTCGATAGGATTTATTTTATGTGGTCGCCTTTATTATTTAGTTGTTAAAATCATTACACTCATTTTTGCTTCATTGTAGTTGAATAGTAATAAAATTGACACTAAATAATGTGCTTTGATATATTTTTTTACTGGTTGAAATAAAATTATGTGCCTGTCTCCCGCAGGACCGGGTAAAAACAGGAAAGAAGGACGCACCCCGTCATCCTTTTAATTTTTTTCTTTATTATGCAATCTGAACAAAATCCAAGACTACTACTACACTATACTACTAGTACAGTATAGATAGTATTCCAATTCACCATTTTTTTTTATTTCACTTACATATATAAAAAGTAAAACGTAGTAGTATTTTAAATATACCGTAAGTAAACCAAATAAAGCATGATCTCATGTAACAAGGCTTTTTACTAGTTAATTAAATATTTAGGGAAACGTCCATCAAACTTGCTTTCTATCTTTCTTTACTAACGTAAAAGTAATCATCATCTGCCTAGCCTATTCCCAACTATATTGGTGGCTTCCAATCAAACCAGATTCAGCTGAATTCCAGTATGTTACGCGGAGCGGCGGCCTACCAGACCTCCACAACCTATCAATAGATCTACAAATGACAGTGAAAATGTCTTTAAAGTTAGAGTGAACAGGCTTCTTCTGGGTAAGCTCATTCCATCGTAGACTTTGTCTCTGTCACCTGTGACCTGGACTAGAGTCAAGAGGCAATCCAATTCACAATAAAAAAAAATGACAGTTGGGACTAACGGCTTTACGAGATTTCCGAAGCATGGAGCAGTCTCGATATGTTAAGAAGCTCACCCATCCACAGAAAAACCTCGGCAAGCATTGCTTAACCTTGAAAATCGATCTGTGCGGCTGTCATAACTTAGCTACTAGCTCCTCCGTAACGTAAAATTAATCGATCTCATAATATCACTCACTAGCAGCGGCCCGCGGTTTCGCCCATATAGTTCCCGTTCCCGTGGGAATATGGGGATAAAATATAGCCTATGTCACCCGGGGATAGTGTAGCTTGCTAACGTTGAAAGAATTTTTCAAATCAGTAGTTTCGGAGCCTATTCAATACAAACAAACAAATCTATCCTCTTTATAATAGTAGTATAGATAAACAAAATGAAGTCATTACACGATCATTATTGACAACACAATTTGTGGTGTATACTTTGATGTAATGGTGATGACACGGCGGCACATCACTAGTCCGTAGTGTTGCATTAAAATAACATTAGCTTTCGTTAGTAGTTTTTTTTTTTCAATTATGTATGTTAGTATTTCCTGTAGTTATGAGTTTCCGTGTGTTTTGGTCGGAAGTGGTAATTTTGTATTATTATGATGAGTTAATAATGTATTTTATAAGTGTAATGCGTCTTTGCCTTGGTAAATAGATTCTCAATTACAAAAAATAGAAAAATAACGAGAAAAAAATATTTATATTCAGAGAGTATGTGCATTTTTATTTTAGTTTTGGTTAGGTATATTGTTTCTAAATTACAAATTAATGAAAAATAACAGAAAGAAATAATAATAATTTACCAAGCATTTGCATTCGTATTTTTTTTTTTCAAAAAACTATTATTTGTTTGTTTCCTTTATATTAGGTATATGAGCTGAACTTCAGTTTAAACGTTAGTACTTACATCCTACTTACGCACTGACTGTCTCATAAATATATAGAATGTTATTCCAAGTGCCCAACCACAGTCAAAAACGCCACAGTCGTACGTCTAGATTCCCACCAAAGACCAAAAAAAACTGCACAGTAGAACTAATGAATTTTTCGACTCGATCGCAACGGTGACTGCATTCAGCAAAAACACCAGACTGGCTAGTACCTAGACAAATGCAAGCGTAATAATTGCCGTAAAGTGTTTCTTTTTATGCGTCTGGAGTTTTTTGCTAGTCTGGTCTGAGTCTAAGGTTGACGGACATCTGTCTCGCATGCTGGGATTTATTTGTGACCCATCTAATTTTGGTTGTTGCATAAGCATAATCAGCCTTTTAACGTTCCCACTGCTGGGACACAGGCCTCCTCTCTAGGAGAGGGAATGGGCCGTAATCCACCACGCGGGCCCAGTGCGGGTTGGTGAATGTCACATGTCTTCGAATTTTTGGTTCTAGGACATGCCGGTTTCCTCACGATGTTTTCCTTCACCGTTTTGAGAGCAGTGGTGATGAAATTAATTACACAAAGTAATGCGCCTACCTGGGTTTGAACCCGCGACATACAACTCGAAAGTCGGGGCCATTACCACTTGGCCACCAATGCTCTCTGGTTTGGTTTGGTTTGGTTGTTGATTGGGCGGAAAATAGGTAATTGACATGTCTCATAAAAGAAAACTTTTCTACCGCGAATATTGAGTTAGAGGGTAATAGCGGAATACAAGTTTATAATTTCTATGATTTTAATTAGCAAGTTATTTGGTTGAAATTCTCCGTCCTATGTTAAGCGTAACTAATACCTAGACAAGCGCAAGCGTAGTAATTGCTGTAAAGTGTTTTTTTTTATGACTGGCGTTTTTTGGTAGTCTGGCCGGAGCCTAAGGTCGATAAACATCTGTGATGCATGCTGAGATTTATTTGTGACCTAAATAATGTTGTCATTGATTGGGAATAAAATAATTAATTATGTGCCAGAGTAGAAATTTTGTACTGCAGAGATTGATTTTAAGGGAAAAATGAGCATACGTACTAGATTTTGATCCAGTTTGGTGTTATAAACAATTAGGTTCATACTCTCCGTTTTATTACACGACTGCCTAAAAAAGGAGTGTTATGTTTTCAGGGTTTATTGTAGGTACATATGTATGTATGTATGTTCCACCATAACTTCTAAACGACATTACTGATATCAATGTATATGGTATCGTTAGAAGCGTTGAGTTATCACGGGTAACAAGGCTAGTGAAAATTAAAAAATGAAAAAGGGACAGCCATGGTTAATAAATGAAAACGAAAATATTTTGTTTTCATGAAAATTACGACTACGTTTACTATCATTGTCTAGAGCACGCTTTGTACATCGCAAAAAAGGTATAAAAAAAAAAACAAATTATAAAAAAACACGCCTGCCAGTATGTAATTTGTTTTAAAAAATGATTTTCAGTACGAAACTTTTGAGCGTAGGTAGAAAATATAGTTTACCTGTGTTATGTGATTATGTCTTTCTTTTTACACATGTGACTTTACAAATAAATTTCACGTATGTATAAAATATGATACTACAGCATATTTTACGCATATGAAGTAGAAAAGGGTCAATCTTAACCCGTGAGGTTCAAAACTCCTTAAACGTCTTGTCTGAAATAGCAATTTAATATTATTACTAAGGAACTTTCAAAGAATCAATTTATGAAGATAATGAAAACATTTATACGCTAGATATCCGTGAGATAAATGCGTATGCTTTTTAGCGCATATTACAAAGCTTATGGCTTCATAATTAATATGAAAACAACGCTGCATTGATATTTATTGTAATTTTATGCAAGTACGGAGTCTGGTTGTAAAATGCTTTACAGTAGTACAAGTTTGTTCAAGACTGAAACATTATGATTTCATACTTATACGTAAAGTAGAAATGTATCAAAAGTCATATGCTAACTGCAAACAAAATTGATAAAAGAGTGCTGTTATAGTACCTATCCCTTAATTTTAATGGACTTATTAGCTGACTATATTATCTTTAAAATGTTGTATAAGTGCTAAACTTGCATTGAACTAAAATCAAAGTCAAATGGAACAATTTTCATACCAATAAATAAAAAAATACTTTTTAATGTCTCTTCAAATGGTTACCCATTCTGCTCTGGGTGGAGCGCAAGAGACATCAGATTCTTACTGACTAAAACCCACCCATGTTCCTCCTAATGCCCTTTGCGTTTTAGGGCCACGGTAACTCTTTCGAACAAATTCCGCAACCCTAGCAGGCACTGACCCTATAGGGCCCCGTATCTCTTCAAACCTTCGAGTATTGTCTGATACCTCTGAAGCAAATTATTTTTTAAAAATATTATGACAATGGTAGCCTCTTTGGCTGTGGGTTACTGGGCTACTGGCAGATACATACGTTTGTAGATAGAATTTTGGAAGTGTCTGACCAAAGAGTAAAGAGTATTTTGAAAAATGAATGTGAAAAATATGCTTTGTGGTATATGACAGTCATGTAGTAGCACTCTGCTGCACTGAGCTGCAGAGGTGGCCGAGTGAGCTGTAGTGGTGGCCGAGTGGTAACGGCCCCGACTTGCGAGTTGTAAGTCGCGGGTTCAAACCCAGACAGGCACATCGCTTTGTGTATTTAATTTCATCACCACTGCTCTCAAAACGGTGAAGGAAAACATCGTGAGGAAACCGGCATGTCCTAGAACCAAAAATTCGAAGACATGTGACATTCACCAACCCGCACTGGGCCCGCGTGGTGGATTACGGCCCATTCCCTCTCCTAGAGAGGAGGCCTGTGTCCCAGCAGTGGGAACGTTAAAAGGCTGATTATGTAGTAGCACTCTTAAAGGGCAAATTCCGTAAATAAGTACCAAGTTAAATCCCAATCCGTGTTTTATTTATCAGAATAGTAAGTAATACTAGGGGTGAGTTTGCCTGGTGTTACTAATAGGGATGTTTCCTGAGTAAAAAATATATGATTATGTTTAGTTCGTCAGTTAGATTATAGAAAAATATTGGACAATTATTTTTTCATTTATCAAATCTATAAAAACTGACCAAGATACAAAGCATCAAAGATCAGGAGTGGGGGCTTGTGACGTCACGGCTCGGTAAAAATTGTAGCGAGTATTGACGTCACACGGGTTTTCAACGCACTGTATCGTCTTCATTTTTTGTTTACATGAAAAAAGAAAAAATACTTGTCCAATATTTTTTGGAAATCTATCCGACGGACTAATTAGATTTTTTAATTAACTACACTATTGGTAGAGGCACTGGGAATGGAAGGAATGAATGCAGAATATGCGATTTTATGGGGTGCAAGTATCCGTACTCAAGTCAAATTATTATTAGTCTACTGTCTTTTACCTCCGCTGCGACCAACTGACCTTTACGGCAAAGTGATACCAACACCAAGGCAGCATGTTTGTAAAGCTCTTCACAACGAGAATTGTTTTACGACAGAAGACCCGAGACCCGAAGATACCCGAACCGACCCGGACGGACCCGATCGGCTAATTGTAATGTAAATACGGCTTGAGTGCCATTATAATTGTATAGCCCGTGGTTTTACATATTTTCTATAATGTTAATAGGGTATGCTTTGCTGGGAATTTACTGTTTGTTTTGAGATCTTTGAATATTTGAACTAAATGTAATTTGTAAAATAGCTTGTTTTACAAAAGCGTTTATGAAATTAACGTCAACTGAAATTGAATTATTACAGATTATAGTAATTTCATTGTAGTCTTGATTATGACTAAAATTCAAAATTACCTTTGACGTATGAATACTAATTTTTGCTCGCAGTTTCAGGGAAAGTGTTTTATTATACTTCGAGAACGTATTAACGGTATACTAACCCAAGTTTTGTATATTCGTGTCTTCGTGTGCCAAATTGAGGTGCGTTTGATTAAAAATCATGCAAACATAAAGTTTTACAAATTTTATACCGAATTCGAAAGAGTCACCGCGGCC
This sequence comes from Hecatera dysodea, assembly GCA_905332915.2. Classification (NCBI taxonomy): domain Eukaryota; kingdom Metazoa; phylum Arthropoda; class Insecta; order Lepidoptera; family Noctuidae; genus Hecatera; species Hecatera dysodea. Next base: position 13,761,203 of record HG995309.1, on the reverse strand, counting down.
CTGGAACGCAGAGGTTTTCGCATTTGGAGGAACACGGATGGGTTTTAGTCAGTAAGAGTCTGACACTCCCTTCCGCTCCGCCCAGAGCGGAGGGAGTCATTTGATGATTTCCCATGCATAAAAAAAGGATGTCCTATCGAGGTTTCATCGTTGACCCATAAAAAAATTGACTGGTTATCAAGACTATCAAATGATTCTAGCCAAAAATCATATTCTAATAACTATTGACAGTTACCTGAACACGAGTTTCATGTCTTTCAGACACTATATAGTTTATTTCATCTGTACTCTTTAGAAAAACTCATTTCCAACTATAAGTGGTGCATGATTTTTTATCAGTATATACGAACGGCAGCCATTTCTCCGCCAAGTGCAGTTAAGTGGCAGTCGGATGTAATATATGCCGTGTTAAGGGGTAGCTTCCTAAGAGCACTTATTGAAGCATCATCAGTCAATATTGAGTTTGTTTGAGAACTCTGCAATGGTCTGGTATTTATTCTAGATTCGCATGCCGTGATATGCGCTTGACGCTTCTGAAGTAAGTGGAAGGAAGATAAATATCGCTCGGCTCGATATTTGTATAGAATTATTTTTGCTTGGGCTTGGCGTTTTAAACCTCATTTGCTAAGGCCGCGTTATCTGCAAGTAACTCGCATGCTAGTTTATTAACATCGCCGAGCACAATTTAGCAATTAATCATAGTTAATTTTAAAGCTTTTTCACGCGTCTTTCTTCTAGATTTTGTCATTGTTGAAATTTATTTATTTTGGCCAACCAACAACTGTATATACTCATACAATTACTATACAAATGTTCTATTAACTAAGGTTAGTATTACAGTTTATTATAGGTTATCAATTTGGAATGGCAACATCTGAGTCAGCCCTATTACTCCAACTGTAGACAAAAAGAAAGTCACATGTGGCAGCCCTGCAAGCTCCTCAACTCAGCTAAACATGAGTAACGACACGTTTTGTAATTCTATTATCTCGCAAAAATACATTAAGCACATCCAGGAGTCTGTATCTCCTGGTAGTTACAATCAAGTAGTCTCTAAGTTAAGACTGAAAATGTTATTTGTGGGCAAGCGTGCACCATCGAAAAACACATCATCGCTTATCGTCAGTTGAGACAGTAGTCCGACGCGAGCTGATGATTTTTTTTTAACAAGCTATATTGTCCCACATCTACCCCCCCCCATAGCCTTCCACTCTTCCCAGTGTGTTGTCTTCTCCAACCAATCCATCATGAACGCTTCCAAGTCGTCTAGCCAACGATATACATTAAAAAAAAATATCCCAGACCTCTGAAAAATCTGAATCATACTAAGCTAATTCTAAAGCTTACAACTAAAGTTATTGCTTGCCCTAGATACAAAAAAAAAGCCACAGCTGTTATTGGAAGTGGCAGCCCTGCAAGCCCCTCATCTCAGCGACACATGAGTAACGAAACGTTTTGTTGTTCCGTCGTCTGGCCATCGTCTCGCTGGCGTCTGCACCAAGGTCAAGTGACTCAGTCTTGTTTAACGACAACTAATAGATTCGGTGAGAAGTTTAAGTTAACACTGACACCCATATGCGGCTTTTTTAGTCTCATTAATAATAAGGTTCAATGGTTTTCTATTATGACTGAGTTTTCGAAAGTTCAACATTGAGAAGAGGAGAATAGAATCTATTTTTGTCAGCTGTATATTTTCTCTAGTGTGGTAGTACCTATTATCTCATCATCATTACAACTAGCTAGTAAAAAGCTGTGATATTTTTGAAGTGAGTAATGATTTCCGAGCGCATCAATGCCGCCACAAAAAACCCTATTATTATAGCTAACCTAAATGTCCCACTGCTGGGCAAAAGCCTCCCTCCACTCCCTCCACTTTTCCCGATCCTGTGCCACATCCTGCCAATTCCCAAGGAAGATATCCAAGTCGTCCCGCCATCTCCTTCTTGGTCTGCCGCGGCCCCGTCTCGAGAACTCAGGGCACCAATTTTGTTTTATAGGCCCACCGCTCAATGGGCATACGGCAGACATGTCCTAACGAAACAAATTTGTACGAAAACAAAAAGAACCGCTATGCCATCTGTCCCGCCAACAGCGAACTACTTACGAAATCTTACATCGCGGTATCAGAGTTTTCCCTGTGATTAGAACATGTACAAGCCCGGCTATCATATGATTTGACCAGTACAATTGTATGGACTTCAAAAGAGACTGATCTCTGAGTTTGTTTCGGTGTTTCTTCTCAGGGTAGTCAGCTAGGAAACACCGGCCTCATCTAGTTTATAACGACCAAAAATATTGACGTGTAAAAGTGTTATTTACAACCTACTTACAAAATAAATATCATTTATCGACTATAGGGTAGTTGCCGACCGGACACAAGAACTGTCCGGTCGGAGGATCCTACCTTTTTAATGGAGGTTTGCGGGACTTTACTCTCTGCATACATCAGTATGGAAAATACTAATGTTCGTTTGATAACTGATATCGTCCAACATGCCTATAATATAGTATGTGTTCGATATGATTGAATTTGTAAGACCGTTGTTATCTTGCCGAATATTTAGAACCACCATATCACTACATAGTATAAAACAAAGCTACTTCCGGAAATCTGTCTGTCCCTATATAAGCTTAGATCTCTAAAACTACGCAACGGATTTTGATGCGGTTTCTTTTTAATAGATAGAGTGATCTAAGAGGAAGGTTTATATGTATAATACATGTACAATATTGTAGAGATTTAGTATTGCAGCCGTGTGAAGCCGGGGTGGGTCGCTAGTATTTTATAAATGGAAAATATCCAGCAGATGTGCAATGTAATGATAATACGTCATTATTTATTTAAATGGGAGGTGACCTTCTGACCTATCCTTTTTAGTCGCAAACTTAAAAGTAGTAACAGTTATGTTGATTTTATGTTAAATGACAAAGAACTGCTTCTGTAGCGTACTGTGAGTGTAGTATGAGGAATTCAGATTGTCAAATGTAAAGCTTTAAATAGGTAGGTACTGTGGATTGAGTACTGTTAGATTTATTACTAAGTGTAAACATACTAATTTTCTTATTTTCATTAAAAAAAAAGTTGCCACACTCTAGGAATTTCTCCTGTGTCCTGGGTGCGTTTACAAACATACCATGTCACATACACAAACAGCCAGACCCGGAAAAACTATCTGTAGGCCATACAAGCTTGTATTTGTTCCGTGCGCGAATCGAACCCACGACACGTAGCGCAGCTGCCAATCGCTCAACCACTGCGCCAACCGTATAGTCATCATCATTGTAATTGTTCAACGATGAATTGAACGATGCTTCTGATGTAGTTTTTTTCCTAGTATTTTAATGCCTGAAGGCCAAAATGTGCCTAATGATTTTTTTTTTAAAATTTTGATATTGTTTCTTTACTATATAGCAGCTACAGAACACAATCCTTAAATATGACCACACACTTTTGGAACATCCTGTATTGTCTCGAATTGCAAACGTACCGTATTTAGACTTCAGAAAAGAGTAAGACTTACAGTCAACGTTTTCATATTGTAGGTGGACGTGTACACTTTTATTTTTAGAACGAAAAATTCGCCAATAAATTTAACAATTCAATAACCTTTGGCTTACATATTTCAGTATTAATCCGTGACGTCATCGCATTGTTTGGCATACCCCCCACATAATTTCAACATTCTTTATTCAAAAAACATCTCACGCAGTCAAATGAGTCACAGATTAAACATCACAGATGCGCAGGAGTGCTCAACGGAAATACCTAATCTTTGCATTAGTCTATCGCGGTTTTGCACTTAACACGTGTGGTATTGGCAGGAATGTTTTTTGAAAATAATCGCGTTCCGGTCTGTAATGTGGGATAGAGATGTTGCTGAAATATTATGTCGAAAATACTTTGCTGTCTGGCGTTTAAGGAATGAGTTATGTTGCGAATTCACACTTGTAAGAGGTTATACAGGCTGATTTTTATCACTTTCCTTAGTCTTTTGTGAGTGTTCATTTTGGATAGGTATATTGTCTTTGATTGATCTCTGATGCCTGGAAAAATTATTGGGTAGCGAAATAAAAAATCGGGCAGTATGATTTCTGGGCACACCGAAACACAATGTTATTAAAACGGTGTCAGAATTTTTCTTTTTCGTTCGCGATATCTTTAACGCTTATATGTAACTAGCACTTCGACCGCGACTTCCTCTGTGCAGATTTAGTACAAACAATTTCTACCCGTGTTTTACCCCCGCGGATCTTACCCTATAAGGAACCTACCTGCCAAATTTAAGTTCGTAGGTGTTATCGTTTCTGAGATTTCGTGATTAATCAGTGAGTGGTATTTCGCTTTTATATTCATATGTCTAAACGTCCTGACTTTTTCGATTATTACCGATTAAGTTAGTACGATCGAGTATATTTGAAAACTCGCACTTAGGACATTGGACTTATTATGCACCCACCACTGTCTCAATTTAGATTAAACGCAGCTGAAATTCAATAATAGATACTAATACCCGCTTTCATTAACACTGGGTAACACCTTTTTCACTAAATATGAAATCATTTGAATTGTCTATTATATTATAAAGAGGAAAGATTTGATTACCTATTTGTTTGTATAGAAGAGGCTCCGAAACTATAGAACGGATTTGAAAAACTCTTTCACTGTTGGGATGCTACACTATCTCCAGTGAACATAGGCTATATTTTATCCCCATATTCAGTGAAACCGCGGGGCACTGCTAATTTGAAATAAATACTTTGAATTTTGGAATCTTAAAATTTATTTACCTATGAACTACTAGGAGCCATACTCTTTGTTCTGGATGGAAGTAGACATCCTACGATGAGTTAATAGAAACTGGAATGTGGTAGGTGCTATTGTACTGCGAGTCTAGAAGTAATTGACTAAAATGTGCCATTGGGTTGCTTGTAGGCGCAAGTTGAGTGACCTTTCAACCACACAGATAGTAAAGTAAAAAATTAAAGGTACCCGCGGTTTAACCCGCGTAGTTCCCGTTCCCGTGGGAATATGGGGATAAAATATAGCCTATGTTACTCAGGGTGAATGTAGCTTTCTAATGGTGAAAGAATTTTGAAATCGGTCTAGCACTTTTTGAGTTTATTCGTTACATACAAAAATCCAAAAATACAAATATTTCCACTTTATAATATTAATTTAGGATAGATGAAACTTCGTCATCGGCAGATTTAATACTTGTAGAAAAAACCCTGTTTTAACTAGGCATACAGTAATCCTTTTTTAGGTATTGGGAATCACCAAATGACTTCTTCCGCTCTGCGGGCTTACCATGACGTCTTAAAACGTGAGTCTTCCGAGCGGGAAAAAGGGATGGAGCTATATAGAGTGTATAACTCTATCCCTCTTTCTCGCTCGGACGACTCACGTTTTAACACCTCATGGTACGCCCGCTGGGCAGGGCCTATGAGAATGTCAGACTCTAACTGACTGAAACCCACCCGTGTTCCTCCTAATGCCCTTTGCTTTCCAAGGCCACGGTAACTTTTTCGAAGAAATTCCGCAACCATAGACATAACCCAAAATCTAGTGTTAAAGGGTTCCTTGGCTATTTTAAGGAAGACAAACGAAACCCATTTCATCCTGTCCGTCTTGCCATCTTTTCATCAATCCTGATGAAACTTGAATGTTCTGCCCGATCCAATAGCGGCCATTTTGCATTCATCAATGCTGACATACTTAATCTTCTTCATGTCATGTGACTGGCTGATGTCTGATGACTTTGCATCTATTGTTATATTGTTTACGCCTAGAAGGCTTACACAAGGCGGATCGATATTCCCCCATTTCTAAAAATATGACGGCAGCGGTCAAACTATAAATCTTTACCCTACATTACAAGATAAAAGGTCAAATTCAAACAAAGAACCGTTGGAAACAGGCGCGAAAATCAAAAAACAGAACCATAGATTATAAACAGCGTATCTGTCATCATTAGCGGGAATAGACGCGTGCGCAAGCAAGCGTTGATCATTAAAATGTTAGTACGTTAGTCAGTTGTACGTATTGTTAGTAAACGATTAATTATATGGTAATGTGTTTTTGTTTTTTGTAAAAGTTTTATTTATAACGATATACCTATAGTTTTAATTTAAGTTAACAATGATTTTCCTTCAGAAATCAAGAGATTAAGGGTCTCAAAACTCGATAAAATCAAAACAAATTAAAGATTAATATATATTATACTACTAGCTGCTGCCCGCGACTTCGTCCCCGTGGAATCCCCGATTTTAAAACATTCTTTATCGCTGCTCCGCTCCTATTGGCTTAAGCGTGATGATGTATAGCCTAAAGCCTTCCTCGATAAATGGTCTATTCAACCCAAAAAGAATTTTTCAATTCGAACCAGTAGTTCCTGAGATTAGCGCGTTCAAACAAACAAACAAACTCTTCAGCTTTATAATATTAGTATAGATAAAGGGGAAGGATTTTGTTTTATTGTTGTTTGTACCGAATAAGCTCCGGAACTTCTGAACCGATTTCAATCATTTTTTAATTATATAACCGATTTCACCAATGGAACGCTACATTATCAACGAGTAAAATAGGCTATATTTTATCTGCGTATTCCTACGGAAACGGGAACTAGGTAGATGAAACCGCGTAGCACTGCTAAAATTAATTCTGTCTGTCTGTTTGCGTCGTCGTCTATCACCTCTTCAACTGAACCGATTTAGACAAAGCTAGCCACATAACTCGAAGAACCTATCCTTAATTATTTTCTAACATTATCTACTTTTCATGCCGAGAGAAGTGTCAACCACCTTAGCTGAACTAGTTGTTAGTGAACTGGACCTGAGATCAAAACATGTATACAGTATGTTAAATAACAGAGGGCGTTCCCTTAAACTCGTTAATCTATATCATTAATAGATTAAAATTAAAATATCAGCATAGAAAAATAAGCATAAAATAATCCTTAAAATAATTAACAGACAATAAATTCGAAACATCCTGTTTAAAGTTAAAATAGTAGCGCGGAATATTACATGTACGTAGTAGCAATGCTCAAACCGGCAAGTACGCGTGTACAGAGTGTTTCTATTTAACATTTTTAGTGAATATTTTAAAATTAAAAAAAAAAAAATTCGAATAGTATTTTTTTTTATCATATATGGCTGCTATGCTATTGCGGGTTAACGGGAACGCCCTCTGTTAGTGAACATACTGTATGTAACAGACACTACAAAGCAAACTTATACCTACCTATAATTAAACCAACAACCAATTAACACCACCAACACTTACAATCACAGCAAACGTACCAAAAACGTAACAATACGCGTTACGTTCTAACTGTACTGTGACGTAATCAATTGTCATGCATACCGCGCCCTCTGCCGGTGCCAAGCGGCGTGTCATAATTATATGACGCTGATTTATTGGAAATTGTCTTTGGTTCCATAGTTGTGGGTAGTTTGTGGAACAAGCTCATGGTAACTGTTGACACGTTGGCACAGTAGTTTGATCACGAGGTTATGGCCTCGACTTTCTGAAGTTTTTATATACTTCGTTAGATTATAATTTGTCTTGAGAGATTGCAAACTTTCGATAAATTGTCAACTGAACATTTGGAATAGTTCTTTACGCACTAAAATTTGATAGGCTCTCGAATTGTAGAATAGCATGTACGGAAACATTAAGTATTACAATTTCAAAATTAAAACGTGGACGACGATTTCTGTCTGCAGGATTAAAAAAAAAAAACAGACCTATCCGGGTCGAGGAGCCCTAAGTTCCCTGTGCCCGTTGTTCCTCTACTAAGCTAGGCCAGAAAATAGGCTAGGCTAGGGCAGCGGTCTCTCCCTGGAAATCTCGCAGAAAATGTATGACTCGCCTCATCACTAATCAAAGTGTAAACGGGGCCTTAATGTGTGCTAACTTTTGAATGAAATTAAATAAAATAAAAATGTATATTCAAATTTACTTTTATTTATTTAATCTATACTAATCTATACTAATATTATAAAGCTGAAGAGTTTGTTTGTTTGAACGCGCTAATCTCAGGAACTGCTGGTTCGAATTGAAAAATTCTTTTTGGGTTGAATAGACCATTTATCGAGGAAGGCTTTAGGCTATATATCATCACGCGTAAACCAATAGGAGCGGAGCAGCGATAAAGAATGTTTTAAAATCGGGGATTCCACGGGGACGAAGTCGCGGGCAGCAGCTAGTTACCTATAAAGTAGGATCATTTGCGGCTGTTTGTACTACACACTACATATATATACCTAATGTTTCGGTGTCTTTATGTAGTGTGTATGACGAAAATAAAAAGGCTATAGGTACTATTGCTGGGAAAATCGATTTTAACGCGAGCATTGTTACTGGCAAATGCTAATAACCATGTTTTTAATAAAACACAGATATATTATAGAGAGCAGTGGTGGGCAATTGTAGGTCACGGGTTCAAAACCAGCCAAGCGCATTACTTTGTGTAATTCATTTCATCACCACTGCTCTCTAAACAGTGAAGGAAAACATCGTGCGGAAACCGGCATGTCAAAAAAAAAAAACGAAGACATGTGATATTCACCAACTCGCACTGGGCCCGCGTGGTGGATTACGGCCCTTTCCCTCTCCTAGAGAGGAGGCCTGTGTCCCAGCAGTAGGAACATTAAAAAGGCTGATTATACTATAATAATTTTCTACGTTCTATGAAATTCAAGCTTAGAGCTTATTGCTGTTTCACAACTAAAAACTAATAGAAACATAATTCATACACATTTCATGACGCACGTACATAACACAATTTTCATGAAAACGGTAAATGTGTCAACGACCTCGTACAGGGAAATGCTGAAAACCCTGAAATAGACTGAAACGCTTGTGAAAATGATGTGTTTACTGTCTAAATCTAGCTGGTATACTCTATCCTATCTTGTATGTAACTACTCAACTCTGGGTAAAATCGTGTTGGCAGCATATCTATACTAATATAATATTATAAAGCTGAAGAGTTTGTTTGTTTGTTTGTTTGAACACGCTAATCTCAGGAACTACTGGTTCGAATTGAAAAGTTATTTTTGGGTTGAATAGACCATTTATCGAGGAAGGCTTTAGGCTATATATCATCACGCTTAAGTCAACAGGAGCGGAGCAGCGATAAAGAATGTTTTAAAATCGGGGATTCCATGGGGACGAAGTCGCGGGCAGCAGCTAGTACTGTGATAAAATGTAACTTCCATTCCTTCCACTGACATCGTTTGTGAAAATATTGTCAAAATCGGTCCATTAATTTCGGAGCGTATATTTGGTACAAACAAATTAAAAATATTTCCTCTTTAGAATATTAGGATAAATTGATCGCATGACATTTCAAAGGCGTTTGTCGATTCCATAAATTTTTGACGTTTTGGCAATTGTCTTTGCCCAGCTTCCTCAGACAGAATGTCACTTGCTTACCCTATGGAAACATTTCACAATTCTCTTGAACAAGACCAAAAACTGTAAATAACTACTTTTAATCCCGAAACATATGCCTTAATCATTTTAAAGCAAAACATGCAAATGTTCCCAGTTGAAATTTCAATACTGTTACAACTGCTATCCCATTTAGCTGATCCGTGCGCCATGTAGGCTTATCAACAATAGTCTTTAATCGCTCGCCATGTTCGCTTTTAGTATCGCCTCCTCGTAGGGTTGCCTAACGTTTGGAAAAAGCTGCAGACAAAGGTTTAGCTTTATGGAAGGGTGTCCTGCCAAATAAAAAGTTGAAGGGAAGCGGGCTTGTTACGTATTACATTTTCGATTCGATTTTCATTGATAATTAATACATTACTGAGTCATTAAGATTGCTATCGTCAGTGATACTGTAAAACCGCGTCACTAGTTTTACCCATAAGGCCTAACTTGGAATAAAATCTATACTAGGTATCTATTCCTATATTATAAAGCTGAAGAGTTTCTTTGTTTGGTTGAATGCGCTAATTTCAGGAACTACTAATAGTGTTGGATAGCCGAATTGTCGAAGACAGCGAGAAACAAGTCGCGGGGTCGCGGGCACAGCTAGTAACAGTGAAAATAAGGCCTGATGGAAAAACCTAGTTACACGGTATTGCTTTGATAGTTGAGTTCGATACAACAAGTTTTCGTCTTCTTTGTGTTGACGCAATGTTTTCACTAACTTCCTTTTATTTATTATTTATACCACAGGAATAAGAAGTATGATATTATAAAGCTGGAGAGTTTTTTGTTTGTTTGGTTGAACGCGCTAATCTCAGGGAACTATTGGTTCCAATTTTTTTTAACGCGTAGACCTTTTATCGATTAAGGCTATAGACTATGTAAGATTACGCTACGCCGAATAAGAGCAGAGCATCGATGAAAAATTGTGCAAAAACGGTATTTTTTTCTCTCTTATGTGACAGGATGATATTACACGAGTCAGCTAATATAGCTTATGTCAGCCGGGGATATTGTAGCTTCCCAACAGTGAAAGAATTTTTCAAATCAGTTCAATAGTTTCGGTGCCTATTCAATGCAAAAAACTAAGAATAAAATCTTTCCTCTTTGTAATATAAGCATAGATAAAATTCATAGTTAATTAAGGTTCAGTTGATGATTTTAAGACAAAAACCAAAAAAATCCTCGCTGCCGTTTCACTTTCCAAAGCTGGCAACCTTAACTGATTTTCAGCCTATCTTAACACAGCCTTCCTAAGGCTCTATTGTGCCTAAACCTAATCCGTATCGAGTATCCTAAGCCTAGATTATAACGCTTCGATATTGGATAAGAAAGCTTGTATTTCAAACAAATTCCCGTTTTACGTTCAATTTAGAGTTTAGAGCCGTTTGGTATTTGATAAATGGTCGATAGCTTCGCTACTTAAGTGGCTTAAGACTTTCGGATAGGCTGTGACATTTTAGAAATTTTAGTCTTCAAGGGATGATCCGATATTTATTCAAAGTTTTGTATTTCTATTTCGAATTTTGATGTAAAGTTAGAACTAAAACAGGCAAAGAACTACTTTATCTATACTAATATATTAAGCTGAAGAGTTTGTTTGTTTGTTTGCTTGTTTGAACGTGTTAACCTCAGGAAATACTGGTTTACCGATTGATGATGAAAAGTCCTTTCAGTGTTAGATAGCCCATTTATCGAGGAAGGCTATATATTATCACGCTCAGACCACGCTCTGATCGTGCCTTAGTTAATAGCCTTCGTTATAATATATAATGTTGTAAAAACGGGGATATTCTTCTTTCTCTTATGTGACGGAGACAAAGTTGCGCGGACCAGCTAGTTTAGAATAGATTAGATATTTTCTTTAATCAAGTACCCAAGTTGCAAAAACTTAACAAAACTTACGACCAAGTTGGTAAGCACTGACACCATACAAAATAAAAATAAATAACACATCTAACAAATAATATTGAACACTTAAAGTTTGAATAAGCTATTTGATCACAATAATATTATAGGTTATGGATCTTTAAACTAGTCGTCGATTCTTCTCCTGTCACTATAATTTATATTTTATGGTCATAGCACCTCATCTTATTTTCCATACATCTCCATAAGAAGTCAACTCGGTAGTGACATCATTTCTGGATTCCTAGTCCGATTTAATAATTTCACAATGTACTGACATGATAACATTGATGATAACGATTTTCAAAAGTACAAAATACATATAAAGGATTCGGAAGCTCAATCCCATATGGAATTGCTCCAAAAATACCACCATACGTAACCCATATCCATAACTTTTACACTTTTCATCCTGAATATGAATAACCATAGCATAGTATAAGCATAGCATAATCAGCCTTGTAACGTCCCCACTGCTGGGACACAGGCCTCCTCTCTAGGAGAGAATGGGCCGTAATCCACCACGCGGGCCCAGTCCGGGTTAGTGAATGTCACACGTCTACGAATTTTTGGTTCTAGGACATGCCGGTTTCCTCACGATGTTTTCCTTCACCGTTTTGAGAGCAGTGATGATGAAGTTAATTACACAAAGTAACGCGTCCGCGACCTACAATTCGTAAGTCGGGGCCGTTACGACTCGGCCACCACTGCTCTCATAACATGAGATAATATGGATAAGGGTGAATTTCAACAAGTGATTTTTATATGTCATTTCGGTGGGATTTTTTAATTTCAATGCTATCTACATATTTTTAGTGACAAATAAAACTTTAGCCTATTTTATAACATTGTGCGTGAGTGGACATCAAATTTCATCAAAACTTACATAAATATTTAAGGATGAATTTTTAAGAGTCCACTGAAATGAAAAGTGTCTACCGAAATGATAAAAATGACCACCGAAATGATAAACTGTGCACCGGAATGAAATAAATCCACCGATATGATACAGCTAAGAACAACCGTGCCGGGCAGCCAGGGTTCCGTACTTTGTTAGGTTTGATTTCCACAAATTTTAGATAAACACTGAGACAGGACTGTAGACAGTTATTTTAATATCATCATTAATATATAGATATTACAATTACTATTACATATATCATTCTTTGAGGTTACAATAACCTCAAAGAATGATATTATTGTAATATTTATTATGATATGAATGAATTGTTTCTTCACTTAAATAACCTTTGGTAATTTTTCTGGTTGTTGTTGTGTGAAAATGTTGGAAAACTTTATCGTAAATGCTGGTAACCATAAATAAATATTTTTGTTTGTTTATGAACTAATACTAATTTACTTGATATATTTTCAAAAGAGTGAACGAAGCGCGATAAGAAAGCTTAAAGTTTCTGATTAATATGATGGCTGCATTTGTAAGTTATGCCATTAATAGTAATACATAATGTGTACCCGTTGCACTAAGAGAAAAATGCTAGGTATAATTTAGTTAAATTGGTAACGAAACGAGAATAGTGTTTCTACAGGTATATAAGTAAAACTTCTAAAATTAAATCAACTCTTATATTTTATACTGGGAGCTACTACCCGATAATATCACCGTGGACTCGACAATATACTGTCATCAGCTTGACCGACTCCGTACAGAAATCAACAAAAAGCGCCGTGAACAAACAAAGATATACCTACTTCCTTCACGACAACGCTCGGCCGCACATAGCCAAAGTCGTTCGTCAGAGCTATTGGATTTTGAATGGGAGCTACTGCCACATCCACCTTACTCTCCCGATCTAGCGCCAACGGATTTTCATTTGTTACGCTCTCTCAGTAATCATATACAGGACAAAAAATTTGATGATAGAGCATAGTTAACAGATTTCCTCGAAAGCTTTTTTGCCTCACGGCTCCCAAGTTTTTACGCTGAGGGTATCCATGCTTTACCTAATCGCTGGAAATGGGTTGTAGATAACAACGGTGCCTACTATAAAGACAAGTAATTATAAATTAAAAATATAATTTAAAATTGTTTTGTTTATTTGCAACGCTCATTACTTTCCTACCAACCCAATATATACATGTAGGTACTAGCTACATAGAAATATGAGTATATTATATATCTTTAATCTTAAACACAAATATTACACAACAAATACACCCGAATAATCTAATATACACTTACTTACATTACAAAACTATGACTTTATATTTGATAAAGGATCTCTAAGACTTTATGGTTTTATCATTTCGGAGATACATTTCATTCCGGTGGACTGTGACACCGAAATGAAACTATTTTTGTCCCCATGTTACTGAAATGATAAACTTACTTTTTTGGCGGAAAAACCGCAAGCTTTGGGACCGCTGCGTTCGCGCCGAGAGCTTGAGCCGGACTGATCCGAAGTGAGGAAAGGTGAGAGGGGCGTAACAACGCAATGTTGACATGGATAATCTACTAAAACTTACTGTCCTCTGAAATGATAACTTTTTTCCAGACAAAAGTTGACTGCCTGTCAAATCCATGAGAAAGAAGATAAACAAACAAAAATAGTTTTATTTGATCGAATATATTATAATTTAATGATAAGAGAATTGATTTAAATCCATATTATGAATCTATTGGCAGGGGAAGGTATTTTATGAGCGGAATTGGGTTCAGGACAGGCCACCGTGATGATAAAATAACACTTTGTAATTTTTTTTTTTGGTATATTAGAGGGTAGAAATCAATGATTTTTTTTGCCAAGGTAGAGAAGTACTTACGTTGTTGAGAAAAAATATATAAAATAAAAAACCAGCACATTGCACTACCGTTCTCAGGTTTGCCGTGTATTTTTTTTGCTTGCGCAATTCACCCATAACCATTTTCAGGACAAAAAGTGCTCCACTGTAATACATTTTGGACTTTTATGAAAAGTTGTCACTAACCGAATGTAACATGTCTAGAACTTCTTAATCTGCGTCGCCTTAGGCACCATGTTTGTCACCAATAAAACAAGCTTCCTCATTCTACGCCAAAACCACTCTATACTTCATTAAGGCCCACCAAATTATTCAAACATCCTGAATCAGGTCCCTGACTACCTCATTTACAATCGCTTTACTCTTGTTATTATTTAAATGAACACCTTTTGCAGTCCCAATTGTAAAGCAGAGTGTTTAAACCAACTGAGGACCTTGCTATTGCACTTGGCTTTGAATAAATAAACCCGGTCAAGACAGGACAGTACATTTCTATTATGTTCTGGTGCGTCTGCGCAAGATAATAGAGCAGAAGGCTCATTTCTGTGCCTTGCATGTTACTTTCTGAAAAGGATGCACTTGATCTCATGTATTTTTTAACCGACTTCTAAAAAAGGAGGAGGTTCTCAATTCGGATGTTTGTATTTTTTTTTTAATGTTTGCACGCCTAACTCCGTCCCATGGGATAGCCGAAATCGCATGTTTGATTATTTTTCACCAATTTATACCACGTACGCTGTGATGGGTATGTTTAGCTGGGAGTGAACCACTAAAAAGTGAAAAATAAAAAAACTTTTTACAAAAAATAAAACCGACTTCTAAACAAAAAAAGTCGGTGTGTTCAACAACAAAAAAGCAACCAAAAACACCGAGTTCCGAAATTAAAGTTATTTTATACTTTTTGGTTTTTTTGTTTAGAAGTCGGTTTTATTTTTTGTAAAAAGTTTTTTGTGTGTTAAAGTTGGCACATATACCTGCCGTGCTGTTTTGTAACAATGTCATAGTGAAAACTTAGGTAGTGCCATTCCTCCTTGATTCAACGAACTGATAGCTCACTTCTTGTTCACTTTATCAGTTTTCACGGTGCGATATTTAATGAATAGCGACTCAGTTAATAAAACAACATAAGATACAAAAACCTTTTTTTTGTAAGTTGTGAATACAGCCAAAGCTATGGAAGTGCGAACACAGACGTCACCATGCAACAGAAGAAGACGCCCCGGGCGTCGGGAAACGCAGGGCGATTCCCGGCCACCGTAGGCGCGGGCCTGCGGACGGTGAGCTATGGGTGGCTCGCCATCCGATAGCAACCAGGCCCGAGTCGACGGCGCGTCGTGTTCCACGCGCGCCTCATAGAGCCGTCAGCAACGATGACGGGGCCCCATAGGGTCAGTGCCTGCTAGGGCTGCAGAATTTGTTCGAAAGAGTCACAACGGAAAAAAAGGCGTCACCATGCTTAAAAGGAGGCTCCAATCATAAACGAATGTAAACTAGTTGGTACAGGTTCTTTTTTTTAATATTTATAAACGAAAACTTTTGTTTTTACCAGAAGTATTATTATTGTGAGGTTCGCTTCTAATCACTCTATCACTCGAAGAAAAGTGTATAGAAGTAACCTAGGTATTCACACTTAACTTAAAAACATACACAGACCTAGGTCAGGGAATTCTACTCCTTAGCTGAACGCACAAATCCAATCAAACAACACTACACAAATCAGAATAATAAATTTTAGTAGCTTTGTGTGTGTGTGTGTTGTGCATGCCAGTTCGGCGACAATTTTTTCTTTTCTTTGCATATTCGCGTGTCTTGCCATTAAGCATAAGCATAATCAGCCATTTAACGTTCCCACTGCTAGGACTCGAGCCTCCTCTCTAGGAGAGAGAATGGGCCGTAATCCACTACGCGGGCCCAGTGCGGGTTGGTGAATGTCACATGACTTCGAATTTTTGGTTCTAGGACATGCCGCTTTCCTGACGATGTTTTCCTTCACCGTTTTGAGAGCAGTGGTGATGGAATTAAATCCACAAAGTAATGCGCTTGTCTGGGTTTGAACCCGCGACTGATAACACGTAAGTCGGGGCCATTACTACTCGGCCACCACTGCTCTTCCTTTACTTTCCTTTTACTGTCTTGCCATTGTACTTCTGTATTTCATGGTTGTATAAGTAAATGTACTAAATCAGGTAACTTGAAACTAGAAAGTTATTGGAAACTGATTATTATTATCGAATAAACGGTAAAATGCGTGTTTTATTATTAAACTGACTAGGTAGGTACACGGAATCATAAAATAAAACATAACGGATTTTAAACATGATATACCATTAAATGCGTAATCTTATCACTGTCCATTAATAGACTTGTATTGTATATCAAATGTGTTCAGAAATATATGGTGGAAAAATATCTGTTGACGATCTATGCAATAGTATAGTTGACAAAAAAACTATTTATTCCGTCAGTCAGATTATCGAAAAATATTGGACACGTATTTTTGCTTTAACAAACCTTTACAAATACAAAAGTTGATCAAAAGCATCAACGCTCAGGAGTGGGGGTATGTGCCGTCACGTCGTGGTAAAAATTGTAGTGAGTAGTGACGTCACCCGAGTATTCAACGCACTGTATCGTCTTCATTTTTTATTTACGTGAAAAAAGAACAAGTACATATCCCCTTTGAAAATGAAAACAAAATATCTAGTTTTAATTTCCGCGAATATTAGTGGGTTGCAGGTATGCACCTCCCTCCCGCCCGCTATATTATGCACATGCAAGGTTGCTAGGCAAATGCAAGGATTTTAAGCACATGCAGGAAGGCAATGCAAAACCCAACACCATTACCGACACGTGTTTCGCCTCTCCACGAGGCATCCTCAGGGGACGTGTTGACTCGCTGACCGTTGAGTTGCGACTGAGCATTTAGTTTTTTTTTTTTTTTTTTTTTTTTTTGAATGGACTACTCGCAGTTCAGCACATTGAGGCTGGTTACTGCTCAACCGGGCAATCCCGTGGTTGCCTTAGATTCTAAGGCCCCCAGCCGGGGCTTAAAACTACTTAAAAACTAAATGGCCGCTCGCTAAGGGCATCCCCTGTGGGACACGGGCCTCGGCTTAGCGGGGTCATTGAGGGGGGCAGCAAGGGACAGGCTGGGTCTGGTTGATATTATTTAGGGGATTTAACGCTAATGGCTCAGCAGCGCGGGCTGGCTCGTTAGGCAAAAGTCGGGGAGGGTTTTGACGGGGGCGTCGCGATGGACCTCGTCGGCGAGGTCGGAATACGGAACGCGTTCTGGGTTTATTTTTCCTAAGAGTGCTGGTTTCCCTACTACTCTCTTGGGTCAGGGTGATGGGGTCATCGGGCTCAACAAGAGTATGCCGCGGTCGGCGGATCTTGCTGATCTGGGAGGGGGTGTATCGGGTGGCCGATACGATAAGGGGGTTTTGGTGCTTTTCAGCGGACTCTATGAAACGCTTGGAAATACGTTTCATGAATTGTTTGATGGTGGGGATACGGAGGTCGACATGGAGACGCTCATTTCTAACGTACCACGGGGCTCCCGTAGCCTTTCGGAGAAAACGGTTTTGGATGACCTGCAACCTATGGATTTGGCGGGGCTTAGCGTGTGCGAAGGCTACACACGCGTAAGTCATTATTGGACGTATGCACGTGGTGAAAATGCGTAGTTTGCCTTTCAGGGATAACTTGCTGCGTGCGTTCAGCATGTAATGAAGCCTACTGAGAGCGAATGCGGCACGATTGCGCACCGTCTTAATGTGCTCTCTGAAAGTAAGCTTTCGATCGAGGATCACGCCTAGATATTTAGCTTGCTCAACCCAGGGGATCGGCTTGCCAAATAACGTGATCGGACTGGGACAGGGGGGGAAGAGACGAGTCTTGGGCTTGTAAAACAAGATCGCCTGACTCTTCTCTGGGTTGACTTCCACTCTCCATTTCCGGAACCAAGCGCCTAGTGCGTTTGCGGATCTCTGGAGGTGGCCGGCTATTGCCTTCTCGCTATTGCCGGAGCAATATATCGCCGTGTCGTCAGCGAACAGAGCTAGCTGTGTCTTAGAGCTAGTGGGAATATCGCTAGTAAATAGCGAGAACACTAGGGGGGAGAGAACACCGCCTTGGGGTACTCCGGCGCGAATGGGATGAGGGGACGAAAGCGCACCTTCGATTCGGTACTGAAAGGTACGGTTCGACAGATAATCTCGTAAGATGAGCACGAGACGATCCGGCACACCGAGCTGATATAGTTTGTATATCAGCCCGTTGTGCCAGACCTTGTCGAATGCTTTCGCTATATCGAAGAACAGGGCTCCCGTAACGAGACCGCGCTGGTATTTGGCGCTGATATGTTCAACGATACGGTAGACCTGTTGGACGCAAGAGTGGTTTGATCTAAAACCAAACTGCTCATTGGGGAGGAGGCTCTTAGCTTCGACAAAGTCCTTAAGACGCTTATGGATAAGCCTCTCGTAGATCTTACCTAGGACTTTGAGCAGACTGATGGGACGATAGCTGGACGGGGAGGACTTGGGTTTTCCAGGTTTGGGGATACCGATGACGGTAGCCTCTTTCCACGTCTGCGGGAACATGTTGTTGGACAGAGCGCCATTGAAGATGGCGGTCATTAACATGATCAGAGTAGCCGGGAAGAGTCGAACCACTTTATTGGTGATTCCATCGGCGCCCGGGGCTTTTCTGAGTTTGAGACGGCCGATGATCTCCTTCACCTCGTTGGGAGTGACGGGGGGGAGGGGATCATCGGGGTCCTCTATTGGTGGGAGGGAGGCTCTACGTTCGACTTCGGCATTCACCATATCGAGATGAGCCTTGTCTACTGGTTGGGAGCTGGGAGAGCATTGGGACTCTAGACTGTCGGCCAGGCATTCGGCTTTGTCCTCGTCATCGAAGGCGACGGTGTTGTCGGGACGCGTGAGCGGAGGCATAGAGGCAACCTCAGAGGCGCGTAGTTTCCTCTGAAGTTCCCAGAATGCCTGATGGGTAGGTTCGAGGTCGCCCAACAACTTATCCCAGCGACTTTCACGCAGTTCAGCGATGCTGTTACTTACTTTACGCTGTAAGTAGCGCATGTGAACCTTGTTGGCTTCGCAGGGAAAGGCGCTGTAGGCACGGACTGCCGCGTTCTTTTCAGTCACGAGCTCACGTACCTCGTCCGGGAGTTTCCAGTGGTGATCGCTCACCACCGGAGACTCCTTAGAACATTCGTTCAGGACAGATTGCACGTGATCCGTGAGTGAATTGATCGCGGCTGTCGTGTCTGCGACAGACTCGATTAGGTCGGGGATCTGGTCCAGATGGGGCGACGTGGTGACCTTCAGCTTTTCGCTTACTTGGCGCCAGTCAGTGGTCATTCTGGTGGGAGGAGGCTGGGAAGGATCCATCGGCCCTGATCTAGGAGCAAGCTCCAGGATCACGGGTCTATGGTCCGAGTTTAACTCGTCATGCGTCTCCACAGAATGTAACCGAAGGTTGACATTTTTGAGGAGGGCGATGTCGAGTACATCGGGGGAGTGGGAGGGTGAGTGCGGGTAGTGGGTGGGATGCATCGGAGCGATGACATCGAAGTTCAGGACGCTGCACAGTTCGTACACGACCTTGCCTCTCGGGTTGGTAATGCGACTGTTCCAGGAAGGATGTTTGGCGTTGAGGTCCCCCGCCAGTATGACGGAGTCGCTCAGGCCAAGAAGTTTAGTCAGGTCATCTTTCATAGCGGGAGTGTCCACGGAGTTGTTGGGTGGGACATAGGCTGAGATGATCGTAACGGGTTGGTGTCCTGTCATACCTAGCCGACAGACTGAGACCTCAAACTTATCGAGGGAGGGAGGATCCATAGGAATGCAGTAAAGGGACGCTTTGTAGTAGATAAGGGTACCTCCTAAGTGGCAGCGGGTCCTATCATTGCGAACCATGCGATAGTTGGCAATTTTGGGGTCCCGATGGGTAGGCTTTAGGAAGGTTTCTTGAATTAATAAGATGTCTAGGTGATGGTCGCGGAGGAACAAGGCGATCTCATCACGTTGGGCTCTAAGGCCATTGGCATTGAAAAACCCTATCCGGAGGGCTGTCGGTTTGAACCTACACGTTACTCTGGACTTATCCATTATGGGTCAGGGTGGTGTATTTTTGGACGTAGTGAGCAACGTCTGCGTACTCACGGAAGACTGCAGAGTGGTCTCCCCTGCAGTTTCGTAGCGACTCGGCCATGGCCTTGGCGCGGTCTGAGTAGAATGCTTGGTATGTGACCAATATAATATTATGTGACACGTCACCAATTGGGGCTGAGAGGGAGGAGGCAGGTGAGGCAGCTTGCACTGGGGCTGGGGCAGGAGCCTGGGTCACCATTGGTGGGAGTACTACGTCCATTAGGGGCGTAATGGACTGGGTGGGCTTAGGGGTAGGGGTGACTTTAGGGGCCTCCGTGGTCGTGGGGGCGGGGGGGCCAGGCCTTAATGCCGGGAAGTGGGCCTGGTGGTTGAGGGCGTTCCACGGGCTGGAACGCTGAGGCTTTAGGGAATCGGGCATCTTGTCGCTAAGTTGGGGACATTCCCTTTGCTGGCGAGCGCTTGCTCGCTTAGCTAACTTAGGGGCGGTGGCTTTAGGGGCTTTCGGACAACCACGATAGTTGGCCGTGTGGCCGGACTGGCCGCACAGAACGCAGCTGGGCGGTTCAGTGCATTGGGTCGGGTCTTTGGGGCGGGGGCAGTCTGTGGTGCCATGGTTACCCAGGCACTTAACGCATCGGGGTATCCCGAAGCAGAAGCGCTGGGAGTGCCCATAGAGCTGGCATCGATGGCATTGGCCTACGATGCCGCTTCGGCGGGGTTTGTCGATTGAGAGGCCGGAAAGGCCACAGATGTTGGAGATCGAGAAGATTGGGTGGTGTCCCTCTGTGGGCTCGCACACGACGAGTACCATATTATAGGACTCGCCCCGGCGTCGGTGCATGCGGTGCACCTCCGCTACTGGGATACTTTGCGACTGAAGGTCGCTTAGTATGTCGGCTGTAGGGATTTCGCGAGGGACGTTCTTTACCACCACGCGTGTCTGACGGTCTTCGGGGAGATTATAGGAATGGAACGGTATGTTCCTTGCGGAGAGGAGTTTATGTAACTCTCTGTAGTCCTTGGCGGACGGGACAGTTACTTTAATGCCGAGTTGGACTGCTCTGGCATTTGTGTAGTTTATCTGCCGGGCCTTGCAGGCAGTGGACACCTCTGTCCATTTGGCCTTGTCGTGAATGAACACGGGTGGCGGAGGGCGGACTTTGGGGGCTGGGGCTGGGGCCTCGACTGCCATCGGGCTGGCGGATCGGCTTGCCTGCTGGGAGGACCCAGCTGCCGAGGAGGGGCGGGATTGGGGGGCTGAAGATGGGAGGGAGGGGTGAGTGGGGGCAGCCTTTTTTGGGGCTTGCTCCTTGGAGGAGACTTTTTTCTTCCTCTTCCCCCCGGTGACGAGTTGGAAGTCGTCTTCCGAGGAGGAGGTATCTGGGGAGGAACATGGCCCTGTCAGGTCCATTTCCTCAACCTCTGGGGAGGGAGAGCGGGACTCAATTGCCTCTGAGACAATTGTTGGGGTGTCTATTACCGGTTTCTCAGTAGCGGTTTCAGCGGCGGCGCCGACTATTGTTTTGGAAACAATAGCCGGTTTCGCAGAAGTCGTGGGGGCTGGGGCGGAGTTTTGTTCTTGCCGCTTAGCGGCAAGATGTTTGCCAAGTTTGGCAGACATCTCCGGGTCCCTGCTAATTATAGCAGCAAGTTGCTTGCTATACTTCGTGACAAATTCCTTGTCCTTGAGGACGGTGTCCTTGAGGAACGCTAATAAATCAGCGTCCGTCATGGTGGGGGGGGGGGGGGGTCGGGGGATTTAGTTCCTATCTAGCATCCGGGAGCAACGTTTCCGAAACTCCCTGAGCTTCCTACTTCCTAACTCCCCGGGTGGGATATCCCGGGGATGTGTACCCTCCCTGTCGGGTGTAGACAGGGAGGTGAGTGCCTATTTTTGTGTGCCCTAAGCTTGTAAACCCACTGCCGATCTTATTGTGCAGTGGGGCCCTAGGGTCAGAAGACCGGTCCGGTGTGAAGGGGTTGAGACACCCAACCACACCGGGTGAATGCTGGAAGAGAGCGGGGTTAGACAGATGGCAGCGACTAGGGAAGCCCCCAAGGCCGCGTACCAAAGCCCTTCCGATTTGACTTAGCCCTGAAGGGGCTTAGGCCGGTGTATCGGGTCAACACCCCTTGGCTTTGTTGGCACCGTGAGGTATCCCACCAAGGACCACGAAACTGTGGATTTTCCCTGAAGGGGCACTACGTTTCACGACTATCCAAAACAGAAACAAGAAGTCGTCCACTGCCTTGAAAAAGGCGGCTTCGGATCAAAGTTGTAGTCGGCGACCACGGGTGACGTCACGACTGGAGCGTGACGAAACGAACACACACGACACTGAGCACGATAACGGGAGAGCAGCGGAGAGCGGCACGTCCGTCGCGGGCGGGCGTCGGGAGCGGAATGATGAGCATTTAGTACAAGGCACCCCCCTTTTATACACTGCCACCGTTGGTTATTGTGTACAACTACCCGCAAACATTCGCAGTAAAGGGGAAGAAACCAAATTCGTCTGGTCATTCAACAGTGCAAAATTATTGTTATTACTATGTTTAAAAATCTCTAATTGTTCCAAAACACACAGCCGGAAACCCTTATCACAAATATGTAGTATATTAAAACTATTGTTGTCGCGCAAAGAATGGCCGGTATCAATTAAATGTTTCGCGAAATTCGATTTGTCCGAATGGCCATTTCTATACGCGGCAACATGTTCCCCATACCTTATGTCAAAGTTTCGGCCCGTCTGACCCACATACACCCCGTTGCATTCATCACAGACCAACCTATACACCCCAGACTTTTTACTATTTTCTTTTTTTTTTTTTTTTTTTTTTTTTTTTTAACCAACGGTGGCAGTGTATAAAAGGGGGGTGCCTTGTACTAAATGCTCATCAATCAGACCCAGCCTGTCCCTTGCTGCCCCTCCTCAATGACCCCGCTAAGCCGAGGCCCGTGTCCCACAGGGGATGCCCTTAGCGAGCGGCCATTTAGTTTTAAGTAGTTTTAAGCCCCGGCTGGGGGCCTTAGAATCTAAGGCAACCACGGGATTGCCCGGTTGAGCAGTAACCAGCCTTAATGTGCTGAACTGCGAGTAGTCCATTCAAAAAAAAAAAAAAAAAAAAAAAAACTAAATGCTCAGTCGCAACTCAACGGTCAGCGAGTCAACACGTCCCCTGAGGATGCCTCGTGGAGAGGCGAAACACGTGTCGGTAATGGTGTTGGGTTTTGCATTGCCTTCCTGCATGTGCTTAAAATCCTTGCATTTGCCTAGCAACCTTGCATGTGCATAATATAGCGGGCGGGAGGGAGGTGCATACCTGCAACCCACTAATATTCGCGGAAATTAAAACTAGATATTTTGTTTTCATTTTCAAAGTTAAAATGGATTTCCGCAAAGTAACGCCTGACTCAATCAATTTTTTTTTTTTTTTTTTTTTTTTTTAAGTACATATCCATTATTTTTTGGAAATCTATCTGACAGACTAATTACATTTTTTTTTTGTCAACTACCTTATTGCAAACCAGCATGCTGAAACAATGGTTGGACTGCTATGCGAAAGACAATATTAGGCTGGAAAAATATTATTTAGCGCCGACCTCAAATATATGGTAAAAAGTAAAGGCAAGGGAATGATAATCGCTTTGTTTAATTTGCAACTGAAACACACAAATACAGGTTTACATAAATTGTACCTACGTAGACGCATATATTCATAAAAAAAAAACAAATGAAAGTAAACCATGTCAAGATGAACACAAAACGATCGTAATTCCATTCCCGCCACCCAAACGTTCGATTCGAATTTCAAAAATCTTTTTTTCTTAAACCGTTTTAATCCGGGGTTTACCAACATCGGTGGCCAGGATCAGTACGTCACTACCGGGATAACTAATCCGTGACTAATGACTTCCTACTGAATTGTATTGGATGCCGACGACATCCAAATAGTCCCCGGAAGTCGTCTCCGGACGGACGAAGATGTCCTTTTAAAATATTTTCGTAAAATTTTAAAGGTAGAATAATGTTTTGTTAGGTTGTTGAAATAAAACTAAACAAAAAAAATCCAATACCCTATAAAATAAAAAATCATCAACAGAATAAAAATGTGATTTTAAAAACAATAAAATAAAAAATATGGCAAAGACAAAAGAAGAGAAACTAGCGGATTTTTTATTTCACACCTACCTTTTTTATTCTTTCTTTAATACACATTAGGTTTTTGAAAAAAATTGCAAGGAAACCTGCAACTAATTGCCTTCACCTTCATAAATTCATGAGACAAATCTTCTTCAATCTTATAATTTCGACTCTATTTACATCAGTACCAAAACAACGTTGTCAAGCAGACAGAGGGAGAAGTCATCAAATGACTTCTTTTACTCTAGGCGGAGCGGAAAGGTATGTCAGACTTTTACTGACTAAAGCCCATCCAAGTTGCGATCCAGAGCCGCTTTCGAACAAAATCCGTAACCCGGGCAGGCACTGGCCCTAACGGCCCCGTCTTCTATGCTTACATATAATATATCTCTTTGAGGTGCGCGTGGAATACCGCGCCGTCGGCGTCGACTCGGGCCTAGTTGTTATCGGACGGCAAGCCACCCATTGCTCGCCATTCACAGACCCGCACCTACGTTGGCCGGAAATCGACTCCCGATGGCCACCTAGAGCTGTTTGGAGCCGTTTGTCCAACAGTGAATAAATACAACAAGAATATTTGATACATAAGTTTAGTCGTACCCAAAATAGAATAGTCTATTTGCCACAAAGTCGGGATTATTTAGCATGTAAACAAACTATTACTACTTGCTTTAGGCACTAAAGTCACATTTTGGCAGCTCCGCCAACGTTTTCTCTTATAAACTAATAGAGTACACGACTGTTTGTAGAGTAAATTCGTCTTCTAAATTGAGCGCGACGTATTAGATCAACTCGTGCGCGGGTGCCACTAAACAAGAAAGTACAGAAGACTTACTCATAAAATACACTTACGCCCATTTTCCAAAACGTACACTCCAGTTCAACTCGAACTCCCTCTCCATCGGAGCATCAAACTGTCAATAAAGCTTGTCTAATTGACATTGTAAATTGAGTTTTCCTTCTCCAGAGATGAGCAAGATAATGCGTAAACGCGCTAGCTCAGCTAAAACTCAACTCTTTGAAATGTCTAACAGAAAACATTGGTCATTATGTAAAGCCATGACCAATACTCACTGATAAATTAATAATACAGGGACTTCACTGATTAATATTTGAGCACTAATAATATTTAGTCAGTGAATATTGGTAAAATGTAGTAATAAAATATAATTATTCAAAATTTGTGGGCCCTACATCTATATGCTAAGCTGAAGAGTTTGTTTGTTTGCTTGAACGCGCTAATCTCAGGAGCTACTTGTCCGATTTAAAAATTATTTCAGTGTTAGATAAAATTTATCGAGGATGGTATACGCTATATATATCATCAGTCATCACGCCACGGCCAATAGGAGCGGAACATTCATGAAAAATGCGGCGCAGAAGTAGTTGCGCGGGTCAGCTAGTTGATAATAAAGGGAATTCACAGATTAATATATGGGCACTAAAATATTTCATCAGGGATATTGGTAACTTGTAGTAAGAAAAAACATTCAAAATTTGTGGACCCTACATAAATAATAACAATTTGTCAAAAAGTACTGTTTACCAGATTTAGTTCTATTTAATGACATTTCGAGATTAACCTTCTGTACTATTCTATTCCGTGTCTCTTCTGCTCTTCCTGCGCAAACGCATGTAGGCGGGAACATTTCGCTTTCTTGATTTTGTAGACGTGAATCGTGAAAGCGATGTTAATGTTTACCCGTAACGTTGATGCGAACAAACATTAGAAATTATGCTTCGGTAGGATAGTTAGCTAGTTCATAGGAAACATGTTTAATTATAATAAGCTTGTAGCTTGCCATGAGATAAATATGAGGTGGTACAAAGGAGGTTTGAAGATAATTAATTACAATTTTAATAGGCAATAATTGCATTACAATTTTAATAGGCAATAATATGCTAATACTATTGTACACTTGGCCCACCCATTGTACACTTGTTTTTATACATGTTTGTCCAGTGCTCATTATAAGGTGTACAATAAATAAAATTATATATGCTTTGTATACAATATCTGTACATAGACAGTCAAACCGTATTCAGCTGAATACCAGTATTTTAGGTGAAGCGGCTGCCCATCAGACCTCCACAATCCAATAACTGGGTAACACGGTACTTCTTGGCAAGACTGGTGTCAGATTTTCTGGCTTTTGACAATCCGTCACGAATGCCAAAGATCTCTAAAGCTTCATAGATGCAATATGATCGAATAAATATATTATTATTGGGATTATACATTTATACAAAACAAATAGTAAAAGACTAGAAAAAGTATTAACAGAATAAATCTTCATTATCTTATTAAGATAAACACCAAAAAAGAGGGGATAGTAGGTACAGTAACCATAAGAAGCCAGACGAAAGATATCAAAGTTAATAAACCAAATTAACTATTATGAGTGCAAGCTTCCGTTGGCAAAAGGTCAGTAAATAACTTTGTTAGTACTAGCCCACGCTCCAGACTAATTAAAGACGAAGCCACATAAAATCCTACAAACTTAAATACTCTCTCATAATTTACGTGAGAATTTTGTGGGACAAGAAACCATTTCTATCGCTCTTAGTTAGGTGAGCTTTCGAAAAACCGCGTAGCAATTTTGAAATTATATTTGAATTATGTTTCTCATGTGGGTTGCGGATAAAAGAAATATTGATTGTATCCGTTGTTAAATTTGTGCTTTCATTATCATCTTTAATCATATTGTCTACATCGTTAGTAATAAAATCTAGTGGGTGTGCAATATCATTTACCGTTAGAATGTTAGTTAAGACAGACTGTACTCATTCGTATAGATTATTGTTTATCTTAAATTATTTATTGTAATTATTATCTGCCATAACCTGCCCTTAGACCCAGCATAGGTAAGTATTTTCGGAATGTAGATATTTTACTTGTTAAAAAATATTTATAGCATTATAAGAACTTCCTCAGTTAAACTTCCATGAAATCGATTTCTCACAAATCAAACTAATTGAACGCAACTAAAAGAATCGTGCGCGTGCTTCTATAAATAAATTCAAGATGGCGCCCCACCCTTCGCGCCAAAATTGGAAACGATGGAAAAAGTTCGACCAGTAGCAAAAAGCTCTTACTATTAGCAGAAATGTTAGTAATTATCGTTTTGTGATGAGAATTTATGATGGTTGCTTTTTTTGCATGAGTCTTTTTGCTAATGCATATTTTGAAATTGACGTTTGGCAACTGAAAGTTAACAAAGTTGACCTCATAAGAGTGTGTCGTAGGTTGTAGGAATTTCCGATAATTTTATGCAACTTCTTCTTCAGAATTTTTACTATGTTTTTAACGACTATGTTTTATGCACATGGAGTCATTCTACTTTAGTTATATACTTCTTATTAAATAGGATCCCCATTTGTTTCGCACAGATGTGCAATATTGTTCATTGTTGAGTTTGTTTATGTAATTTTAGTACTTACACTAAACTGTTTGTATAAGTTATGACGTTGAAATGCGCGAGTATTTAACACCTACGTGTTTATTTTGTCGCAGTACTTGTCCAGTTATTTACTTTCTTCTTTTATACAAAGTCTTACTCAAGTTTTAGAAGTTTGTGGCACTGCAAAACTTTATGATTCCATTTTATCTATACTAATATTATAAAGCTGAAGAGTTTGTTTGTTTGTTTGAACGCGCTAATCTCAGGAACTACTGGTCCGATTTGAAAAAATCTTTCAGTGTTAGATAGCCCATTTATCGAGGAAGGCTATAGGCTATATTTTATCCCCATATTCCCACGGGAACGGGAACTACGCGGGTGAAACCGCGAGGCGCTGCTAGTGTCATATAAACGGCATATCCATGTCTACAATAAAAGGCAAAATTGAAATTTTGCAAAAACCCACGACGGTAAAAACATAATTGAAAAAGAATTAAATAATTAATAAAAACCCCCGACTTACAAAATTAATGTAACCTAAGAATATCCGTCAGGGCTGCCATTCAATGAGCTAGTTTGCAGATAGTGATGACAGCCCCCGTCGTATATTCTTAGGTTAAATTAATTTTGTAAGTCGGGGGTTTTTATTAATTATTGGGAAAAATACAGATTTTACGACACAAATTAAAGTATTTGAATACCTGGCCTTTTCCCAAATAAACACATCAAAAGTATCTAGGGATCAACATATATTTTTGCAATAACTTTTCTCCTGATTGATATTAATTAAAATTTTCTTTAAGGATTCATCAAATAAAGTGTTTTCGTTTGTCACAGTAACGATAAACCAAGTCACCTTTGCATTAATAAAGAAATTTGCCATTTTCCTAATAAAGGGATTTTTGACATTTGAACCACTAACATTAAAGTTCGAAAAAAAGACTGAAATAACAGTTTTCTTTAAAATTTTATTGGGTAACTTAAACAATTAATAATCCGTGTTTCTACCGCGAACACTAACAACACAAGAACATCGGTTTGGCATACTCAAAATGAGTTCATCCAAATCACGCTGTGGAATGGCCGCCCATGTTCGTTGCAACAACAAAAAAAGGTCTTCTTGCGACTGGATACCCTCCATATTCGGCAGAGCTCTTCGCTTACCTTGGCTGAGCGCCATGGAGGACGGTATCGCTGCACCACACGGAGACAAGACCGATACATTCAAATCTTAACTCGAAGAGCTCCAACAATAACCGCCATGATGTTAGCCGTGAGGCTTCATCACTCTTCAGGGAACTTAATTAGCGACCAAACAGTCAGAAACCGCTTGCATGAAGTGAACCTTCATTCCCGAAGACCGCTACGGGTACCACCTATAGCAATGCACAATCGTAGGATTCGATATCAATGGGCTCTTGAACACAGAAATTGGGCAGAAGAACAATGGCGTTTCGTGTGCTTTTCTGATGAGTCTCGTTTTGGTATGAGACCGGATACAAGACGTATACGACACTGGAGAACCCCTGGACGCCAACAGCGATTAAAATCCTGCCAGGAAGTCCATCCTTATAGTGGTGGAACCATCATAGTATGGGCGGGTATTTGGATCGGCGGAAGAACTGAGTTGATTTGGATCAGAGGCAACCTCAACGCTCAAATTTATGCTGAGACGATTGTATCAGACGTCATCGTTCCTCTACAAGTGCAAATCGGTCCCTTATTTCAGTTAATGCATGATAATGCACGACCGCACACCGCAAGAGTTGTAAGACAGACTCTCGCCGCAGCTAACATCAATGTCCTGCCCTGGCCTGCTCAGTCGCCAGACTTGAACCCGATTGAGCATGCATGGGATATGCTACAGAGAAGAGCTCTGCCGAATATGGAGGGTATCCAGTCGCAAGAAGACCTTTTTTTGTTGTTGCAACGAACATGGGCGGCCATTCCACAGCGTGATTTGGATGAACTCATTTTGAGTATGCCAAACCGATGTTCTTGTGTTGTTAGTGTTCGCGGTAGAAACACGGATTATTAATTGTTTAAGTTACCCAATAAAATTTTAAAGAAAACTGTTATTTCAGTCTTTTTTTCGAACTTTAATGTTAGTGGTTCAAATGTCAAAA
Organism: Hecatera dysodea; assembly: GCA_905332915.2. Taxonomy (NCBI): domain Eukaryota; kingdom Metazoa; phylum Arthropoda; class Insecta; order Lepidoptera; family Noctuidae; genus Hecatera; species Hecatera dysodea. Next base: position 13,731,287 of record HG995309.1, on the reverse strand, counting down.
ATCCCTTTATTAGGAAAATGGCAAATTTCTTTATTAATGCAAAGGTGACTTGGTTTATCGTTACTGTGACAAACGAAAACACTTTATTTGATGAATCCTTAAAGAAAATTTTAATTAATATCAATCAGGAGGAAAGTTATTGCAAAAATATATGTTGATCCCTAGATACTTTTGATGTGTTTATGTTAATGTCGGCTTGCACAGATTAAAATACCGTTCTCAAAATTAAACCGTCTGCCACATGGCAAAATACTTGACATTTGGTTACAAATTGACACTCCTGTCAAATTAAACGTCAGCGCAACCGTTGAATTCAAATTTCGCAACTGTCATATTCCAAGCGGAAGTGACGTATAGGGTTACTATGAACGACGTTCTGCTTCCGCCTATGGTCGCCATCTTAATTGGGAAAAAGCTTGCGCACGCGCAAACTACGAAATCCGAACAGGAAACGGATGCAGCGGCGTGTCTTTTTTAATATTTTTATATTCCCGACGCGACAAGTCGTTGGAATTAAAAATATTTCTTTTCATCTTTTGAGTCTACTTTTGTTAATAGTTTCCTATATCTCGGATAGTGCTTTGAAGTTGTCATAACAAACTATTGGGTACTACGGCTAATTAGATGTTAAGTGATTAATTTAATAATGTGTTAAAAAGTAAGGAATTTAAAGAGTTGCGGTGGTGGTTTTTGTTTCCATAGCATGTTGTTTGATAAACACTACTTTAGTTAGTTGATATGAAATACTTTGCGGCTCTATATATCATCTTCTTTCTCTTATTTCTTCTTCTTTCTGTCTATCAGAAAGTAAATATTCTAATCATTTGAATTCCTAATTTCATAGAGATGATGTCTATTGAATTGTTTCTACTATATTTAGAATTAACATCTTCTTGAAACACTAATTTGCCTTCATAGCCTTGATAACGTTCAGTTGATTTACTGTTGTTCAGTTTTGAACTACATAATGAAATTCCGAACCCCCTTGAGGATTGTCTTCTGAAATTATTTCGATAATCTCAAGCCGGTCACCCTGTGTCGCATTATTATGAACAAACCGTAAAATCACAGGAAACCGAGCTATTTCTAAATCCCGCACGAACGCACCCGATATGACGTATGTCACACGATATACCTCAAAACACGACCGAGGATGTTACCATCAAAATATTTACCATCTACTTCTATTCTTGAAGCAATAAGGTCGAGAATTCATTGCCTATTTGTATCGCAACTGCAGAATTAAGTGTGTAGCATGGAGTATCAGTTTTGGCTTGACATTGATACTTGACGCCTTATTTCGTACGCGGTTTTATTTTTAGGGGATGTTTTAAGTGGTTTTTTGTACTTTAATGGCGTTGTTACTGATTCTGAAGGACAGAGTTTGGTTAAATGTGTTTTCGAGTGATGATGAGAAAGAGATATTGGCTATACCAGCTGAAAGTTTCCATCATCATCTTATATCAGCCGAAAGACGTCCCCTGCTGGACATAGGCCTCCGCCAGGTGTCACCACAACAACTGGTTCAGTACGTCCATCGTTTACCCGCGACCCTCGCCAGGTGATCGGTCCACCTTATGGGAGGTCTTCCAACGTTGTGTCATTTTGTACGCTGTCACCACTCCAGAACTTTTCAGCCCCATCGACAATCTGTTCTGCGAGTCATATGTTCTGAAAGCTTTGTCTGATCGCCGGCCTGCGGATGGCGAGCTATCAGGCCTGGGTCGGCGGCGCGTCGTGCTCCACGCGCGCCTCAAAGAGCTGTCAGCAAAGAAGACGGGGCCTCATAGGGTCAGTGCCTGCTAGGGTTACGAAATTTGTTCGAAAGTGTCACCGCAGCCTTGAAACGCAAAGGGTGCGAGAAGAATCACGGGTGGGTTTTAGTCAGTAGCAGAAGGAAGTGGCAGACACTGCCACTTCCTTCTGCTCCACCCAGAGTTTGAGAAGTCATTTGATGATTTCCCACCCTTAAAATAGCTTTTTCTGATGCTTATTCCATCCTTTAAATTAGGATGAAGATTGGCATGTTACAGTATAGACTGGCCCTAATGATTTGAAATCATTTTAGTTTCCAATAATACAATCTATTAAACATCAGTGGCCTATATTTTCTAGTTCAAGAAAACATAAAATACTAATGCTCTGGTTCAATCGAAGCCCCTTTGATATTTAAGACAAAGGAAACGTAAAAGAAACCAAATCTGGTTACCATTGATGTTGAATGATTAAAAACTTCAGGAAATGAAAGGGAAGATGCGGTAGATTTTAATGTGGCCACACTTACCACATCGGCATCGGTCGAGAAACTACAGTTTCTGAGTGTTCTTGTATACGTAGGTAAAGAAAATTTGCCAGTCATAATATTCATCAGAGAGTGGCAATCCTTATCATAGACTAGTCAAGATTTCTTGTAATTACTACGTCTATATACTTAAAATTATGTGATACCAGCTGACCCGCGCAACTGCGTCTAGAACCCTGTCTATGCAACATTTTTTTTCATTGATGCTCCGCTCCTATTGGTCCTCGATAAATGGACTGTGCTGTGTAACACTAAAAGATTTTTTAAATAGTTCATGAGATAGCGCGGTCAACTAACCAACCAAACAAACAAACTCTTCAACTTTATAATTTTATAGACTACCGTTACAAGCGTTACCAACCTTACTACGTTCTATAACTAGTATACTTGGTGCATCGTCCTCACATATGTATATGAAGTATTTTTTGTGTACCAAATATTGTAGAACATGTATTTGAAAAGAATAACTATGGAGTTTCTTGTCCGTTCTTCTCCATAGGAATCTATTTTTCCGAATGGACGCTAGAGTCACTTAATTATGATAAATTTTAATGATGACGTTCAAAAGTGCCGTTTAATGGCCTAATTGAAATAAACGTTTTGACTTTGACTATCTCGAGATACTCGTAGTAACCCCAAAAATCCTTGAGCTTAAAAAACTTTGGCACCAAACAACAACATACAACAATCAGCCACCTACCTGATACCCTCAATTCATTTCTCGTTGCCTTCTTATTATGTATCGCGTGTCTCCTTTAACCGTGGAGTCTATATACGGAACGACGCAATATGATGAATGGCTTCTGCTATTATTAGAGCCATTGATTTTCCTGGTCATGCACCAGTATTTGCCCTAAGGGAGACGGAATAGCATCACGCGTATGAACCCGCTTGGCTAGCTGAAGTTCCTAAATCGGAAGGATGGAATAGATAGCAGTGCTTTTGAATTTCTAATGGTGGAAGTTGTTAGTTGTAGACGAAAAAGCTCAATTATGTGTTTGAGGTTATACTGCTCAATACTTTTTAATTAGGTGTCTCAAGCTTGTAACCTTTTCTAAGATTGAAGCTTTATATCTGTTACTTAAAAATTGCAGATTCTGCAAGATAGTAATACGTCGATAGTAATACGGATACTTAAATCTTTTTTAGATAATAATTCTCGATATTTTATGAAAAAATCTTTTTGTATAGAATAAATCCCATACAAATTCAATTGTTCCCAATTTATCCGTGTCTTTTTAAGAAAAAAAAAATAGTTTATATTTCACAATGTTACGGCTTTTTCAATTTTCCGATGACATATCCAAAACAATTTGGTCTTTAAAATCTCTATAATGGACTTCTGTATGGTAATGTTTATTGTGATTTACTTGTGCTAGGTTAATTTGATACTAAATAGAATATTGTGGAAATTATTACTTCTGATGAAGAATCTGTTGCCTTGATTTCAATCGCATAAAATAAAAATTGATCACATGTTTCATAAATTAAACAAACTTTATTTTATTAAAAAGGGAAACATGCAGTACACAATAGATTTTATAGAAAAAATTACAATAAAACATGATCGAATGTGTAACCAACAACATTTTGCACGAAATACACATAAAAGATCTTTGCATGCGATTTTAATACTTTTAAATCAAAAACTAAAGCGAAATTAATTAATAAAATTGAAAAAAATACCACTACTGACCTAATGTTTTGAGCAAGGAAAAAACATATCAATGACATGAAAATTGTTATTAAACTTTATTCAGATGCTGAAGACATTATAATAAAACAAATGACTAACGAAATTTTGAACGTTAAACTAATAAGTAATTGTACTACAGAATGTAGATACAGAATGATGATATATTTAAAAAACTATACTGTGATGATGATGACGAATAATGATTCTTTCATTATACGGAAAAAGAAATAAAGCCAAGAGAGTGAAGATTCAGAAATTATATTTTGTAAATCGGATTTCCCGTGTACAAACGCCCTAAGGCATAATCATGAATGAACGAATACTGACCACAGACTTCAAGCCAATCATGTCATAGTTCCTGTATGGAACGAGGAAGTGGATGTGATCGCCATAGGAATGTAACCTTCATTCAAAGACGGTATAGAGGATGGATTAGCGCATCCATTAATTAGTGATTAGGTGATTAACAATGAGTTTGTGATCGACGTCTGTAATTAGAAGTACTGTTATTGTGGTGGCGTAGTGTTTTGTTTTAGGTTTGTAGAGTTATGGGATGGGTTGGCTCTGAATCTGGATAAAAAAGTGCCTAGCACGAAAGTTTTTGACGTATAGTGATGTAACGTAAAATTTTACTATAATACTCGTTTCGAACATAATATTTATTTGGATTGATTTTTTTTTTGTACCAAACAAATTGTGTTGCATAAACAAATCCAAAATATGATGAGGTAGTAGTTTTTAATTAATAAAAAAAACATTTAAATATAAAAAATGGTCTTATTTCGACCACTGGGCGACCACTAGTTATTATAAATAAGAGAGTTTCTTAAAAACTTCATTCACAAAAATAAAACACGAAATATTAATTCATTCGTTCGCCCTTGCGTATAAAACATCAAAAGATCATCATATCATGAAAATGTCGGAAATGTATGATAATTTTAAATGAAATATTTGTACAAAAGTTCAATCATGTGAACATATGAATGGTATATACTGACAAAACGTGGATACGGAAATATAAGCTGTATTAAAATGAATTTTAGTCTGGTTTTCTGCAACATTAACCTATATTTCTCAGAATCGTGTTTTGCTTTGATAGTTTTTTACAGAACAATATTGTTCTTAAATCTAGTGTGTAACTGGATCTTCATGAAGTTTTAGTGAACATTTTTTTTTTGTTTTTGTGTGTAGATGAACTTTTGAACTCATCATAAATCATTTTGTTCGACTAAACATAATGCAGTACATGCCATTTTGAACAAACAGTAATGTACACCTACGTATGAAATTCTTTTTGGCTTTGTTCCAAGCGATTAAAAAGTCGTATGTAATACAAAAGATCCGCGCTACTTCTAGTAGAAATGTTGTTAATAAACTAGATTGTATTTAATGTTTAAATTATTGTTGTGAACAAATTGAAGAGCTTTAGATTGATATTCATTCTTGTTCCTTTATTATTAAAGGAAAATACTTGACTCTGATGAATATAACTAATGTTTTTACGAGTCATTTGAATCAACAATATAATATGTATTTTTTTTTCTAGATGGCAAATTATCAAATAACTTGTCCCGATCTGGACCGAGCGGAAGGGAGTGTCAGACTCTTACTGACTAAAACCCACCCATGTTCCTCCTAGTGCCCTTTGCGTTCCAGGGCCGCGGTTTGTCTTTCGATCAAATTCCGCAACATAAAATACGTACCTACTGTTAATGTGGTCACTGAGACTGCAATTAAATTGGTATATTAAAAATTTTTGGTCATTTTCTCATTAAGGAAAAGTTAGAATCACAAAGTTCCATTCTCAGATAAACATAAATTCGGTACAATCTTCAAAATCTCAGGGCCAGACCACCAACATTCAAGATTAGTTCCCTTCCATTGTTCATATAATTCGTACTCGAAAAGCGTCAAATTAAAGGATCTAAACAATCAGAGGTAAACCCATTGTCTTTGGGATAATTCGGGAGTACTAAATGTGTGTGTACAATTATGAAGATTCGGGTATTAGTATTACCTTTGATGTTTGTCATCAGTGAGTCTTAAATCTCACTAGTCCTTTCAAAATGTCTTTTCGCTATGGGTGCAGTGAAAGGGAGTGGCAGGCTCTTACTGACGAAAACCCACCCGTGTTCTCAGAATTGAGTTACATTTTTTTGTTGCCATGTCAACTTCTGATGTAGTTGATTCGCTACAAAACTCGTTGTGATACATACATATAACGTAGGCGTAAACGTTAAACGTTGCATCCGTGAATTGCTCTTTTTATTAGTGGATGCGGTATCAAGATCCATTGCTTGGCAAAGAAGGGTAAGCGGTAAAACAAGCAGTCAGCGACATATTTATATTTCGAGAAAAAACTAAAAACTTGGTTAAATTGCAACTTCTTACACATGTTATTTCATAAGAAATCTGTCCATTTTCATTTCTCCTAGCACCCGGATGGCGACATAACAAATATACACAATGGTTAAGCTTTTATCCTTTTGTCAAAGATAATTTTATCCCTTATTCAAAATGGTCATTTGTAAAATCTTTCTCACGCTCTCAGGGGCTATTGTTTTTAAAAACACCAAATTTTTAATGACTTAAGTTTTGAGTTTCAATGTTTTTGTGGCCCATGGGTGCAGAGCTTGCATCTGCTTAGCATGTGCATCCACTAAAGCGATAGTTAAGGAGCTTGCAAAAAGAATAGTGCTGTTTAGGTGAGATGTCGATAGTTTGAGAAATGTCGATATGAATATTTATCAAAATTGAAAACTTTCTGTTCAGTTCATAGTTGTTATTGTTCTGTAAACATAAAGTTAAAACCTTTAGTTTAATTAGCAAAATTCTGAAGAGAATCTGGTTATCTTCAAAATGCCTTATTAATGTGCATATGTAAACTTCCACCAACTACCCAACACCTTACGTCTTCAAACTTCAAAAGATAATTAAACTCTTCGATATCGATTCGTAAGTCAAATTCGACGTGCCCATCACTATCGCAGGCCATAATTCACAGGCCACAAATCTCGATGGCAGTTAAAATTTCAGCCGGGACCACTTGCAAAACAAAGCGACGTTACATTGTAAAACTGCAGTATATTTGTAAGAAATACACAATCGGGCCTGTACATAATATTTAAAAATAAGTCTTGGAGCGAGTACTTAAGATTTAGTAATGAAAATGTACTTACTTATTTTAGTGATTGATTTTTAGTGGAGCTGGAGACGTCGGTTTTTATCGATATTTTAATTTATGCAAATGATTTTGGTTTTACGTATTTTAATGTTTACTTACACCTAGCATAGTGTTTTGTTTTTTTTTTAATGGGAAATCATCATGTGACTTCTAACAATCTGAGCAGAGCGGAAGGTAGGTAATGTCAGGCTCTTACTGACTAAAACCCATTCGTGTTCCCCCTAATGCCCTTTGCGTTCATACTTAGTGTTGTTTGGGTGCATCGTCCTCGCGTATAATCAATTGATTAATGTATCAAAATGACAAAACGCTTTAAATGTGTTGTTGCACGACTGTTGTTTTACGCATGATTACTTACCTGATTTTTTAATTTAATTTGTATGATATTGATTGTATTGTTATTAGTGTTCTCTGTATTTTTTATGTTTTTATACTTTTTGAAATCATAACTGTTTTTCAACCACATTTGTACACCAGCCATGGTCAAACATGTTGAGCCAAAGAATATTTTTGTAACATCTATAATAAGCATCATACCATGTATATTATTTACACATGTTTTTGCAAATAAATAAATCTGAATCTAAATCTGAATATACAAATTATTGTAAAACTAATATTTGAAAAGAGCACTTACATATGGAGCTTCTTGTCCGTTCTTCTCCACAAGAATCTACTTTTTGCGAATGGACAAATAGAGTCACTATAATATTTTTATTTTCAAAACGTTTTGATGTTCAAAAGTGCTTGTTAATGGTCTAGTTGAAATAAATGAATTGACTTCACTTAAGATAGTCTAAAGTGACAAGTTATGTTTATATCTAAACTTATAAAAGTTTAAAGCTGATTACTTTACATCTCGTAATAATAAATTATATTTCTTCTACATAGGCCAATATTTGAGAAAGGTTTTCAATGGTACGCAAAAGTTAGAAACAGGTACATAACACTAAAAGAAAATGTAACAGCAGCCGGGTGAAACCACGGGTCACAGCTAGTTATAATGAAATCTAGCATGATTTAGTTTTTGACCGTCGAAAGCAAACCTTCTCTCGAAATATATTGGAACAACGCTGGATAAATTAAAAAATCCAGTTAACTTCAATATGAAATTAAATAACATTGTCATGGCTCATGATTCCCATTTCAGTTTCGTTCGCTTTGTCAGGCAACGTAGTAGAGATGCGTAACCCACTAAATCAAAATGTACTTGACAATGAGTAAATAAAAACTAAACAGACGCTCTTTTGTGTCCATCTTTGAGTTTATACGTCATTCTGACTCAAAACGTAGTGATGTGACGTCAGGTCTGTTTGAGTCAGATTGCCGTATCGATAGAAAAGTTTTTTATAATGTATGTAAATTGTTTTTTTATTAGGTGTGTTAAGTCGTAATTTACATTAATATTAGACTAAAGACACGCTTAAAAAATGCAGGGTTGCACTTGGATAGGTACGTAGGTAGTGGCACATGAAAGAAAGAAAGAAAAACTGTTTATTTGCTCCAAGCATGACGCACACCAAAGAATTTAAAATACTGCTTAAAACTAAAAAAAAAAAAATAGTTACAATTTGGGAAGGTATGCGTCACATTTGCGCAAAACGGCTGTCGCTCAGCATAATGCTAAGACTTGTGACACATGACTCTGACATTGTGGATTGATGATCTGATCTGGATAAACAGTCTATGTAGCGACCCTCGAGGGTAGCTTATGTACAACAGCCCTATATCGGCTTAAATAATAGACACGACGAGTTTGAATTATTTATTACTACTACTCGAAAACTGGCTGCTACCCCCAATTTTTAGGCTTGCAATGAAAAGTACCGAGTCCCACACCCTACCTACTCGTATTCAATTGATTAAATTTATAATATCAGGAAGCGAGCTTAAACACAGGATAAGAATGCACTATTGCATACATATATTTTTACAGTAACCACTAACAGCGTCCCGCGGTTTTACCCACGTAGTTCCCGTTCCCGTGGGAATATGGGGATAAAATATAGCCTTTGTTACTCAGAGTGAATGCAGCTTTCTAATAGTGAAAGAATTTTTGAAATCGGTCCAGTAGTTTTTGAGTTTATTCATTACATACAAAAATACAAATCTTTCCTCTTTATAATATAAGTATAGATGTTAACTTAAAAATAAAACTTTTCACACCATACGAGTAACTTATAGGGTGCAATCCAATAAGTGTAACCTTGAAGTCACTCACAAAATAAACCACACCAAATAAGCAAATAAATCGTCAAAGTAGCAACCCTAAGTAATAACCCTAAAGTGCAGAGCGAAAGTCGAAGTCGTTACAATAAAAGTCCTTAAAATAAAAACTGAACCCAATGCTCATTAAAATCACGTTTGCGTTTAAAAATAGAAGTCGGCTCGGACACCTGAACACTATAAATCTACTTGTATATTATTTTAACACGCCCAAGTGTTGCAAATGGATTTTCTATATTTCACTGGGAATTGGGTACGGGAGGGGATTTTTTTTTTCGTATTGGCGACACATTTATTGTTGGGAGTTGCAAGCGTAACGTACTGCTTTACTCGGGGACGAGGTTTCGTTGTTATGGAAGAACTTCGCTGTTACCACTTCTTGGGCATAGATAATATATATATTGTACATATACTTGAGGTTCTGGATCTAAAAGGTATTCGGCTTAGATTGAGTCTAATGAAATTGTAAACCGCTATGGCTTACAATTAACTGCAGTCTCTGTACATCATCATCTGCCTAACCTTTCCCCAACTAAGTTGTTGTCCACCTCCAGGTTTCCAGTGAAACCAGATTCAGCTGAACCCAGTATTTTACGTGGAGCGGCTGCCTACCAGACCTCCACAACCCATTAACTGGGTAACGCGGTACTTTTTGATCAGATTAAGCTATATTTAAGCAGAATTATAACTATGTATAAGCATTCATGAAGAATCGACAAATATATGTAGTTAGCAGTGGACAGGTTACATTGCTTGCAGATCAGATAGCCGTTGGGATCGAACCGTTCTAGAGTAGCGATCGCCTACCGAGAGACGAAGCTTTCGAAGGCCACACGGTAGACCGATGACTTAGTAAAGACCAAAAAGAATCTGAAGACCACTTGATGTGACTCTTGGCACTTCTTACGACTGAAATGATGTTCATGATATGCACTTATTTCCTACTTTACGACACTACCTATAGTGATTTTATGGAATCAAAAGAACAGGCAATACCGCTTACTAATAAATACATCACGTCAAGTTAATAAATTTCAAATAAGCTTTAAATAAAAACAAACACAATAAATCTTCGTTTATTGTTAACAAAAGTCAATGATATTCATTTAATCGACATTTTAAGAGCAGTAAATATTTTTTTAATTCTCGTTTTATACATGACTTGTTTTTTTAAAGTTGTAAGAGCTCATTGGCATTCACGAGCTGCATTGGAAGGGTTTGTTTTATGAGCTGAGAACGCAGCGCAAAAGGGTTACTTTATTCTCGTTATTTTATGGTGTATGTTAAATGTATGCGAGTGTATATTGAGCATCTTAGGGTTATGTTTATTTTTTATTTTTTTGCGGAATTTGTTCGAAAGCGTCATCGCAGCCCTGGAACGCAAAGGGCATTATGAGGAACACGGATGGGTTTTAGTCAGTAATAGTCTAGCATTCCTTTCCGCTCCGCCCAGAGCGGGATAAGTAATTTGATGATTTCGCATCCTTAAAAAAGGCTCATGTTTTTAAAGAGCACTATACGTTTATAATTATGCTGAATGTTATTTGATATTTATAGATTTGATGCAGTGTTGTATCGTGTAGTTTCTAGAATAAAATATGAATTAATATATAAGAGAGTATTCAATTTTCAAATAATGAAATATTTTCTTGAGTTTGCTGTTAAAACCTACACGATCTTCTTCTTCCTTATTCCATTATTTGGGTTCGGGTCTTCTCCCTTACGTGCGCCAATTCAAACGATCTTGAGTTGTCATTTCCTGCAATAGGGTAGTTGACTAAAAAAATCTAATTAGTCCGTCAGATAGATTTCCAAAAAATATTGGACACGTATTTTTTCTTTTTTCACGTAAACAAAAAATGAAGCCGATACAGAGCGTTGAAAACTCGTGTGACGTCACTACTCGCTACAATTTTTAACGAGCCGTAACGTCACAAGCCCCCACTCCTGATCTTTGATGCTTTGTATCTTCGTCAGTTTTTATAGATTTGATAAAGGAAAAAATACGTGTCCAATATTTTTCTATAATCTAACTGACGGACTAAATATAATTATATATTTTTTACTCAGGAAACACCCCTATTGGTCTCTTTAAATTGAGCTCCACATGGTCAATGGCGGGCAGCCTTTTCCTCTCTTTTGTTCTGGGAAATTCAGTGCAGTTTGGCGTACACACTACAAGTAAAAAACGATCATTTCAATTGTATTTTCAAGCCATAATAAGACACATATAATACGAACTATAGTGTAAACATTAGTGTTAATCCCGGCATTTGCAAAACAAAAACTTTTTTTTCTTAATTTTTTTTTATCACTTTACGACCTGTTATTTAGATACATCGAAACAAATGCATTATGTTTTCCTGTAACTAACTGAATTACAAAAAATACTAAATTTATATCATGAAACTTAATTCTAAGGCTAAATTTTAGCGTTAACTAAAATTAGAGAAATTAAAAGGTAGAAATTGTGTACTTGTTTAATAATTTCCAACTTCTTAAATTCTTAATAAAAGATCACATTGCACAGCTTTAAAGGCGAGAGTCCAAACTAGTGATTAATAAATTTTAATAACATAAGACACCGAATACAGAGTTTAGCAATTTTATTTCAAAGGACATAAATACACATATTAATTTCCATACCTCTCTTGTTACAGATAAAAACTTCACGCAATTAGAAGCTTCACTAAACGAGCGGTTACGGCTGACGTGTGCAGTGAAGAATATTGGTGAAAAACAGTCCTTATTGCTGTGGTATAAGGATGGATATCTGCTGACTGAGGGCCACAAAAACAGAGGGCAGCGGCAATGGTGTGTACTATCACTGATAATAATTAATTGCTTGATGAAAATTATACAGTGAAATCCGTTTATTATGACGCCGCCTATATTGACCAACCGCTTAATATGAAGCAATACAATGATCAATTTGGTTTTCATATCAAATTCTTTAAAAAAAGTACGCATATAATGACTTCGTTTATTGACATGTCGCTTATTATGACCTATTTTTCAGAAATTTGGTTGGTTATGATTCTGATTCCTTGTTTCTGACTTTGTTTTGATTGATCTACGAATATCAACATTTTTTTTTGTGTTTCTCCTTATTACACGAAATACCTAACATAGATGGGAATTTGTTTGATTCCTAAGATTACGCTTCTTATGACGTCCGCTTAGTATGATGTTTTTCACTTCCCTTCGATGTCATTATACGCGGATTCAACTGTATTTAAGAAGAAAAGAAGGGTAAATTATGGAAGGATGGATTGTGTGGAATGTAGCATGGTTAAGAACGAAAGGAATTCTGAGGTGACGTCGAATAGAGATGCATGAAAGATAATTAGGTGGTGCAGAGCCTGACCAAAATTGTATTGGGATAAGAGGCAGGAAGATGATGACAATGCAGATCTAGAAAGTTTTTAGATGGTAGAAGATTTAACGTGATTGTCGTTGGATAAAAACGTTAAACTACCTTATTATTGTAGTGCATTTATCTGTAGTTATGAGAGACCATGCTGATAAAGAGCTTGCAAGAGTAAATTGTTAACAGCTTAAAGTATTTCAAGTGACAGGAGTGAAAATAAAAATGAAATACTTAGATCCAATGCAGTAGAAACTAATAAAAGTCCAGTAAATTCAATGTAGTCAAAACTAAATATTCACTTAAAATCGAATCAATATTAAGTTTGTTTCTAAAACAGGCCATTGCAATCAACATAACCAACTAAGCTACCTTACAACTTATTTCAAGCAAGCCTAGAAATAACAGCGAAAATTTCGCGAAATACAGAAATAGAGACATAGCAACAGTAGGCAATGTATCCAGTAACAATATTTACACAGAACTTTGAATACAACCCGTAATGTATCGTTGAGTTATGGGATTCTATTTGGAGCAGCTCAAAACACTGTGTCGATCAAAATTATGTTGAATATTAATCACATAAATTGTGAATGAAAGCGTCAGAGCTGTTGGGAAATGTGTTTTCGTGTTTGTTATTGAAGAAGGAATAATATGAATGAGAACGTCAGAGCTGAAGGGATATAAGATTTGATGTTTGTTATTGAAGAAGCGAAGCATGTGTGGTACAAGGGTGTCAATAAGACAAGGTTTCTTGCTAAAGTTCTGTGTGACGGAGAAGATGCTCTTCAAAACCGAAGTTCTTCAATTGATCATGTTATTTATGTGCCAGATAAACAGTTGCTTATTCTAGTTATAATAATTAGAAATTAGTAATTTTGCATACAGCCATATTTTTTTCTTGGTATTATGTAATTTGATTCTAGTAGACTCAAAGACTGAGCCTATCAAAGACTTTAAAGTATGCATGCATTTAAATGGGTTTCTATTTTCTATTAAAATCCTATCATCAGATTTTAAGATACAAATTTTAACGGTAAATGTCTGTCTGTTTCTTTTTTATTTCAGTAGCAATAAATTGGCAAACGATTAACTGAAATTCAAGCCAACATTTCTACTGTAACTCGAACCAAAGTTTATGTCTTCATATAAAATCTTTTCAAGCCAAAGCTTTCATTGTGTATGAAAGTATTTTTGTCTTGCTGCGTATTTGGCGTGGTACGAAATCCTCGTAAAAATATGACGTTAGTTTTCTTCTTTTTGAGATTATGGCATTGAAGTCAGTGACTTCATTTTTATGACCAGCAATTATGAAAAAATGACACTTAAAGAATTAGGTTTGATTGAATGATTAATTTTGATTTCAGGTTAAGAATTAATGCTTTCAAACCCAAAGATGAAGGATTATATACTTGCAATCATAATGCCAAAGAGATGAATATTAGAATCAGGCTAAAGCGCAGCAGTCCACAAGAAGTTGAAGGTAAGTTCACGATTTTTACATACATTTTCAATGTAATAATTATGAGTAAGAAGGTAGAGTGTACCTAAAGAGGATTTTTCTTGTAACTGAAATCAAAGAACAGCTAGATACAATGATAGGAAGAAATAGAAACCAGGATACATGGAATAAGAAATTTTCTAGTGAAACCATTTCTAAAACAACAAACAGACAGTAAGAAAGGTTTCCACGAAATTCGCAAACTCATCCCACAATCTGTAAACAATAAAACGATTTGTGTTACAAATCCTCAATGTCAAACGTATCACAGTAGCATTACTTTGAACAGAAATGTTCATCACCATTTCAGAGTCTTTGGCCTGGACGCGGTTATTTTAATATTATATTTTATTAGCGTCTTTATTGGTCATCCAGATGTGTAAACAGTGTGCACCGGATTCCGGGGTTGCAGCAATATTGCACTCGTGTGGAGAAATGCTTGAAACATACGGTTTATAAAACATTTTCGACGTTAGCTTTTTCGACGACACGGGATGCTCTTAAAGTTTGATCGAAATAAACAGCGGTTTCCTGTGTCGTCTTGAAATTTTATTTAAGGAGTTTCCTTATTTATATAATTTTGATATATTTATTGTTTTTTTTTATTTTTGTTGTCAAATCAGTAGGTGGTTCGTTTTTTTCCCTAAAGCTTCAAGCTCAATTTTATTAATTTAATTGTTTTCCCAGGTTACCAAGCAGACATGGGTGACAGAGCACTCCCAGAAACACTATCACAAATCAAAAGTGCTGCTCTAGTGGAAAATAATACGCTAGAAGAAAACGTGACTGACACCAAACGATTTATAAAAGACGAAGATCCAGATGAGAAAGGAGAGAAAGACGAAAAAGAACATCCGAACTATGGGCATGTAGATGAGAAGCAGGAATACTTCCCTCCAAGGTTTAAGCATCCCACTAAAATGTATAAGATGGACATGAAACCTGCAGGGAATTCCATAAGACTGAGATGCGCGGCTGAAGGTAATAATTTTTTTATTACTGGATATTTTGGGATCGTGTTGTGTTGCTTTATTAGTTTTCTTTATTTATGGAGCTGTGTTTAGTTCATATTTTGAATGAAGTTTATCACCAACTTAATACGAATAATTTCACGCTTTAGTTCTTCCTCCAATATTTTTTACCCATTAAACTTCGAAATTGTGAATTTTATAATAACAAACTTAACTGGCTTACACCAGTCATCGTCCCCAAACAGTCTGCTTCCCTATTCTACTCTACTAACTTAAATGCAGACCACACAGAAATAGCCAGAACCATGTTTACTACATCGTAAAACATTTGCAGGGAATCCAACTCCAAACATAACTTGGTACAAAAACAGGAGTACGCCGATATCTAGGGTGTTCTTTCAACCGTCTTATGGAAAATGGTCTATGGCATTGGACGAACTTACGAAGGCTGACAATGGAAATTACACCTGTGTTGTATGTAACGTGCTCGGCTGCATTGAGCATACGAGTGTTCTCCATATTCAAGGTACGTTTTAGTATAAGTTACCTACTATAAGATTTTACGAAACTCATTCATACTAAGATTTTACACATCAGGATCATAATCATGTAATGTTTTCCGATGTACATTCTCTTTTCTTACGTTAAATGTTTTCGGCATTTTACGATAGTAACTCTAGTTTGCCAAATCAGTACATCACTATTTAGAAGTGCTACAACATTTCAATAGGCTATCTCTTATAGAACGCTACCCATCGAAGCCGTATATAAAGGAGGGGTATCCTGGTAACATCACTGTCCTGGTGAACGACACAGTCACCCTGTCCTGTCCACCGGTCTCGGACTTGGAACCATACTTGTACTGGATCAGGCCATACAACTATTCTGTGAAAAATGCTGAAGTTGGACCCAGTGATATGCCAATACCTCCTGGAAATGTTACAGAGGTTCTTTAAATTTCTTTTTCACGGTTTTGGTCCAAATTCACTGATTGTTTGGTGTTGGATCATTGCTTTTGCAGGAAGGGATGGAGATTGTGTTTCTTTATCTTTGTTATCATCGTTATCTTCGGTTCTACGGTTTATTATTTTCTAAAGCTTTGTGTAATCATTTAACTGGGAATCGTTGTTAGAATTTTCACAGCAGATTTAGGGTCTATGTCGCACTTGTTAACTTTTTAGTGTAAATTTGAAGGAGATGGTCTTGTAACTGGTGAAGGTCTTAATATTGGTGGTGGTAAATTTCGTAATAACTTTAACACATGCTATTTTTCATCTGTTAATACATATTTGCAGGATACGATACTTTAGTAACACTGTAAGAGTCAGAATTTAAAGAATTTGTTGGATAATTGTCTTTTTGGTGTCTTAGCAATGTTTCCATTGCTAACATTTTTAGCCTGGTTTAAACTGTAGGCGTTTCAAGCTTGCCAGCTATTTGATTCAATACAAATATAAACCGCAAAACGTCTAAAAGAACGACTGACATTCCTCTGTTAGTTCGGATCGAAGTGTTGCAATTCAAACATTGTTATTTTGTTCATTGTTTTGTAGAGTGAAAGAATTTCTTTGGAATGTGTTCTTAATTTAGATGATAAGGACGAATCTTTAAATAATCATCTAATTCTGAAACATTCAATCAAATTCATTGGTTACTTTTTAAACGAGATGGATATGGTCTTGAATCCGGGGGCACGGTAGTGTCTGCAAAGTCGAGCAATGATAGTAAACACGAGAAAATCAAACCTAAGTTAACGCTTCTAACATCCCAATTTCTTTATAGAGCGTCTTTACGCAAAACCAGTACTGACTCGAGGAGCTGAAAACCAGACGGTCGTGGTCGGGGACACGGCCAAGTTCAGCTGTCAGTTTCTGACTGACATGCATCCGTCAGTTTTCTGGATGTACTTTACAAAGGACGAGTACGTTTACAACTACACCGTCGATCCCAATGATTCGTCCGTCAAGGAGACTATTGTGTTCTTCAATGAGAACAAAATGGTTTTGGTGAGGGTCTTGTCACTAACGCATGGTGTGGTGCATGTCTGTTTAGAATTAAGTAACTTGTAGAGTAGAGGATCTACTAGAGGAGAGATCTACCAATAGTTGGTGAACAGATACAATAATGAAGTATCCAGCAAAATAACAAAACTCCTTGGTACGAAGGTTGATACTTCGATCTCTTTTGCATACTGCAATGTATTAAAAAAAAAAACAAATTGCTTTTCTGGTATGAAAGTTAAAGTTTAAGTTTAAGCATGTCCTTATGTATTCAATAGTATTTTAGTGCCTAAAGTTGTTTACTTCTTTGAGAAAGAAGCATGGTGTTTTTAACCTTTTCCTTAATTGCTGTTTTAAGTAACACTAGGAACCACCAAAATGGACGTCGAAATATTGCACTGTTGTATTAGCAATAGGGTAATTAACTAAAAAAAATGAATTAGTCCGTCAGATAGATTTCCAAGAAATATTGGACACGTATTTTTTCTTTTTTTTTTCACGTAAACAAAAAGAAAGACGATACAGTGCGTTGAATAATACAGCTAGGAAACACCGGTCTGATCTAGTTTATAACGGCCAAAAAAGATTGACGTTTAAAAGTGTTTTTACAACCTACTTACAAAATAAATATAATTTATCATTTACTCGTGTGAATAACTAAGTGCTACAATTTTAACCACGGCGTGATGCCTTTTATCTTCGTCATTTTTTATATATTTGCTAAAGCAAAAAAATATGTGTCCAACATTTTTCGATAATCTAACTGACGGACTAATTACAATCATGTTTTTTTATTCAGGAAACATCCCTATTCTCTGCCCTTATCGGTTTAAAATAAATCAGATCTCGTTTATTATGGTTTTCATTTTGTACCTAGTGTTCGTGAAAATCTCTTAAATATCGTGTGAATTACTAACAACCCAATTAGTAACAAGTCTTTCCATTATACTAACGTAACCAAATAATTTCAGAGCGAAAATCCAGATGACAAACCTGAACAACTAACAATATACAACATTACCAAGGAAGATGAAGGCTGGTATGTTTGTGTAGCGCTCAACAGTTTGGGGAACACCACAGCTAAAGGATACTTGACTGTATTGGAATGTAAGTAATATCAACAAAAAAATTGTATCAGTAAAGTTATGGATGAGGGTATCAGAAGTATATATTACATCAAGAAACGCTAAACAGCTCAGAAACAGCATTTGTAAAATTTTCACAAAACCAGAAAATGCACCCGAAATTAAACGATTTTGAGACTAATTGACTCCAAAGAGGGCCAAGAAAAATAATATGAATTGTTTCTCATTACTTGGGGCTTGATATCTTCAATGCCTGTAATTTCGTACCATTGCATCGTAGAAATAGAAAAATGAAATAAACTATTGCAGAAAAAATTAACGCGCATTCAACATTGAAGCAAAAAAAGGTCGCTTTGTCTTCATTGAGTAGAGATACAGTAGTCGTTCCACACGTACTGTGGCAGTACTACGAAGTGCCAGTGCTATCATGATTCAGTGTGAGGGAAAGGGATAGCGCTATTCGTCTTGTGTAACTCTGTCTCTCTCGGACATAGGAATCATCATGGATTTAAGACGTCATGGTAGGGCTGCTAGTCTTGTTCCTAATAGCTCAGGAATAGCCGTTTAGTCAAAATGCAAAGCTACACCCAAAAACATTATATGTACTCCTAAGTAATGATATCAATTTATTTCAGCAGCACCACCAATCCAAGAAGCACAAGACCACGGAAAGCACACTCTCCTCATAAACATCCTAACCGTTGTCCTCGGAGCCATGTTCTTTGTGGCAGCCATCATAGTGGTGATGATCTGCAAGAAGCTGAAGAGGGAGAAGGAACAGAAGCAGCTGGCCATAGAGACGGCGAGGGCGGTCATAGTGACGCACTGGACGAAGAAGGTGACGGTGGAGAAACCGCAATTGAATGGGTCCCCTGCTGCTACGGGTGAAGGATTGGTAAGTCATCCAGCAAATCTTGAATCAACCAGTTGTCAACTTTTCCAACTTGGAGATGGTTAAAAATATTGTCATATTATCTTACTCAAAACATTAACTGCAAACTGCAAAATGTGTTGAAATATTTGCTTGACATTCAAATTAAAAAAAAAAAAACATTCTTCATGGGCACGCTTAACACAATTTTAATCTTCGTTATTGTTATGTTTTATTATTGTTATTTTCTTACTTTGTATATTATTTTGTTGTGTTATGTCTCTGTCGAATAAATGTTTTCTACTCTAAAATGTTAATTTAGGTATTCCTCCTAAAAATCAACTAACTAATATCGAAGTAACTGATTGATACTGAAATGTTCAATGACATATTAACAACGATGATTTAACTACATACCAACAATCAATTAGGTACCTATGTATATCTATCCATCTCAAAGGGCACATAAACATATCATGTAGTCAAAGACATTTAGAAAGTTTTTTTTTTTCAGTATATAAATAAATATTTTTATCCCAAAGTAAACTAGTATAAATATCTTTTCGATAAAAAAAATTTCAATCAGTCGACTAACACTTCACACTTTCACAGCTGATGCCTGTCGTGAAAATCGAGAAACAAAAGCTGTCGCAAGTCCAAAACACGACCAACGATTCGATGATGATGTCAGAATACGAGCTGCCTATGGACATAGACTGGGAGGTGCCGAGGGAGTCACTGTGCTTAGGCAAGATACTGGGAGAGGGAGAATTTGGCAAAGTCGTGAAGGCTGAGTGCGTGGGGATACTGAAGCCGGGCATGCAGTCTGTGGTAGCTGTTAAGATGTTGAAAGGTAAGATAGAAGACAGTGAATAGACTATAGATAAAATCACAAATTATTTTACTGAGCTAGAGGTGATACCATTTTTTCTGTAACTAAGGCAGAATGACTGTGTAAAATAAGAATTAAAGTATATTGTTCCCCATGAATTCCTGTTATTACCGTTGTTGGTTTATTGTGCTTCCATAACCTGATGATAGAAATCTATAGACTTCATGTAGGAATACATTTTTCAGATTTTTTTTTTAAATGTCCGGTCAGAACACTGTATTCAAGATCATAAGTTTGCTGACTATATTTATAAATAATGTTTCTATATATGTTCCATAAAATCACCTCCATTTTCCAGAGGGCCACACGGACGCAGAGATGATGGCGTTAGTATCAGAGATGGAGATGATGAAGATGATCGGCAAGCACGTCAACATCATCAACTTGCTCGGTTGCTGCACGCAGGACGGACCGCTTTACGTCATCGTAGAGTACGCTCCCAATGGCAACTTAAGGGAGTTCCTGAGGAACCATAGACCAGGGAACAGGTAAGCGTTTGATACATTCCTAGATTTTTTTCATGGCTTTCCCATAGATATTATGATAAATAAAAATATACTACTTCTGGTACTACTTGGTAGCTGTTTTGCCTCCTAGAGAAGATTTTAGTCTTTTCTCATCTTGTGCTCTTATAATACAGTTCTTCTTATTACTTTTTGTCTTGTCAATAACGACAATTATTTTGACTTTGCTTTTAATTCAAGTTAGTAAACTTATTTATTTTTTACTTCTTAAGAATCTTCTTCCTCCTTTCAGATATGAGTCACCCACAGAAGAGCTAAAAGAAAAGAAAACGCTGACACAAAAGGATCTAGTGTCATTCTCATATCAAGTAGCCAGGGGAATGGAATATTTAGCTTCTAGACGGGTAAGTTATCCCAAACAACACAAAATCCAAAACTACCATGAGTGCACATGCGTTATTTAAAGAACTTGCTAAACGTTTGGTTGGCACTTCGCGTGACCCAAGGGCTGGCTTTTACTTCGGACACCTCTATCCGAAGTAAAAGCCTATAAGCATTGCCAAACTACTGAACAAAACCACTGTTTTTGACTTTGACATTCGCCCATCTTTCCTCTTTATAATATTAGTGTGTGTAGACCGATTTCAAAAACTCTTTTACCATTGGAAAGGTACATTATCCCCGAGTAACTATCGACGAATCTATCTGTCTATTAGGGTTTGGTTTCCGCACTTAGTAATAGTATTGGACTATTGTGCGTGAGCCATGGCGGCCGTCACTCCACGGATCTTTTATATCCCTGAGTAACAACCAGAACATACAGCACAGCTATTAAAATAAATAAATATCCAACCGTGCGGGTCCTTGGTGAATTAATAATTTCCATTAAAGTCCCTAAGCTATTTACACAATTTCGCCATTGTTGTTATGGTTATCCGTGGAGTAGATTTTGAAAATTAGTTCTTGCAGGATTTCGTTCCGTTTTTATAACCTTCTAACATAATTCAGTTGTCTTGAGATTCGAAGGAGTACGTTTATTTTATCATTGAAGTCTTACTTATCAGCACATTGGAAAACAAAAAAGGATTTATTTCCTACTTTGCACTTCCATTGCAATATTCAGTCGTTACCGATTGTCAGAAGCCTGAAAATCTGACACGAGTCTTGCCAAGAATTACCGTGTTCTAGTTAGTGGGTTGGGGAGGTCTGGTAGGCAGCCGCTTCACGTAAAATACTGGTATTCAGCTAAATCCAGTTTGACTGGGAGCCGACCCTAATATTGTTGGGAAAAGGCTAGGCGGATGGTGATGACTTCCATTACAATATTCCGTTTAAACGATAGATTTAAAAACTTTATCACTTTTATTCCACAGTGCATCCACCGCGACTTAGCAGCTCGAAATGTGCTGGTCTCGGACGACTGTATCCTCAAGATAGCAGACTTCGGCCTGGCCAAGGACGTCCATAGCAACGACTACTACAGGAAGAAGACTGAAGGTCGGCTGCCTGTCCGGTGGATGGCCCCGGAGTCGCTGTATCATAAAGTCTTTACTACGCAGACTGATGTGTATGTATACTGTTCATATTTGTATTACATATAAACGTTTTTTTACGACTTCGCACCTCGCTTCATTAAGAATGACGTTCTTATTCGTATGAAACGTTAACTTTACCTAGCAAAGTCAGAATCTTGTTGTTAGTCTCTTTTAACTGCTAGCGGAATTTGTTTGAAAGAGTCACCGCGGCTCTAGAACGCAATTTTGGTGAACACTTATCAGTGTTCACCAAAATTGCGACTATTACTGGCTAAAACCTATCGGTTTTAGCCAGTAATAGTCTGACACTCCCTTTCGTTCCACTTAGAGGTTTCAAACCTCTAAGATCGCCTTTGTCAACAAACCTGAGGTTTGTTGACAAAGGCGATCCTACAACTTCGACTACTAAAGTGATTGGGAGGGTATTTATCCACGTTTTGGAACCCATACAGGATCAGATTAGACCTAAAGTAGCTTGATTACAACGCCATTCGCCGATTTTCCATCAAACTTCTTCAAGTCCATCACACCACTGTCCTCTCACGCATTTTAGGTCTGCCATTGATACAATTTTGAAAATGCTTGCGTTTTGTCTCAATTCTAAAACAAACATCACTAATTCCAGCTGGTCCTTCGGCGTCCTCCTCTGGGAGATCATGACGCTGGGAGGCACGCCGTACCCCACGGTCCCGGGACAGTACATGTACCAGCACCTTAGCGCGGGTCATCGGATGGAGAAGCCGCCTTGCTGTAGTCTTGAAATGTAAGTCAAAACTCGCATTGCTCTTATTCCTAAAGTTAAATATTGTGATGCCACCTGAATCAGTGGTTTGTTACAGGCGAAGCGAGGCAACGCTATTAATAATCGTCACTAACTTATTATTTAACTTTATGCGGGTGTGCGTTTCTTTCATGTCAACGGAAGCTGGCAAATTGTCATACCATTGACGCAACGATTATGCAAAAGGCCGAAATGTATCTACAATAGGGTAGTTGACTAAAAAAATCTAATTAGTCCGTCGGATAGATTTCCAAAAAATATTGGACACGTATTTTTTCTTTTTTCACGTAAACAAAAAATGAAGACGATACAGTGCGTTGAAAACTCGTATGACGTCACTACTCGCTACAATTTTTAGCGAGCCGTGACGTCACAAGCCCCCACTCCTGATCTTTGAAATTTTGTATCTTCGTTAGTTTTCATAGATTTGATAAAGGAAAAAATACGTGTCCAATATTTTTCTATAATCTAACTGACGGACTAAACATAATCATGTATTTTTTACTCAGGAAACATCCCTAATGCCTTAGGCGCATTGACATGCTCTACGAAGATATAACGTGTTTTTTTTTATTGATTAACAATTATTATAGCTTATAGAACTTCCGTGTGTTAGGCTTTAAAACAAACCAAAGAAGACTGAATAAACTAACAAACGATGCCTTACCCCCAGATACATGCTGATGCGCGAGTGCTGGTCCTTCTCTCCTGGAGACAGACCCTCCTTTACAGAGCTGGTGGAAGACTTGGACAAGATACTCACAGTCACCGCCAACCAAGAGTACCTGGACCTCGGTCTACCACAGCTGGACACCCCACCTTCGAGCTACGACGGTTCTGGAGACGAGAGCGACAGTGACTTTCCTTTCATCAAGTAGACCTCGATGTGTGAAAATAGTCTAGATGAACAGTATTAGTTGCACGTAAGTGTAGAAGATATTTGTAAAGTTGAAGATGTTTTGAAGTGTGTCAATTTGTAACGCAGAGTTTAATTAACTTCTGAAGAAATAAAAGGTCACAAATCTGACATTACAGTTCACTCCAAATCTTACAGTATACTTTACTGTACAGTACTGCTGCACTCTACTGTACTTGGAGCTTTGGGGCTCTACATTTTAAATGTCTATACATCTCCAATGTCAATATGAAAGTTATTGAGGACTTGAGCACCCACACAGTCAGGTAATGAAAATGGTAGGAACTCAGGTTGTCATAACGTATCAAGCAATATATTAAAATTGAACCTGAACCAAATGGCTCACCCATTTGGTTCAGGTTAATCTGAGTGTTCAGAAACTCAAACCTACTAGAAAGGAGTATTGTAGACAAGAAAAAAATGTATGATACCTACCCCGAATGTATAGTTGAACTTAATATTGAACCCACCAATGAGAATCGTGTTGTATTTGATAAAGTATAAGTAGATTTGACAATGAATTTGAGATTTTTAGGCCCATTATATTACAAAACAAAAATACCAACTCAACCTCTAGCTCCTCCAAGCTTGTCATAAATTTTAGTTTTCGTGCTCGAGAGATGAGCAAGCAAATACGTAAACGCGCTTGCTCAGCTAAAACTCATCCCTCGAGTACGGAAACTCAAATGTATAATGTCAATTAGACAAGCTTTCGTTGACGTTTGCGTGCTCATATTGACGTTTGTGTGCTCATGTTGACGTTTGCGTGCTCATGTTGGAGTTGGTGGTCGATTGAGTTGGACTTTACGTTTTGGAATATCGGCCGAAAAAGTAAAGTTGTTAAAGAAAGTATTCTGGTCTTTTTGGTTCATTTTGGACATGATGAGTGTGTCAAAATGATAATGATGTAATGTAATGGATAGGGTATATCTAGTATAGAAATTTACATCATGTCCAACACAGATCATAAGGCCTTTGACGAAACAAGCGGAGATTAATAAGCTAGTAGTTTTATCTAAATTTGAGTATATCGGAAACGACTTGAAGTACACCATTGCACAAGTAAAAGGACCCCGTAGTGCCAGTTTTTATAAAAATTTACATCGTCGTGTTTGAGACGAATTTGATCCCTGCTTGAGTTGTCACTCAAAGTAAGAACAGTATCGTTCAGTACTATTCAAACTTAATGACGGCAATACGAGGTGAGCAACTGAACAGTGATACATTCAGCTGATAGCGGGGTTGACAGTAGGGTGCGATACTGCGCAAAGTGCGCTTCATCGCCACCATTCAGTTTGAAGCGTACTGTACTGGTCGTACCATTTTATTCTTAAGATTTTTACTATATTTAGTTTAGATAATATTTATTTGTATGTTTTACACAAAATGCGAAACAAAGTATTGCATAATATTTTCGTGTAAATATTTATAGTAAGTAATAGATTTCCCTTTGGGGTCGAATGTAAATATCCTAGTACCAAAGTTTGTGTTTTTTTTATTGTATTATAAAATAATTAATTATTGTGAAGTTTTAGAGCATTTTTATGAAGAGGGATGTTACATGACATACTATTTTTTTGTTAAAATAACAATCTACAGCATCTAGTCTGTTTCAGAAGAACCGAGACGATTTTCATTATGTAAGATTTCTTTTAGGATTTTTTAAAGTATTTTAGGTTTTTTCATTAAATATTATGGCTGTTACATCGAGTTATTATAGTTACTTTTGGCAGGCTACACTTTGTTTGTAGGATTTAATAAATAGTTATGGAATATTTCCTAGGAAGTCCACAGTTAATGAAGTCTATGGGAATTTCCCATTCCAATGTTTAGTTTTTAAAAACCATAGGCAATTTATTTTTGCCTGTGCAGAGGATGCATTTCACCACCAAATCTTTTTCGTACTTA
The DNA here is from genome assembly GCA_905332915.2 of Hecatera dysodea. NCBI lineage: Eukaryota > Metazoa > Arthropoda > Insecta > Lepidoptera > Noctuidae > Hecatera > Hecatera dysodea. The sequence goes on along the minus strand of HG995309.1, from coordinate 13,705,585 downwards.
ATTATGCTATTGTTGTAATTATAGAAGTATATAATCAATTAGAGAGAGATTATTATGAGATTATTTTGTAAATAGTAGATAGGAATTCTCTACTCCTTTTTATGTTTTGAGAAAAATAATTAAGTTTAAAGGAATGAGCTGATGGTGGTCACAAATATCTTTTTATTAATGGAAGTCGTTATTGATATTTTTATTAATGAAATGGGAAAATTATAATTATGATCAATAAATATTTATTATAATGCTTTTAATCTTATGAATGACATCACCGTTATTGGTATTTATTACTTTATTGAATTCATTTATTTATACCTTATCAATTAGTCGAATGTCGATGTGCCTTGAATAAAATAATCGAATATTGTTGTAGTAATATTTGGCGCTCCTTGTATGTATATTTGATGAATTATGTGTGTGTCAAGTTGTCCAAGTTGTAAGAATTATAAGGAAATAAAGATTTATAGTGCGAATGCATTTCCTGTATTTTATTAAACTTTCCAATCTTTAAAAATCAATTATTAGGTAGATATCGAGGGTATTAATTATCCTGATATATCTACCTACTAATTAAAGCATTAAAGATTATAGACCAAATTTAATTTGCCACAATATATCATTATATTTTTTTAATGGGTTCTTAGAGGCGCACTATTTAGAAAAATTAAAAGTAATGTTTGAAAACAGGGCCATCTGTTGAAGTTCACATGTACTTCTATGTCAGTTAACTTCGCATTAGTTAGGTACTGAAGGCGTAAATAGAGAGCAGCACTAGTGTGTAAGTTCCAGTTGTAGTGATTAGTGCCTGATAGATTTGCTTTCTGCATCACTCGCAAGAGGGACTGACTGTTTACAATTATTCTGCTAAGGCATACCGTTTGTATCAGTAATGCAGTCTCATCAGTCAGTCAGATCTTTAAAGTAATGCCATTTCATAATTCAGTATTTAGAGCCGGGCTGGATGAGCAGTACCTACCTAACTCACAAGTACCAGGAAACCAGAATTATGACGTAGATTTTTTTGGTGCTGGAATTATGTGCGGTACCTAATAATCACAAACTGCCAGCAGAGCAGAATCACGAAGAACTATTTCCGGGGCTGTTTGGTAACGTTTGTGTAAAAATTCGTTGACAAACCTCCAATCTCTAAATAAGAATTGAGTTTAAGTAAGGGCAAAATCTTACAAAATGCCAGGAGACCAGAATCATGAAGTTTGCATGTTTAAGATTCGGCTCATGGACAGTTCATAACCTGGATTAACAAACAGGCTACTTTGTAGCCTGGTTAATGAGTTAAGAAGATTAGACTGAGGCAGAAGGGGAATTTCAGAGCCTGGTGGATGAGAGGAAAAGATTCGCAAGTACCAAGAGAGCAGAATCATGACGAAGTATTTCCTTTCATATTATAAGTCGCCTTTCAGCATATATTTCAATAACACATAGTATAATACTGATTATCTTCTTTGTTTTTTTTTTTTAAGGATGTGAAATCATCCAATGACTATTCCGCACTGGGCGGAGCGGAAGGGAGTGTTAAACTCTTACGGACTCAAACCCATCCGTGTTCCTCCTAATGCCCTTTGCGTTCCAGGGCCGCGGTGACTCTCGAAAAAATTCGGCAACTGATTATTTCTCTAGCCTGCAATGTTCGCAAACTAGCTCGCTCGATTTTTCTGGGCTTGTTAAAAAAAAGGTTCGTTTTGGTCATACATAGTTTTATTTTTGTCAGTACATTATGGCATCGCCTTAACTTAACATACAAAGTTTCATACAAAAAATATGCTTATTGAACGTTCACAATTTTTGTTTGAATTACAAAATAAATGGTTTTACAAATTATTTTTACCTATCACAATAAATAGTCTTTAGGATTCTAGCGAAATTAAACATATTTAGTTGAGACAAAAATCATTTTTTAATTCACATTTAAACTTCAACATAGAATAATAATTATCACTTAAAAACTAAACAAAACGAAAATATATTTTTAATAATTATTTTAATCACAAAAATAAACTTAAATAATCTAGATTCGTAGATAATACTTAGTTTTTACATTTTATTATTTGGTTTTGTTTTTGTTTGTGCGTTGTTTTTAAAATCTTACTAAATTAAGTTCTTATAAGGAAAGTTGTTAGTTAACATGATTTAATTATTAAAATATTACAAGTATAAATCGAGACACATACATAGGCAAAGTTTAGAAATTGTCAAAAGTTTATGCTGCCAAGTCTATTATAAATTATTATTGGTGTCAGTATTGAGTGTCAAAAATAATAATTATATAATATAAAATTAATATTTATATTTCACAGACATACGTTAGAGATGCTTTATTAGTTATGTCATTAAAAATGTGTCAGAACCATTTCAAAATTTACGTTATCAATGTCAGATTTAATTGTATTAGATCAGTAGTTATTTTATCTATTATATTTATTTCATCTATAGACTGTATTTTATCACTAACGTCCAGCGCTATTATAAGTTAAAAATGCAGCAAATATAAATAGATGATCTAGTAAAAATAATTACCTATGGACTTCCGTTCAGAAGTCGACAAATAGACTTCGGTTTCGAAGTCTATCATAAATTGGAACCTAAATGCGCACATTTGTTTTGACATGTACTTGTTTAATGTCAAAGAGTCCCAAGACGCTGTACTGTCGCAGGAAACAATGGCGATATATAAACATCACTATGTTGTCTATTTCAACTTCTATGTCATCTTAAAAAAAAAACTATAGTATTACATTTTCAGCAATTTTCGTGCAAATAAATAAATGTTGCAAAGTCAAATGAAAATGGAACTGCTTTTTGTTTTTACAAAATATATTAACTACTGAAGCAGCCAAGTTTTCAATTAAATAAGCGTTCAATAAAAAGCTTTTTCAAAAACAGGTTTTTAACCATTTTTAAAAACATTTCTTTGCAAAATTTTATATTTTTTGCGAAAACGATTAATTATATCACATGCAAAATGTCAATTTCATTGCTACCTACCTAATACCCGATTTGGCTATCAGAATAAGACAAATAGTTATAACAATTATAGTCAATGATATAGTCAAAATTGATGTAACATTTAGAATTTGAAATTCCAGCATCTATATAAAACATTTATAGCAAAATTTCATTAAGAATATTATATAATACAAAGCGCAAAATTAGGCCAATTAGTTGATACATCAAAAACACAAAAACTGCTGCACATTATCGAGTATTTTTGACCAAATAATAGTCACAACTATTCACCTCCGGCAAACATTTCAACGACGACAAAATAGGCTTTCTTACTGCTATAAACTGTCCATTGCCAATCAAACTGTTATCACATATTGACACAACGTAACTTCTTCTCTGGTACCCTCGACGCAAACTGGAAGCTAGGCACAACCGCTTTCACTTCAGCCTTCTCCTCTTCCTGTGCCTCCTCTCCCATCAAAGTTCTCAAACAAATCTTCATATCTGAAGCGAATTTCCTAACCAGCCTTTCCAATGAAAACAGGTGTTCGTCTAAAGCTTCAGGGATTTCTTCCCTCATGAAGTCTGCTAATCTTAAAAGGTACTCTGCGTTCGGACCAGACTGTCCTTGGCATTCTAGAATTTGCTTAGCTATATCTGGTAATGGGGCTGCTCCCAACCAATGCCGGTTTTCAGGGACAGCGATGTACAAAAGAGCATTTTTCTTCTCGGAGGTACTAGGAGCGGAGCTTGATGAAGAAGTGAATAGAATGGGGCGTGGGTGGAAGTTGACTGTGTGAGTTCTGTAACCACCAAGTTGGCATTCCCTGGTGGAAAGGTAAGGTAAGGCGGCGTTGTTGTCTGCTGAGATCAGGAAAGCTTTGCCCCATGTTATACCCTGGAACAAACGGAGAAAAAAAACTTTAGTATTGAAAACGCTTGAGGCATTTAATTTTGTTGAACAATCTCACAATAATAATAGATACAATTTTTCTAAAAAGTATCATAGGATCAAACTTCTTTAATCTTAAGTGTGTTATTGATCCAAGAGCTGTCAGTTTGCACAAATCATCAGCTGATGATGATTTTTGCAAAGCTTGGGATCAACAGTAGCCAAGTACATATTTGATAAAGATGTGAGATGCGCTACGTAAATATCAACAAACATGCATGCATACAAAAATGGCGACATCCACAGTTATTTTAATTATTCTAACAGGGTAATGACCATTTTATCAGACTATGTAATTAATTTAAAAACGTTTTTGTTTGCCGCATTGTATATGGTTATGGAGCAAATGTAGTGTAAGTACAAGTCATGTAGTCAAGGATACAAATTCTACATTGTTAAGGGCAATCTCACCCTAGAGACACAAAACAGACAGACAGAGCTACAAAAGACGCTAGTTACTAAATTGGTCCTTTAGTTCTAACAATAAGAATAAATAAATTAATGAAATAGCACAAAAAGCGTAGAAAGTCACAAAGGGTTGGACGATATTTAATGTATTATACTAAAAGGACTCTTGGAGTCAGTCAGGTTAAAAGCATTGTTTTATGCCAGAGATCAGCTAGCAAAGACAAACTGAGGACCGTCACAGGATTACTGGCTCAAACTGGATTATTGATTGAAGAGGTTTAATAAAATAGTGTGCAAATGAAGTTCACTGATGAATCTTTCAAATACTAATTTTATGTGGTTGAATGTTAAATTAATGCATACCAAATTGAGATCGACGGCGTCACCAATCACCAATCTCAAAATGATAGCTGTCGCAGTTCAGGAGTTAACAAGAGACCGTAGTAGCAAAAACGAATTTACAGCACAAACAATAGCAGTAGATAAAGATACAAAAGTCAACGGTTTAAAATCTTATAAGCCAAGATGAAAAATACATAAAAACTGCTTGCTTGTTTAAAAATATCACCGAAAAACATACTAAACTAAATTAACATAGCAATAATGATGACACACCGACAGAATACATTTCCATTTATCATGAAAACAGTTGCCATAACAAATAACGTCATAATCAACTTAATGCGCTAATTAATAGTTAGTGAGCCAAACATGTGCGAGTGTCACGCTTTGCTTGCATGCTAGATAAGGCAGATGTATCAGTCATCTGTTTCCAGATACCCTTTCTCTTTCAAGTACCTATCCGATTTTATCTTACCTATCATTTGATTTGGACAACTACTGATCCTACTCAAGCCTTCATGCCTTTGCCACCTTTGTTGATTTCGGAGAATAAGTACGACTTATGTAAATATGAACCTATCAATTCTGTTGTTTATTTTTATTTTGGAATTAATCTATATGTGGTGTTGTATCTGTCTCTTCATCAGCAATGACTGAAAGTTATGTCTGAAATTGTAATCTTATCTATTTCAAATTGTACAATCTTTTTGGTGTATCGTATCGTGCTTATGCACTGAATTTGTTTCCATATTTATAGGCGAGTCTAAAAAAATAGACTCTAAGTGCCAGTCTAATGCGAAGATGCCAGGATAAGTTCTACTCCTCAGTAGATGTAAGGAATGCAATCTAATTCTCGCGCATTACGCAAATGACAGAACCCAGACTTGAGGTTAAGGATGCAATGGGAAGATTAAAAAGATGGTAATAATGCCTAACTTTTATTAAATCAAGCAAACAATGGTGATGACGACTTGACACCAGGATCAAATGCGCACACACATATCAGCATCAAAACATTAACACAAACAGCTAACGCCATCTCTGGTCATTTGGAAACACTTAACGTTTATCAAATAGGTATTTCAATAACCCGTGGTATTTGGCATTCATTTCCAAATGGGTTTCTCAGTCTTGAACGTCAGCCAAAAGGAAAAATATATTTAAAGATCCGCAAATTTTTATGCCAGATTTTTATTTCGATCGTTATTCTGTTTAATCTTTGTAAATTCGGTTTGCTAGTTATCCGGTTTTCGTCTGTTATTCGGCTGTGTTTCTGACCCCGAAATAGGTCAAGGTTGAGATGTAAATACAAAGACCAGCGTGTGCGCACGTGGTAGACGTTTGCTAAATTATTTGAACACACAATAAACATGGCGGGGCCCGTGTTCTGTTTTAGTCACTTCTATTTTTCATTTATTATCATGAAATATGTTGTGTTCAATTAGCCCATTTTTTCAATTCCGCAGTAGACAATGATGTTAATGTGGTCTGCAAATGGACTCAGATAATATCATAATGACAGTTCTCTGAGAAATAAAAATTAGCTCATGGAGGCCTTCCTTAAAATTCCACAACTTTACAAGCAAGATATACTGTAGCCGATAGTTCCTATCTTGTATTTCTAATAAATAACAAATTATATATACTTTGGCACCCAAGAAGTGATCATATACATACATATATATATTGATAGATAGAATTAGTGTATAGGTAAATTGTTGAGAGCAATGATGACCGAGTGGTAACGGCTCCGACTTACGAATAGGTCGCGGGTTCAAACCCAGCCAGGCGCATTCCTGTGTTATTAATTTCATCACCACTGCTCTCAAAACGGTGAAGGAAAACATCGTGAGGAAACCGGCATGTCCTAGAACCAAAAATTCGAAGACATGTGACATTCACCAACTCGCACTGGGCCCGCGTGGTGGATTACGGCCCATTCCCTCTCCTAGAGAGGAGGCCTGTGTCCCAGCAGTTCCCGGGAAAGTTAAAAGGCTGATTATGCTAAATTGTTGTTATGGTGTACTATAAAGAGTATTTCTATTCACAAACATAAATGTATATTTACTCTACACTGCGAGAAGATCTAGGCTATCAATTTGTAATTGAAGCCGTAAATAATATTCATAGCATTTGAATATACCAAATAGTAGTCGCTACATAACACTTACCATAAAACTGATACCAAATATTATTTATATCTACGAGTATCTTTGATGTTTGAGCTAACTTCCAATGAATTCCAAACACTTCCTATCCGTGTAGTAATAACTGAAACTGAAATATATATAGAATATTCTTAACAAACACCACTTCAATGTATTACAAATGACATCTTCAAAGAATTCCATGATTTGCAATTGCATGCAAGTGTAGGTACTTGTAACGTATGCATTTTTTAAAACAATAAGGATGGAATATTTTATAACTTATTCCGTATATGCAGAACATCGAGTTTGTTTTGGTCTTGTTGGTATTTTATTTACAAACAGGTGATATTTTTGTTAAGTGATCTTGTTTGCTAGAATAATGATAAAAGTTATCTTTAAATATTATTGAACTCGTTTCTTGGAAGATCCAAGATAATGTGAAAATATAACATATTCTATTGATCCTGTCGTACCAGAGGGCAAGGGCCTTTTCTCAGTACAAAAGGGGAGCATCGATCGCCTTGCTTGCTTGTTATGAGCGAGTTGTGATATCAAGATTTAGAAACGATTTTGACTTTAGGCGATTAACACACGGCACCGCGCACCGCCGCGGTAGGCGGTGAAGCGGATCTCATGTCACATTGGCCTCTACTAAATCCGTAGATGCCTAACACACGTACACCGCCAAACCGCGCGGTCGAGCGGTGCTCTCACCGCCACCGCCCCTCCGCGCGGCCGGCCTCACACACGGGGCGCCGCATAACCGCGCGGATAATCGTGGGTGCAAGACGTGTTGCAATTCAATAATAGAGTTCTGCTTCTTAAAAATGGATAAACCCAATATCTTCTTATTTTTTTCTTTCTGCGCCATAAAAGCCAGATTGCTGCCACCACTTCAGCGTCCATTCTAGTTAGTGTTTGTGATCAAACTGTCAAAACCGTGTTAAATCCAACCGCGCGGACAGGCGCGTAAACCGCCTTACCGCGCGGGGTACCGCTACGAAATCCGCTTTACCGCCACCGCCCTCCGCGGCGGCGCGCGGTGCCGTGTGATAATCGCCTAACGCTATTCCTGACATTGTAAATACATATTGACTTACTAATAAAAACGCATTGGCTCAAGCGAGGAACTCATGGCTAAAAAATAACAGCCATATGGGTCGATCTTCAAGTTCGAGCAACGCTTGCGAAGGTTGATTTATGGATAGGTGACCATCTTAACATACCGAGTTTCCTCTGTGCCTCGGAAAGGACGCTAAGTCGTTGGTCCGGGCCGGCTATCATTTGTAGATCTCTGGCAGACGTTACGCAATGGCCGAAGTCAGTTAATTTGACTCCAGTCTTGCCAAGAAGTATTGTGCTACCCAGTTGCATGTCTTCACGGTAAAATTTCTACAGAATAGACTTGCTATTTACTTAGATATTACTGTTTTTAGGTTTGGCCATGTACAAAACCAGATAAGTCTATCAATATTGCCAATGTCTGACTGAATAAGACGAGTTACAAGGATTTTACATACGAGAAGATAAAAGTCGAATACTAGATGATAACCCGATATAACCTATTATGACAACAGCGAATTTCATGTAACCCGTCGTTGTCTGTCTACCTGATAAGAATATTTTGGAGATAGCAACTGGCAAGTAAATAATATACTTCACAAGGAAAGCCATTCATAAGGCACTAGCTGTTTTGCTTCGCGGGTTGGCTGGTAAATTCTAGAACAACTACTCATACGCACTCACTTTTGTTTTTTTTTAACGGTCTGATATTACTGTTTTGTTTTGTTTGACCAGTTGTGTGCCTTAAGTTTATGTCTGGATAAAAATGTGTACTTTTATTCGAAAGCAGACCGTTATCTTTATGTATGATAAAAAGATTAATTTAAGTCCGATCAGCAGTCCATTCATGCGTGTGACAACAAACATCTTCTAACTCTATAAATAGCTGTAGGCGGATTATCGATAGTGGAACGGGGAAATATCTTATCAGAAGGTTTTTCATATCGGTCTAGTATCTCAAATTCTAACCACTATTATGTCAAGTCATGGTAAATTGCAAGTAAATTTAAAAAATTGTAGAAGCAATACTACTTAGATAATAATAAAAAATATACAATGTGAACAAAAATAAAGTCAACATTTGGTTATATTATTAATTTTACAAAAGTAGCTGAAAAAAGCAAAACAGGAAAGAGGAAGGGAAGAAGGCAGATAGAAGCAAGGTGACTTAAGCACCGATGGAGTGAGTAGCAAAGATAGAGGAAAACAATGAGACTCAGCTGTCACCCCAGCGAGCACCGGACGCAAACCAACTATCATACTCGTGGATCCAATAGATTTAATAGAACAACAATCCTCTCTAAAGCTATGGGTACGTCTAATAACCAAAGAACTTATAACTTCGTTGAGATAAGTCAGCTGACATACATATCTATTGTTCCAATAATAACAACAGACGATCGAACTGTGAACTTCTAAAACAATTAACGATCTGTCCCATCCGATAGCGAATGTTGAAACAAAATACTATTGATGTATGAGTATGTATGGGAAATCCATTTAATTGTTTAAGTTTAATAATAATAGTCCGTATGTTATTATGAGACGTCCACGTAGAATTTTCTCAGGCAATTGTTTTAGTGTTGTTATCTCAACACTTTGATGACTACTCGAATGTTATACCGTAATATATAGTATAATAATTATAGTAAATATGTAGGTATAGTTAAACTGAAGTATCTAATAGTAACTACTCTGAAACAGGCATTGTGCGGGGTTTGTGTGTGTGTCCATTACTAAGGAGATGAATTTAATAAAAGTAATTTTGATATTCATGAAGAAGAAATAGAAGTCATTATTCTGTTCGAAACCAATAATATAACGCCTTGACACCATAAAACTTCTCCAATGTTTGTTTACCATGCAGTTTTCTTAAATCAAACCATAGTCTAATAAAATAATTAAGAAGAAGATAAACATATGTAAATCTTCTAAATAAAAAACGGATATAAATGAATGGATAATAAACAAAATAATGAAGTAGAACGCAATGGAAAAAGAGTTCAGTCAACTACACCAACCAATAGAAGAAGCCGAACTGCCAGTAAACTAAATAATATATGCAAATAAAGTAATTCAACCACTAAAGCATTAACATTTCACGAATTTAGCAATAGGTATTACATTACCAAACTAAACTGATACAGCAATTTTATTTATGACGAAGTTCATGGCTACTAATTTTGTAAGTAATAAAATTCCATATTTAGAAAGCTATTCTTAAAGTTATAACATGAATACCGCCATACGCCATCTGACAGTAATGATGCTGATACCAGTACCTAGATCATTCCAACATAAGAAGACGCAGATAATCTATGTAGAGAGATGCGGATCATAGAGAGCCTTATGTAAAGCGAAACAGTCTGCAGTATCTTCTAGCAACAGAGCTCGACCAATAACAAAAGACGTATAATTTCTATCTCCTATAGCAATACAATTATCATAGAAATAACGTGTAAGCAGTGATGTAGCAATACTAAAGGTTAGGAGGGCATCAGCTTTGTCTGGAGTGTTAACCTGAATAGATTATTCTACTCTTATTTATGTGGTTTTCATGAACCATACTGGTTAACTTTCGGTATGGCTGGAAAAGGTGGATGGGTTGTGTGTATTAAAAGAAAAGAGAGTCAGTGACAGCGTGACGGTTGACAGGACAGCAGCCCTACCATGACGTCTTAAATCCATCATGATTCCTGTGTCAGAGAGAGGCGGAGTTACACAAGACGAGTAGCACTATCCCTTACCCACACATTGAATCATGATAGCATTGGCACTTCGTAGTATGGCCACAGCTGCCCTACCATGACGTCTTAAATCCATCATGATTCCTGTCAGAGAGAGACGGAGTTACACAAGACGAGTAGCACTATCCCTTTCCCTCACACTGAATCATGATAGCATTGGCACTTCGTAGTACGGCCACATAAATGAGGAAAAAATCGTATTGCGTCGTCGCCAACTAAAATGGGATAAGGGCAGATGATTATTATAATGGGACTCATATCAGAATTTGCAAATTCGTCATTTTCATCTTCTAGAGAATGTTTAATAATATATTCAAGTTTTTCGTTAAGAAATAAGCGGTTAAAGTTGTACGTGTTGCTCAATCATTCAAATGCAAGTACTTGTATAATGTATACTAGGTATATGTCACGTATCATTGGAGTCAGACTGTCTGCCGTAGACTTGTTACGTAGTCAATTATTTTAATCACAAGACCTCACTACAAATTCGCTTTTGGCAATTTGTTATGGTTAAGGCAAACTTCATTTAATTACCTAAGTAAAAAATGTATCTTATCTCTTTCATTTTACATAAATCTTTTGTTAACCTTAATTGAGCTCAAATAAACTCAAGAGAAATTAATAGAAGTAAGAGACAATTTCAAGCGCTGGTAAGCCGTTTTTCAGAAGGTAGCTCATCGTTAAGTTAAGGACAAGGTCTCGAGAGTGTTGGAGGAGGCCTTTGCCGAAAGACAAGCTGGATTGAGAGAAGGATATATTCAAGTATTACGTAAACACTAAAAGGGGGTGGGCGGGTATTTGGTTTGCTTATTTTTGATGACATGATGACATGGGGGATGGGTGATCGTCAGCAATATTTATTTATTTATGTTTTTGGTATTTTACGCAAAATTTTGTTGATTTTGATTTGAACACATATAGCTGGGTGTATTGTTACGTTGATTGAAACAGTGGGGGTGGTCAAAAATTACAATAATTCTGAGTACCTACGTAATACTTGAACGACCCCATATCCAAGTGTCGAGAAAGAAGAATAATTAATATTAAGAATAAGTTATATGACTTTAAAACTAAGTTAATAATTGTAAACAGTTTAAACATTTGGCTCTTGAACTAAACACTTGGATATTTTGATCAATATTATTTCTGCGATACAAAAATCAGAAATTCATAATATAAACAGGAATTTGTCAGAGACCGTCTTTGAATTTTATGAGTCTTATGCGGAATTTCAATAAGTTATCATTTAATTTCGGACATGTGCAAGTAATACGACGAGAGTCCATTTACAAGTTCAATGCGCCAGTAATGCAAAACATTTGAATGACATTCAACTTGCACCAATTCGAGACTGTTGACCGAAGCCAAATAACAGATGCAACTAGGAACGAGTAGTTCTAACAGGCGACATTTTGATCTTTATTCTAGAATCGCCAACCCAATACTCTTCTTTTTAACTGAAAATGGAAAATTCGTTTCATGTCAGAGAAAATTAATCTTATAGATTTTTATAATAATCGATATTTTCAATCGTACTACTCAGGAGAATTTTTCGGACACTTTCAATTCCGCGCTCCCCACAAGAGTTTTCTGTTACACACAAACTACATTTTATAACTCTCTGTAACTTCAACAGACTAGACAGCAGAGGGTAAAATAGATGGGTAGTCAGGGAGCCGTCTAGACATAATATAATCACATAATCCAATCCGAGCGATTTTTAACAATCTTGTGCTAAAATGGCGGTAAGAGGAGTAGTGCTTACAAAAGTATGAACTTGACGTCTATTGCAAAAAATATTTTCACAAGAGGGGGAAGAAGGAACAAAATTCAATGTCAAGAAAAAGAACCAGATGGTAACAGGAAACAGAACCTTACCACAAGATAGAGCTCTAAAATAAACGTTATATCATATCGAGCCCTTACTGCCGATTTATCATAAGCGACATTTTGCCAAAAAATTGATTTTATAGCTTCAATGATAAAGTTTAAAACACAAAATGAGTTTCAAAAACCATGTCGCTTACGATAAACTGGCGGTAAGGACTTTAGGAAATAATTGACGCAAGGGCTGCTTAGCAACAAGCTCATTAAGTAATTCGTGTCACAAAACTGATATGACATTCCGAATTCAATTCTCTAAAATGCATAAATAGCCCAGTCTGTCTTACCGGCCTGTACTTTCCCAGCCCATCACAACTCGAGGCACGAAGACATTATCTTTATCACGTGTTTGCCTGTCACACAACTGCCAATTTACAAATCGGCGGACGTAATTCTCACCGTGTCGAGTTCATCAAGAACCCTCCTTTGTCCAATACCGAACAAGAGTATATAGAATTTATTTCTGGACCACTGGAGTTTTTATTGTGTTGGCATGGATCCAATTTTTCTTTGTTTGAAAGGTTTGAGGGATGACCTCAATCGGGAGATGAAAATTATTGGGTATTTGAATTGAGGTGACCTAATCATTTTTAGATTTGGTAACTCTGTCACTGTTTTTTTTTTTTAATGCTGTCTTGGAGAATGAAGTTTTGTAACTAGTACTTATTATTTTTATTATGAAAGTAATAAGTAATATGATCAAGATAGGGTGCATCGTACTTACATGATAGCAATGACCATATTGCAATATGTGTATACAATGTTGTTGACTCTAAAGATAAAATTTTTATTGTGTTGGAGGACGAAACCAACAAAACGAAAACTTAATCTTATCTTTGTTTGAAAGATTTGAGGGAATAGATTGCCTAAATTGGGAGATGAGAATGATTGGGTATTTGAATCGACGTTCCCTGATCATTTTTATAACAAATTAGTGAAAGCATTACCAAATACGCTTTCACAAATTTCTTTTTTAATGCAGTCTGAGTAAAGTTTTGTAACTAGTAATTATAATTTTTATTATGAAAGTATATGATCAAGACAGGGCGCATCGTACTTATATGCTGGCAATGACCATATTGCAAATATGTGCACACAATGTTGTAGATTTTAAAGATAAAGTTCAAGAACCAAATCAAGCTGTGACGGAAGTGCTTCCAAAGAGAGAAATTGTTGCCATGCAAGCAAAGACTGCGATATTGGCATAGATACCACCAAGCCTCTAATCAATCAATGGCAGACAGCCCACTACCAGCCACAGACAAATAAACAAAAGACAACCAAGAACAGATTACGTCAAAGGCATGTGTGACGTTGACGTTCTATTCTTAAATCACTAGAGAAACGTCACTGAAGATTGAATGAACACCAAAGAGTATGGAAAGTTATTTTAGTAAGACAAGTAAACTGCATAATAATATCAAACGCAGTTAATCTAATAATAAAAACTGACACGTGTATGTGACACGTGTTGATAATAATACGAAGCATGTGTAGAGTGCACACTGCGCGTGAATTTGTTGTGTTAAGAAATTATTGAATTATAAGAAATGAAATATAAGAAGGAACTTTTGCCAATATTTCCTACCTGCCTACTGAAATATGATCGGTTTATTTAAAACTTAACACTCAATTGTTTTTAAAGGATCTGATAAATGAGCACGATACGGTTGATTTTAATAACAAGCGAACAAGAAATTGTAACTGACATGCTAATCATTTTCGGGGAAAACGGACGCAAATGCAGGTTTTCGCGAGTGTATTTTTGCAGAAATTTGCGTAAGTATTGGAATTTAATTTGACCGACAAATACCGAGAAATGGTATACTGAATAGTAAAATCCAATGTGAAATAAATTCGATTAATAAATTAATCGAATTTATTTCATATTGGATTTTACTATCATGATTGAGTTAAAGGGTAACATGAAAGAACAAATCGTTTGAAGGATTTACGCTTACAAATAGATTGTAAACGATTTAACTAGGGCCGTGAAGTAAGAGTGCTCATCAAGTTAGCAGCCAAATTTATGAATAAATATAAATGAGAACAATAACTGTCAATCACTATGCAGTGTATGAACTACACCAATTGAAAACGTCAAGAGGAAAACGATTTGTTTACTTTTAGATTTTGCAATATCCACAATAATTATAAACAATTAAGATAACAATTAATTAGAAAGCAAAATGTTAAACATGCAATTTCTTATTGAGTACGGTTTTCCTAAGAGACAGTAATTATAACTGATCATGTTATGCTGCATGTCATGTTCTAATTTCCTTAACGCTCTTCTTTCTTTTTAAATGTGTTTGTTCAAAGCGTCAATTATAACTCTTTTTTTAATTACCTAAAATGGATTTCAAATCCGCAATGTCATAAAACTTATAGTTCCAGATGCAGATGAGGATATGACTCAAATATTTTATGTACAAGTCTTTACTCACCTTGACCAATTACACAGAAATGTATAAAGCTACATATGTAGCACAATATGAGAGAAAGAAGCCCTTTACTAAGATCAAAAATATCCCGGACCCTTATAGCAACACCATTTACCTGGTATTTCAACATCGTTTGACGTCATACAACCTGACGCAGGGATTAATCCCCCAAGAAAAGAAGTCAATGACGTCACAGACCAAGTGTTTTACAGTTCAACGTCAAAATTAATTATTTCTACTAGTTAGGTACGGTGTAACTCCCACGTACGTCGCGAGATGACGAATAATATTGTGAGATGCATGAATACCTTTAGAAGCATTATGAGATGCTTGATTGCTTTACTATGTTACGTGGTTACGAAGTATTTACAAAAGAGCTTGAAAACAAAATGTTTAGGTACGTCAGAAAGCCAATGTTTAAATTGCAAGGCAGTCGAGTGACAAAAATAGTAAAAATCACAATACAATTTTTGGCCCTTATTTCAATTTACTAATATTTGGGGACGGCACAATATGCTTTCTTCTCTCATACTTCTTCTAATCGTAGTTAGCTCTGTAGTAACTCTCTTTATAGCCATATCATCTTTTATACAGTTCATTCAGTGTTTTTTTGGTCATCACCAACTTTTATTCAGATTGGTTTAAAAAGTTTAGCCTGTCGATGACGCTGGCAACAAGACTGACTGACCAGAGGACTGGTCCTTTTCCATAGGGCACACTAGGCAAGTGCCCAGGGCTTCGCGATTTTAGGGGGCCGCTTTTGCCAGATGATCTTCCCATAGCAAAATTTACGCATGATGATAACTTATCAGCTGCAAAAAACGTATAAATATAAAATATGAATTAAGAAGTACAATGCTTTAAGAAAGATTGACCAGATTTTCGCTGATGTCCATTGAATGTGATGGGCTTTGTTCGGTGTTTTCACCGAACACTTTAGTTAACAGTATCGGCGTGACGCATTGTCTTAATTTTGATTCTTATAACCTTACATTAGATTCAGTGCACTTTGGTCTACCGCGTTAGCCGGGTATTCTATCATTTTATCAACATTTCATTTAGAACAGTTTGAGAGAGGCTCAATAAATAGTGTCCAACATAAACATTTGTTTCTCTATGACCCCTTGCTAAGTACCCCGACATATTTTTGGTCCTTCGAGCCGGATGTTTCCAACAGCGAAAGGCATAGATTATAAACAAGTGAAGTGACTCTTTATTTCTTTCTTTAAAGCATTTGCGCTAACGTATATGTAAATGCAATAAAAGTTACTTTAAAAAAATATTATATATAAAATTATATAATAAATTATTTTCCTAATGTCATAAGTCATAAGGCTCCATTATCCTAATGTGCTGAGGGCCTCCAATAGGTAAAATACAACTCTGTGACTGACTATTGTAAGTCAAGCATATTTAAATAATTAAACAGGATATTCTTCAAACGCAATATGCATTGACTGATCTAACAATTGAACTTACCTCAGATTCTATATCTCTCTATGGACTTTAGTAACCTCTTTTGTTGGAGAGATAACAATATAATGTATTCATGATATGTTTAATAATCATTATGATTATTATGTCAAGTCATTATTATTCCAATGACAAGAGGCGGGTGCGACTATCGGTCGTAAAGTTTAGCAAGTAACGAATACTAAGAGGCCTCAATTCAAGAGAAGATCAGTGAATTGAGGACGGTTCGAAGTTTCTAGAAGTTTTTTTTTTTTATGAGTGGCTTCTCGCCGTTCAACTTAGGGTTGTCGACTACTCAACCGGGCTTGCCTGTGGCGGTCTTATTATGAATATTAAAGCCTCTAGCCAGGGCTTATAAAAACTTACAAACTAAGCGACTGCACTCTAAGGGCACCCCCTGTGAGGTACGGACCTCGGCTTAGGGCGTCCCTAGGGGGGAGCAGCTAGGGACGGGCTGGGTCGAACAAGTTTCTAGAAGTACTGTGCGTGAAACGATGAACGATTTGAACGAAATGAAATACTATTCAATAAAACCTGATTAAAGGCAAATGAGATCACATTAAGCATAATGAACACACTAATAATTTTGTTCCCAATAAACTAATTACTGAAGTCAAAAGTAGGCTAAGTGCAATAAAAGAACCGCTAGATAACAGGAACTAATCAATCTCTGATCTTGCCGAATATGGCGGTAATCGAAGGACCGGTCGACAAAATGAAACAAAAGAAGCCGCAGCATTTCGAAACCATCGGTTCAAAGTTAATCTAATTACAGAACCCATTGGCCATGGGTATTGCAATAAAATTACCAATTTGTTTGAGTTGAATCATAATTTGAAAGATCTATTTCACCATTTGATTGTTCCTAATTTCGGTTAGAACTGGAACGCGGCGTGTTACAGTGTGGACAGATGTGATGAAAACATCGCATTGTTTGCAAAATATGAATCTTTGCATCTGGAGGAGAGTGTTTGCCCTGCTAAGATAAATACCAACAAATCTGTGATGGGGACATTTTACATGGCCACGGCTCTTGCAGCAATTAATAATATATTTAATTTTATTAATAATATTTCATTTTAATCCATAGACACTGTTACTATTTAAATTTTAATCATTTCTACAGGTTTTAATAATTTCTTGTAAAATTACTATTAGGACTAAAGATAAAATACAATGTTTTATCTTTGGTCCTGATAGTGAGTTTATGTTTTAAATTAGACACATATTTAAAAAAAAACTTATTATTTCAAGGCAGCACTTTTGTTTTAATGAGCGCTATGTACTTACGCCTTAAGTGACATGTGCATTCGTTCTTTTTTCTGTTATTAAGTTTGTTTTAATTTGTGCAATGTATATGATGTGGCTGTACTTAATTTAAATAAATAAATAAAAACAAAGTTGCAAATGTCATCCAAATGAGGTTAAAATCGCGGTATACGTCACGACATAGGCGTCACAATAATCTCTCAATTTAAGACAAATAATACGCTACCTTGTAAGAAACTTTTAACAATTTAAAAGAAAGTATCACAAAAACGAGATATAAAACTTTATCTATTTAGCACACTAATAAAAACAAGGGAACTAGATTCAACTGGACATTACGCATCAGAGATTTTGCGTCGTACTTATGTATGTGAGGAATAATGAACTTTATTTGTATAACACATATTGCCACAGAAGTTTTATTTATAATGCAAATACTTCTTATTTCTTTTAAATTACTTGTTGAAATATTAATGATAAAAATGAACACTGAAAGCTGCATTTCTTTGCCTAAATGTATATTTTAAATCCCGTACAACTACAATCAAAACAGAAACTTTCGAAGCTAGCAGACTAATCTCTGTACCGTTGGTCATAGTATCAATACCATTCCATCGGATATTTCATTTCTAATCTCATCTTTAGCACCAGTAATCTACCTATTGTCTTTATTTGTGTCAACGTCCACAGAATGACTGCGTACTTTATTTATCCGTGCAATGCACCTGTCATAAGTAGACACATCGTCTATTGAAATATGGAGCGTGTGTTGCAGGTTGCAGTATATTAGCCTTCATATAACTGTATATACCCATACTGTTAATTTCATTGTCCTCATTGATTACATTATTGCATTTATGAAAAGCTTCTTTCAAAAGGCACGTATTCTTGATAACATTAGTGCGTTTAGTGCTCGCATTTATATTACAATTTACCGTTTCCCTAACGACTGTTTTATTATCACTAATGTAATAATACTTTTTGTTTTAACGTATTGGTTTATCAGGCTGACCTGTTCAATGTTTTAGATTTGATGATATGAATTAATTTAATTAAGTTATTCTTGTTTTTGTGTTGCTGTGGAACGCGTGGGTGTTATTTATAAGGGATGTATCATGTATGGGATAACATTGTTTATGTCTGCAAATTGTTTTCTGTTCAATTTCGTCATGGCCATGGGTTACTGAACCGATTTATAGTATCAGTTTTGAAATTAACCCAGTGTTTTAGTAATAAGTATAATGAGGTACATTAACGCTTTTGGTGTTAATTAAACAATAATAAAAAAGGAAAAAAACTTGCAGTAATTTCACGTTTTCAACAGCACTGTACCTACTCAATAAGGATGTCAAATAGTTGATTACAGTGAAGTATTGTCAATATTTTTTGTTGACAAAAGTAAATACAATGAAACTATAACCGCTTCCCATTCACGGTCGCAGTTTAAGAGGAAGTTGTTGCTGATAACAATGAGATCAGTTAATGGGTCAAATTATACAGTGGCGGGATTGTTTTCATATATACTTTTGTGTTGTTTAAGTAAGCATTTAGGATTTTAGATATATTAAATCCTTCATAATTTTAAAGGATCAAGTATTGGTTTCAGTTTAAATAATAAATAACACACAAGATGTTTTTATCGCCGCTTACATCTCAGCTATCATTACTATCGTCAATTTCAACTAAAGATTTGTATATTTTTTAAAAAATATCAGAACCTTCAAAAATACAATACAAATATTAGTATCTCCTAAAAGCCGTTGGAAATTAACACTGACTACAGCATCCATCAAAATGGTCGACCCATTTGTGTCAATCAGTTGATCCTCTTGCAAAAACATCAATGACGTTTTTATTGACATAAAAAGTAGATGTAAAAAGTAAATACTCACTTCCTTGTCCTCTATAAGAGTCGCGACTCGACCCGGCTGTAACAAAAAGAAATGGATTTCGTTAACTCATTGTTGCAAAATACAAAATTCGATAAGAAGTAGTAGTATTATCAAAACATTGAATATCTTGTTTTCTTGTGTTGTAATTTAAATTGGAGTAAGTATAACTTGTTTTTCATAACAAATTTATGTTTTTTTTTTAAGTTGCATTAGCAGATTTTGATCACCTTTGTTTTAGTTTTTGACAACATTTATCTTCTGTGGGAGTTCTCTATAAATATATGGATACCAATTTTTTTTATTGAGAATTTCCTTGCGGTTATCGATTATCTCTGTAACTTTAACTAGCTATTATAATAAAATTTGGAAGGAAAGCTTATTCAATGTTTATCGACCGGCAATTTCCTAAGACCAGTATTTGAGATTTTAAAAAGTAAGGATATTCCCCCGAAGCCCATAAAGGGAGTACAAAGGTAGATTAATGAAGACTCAGAACTGACCGTAGGAGCTTTAAGATTAAATTAACAGAAAATAATTTAATATAGAAAATCTAAAATCAGAAACGATGACTTTTATTGGGAGCAAATGAGAATAGGCCAGCCTTAATTGAATACTGGTTGAACGAGAATCACTACGTAGCAATCTAAACTCAAAATATCTATGAATACCGCGAGACAACGTGGGTGTATGTTTTCACACAAAAGTATAAAAATAGGATATCGTGATAGGTGCGTGATCGCAGTATTACGCAGTTTATCTGTGATCCGCTGGCATGCTAATATTTACTTTGGAACATGTTTTTCCTCTTTTCTTAATAGATAAATTTATCGAACGTTAGATAATCTTTACAGGATTGTCTGGTGAAAAATGATTAATGGGTTATTCCTTTAGGTACCTAATCTTCAGTAAGGAGGAACACCACACGAGGGATCTGTAGGAAACTGTTGTTCATGAATTTTCATCTGACCCACATTTCCACAAACCCCCAAGAATGTTTAAGCCCCTTGGGATATAGGCACAAACCTGATCAATATATCTAATCAGTAAGTCTGTTGTATGGTCTCATAGTAGCAGTTGTAATTGGTATTATTTCAAAATTAAAGCCTTTGGGACATTCTTTGAATTCTTCTCCTCCCCGAGTCGATGGTGCTCCTTGGAGCTCCTTAGATTATTTGGACTTTTTTCCGGAATAGGGTCTTCACATAGAAATACAAAACACAGGAGTAGTGGCAAGGGGTTCGGCGTCCACGCGAGATGGTCTGAGCGACCATGTCATACGCAAATGGTCGACTCCGCGAACTAGTGCGCTTCCGACCATAAGCGTGACAAGGATAATAAGAATGCCGTATTGTTCAGTGATTTCTTGATTATGGAATCACGAAACTTTGTTGATTATGGAATCACCATATCAAAGCACAACTTGTTTATTATATCTATGGGTCTCCCGCATCCCTTGCTTATTATCTTGATCAGATTGTCGGATCACCTGATCCTTGGTTGAATTACGAAACTCTACAGAATCCAGTGGCATCCAGTGGTTCGAGTTAGGGTAGGCCAGAGAAAATGTCCAAAAAAAACACCACTTTATTCAGGGTTGAAATTTGGTGTTTTTTTTAATAGGCTATTTAAAAAAAAACTCATTTAATTAAAAATAAACCCTGAATAATGTGGTTATTTTTTAGAATTTATTTGGACATTTTCTCTGGCCTACCCTAACTCGAGCCACTGCACGTCACTGACAGAATCCCTGGTGTGTTTTGGAAAGAAAAAGAACATCTTGGAATCTTTCTTGTTCAGTTAAGGGGTCAACACAACACAACTAGATATTATAGTGAAACCAATTAAATGTTACGATTCGGGTTTAAAGGGTGACGATTAATTACATTAAGTAAAATAAATAATAATGATAATACTGTAGGTATCAACTTCATAAAGTAAAAACATTTCAGTAAATTATTTATTGGCTGAACAAACACTTTCAGTTGATTGAAATTAGCGGGAAGGCATCTACTCAAAAACATTGCGTGCG
Source organism: Hecatera dysodea (assembly GCA_905332915.2). Lineage (NCBI taxonomy): Eukaryota > Metazoa > Arthropoda > Insecta > Lepidoptera > Noctuidae > Hecatera > Hecatera dysodea. Next base: position 13,683,972 of record HG995309.1, on the reverse strand, counting down.
AAGGAGGGTAGTTAGGTATTATTGTATGTACCGCATAATTGATTGGTGTGATGGTCGAAAATTCAAGATTATACCTCAAAATTATTCACATTGTATGTTATATCACAATTATATCACAATGCTAAAGAAAATTATCACTTATCTAATTGTCTCAATCGGGGTTGATCAATTTGATACCAGTTTCTTTATCAAAAATAATGAAATTTTCGTTATAGTTATTAATAGATATTTGATGTTGATATGGCATTGCCAGAATGCGCATATGAATGGTGCCCCTGATGATGGGTCAATGTAATTTGGCCAGAGCGGCCTCTGTAGAGCCGCGAGGGGGACTGAGTCCGGCAGCACCGGAGGGGGGCCAAGTGCTGAGCCAGGTGCGTGACCTGGTGCGGCAGGAGCTGGCTCCCTTCCGGAGGCAGTTCTCCGTACTGGAGGACATGGTCCGGCGTCGCCCAACAGTGGCAACTCAGAAGGCCCCAGGCCAGCAGCAGAAGGCGGCTTCGTACGCGGCCGCCGTGGCTGCCAGCCCGGGAACGTCCGGCCAGGCGAAGGCGAAGGCCAAGGGGGGAGCCCCGCCGGCGCCTGTGACGCCGGCGGCTGCGATGCCGGCGACGACCAAGTCGGCCCCGGCAAAGAGGGGTAAGAGGAAGGCTGGAGGAGGAGCGGCTAAGGCTGCAGCGCCAGTGGTGCCGCAGTCACCCCCACCCCCACCCTCGGACCCTCCTGCGGCCGTGGCCGAGTGGCAGGTTGCTGGCCAGAAGCGGAAGGCCAAAGAGGCGGCCAAGAAGAAGGCGAGGAGGCAGCGGCGGAAGGCCAACGCCATTGCGGCGAGGCTTCGCGCCCCGAAGTCCGCGGCTGTAGTGTTAACACTGCAGCCGGAAGCGGAACAGAGGGGCGTGACTTATCTCGCCGTATTGAAGCGGGCGAAGGAGGCGGTGAGCCTCCAAGAGCTGGGCATCAGCGGGGGCATCGGGGTCAGGAGGACCTTGACCGGTGCCCGGAAGCTCGAGCTCGCCGGAGCGGAGAGTGGCCCGTTCGCGGACACCCTGGCCGAAAGGCTGAGGGCGGTCTTACCCGCGGACGAGGTCCGGGTGTCCAGGCCGACTAAGCGCATCGACATGCGCATAGTGGGCCTGGATGACTCCGTGACGGAGGAGGAAGTTGTGGCCGCCGTCGCCAGGACTGGGGGGTGCTCTGCTGAGCTCGTCAAGGCGGGCACCCTCCGGCCTGACAACACGGGCATGCAAACCCTTGTGGTAAGCTGCCCCGTGACGGCGGCCAGAACTGTGTCGGAGGGCCGAAGGCTCTTGGTGGGATGGGTGTCTGCGCGGGTAAAACTGCTGGAACCCAGACCTCTGAGGTGCTACCGCTGCCATGTGGGCAACCACACGGGAGCTATGTGCCCCTCGGAGGTCGACCGCAGCGGACTCTGTTTCCGCTGTGGTCAGCCCGGTCATCGGGCCGGCTCGTGCGAGGCCACGCCGCACTGCAGTGCATGTGCGGCTGTTGGCAAGCCGGCCGAGCACTGGGCTGGGGGAAGGGCCTGCGCGCCATCCGCCCCGACCAAGGGCTAGAGGTCCGCCGCCACCGCCGCCTCTGCCGCCGCCGCGGCTTCCGTCGCCGCTTCTGCCGCTTCTGCTGCGGGTGCTGCGACTCCCAACGCTCGGGAGGGTGCTGAGATGGAGTGCCAGTAATGGTCCCATTTCGGCCTCCTCCAGAGACAAGTCGGCCGCTGTGCTATTGCGCAGTGGCTGATGCCTGGGGACGGTGAGCGTGGGTGGCTCGCCGTCCGATACCAGGTTGAGTCGACGACGCGTTGTGTTCCACGCGCGTCTCAAGGAGCCGTCAGCACCGAGGACGGGGCCCCATAGGGTCGGTGCCTGCTAGGGTTGCGGAATTTGTTCGAAAGAGTTACCGCGGCCCTGGAACGCATAGGGCACAAGAAGGATCACGGGTGGGTTTTAGTCAGTAAAAGTCTGACACTCCCTACCGCTCCACCCAAGGCGGGAGGGGTCACTTGATGATTTCCCATCCAGAAAAAAAAAAAAAAAAAAAAATGTAATCAAGTCAAACAGTTGCTGTGATAGGGAGACAAACTGTCTGCTAGCCATAAGGTGAATGAACACCGCTGTTTTTTGAGCAAGTTTGTATTTACTTACTAAGATAGCATTTCTTTGTGGATCGTACATACTTATGGATGTGGCAGCACCGTATACAGATAACTAGCTGACCTGCGCAACTTTGTTTACGTCACATACGAGAGAGAGAAAAAAAATCAACAATTTCTATTGATGGAAACGTGATGTTTTGATTGGTCGAAGCGTGATGTTATATATAGCCTATAGCCTTCCTGAATGGGCTATCATACACTAAAATATTTTGTTTTAACTAGAACCAGCAGTTCATGAAATTAGTGTAGTTTCAACCAAACGAACAAACTCTTCAACTTTATAATATTAGTATTGATTTGCTTCTTGGAGAACCTGACCTTTTTGGATGGGAAATCATCAAATAACTTCTCCCGCTCTGGGCGGAGCGGAAGGGAGTGTCAGACTCTTACTGACTAAAATCCATCCGTGATCTTTCTTGTGCCTTTTGCGCTCCAGGGCCACGGTGACTCTTTCAAACAAATTCCGCAACATGGAGAATCGCCCTATGGATTTATTTCGCATGATGATTCACTTGGTCTACGTTTTCTCAAACAATGAGCTCTGACAGTCCACTTACGGCTTTAGTTGTTAGTATTGATATGTTCAACAATAGAGCAAGCTTGGCTAGAAGGTAGTCAGTCCCCAATCCACTCTTAACTTTAAAAACCAATAGTGCTATTCTGTAAATGGTAAATCACTTCGAAAGCCATCTCGCAAATCATCTCGAAAGTCACTTCGCTTCTCATCTCGGCTAGTGTACACATGATTTCGGTATTCACATGTCAAGATCAAAGCCAAGTGAAGTGAGACTCTATGGAAGTGAGTTCCAAGAACCCAAGTGACATTGCTCTATGGTAGTAGGAGTGACGTTGAATTGTGTCTTGTAATTATTTACATCAACTCACTAAATTTATATGTGTAAAAAAATTTGTATAACAAAATCCTATAGACAAACGACAAAATTCTCACCCGTTTTAGTTCCTCTCACTTCGATCATCACTTGGTGGCGCCAGTGTCGAATTCACTCCATTTAAGAATACGAAACATGATTCACTGCGGATTCAGAAGTGATTTCGCAAATAAACTTTTCAGAATAGCACGGCAGGTAGTAGTTTTCGCAGTCAAACAAGTACAGATATCGATTGAACTAGCCCTGAGCCTCTGTAAGCTTGCATGCAACTGTTGAAGTTCAATTGCAAGGAACATCAGTACGAAGTAAGGTCACGGCTAAAGAGTTTTTCACACGAAGACCATTTACATGATCGTCATAATCAACCTACATAGACGTATTATTTAAAAAAACAAAATACGTGTTTTTCAGAATAACATTATGAAAAACATATTTTTTGTTTTGTTCTTTATTTTTAGGTCATTAACTTAATTTACGTTCTGTGTTCTTGTTTTCCTGTTCTTATCGTCTGGAACGTAAAATGTTTGGGGACATAATAACAAAAAGGTTAGGTACCTATTATGTTTTTCAGTAATCACAATATTATTTACTTCGCATATTATCTAAACTGCAATCTGAGGTTTCATTATAACAGAGTGGATTGGTAATCAGCGTTATAATGATAACCTGGGCCTCAAGTCTGCTATTACAATAGTGTCAGAATAGGTAGTCTGTCATTGATTTCATAATGGTTGATTTTGACAAGTTTGCTAATCTACTAATATAAAAGCGTCATTATGACTTTCCAATGGTCAACCACTGACACTCCATTGAAATAAATGAGAATAGTAATCCCGAACATAATCACAAACGAATGACAGACGTATGCGGTAATCTGCTAAAATTTTGACAGTTCCCTTGATCAGGGACCGACCATTAGAGCGTCCCTAAATTATTACGACGCCACTGACCGACCAATGATCGACCATTATGAATTTAGGAGATTACGAACTTTTAGGAAAATGACAATGGGATCGTGTTGGAATAACAAATTTATAACAATAGCAGAATTGGGGCCCTGATGAGATGAAAATGATAGCACCGAAAATGCTGCAATTATATTGCGCCATTAAAAAATCCACGCTGCTACCTTCCTACGTAGACCACCGATTTCAACGGTGTGCTCAAGAATGAAAGTGGCATCTTCAGAATGCACAAGCTTGAGATAAAAAAAAAATAACAAACCATGGAAATACATTCCATATTCTAGTAAACTTGATATTAATGTCATTAATCGTTGGAATTCTCAGTAAAGGAAATGGAGCAAGCACGTCACTGTTACAGGATAACCAGAGAAATGATGCCAGCTGTATGACATGTGTGTATGATATCCTTGTAAACAAGCATAGCTATTGAGCAATATGTGGTTTCGTTTCCCAGAAATATTGGTATTATGCAATTCAATCAACAAATGATTATTATGGACATAAATATTGCTATCAATCCAACAACATTTAACGACATGAAATTGGTAAAGAAAGAATTGCGTTGTTTGTAGAGTACTAATGATCAGGTTGCTTTTGGGGTTAATTTTTGCAGTGTTATGTCACCAACTAGTGAAAAGACAGAAATACTATTTGTTTCCGAAATCGTAAGATCATTAGAACAGCTATGAAGATAACAGCATCTATGACCTCACAAGAAAACGAGTAATAATCAGCCTTTTAACGTTCCCATTGCTAGGACACAGGCCTCTTCTCTAGGAGAGGAAATGGGCCGTAATCCACCACGCGGGCCCAATGTGGGTTGGTGAATGTCAAATGTCTTTGAATTCTTGGCTGGACATGCCGGTTTCCTCACGATGTTTTCCTTCACCGTTTTGAGAGCAGTGGTGATGAAATAAACTACGCAAAGTAATGCGCCTGGCTGGGTTTGAAAACCCGCGACCTACAATTCGTAAGTCGGGGCCGTTACCACTGCTCCTAAAAACGAGGCGATACCGACCAAAGCAATGATCAACAATGAAAGACCTCAGCAAACAAATGATGTTGTTAAATAAACCGTCAACTCTTTTCGATTCTTTTTTTAACTTCAAAATACTGTCGACCCCGGCTATTTCGGTGAATCTCAGAACAATGTCGGTCTCGATGCGTCAACGCATTTCGTGAATTCTCGCGTGAAAGTGCATCCACCTTGAATGTTCGCCAGTTCGACGCGTGTCATTAAATATTCGGAGGTCATTGCATTTGTCAAGGGATTCCAGTGAGGAATTTCATTCGCTGATTGCCCGAGTAATATTGTGGGTGTAAATATGGCCGTCTTGTTATTGTTTCATCTTTAGTTGTGGGAGTGTCTTTGTCGGTGTATCATTGATAGTGTCCACTGGTTCTGATTCATTTAGAATCATATTCACAACTTTCAACTTCAGTAGACGAAACTTTTGAAACTGTGTTTTGTGAGTTGAAATATCTGAGAGTTAGCAGGTCTATTCCGTCAACATCTGATTTTGTAAACATAAGTAGAGTGAACATGAATTGATCTGTTATTCCATTATTATTAGTATGGATTAGCAGCTCACTTAATGTCGTCTTAAGCTTACATGGTATGATGTTTACAGAATCGCACTACTGCGGGCGTACCATGAGGTGATAAAACGTGAGTCTTCCGAGCGAGAAAGAGGGATAGAGCACCCTATATAGCTCCATCCCTTTTCTAGCTCGGAAGACTCACGTTTTAAGACGTCATGGTACGCCCGCAGATCTGATTATCAGCATTTGCGTTCACTGTTATCAGCAAATCGTATGTTTCCCGTAATCCCGTAGGACAGACTTCAGGAAATGAGTTTACTTTTATTCAATGACTAGCTGCTGCCCGCGACTTCGTCCCCGTGAAATCCCCGATTTTAAAACATTCTTTATCGCTGCTCCACTCCTATTGGCTTAAGCGTGATGATATATAGCCTAAAGCCTTCCTCGATAAATGGTCTATTCAACCCAAAAAGAATTTTTCAATTCGAACCAGAAGTTCCTGAGATTAGCGCGTTCAAACAAACAAACAAACAAACAACCAAACAAACAAACTCTTCAGCTTTATAATATTAGTATAGAGTATAGATGATTAAAGGTTTTGCCAAATACTTTGAAGTCAGATTGATCTCAAGTAGACTGACACTAATCGTTTGCCAAAAGGTCATGTTCACAATCCGTCCTTCCTTAAAAGATGATGCAATTTATGAAATCATCCGAGCATTAGCAGACTGCAAACAGCAGTTAGGCTCCAGTTTAATGTGAAATATGAAAGCCGTAAAATACCAAACTAGTAGTACATTGACATACTTTCTTACGCATTTTTGTTTTCTGGTAGCTGAGTAGAATCGTAAGCGTATTTCGCTTTTGTCACTTGTTATGGCGGCAAATCGATACTAGTATTTTCTAGTACGACCCAGTAAGTTACTTGCCTTTTCTCGAGTGTGGTTTGAGGTTTGTTTCAAATGTAACCCAAATCTTTTTTCGTGTCTATGAATATATCTATTTACGTGGACCTACTCTTTGGGCTCTTCAGTAACCATGTTTACAGCGGCGTCGGAAGCGTTGTTCAGATCATCGAGGGTATTAGTCCCAAATGTCCATTATTTGGGACGCTCAAACAAATGGGACATACATAGGTACCTACTTTGACTAGGACCACCGCGCTCGTATTGTCTTGGATGAAACGTTTGGTTAGACTAGGTGTTAGTCTTGGAAGTAGAAGAGTCACAAAAATATTTAATTCAAGAATAATGTTGGTCCATCCATAAACTGACCTTAGCAAGTGCAGCTTAACCTCCCAAATCGATTAATGAGTTGTTACTTAGCCATATTTTGACGACACGGTTGGCGCAGTGGTTAAGCGATTGGCTGCTGCGCTACGTGTCGTGGGTTCGATTCCCGCACGGAAAAAATATTTGTATGGCCTACAGATAGTTGTTCCGGGTCTGGCTGTTTGTGTATGTGACATTGTATGTTTGTAAAACGCACCCACGACACAGGAGAAATTCCTAGTGTGGGGCAACGTTTAAAAATATATATATATATATATATTATGAATCCATTTATGTAAGTACAATAATTAGCCATATAAAAGTACCTAAGTAAGTACTCTATCATAATTAAGAGATAATGTAGTCATGAATTAGCTATCAATGTCTGGACTGCATTATGTGTGTTTTATCATTGTTTCAATAATAAAACTAGATAGGATTAAGCTAGATAAATATGAAATGGGTTTAGGAGTCTATTTAGGTGTTTATTTATTTAAGTGTCTTTAGTATATTTGTACCATGTAGTTTAAACGTCCACTGCTGGACATATGGACATATATACTCCCCAAGTGTCCCCACAACAACTAGACTAGTCCTGTGCGTCTCATATCCATCGGCTACCCACAACCCTCACCAGATCACCGGTCCACCATGTCGAAGGCCTTCTAACGCTGCGTCTTCCGAAATGCAAAAAACTCTAAACCTTTTCGGCTTCATCGACCATCAGTTCTGCGAGCAATGTGCCCTGTCTACTACCACTTCAGTTTGGGAATTCTTAAAGCTACGGTAACCTTGGTTGTCATGTGATGATTCTATCACACAAAAAAACTCTGAGCAGTGCCCTCTCTATTGCCCTTTGGCTGACTAAGCTTTCTGATGAGGCCCATTGCGAGCATCACCACTGGTCAGACTTTAATCTTGAGACACTGTGATATGTGAGACGAGAAAATACCATGTAACTTCCCAAACACTGCTCAGCCCAGTCGGATTCAATAGTTGACCAATTTCTCAAAGTTGCCTTACTGAACTGGACCATTTGTCCCAGGTCCACATACTCGTTTACAGCTTCAAGTGTAGTCTCTGATCTTGATAGGACTTAGGAGTGGGTTACGTGGACTCAGTGGCGTGCAGTGGTTCGAGTTAGGGTAGGCCAGAGAAAATGTCCAAATTAATTTTAAAAAATAACCACATTATTCAGGGTTGATTTTTAATGAAATGAGTTTTTTTTTTTAAATAGCCTATTAAAAAAAAAATAACACCACATTTCGACCCTGAATAATGTGGTGCGTTTTTCTCTGGCCTACCCTAACTCGAACCACTGCACACCACTGCATGGACTACATGGGTGATTACCATGATTTCTGTGATAATGATGATGTGATGGTGGTTTCAACCATGTTCATTTTAAAACCCCGTTCTTTTGGAAGCTCTACTCAGGTCATCAAGTATTGTACTGAGGCCCTCCATAGTTTCAGCCATGATGACTATTGTCAGCATATCAAAGGTGAGGTGAGTTGAGGTAAAAATTATTACCTATAGTGAAAAATTTAAATAATGGGGTTAAAACAAATTAAATGATCTTAATGCCCTGACCTAATTGCATTGATTTATCAAATAGAAATGAGGTCATTAGGTCACAGACACAACAATACAGTTTAAATTGTTCATTAGCCAGTTTTATGAAAAATAATTAGAATTTATTTAAAAATAAGTTCACTAGTAGGGGCGTATCTCCTAGTTCTGTTTTGACTTAAGTTTTACATCACTATAAATAATGTTAAGTTATGGTTATGTAATAGAATTTAATTATTCAAGAGAATTATTTCTGAGTAAGTAATACAAACCATCTGTTCACTAAATCAAACAAAAATTAAACATATGTTGACAAATGAGGAATTAACTCAAAACTGAAGTTGCTTTATGTTTAAATTACCTACTTACCTATATTCAAAAACGAATTAGATTACCTGTTTATTTCAAACAACCGAACAAAAACAATCAGGCAAAACAGTTTCTGAAATAAACATCATTTGGGTTCAATGAACTCACGCAAAACAAAACACTTCTACTTTATTTATAATGTTCCAGTTAGAATCTTTTTAGACTAACCTTTGTGGAGTTATAAACATTGTTTTTTGTTTTTTTAAATTCGATATTCGAATGCGGATGAAGAATAAATCTCTGCCTCTAAACCGACCCACTGACTGACCAAAATAATGAGTCCTTGATTTTGGGTGATGCAAGGAGGTAGATGTGAGAATCATAACATCTTAACAATAAAATTACCTTCGTTTCGGTCCCTCGGTGTGTCGTGTTTCCTTGCCAGAATCTTCTTGAGAATCCTTTCACGTACCCAGTGATTGACTGCTGGTACTCGAACCCTGGGTTCCAGCACAGCGAGCCATAGCCAAACACCCAGAAAGCTTCTTTTTTCGCTTCCATAGCTTTACTTCTATCATCTGACATATCCATGTTGATTTTAAACGACTTTTTGTGTGAAGAATTCGAATTAGAAACAAAATAGAATCGGAGAACACTTCGCGAATTCAAATAATGAATAGAAAATTAGAAAGCGCAAGACCGAGTCGCGTTCTCTTATCACAGATTTTTAAAACTCCACTTTTATTATTCTACTTGTGTCTCATTGTTGGTATTTAGTATACGCTTCAGCAATATAAACTAGCACTAAGAATGATATTTAAACTTTAAACGACCACCCATTGCGCTTTTAGATTGCGGACTGCCAAGTGCCAATTGTCATTTTTCGTTTTGTACTTTAGGGCGAAATAGGGCGCGTATTTGCGTTTCGTTATACGGAGTTGCTTGATCTGTCAAACGCAATGATTGAAATTATAAATTATTTTGTTATAAATTATAATTAGTAATTAGTATCACTTCAATGATAGCATTTAAACAATTAAGATAATACAATGTTTTTAGCCGTTTTAGTGAATTTCTGTACAGAATTCCTTTTTTATTAACTCAAACACTTTTCTCGTTTCTTCGTACAAAGAAACTTGACGTTCATCTTTTAATTTTGTTGTGGTAACTGGATTTTCCCCCGCCCAATCACCTTTCTCCTTGCCAATAGCTGTTCATTGATTGGTCGTTCGAATCTGATGCAATTTTTTGAATGCCTTACACTAAACATACTGCGGTAGTGCGGTATTCAATTTTCTTTCTGTAAATTATTACTTTGCAATAAAAGCTTTAGTTATGTACCTACTTAATTGACATAACTAACATTGTTTAGAATTTGCGTTAAATTTAAATTGACGTGGTTGGTAAAAAAATAATTATCATTTCAAGGGCATCATTGCTACATTTTTGAGTTAAACGTTTTTTTTTGTCTTTTTAACGTGGACCACTCGCAGTTCAGCACATTAGTTACTGCTCATTATAAATCTTGGTACTTTAGTAATGCATTTTCTTTATAAGTACAAAGTTTTACATATATCAAAACACCTTAAATAACAGCTAGGAAATGAATTTAATTTGTCACACACATGGTAGACTTTATTTTCGCCAAAAAGACTCATCGGACCTAGCTTTCAGACCTAGATCTAACGTGGGTGTCTATGCATAGGTACGAAGTTCAATTATTTCCAAGAATAAGAACTTGCGGGTTTGCATTAAATACCCTGGGGAAAATCCTCAGTGTTTTTAAGACAGCAAATAGTAATGTCTAAGTAACAAACAGCCGCACGTCGAAATTCAAGGTTCAGCAGTTTTAGCCGAGACCCGTCAAGCGTAATCCAGGCTGTCCTATGAAGATCTTTTACATCGGTTACGATTGTTAAAAGTAAAATAAATCTGACATCAGACATACCAAAGGGTATTTTGTTACTTATCTTGGCACCAAGTCTGCTATTACAATAGTGTCAGAATGGTCTATCATTGATCTCATACATAATGGTCTGGCCTTGACCAGTAGGAAACCAGTTGTATCTAGATGTCAATCATAGTTCATAATAGCTGTGCCCGCGACTACGTTCGCGTGGATGTCGGAAAAATGTACGTATGTTTGTACAGTGAATAGCTCACCTATATACAAACTGATCCCTTTCAGAATTAAGAAAATGAGAAAAGTGTAATGCAGGGTACTACCTAGCGTTGTAAAACTCCCGAAATATTCCCAATAATTCGGTAATATTCAAAGTAGACTTTGTAATACTTCCGCAACAAGAATGAAAAGGGTACAAAATATAAACCGTGTCAATGATTGGCATCAACGACATCTAGCGGACTACGACAGTTGCACGACAATACGAGTGCTAGATGTTGTGCATAAAGAATATTTCAAGCTTTGTATTTGTGCGAGAAGTATTGCGTGTAATAATTACAGGGGGGAGGGGAATAATTCCCTATTTCTCTCACACACACACACATACAAAGTTGCGAGAAGTATTCGCAACTTTTACCAGTTTTTATTATGACTGAAAAACTTCGCGTAAAAAGAAAATTAGATGGTTTCTAAGTAGGTAGTCTACTAAGGGTCTTGTACTTTAATATTAAATTTATTTATGAGCAATCCTACCTACTACCTACTTACCTAAAATCCTTTGCAGAGGTAAGTACCTACATATTTACAAATAATTTCTTTTCCGCTTGAAGCTGTAAATGTGGGGCTGGCGGGATTGTTATTAATTTAAACATTGCTTTTCGAGCGAATAAATCGAAATATTTTCAATACTTGCGAAGATTACGCAAATTATTACAGTTGTCGACTGCTTAACCGGGCTTTCCTGTGGCGGCCTTAATATAAATATTAAAGCCAACAGCCTGACATTGGCTAAATGCACAAACCGTGCGAAGCCAAGGCTCATAAAAAAAACTTACAAACTAGCGACCACGCGCTAAGGGCACCCCCTGTGGGGTATGGACCTCGGCTTAGTGCGTCGCTGGAGGGGGAGCAGCTAGGGACAGGCTGGATCGAACAAGGAGTAAACTATACCCCATTCACAATAAGATTAGTCATTGAAATAAATCTTTTTTACAGTGCATTCAACCGATTTTGACTTCTATTGCGTTGGTGGTATGACACATGGCAGCTGCAGTAAACAGTTGGTATTATAATCACGTTTTTGCTTTTAATGCCATCCTTATGCGTACGGAATAAAAGTAAAAATCGGTTGAACGAACTGTAAAAAGTTTTATTTAAATGTCTAATCTTATTGTGAATGGAGTATAGTTGTATCTCGCAGTAGGTACCTACACTACTTTCGCGCTTCATTGGCAGCCGAACGTTTTTGAATGTTGGAATATGGGTTTTATAGATCACCATGAGCTGGAATAGGACTTAGGTAATAGGTACAATGATTATTCTTATCATGGTCATACAGGGATAGTTTTTGCCGTTGCAAGCTGCTGGCAGAATTTGTTATTTTTTTCAACCTATACTTATTGTTCCACTGCTGAGCAAAGCGTTCCAGTCTTTCTGGTATGTTGTCTTCTTCCACCAATTTGTTGTACCTACAGGTACAATACCTAACTTAAAAAAAAAAAGTATATTTTAAAAAATATTTTGCATAAGTAAGTAGGTACCTAATTTGTGGAGGCGATTGTTTATGTAAAAGTCCCGTTTCATACAATTCTTATAAGAAGTTAAGTACCTATATTTACCTACTAAATAAGTAAGAATACAATAAAATGTGGTTTCATGCAGAAAATTACTCATTACGCATCCTTTGATTATATAATGTCTAGATGGAGCGTCGCCCTACTGTCAAAGCAAAGAAAACGAGGCAACAATTTCAAACATGTGTGCGTGCGGACGGTGTTTTACACTATGCGTCTTTGTCTCTGTGTGCGTGAATAATGATACCAGCTACTAGAATTCTCCCATAGATCACATATTTAAAAAAATAAGATAAGTTTATTTGTATGTATGTAGTATTATTCAATTTTAGTAGTGTCTGTTTTTCTCTTTTTTAAATAAATAAAATATACAATTTAATTAGAGTTGTGTGTGTGAATGTTGTATTAAATCAGCTAAGTTAATCAAATTAGAATAATAAACTTTTTAGGCAGTTTATATAGATTGAATCTATGATTTAATACTATTAATCAGTACCAGATATTAATCATTACCAAAATGAGGACAAAAAGACGGTACAGCAATACAGCATTAAAACTTTATGGCGGCTCGGAACATGAGGCGAGTCGCTGTGCAGTAACAAATTCGAGTGTCAGCGGGGGTGAGGGATGCGGTACTGCGCAGGGAGCAGCGCACTTTAGAGCCGTCATAAAGATTGAATTGGAGTATACCAAGTAAATTATTTACCGAGCTAATAACAATTTTACTTGGCATCGGCTTCAAAAGCATAATTATAAAGAAAGACTTAATAAATTAATCTTATTAAAATTACTCTTAGCATTTTTTAAATCGGTTTATTGAACCCAATGCAAAAATAATCATTAAAATTGGGTCATAAACAAAAAAGTTATTCGCCAAAATTATATTATTATAAAAAAGTAAAAGTATAGACGAATTAAAAAAAACTCCACCTTTTTATAAATCGATAAATAAACTACGTCAACTAAATTATATAAACGTTACCATAAACCAACGAATATACCCACAAAAAAATATGTTAAGTTGGGAGAATAAAAAAAGAAACTGGCAACACTGACAAAAAATGGCGTAATTTGGTAATCATAAAAACAATAAATAAATACGTAGTTTTCTAGTTACTTAGCGATGATAGGTGATGTATTTGGTACTTTTTACCCTTAATTTATAATTCCGTCGCAGTTTAATAACACATACCGTCATTTTATCGCTGTTTTTTGTTTATTACTCAGCGCGCGTAATACGTAGTGACACTAAAGCGGCACGATCGGCACTAATCGGCGGGAAAGTACTTATAGGCCAACAGTTGGCTGATATTTTTTGACACGTTTCTGCGCTATTGATGCTCTATCTAGACATTATATAATCAAAGTACGCATCAAATAAGGTGTTGCCTATCTTTTCTCTTAACCACACTGTTATTGTCTTCTTAGATAGGTACCTACTGTGAAGAGGAATGAGTTATGAATGAGTTAAAATAGGGTGTGTCAGTGTCCTGAAACTATGTCACACATTAGTATTAACTTTCTAACTAGCTAGTTTAACTAATCTTTTGCAAGCAATGGCTAGGCAAGAAAATGTCGCGCTGGCCCTTAGAATAGTAGGAGGAATCTGATTAAATTATTTCACAACGTAAACTAAATTTCCATTAATACAATATTTAAATTAAATAGGTAAGTAGGTAAATAATATGTATCTAATTAAAACTTGGAATGCTGATTACATCTGACAAATTAAATGAGTTCTGAATAAAAAATAAAAAAGGTTCAATACAATGGTCCATATATTTTCATAAAGAATAAATCACAATGCATTAGTTTATATTTTACATGTTATAACAGACACGGAGTATTAAATGGTTACATATTTCAGTTAATTGCTGGAACATAGTTATTTACCACATAATAAATAGTCTAACACCTGATTTTTGAAAGGCTAGCAACACAAAAATACTTGCAACTGTCAAAGTTCTGTCAAGTGATATTCGGCTATTTATTGGCTGTATTTAAATAACAGTAGTTAGTTGGTATGTTCCTAAAACCCGATACCTTTCTGAAAATAAATTATAGACTTGTCACAGTTCAAACGCAAGTCAAGAGATGTGATTGGCTGTTGAAATTTAATTTGTCCAATCAAAGGAAATAATGTACATACGTTCGACAATTTATCACATCAATTTTGCCTTTCAGAGACGAGGTGTGAATGTGCTCTATACAAGACTATACAGATAAAATACTGTGAACGATTTAACATCAATATTGGTATAATTGTAGGAAAACTATACAATTTTATTTTTAAAAAGTCTGTCGAATATAATATGTTGAAAGCTTAGGTTTTAACAACCTACCATTGATGGTAAAATTTATCTTAAATCAAGATCGAAGATGACGTCTTAAAACGTGAGTCTTCTGAGCGAGAAAAAGGGATGCAGCTATATAGGTTGTATAACTCTATCCCTCTTTCTCGCTCGGAAGACTCACGTTTTAAGACGTCATGGTACGCCCGCTGGTCAACATTTGCAATAAAACTTACTCTTTTAACAGATTTTTATTTGACAGAATTTTATTTGTAATAATCTTTATTTGGTTTCATTTTGTTATCATTATAATACATTATGGAATGGCTGAATACACTTTCATTCTAATTTTTTTTTCTACCGAAATGAACTTTGGAAATCGAAATCTGTAAATTAATTTTCCAATTTTCATTTCTCTACAACTGGAATTCCAGAATGGATAGATTCCTATTACCGAATGAAACATGCTTTTTATTTGATACTATAGTATGTTAACTATTTTATTTTTGGAATTGGTACAAATGAGATTATCATGTAACTGGCCTTTATTTACATTTTGATGATGTGATGCTTACTTTTGAATTAACTTAGTAACATTGAATTTCAATCGCCAAAATGGTAGCGAAATGTACTTTGGGTGTGGAGCGAATTCCAGAAACGGCTTGTTGTTTTTTTTTACTTAATATATGTTATTTAATTCTTAGGGAATTAACACTTATCAATGAGCTTAAACAATGCAATTACGTAAGATCTGTCTAACGGAATTGGAACCTGTAGACTCCCTCGTTTTATGCAAAGAAAATCGCGAAGTAGATATATTTTTCCTTATACTAAAACTTCTCTTTCATAATAGAGAAATAACAAATTGTTTCTCGAATTGACACCACACTCCAAAATTGTTTATAATTATGAATAACTGCACCAACAATTTGTGAAATCATAGGTAACTAACAACATTATAATATTGAGATTACAGATAAATAATTAAAATATTATTAAATATATTTTAAAAGCGATTTAATATCTTCAATTTGCGATATTTGGCTTCAAATTGATTTTCCATAGAGGAAAATATTTTTACAAGGCTGTGTGAAGCTGTGTTTCATATATTGCTCTGTGGTTAAGAATTATTGAACAGGGGACTGAGAAAAAAGGGTAAACCCTATCTTATGATAGTAGTATATGTCTTATGATAGTCATCTTACTTAAGTATAACAATACTGAATGACGTTTAAATATAGGAAGTTATTGGGCACTTGTAACCCATAACTATTTTATCCTATTAATGTATTAATTTTTTACCCATTCTACTCCTTATATTAGATGAACAATTTTTGCATTATATGAAACATACCTTCAGACAGTAAATTATACTAAGTACGTTAAAATTGTGATGGTCATTTCCTAACAAAGCTAACAATGCAACTATTTACAATCAGACTTTTTACAATACACATACAGCAATATTATTCAATAGAAGATTCACTTTAACCCACTCTGATACATTTCAACATTCAAAAAGTACATACATAATTATATTACATTATTGAATATAATATGATATTAATGTAGCTAAATATAATTTTAATACTATGTTCCTGAACACAGGACAGGTACGGTTAAAATGTGTTTTATATTTGATTATTATTTTTATTTATATAATATGACTAGTGATATGTAACGATAACTTTACATAGGGTATGGTAAAACAGAATAATTTTATATTCAAATATTATTCAACGAGATTTCTTGATAATTATATTGTTCACTATACTATAATATTGAGTTTTATGAATTTATTTAAAATTTTATCTTATATTTACAGTGCACCATGGGGTAGGTATAACTTATAATTAGGTAATTAGTAATATCTAGCTAATTTTTCAAATAAAATCAGGCTTTTTGGTAGGTCCCTTTTGGGGATAAGGATCTAGAATAAATCGTTTTACAGAGGTAGGTAAAGAATATTTAAAAAAAAAACCTTATGTGCATTAATTTATTATGCAGTACATTACATCATCTGAATTTTATTATGATACTGTTCAATTATTTACAACGCAGAAGCTCTCAAATAATTTTTAAGATACCTATTGTAAATGTTTCTACATAATATGACCATTAGATCGATTTTTTACTGCCTATAATAATAATTATAATTTTGGTCAAAGTTTCACATCTACATACATATACGTAATATAAATATAATAATTCATTATTTGATAGAGATATTATGCAAACTATTTATTTTATTGAATATATATCAAATAATTACAAGAAATTGAGTAATTAGTTGGTCCGTATATAGGACACATATCAATATTTGAATATTGAATTGTGTAAGTATTATTAATTCAATACACAGTACCTACTATTTCCTCAATGCACATTTAATATTATAATCAGAAGCTGCATTGCTTTAGAACAATCTGTTACACAGACGTGATATCTCAATTACTGACACTAATAAATATATTTGACAATCTTTTGCTCTTTTTATAAATTATAATATCTACATATTATATTAACTTCTGATTTAACTATCCACTATAACATTTCAGAGAACGCAGCGATACAATCACCAAACAAATATTGGCAAAAATGCCATTCTGTTCCATTACCTATGTATATTTTTCCAGTTCCATCTTATTCTAAGTAAGACTATTTACACTGACGTCTGTCACGTCAACTTAAGCCGGTTCCAATATGGCGCCGACTTAAGTGGAATGCTTGGATCATACGTTCGACTCGGGCCCTTCCGTGTTATGTTTGAACGAAGCTCGGATTCTGGCCAAGTATAGAGCGCAGATGTGTCCGTAGCATTTGTTGTACCATTCTGGCGTTCGGCCCCTGGAAAATAAAAGTCTCGTTAGGAAATTTATTTTGCTGCATTGGATTTTATTTTTGGTTTTTAATAGGTGTTCTACCGCAATTATATAAATACGGTTGAATCAGGACGGTACCTAAAAGTTTATTTTTGCTGTCAGATATCTTATGTTTTAGAAAGTATGTTAGAGGTAGCGCAGCAAAGGTAATCGTCAAACCGTTAAAAATGTGTGGAATTGATAAGCACTGCCGGAATGAAACACAATCAATCCCTTATATTTTTGAAATTCGTACGATCGCGTTTGTTGATAGAATGACATTTTTTGTATTATCCTGCAGGTTCTCCAGCCGTGAGTTCTTAAAGTAGGAGCCTCTCTCAAGTGGCATCAGAATTTATAACTGAGTTCTCGAAAATCAATATGCAACAGCACTCACATAGTATCAACTCTCGCCAGATGCACGAGTCGGCTGCGTCCCTTCCCGGCGGGCTGCGCGAGGTAGCGTGAAGCCAGCACCACTCCCCGAGCAGCGAGGGGCGGGTCCCCCGGGACTCCCACGGGGGCAGGCCCGTGAGCCCCCGGGGCTGCGCCGTGTGCTACCGATGTCTCCGCTACTGCGCACCAGCCTCCGCCGCCACCGCCCTGCTGCCATGACCTGGGATGAAACAAGAGAATTGTCAGTCTTGATAGGATAAATGAGCAAAATGGTGAAGTCTAGATTCCAGGCTAAAATGTAACATGAATTTAAGAGGAAATCAATAGGGATGGTTCCAGGAGGTATAAATTCTCTTTGATCAGAGATTTGTCAAAAAATATTGGTCTCGTATTTTTTGCTTTATCAAATCAATAATAAATTACAAAGAGAAACCTATTAAAATTCAGGATGTGACTTTACTTTTTGACAAAGACACTCTTTTAAGGAATCTATTTTATTCAAAAATCTTAAAAAATAGAAAATTAAATTAAAACGACGACCAGTTCTCTTGGCCAAAATTAAATGCTGAAAGTAAATGCTATATAGAAAGTCTCTTACCGTAAAACACAATAATCTCTAGAAGGCAAGTTAATGCTAGAGGCAGTGACGTACTGGAACACCTCAGCGTTTGTGCCAAGCTTTTCAGCCACTCGCCATTTTACCAACGAATCATCCCATATGTGCCGCTCTCGGAGTATTCTAGAATTTAAAAAATATAGCTTATAGCGAGCCTTTACAAACTTTAATAACTAATTTTACATAATTATGAAAATTATTAGTGGACATCTTGCTCACACGCGGAAACGGGCGGGAATCTTTCTGGTACGCGGTACGCGCGGGGCGCGTGTGGCGTGATTGGCCAGCGGCCCGATCTCCGCTATGATTGGTCGAGGCGTCGCGATTTACGCGCGAAGACGAGTCGACGAGAGATTTGAATTGGGGTGCGTTTCGTTACACGCGTCCGTTATAAGCTTGATTATTATTCAACAACTTTTTATAATTAATTGATGAAGAGAACCCCCTCCTTTAAATCAACTCAACTCTCGTATTTTTAAGAAATGTTTACATTTCCATCGCAATAGCATACTATCAAAAACACGTCTAAATTTTCTCCATTTGACAGTCCTATAAAAAATAAAGTTGATTTCCCTCCATTTCTAAATACGTTTCACTTTTTTAAAGTTCGAGAATTGTCCTTCAGACGTTCATCCCAGAAAATGATTCCCAACTGGGATTCTAGAGAAAAATGTTTGGTCACCTTTGCATAACCTCCTGGGGCGGTGCTTCCACATCAGTAGTAGCTCTCCACAACCTCAACGGATGTCCATCACCAACTTTCTTGCAACACAGTTCCACGTGAGGCGCTGCCCCTGATACCGACATCCATCCACGTGTTCTGGAATTATAGAATCTGGTTTAAATTCCATTCTAAGTCTGGATAGGAATACCTGAAACATCTAATTAAACACTGGAACATGCGTATCATCCATTAAAAATTGAAAACGCAAAAAATATGTTTGTTAGTAGCAAAAATATTGTAACTATTGAGGTAAAGTAGGTGACTGAAAACTCTTCAACTGTCACCATTCCTTCCATATTAGTTTGTAAAACAGCCGATTATATATCAACATCCAAAGTCTTGATGTTTGATAAAACATCACGTTCCGACTTCATTATAAATACATATATGCCAAAAAACAATCCTTAGTAATTTTAATCAAAAGCCATAAAAATCGTTGTCCAAAACAAGTTCACTTATCTATATTAATTAAACACATCAAAAGTATCTAGGGATCAACATATATTTTTGCAATAACTTTTCTCCTGATTGATATTAATTAAAATTTTCTTTAAGGATTCATCAAATAAAGTGTTTTCGTTTGTCACAGTAACGATAAACCAAGTCACCTTTGCATTAATAAAGAAATTTGCCATTTTCCTAATAAAGGGATTTTTGACATTTGAACCACTAACATTAAAGTTCGAAAAAAAGACTGAAATAACAGTTTTCTTTAAAATTTTATTGGGTAACTTAAACAATTAATAATCCGTGTTTCTACCGCGAACACTAACAACACAAGAACATCGGTTTGGCATACCTACTCAAAATGAGTCCATCCAAATCACGCTGTGGAATGGCCGCCCATGTTCGTTGCAACAACAAAAAAAGGTCTTCTTGCGACTGGATACCCTCCATATTCGGCAGAGCTCTTCTCTGTAGCATATCCCATGCATGCTCAATCGGGTTCAAGTCTGGCGACTGAGCAGGCCAGGGCAGGACATTGATGTTAGCTGCGGCGAGAGTCTGTCTTACAACTCTTGCGGTGTGCGGTCGTGCATTATCATACATTAACTGAAATAAGGGACCGATTTGCACTTGTAGAGGAACGATGACGTCTGATACAATCGTCTCAGCATAAATTTGAGCGTTGAGGTTGCCTCTGATCCAAATCAACTCAGTTCTTCCGCCGATCCAAATACCCGCCCATACTATGATGGTTCCACCACTATAAGGATGGACTTCCTGGCAGGATTTTAATCGCTGTTGGCGTCCAGGGGTTCTCCAGTGTCGTATACGTCTTGTATCCGGTCTCATACCAAAACGAGACTCATCAGAAAAGCACACGAAACGCCATTGTTCTTCTGCCCAATTTCTGTGTTCAAGAGCCCATTGATATCGAATCCTACGATTGTGCATTGCTATAGGTGGTACCCGTAGCGGTCTTCGGGAATGAAGGTTCACTTCATGCAAGCGGTTTCTGACTGTTTGGTCGCTAATTAAGTTCCCTGAAGAGTGATGAAGCCTCACGGCTAACATCATGGCGGTTATTGTTGGAGCTCTTCGAGTTAAGATTTGAATGTATCGGTCTTGTCTCCGTGTGGTGCAGCGATACCGTCCTCCATGGCGCTCAGCCAAGGTACCAGTGCTTCGGTAACGTGTCCAAAGTCGACTGATAACACTCTGACTTGTATTCAGAGCTAAAGCCACAGTACGTTGCCGGGAACCAGCTTCTATCATTCCCACGGCTCTGAGCATTTCTTCCCTGCTTAAATGACGTCGCCGCTCCATAATAACGTTGGTTTTAATCAGTAGTAGGGAAACAGTAGCACTAATAATGTCTTCAATGCGTTGTATGTTTTTATAGGGAAAATATTGACAGCTTATTTTCATCTTTTACTCGAATTTGATTGAGAGTTCCTGATTCAAATTATGAAATGCACCAAAAAGGATCCATATAAATTTATAAAATCATAAATTTATTACAAAGCCACATCTCAATCTCAAGAAATCCGCATAAAAATGCTTGATCCCTAGACACTTTTGATGTGTTTAATTAAACAAGCAACATTTAGATTTAATAAAATTATTTAAAAAAAACTACGGATAACACCTAAGTGGCCATGATAGGACTACTGATGACAGTGCCTCGTGTTCAGTGTTTTAAATGATTTTGGGTTGAAAACATCTGTTCTTTACGGAAATTGATATTACATCAAAATAATCTAAGTAATTCATATTAAAAGTAACTAGAGAATTTTAGATTTTACAATTACCAAAAAAGTGAATAAATTTGACTATTTTCAATAAACTGTTGAAAGTATTAAAATGATCGATGATATCATTACCTATATTATTAGATAAAAAACCTTCGTCAAGCAGTGAAAAATAGAAAAAAAAACAAAGCAATTATAAAACAGTGTCAATGATTTTCCTAGTAATCACATTTCCCACGTCGTATGAGGATACCTAAACAAGTGAGACAATTTGTTCCTTGTTTAATAAATAATAATTACTCACTTTATTGAAATATTATAGTTTCCCGAGTTACCAAGAAAGAAACAATGACAAATAGTTGGAAATTATTAGGTAATCTATTCTTTTCAACAAAATATGGTGATCAAGACAGGGGCATTTTTAAATATTGTTATGATTCCCACACTTGGGATAGCAAAGGATTACAAAACCGAAACAACACGTGTAAAATTGTTTTATATTTATCTAATCGGGGGGCACGGCAGTGCCTCCGCCAAGTCGAGCGCAAAGCAAACACTGCCGTACCATCCTTTACTGGAACCATTTCGCCTCATATTGACTCAAATATCAAGGAGGCTAAGGAATGGAATTCCTTGCCGGAGACTGTGCTTCATGATAACTAAAACCTGGCAGTCTTTAAGCCAAGAGTAAATAGGTTACTTCTGGCGTGGTCCATAGACGACCACGTTACCTTTTTTCAACAAGTGAGATTGAGGTCAAATGCGCGCCCATGAATAATTACAATAAAATTCCGCCCTTTTTTAACCTACCTTCACCAACCTATTTTAATTCTATAGCAATATAGAGGTTTATTTGTAAAACATCAACAACCTCTTAACATGTCATTGCACTCATTATTATGAACAACTTTTACTATGGGAACAAACCTGAAGTCGCGAAAAAAAGCAGCTGTTCCCTACATTTTGATGAATTATACAAACATTAATGTAGGGAAGAGCTGATTTTTCTTTTCGGTTTGGTCCCATATAAAAGTTGTTCATAACGATGAGTACAATGACCTCTTAAGAGGTTGTTGGTGTTTTACAAATAACCCTGTAAGTATAAAGCTGAAGAGTTCGTTTGTTTGTCCGATTTGAAAAATTCTTTTAGTGTCTATAGGCTATATGTATATCATCACGCTAAGACCAATAGAAACGGATCAGTCATGAAAAATGTGACACAAACGAAGTTGCGTAGGTCAGCTAGTATTTTAATATCAGTAAAGAACAGATGTATTAAAAAGTCGATGATAAGGTGGATATTTATACGCTCTAACACCGATTTCTCACCTCTTTCCTGATCGGCCACAGACTCTAAAAAAGCATGAAAAAAGTTAGACTCTATGAAAGACAAGTTTACATACAAAGATTTTGAAAAGAATTATGGTATCAGAGTCTACTATAGAACTTCAAGGATTTTGGAAATTGGTTAAATACTATTTTTCATAAAAAGATAATAAAACTTACTTTTCTTTGGCTTCTTTCAGTAATGCTTTTATGCAGGCTTGCTGGAAACCTTTCCAGTCTTGGTTGAAGTCTGCACCCAATTCTTCCAGCGCGACCTGGAATTTCAGAATGGATACATTTTCCAATATTTCCCAATTTGGAGTTGGTATGAAAGCTGACTACAATTTTGCTTCGCAAGGAATATTATGTCCATGACGTCTTAAATCCATCATGATTCCTGTGTATCAGCACTATCCCTTTCCGTCACACTGAATCATGATAGCATTGGCACTTCGTAGTACGGCCACAGTAATTGGTCAAGATAGTGACAACATAGCCAGTCACATCATTGACGTCCATTTACTTGGAATTGATCTAGTATATCCCTGTAAATTGGTAAGACGTTTATCCCACGACTTAAAAGGCTTTCCCGTTCTCTTTTGGTCACAACAACCACATCATTTGACGTCACACCTAGTAAGGTTAAGGTTAATATTTTCCTGATCATCCTAACTACTGTTGTCACGTATTACCTTTTTTTTTTCTCTGTGGATTGGAAATCATCAAATGACGTCTCCCGCTCTCGGCGGAGCGGAAGGCAGTGTTAGACTCTTACTGACTAAAACACACCCGTGTTCCTCCTAGTACCCTTTGCGTTCCAGGGCCGCGGTGACTCTCTCGAACAAATTCCTCAATCACGCATTATCTACCTTATTGTTTACTTCTGAATAGGATAATACTGGCCTTCTTGATGATTCTCAAAACATTGATTTCAAATGTGTAGGTACTAATATATAAAGCTGAAGAGTTCGTTTTTTTGCTTGAACGCCTAATCTCAGGAAACAATACTGGTCCGATTTGAAAAATTATTTCAGTGTTAGATAGCCCATTTAGCGAGGAAGGCTGTAGGCTGTATATCATCACGCTAAGAATGAAGAATTTTTCAAAATCGGGGGTTAAGTAACTATTCCACGCGGACGAAGTCGCCAGCCAGACATAAAACATATTCAGGGTACTTTTGAATGTTGCGGAATTTGTTCGAAAGAGTTACCGCGGCCCTGGAACGCAAAGGGCACATGGAGGAGCACGGGTGGGTTTTAGTCAGTAAAAGTCTGACACTCCCTACCGCTCCACCCAGGGCGGGAGGGGTCATTTGATGATTTCCCATCCAAAAAAAAAGGGTTCTTTTGAATTGTCAAGTTCGGCCAGTCAAAAGTATGAAGCTAGTAGCACATTCCAAAACGTAGCCAGCTAACAGTAGGTAATGGTACGTACGGGTACGCTCTCCTCGAAGTAGTTGAACTTGCAGCGCGCGAGCATGTCGGCGGGCGCCAGGAACAGGCGCGCGTGCGCCTGGATGAGCAGCAGCAGGCACGCGTGCGCCGCGCGGCTCTCGCTGATCTGCCGCTGGTCCGCCACGCTCTCGATCACCATTCTGGAAATGGAATTTTCTGGGTGAGAGAGAAGATGGTCTTTTGTTTAAAAGATGGCAAGTAATGTATTTCTAACGCCCGACGCAAAAAGAATAGGTAGGAAGGGGTTATAAGTTTGATGTCGATGTCTGTGTTTGTCTGTCTGTGGCATCGTAGCTCTCAAACGTATGCACCGATTTCGATGCGGTTTTTTTTTTCATTTGAAAGTCTAGGCGGGGAAACACCGCAAGGAAACTGGCTCTTCATAAAAATAGCTATATTTCTGAATGTTGAAAAAACAAATATCGTTAAATTGAGTATATAGTTTATTGTTAAGTGGATAATTATTTTTTACTTTTTATGGGTTGTTCCTTAAACTTTAATGGTAATGATACGAAACCTTTCGCATTAAATAGTTTGTTTATTATTAAACGTGTCGTGCTCAAAGGACCAACATTGATAAAAACAAAACAGTCACACTTTTTGCACGTCCGATTGAGACGATGGTCAAAGTATTTATGTTTTGCTTTATATCTATGGTTTTTATCAGAAAACATAATGTCTGTGTACCTGTTAGAATTCCCTTCTTTCGTGCTGCCAGTAGTTGGCGGGGCGTGATGCAGCCTCAGCAGCGTGGGTGCGAGGCACACCGCCAGGTTCGAAGCCGTCATCTGATTCACAGCTGAATGTTCTGCAACCTGCAAAACAACAACACATCATTTTGAACATCAGAAAAGTAAATTAGCCTAACTAATGAAAATTAGGGCAGCATTGACTACAGGTAAAGAAATTGATCATAATTGATCTGCTCTGAAGGTCGGGCTCCTAAATCAATCACCATGTACATCATCGACCTCTAATTTTTTTCAAGTCGAACGATTCAATGACGGAGGAAACTAAATCCGCGGTTGGGGGCCTTGTTAATAAATTCTCCAGATTATTATCTAGCTGAGCAGTGGTGGCCGAGTGGTAACGGCCCCGACTTACGAATTGTATGGTCGCGGGTTCAAACCCAGCCAGGCGCATTACTTTGTGTAATTATTTTCATCACCACTGCTCTCAAAACAGTGAAGGAAAACATCGTGAGGAAGCCGACATGTCCTAGAACCAAAAATTCGAAGATATGTGACATTCATCAACCCGCACTGGGCCCGCGTGGTGGATTACGGCCCATTCCCTCTCCTAGAGAGGAAGCCTGTGTCCCAGCAGTGGGAACGTTAAAAGGCTGATTATGCTATTATCTAGCTGAACAAAAATTCATGCCGCGAGTGGATACAGTTCATTGTAACCAAGAACGAATAAAGCAAGCAACAACGGAAGAGTTTAAAATATTTGTACAAAGTTACAGCAAAACAGTAATTAATTAGTTCTGAATATTGATCTTATACACTAACCTATTGCTAACCAATCATCTATACTAGTGACGCATGTCCTAGATACCAACCTACTTATTATTCTAAAAAAACTTTTTCTTCGTTGTTTGAACACCGACTTCCGAAATTAAACTTATTTTAATATACTTATATTTCACCCGCGTAGTTCCCGTTCCCGTGGGAATATGGGGATAAAATATGCTTGCTAAAATATGATAAAATGTTACTCAGGATGAATGCAGCTTTCTAGTGTTGAAAGAATTTTTGAAATCGGTCCAGTAGTTTTTGAGTTTATTCGTTACATACAAACCATTTCTCTTTATAATTTATGTATAGATATAGAAACGTTACCCATCACAGCGTAGGTATACGGTATAAATTGGTTTAAACAATAAACAAACATGATTTCAGCAAACCCGAAAGATTTGCTATCATTAATTAAAGAGTTCCGTTTCCTATCTCTGTTGTCCATCAGATATTCGCCAACCTAAAAAGGGACTACCTTGAAATACTAAGATGCTCTTCCAAACCGTCGAAAAAATAAAATGGTATACATTTTATTTTTTCATTTTACATCTACAAGATAGAATGAGAACATCATCAATGTAGTCTAAGCCACGCATTATTAGGGATAACTCAAATATTAGTCGTCAGATCTCAATCAAATTCAAATGGGATCACACGACAAGCATCAGCTTTCGAATACAAAAAAAAATACAATCGTTTTGACAACCTCCTCCTTTTTTTGGAAGTCGGTTAAAATATAATTACTAGCTGATGAAGCTAATATTGGTGATTGGGATCCTTAAACTAACGCTCTGCCCAAGAGCGAAGTAAAGTGAAGAAGACTCCACTAGTTTCATAGCGAGAGTTATTTACAACCAAATATCATTTTCATCAACCCATCTCAGAAAGACTATTTTTTCTCTTCGATATTTGAGCGTAAAAGCCATTTTATCCTCTAGTGGATAAAGTAAATTGAATTTAGAACATCGTGTGCACGAAGTTTGTGAATTCGAAACATTAACCTTTTTAGTTCTACCTCTATGGTGCTGTATTGTACGGAATTTGATTCGTGACTGAAAGATCCAAGTCATAAAAATCCAAAAAAATAAAATAAATGAATTTGATTCGGAAATTAAAATGTGTTTTAAGCTATTGCATAGCTTCTATCGCGGGCCTTGAGCGTGGCAACCGAATCCAGAAATTCCGTAACGAAAATAACCTAACACCGCTACGTCATTCGATTAGGCCCCGCCTTTTTAAAATGGTCGCTCGCCGTCACCGAGCCGACCCGAACGTCTGCGTTCGGAAACAATCGGTGGGACAAAGTTAAGTGAAACGTATGTGATTTACATTAGTACAGTAACCCAGGTGAACGAATCGAGACCATATCACAATGACGCAGAGTACTAAATATATAATTGCATAAGTTGATAAAAAATGCTATGCAATAGCTTTACCGCGGCAGTCCCCGAGTGCCACATGTATTTTTTTTTTGTTACTATTATCATTTCTAGACCGAGATGTGAACAAAATCAACTTACATCTGATAGGAATATGAGCAGAGAGTGCAACGCTTCTAAATGCTCTTCTGGTAACAGAAGCAACGCACACTGCACCGCGTCAGGCCTCAATGGTTCAGGAACATCTGGAATTAACATTATCATGTATAGGTTAGCAGTATTGTATCTTAATGAAGAAGTTACGTCGATAGTAGTTCACTAAAGTAAACCGACTCTCTATGTAAGTAAATAGACACAGTGTCGGGGTACTTCGCAAGGTGTCAGTGTTTTTGAGGAGAAACAAATGTTTATGTTGTACACTATTTATTGATTCACTCTCAAACTGTTCTTAATGTTAAAATGTTAAATGAAACGTTGACAAATGTTAGAATACACCCGGCTAACGCGGTAGACCAAAGTGCACTGAATCTAATGTAAAGTTACAAGTATTATGTGTGTTTAACCGTATAGTTCGGTAGTAGTACCAATTGGTACTAGACATGCAAACCTCCGCCGGCTCGGTTGTAGTATCAAATGGACCTCAGAGTTACGTCATACGACATCCTCATTAATAATTGCATTTTTGATAAAGCCACTTAAAAAATCTTATGTATGGGCGTTAATTAAAACAATTAGATAAAATGCTCATATCTTAGCGCCATTAATTCTTTAATATTTAACCCACAAGTTTACTAATTTTCATAAATAAAATCGAAGTGCATAAATGTGATAATCGCCATCAACCATCATTCTTATTGTTTTTTTTTATTGTTAGGGTGTACCAAAACGATTATGCGAATCGATTTATTTTTTATTTCAACCTAATCGATTAATTTAAATTCGTTACTAAAATATTAGGAAAAAATACGTTTAAGACATAAAATACAATAAGCATTAATCTTAATTATTATTTATGCTTTCATAAGTAATTCAAATAGGATTTTCTACAATAAAGAAAGAAATTTACTCAGCAGATTATCGGACCCAAGGTTAATTTGCGCAGAATTGTCTATGTTATTCAAAATAAGAATGAAAAATATTTTATTCCTATTAAATTACTGAGAGTTTTATGTTAAATAATTTCAGCTGGTTGCGTTCGAAATACCAAGCTTATAGTTTATGTATGTTAAGTTGGTCCAGACAAATTTACACTGGTATTTAAAAAATATTTTTTATCTAGAGTGAGTAATGGTATCAGTTTTTTTTTTTATATAATGTTATGAAAATTGAATATTGCTTTATAAAATACTTTTCGATTTTGTGATCCTGCCGCTGAAACCCAGTATCTAATATGACCATGCAGGGCACGGAAAAATGCATTTTGGGCGATTCAAATTACACATACTTACCTACAAAATATATTTCCAAATTAAGTTTCTAAAACTATCTTCTGAAAAAGGTTAGGCCAAATTCTACATGGTAAATAAACTATCTCAATAAATTTGAATAAGTATTATAAGTGAAAATGGCACCGACTAGATTTTTCTAGTTTTTGTTATGGGTGTTATTTTCATGGTTTATAGGATTGAAAATCTGACACCAGTCTTGCCAAGAAGTACCGTGTTCTCCAGTTATTGGGTTGTGGAGGTCTGGTAGGCAGCCGCTCCACATTAAACTGGTATTCAGCTGAATCCGGTATGACTGGAATCCGACCCCAATATAGTTGGTAAAAGGCTAGGCAGATGACGATAGGGTTCATAATCACGAATCTGCGATCTTGTTTGGGTTGCGGGAATTCATAATTATTTCCCACTGAATTTCATCTGAATCGTTTCAAATGCATGAGTATGCGTGGGTCCTTTGCTTTATAAAGCATTTTTATTGCACATATTTAATCAAATAAAAAGTTAAGCTACGCTTGCCGAGATCGGCTAGTGGATGGGTGACCATCTAATACAAATTGAGTTTCCACCATGGCTTGGAAAGCATGTCGTTGGTGCCGGCTGTCATTCGAACATCTTTGACAGTCGATAGGCCACAAACTGTAACCCCAACCTTTTTTATTTTTTCAAAATTTGAATACCCTATAACAGTTCGGCATTTATGACTAATCGAATGATACCTGATTTGAAAAACCTATGCAGCCGTTTAGGCTACCGGACGTTCAAAAGAAATAGACGTAACTACAAAAATTCATATATATATATATATATGTGTACCTACTTACATACATAGGCACAATCCTTTCAACAAATATTCTATAATATAGTATATTTAGATAAGGATTCTCCTTTTGCGGATAAAAAAACCTATCACATTATATAGCATATTGTAATATTTTTTGTGGTTGCCTGTGGTTAAGTGACAAACACAATATATTTTAAAGAAGGTGTGTTCTCCAAATAAAAGAAACATAGAAGAAATTATATAATAAGTTCGGGCGCCATGGAGATTGCACACAGTATAATAAGAATTGCCGGAAAGAATAGAGCGGAAGAGTCAGACTTTTAATCTGCCGGTGGGAGGCTAAATAAAGAAATAAAACAAAAAGAATTATTCTGTCCTTTCTTTACTTAATGGCCCGTAGCTTCAATTTAATTAAGCACTATATTTAACGTTAAACTAATTATTATATGTTTATAGGCGATATTATTATATGTAAGTATAGAGGAGATAGGCGATATTATTGCATCGTGCACTGTTAATTTAAATAAATGGAAAATTCCTACCAGTTTACTGGCTATAAAAATAGTAGAACATAACCAAAGGAAGCGATGAGCGACGAAAGATTCCCTCAGCAAAAAAAATGATCCAAAAGGATGTAAAAAAAATCCAATATTAAGGAAAATCCATCCGATAAGAAAAAAATCCGTTAAGAAAAATATCCATTAAGAAAAATGTCCTTTAAGAAAAAATCCGTTAAGAAAAACGCCAATGGGCTGTAACAAAAGGTATGAAGTTTAATATACACGAAAATCATCCGAGTCTGAGCACGTGGATGCGTGCATAAGAAAAAAAAACTTACCGTTTTCCTTTTCAAATAAATAGATGTGCTCCACGTAACTCCATTTAGTACGTGTGTAGTGAGCGTAAATTATTGATATCTGAAATTAACAATACGTCTGATAAAATTCCTATACGATTTTCAATCCGAAAGCATTATGTCCAGAAAAATTCTAACTCACCAAAAATTAAGGTCAATCCTCATAGTATCATCGTCCTTGGTCGTTTTAAATACGTTATGGCATAATATAAACCAAAAATATCCAAGATAACTAGTGATTTAAAAATATATTGAAAATAGTTTCAAATTATCGACCAGCCATCGTCTGCAGGATCGTAGAGTGACTTGTCAAAAACGTCATCTGTCAAAACTAGGAATAGTGTCGCGTTCCGAAATCGACTACAAAACCATAAAGCATGTAACGAGAATAAAAACTCGTTACATTACATCCCTCCCCGAAAAAAAATAAAAGAAAGCAATTTCTTTTATGCTAAAAACCAAAAGAGAAAAGCAAAAGCTTAAAAAAAAACGAAGGAAATATAATTCCAAAATCAATAAACCAAAAAGTCTATTATCAAAAATCCTATATAAAAAAACAATAAGGAATGCCACAAGTGCAAATTCCTGAAGATAATTACATGCATAGAAAAAAAGTACAGTCAAGCCACAAATACGACCGACTCACAATACAAAAAGAACCAACATGAGTGCAGTTAGGCACCTACGCCACTGACTAACAAGTAAAATCCTAGAAGTACTGCAAGTGCAGTAAAGCGCAAATGTTGCTGACCAACAGATAGAAAGTCTCAAAAAAAAATACCAATATGAGTACGGTTAGGCACCATCGCCACCGACTATCAAGTATAAAGCAAAAAAAGACAATACTAATGGTGTACAGTTAGGCGCAATTGCCGCTGTTTAAAAAGATAATCCAAAAAATGTCTATATGAGTACAGTTAGGCACCTTCGCCACTGACTAGCAAGAACAAATTATAACCGTTTGTCACAGTTTTAAATAATCACATCACCAAAGATGTAAAAATATAAAGAAGATTGTTGTGATCGGCATAACACCACCAATTTCCCGAGCACAAACAACTTCGAAAATAAATGCATATTGTGATCGGCACAACACCACCAACTTTGCGAGCACAATAGCAAAAAAAACTGTATACTGTGATCGGAACAACACCACCGACTTTCCGGGCACAATAACAAAAAGATTGTATACTGTGATCGGCACAACACCACCAACTTCCCGGGCACAGTAACAAAAAAACTAACGAAATCAAGGAAAAAATATATACCGAGATCCGTAAAAAAAGGATAGGAAAATGTCTACAAGTGAGAATAAGACCACAAGTATTGAAATCCCTATATAAACAAAGAATACCAACTATAAAACAAGAGCTGGCAGTTCTTAAAAAAAAAACATCAGGAACACAAAAATCAATACTATTTCTACACTAAGGGAAACAGTATGATCCGCCTAACTTAAAAAATAAACTAAGGTTTTTACATTCTAACACAAAGTTAGAAGCAAATCCTAGACATGCAAGTGATACAATATCTGAAGAGTGTATATGTATATAAGTAGGTAACCATCCAGACATTGTATACAAGAATGTATAAAAAAATATATAAGATCTTTTGATATGAAAAACGCAACTGTGTGGGTGGAAAAAGTTATCATTATAAACCTTAAAATGACCTAAGTTATATTTTAGAAAGTCAAGAAATGAATTCAATAAATTTATATGAAGTTACATAACATACATCTTCATTCAAAGCCTTGTAAACCTATCATCCATCCCATCATACTTCACACTACCATGCGGGCCCTTCAAACAAAAATATCAAAATCAAAACTATCACTTGGAAACCAAATTAAAATTTAATAATATCTTTAATATGATAACGTCCAGAAAAACCCTTATTAAGGTCTTTCAGAACATAAACATTATCAGAAATCTTTTCAATAATTTTACATTTAATGAACTTAGGTGCAAGTTTTGCCGAAAAATAAGTAGGTGCATGAGATTGAACGAAACTTCTTCTCCACACAACATCACCCACATCAAAAGAAATGACTCTACGACCCTTATTATAATAGCGAGCATTACGCTGATAGGCTTTTAATAAATGAGTTTGAACTTTTACAAAAATATCACCAAGTGAATTAAGAGAATCAGCATAGTGCTTTCTATTGGAAACTTCAAGTTCACTCAAGTTATCAATAGAGTTACTTAAATGATGTAAAGAAGCATCAAAAATAAGTTCCCTACCAAACATCAAAAAGTTGGGTGTGAAATCAGTAGCAAGATTAACACTATTATTCAAAGCTAATTGAACATGAGGTAAATATTTAGACCAAGTTCTATGATCATCCTTAACAAAACAAGCTATGCAAGTTTCAACAGTTTTATTATATCTCTCAACAGGATTGTTTTGAGGTGTGTATAAAGTATTATAAAATATTTTAGTAATATTAAAACTTTTCAAAAATTCTACAAAATGTTTAGAAGTAAATTGTGTACCATTATCACAAACAATTATCTTGGGACAACCAAATTTAAGAAATATTTCTTTTTCAAAAAGTTTATTTATTATTCTAGTAGTAGCATTTATTTTTGTTTCTCTGAAGGAGAAAGTTCACTGGCAGAAGTGACTGTACAAACTTGAACTTTATTGCTTTGAACATAAGTAATATTTTTCCATAAATCTTTAGCCAAATCAAATTTTAACCAAAAATCAAAACCTAAAATGAAATCAAGCTGAAAAGAAGGTATAATTAGGAAGTTAATATTTTTAGTTAAATTATCACAAGTAACTGCATTAGTCTTGACTGTAGGTTTATCAGTTTTAGAGTCCTTGAAAGATTTTCTGTTGACGAAAACTTCAAGTTCCTTTACTAAGTCAAGGAATTGTTCCACAGAATCAATATGTTTACCAAATATAAAAGGAGTGTAAATAGGCAACATGTTATGTTTTATTATACTAACCAAAACTGTATCAAACAATGGGAAAGAAAGACGACTAGCCATGTCCATAATTTCTGTAATGAAGTTTGGACGAGATTCTGAACTCTTCTGTTTCTTCGTACGAAGGTCATGTTCCAAAAAGTAATCAAAATCTGGCTTGTCAAAACGTTTAAGCAAAGCAAGTTTTAGCTCATGCCATGATGAAATACGAATCCTAACAGTGCGAAACCATTTAACAGCAATACCACTAAGCAAGTCTGTAAATGAACCAACTAATAAAATCTCATCAAAATTTTTAAATGAAAAGTATTCTTCAACTTCAGTAATAAATTCTCTAACACAAGTTTTTCCATCAAATTTAATTCTACTCTTTTTTAAATCTGGCAACCTAGTTGCAGAAGGCAAATTCTTTTTAATATGTTCATTGACCAAAGCATTCAAGGAATTAAAAGAAGGCAAAGCATGAGTTGCAAAAGCTGGAGAAGACTGTGCAACCCTGTCATTATGACCAAAAGGATGTTGTACTTCTGTCAAATTAATCATATCAACAACATGTGCATTAGCATTAGAAACTGTGCATGCACCATCAGATTCTAAGTTATTATTAACAGCTTGAGGCGAAGAACACTGTACTTCTTTATCCATAACGAATAAGCAAAACTATGATTGATGAGCAAGGCAAACCAAAAAGCAAAACTTCAAAAAGTTGTAAAATATTTGAAGTTATGTTAAAATATTTAAGGATCAAGTTGTTTTTATGAAAATATCAAAGTGTTTAGCAGTGAAAAGATGCAATAATAACTTCACAAGATAAGTTTAAATCACTTAAAGTATGATTATAAAGTAAAACTAAAGTTCACTTAAATTAATTATGAAATAAAGTTACACCGCACTAAGTTCACACTGTTGAGTTACTTAACAAAACAAAACTGTCTTACCATACAAATATGTTGATTTTGTAAGGGTAAAAGGATAAAGGCTGTAACAATAAAAGTTAACAGAACACAATAACACAATATTGTTAGTAGAAAAATATTGTCTACAAGAAAATATCAAAGTATTTAAGTTGTTCACAAAAATTAACAATATTAAATTTCAGAAACAAAAAGGTAATCTGTAAACAATACTATTAAATTAATAGATGCAATAATATCCCATAAAAAGTCATGAAGCTACTTCAATATCCCTGTTCGCAGAGCGACAAATGTAATATTTTTTGTGGTTGCCTGTGGTTAAGTGACAAACACAATATATTTTAAAGAAGGTGTGTTCTCCAAATAAAAGAAACATAGAAGAAATTATATAATAAGTTCGGGCGCCATGGAGATTGCACACAGTATAATAAGAATTGCCGGAAAGAATAGAGCGGAAGAGTCAGACTTTTAATCTGCCGGTGGGAGGCTAAATAAAGAAATAAAACAAAAAGAATTATTCTGTCCTTTCTTTACTTAATGGCCCGTAGCTTCAATTTAATTAAGCACTATATTTAACGTTAAACTAATTATTATATGTTTATAGGCGATATTATTATATGTAAGTATAGAGGAGATAGGCGATATTATTGCAT
This sequence comes from Hecatera dysodea, assembly GCA_905332915.2. NCBI lineage: Eukaryota > Metazoa > Arthropoda > Insecta > Lepidoptera > Noctuidae > Hecatera > Hecatera dysodea. The sequence goes on along the minus strand of HG995309.1, from coordinate 13,649,207 downwards.
CGTGCACTGTTAATTTAAATAAATGGAAAATTCCTACCAGTTTACTGGCTATAAAAATAGTAGAACATAACCAAAGGAAGCGATGAGCGACGAAAGATTCCCTCAGCAAAAAAAATGATCCAAAAGGATGTAAAAAAAATCCAATATTAAGGAAAATCCATCCGATAAGAAAAAAATCCGTTAAGAAAAATATCCATTAAGAAAAATGTCCTTTAAGAAAAAATCCGTTAAGAAAAACGCCAATGGGCTGTAACAAAAGGTATGAAGTTTAATATACACGAAAATCATCCGAGTCTGAGCACGTGGATGCGTGCATAAGAAAAAAAAACTTACCGTTTTCCTTTTCAAATAAATAGATGTGCTCCACGTAACTCCATTTAGTACGTGTGTAGTGAGCGTAAATTATTGATATCTGAAATTAACAATACGTCTGATAAAATTCCTATACGATTTTCAATCCGAAAGCATTATGTCCAGAAAAATTCTAACTCACCAAAAATTAAGGTCAATCCTCATAGTATCATCGTCCTTGGTCGTTTTAAATACGTTATGGCATAATATAAACCAAAAATATCCAAGATAACTAGTGATTTAAAAATATATTGAAAATAGTTTCAAATTATCGACCAGCCATCGTCTGCAGGATCGTAGAGTGACTTGTCAAAAACGTCATCTGTCAAAACTAGGAATAGTGTCGCGTTCCGAAATCGACTACAAAACCATAAAGCATGTAACGAGAATAAAAACTCGTTACAATATCGAATTCAAATAACATTATATCAAAGTTCAAACCGATCCACTACCTAACCATACCATAGTCTAATCTAAGTCAAAGTCTAATATGTGAAAATAATAAATATTTCTGAATCACGAGCGCATTCTGGTTCTGCATTTAAATTTTGAATAAAATAGACATTTCGGCGCGAAATCCGCACGGGTCCGATTAATTTGTTCAGTTGATTTTATTCGTTGATTTCCAAAAAAAGAACTATTTAAATTAGTTAACAAAGCGCAAATATGGTTTTTATAAATGCTTATTGGTTTTGATGATAAATAAAATATTTTGCGCAAATTTTTAATAATCGATTTATCAAAATTGCTCGTTTATATTTATCGAGTCGAACGAAATAAAAAAACCATCGATTATAATAATCGTTTTCCCACACCCTAGCATTAAAAAAATCAAAATGGCTGACGATTTTAAACAAAAATAAATTAGCGGTAATGAATATTACGTGTTATTGGTTCTGTGTTCGTTAATTGCATTTAGATCTGGGCTTTTTCTTGTTCTTCACGATATTTAGAATCATAAAATGTGTATTTGTAATAGTATTTACATGTGAGTGTGTGATTTTTGTGTTAAATAAAAACGTAAACAAACACATTTGGCGCGAAACTTTGACTTTGGATACCAAAAAACTTCATTACCGCTACATATTTCCATAGAAATATGGATGAATTCGTCAAATAATCAAGTGATGAACAAACCACTACTCCTCAAGTGGAGTTTGGGTTTCTGGAATTCATAATTTTCATGTTTTTTAGCGTCGAACAGCACCGCCATCAAAGTTGAAAAGTAATATTTTTTTGTCAATATTGAACCCCTATTTTAAATTAACTTGCGTATAGAAAATGACAAAGAAAGACCGCAAATATAATGAATATGTCTTGATTTTGCGGTTTTGCCTCATTCAAGCAAGCGAGAAGGTTGTTTACATATATAATTTTAGCAAATCTAAGACGACTATCTTTTGGAAGGGTGTAGTAATGCGTATTTTAGACGCATTTTTAAGTTGACTGACGTGATTTGAACGTTATTAAGTTGTAATTTAAGATATTTCTCAATAACTTATCGTATAAAATTTCTGCAGAAACAAATTTATTATAGTTAATTAAGATGCTGAAAATTGAGATCATTTCTGAAATTTATGACGTAACACGCAACACCCCGTCGACTCAGCTAGTGTGTCAAATGTCAAAATCTTGTCGAGCAGAGTGGTTAATAAGAATTAAAATAAGGTCAGCGCGTCACGCCGATATTGCTAACTAAGGTGTTCGGTGAAAACACCGAACATACAGGACTAACTACTTTTTTTGTTTAAAATATATGTTGCGCCGTACTAGGAATTTACCCTGTATCGTGGGTGCGTTTACAAAACATACAATCTCACATACACAAACAGCCAGACCCGGAAAACTGTCTGTAGGCCATACAAATATTTGTTCCGTGCGGGAATCGAACCCGCCACATGTAGCGCAGCAGTTAATCGAGCAATAGGGATGTTTCCTGAGTAAAAAAAATATGATTCTAAATAGTCCGTCAGTTAGATTATCGAAAAATATTGGACACGTATTTTTCGCTATAGCAAATACGAAGATAAAAAACATCAAAGATCAGGAGTGGGGGATAGTGACGTGACGCCGTGGTTAAAATTGTAGCACGTAGTAACGTCACACGAGTATTTAACGCACTGTATCGTCTTAAGAAAAAAATACGTTTCCCATATTTTTTGGAAATCTATTCGACGGACTAATTAGATTTTTTAAGTCAACTACCCTTATTGGAATCTTTTGGTGTAAGGTGAGTGGGGGTAAGTCGGAATGGATTTTTGATCAGATAAACAGTGTTGATTTGAAACTGTTGTGAAACAAAGGGATTTAAGTCAAATGCATAAAATGATGTTTTGGGTAAAAAAGTATAGTCAACTTGTTTCTATAATGTTGACAGCAATCTTTTTGAAATAATATTTTATGAATAAAACGTTAGTAAAATTGGTCTTAGGAAAAAAAATATGTAGGGGAAAGATGAAACGCTGAAGGGGTAAGATTGAAATAGTGACTAAAATCGTGTTCATGGTCATTATACTTGTGTGGTGATCAATAAACCTTCCGCTTCAATAACCTAAATAATTTGAAAATCATTTACATTAAAAAATCGCATTATAAATGCAAGAAAAAATAATTTATCAAATAAAATATATCGATCTTACCCCGTTGAAACGGCTGGCAGTCAGGGGTTCTCAACATGTTATGGATATTAAAAGAATTAAATAATCATGCTCATGCATGACTGTCAAGTCTAACTCGGGTCGATAAATAAAACACACGTTTTCATTTAGTACCACGTAGCGTACATTATAATTATTTTTATAAAATAAACCACGACAGCAGAATACAATTAAACATTATTCTGGTTTGTGAGGCAAAGTACTGACTTCACCACACAAACCAGAGGTGTATAGTACACTAATATTTTGCCAGCTATGTGTAAGTATAGAAGATAATCCGTGCATTAATCGAGACTCCCGGCTCTTATAGAGAGATTCTTAATGGAAAATCAAAAACACAGCCTGACCTGGGCATCGAACCCAAGACCTCATGCACAGCAGCTGCGCTTGCGACGACCATCGAGGCAAATTCTGGTTAATAATTTCCTTACCAAAGGAAATTATTAGAGAGAAATTAACAATACCATAACAGTAGGTATCCCTAATTTGTTTAAATAAGTGACCGCAGTGGTTTTCGGATGATTAGAATAGAACATACAAATTGAAGGACATCGAATGAAAACTTTAACCATGGATTCAGTAGGTACATAATTCTAGACACCTTAACGTAGAATTTATTTATCCGCTTAAAAAATCAGCTGTATACATTGGTAGATTTTAATCGTGTAAGTATTGCACTTATGTACAGAGCATCTGATTTTTTTTTAAGCCGACAAGCTGTTTAACACTAGAGAGTCTAGAATTATGTACGAATTTTATGACACAAGTTTTTGATACGATGTTGTGGAAGGGATACCACCGTGTATTTCAGAAGATTGAGGGCCTCTGACCTTTTGTAGGAGTTTCGTAAACGGGGTAAGATGGAAAGTTTTATATTATGATCTTACCCCGTTAAATTTTGCAGGGGAAAGTTTGAAAGGCACTATAAATCTTAAAATACGTGAAATATACTAATCACAACATTATAGAGCTTATTACATTTCAAATCTAATTACGAATATAAAAACAAAATGTTTGTTACTTACCTGTGTAAGGAGATACAGCGAGCGGGGTAAGATTAAAAAACTCAATTTTACGCGGGAAATGTAATGTACGGAAAAATGTCAAATAACACACGAGCACCCTCACTTAGCGACTGACGCAGACTGCGGGGCGGGGCAAGACAAAATGGTGTCCACAACGATATTGCCAGCATTAAAAGAATTCCCTGGTATTCGGCGTTATTATACTTTTTTTATCTTTCTCCGTTTTTTATCTTACCCCCACTCACCTTACACAAAATACACTCGTATAAAATTAAAAATACAAATACTCACGTTGAAAGATCGCTATAAACGTCTCACTCAGCTTATTCGTGAGCAGCGCATCAGGTAACTCCCTAAAGTACTGCTTGACCATGTCAGCCACATCGTGGGCCTGCGCCCCGTCGAAGTTCAGGCTCGACTGGTTCGGCTCCATCGTGTTGAGGTTCTCTATGGCGAAGCTCGCGTTGGAAGCTCCAGCAGCCTCCACTGTGGTCCGGAGTTTCGCTATCCTCGATTTTACGCCAGCTTTTCTGAAGATGCCCATCTGGAATGATATGAAGATTGATGAGTATTGAATATCAATTATTTCTATATTGTTTGGATGATTATAAAGATCTTTCAATAAATGACCTATAACATTGTATCAGTGTTAATTGGTTGTGTAGGTGTGGTGGGTAGCCGCTCCATGTAAAATACTCAGCTAATATTCAGCTGAATCCGGTTTGACTAGAAGCCGACCACAATATAGTTGGGAAAAGGCTATGCAGATGGGCTGTTTCCTCAAATAACTTAAAAAAATGAGCCGTTTCATTTGATATTTCATACAGTATCTAGAAAAGCTGTATTTTTTCATTGTTCTATTATGTCCCCCAAAAGTCAACCCATACTCAACATTAATTTCTTTACGTCACTCGTCCATGTTTGGGTGACAGAAGTGAAAGTACGAATCAAATTTCAACTGCATTGGTCCAGTATTTTCGGAGGTAATTGACAGACAGATCGACAGGCGCAGGAACGATCCCGCAGGGCGATTCCCGGCCACCTACTGCGCGGGCCTGCGGACGGCGAGCTATGGGTGGCTCGCCGTCCGATAGCAACCAGGCCCGAGTCGACGGAGCGTCGTGTTCCACGCGCGCCTCAAAGAGCCGTCAGCAACGTAGACGGGGCCCCATAGGGTCAGTGCCTGCTAGGGTTGCGGAATTTGTTCAAAAGAGTCACCGCGGCCCTGGAACGCAAAGGGCATAAGAAGGATCACGGGTGGGTTTTAGTCAGTAAGAGTCTGACACTCCCTTCCGCTCCACCCAGAGCGGGAGAAGTAATTTGATGATTTCCCATCCAGAAACAAAAAGGAGCGATCCCGTACAGATTCTTTCATGTCGGAACTCTAAAACAAAAGAATAAAGAGGACTTACTTGATCCAAAGCGTTGTTCTTCAGCCAGTTCAGCGCACATTGAATTGGCTTTGGTAGAGCGTGTCCTGTCCTCTGCAGTGAAACAGTCAGAGGCACACCGAACACAGTCTTATCTGGAATAGTTACAATATTGTGAAAAATGACAACAATGATAAATAATCGCATAAAGATTGTTTTGTCACAACATATCATTGATTCTCACTTGAATTTATCATCGCTATCAAATCAAATTTAAGAGTTTTATAAAACTTTCTGAAAGTCCTGTTTACTCCCATTATTTTCAAATGATAAATGATATTTATTTTGTAAGTAGGTTAAACATAACACACGTCCAATATTTTTTGTCCATTTTAAGCTAGATGAGGTCGGTGTTTCCTAGCCGACTACCCTGAGAAGAAACATCGAAACAAACTCAGAGGTCAAAGTCTCTTTTAAAGTCCATACAATCCGTACTGGTCAAATCATATGAGAACCATGTAGGTTAATGTCTGAGGTGGCCTTTTGAGGAAAGTGCCACACAGATTTGAATAGCAAAATTATGCTTGTTCCTAGTTACCTACGTTACGTTATGACTATCATTGTATCTTATAAATAGATTAATATTTTTATATATATACAAAAGATCCTCACAAATATACTGAGAGCGCACAGTCATTTTATTACCTAATCACTTGATCTAAACTTGTCTCTGAGGTAGTGTCTAGGACTTACTTTATAAATTGCACGAATAGCTCTTTGTAAAAAAAAAAATACTGTCTGAATATCAGCGGTATTTCCCTACAACAGAATGCCGTATGACATCACACTATGGAAATAACCAAAGTATACTAAACGGGCTGTCTCTGACCACCACTGACCTCTAAAACCATGAATTTTTCTAACGGCATTATGCTGCAGAGCTTAGTTTTTTATACAATTTATCTATCAATCAGTCCTATATTCCCTATTTCGGAATCAAATCATCAAGTGACGTCATACGAGTTTTTTACGCACTGTATCGTCTTCATTTTTTGTTTATGTGAAAAAAGAAAAAATACGTGTCCAATATTTTTCTATAATCTAACTGACGGACTAAACATAATCATATATTTTTTACTCAGGCAACATCCCTATTAGAAGGGGAAACTCAAATGGTAAACATTCATGGGATAAGTAAACATAATAATATGAATGTTAGTACAGCAATACATTTCAATTCTTACTATCCTTCGGCTTAACTTTAATCTTCGAGTGAAAATAAACCCTACCATCTCCATCTTAAAGTTCAGTTTTGGGTGTAACTTTAAAAGATATTCAGAATGTATATTTTGGCTCTGAGTAAGGATACTAACGGCTTTTATGATATAGGAGTTTTAAATGTCACATTGTAACATATTGCTTTTATTTGATATCCAATAAATTTCGTTCGGAAAAGCCTTTTTTCTTCAATGATGGTTTTGTTATGGTTATCAGCAAGGGCTTCTGGATTAACTTTATTGGAAGGAAAAACATGATTTATGGGAAATATATCTGCGTATTATGTTGTTTTGCCATGATTTTCCTGTTTTCCGTAATGTTGAATTTTCCTCACGTAATGTTGATGTTTCTGGCCCTGTTCCTCGTTTTATCATGCTAATTAAATATGAAAATTATGTAATGCGTAAGCACATTTGACGAGAGTAGGTAGATCTTGTTACAATTTTCTTAAAATACCAATACAAGTAATATCTTTTGTCAGTTGCTTTGTTCGCGTGAATGTCCTATCTACGCCTACGGGAACGTGGCCTCGGGCTAATAGTAACTAATATGTCCTATTTTGATGTTAAGTCCAGTGTAAGTAGTATAAAAACCGGCAAAGTGCGTGTCAGACCACGCATACTCAATACTCAATACTCAATTCTTTATTGCATTCCACAATGTAGGCTTAGGTGGTAAACATTTTCAAAAGAAACAATCGTGGACCCTGTAGGGCACAGCAAAAGAAAGATATGTATGTGGAGATGAGGACTTATAATCTAAATTATTCAAAAAACATTTTTGTTTATTTTATGCAAATTTCAAGGATTTATCATTTAAATAATCGTTGACACTGTAGTAACATTTGCTTATTAATAGTTTTTTTAATTTGTTCGTGAATAGGTGGAGCTTTTTTTCCTGTTTTATTGATTCGGGTAACCTGTTGTATATTTTTATTGACATAACCAGAGGGCTTGTCGAATGAATTTTTAAGCGGGATGTTGGTAGGTTGAGTCGTGATTTATATCGGAGTGTATATCTTGTTTGTATGTTTTCTCGTTTAGTGTAGAAGTTTTGGTGTTTATGAGCGAATTTGCATATTTCAAGTATATATATACAAGGTAGGGTTAATATATTTAGTTTTATAAATAGTGAAGTGAAGCATAGTGAAGAGTTCCGTAGTTACTGTTAAAATCTCATATCTCTAAAAGTATATAAGCTGTGATGTTCAAACTAATTTTCGTTGGAAGTGTCTGTGACCGTTCTAATAGCTCAATTTTTTTTTTAAATTTTCAACTTCATAGTTTAAACGTTAGAGCTCGGGGGGTGGGACACATTTTTACGAATTCGGAAGCACATATCTCAAAAACTATTGCCTTAACTAAAAAAAATTTTTAGAAACCTCCATTTCATTTTGAAAGAGCTATCCAATAATACACGATTATGTTTGTTGGAATTTATTTTTTCATCCTTTTGTGACATAAATATGGAGTGCCACCCCTAATTTTTTTTTTCCATAATATTACAGCATTATTGAATAGCGGTTAACAGGTTGCACTTACCTACCAATTTTCATTTATGTAGCTTTAATAGTCTCCGAGTAAAACGGCTGTGACGCACGGACGGACAGACAGACAGACATGACGAATCCATAAGGGTTCCGTCTTTGCAATTTGGCTACGGAACTCTAAAAAGTGAACTGGCCACGTAAAGTAGGATTCATATTTTCATAAGAAACAAGTTTCAGTGGACTCACCTTTATAATCAGGAGTCTTTATTTTCCTGATCAACTTGGGCAGCTCCCAATTCCAGCCAGACTTGTGCGAGGGACAGTACCGTTCCATGCAGGCCGTCAGGCGAAGGAGAGCCAACTTCCTCAGTATGTGGAGCTGGCCACATGACAGAGAAGACATCGGCCGAGATACTGGAAGAAAAAAGATGATTTGAATTGAAGAACTGGATAATGAATGATGAAGTAAAATAAATAAGTATGTATATCTTTATTACAAGGAAAATTGTACAAAAAACTCCTTCCATACGATTACTGTGTCAAAATACTTTGCGGAATTTGTTTGAAAGAGTCACCGCGGCCCTAGAACGCAAAGGGCACTAGGAGGAGCACGGGGGGTTTTAGTCAGTAAGAGTCTGATACTCAATTCCGCTCCGCCCAGAGTGGGAGAAGTCATTTGATGACTTCCCAACCATTAAAGAGGACACCTCTTCAAAAGGTAATCTTGTTACGAGTTCCAAAGGACATCTTTGGAACTCGTAAAAAGATTACCCTGTATCCATCACTTTCCTCCGGACCAGCAAGGTTATTTCTTGTTACAATTTTAACAAGAATTTAGGTACGTATCTGTTCTTCATGGTGATTTAGTTGCTGGTGACTTATCAGCAAGTCATGGGCATTTTCGGATTTAAGTTGTTCCGAGATGAATTGTTTTTAAATGTCTCTTGGCAAGGAATTAATGAATGTGTAGATTATTATCTACCTAATTTATTTAGATAGATAAGTAGGTATGGGTCACGTTTGGTTGTTAAAAATGTTTATGACGTTTTCGTAGGAGTGTCTTTGCAATATCTATGTATCAATTACCTACATCAATTTGTGTGCCGACATTGTCTTGTTTTTCAACACAGCAGAGCGAATATCCATAATTGTCAAAGAATGATCTTCACGGCTTTAACTGTTCGAATTTAATTGTAAGCCATATAAACAGCTAGATGAGGCCGGGTCATTTTAAGCTAGTTGTGTACTGAAGTAAACATTCAAAGTTTTATGTTCTGACTTACGGTAAGAATCCGGGTCCTTTTGGTTTGGGGTCGGCGTCAGTGTGTTGTTCGCTTTAGGCCCGCCATTCAGCGCGTTCGTTCTAAATGAATACCATCGCTGTATGTTGTTCCTGAAAATAATGAGTTTGTATTATGAGTAACTAAAGTACCCTAGTATTCAAATATAGTATGATACTTGGCATCATCCATGACATGCTCTCATGCCATGGATCCAATGCTAAGGCCAGGAACGGTGTTGCGGAATTTGTTCGAAAGAATCACCGCGGAACGTAAAGGGCACTAGAAGGATCACGGGTGGGTTTAAGTCAGTAAGAGTCTGACACTCCCTTCCACTCCGCCCACAGCGGGAGAAGTCATTTGATGATTTCCCTAATAGAAAAAAAAAGGAACGCTACTATTTCATGCTATATGTAGGTACCGAAACACAATAACGTCTAAATTTTAATGAAGTTAGTTCAGCTATATGTAACATCTAAGTTTATCAGAACGTAGGCTATGGAGTATAAGAATAATGACCGTCGCAAATTAAACGCAATTCAAGTGGTGTGAGAGCAGTGGTTGCCGAGTGGTAACGGCCCCGACTTACGAGTCGCGGGTTCAAACCCAACCAGACGCATTACTTTGTGTAATTAATTTCATCACCACTGCTTTCAAAACGGTGAAGGAAAACATCGTGAGAAAACCGGCATGTCCTAGAACCAAAAATTCGAAGACATGTGACATTCACCAACCCGCACTGGGCCCGCGTGCTGGATTACGGCCCATTCCCTCTCCTAGAGAGGAGGCCTGAGTCCCAGCAGTGAGAACATTAAAAGGCTGATTATGCTTATGCTTTATGCAAGTGATGGGAATGGCAGTTGAAAACTCATTCACCCTACTACAAGTACGCGCGTCTTCACAATAATTTTGTGATAATTTTCATTAGAGAAATTGAGCCTTAGTGAAGTTTTTTGAAGTTGTTCCTTCGGCCTTTTGACTATACAAAAATACATTGCATTTTTCCTACTCAATACTTTAACGCACAATGTCTACATCAGTCTCTTTTTACTTGACTCTCTGCAGCTATGCTGGAAGAGATTTCTATAGAAATATAAGCATTACCTATGTACCTATTTTACCGCTTCCTTCTTCTTATCTTTTTATTAAATGTGTGTACATAAATCTATACTAATATTATAAAGCTGAAGAGTTTGTTTGTTTGAACGCGCTAATCTCAGGAACTACTGGTCCGATTTGAAATCTTTCAGTCTTAGATAGCCCATTTATCGAGGAAGGCTATAGGCTATATATCATCACGCTAAGACCAATAGGAGCGGAGCAGTCATGAAAAATGTGACACAGACGAAGTTGTGCGGACAGCTAGTAAATAGATATACATACATGTATTATTGTTCACTTACTTCTTACTCTTCATATCAAGACTATCATCGTCGTCATCCTGGTCGCCATCATGAGACCTGGACCCTGCTGAGTTGGGGCTGCTGTCCAGTTCAGAACTCCTAGATGCTGACTTATCCCTCTTGAGACTTCGATCACGGAACCTGGGCAAAAGGTAGGAACATAAGATTCACTCATGAGAAATGGTAGCACAAATTTAGAGAATATGTATTATAAAAATCTGTCAAATTTCTAGGAGCGAAAATATTTGATAGACCTATGGTTTTCGAAGTGAAAACTTCTTTAGCCGCGTTGTGCAGTTCTTGGTAGGGGAAATCTTATGGATCCGCGTCACCGACATGCGAAAAGTTCAATGTGTATAATATACTGTGCAATGTTGAAATTGTGTTTTTGTTTAATTACTATACTCCATTCACAATAAGATTAGACATTGGAACAAAATTATTTACAGTCCATTCAACCGATTTTTACTTCTATTCCGTAGGCATAAGGATGACATTAAAAGCAAAAACGTGATTATAATACCAACTGTTTACTGCAGCTACCATGTGTCATGCCACCAACGCAATAGAATTCAAAATCGGTTGAACAGACTGTAAAAAAGATGTATTTCAATGTCTAATCTTATCGTGAATGGGGTATAAGTATTTTAATTCAAAAATCGTGGATTTTCAAATTTTAATACTAAAAGTTCTAAGTTTACACTTCTTTTACGATGCTCCGTTCAAACTACGAAGAGCAGGTGATTGCTTCATACATGATACAACAAATTATCTTAATACTAGCAGTTCATCTGCGCAGATTTAGTACAAACAATTTCCACCCCCGTATTACCCCCTTAGGATGGGTGAAGTTGCGTAAACCATTCTTAGCGGATGTCTACACCATATAGGGAAGTTTGACGGTATTAGTTTCTGATAATTCGTGATTAATCAGTGAGTGGTACCTATTTCTCTTTTATATATATATTGATTAATATTAAAACAAATGGACACAACAATATCACGTGCTATAAATTACCATCAACAACGTAACATTGATGAATTGACAGCTCCTCTCACAACACTATCAAAGACATGACGTCACTATGACACTTTAATTTCAATCCTCATCAATGCACCAACAGGACCAAACAATAACACATCCAATCAGATAGGTCCTTACAACCACGTTATCACAAAACATCTTGGTCCTTACAACCACGTTATCACAATACTTTCACAAAACATCTTTATTACAAAACCTCACTATTCACCAACAATATGCATAGACAAGACTGATATTAGTATGCCAATCAGTTGCTTTACCAGTGTCCATTACTGTGACATTTTGAAGCTAATGGCTACCTGTTCGAGTAATTAGTCTTGGTGTGGTAATGTCGCTTTCAAATTTGGCTTTTGTGTATGCTCAAATGTCTGGAACTGCTATTGTTTTTGCGTTTTCATCTTCTTTATATATAAAATAAAATAAAATAGCAGCGCCCCGCGGTTTCACCCTTGTAGTTCCCGTTCCCGTGGGAATATGGGGATAAAATATAGCCTATGTCACCCGGGGATAGTGTAGCTTCCCAGCAGTTAAAATTTTTTTTAAATCGGTTCAATAGTTTCGGAGCCTATTCAATACAAATAGACAATCAAATCTTCCCAGTTCCCTCTTTATAATATTAGTATACATATTTTAATATACATGACAACGAAGAACACTTGTATCCAATACACCGCATGCGCTTGTTTTGACACCTATAAAATCGAGTGTCAGTCTCTTACTGACTAGAACTGATCCGTGTTCCTCATAATGCCCTTTGCGTTCCAGGGCCGCGGTGACTCTTTCGAACAAATTCCGAACCCCTGGCAGATTTTTTTCTTAACTATTACTGTTCTAAAATTCTTGAGATCGGCTCTATAATATTTTTTCAACTTAAAGTCTCAGTCAGTGTTATTGGTTACTTCGTTTTTGATCATCAGTGTATCTAATGAGGTGTTAATGGCAACATGATTTATTTATGACTCGAGATATTTGGAATCCAACTCAAGATTTAGCATTTAGTATGTTAAGTTACCATTTGTTTTAAAATACTCTTAACCATTTAAAAGACACTAAAGAGTTGCAATGGTATTCGAAAAAAATGTTAGTGAACTCGAATTCCGAATTCAAATACTTGTTTATTGCAGTGATAATTGAAATATTTTTCTATGATAACAGTAGCATGAGCTTTCTTCAAAGGATCATCACTACATAGTATAAAGTCGCTTTCTCTGTCTCTATATCCCTATGTATGCTTAAATCTTTAAAACTACGCAACGGATTTTGATGCGGTTTTTTTAATAGATGGAGTGATTGAAGAGAAAGGTTTATATGTGTAATACATGCATATTATAATAGAGGAAACATTAGTATCTACATCGCACCCGTGCGAAGCCGGGGCGGGACGCTAGTAAGCAAAGAATACAATTTGGTAATAAATAGTGGTAAAAACAGAAAAAGAGTATCGTTGGTACCTGTACTAATGAAAATCAATGTATCACAAAAGGCCTCTGCTATGACAATATCACTAGTCTTTAAGACGTCTCTAGTTCTGTGGTAGATTTTTGATATAGGTACAGGTAGTGCTCTATGAAGGTCATTCCTGCCTCCAGTCTGTCAAATATAATGTTAAACATCATTCCCTCTTCATTTCAATATGATCGGAGCCTTTTATTTATTGAGAAACAACTAGGCAACTGTTTGTAAAAGACGCAGGCAAAATACAATATCCTTTGTTTTGCAACCGTTCTATTTATACTAAGGTTCAAAGAAAGCTGAAATATTGTATTAATATGAATGAAGAATCTCGAATGAGAATCACAAAGATATTTTACGTCAACCTGGATTACCTGTGGCTTTGGATGCAAACGATCCAGTTTTCATGTTATCTGTATTGGTATCTTTAATTTTAAATGCGTCAACAATAAAGGGCCTTCTTGCAAAAAATTTAATAGACAAAGAAACATCCAACTTTTCTGGGTCACTAGGTACTTTTATAGACATAATGTGATGTGTCATCTCACTTCAACATCGCTTTTATAAATTCATTATAGTTGGTATAAATCGTCAAACAAAGTTGAGAAATTTTCCGAAAAAAATAATTATACCTACAGTGTGAAAGAGAAAGTTTTTCACTGTATGTTTAAATATTGCTCCCTCCGTCTTTCTAAACATTTTTTTTCGCAAAATTTAAGAACTTCTGAGTTTATATGAAATATCGTGAGGTTTAAGTTTTCCCTTAAAAAGGCTAAGCTGGCAGTACCTTGACGTAGCTCTACATTTCTTTCACCTCTCTTATATTTTTACTAAGTAGTTACAAAAGTACTCACTTCTTCCCATCATTCCCTAAATTGAGGGAACTGGTCCTGATAGCCTGCCGTCGGTGATGAGTGTGACCTGGTGACTTCTGGACCTCTCGTAATACTTCAGGATCTGGCTTCAGCTCCACCGGAGACGGGGGCTCAACGTAGACCTGGTGGTAGAAAAGCCAATTCTGTTAGAACGGACATAATTATTCCCAGAGCGTAGGATGTTGACTGTCGATTGTTTTAGCGCCTAGACAAATGAAGTTAGCAAAAGCTTCGTGTTTGAAACTGATTGCTATAAGGTTTTCGATAATAAACGTCGAAAAAAAGATATATGTATATACTAATTTCATCAGGGTTGGTGTACTAAATGCCAAAAACTATATTATGAATAGAGAAAAGTTCCTAATAGAATAACAAGATAATGTAAGTCCATTACGCAAAGAACCAAGAAGAGTAATAAAAGGAGATATGATTATGTAACTTGAAACATGATAACGCAAAGTTCCATATGACAGATATGATATTAAGTGGATTCAAGGAGTAGTTTTAATTACGTGGCTCGAGATAAGCCAAACTTGGGTAATAGTTGAAGCTTGAGTGAATTTCCGCAAACTATTCGAGATAGTTAAGAAGCACTATAAGTTTTCAAGTAGGAATAGAGTCCTATACATTACCATCAAGCCTTATAAATATATGGCTTTTAACAAATTCTTGAAGATTAGATCATGATTTACAGATTAAGACCGTTTTTTTAAGGTTAGGAAATCATGGGCTGCGGAATTTGTTCGAAAGAGTCACCGCGGCTCTGAAACGTAAAAGGTACAAGATGGATCACGGGTGGGTTTTAGTCAGTAAGAGTCTGACATTCCCTGCGCTCCGCCCAGAGCAGGAGAAGTCATTTGATGATTTTCCATCCAAAATAAAGGGAGTGAGAGACTCTTACTGGCAAAAACCCAACCATGTTCTTCCAAATGCCCTTTGCGTTCCAGGGCTGCGGTGACTCTTTCGAATAAATTCCGCAACTCTAGCAGACAGATTAAGCTTTTATACTAGAACCCTTGCTGACGCTTCAAGTATATTATACTACAAAAGAGTCTTTATATCTTCAACTATTAATGGTTCCTTCTGTAAAACATGTTGCAAATCTTACTTGCAGCATTCTTGCCACTAGTTTCAGGAAAATGATCCAGCACTATGTGTGATTAGAATGAAAATGATTAAAAAAAGTCACTCACCTCAGCATTTTGATGAGTATTATGTTCCTTATAGTAATTATGCCTCCAACTAGCAGGCTGGCACTCCGAATCACTGAGAGCACTAGAATCTTCATTCTTGATCCCTCTATGGAAAATCCTCTTCGCCCTTCCCAATTTTGACTTCGTACTCTTATTGCTGGAACCCATGCTTCCATCAGATGCATAACTTGAGCTGTCGTCTCCAAAAGGAGCGTTTAGGACGAAGGACTGTTCTAAAGGAGCAATGGGAGAGGGAGGCATGACTGTCATTGGTGATGGTGGTTGAGTCCTAATCGCGGGAGCATGTAAAGGAGAACTGTGGAAATCTGGGAAAGGGAACGCTGTTGGGGTCGTAGGAGTCATATCAATATAACTAAGGTCAGCATATTTATCCTGCTGCACGTCTAGGAAATGGGGGGAGGATACGATGACTTCTGTTCGGTTCTGACGTTTTCTTCTTCTTGTTTTCAGGGATTCCACTCTTCGGAGTAGGGCTTTAGCTCCGTCTCGGAGTCTTTCGGAGCCTGTGCGCCGGAAACGTGTGCCTGTTTCCTCTTCATCTTCTTTGTCGCTTGGTAACTGTATCACTGTTTGGCCTGGTACTGTTAATCTGTAACAAACAGCGTGAACTTTCATGAGATGGAGTAACCAGTACATTCATCACTACATAGAATAAAACAAAGTCGCTATCCGCCGTCTGTCCCTATGTATGCTTAGATCTTTAAAACAACGCAACGGATTTTGATGCGGTTTTTTTTAATAGATAGACTGATTCTTAAGGAAGGTTTATATGTATAATACATGCATATTATAGTAGAGGAAACATTAGTATCTACATTGCACCCGTGCGAAGCCGGAGCGGGTCGCTAGTATTTATATAAAACCTGGAAGGATGATGGTGGGTAGCAAATTAACGTCTCTTAACTAAAGAAACATGTATTTTAAACAAACCAAAGAAGGATTTTGCAGCGTAGTTACGAACTGCAAACACCACTAGAAAGCCATACTAACTCATCTCCATAAACTTTCAGAAGGCCTATTATGATCCCAAGTTACGCCAAACTTGGACGCTCAAGTACAAAGTTTTGCAGAAACTCGTCCAACTACTAGACAACAATTTATTTCTATTATAATACAAATTTTAGGCGTGTATTAATTAAAGCTAAGGTGGTTACTCGATAATGGCGTTATCGGAGTCGGTGAAAAGGTTATTGTTAGACTTTCCTCCCACGGAATTCTAATTAAGAACTAGGCATTCAATATTTTGTGTGTTGTGTGTAACCATGGAGTTATTGTAGCCTATTCTTCTCTTTGGGGGCGATTTAGAACGTGTATCTAACTATATTTGTTTTAAAGCTGAATGTCACGAGCCTCGTTGGAATTTAAAAGGTCCCTGATACTGGCTTTGTAGGAACAACTAGCTTTTGCAAGCGATTTCGTACGCGTTATCCCGTTTCCGTAGGAATTTCGGGAAATCCTCTCTCAGTGCTCCCCTACACTCTCCAAGGAATCTACATGCCAAGTTTCACTTTTCTACGACCAGTAGTTTCGGCTGTGCGTTGCCCGTCAGTTGGTACGGAAGATTCTTAGTTTAAGTACCTATATAATTATGGATTGCTTTGAGTTGAAATATGATGAAACTAGCATCGCCCCGCGGTTTCACCCACGTAGTTCCGTACGTTCGCAGTAGTGGGAATATGGGGATATAATATAGCCTATGTTCACTTCCCAACAGTGTAAGAATTTTTCAAATCGGTCAAGTAATTTCAGAGCCTATTCAATGCAAACAAACAAGGCTGTAGATATCAATTGTACGTAAATGTAAATGTGCGAGGCCAAAAAGGTTCCTATCTCAGCATATGCTGCGACATTAAAAAACTGCATAGTGTTTAATGAAGACCATTTTTCGGACATCGCTTTTTTTATGTAAAAAACTGATTGTTTAAGTTATTTAAATACAATATATTGTATCCCCATTTCACTAGCATGTGTAGTTTTTGAGATATAATTTTTTGAAAATCGTCTTTTTTTCAACAGGTTATTTAGAAAAAAAATAATAACTCTGAAACTAAATATGATACGCAATTGTGACCTTAGAAACATCGACGGCGTGTTTTATGCTGCATATTTTAGAGTACAAATGAACCTCGTAACCTCATTAGATTCAGACTTATACGAGTTTTTTAGTTTTTATTTTTTTTTCTCGGTAATTCCGTCGTATTTGGAAGATTCAAGATTCAAAGCATTTATTTCAATTAAACCCTTTACAGGCACTTTTGAATTGTCAAGTCGAAAGAGGTGAAGCTATCTGCACGTTCCAAAGCGTAGATCTCTATGGAGAAGAACGTGCAAGAAACTCCACGGACACTCTTTTAGATCATGTTCTGTATTTCAAAACCTTGGTTATATGTGCATCCAGTACCTAGTATACACTATACAGTTTAGATATAGACGCAAAATAATATAATATCACCCATTCCAAATCTATACTAATATTATAAAGCTGAAGAGTTTGTTTGTTTGTTTGAACGCGCTAATCTCCGGAACTACTGGTTCGAATTAAAAATTCTTTTTGGGTTGAATAGACCATTTATCGAGGAAGGCTTTAGGCTATATATCATCACGCTTAGGCCAATAGGAGCGGAGCAGCGATAAAGAATGTTTTAAAATCGGGGATTCCACGGGGACGAAGTCGCGGGCAACAGCTAGTCAACCTACATAATTATGTAGTTCAAATAAAGTTTCAACTATCATTACTAGAAATCCTGACCTCCAATTAAAACGAACCCTTTCATTTAGCATAGCAATTATATTTTAATATGATTCGAAAATGTATGCTTGCTAACGGTGTAACATTTAACTTTTAAGGGGGGGCGTCAATAGACGTTGAAAATTAGTTTCAACGCCATGATGAATATTAGTTGTAATATTATAATTACCTTTTGTTCGTTTGAACAATTTAGGTTCCGTGTACTTTGTAAAGCAATTACTATTGCGCTTTTTCAATTATTTTTAATTAATTTTTGTTTTAGCTTTTGGTACTTCCGGATGTTTTCAATTCCGTTTATCGTTATTGTAGTTAATATATGCTTAGCATAACATAAATAGCATAGTCAGCCTTTTAATGTTCCCACAGCTGGGACTCAGGCCTCCTCTCTAGGAAAGGGAATGGGCCGTAATCCACCACGCGGGCCCAGTGCGGGTTGGTGAATGTCACATGACTTCGATTTTTTGTATTATGCTTGATGGTTTGTTTCTATCTTTCGCTAATTGGATTCTGTATTAACTAATTTTACTTGTAACTTGTTGTGACTGCTTATACATTTAGGGACCTGCTTATATTCTGTGTGTGTCCATTAAGGATTAAAAATGGTTCCAATTTTAGTACATAACTACACAAACATTATGTAAGAAAGAAGGAAAGAAATACATTTATTTACGACTCGCACAAGACAAACAAAAAAAAAATAAGCTAATTATTATTATATGTGCGTGGCTATAAAATATCCACATGTTAGCATATGCTGCGATATTTAAAAAAAAATGCGGTTTTTAAATAAAGAAGACAAAATGTAATAGAAGGTTCGTTCAAATTATAAAATAAAAAATATTTTCTGCCGTTGAAAATTGGTCTTTATTCTTTCAAACTAAATTAAAATGTTGTAACACGCATGAGTGATGTCTTTATCTGAACTTCTTTGAACGCTGAAAAGTTTTTTAATTCAAGAACTGTTGCCTAGGTATTTTAACGAAAGTTTAATAATGAAGGCTCCAAGTTATTTTTTGGATCGTTAGGTACCTAATGCTTTGTTTTTCAAAAACAGTTAATTAAGTCTTGTAAAAAGACTCAATTTTTATTTTTGCTTACGGATTGAGTCTTCGTTTACGTAGGCTATGTTATCAGTCTGCTATGGTTGCGGTATTTGTTCGAAATAGCCACCGCGGCCCTGGAACGCAAAGGGGATTTAGAGGAACACGGATGGGTTTTAGTCAGTAAGCGTCTGACACTCCCTTCCGCTCCGCCCAGAGCGGAAGACCGCATTTGATGATTTCCGATCCATTAAAAAGGGTATGTAGTAACTTAGTTATTAATAATCGCTGTGCACGTTATAAAAGACGATTGAAAACGCTTGGTGCGAATTGGTGGTTATTGTTTTATATGGATCACTCGCATTACAGCACACTAAGGCTGGTTACTGCTCAACCGGACAATCCTGTGGTGGCCTCTAATAAATTTAAGGCCCCCAGCCAGGGCTGAAAACTATTTTAGGTTCTAGCTAAATGACCGCTTCGCTAAGGGCATCCCCTGTGGGATACGGGCCTTGGCTTAACGGGGCCATTGAGGGAGGGCAGCAAGGGACAGGCTGGATCTAGTTATTATTATCGTGCAATTATTAACGGGGATAACATAAAAAGAGACAAATCGTCAGTAGATAGATGTATTTTAAGCTATTGCTAGCTTCTATCGTGGGCCTTGAGCGTGGCAACCGAATCCAGAAATTCCGTAACGAAAATAACCTAACACCGCTACGTCATTCGCCGGCACCGAGCCGACCCGAACGTCTGCGTTCGGAAACAATCTGTGGGACAAAGTTAAGTGAAACGTATGTGATTTACATTAGTACAGTAACCCAGGTGGACGAATCGAGACCATATCACAATGACGCAGAGTACTAAATATATAATTGCATAAGTTGATAAAAAATGCTATGCAATAGCTTTACCGCGGCAGTCCCCGAGTGTCACATGTATTTTTTTTTTGTCATCGTTCGAGCTTCATTGATAAGGTGTTCTTCTGGTGGTCGCCACTGTTAAGTTTGACTGTCAAAAGTCTTGGTGGTTGGGAACAGGATAGCGAAATGGTCTCAAAAAATGTTTATTTATCGATATACACATACGATCCTTAGAAAAAAGTACAATATTAAGAGTACAAAGGTACTGCTGTTGTTATTGGTAATGTTGTTTTTGACAAGAAACTTCCACATGAAGAAGAAGATGAATTTACTAAAAAACGATGCCAAAACGAAGAAAATTAGTAAATTGTTACTTAAAAACTAAAAAAGCTACTTTTGGTAAATGTAAATACAGTGAATTATTGTTTTAACAATAACTTAAGAACATGAAACATGTTGATTTTAAACATTATTTACACACTTAGGTATTTTATTAATGTCGACATGACCATTTAATTTTAATTGCTTTCATTGATACTATCGTGATTAATTGATTTGAAAAATCGTGACATTTAATAACTACATTTAGACATTCTCTTTTTACTCTATTTTCTTTTTTTCAATTTAATTGACATACCACCTTCATTTAATTGGACTGTTGTTCCATTTTATATTATTTGAACAATCAATTAAGATAAAATGGTAGGATACAATACTCAAATTTAATTGGCTTTATTACAAATTAAATATGAAAATAAATAAATAAAACAGAACAAAGTTAGATTTTAATTTAATTTTAAGTAAAATACCACTATTATCTAAGTTTCTTTCTTTGCGATTCATCAAAGATAGTGCTCGTGTGTACAAAAGGACCGACAATGCCAAAATAGAAATTATTGCTCAAAGGACCAATTTCCTTCACAGATTCCTAAAAGCCTCCGCAGATAAACAAGTATCAAGTTATCTGTCAACTTCAAAAAATCTTCGTAATAGATTGAAAGATAAAAATACTTTTTAATATCCTCCGAAAATAATTCCATTACTTACACAGTAATCCCATTAAGAAATTGGACTAACAACGGAAAATTTTCAACACATTTAATTAACTGTTATTGTTGTGAGTAGAAAGTTTGGCTTCCGCAGTATCATTAGAAAGTATAATTTTCTGGAGTATTTTCTTATCTTACTTTTCTAAATGTAAGTGATTCGGATGCATATTTTACAATGCTGGCAACATAGAACTAGGTAACGTTGCGCTGTCAAAGAAATTTCGTGCGATTGAAAGAGAAACGCACAAAGTCAAAGTTAATTAATTAATTTCAACTAGCCCATTAAAAGGCACTTTTGAACATCAAAACAATTAGAAAATTAAATATCATACTGACTCTACTTGTCCATTTGCAAAAAGTAGATTCTTATGGAAAAGAGCGGACAAGAAACTCCATGGTTACTTCTTTTCAAATTTTGTCATTTTCGCTATTCTAAGTTGTGAGTTCCTATACGTCATTCATATGGTTATTGTGATAATATCTAAAATGTCCCACTTCTGGGTAAAGCTCCGTCCATTCCTTTCATTGTTTCCGGTTTTATGCTACTTCCTAAAGTTATATTAAATTGCATAAAACGGTAAACTCTTTCTTCTCGTGACAGACGCTTCTAAGTAGACTATGAAATTTTGTTGGATGGGATTTATTGTACTTCAAATGGTAAGTTAATGAATAATTCGAAATTAATACTGTTTGCAATAATCCTGTTAAACAAAGTATTTTGAGAGTTCTGTCTAGAGCAGTGGCCACCAAGTCCTTGTCTAGCTCTATGGTAATCAACGAATTTAGAGTTCCTTATGGCTTATGACAAATAGGTCTACGGGTGAAGACAAATGTTTAATGCCCGAAGATAAATGAAAATTAGGTTTAGATTAATAAGGATTTGTTGGCAGTAATCTGCTGTGAATGGCTGGACCTGGAATATATGTTATTAGGAACGTGGGTGTAAAAGGCGATTAAGGAAATTATGGAAGGTGGGTGATTACTGATTACGATACAGTGCGGAACTTGGTTGTTGGCAGAATTGAATTAATAAGCCGGTGCGCTGACTTCATTTTGTCTTTCCTATGGCCTGGTTCATAAGATAAGCGAACAGCCTAGGATAGGATGATGAGTTAAATCGTCAACGAGTATTTATGAGTCTTTCTAAATACATATTGACAGCCAATTTAGTTATTTTCTTTACAATTATTACACTGCGTTACAACATTTTGGTACCCGCTTAACTAATAGGTGATTTAAAAAAGCTGATGAGTACCTAGTAGAAAAAATATTGCAAAAAAATAAATAAATGATCGTCATTTATCTCGAAAACTACACGTGATTGAGTTTTCAACAATCGTCATTTTACGCGTATTAGAAATAGTTAATGTTTTGTATTTCTATGTTTTGGTTTTGTTTTTATTTCGTTACCAAAACGACACGACAAGTAAGTAAGCAATGAAAAAAAAACATTTTAAGAAGAATTTTCACGTATTAAACGTGTAATTAACGCTGAAAGCGTGAATATTCTTTAAAAAAGTGAAAATTCCACTTAAAAGATTAAAATTTTTTTTTTTTCTAATTTTGTAAGTATAAATACTAATATTATAAAGAGGAAAGATTTGTATTTTTGTATGTAACGAATAAACTCAAAAACTACTTGACCGATTTCAAAAATTCTTTCACCATTAGAAAGCTTCATTCACCCTGAGTAACATAGGCTATATTTTATCCCCATATTCCCACGGGAACGGGAATTACGCGAGTAAAACCGCGGGGTGCTGCTAGTATATAATAAACCCACCTCCCGACGGATCGCTCACCAGCAGGTGTACTCGAACTTGGCCATATTTTCGAACTCACTCAATTATCACGTCAAATTCACACGCTTACAATTAATGCTACATTAAGAGCTTTCCGCTCTAAATACGGACGCCCTTTATGTAGGTTATTGGGGCCGACGCAATACATAAAGTGCCGGTCTGATTGTAAGCGGATTCTTTTAGGTAGAAATTTTCTGTTTACTGGCGTTATTCAGCTGTCACGGAAAGTATGTGAATGGTATAAGTTGATGCGTTCCGAGGTTTTGTCTTCATGTCAAATAGAACACTTTCGTAATTTAAATAGTGCATTAAACTAATGAAGATTGCAGTAATAAATATCTCGTTCTTCTTTTGAAATAGAGTCTGTATAAAATCAACCGTAAGCATATAGGACAGGAAATACTTTTCCAGGTTACTATGTCTCCATAAAAAAATCTGGTCAAGTGTGAGTCGGACTATCACACGAAGGGTTCCGTACTATGAACCGAAAAAAAAAACACTCCTTGTATGGGACCTATTACGTTTCTTGAGTTACAGCCCGCTGACAGACGGACGGACGGATGAACGGATAGCGGAGACTTAGTAATAGGGTTCCGTTGGTTACTCTTAGGGTAAAGAATCCTAAAATAGCCGTCAGACTAAAATGGTATCAGGCGGGTCAAGCTGTATGCACCATGACTGCTGGGCAATAGTTCCCATAAAGTAGGAGCCTGAGTATCAGTTGCGCTGCCGAGACCGGCCAAGGAAGAGGTGGTTAGATGCCTACTATAAGGGATAATTCGAGGAGAACACCTGAAATGACTTAGAGGAGCCCACCGCCCAGTAGTTGGACAGTGTACTTTCCATTTCTTCTCGCTCCCCGCTCCCATACGAACCAAGCTCCATTACCAGCCTATCATTACTAAAGGTTTAGCAATCCAAAACAGAATCGTGATAGGTGAAGGGACCACACTATGTAGAACAAATGGACTGTGGGCTTAATTATAGTCATTGTTGCCCGGGCCATCACTTGGACGATGTTTGCTAAGGCACCATTATGAATGAGGGTCCGAGTCAACAGAGTTTCTATTAGTAAAAAGGGCCATAAGTATGTGTCAGAAATGGTGTTTGTTTCTTAAGAAATATTTGTCTGTCAATTGCAGACAAATATATGCAGGGTTAAGCAAAACTTATCGCAGAAGAAAGGACCGACGCGGCCAAAATCGATTACTACAAAACTTAAATTGTATGTTTTTTTGTTAGTCAATTCGTGGCTTATGGGGGTCAGCATAAGCAGATGCTCTAATAGTGAAGACTCCTCCAATCCCGAATTTTGCGGCCGCGCGTGCCAGTTCTCAATTGCCAGCGTGGATATTTGTTTTTGCGTTAGATGAACACATGCAAATCTAACTTTGACGGCGGTTTACAACGATTTTACCTAATTCTGATAACTTAATAAAATACATCGGAAAGTCAACAT
This sequence comes from Hecatera dysodea, assembly GCA_905332915.2. NCBI lineage: Eukaryota > Metazoa > Arthropoda > Insecta > Lepidoptera > Noctuidae > Hecatera > Hecatera dysodea. The sequence continues at coordinate 13,624,806 of HG995309.1, read as the reverse complement.
CGAATATCAGTATCATGAAAAAATGACATTCACATATTGGAATGATAAGCTTTTTTCACCCAGAATGTATATTTTCAAGCGTTTCTTTAAAGTAATTTCAAATACATAACAAAATCAATAGTGGACCAATTTATGGGGTCAGCTAGTTTGTAAAAAATAGTTATTACATATTCATAATAAACGAGAAGAAAGTAATAAGTGATTACTAAAATAACTCGTATCGTTGATTCCACGTCACGTATAAATCACCAAAGTACACAAACACGGCAATGGTAACAAGCTTATAGAGCCCATAAAAACAATAGCCCCAAGCAAGAACCGAACCATACACCGTAGGCCACCACACCAAAAAAATTAAACAAAACAAAATTTCATAACACAATCGTTACTTAACAAGATAAAGAAAACGTCCCATCACAATAGCATAAAAGAAGCGGCGGTCATCGACATTTTAACTGATAGAAATGATCCAACCAAACTGTCAGTCAGAGCTGATACGAATCCGTTCCGTTACGCGTCAGTATCATTCCACTTAACATTCCTATCAATCAGTTTTAACAATCAAATTAATAAGCTCGCCTGCAATATCTATAATCATCGGAGTGTTAATGAGGATGGGTGAGTGGGCTGTAGAAATAGCGGGGGCTTGAGCAGAACCAATGTTTACGGGTTTTGTTTACATTCCACAATTAAGTGGTACCTAAATATTGTGTGACAAGCCAAGCTTTTCATAGCATAAGCAAAGACTGTAAGAAGAAGGAGATCTTATTTGTTTCCAACAAATTCTAATTGAAAAACGACGCGGAGTGACTTAGTTTTTTTTTTTGTACGGACCACTCGCAGTTCAGCACACTAAGGTTGGTTACTGCTCAACCGGACAATCCTGTGGTGGCCTCAAATGAAGTTAAAGCCCCCAGCCAGGGCAAGTGACTTAGTATTATTATATCATCAATACTATATATCAATTGTATTCATAACTTTGACAGAAACAAATGAATGCAAAGCGAATTTGTTTTTCATGGCGATAAACTGTGTTGAATAATTATAATATTGTAGCCCTCGACTAGAGCGGAGCGATTATAAAATAACTCTGCTACATCATAGTCGTTTTTGTGGCCACAACGTAACAGTACTTCTGAGTCTTCATACTAAAATAATTGGCCCTTGATTGCGCAATCTATGTTGTTTGAGATACAAAAGGCTTCAGCTTACTGTTTAAAAATTAAATTGATATCCGTATATGATAGATATGATTATGTTCTTAAATTGTTAAGACGGTCGATATGATGTTCAATGTCTTTTTTAACCGACTCCTAAAAAAGGAGGAGGTTCTCAATTCGGTTGTTTGTATTTTTTTATGGGTATGTTTAGCTGGGAGTAAACCACTAAAAAGTGAAATATACAAAAAAACAAACTTTTTACGAAAAATGCAACCGACTGCTAAACAAAAAAAAAAAAAAATACCAAATAACTTTAATTTCGGCACTCGGTGTTTTTGGTTGCTTTTTTGTTTTTGAATAGACCGTCTTCCGAAATTAAAGTTATTTTGCACTTTTTAGTTTTTGTATTTTTTGTAAAAAGTTTTTTTATGAGGAAGTTATTTTAGAAATGTATCTGCAACGGTTATTGTACTAATGTCTTTTGGGTGTCCCTTTTCGCCGTTCCCACTATCATCCATTTTAATTGGTAAATCCTTTTGCTAATCGTCGTTAGTTTCGTTATATTTCTCATTACCATTAAGCATTTCAGAGATTTTTTTTTTGTCAGCGTATTTGGTGAACCTAGAATTCTTGGATACCAAGAATGCCGTCATTATAACGTAAGCCAAATTCCGAGACTGCACACGAAAACCTATTTCGAGATATAGATTGCCTGCAAGCGCTTCAAGCATAAGCTTTAGCTTTAATTGTCAAAGACTACCAAATTGCAGAGCACAAACAAAACGCAATTCCTGTAAATCGTTCTAGCTGCCGTAGAATGCGATTTGGGAACGAAATTGAAATAGTATTGATTTTCATTCATTACAAAGGAGCTTTGAAAATCAGGAAAATCGGGAAAAAAACGTGCGTGACTTAAAACCAATGACAAACTCTTTACTTTTGTAAATTCACTGTGGTTTGACTGTGTTGAGTAGACGTTGTACAAACATACATAATATGTATGATTGCACACAGCTCATGGCAATGGATTAGGAATTTCCTTTCAAACCTTTAGTAATATGTTGCAAGCGTATTACCGATGAGGTAACAATCGACTAAAACATAATGAGGATAAACATTATAAGGAAGGACGAAATATAGGCGTAATAATGAACACAATTCTGCCAATAATTCTCTCAGAGAATCATCAACAAACAAACAAACAAGCGAAAACGAAAGAAAACACTTAAAAACGCAAAGAAATTACGTAGCTTCCTTTTGCTCCCAAGAATTGCTTCCTCGTGTAAAGACAGTCTCAAGTGCTCTCAACGAGAGGACCACCCACCCTTACTTGTCATTGTTCTACGGCTTTGTAACACCAATTTGTATAAGAGCTTAGTCTCTTTGCGCTTTCTGTGCGCCTGGTACTCTGAATATCTCAGTTGGTGCTGTAGATACCTACCTACCTTGTAGCTATTCCACCAATTCACACCAAGCGTTTTCAATCATCTTTTATAACGCGCACAGCAAAGGAGTGGAACTCTCTGCCTGCGTCTGTGTTTCCGAACGCATTCAACCCTAATCTCTTCAAAGTTAGAGTGAACAGGCTTCTTCTGGGTAAGCTCATTCCATCGTAGTCTTTGTCTGTGTCACCTGTGACTTAGACTAGAGTCAAGAGCAAATCCATATTACAATAAAAAAAATACAAATGCCTGGCGTAGTTTCGTTGGAGAAGCTCAAGGAAATGTTTTTGTTGAAATAATTAATAAATACATTCTGCGCTTTATAAGTTTTTTTCTACGGGAATGAAATCCTTGCAAAACTAGACATCGGCGTTCTTACAAAGTTCAAGCAAAGTAAACGCAAACTTTTTGGGTGACATTAATGTATAATATCTTATATATAAAATATGCATAAAACGCACTGAGGACTCTTTCGACAAATTCTGCAACGCATATCAGATACTGGAATATGATATGCTTGGCTAAATGCCGGTCCATAGTCACTGCCGCTTGGGCACACTAGTTAGGTTTATATGTATTTATATAAGGAAAAGGTGATTACCTTTTTTTTGTTTTCTTATGTTATAATTTATCTATTCTTCCTTTACAATTATGTCATACAGTACCATTAGTATTATCTCTGTACTAAAATAAATCAAACTCATTTTGATGAACGACCGCGGTTAAACCTAGTTTAGCTACATAGATGGGAGTAACTTTGTCAAAACACTCATTTTCAGCATTCTGTGTATGTGTAGCTTTTTAATTAGTCTCAAAGCATAAACAATACAGTTGCCAACGTAGTTAAAACTATATGAAACTGTAACAGCGGCTCCTACCACTAACATAATAGCTCAAACTGTAGTTAGTTCCTAACTAGCTATGACACGTTCAAAGTTAAATTCAGATTGCAAGCTGCCAGCATTCAAATTAGTGCCTCGACACGTATTTCTGGGAAAGGATTCAAGAGGTAAATATCTTCTCTAGCATCTCAAATGTTCATATAATTTTGAATTTCATGAATTTTACTGGCGCCTATAGATACATTATTGTGCGAATATTGGTTGAGAACTGTGTATGTTTTGGCAATGATATCAACTTTGATGTCTAAGGATTCATACAATATTAATCTGAAGGTCTACACAAATTTTATGTAAGTGTTTGCAATTAAGCCAGTTGAAGTCAAGTGTGTTTTTTTTGCGAAACTAATGCTGATTTAAAGGCATCGAAAATGCCAATAACAGATGTGGTCAAAAAACCATCTTAATATCTAATTATTAAAACGATAAGAGGTACAGAGAACTCGTTAGAGCGAAAGTACAGGACGATATTCCTAACGCAAAAGAGTTTGTTTGTTTGGTTGAACACGCTAATCTCAGGAACTACTGGTTCTGGAGTCTATAAGTGTTGGATAGCCGGGCACCTATCGAGGAAGGCTATAAGGCTATATAACATCACGTCACGACCAATAAGAGCGTCTCACCGATGAAATATATTGCTAGAACAGTTTTTTCTTTCTCTCTCTTAGTGATATAAATGAAGTAGCGTTGGTCAGCTAGTATTGTATCAACTAAGGGTACCTGATATTAGCCCACCCACCAACCAACCAACCATTTTTCTTTTCTGTCTTTCTTTTTTATCAGAGATACTTACTTTATACGTGTCTTTTTTATCTATACTATCTATACTAATATTATAAAGAGGAAAGTTTTGTATTTTTGTAAGTAACGAATAAACTCAAAAACTACTAGACCGATTTCAAAAATTCTTTCACCATTAGAAAGGTACATTCACCCTGAGTAACATAGACTATATTTTATCCCCATATTCCCACGGGAACGGGAACTACGCGGGTAAAACCGCGGGGCGCTGCTAGTGGTCAATATAAAGGAAACTTACAAAAAAACTAAAATATAGCTTAAAAAAATCGACCACAATGCAGTCAGCTAATGTTGAAGAGACTGGCGGCATTGCCACGTTGTGTGTGGCAATGTTTAGCCTCTGGCTAAGGTAAAAGTCAGCTCTTGGGCTACGAGAAGTTCTAACCAGCCGTTTCGACATTTCTTTAAAAAGTTTCAACTACAAACCGTTCGAAAATATAGTTATATACTAATGGTTCGAAAATATAGTTACAATATTCATGGTTTGAGGTTGTTCGCAGCCGCATAGGAAGCGCAAGTACAACAGAATGAACTAGGAAGATGGGATGGCGCAGAGAGTATAGAATAGTCGTCTATCTTGAAAAACACCAAAAATAAATATGCTATATGTGCTTATAGCACAGGAGTCCTCCTAGTTTAAGCCCAGTTGCACATGTGTTGTATCTTGCCACTAAGTAAAAAGTCTAACAGGTAAAATAATTGTAGATAGGTTTAAGTCTTCAACAAATAAATATTGTTTATTGTTTATAAACGACTAGAGGTACTCACAGATCAGGTTCAACATCTGTATAATTCCCGTCGGGATCGACAAGTCCCACTCTTATCGTGGGAAGAGTCTCGTCTTCGTCATCCTCTACTTCTCCTCTCGCTTCCCTGGCCTCTCTTTCTGCGAGTGCTCGAGCAGCTATGACCTGCAAATATTAAAAAAATATTAATTTATGTCTGTGTTAGTGGCTTGATCCGCGTTAATGTCGAAAATCAACCCAAGGCAGTAGCAAAGACGGGGCCCCATAGGGTCAGTGCCTGCTAGGGTTGCAGAATTCGTTTGAAAGAGTCACCGCGGCCCTGGTGGGTTAGTTAGTAAGAGTCAGTAAGAGTCTGACACATCCTTCCGCTCCACCCAGAGTGGGAAAAAGGCTGCAGTAGCAAAATTATCCTATGTCCTATTATAGGATATGGTCTTTGCGTGTGTAAAGTTTCATCCAATCTTTTCAGCTTTAAGACTACAAGAGGTAACAGATAGATAAAATTCCTTTCAATATCTTACTAGCGTCCCGCCCCGGCTTCGCACGGGTGCAAGGCTGATACTAAATCTCTGCTGTATTATACATATGTATAAACCTTCCTGTTCAATCACTCTATCTATTAATTAAAAAAAAAAGACGCATCACAATCCGTTGCGCAGTTTTATAGGTGCTTGGAGCATACACAGGGACAGACAGATAACGGGAAGCGACTTTGTTTTATACTATGTAGTGATTAGTATGGGGCATTCTTCACCCTTCCCAAATGCAGTGCCTCTGCGGATCCACTTCACAGGACATTCATCACCTTCTTAATTGCCCGTCGTGCACAACCATCTGCACCATCCAGGCTTTGAACAAGGCCAGTGATAGACCTGTTCAGGTTGTTCAAAGTCAATACTTTTTGACGACACAATTGGCGCAGTGATTGAGCGATTGGCTTCGATTGCCGCACGGAACAAATATTTGTATGGCCTACAGATAGATGTTCCGGGTCTGGCTGTTTGTGTTTGTTTGTAAACGCGCCCACGACACAGCAGAAATTCCTAGTGAGGGGCAACGTTTTTTTTTTTGGTAAAAAAAAATACTGGTTGGACAAAGTGTAGTATGAGTCAATCGACTCGAAAAGAAGTCTTATGGTCATCCATCGTCATCTTCAATCCAGCTGAAAAGGTACTCAGTAGGATATACCTAGGCTTCTTCCAAGTGTCGTCACATCGACCTTTCAAGTGCTTCTCGTTTAATTCAAGACTCGCCAGGCCAGATTACGGAAAAATTATTCAACAAGGGAAAATTGATCCTTGTCTATGCCCCTCGGTACTTCTGGGTGAAGCTCGCTTTTGTATGTAAGCTTTCCTATTGTGTTTGTATGTTTTTTTGTGAATCAACGTTAAACCTGGAAAGAGGTCATTGTAACCATCACTATACACAAATTTTCCCCTTCTTCAGGTGTTATTTTAATTCAGTAACATGTTGTAGAATAATAATAAATATAGAACGTTCCAGAAAATTTTATAACACGTTGCAAAATAATCCCTAACTGATATTTCAGATTAGAAAATCGTTGTTCCATCGCCATGTTTATAAATTCCCGTGGAAGTTCAAATTCGGAATATCCGCGACCTAATATGTAAATCGATCGTTCCATTTCAATATGGCAACTCCATTTTACGTCGTGTTTTAAATCCCGCGAAACAAATGTTGTGCGATCAACCATTGTCCACACAACGTTGTAACCGTGAATTTACGGATGAAAAAATCTACAGTTTTAACGTTTGCAAGAATTCATATGAATGCACATTTTGTTATGTAACGAGTATCCATTCAAATGTAAATATGAATGTGTATTTTTATGTAAATTAATGGAACATTAGTGCGCCTTCTTTTTCCCTTCGCTGGGGTCGGCTTCCAATCTAGTCGGATGTAACGGCGTAATATATAATACTGATGAGTTTGTTTGTTTGCTTGAACCTAACCTCAGGGAATACTGGTCCGTTTAGTCATAGTCATAGTCATTATTCATGAACAAGTATTTTGAAAATATACTTCAGTGTTAGATAGCCCATTTATCGAGGAAGGCTATAGGCTATATCACGCTAAGATCAATAGGAGCGGAGCACCAATGAAGAATGTTTCAAAACCGGGGGGGTTAGTAACTATTCCACACGGATGAAGCAGGCAGAAGCTAGTTTTATATAAAGAAAGAAAAATGTTTACTTAGACACAAACAAAAAAAAACAGAAAAAAAATATTGTAAAAGCTGAATATATTAATTTAAATTGTGCGCGGCCAAACAAGGTCCCTATCTGAGCATATATGAAGCGATTAAAAAAAAAGAAACCATATTGCTGGTTTGGGGTTTTTTTTTCAACAACTTTTGTCTTAATAACTCCCAACACAGTCTAACTTGACGGCTTCAAAACCGTATCAATATTGTTACTTACCAAGTTGCCATACAAAATTTAAACTGACACTAATAATTCCGCTTCAATTACCAAACGAAAAGGGTGTTTCAAGCGTCCATATTAAGTATGCACTAACTCTGTCTTTCAACCCCACGTTACCGAGGTGTAGTACGAATTAATGCGCTGTCACCTCTTGCTCTTCGCAACTACAATAGCAACTAATTCCTTTATGCATACGTAATGCAAGACAAACGTTTCAGATCTTAAAGGCTCCCGACGCTCCCGTTGACAGACGTCACGCGATAATGCTATTCTCGTGTTTAACCACAGTGGACCAACACACAATCTGTCATAAAAGCCTCATTTTTCATAGATTTTTGATAGATGGCGAACGGTGCTTAAAAATGAGAAGAATTAAAATATAATAGAATCGAAAAACTTTTATTCAGGACAGACACAGCACAACGGTTACAAACACATTAAAGGAGAAGAAAAGTACAGAATGCGCCGAGCGTGTCCGAAACTCCGAACCGAAAGGGTTACCACCTCAGCATTTGCTGGGCGTCAGACACCCAGCGCTGGTTTTCAGTTGGCACCCCGCAGTGACGCACAGACGAGGGTAAGTAAAATATATACTTGAACTAAATAATGATGTTTATGTACTGAACTTGATTAAAATACGTAAATAAAACATATTTATAAATATATAGTACCATAAAACCATAATACCCACCATACTCGCAATGTTAGCGTGCACATCAGCCGATGCGACGATCAACGGGATTAAATAATCGAGATGCGATTATTAACTCTGCTGGTAAGCGTTGATGTAGTAAGCTTGTCTACGAGTAACTTATTTACTCTTGATGTAAAGATCCAGGTTGTAACAATCAAGAAACACGAACCCCGGTAGGGAATTCTATTCTTAGCTGTACACACAGTGTAAGTATTCTCAAAGAGTTTTGCGCGTTTGAGTGGGGTGAATAATTTCTGTGAAAACGTGTTGTCGCAATGTCGCGTCTGTGGGAGTTTAAGGCTCCCTTGTCTGTGGACCGAAAGGTATATCTATATACACATATTAATATTATAAAGAGGTAACGTTTGTGAGTTTGCGAGGTTGTGAGTCTGTGACGTTGTAAGTGGTAATCTCTAGATCTACTGAACCGATTTTCAAAATTATTTCACCAATAGAAAGCTACATTATTGTGGTGTGTTACAGGTTATATCCCGTAGCAATATTATCGCCGTATTACTACGGGAATGGGAACAGCGCGGGTTAAACCGCGGGGCGCTGCTAGTATCTATACTAATATTATAAAGCTGAAGAGTTTGTTTGTTTGTTTGAACGCGCTAATCTCAGGAACTACTGGTTCGAATTGAAAAATTCTTTTTGGGTTGAATAGAACATTTATCGAGGAAGGCTTTAGGCTATATATCATCACGCTTAAGCCAACAGGAGCGGAGCAGCGATAAAGAATGTTTTAAAATCGGGGATTCCACGGGGACGAAGTCGCGGGCAGCAGCTTGTATACATATAAAGCTGAAAAGTTTGTTTGTTTGAACGCACTAATCTCAGTTAATACTGGTCCGATTTGAAAAATTATTTCTGTGTTAGATAACCCATGTATCAAGGAAGGCTATAGGCTATATATCAAAAGCTAAGACCAAAGGCAGCGGAGTACCAACGAAAAATGTTTTTCAATCGGGGGGTTAGTAACTATTCCACGCGGACGGCGGGCAGAAGCTAGTGTTTTGTACAAAACGACAACTTCAAATCAAAATCTAGGACCTTTTTTTTTTCAAGATGAGAAATCATCAAATGACTTCTCCCGCTCTGGGTGGAGCGGAAGGGAGTGTCTAAAACCTACTGACTAAAACCCACCCGTGATCCTTCTTGTGCTCTTTACGTTTCAGGGCCGCGGTGACTCTTTCGAACAAATTCCGCAACAAGTTATCTAAGACCCTTTAGTTTAGATGTACGTGCCAGGGTGTAAAGTTAACGATATATTGTGTGTGGCATATGATACACATATGTACGTGTTGTACGATGTTGATGTACATATGTTGAGATGTGTCTGGGAATTTATCGCTACGGTGTTTCGTCTAGACATAAGAAAGAAGGGACCCTTGTGAGAAACTTCAGTGGAAACTCGAAAGTAACAAATACATAGAATTTCTCGCTCGATTTAGCTACCAAAAATAGTGTAACATTCGGTTCATTTTAAGAAGATTATGATTCATAGTCAACACGGATAGTCAGGCCATAATATTGCACCATTCTCGCCAAAACATATCATGTTACCTAGTGTATAAGAGTGTCCGTAGAGTTTCTTGCACGTTCTTCTCTATAAAGATCTACGCTTTCGAACGTGCAAATAACTTCATGTTTTTGACTGACCGACCTTAACAATTCAAAAATGACTGTAAATGGTTTATTTGAAATGAATGCTTTGAATCTTGAATCTGCTGTGTCTACATATTTATTTCTTTTAAGTTTGTGTTTTTCTGTTTGATGCGTCACTTCTGGCAGAATAAATGAGTTTTCTTTCTTTCTTTTTTTCTTTCTCACATGAAAACACAGTTGCTCGACTGCATCCGTCTGGAATGGAAGCCACCTCAACATTGGGAAAACGCCTAGGCAGGGATTGAGTATCTGCCTGCCTATCCTTTTCGTATCTAAGGTAGTGATTATATGTATATTATCTTACCTGTAACCTCCTCTGTGCTTGCGGGGTGATCTCCACAACTCTGGACCACCGCCGCGACTTCCTCTCGTACTGCCATTTGTCGCTCAGGGCGCATTGCTCATCGTCAGAGTCGTTCTGTTGACAAAAGATAGTAGGATCAATTAATTTCGAATAATATCAGTTTAAACATGTAATGCCGGTTTTTATGCCTAACTAGCTGACCCAGCAAACGTTGTTTTGCCATACCTATATAAAAAAAATGAAAAAAGATTTTCCCGCTTTTCTGTTGAAATTTTTCCTGAATTTTCTTTGCTATAAACCTCACGGAGCCCGAGACCTTTCCAACGAATGCAAAACCGTGGAAATCGGTTCATGCGTTCTGGAGTTATAGCGTCAGGAAGGAAAACCCGACTTATTTTTATATAAGATGAATGATCTTCAAAAATAGACCTGAAGGCCAATTCTACAAATTTTGAAGTACCTTCACATTCGCATCTGTAAAAATTTAGAAAATTTGATGCTTTTTTGGTAGTAGCGAATTACATGTGATTTCGAACGTTGTTTAAAAATTGCTAGTATTGGTCTTCTGACGTCACACAAATCCTTCATCTCGGAATTAATGTTATTGGAGAAGTTTTCTCAATGTCAACCTTCGGGCAAATACCGACCAAACAACACCCCTCTGAGCTCTGGTCAGAAGATAAATTTTTCAATTATTATGCAACTCAGTTCTGTGACAGTAAATACTTTTGCTTTTTTCAATTTCTTTGAAACGTTGACTGTGAAATATTATGGAAATGCATCATAACAAAATGACGAGCGATTGCATGAAAACGTATCATGTTGTGTTTTATTATATGCAAGAATTTAATTTGTTTGTCTTCAAAAAAGGCCTTTACGCATCACTCTATAGAATAAAAGAAAGTCGCTTCCCGCTGTCTGTCCCTATGTATGCTTAGAACTTTAAAACTACGCAACTGATTTTGATGCGGTTCTAGAATGACTAAAAAGGAAGGTTTTTATGTATAATAAATGCATAATATAGTATATAAACACTGATAATTTATGAGGTTTCTAATGTGACGTCGTAAATAAACACATGTTTTTTCAGTATTACACCCGTGCGAAGCGGGGGCGGGTCGCTAGTCTCATTATATATAATGAGATGTATGAGAGGCGAGGTTTAGATGAAAAGACTTATATTAGTTATATCAGTTAATACATATTGCGATACAGCACAACATAAACTTTCCAACAAATAACCTCAACAAAAATTAAGACGAAACGTAACGAGTTTAATCCAATAGCGTTTGAAATCAAGTAATTGGATTAACACAAATTATTTTATACGCCTGCACCCGTAAACCGAGTGAATGTAATTCAATTTAATTGAATTAATCTGTTTTGAATCGAGCGATCTAAAGAGCGTTGATTGCTTTCAATGAAGTTGTTGTTTCGTGAATGTAGTTATACTGCAGACAGGTGAATTGGTCTTGTGGGGTTTATTATGATTTCTAGATATATATTCTTCAGTGTGAAATTTGCTTAGTATAATTACGTTTGATTTTAAATAGTTCGACCCACATCATCATCTGCTTTTTAATTAGGTACGCTGGGAAAAAATGCGTTACGTTACGTTACCTCCCGCTCGGGGGAGCAGGGGGCTGTGGGACTCCCCTTTTTTTTTTAAAGTGCCACTCGCAGTTCAGCACACTAAGGCTGGTTACCTACTGCTTAACTGGGCAATCCTGTGGTGGCCTTAAGATTTTAAGGCCCCCAGCCAGGGCTTAAAACTACTTAAAAACTAAATGACCGCTCGCTAAGGGCATCCCCTGTGGGACACGGGCCTCGGCTTAGCGGGGTCATTGAGGGGGGGCAGCAAGGGACAGGCTGGGTCAGATTGATATTATTTAAGGGATTTAACGCTAATGGCTCAGCAGCGCGAGCTGGCTCATTAGGCAAAAGTCGGGGACGGTTGACGGTGAATGTGGGATTCCCCGAGCTAAGCCCGGTATACCCACTAAAAAGACCCAGCGGCAGCGGCATTCCCGCATCGTCTAAGTGGAGGGGGACAGGGAGACCGGCGCAGCCTTTACGTACAGTCCTCCTCAGAACATCATCATCTGCCTAGCCTTTTCCCAAGTATATTGGGGATGCCTTCCAGTCAAACCGGATTCAGCTGCATACCAGTATTTTACGTAGAGCGACCTTCAAAAACGGTCCGACCCACATTGAGCTTTTAATGCTATGCATTTTTATATTAATATCCTAAGTTTAATTCAGTCTAAGGGCTCGTAGCTAAATAAAAACAATCACACGGCTCGATCTTCAAGGTTAAGCAACGCTTGCCGAGGTCAGCCCAAGGATGGGTGATCAACCTAACATATTTTGTAACATTGGTAATAAAATAAATAAATAAATAAATAAAATATTTAGATTCTTCTGTGCATGTGAAAGTACTGATTCGGCTGTCATTTATAGAACTGACAGTCAAAACGAGTAGTGAGAAGGCAAGAAATCGGACACCAGTCTTGGGTGTAATTTTACCCAGTTACTGGGTTATGGAGGTGGGATAGACAGTTGCTCCATGCTAAATTATTTGGTTCTCAGGTGCATGTGGTTTTACTGGAAGCAAACTCCAACATAGATGAGAAAAAAATACGAAGATATTATATTTTTTTTTAATATTCATTGAAGAACTCCCAGGTGGCATGATGAAATTGAAATTGCAAAAGACAATTAATTTAAAGCATCTGTAATTCTAAAAGATGATTGAATTGTTAACAGTTGATTCTCAATGGGGATTATCTTGTGAAGTGGCATTATAACGATTGGAAATTAAATTAATATAAATAATTTGGCACGTTGAGTAGCTTTTCATTTACATTTAGGTAATAAGCTTTTGGCATATTATTTTATCTCACACAAACGCCACTGTACTGATGCTAATGTAAAGCTTAAGAGTTAGTTTACTTGAACGCGCTAATCTCAGGAAATACCGGCCCATTTCTCGAGAAAGTCCATTTATATATCATCACGCTAAGATCAATAGGAGCGGAGCAGTCATGAAAACTATGATCAGAATAAAAAACACGCGCACGCGCATTTGTTATGCGGCTTTTATATTTTATTTAAAAAATAAAATAAGTATAAACATTTAACTTGTATATTTATTTCATATTGAATTGAATCTTACATCCGCTTCTTTTTAATCCTTTTAACCTGTCATAACTTGGCTAACAAGCTTAATAAATAGTGTGAAGGTGGCTAAATGGCTGAACTAGCCATTTAATAACAGTTCAGATCAATTTGTTAGCATGACGCGCCAACTCAGATGTTATCGGCAGGCTAAAGAGTACAGTCGGTGATAGCAATTAACTGACCCCCCTAAAAATTACTCGATTTTACACCCTATGCTCATAACATTAAACGTTATTCAATATGGTATGAGTTTATCAGACTAACACTACTCGATGAACAGAGGCAATAAATAATTTTGATACGCAAACTTGAGCTTTAAGAGGTTGGTATTAGGTCATTTATTTATAACTTTTTACCTTTTTTAATAAGTGGGTAGTTAGACGTCAATATGCGTATTCAACAAAAACTGCTATAAATATGACATAAGGACTATGGGGTAGAAGAATAAATTGAACAAGATATTCTATGCACAAATAGCAGTGAATACGCGCGAACATTTTTACCTTGCCTTACTAAATTAACTTTTTTCCTTTTTATTAATTGTTATCAGTTTTGATAGTTTAATCGTCATGTCTCAGTTGAGTGATTATTTAAAATACAAAATAATCTATTTGCATGAGGAGAATGTTGGTATTAAAGCGATTGCTAGGAAACTTAATATAGCGGTAAGTGTATTCTTTTTATGCCTCATTTATAATTATACTTTTTCCTTAATTCGTTAGTCTGCTTAAAAGCCGGTGAATGCAGAATAATAGACAATTAACTGTATTTCATTATGAGTCTAATTTGAGATCATTTATAGGTCTAATTTGATTTATATAATCTAATTTGATAAACGTATTTTTTCAAACTTAATCGATAAATTATGTTTACCTATTCGTTACTAAAATTATGCTTATTGTGTTGTTTCAGAAAAATACAGTCAGATTGTCGCTAAGACGTTTTGAAGAGGCAGGGAATATTCAAAAAGATCTTCCTTTACCAAAACCTACTATGTTACATACTCCAGTGTCAGAACGTCATCAAGCAATTGTTAGAAGGCATACTGAACACCCATTTTTGCCTACTCATTCAACTGCAAGTGGAAGTGATTGTTGTTGGATATGGTGCGCGGTATGCGGGACCGCTTGCAACAAGCAATAGAAAAAATGGTGCTCCACTTCGCTATTAAAAGCATGAATAACTTGAGTAACCAGTGTTGGTCACAAACAATACTAACGTATGTCAGTGTGTGTGTTAAATTAACTATTGTTATAATTTGTAACGAAGTATTTCGAATACCTAGTTTTTGTCAAAACCTTATTTTATAACTAAAATAACTATTCATAAAACAAATTGATATATAGTAGACCAGGTAGAACTTCAACGTATAATGCCGTTTTATTTAGTTCAATGATATTTAATGTAGTGATGTTATTGTTATGAAATAGAAATACATACCTATATTTCTAAATATTATAACATGCTGATTCACTACATTAAACTCAGTGCAGTTAACAACGTTATTAGTAAGCAGGTAAATATTATCATCTTCGTGTCGTCATTAATATCATTTATGTTATTCTTATAATATTTTTTTTATAAAATAAAATCGTTTTTACCACCATTTTGGTTTTTTATTTCTGTTCGTTTTTTTTTTTGTTGTTGCTAAAGTTATAATTTATTATTTATAACTTAAAATAAATATACAAAACAGAAACAAACGCGTCGATTACGCTGGTTACGAACTCGCAACCACGATTTATCAGCTCACTACAGTCACCACTAGACCACTCGAAACATGTTCAACGTGATCGAAATTACGTATTATATTACAAGTTAAAATAATATTCAAGAACATACCTACCTTAACACTGCGTATTAAAGATCAAATTCGAATAACTATTTTATTGATCGTAGACGTTGAACCAGTTCCAACGTTGTTCTAGTTCGATCGTTCGTAACAAGCAAAAGGTTCAAATTCGTTTAATTTTTAGGGGGTCAGTTAATTGCTATCACCGACTGTACAGTCATCCACGTAAATGGTTAGCGACTGAACCGGAATGTATTTTATTGATTCATTTTTTGGTTTGTTGGTTAAGATGTTTTGAATTTGTCTGTTCAAAAAAGGTATCTATTTATTTACCGTTAGCGCCCCGCGGTTTTACCCGCATAATTTCCGTTCCCGTGGGAATATGGGGATAAAATACAGCCTACATCACCCAGGAATAGTGTAGCTTCTCAACAGTGAAAGAATGTTTCAAATTGGTTCAGTAGTTTCGGAGCCTATTAAATACAAACAAACAATCAAATCTTTCCTATTTATAATATTAGTATAGATTGTAGGAGAACCAACAGCTATTAAGACATTAAGCCAATTCCAGGTTCTTATGGATAACAACAGAAAAAGTAGTTAGAAATCAAACACGATAGAAAATAATATATAACTGAACTTTAGTTTCTGAATCAAGTAATTTATTTTGATTTTAAATATATTTGATAATAATTTATAACTGAATGATTTCATGCTGACAAAGATTAACAGGTTTCATGCTACGGTAAAGTTAGACAATATTCAAAATTTTTAAGTAACTTTCGCAAACGCCTGTCACTCGTTTTATGACAGATTGCGACAGAAGTGTTATTGTGAATGCGTCATCGTAGTCAAAAATTTGTTTCTTTCACAAACATCCGTGAAAATGTTATTTTTATATATATATATTTTTATTAATTCACAGTTACGTAACTCACCATAAATTCAAAGCATTTACTTAAATGCAAACATTTTTTGGAACAAATGTCTTCACGACTGTACATTTAGATTAAATGACTCAACACAATATTAAAATAATTTGAAGATGGAGTGTTATCGCAAAATTAGTCGTTTACTTTTTTTTGTTCCCGAGGTGCCCACCTTGGGAATAAAACAAATTATTTCCTATTGGTCTACGAGCCAATATGGCGATTGCAGAATTGATTGATTTGAGATTAATACCTTGTTACGAATCGATTCTTGGCTTCTGAGAAGGATTAGGGTTCCGTATAGTTTTTCAATCAAAATATCTTGAAGACAAAATGATATTTTAAAAACTTTGTTGTGACAGGCATTTTACATGTAGCGACTTCTTATCTGACTTCCACTGTTCAGTAACTGGGTAACATGATACCCATTGGCAAGACTGGTGTCAGATTGATTGACTTCTGACTCCACGTAAAGATTGTCAAAGATCAATAAATGATGATGTTTTTGAGGCACGGGGAAATCTCGTTATGTTAAGATCGTTCGGTCACCTATCCTCGGACCGACCTTAGCCGTTATAACTTACCCAAAAGTTAACAGCGGTTGTAATATACGGTACAAGTGGGCTTCAATAGGAATGTTTTCTGAGTAAAAAAAACATATGATTCTATTTAGTACGTCAGTTATATTATTGTAAAATATTGGACACGTATTTTTTGCTTTACCAGGGGTGGGGGGTTATGACGTCATGTCATTGGAAAAAATTGTAGCACGTAGTGACGTCACACGAATTTTCAACGCTCAATCGCTCTCATAAACAAAAAACGAAGACGATAGTCTTCGTTTTTTGTTTATGAGAAAAATGTAATAATACGTGACCAATGTTTTTTTGGAAATCTATATCTACGAGTATCTAATATCTACTCCCTAAGTATCTCAAAATATAATTACAACCGATTATGGCACTGATCCACAAAACCCTCAAGTCTTTAACTAATCACGAATACTATTAATAGCACATGATCAAAAGTGTTATTATAACCGTTATAATTACTCGCCATAATAATAATTCAAGGACTCGAAACTTAATAGTGTACTAATTACTATAAGATAGCAAAGGTTAAATGTCGTTAGATCACGCTTGTAGGCTGTGTTCACACTGGAGAAGAAAGAACAAAAAGTAGTCGTTATTTTGTCCCATAGACAAATGAGTAAATTTTGTTCGCCTGCTTGAATTTTAGCAGAAGTTGTTAATAGCTGTTTCGTGTTTTATTATAACACTAGCATCGCCCCGCGGTTTTACCCGCTTTGGTCCCGCCCCCGTGGGAATACGGGGATAAAATATAGCCTACTAGCAGCGCCCCGCGGTTTCACCCGCGTAGTTCCCGTTCCCGTGGAAATACTGGAATAAAATATAGCCTTTGTTACTCAGGGTGAATGTAGCTTTTTACTGGTGAAAGATTTTTTG
Organism: Hecatera dysodea; assembly: GCA_905332915.2. Lineage (NCBI taxonomy): Eukaryota > Metazoa > Arthropoda > Insecta > Lepidoptera > Noctuidae > Hecatera > Hecatera dysodea. The sequence goes on along the minus strand of HG995309.1, from coordinate 13,607,281 downwards.
AAATCGGTCCAGTAGTTTTTGAGTTCATTCGTTACATACAAAAATACAAATCTTTCCTCTTTATAATATTAGTATAGATAGTTAAAACATAAGGAAGTGGTGGTGACGGGCGGGCGTGTTTGAAATTTCTTTGTCTTTATGTAAATTTTGACGTTAAAAAATTCTAATTTCAAGAAAAATTGAATAAATGACTTTATATGCCATGCGGGCGAATAATGTAGCCGTCTTAGCTTTCGAAATAAGTTTTATATTGAAAAGTTATTATATTTTATATCCAACACTTTATCACCACATCTTTAACCTGCCAAATCAATTAACAAGATTGATATTTTAACTCGCAACTCCCTTTGATTGATACAGCAATCTTATCAATCAACTTCACATCTGGTCAGTGTAGCCGCCGCCTAATGCTAACAATGATGGAAATCTGTCTGCATGATATGATCTCGGAAAGGTTAAAGCAATTATATGATCTTTATACCTGTTGTCGGCGCATCACATATGCGCGCGATTGGCTGCGGGGCATGCGCGGGGTATCGGGGTACCGAACCCACGACAGGCCGGTCGCTGCGCGCGCGACACACCACTCAGCTCACAGACGCGCTCCGCTACGGGCATTTCTTTTATCTTGTCTCTCATGTAGTTACGGTATTAAACCTATTGAAATACAGTCCACTTCTTTTACTATAAAGTCCCAGTTGAGCCTAAGCATTGGTCCTTCGATTGCGCAAAATAATTACCGGTTTTACCGTAATTAACGCCGTCAACATTGTCGTCGTGTTCACCTGTGCGGACTTTGACCGCTCGCGAGCACCACGCGGTACGGCCACGAAGAAAGGAAGAAAGAAGTCGTTCCCGAGGCAGCCTGCATCGTCATCGTGGGAGCTGATGTCATTCTTTGGGAGTATAATACTGTATTTGAGTGAGTCCGTTCCAATTAGTTATTTTCCTGCTTTCATTTTCTTGCCGAAAATCGTTGATCATCTTCCTATCTTTCAGTTTTTCATACAGTGCTTATATATTAGTGCCTTAATAGGATTTTCAACGGCACTGCTTAATAAAATACGCATATTTCTTATCGAAAACGCTTGGTCATTAGCTAATTTGCACTTTGTTAACACGTGTTGAGTCGTTGACCTTGACACTGATTCTCGATCCTTTCACTACCGCACAGCTGTTTTGCCGTTTTTTATCTATTAAGTTCATTAGCATCAGTGCGTTCAGCTGTTATTTAATATTACAATGGCAGATAACTTAAAAACACTTATAAAAAAACGTAGTTCAATTAAATCGAAGCTTACTATTTACAGCAATTATTTAAATTTAGTTAAAAGTAGTTCCGCCATATCTGAGTTGCAACGTATAGATTTAGAGGAGCGTTTTAATAAGTTCGAAGCCTTACATAATGACTTTGATGCCTTACAGACACAGATCGAGGTGCTTTCCGACGACGACGAGTCTGCGTTGGCTGAGCGTGAGGACTTTGACCGCCAGTTCTTCAACCTGGAGGCTCTCACGCGCAGCCTGCTCGGTGTCGCGGCCAACAGTGCTGTGTCGGAGGCGGGCTTCAAAGATGCTGACTCAGGTGCACATGTTACTTTTAGGAATTCTTTTGTTCGTTTGCCTAAAATAGATTTGCCACATTTCGATGGGAACTACCAATGCTGGCTGGAGTTTAGGGATACTTTTGGGTCATTGATTCACGACAATTCTAGCATAAGTGATATTAATAAGTTCCACTACCTGCGAGCTTCACTTCAGGGAAATGCAGCTGTAATTATAAAAAATATAGACTTTAAAGCTGATCATTACATTTTAGCGTGGGAACTATTGTGCGAACGTTACAATAACAACCGACTTCTAGTTAAAAACCATCTTCAAGCTTTATTTGATGTCGAACTCATTACAAGAGAGTCAAGTGTTTCCATCAGAAACCTTGTAGATATTATCAACAAAAATATTAGGGCACTAACTACATTAAAAAGGCCCACTCAATATTGGGACGATATCATTATTTATATTATGGTTAAAAAATTGGATTTAAAAACAAGTCGTGACTGGGAAGAGCATAGAAACAATACATTTAAAGATGATCCTACTTTAACACAATTTTGTTCTTTTTTAAGCAAGAAAGCGGACTGGTTAGAATCAGTGGAGTCTAATGGTAACCATTCTACTTCTGAAATGAATGCTACAGTCGCCTTAAATAATAGCCATACAAACAAAACTGATTCTAACCATAACCAAACAAATAAAAAAAATGAATATAAAAATAAAAACAGTAAATGTCCACTTTGCTCTCAAACACATACGTTATTTAAATGTGAATCTTTTAGAAACTTGTCTATAGAAAATCGTATACAAAAGGCAATTGACTTTAATGTTTGTATTAATTGCTTACGCTTTGGACATAATGCTAAAAAATGTAGATTTTCACATTGCAAATATTGCAAAACAAAGCACAATACGCTTTTGCATTTGGAAAGCAACGAGCCCAAACTTGTTTCCAATCCATTGCCTTCTGCTTCGCCTTCTTCAAATACTGTGCTTTCAGCCAATGCCATGCAGCTTGCTACTTCTGCGCATGTTTTACTGTCCACAGCTATGGTGAAAGTGACTGGCGTGACGGGTAAGAAGTACACTGCGCGCCTACTGCTGGACAATGGCAGTACGGCGAACTTTATTACGCAGAGCTTATCGGAGAAGCTGGGTTTGTTACGACGCGGTACGAGCACCAAGGTAACGGGTATTAATAATCACACATCCACCAGTACACAGTCTTGTCACCTCACAATAGAGTCTTTATGCTGTGCCTTTACTGTTGATGTCGAGTGTCATGTTTTGCCTGAAATCACAAAGGTTCTACCGTCTTCATTCGTGCATATTAATCACGTCCCTATTCCTACAGGTCTTAAGTTAGCAGACCCGAACTTTAACGTTCCGTCGGTCGTAGACATCCTGGTAGGGGCTGAAGTTTTTTGGAATGTCGTAGGTAGCAAAACGATAGACTTAGGGAAAAACCTACCTAAATTATGCGAGACCAAGTTTGGATGGTTAGTTTCAGGTAGTATTTCGCACCACTCATGTTTTTCCACTAATCATTTTTGCCATCATTCCAAAGTCACTCCCGACCTCACTCAATTTTGGGAGCTTGACAACGTCGCTACAAAACATTCACTCTCACTTGAGGAGAGAATGTGTGAGCAGTCTTTTGCTCAAACCACCGTTCGAAATGATAGTGGGGGATTTGTCGTCACTATGCCTTTGAAAGGGGATCCTAGTACATTAGGTAATTCTTTTACTAATGCTAAAAATCGTTTTCTTTCCCTCGAACGGCGATTCAAACGCGATCCATCATTTCATAAAAAATATAATGAGTTCATGAGAGAATATGAGCGCCTAGGTCATATGACGTTAGACTCAGGCTGTACTCCATCACCAGAAAACTCCATGAAGAAGTATTACATTCCACATCATGGAGTCATTCGCAGTTCTAGCACCACTACACAACTACGCGTAGTATTCGACGCATCGGCTTCTACCAGTTCAGGGGTGTCGCTCAACGACATTCAGATGATCGGTCCCGTAGTTCAAGACGATCTGTTTTCCATTCTAACACGTTTTCGTCAGCATAGGTACGTGGTCTCAGGTGACGTGGAAAAAATGTACAGGGCCATCGAGTTAAATCCAGTCCAACGACCTCTTCAAAACATAATTTTCAGGTTTGAACCTTCAGAACCTCTTAGAACCTACACTTTAAATACGGTAACCTATGGTACTGCTTCTGCACCCTATTTAGCCACTAAGTGTCTTGTTAGTCTGGCTGATAACATTGAGGACAGTCGTGTCCAATGTGCCATACGACGTGACTTCTACGTTGATGACTTTCTTAGTGGAGGGGATACCATAGCTGAGACTGTGAAAATGTCTAAAAGGGTACATTCTGTTCTATCATCTGCAAAATTCAACTTACGTAAATGGCGGTCAAATAATCCTCAAATTCTTAAAGAAATTACAGATAATAACGAGATAGATAATACTTTACAGTTTTCGGAACAATGTCCAAGCTCATCCCAAACAAAGACTTTAGGTCTTAACTGGGTTTGTGACTCTGATTTACTAACTTATACAATTAACATCACCTCCACTACTAAAGTCACCAAACGTCATGTTCTTTCTGTTATCAGCCAAATCTTTGACCCACTAGGCCTTGTAGGTCCGTGCGTTGTCGAAGCAAAGATTATTATGCAGCGTCTATGGCTAGATAAGTATGACTGGGATGACGAAGTCTCGCATGAAGTCAGAAACCTTTGGTCTACATTTGAAGGCACAATAACAGCATTAAATAATTTAAAAATTCCTCGTTGGGTTTTGCGTGAAGACTCTGTTACGCATGAAGTACACGTCTTTACCGATGCGTCCGAGAAGGCGTATGGCGCTTGTGTGTACATTCGGTCTTGTAATGACACTGGATCCATAGGCGTACAGCTTCTAGTCTCTAGAAATCGAGTAGCGCCCATCAAACCAACGACGATACCGAGGCTTGAACTTTGTGGAGCTTTGTTAGGTGCAAGGCTGTGTACTAAGGTTCTGGAATCGCTTACCATGCCCATTCATAAATGTAGATTCTGGTGCGACTCAACCATAGTCCTGGGTTGGCTCTCTGCTCCTTCAAATCAATTAAAACCTTTTGTCAGAAACAGAGTCAATGAGATTCAGGAAAGTACTTGTGGTCATACCTGGAGCTACGTACCGTCGAAGGACAACCCGGCGGATCTTGTTTCCCGTGGCCTCAGGGCCGACGTTATCGTAGACACACCTCTGTGGTGGTCTGGGCCTTCATTTTTACAGCATAGTGAAAATGAGTGGCCCAGCATGCCAAACAACGGGAAAGATAGTCTGCCGGAAGTAGTGACTCATTTCATTGGTAGTGATGGTAACAATAATTCACTAAGTAATAATCATTCAGACGTAACCATTCATTCATCTATCATTCATAATTTATTAGTAAAGTATTCTAGCTTAACAAAAATACATAATATATTTACATATGTGAAACGCTTTATTTACAATGTAAAAAATAAAATTAAATTGCATGGTAATTTTTCAACAACAGAATTAGAAAATTCATTAAATTTAATTATACATCATTCACAACTTCAAATGTTTCCTGAAGAGTATAATTTGTTAAAAACTGGCCAGAAATTACCACGCAAAAGTAGATTGCTTCCTCTGACACCGTTCATTGACAATCACAACCTCATTCGCGTGGGCGGGAGGCTCGATAACTCCCCCTACGATTTTAATGTGAAACATCCTATTGTTTTATGCAGTAAGCACATACTTACAAAACTCATATTTCAAATGCAACATTTAAAGCTTGTACATGCTGGTCCACAATTGTTATTGTCACATATTCGACAAACTTACTGGCCTCTAGGTGGCAGAAACTTGTCTAGATTTGTCGTGAATAAGTGTCTCAAATGTTTCAGGCATAAGGCTCAAAACATACAGCCTATAATGGGTCAACTACCTAGCTCAAGAACAAATCTTGAGTTTCCTTTTTTAAATAGTTACGTTGACTATGCTGGCCCAGTATTGGTGGCCAATCGTAAAGGCCGAGGATGCAAACTTACAAAATCCTATATGTGCATCTTTGTCTGCTCGGCAGTGAAAGCCGTACATTTGGAGCTCGTCACCGACCTCACCACTGAGGCCTACATGGCCGCTCTAAATCGTTTTGTGGCACGTCGTGGAAAGCCTCGAAGTATCACGTCCGATAACGGGACTAACTTTGTAGGCGCATCAAACGATATGTACAGGTTCTTGCAATCATCAAATGTTGCATCTGAAATGGCGCAGCAAGGTATCGAATTTGTTTTCACGCCTGCATACAGCCCTCATTTTAATTCATTGGCTGAAGCTGCTGTAAAATCTTGTAAGCATCATTTAAAACGGTTGCTGCATCATACTCATTTCACCTTCGAAGAGATGGCTACCTGTCTCACTCACATAGAGGCGGTTCTTAACTCACGCCCTCTTACTCCTCTTTCTTCAGACCCTAACGACTTTTCGGCACTCACTCCCTTCCACTTCCTAATTGGACGGCCATTCTTATCAGTCCTACATCCTCAGGTGACTGAAGCCAACATCACGAGGCTGGATCGCTGGAAGAGAATCCAGCACATCAGACAGCATTTCTGGCGACGATTTCATAATGAGTACACTTCTCTGCTGCAGGCCAAATCAAAGTGGTTTCGTTCCAGAGGCGAAGTGAAGCCGGGGTCCTTAGTCCTGATAAAGGACAAAACAACGCCACCTCTAGTCTGGTCCCTGGGCCGGGTCACGAAGACCTATCCCGGCGTAGACGGGGTCACGAGAGTGGCCGAACTGAAGACGAAGCGGGGCACCATTCGTCGCGCCTTCAACTGCATCTGCCCGCTTCCAGTAGAAGATTGAAGACTTCTCTTCAACCCGGGGAATATGTCGGCGCATCACATATGCGCGCGATTGGCTGCGGGGCATGCGCGGGGTATCGGGGTACCGAACCCACGACAGGCCGGTCGCTGCGCGCGCGACACACCACTCAGCTCACAGACGCGCTCCGCTACGGGCATTTCTTTTATCTTGTCTCTCATGTAGTTACGGTATTAAACCTATTGAAATACAGTCCACTTCTTTTACTATAAAGTCCCAGTTGAGCCTATTCACCTGTGTATACGATACCTATGTCTTTATACTGTGTTATTTGCAATTAAAATACTTCTTGGCTCTTTATTCTTATCTAGCAGCGCCCCGCGGTTTCATCCGCATAGTTCCCGTGCACGTGGGAATGTGGGGATAAAATATAGCCTATGTTACTCAGGGTGAATGTAGCTTTCTAATGATGAAAGAATTTTTGAAATCGGTCCAGTAGTTTTTGAGTTTATTCGTTACATACAGAAATACAAATCTTTCCTCTTAATAATATTAGTATAGACTAGCAGAGCCCCGCGGTTTCACCCGCATAGTTCCCGTTTCCATGAGAATATGGGGATAAAATATCGAGCCTAAATCACTCGGGGATAGTGTGTAGTTTAGTTCCCAACAGTGAAAGAATTTTTCAAATCGGTTCTGTGGTTTCGGAGCCTGATCAATACAAACAAACAATCAAATCTTTCCTCTTTATAATATTAGTAGGTATAGATATGGCCGTGGCCGCCTACTAGGAACAAAATATTTAAAGGTCACCATAGACACGAAAAGAAGATTCTTGACTACTTTTAGACTAGCTTTTCTAAAAAGGTGTGAGTTCAGATAGCAAACGAAAATGGGCTGTATTAAAATTTAAGCCCAAAAATATTCAAATACAGCTTAGCCTACCTTGTTATATACATAATATGTGACGTGAGTTACTGATTCAAATACAAATTCTGTGTAGCATGGTACTTAGAGTTTACTAATTGGGTGTGACATTATCTTTCATGAATACAATGTCGGGTTTGTTCCTCATAATGCCCTTTGCGTTCCAAGGCTGCGGTGACTCTTTCGAACAAATTCCGCAGTAGTGCTGGACAGTGTGTCGACAAGCATCGTCAAACTTAAGGCGTTTCCCTGACCAAATAACCTTGAGAATTCGTTCCCTCTTTGCCACCCGCACCCTGCGCACGCCCTTATCATAGAATTCACACAATTTTTGGAATTATTTTGATTAAAAAAGATAAGCGATCTTTTGAAATGAAATAAAACGTAAATAATATAGATTTTTAAATTAACTACCCATTAGTGTAATCCTCAAATGATTAGAGCGTTGCATTTAGCAACAGATGCGAAAAATCAACAATTTTAGTCATTTTTAAAATTCGATTTTAAATTTATTTTTAAACAAATTAGAACGTGGAATATAATGATAAGACATCGAACATTAATAATGTGCTTTTACATGTAGATTATTTCTCATAATTAATGAGTTAATAGTCTCTGAATAGCGAAGAAAAACGCACTATCGCAAGGTTTTGGTCGGGGTATCGCCTTAAGTGGCAATGGGCAAGACCCATTACTTGCAGAGCAGGTATTCAAAGGAGCCACAAGGTCCTGGAGCGGCGACCGCGTACCAGAAAACACTGCTTTGGAACCATCCACAAGGTGGACTGATCTGCAAATAACTGATGACGATCTGAGGCTGCCTTGGCGAGGGCTTCGAGAATTCGCTGAATACGAGACGCTCAGGCCTGGTCGAAGTGCCAACAGTCGGGGGAGTCTTATATCCAGTAGTGGATGTCTTCCGTATGAAATGGGGAGGACAATGAAGCTTCGTCACATGCACCGGTTCTGTGTTTCTCGCATGCAGTATAAATTATACATAAGACTTGCACAACCAAAGCCTTGCAAAGAGCAGTGGAGGCCGAGTGGTAACGGCCTCGACTTATGAATTGTAGGTCGCGGGTTCAAACCCAGCCAGGGTATTACTTTATGTAATTAATGTAATCACCACTGCTGTCAAAACGGTGAAGGAAAACATCGTGAGGGAACCGGCATGTCCTAGAACCAAAAATTCGTAGACATGTGACATTCACCAACCCGCACTGGCCTCCCGTGGTGGATTACGGCCCATTCCCTCTCCTAGACAGGAGGCCTGAGTCCCAGCAGTGGGAACATTAAGAGTCTGATTATGCTTATGCTTGTATAACCTGCAAAATTACCAATACCTTGATGCAAAGTACCAGGCTCGCATAATCGAAAGGAGATTCAGACAATATCGATTATCGTAAGCCCGATAATACGCGCTTTAGCTCATAAAGCTGGGATTACGTGGCTCTTGTCTGTTGTATTTGCACTTTAACGATATTATGGAATCAGGTGTCACAGTATTATGATAATCTGTTTAGTGTTTACCTATTTATGTGTTCGATAAGTTGGGATGACATTTTTGTTGAGTAATCTAGAGTGAGCTTCGATAGTGTAATAAACTGCCTTTTTCATTTTTGGTAGAGATACAACGAAGAAATAAAACTAAGTGCCATGGCGACGTATCCCTTAGCGATATAGTTTTTCCGAACGATATTATGTGTATACATGATAAGTACCTACGAGTATTATTAATTACAAAAATGAGTTTGTTGCGCTTTTAAGCATAAAATGCTGGCAAAAGCTATTTAATGATAACATCCCGTTTCACACGCAGGTTCAAACTATATTTTTTATGACTATATTGAATTCATAAAAATGGAGGTCGTGGCTAAATTATAACAGCCTCACGGGTCGATCTTCGAGGTTAAGCAATGCTGACCATCTTAACATAACGAAATTTCTCCGTGCCCGGAAAGTAAGTTAAGTCGTTGGTCCCGGCTGTCATTAGATCTTTGGCAGTCGTTACGGATTGTCAGAAGCTAGAAAATCTGACACCAGTCTTGCCAAGATGTACCGTGTTCCCCAGTTAATGGGTTGTGGAGGTCTGGTAGGCAGCCGCTTCACGTAAAATACTGGTATTCAGCTGAATCCGGCTTGTTTGGGAGCCGACCCCAATGTAGTTGGGAACCCAGACTTACAAACATGGCTATTTTCGTTTTTTGAAAGCATGACAACGTTATCAAAAACAGATTAATTTCGATTCGGTCCATAACACAATGAATAAGAATAACTTGCACTCAAGTGTAAAATCAAGACATTTGTAGATTTTGCCAAAAGGATGCACAAGATTGAGCAACGTATAAAATCCAGTCCATTGACTTGAGGAAGAGTTATTTACTGTTTTATATTTTTGGAAACGTTAAGTAGAGTTGTTTTGCTCAATAAAAATGCAAGTTACATTCAAATTGTAATAGGAAGCTTGTTTTTTACAAACTAAGCCTACGCACTAAGAAACTACATACTTATCCCACTAAAAACACTACAACACTTTGCCCTACCTAGCGAACAAACCCAGGACCTCAAGCTTAGCAAGATATCCGAGATATCCATAAAACGAAAGCAAATAATTTAAGCCACTTTTTATTTAGAAATTTGTTTTGTAGATTGTTGTTTTGAATAATTATTTTACTAATATTATAAATGCGAAATTTTGTAAGTATGGATGTTTGTTACTCTTTCACACAAAAACTACTGAATGGATCTTGATGAAATTTGGCAAAGATATAGATCATCGTCTAGAATAACACATAGGATACTGTTTATCCCGGGATTATGGTCCCTTGGGATAATTTCCGACATTCACGCGGGCGAAGCCGCGGGCAGCAGCTAGTTATTAATAAGTCAAGTTAATAAGCACCTAGGATACCTCAAGAGGACTGTATCCACGAGAACACTGTCGACGAATTTCTCGAGAGTGTCAGAAGTTATGTGTTTTACCTATTTATGATACTTTACTTGAATACATAGATAAAATAAAGACGTTGTGATTATGAATTTATAAGCCCAGCTCCTTGAACACACCCTCAAACAGGTCTTGAAAATGTCTTGAACACGATGAAATCACGCAGTTACATCACATCCAAGTGCTGCCCATCTTTTTAAGCATAGGAAATCATGATATGTTCTGCCCATTTACGCTTACATAATGGTACCTACTTTGACCTGTCACTTATCAAACAAAAAATCTTAATTCAGAAGCCGATTGGCGTAAGCCACCTACAGCATATGACACAACACGACAATCTGATCTTACGTAAAACTTAAAAACAAAGAGCACCTAACATTAAACGACAGCCTTAGAGTATGAATTGAAGTTAAAGAGCGTCGTTGTAATACATAATGATCGAGACAAAAGAAAACGTTATTTCCAAATTCAGTTTTTTATTTATTTTTATTATGAGATACATTTGCTCTTGACTCTCGTCTAGGTCACAGGTGACAGAGACAAAGCTGAAGATGGAATGAGCTTACCTAGAAGAAGCCTGTACACCCTAATTTTGAACACAGACACAGGCAGAGAGTTCCTGCTGTCCTTTGCTGTGCGCGACGATTAGAAAAGCTTAGTGCGAATTGGTAAAATAGCAACAAGGTACGGGTGGTAACTTATAGTGCGTCTAGATGTCCTATGGTAGAAGGGGGTCGCAGTGGGATGAGGTTGTGGATTTCGTGGGCACACTCGCCGAAGTACAATCTGTAGAAGACTGACAAGCAGGCGACATTGCGGCGATGACCCAGGCTGTGAAGCTTGGCATTTACCAGCGCTTGTCTAATCCATACTTAAACGCAGAACATCAATAATGTCAGTATACGACTCTCGTTACAATCGACCTTTTAATATACAATCAATCTTATGTTGAAACCATCGGAGGAAAATTGTGTCTAGTTTTACGTGAAGATATTTGAGGAGTTCATGGTAAAATGATGCAGCACGAGCCGATTTTAAAGGTTAAGCAACGCTTGCCGAGATGGGTGACCATCTTACAAACCGAGACTCCTCCGTGCCTCGGAAAGCACGTAAAGTTATTGGTCCCGGTTGTCATTTGGAGGTCTTTAGCAGTCGTTATGAGTTGTTAGAAGCCAGAAAATCCAAGAAGTACCGTGTCGCCCAGTTACTGGGCTGTGAAGCTCTGGTAGGCAGCTGTTCCACGTAAAATACCAGTATTCAGCTGAATCCGGTTTGACTAGGACCCAACCCCAATATATTTAGTTGAGAACAGGCTAAGCAGATAATGTTTTACGTGAAGAGTTAGATTGCTGTAGATTTTTGTTTTTAAAAACTTTATACACTAATAAAAACACTGTATAAAGGAAGACTTAATGCCAGTTTGGTTTGCTTCGTTGGTCTATTATTCAATTATTTCCCGAGACGGGCAATGGGATTTAATTGCGTTTTGTGCGTATTTCTCTACGCTGACCTCTCTAACCCTTTTTTTCAGGTTGTTGGCGGATATCGATAATCCCAATCAACCATATCCAAGGCAACATACTTTCAAGATATAAATATCTTCTCTGTGTATTCATATTGCATGCCAAATTTCATCCAAATCCGTTCAGTACTCTGAGTAAAGAAGCCACAATCATCCAAACAAACTTTTCACATTTATAATATTAGTAAGATGCATATAGAGAATAAGTTATGGGTATGTGCATTAAAGCTCATATGGATTCCACCGAGAACTCTGCCCACCCTTAAAACCACTCCATCAAACTCCAAACACTGTTCCAATATTGTATCAAAGTAATTTAACGACAGACTTAACCACGTGATAATTTTATATTGTAACTCGAGCGAGCGGCCACGCTTGAAATTGCCCGGCCCATTATATGAAATATCGCCCGGGCGGTAATAGTGTGCGGATCAGCTGATAATGGATAAAGTGGGTAAGAATTTAATAGTGCTGGAGTTAGGATATGATAATTTTATCGGTTTGTACTCGACTGCCAAAAAAAGGAGTGTTATGTTTTCAGGCTTCATGTATGTATGTTTGTGAGTTTCTTTATTCCACTACTAGTTGACCCAGCAAACGTTGTTTTGCCATATAAAGTAAAAACAATATTTAGGGGTATGAATGATGTTCTATAAATATAAAAAAGTCGCAGGTGAAATGTAGCTTTCTATTGGTGAAATATTTTTTAAAATAGAAAACTTAAAGCTAAAATACTTCTTAGCTGTATCCCACGGTTTCACCTGCCTGCGCCATTTATTATTTCTGGCTCAGTGATCTTTCTCTCGTCTGCTAAGGATAATAGCTTGATGTTAAATAATTATGGTTCTGGTATCCTGGTACTTTGTAAGTCTTCACTCACAATTCCAGCCCCAGAAATGCTTCGACATGTTTATGGTCTGCTGGTACGTGTGAATCCTTACTTCTTAAGTTTTCGACATGTTTCTTTCTGGTCTTCTAGTACTTGTGAATCTTTAGCGCATGCAATTTTTGACAGCTACGAAACAAAGAGACATTTATGGAAAATAATTAATCTTTCATAATTATGTATTCGTTGAGTTTGTTAAGAAATCACTTCCAGCCTTATTCTATGAAGGCGACCTTTCTAGATTTTATTAATCTTTTGTTTTGGTTGCTAGGTTACACTCTATCAAATATATTTCACCTAAAACCATTTTCCACTGCGTTTACTTTAATAGAGTTTTCATTGTTTTTAAGATGACTGTATTCTGCTATTCGGGGCGGAGACAAATCCAACGAATCAAAAACCAAGAAAATCGGTCCAGCAGATCTCGAGTTATAAGTGTTGTAACAAACCCGACTTTGTTTTATATATATAGATAACTTCTTAACGGCTTAATCGATGGCATTGTATGTGATATCGTTAGAAGCGTTGAGTTATCCCGGAAAAATGAAAATTTTATAAAAATAAAAAGGGGGCGCCATGGTTCATAAATAAAAAAAATTATTTCATAAAAATAAGATTACGTATACCTACTGTCATGGTCTAAAGCTTGCAAAAAAAGTATGAACAAAAAAAACAAATTCCTCCTTTTTTGAAGTCGGTTAAAAATAATGCAAACTGTAGGTACATAACACTTCATCAAATAGCAAGATAAAGTTCCTAAGCAGAATCTCACCAGCCAGTAATAAAATCAAATTAAAAAAACTCTCAAGCACATGTTCGGTCAGCTAAAATATGAGAAAACTTTTCATAAAACCCCAGAGATCGTCAACCTCTGTGACATCGTCAATTTCTGAGCAATTCAATTATGACAACTTCGTTCGTGTTTTGTCTGGACTCTAAAATTGGAAACATAATAATATATGTACGTGGGCATTGATACGTTTTTTCGGGGTGAAAAAGTCGCTAGTTAATCGAAGATACCAATCTACAATAATATTATAAAGAGGAAAGATTTGTATTTGTGTGTTAGAAGACACAAGATATATTTAAAAATGTTATTTATACATATTATGTTAGTCAAAGTCACTTTCATTCCAAAAAAAAAACAACGTTAAAATTTTGCAGCCAGAAGCAAAAAAAGCTTACCCTTGTCATATATAACAAAACAACAATAATTAAAAAAGACCCTCTACCACATTTTCATGTCAGCTAAATTACGAGCAAACTTTTCACCAAATCCTCGGAGATTGTCAACCCCTGTAACATTATCAAATTGTTCAGCGCTTCTGTTGTAACGACTTTGTGGAGTTTCCGCGACTCGTCTCGTGTGGAGTACAAAATTAAGTCATGTTCGCTTAATTAAGTTTCGGAATAATTAATATTTTGTTAGGGCGTGATTTGTTAAACATACGACGTGCGATGAATGCTTACTTTAACAAGTAAAAATTCGTAATATTTTTCTTAGGGCTGAAAAGTTCAGCCAATGTTTGTAAAGACTTAGGAAACCATATTTTTTTTTGAAAAAAATTGAACATCGAACACAGCAAAACTATTGAGAAGTTTTAAAAGAGATATAGAAAATCAGAGTAATCAGCCAAATGAAAAGTTAGCAATTTGATTGCAAACTTTTTCTGTGTTCTAGCAAAATGCTACTTATTACTTGATATACGATTATTTTTATTGCAACTTTCTACTTATAATAACTGGCTTAGTAAAGCCCTCCCCACTGGCTATTAGGAGGGTTAACAAAGATTAGTAGGTACTTACATGAAACTGGAAATGTTTTCGATAAAGGATCTCAAGTTCGAGGAAGAAAATATAAGTAAAGTAAATGAATGAGCAAAGTTTCTACTTGAAATTCTTGCTCTTTATCGTATGGGTGGGTGTCAGGGTTACGAAATTTGTTCGGAGAAGTCACCGCGGCTCTGGAACACAAAGGGTACTAGGAGGAACACAGATGGGTTTTAGTCAGTAAGAGTCTGACACTCCCTTCCGCTCCGCCCAGAACGGCAGAAGGTATTCGATGATTTCCCATCCATAAAAACAACACTTATAATACAGTGAAAGTTAAAGTTCATGTGCAAACATGTACACAACACATAATACATTGCGACCATACAATAAATAACGAAAATAACGACCCACCTTCCCTTTATCCCCAATAATGTATCAAACCCTAATCAGGAAACTATAAAACTCTTATATAACATAAGCTCCATAAATTTTACGACTGCCTTTTAGTTTACCTATCTTAAGTCTAGACGACTTTATAAAATTAATTTTATAATGTAAAGTATAGCTTTGTACCTCCTGCATTTTATCAAATGCACTCTTTACATGGCCAATAATCGTAAAACAAGTTGTTTGCTTAGCTGTGGTCCAGTGGTTCTTAAGCTTAAGTGATAGGTCCCCCGGGGGGTACGATTGAGTGAGCTAGCCTTTTAGCGAATGGGGTCGTTGACTTGATTGGTTGGATTGTGTTGTCTGCAATATTTTTACGTCTGAAAATAGAGGAGTATTGTTGACTAGTTGTTTTTTCGTAGTTTTAACCTTTTTCTTGCACAATTGAACGATGAATGACTTGATGGTACGTTTTGCTTATATTATGTAGATATGAAGTCGACAAGCAGTATGTTTGAGGCACGAAGTGCGATTTTTGTACGGCGTGTTGTACCTAATTATGCATGTCGACACACGACACCGGGATCAGGCTAGGCGGGGGTGACGTTGTTCCCTTTACGAGGTAGTGGAATAAAACAAGCGACATAGAGGTAAAAACACTTTGTATTCACGTAATTCTAATACAATCACTCTACTTTACTTGTTAAACTAACGATATGAGTCAAAATAATTAACACGCGCTATTTATAATAAACTCGGCACAACTTTACACAGACTTTTTATACTTTGATACAATTTCACAGCACAGGGAGACAGCGAGTAGTTACTCTGCTGGAGGACAAGTGAAGACTAACTCATTGTTTTTTTTTTTTTTTTTTTTTTTTTTTTTTTTTTTTTGAATGGACTACTCGCAGTTCAGCACATTAAGGCTGGTTACTGCTCAACCGGGCAATCCCGTGGTTGCCTTAGATTCTAAGGCCCCCAGCCGGGGCTCTAACTCATTGTTCTAACGGCGGTCTTATTTATAGATTATGCACATGGGCGCAAGTATTGTGTACACTGATTTCTATCTGCGCCGGATCTACCAAGCGTGGGCGCGCAAGCGATGGCCGCCCGCCCCTTCCCCCTTGTCTTCCTCAAGCTTGGCCTGCGACTAACAATAACAAACCCCGACAGGTTTCGACTTGTCGAGCTTGAACCCGGATGTAAAATCTTCATCCAATCAGCGGGTTTGTTTACTTAGATGGATGGAACTTTGTCATATTTACTTGTGGAACATTACTTAAATTGTATACCTATGTTTTCCATCTTTATTATGATTTAATAAAATACCTATAATCAAAACTATCTCTGTGCAATTACAAACTGTCTTACTTACATTCTAATTACTTATATTCAGTCAGTCAGCTTACTAACAATAGTTATAAGTCAATATTGTAATTACTAACACAACGGGTCTTGACTATCTAAATAAATGATCTATTTATTATTGTTTCTAATCATTTACAGCTAATCGTTACTGTGCTTCACCTACAATGCAGTTTTAATTCACTGAATTGCTGTCTATTTAACTGATATATTGCCAAATGAATTTATAATAAAAAAACAGCTTTGAACCTTGTGCATTTTATCCAATGTACTCTTTACATAGCCAGTAATCGTAAAACAATTGTTTGCTTAGCTGCGGTCCAGTGGTTCTCATGTTTTAAGTGATCGGTCCCCCGGGCGGGTGCGATTAAGTGAGCTAGCTTTTCAGTGAATGCGGGCGTGATTGGTTAGATTGTATTGTCTGGGACATTTTTACGTCCCCAGAATAGAGGGAGAATTTGTGGATAAGTTGTTTTGTTGTGAAACCTTTTTACTTTTTTGTTTCACAATCGACTCAATCAACGACTCGATCAAGTCGTTGTCGATTCTGCTGAATAGACAAAGACTTGATCGAGTCGTTAATTGAAGACTTGATGGTACATTTTGGTTATTTGTTTGTATGTATCTACGCGGTGTTTTGTTCGTTTGTCATCCCTTAAATTGCCCCTGCCATGTCCTGTCTTCATATCACTTTAAGGTTGAAAGGTATAAATAAATGACAACTAGGTTTTTCACTAAAAACTGCCAGATGAGCATAGTGATGTAGCCCATTTCTTTAAGTATGGGGGCTAAGAAATCTTTTAGAACCTTTGTCTCGTAAAACGTACACGGTTTTATGATCACGGAAATGGAATTTTAAGTAAAGGCAGAGAAAATGCTAAGCACTCACAGCTAACGATAATTATTATGAATTTTATCTGTTTTCGCGTAATCGCGGCACACATAGTCAGAAAAACTTTCTTGTATTTACCGGATATATAAACTTATAAATGCAATTTCCAAGTTATAGTTTCCGGTAAAAGTCATGCATTTTCAATAAATTGTAAAGTTTATTTATTCATAAATAACGTCTATGAGCGGTCAATTAGTTTTAGCGGACATTGCACTTTCGTTTCAATAAAACTTAGGCACAGCATTTAATAGTACTTAATAAGCATTATTGGCTTTCTAGGAAATTTATTTAGTATTTATCTAATTTTATCATTAAGCCACAAACTTGGGCACGTTAATTACGATATTAGCAAGCGTGTGTGTCAAACAAAAGCCTGCCAATATTGTAAAATAAATCGTGTGCCTAATTCAGTATTTTAAGTCGTGTTTGCTAAAGAGTAATTTTCCTATCTGTTTTACGAATTTAAAATTGTTTCTGAAACGAACAAAACCATGTAAGTTTTTGCCACTGTATTTACTTTACTGAAAATGTACGAAGCAACGGAATAACAATGTATTTTTATTGCAGTGTCCTTTGAGACAAAAGAATACATTTTGTAAGAGATATAGTATTGTAAAGTAAAATGCAATAACAATATTACTATGGCCTTTTTTAATATTTCGCCTTTATTTTCTAAGTGGCGCCTTAAATATACTGTTATCATAATCTCAAAAACTCAAAGCATTTTTTTACATTTACAGACACTTTAGAATTCAAGGAGTGAGTCAGAAAAGTAGTTCAAGTAAATTGCACGTTCCAAAGCTTCTTAATTTAATTCCCTATGAACAAGAAGAACGTGCAAGAAACTTCATGGACACTCTTTTAAATCAAGCTATGTATTGCAAACATTCTGCTTACATTATTGTAGTTGCTTCTAAGTAAGAAAATATAACATTCTAAAAAAATGTGACATTTTAAAACAAAAATACGACCCAAAAAAAACTAATTCATGTATGATGCAGCTTTTGACTTCAGTTCAGAATCAAAGTAAATGCTACCAGCATCACCTTTAATTATGACATGACCACGGACTTTTGGAACGCGCTGTGTATGTGAGGAAATAAGTAACTATAAAAAGAACATGAAAATGAAATAAAGGTCCCGTAATAACCTTAAATACTTAATACCTAATTGTTAATCAATTATAACTTATAGCGGAGAGGGAAGCGACTTTTTTATACTATGTAATGATTTACATAGAATAAATAAAGCAAAGTCACTGTCTGTCTGTCCCTGTGTATACTTAGATCTTTAAAACTACGCAACGGATTTTGATGCAGTTTTAAACAGGAAGGTTTAAACATGCATAATATATAGTAGAGATTTAGTATCAGCAGCCGTGTGAAACCTGGGCGGGCAGCTAGTATATTATAAATCGTATAATCTTTATAAATAAAGTTCAACAACACTGTACCAGACTTAAAAACTTACTCGTAAGTATACTCATCAAGTTGATAGATAAATTTAATTAAAATATTCCATTAAAACTATTAATTCACTAAAACATGAATTTATCTGCAAATTGATTCATATATATTAAATAAATTGGATAGTAATTATAAGAGTTTGTGGGAATTATTTTTGAGTAACGATAGCTGTAATTGACTGATAATTGTTTGTAATGTGTATTAAAAATAAATTATAAAAGTAGGTTCTGTTTTATAAGAATAATTTATTAGATTTATTTATTCCATTATTTATTATTTGTAGGCTTATTTCTTCATTAATACTATTCTGTTAGTAATAAATTATTTTTATGTGTTATTTTTTAACAATTCTGGTTTTGAAGATAAAGACGTACCTTCCTACTTATTGATTAAAAATGTATGCACAACTATAAGGAGGTCAGAGTCGTTCTGGGCCCCAAGTCTGCTATTACAATAGTGTCAAAATGATCTATCATTGATCTCATAATGGTCGATTTTGACAAATTTGGTAATCTACTAACATAAAAGCGTCATTATGACTTTCCAATGGTCAACCACTGACACTACAATGTAAAATAATGGCATACATAATGACAAATGAATGACAGACGTATGCAGTAATCTGCTAAAATGTTGACAGTTCTTTTGATAAGCGACCTTCCATTAGAACCTCATTGTGTAGTCATTGATTTAATAGCTCGGTTATCAAAAAGTATTACGAGACCACTGGCAGACCAATGATCGATCATTATGAATTTAGCAGATTACGAACTTTTAGCAAAATGACAATGGGATCGTGTTGGAATGACAAATTTATAAAAATAGCAGACTTAGGGCCCAGATCGCGGAATTTGTTCGAAAGAGTTACCGCGGCCCTGGAACGCAAAGGGCACATGGAGGAGCACGGGTGGGTTTTAGTCAGTAAAAGTCTGACACTACCTACCGCTCCACCCAGGGCGCATTTGATGATTTCCCATCCAAAAAAAAAAAAGGGCCCAGATCGCCAGACGCGTCTGAACTACCTTTAAGTAGAACTTACCGATCTCTTCTGATGGTGGTGGTGTTCGAGCTTCATGTTGGCACATCTGTTGAGGGCTGTCAGTCGTCTGAACAGCGACTGTAGAGAGTCTGCGTCGAGGAACGGGTGGTCGTTCTGGACGCCTGATACGTCTATGGGGAACTGGAGGTCTGGAACAAAGCAAAAATGACGATGAGAAAGAAAATAAAAATAAATTAAAAAAAAACATTAATTTAAGGCCAGTATGCGTTGCGGCAGAGGGAAACCTTGCGCCCCAGTCACCGCAACAAAAGAAGATGCCCCGGGCGTCAACGCAGGGTGATTCCCAGCCACCGTAGGCGCGGACCTGCGGATGGCGAGCTAATGGGCGGCTCACGTCGCAACCAGGCTCGGGTCGTCGGCGCGTCTTGTTCCACGCGCGCCTCAAAGAGCTGTCAGCAAAGAAGACGGGACCCCATAGGGTCGGTGCCTGCTAGGGTTGCGGCAAAAAGTGCATCGACAAGGGTTGCCAACTGAACTTGCATTTAAAATATTGTACTCTATTTTAGTACACGTATTTTTGCCACGCGGTTTTACCCGTGTAGTCCTCGTTCCCGTGGGAATACGGGGATAAAATATAGCCTGTGTTACTCGCTAATAATGTAGCTTTCCATTGGTGAAAAAATGGTTTAAGTCGGTCTGGTAGTTTTGGAGCTTATTCGATATAAACAAAAATTCTTTCCTCTTTATAATATTAGTATAGACTAAACTAATAGAGTACCTCCGCTTAAAAAACTATTTATTTTGACTTAAATAATAAGAAAAAATAATAAGAAAAGAATTAAACTTAATGAAATAATAAATAAATAAATAAATATCAATGTAAAATTAATAAGTTTTTATCTTATCGGTTATAAACGCAAACAATGGCTTCATGAAAATTGCTTAAAATATAATATAGTGTTATTTAATTCAAAGAAATAAACTTCCAACAGTTATCCATATATCTCAAACTAAATTAGGTAGAAATAACAAGATAAAAATATAGAGTACCTAGCAGACTAAATTTATTGTTTCCAAATACACCAAAACCGCTACATAATGGGCATCCTACACCTCCATCAAGAAACTCCTACGTCACAATAGACGTCATACGGCACGTCACTTCTGTGACGTCACTATCTCCCAAGTACCATTGTCTAGTACCCAATAGGCAGAACTAAATGATAATGTAAACAATGGTTGATTTACGTGAGATGGGTGATGGCTTTTATAAGTAGTTTAGTGTTTGTAGGGGCTGTTTTCAGTGTGTTTTGTGTTCCTATAGATATTGGATGGAGAGGTTTATAGATTACTAGCGGCGCCCCGCAGTTTCACCTTCATAGTTCCCGTTCCCGTCGGAATATTGGGATAAAATATAGCCTATGTCACTCGGGGATAGGGTAGCTTCTCAACAGTTAAAGATCTTTTCAAATCGGTTCAGTAGTTTCAGAATCTATTCAATACAAACAAACAATCAAATCTTTCCTCTTTATAATAGTAATATAGACTAGTTTCAGCCTGCGACACACATGCACAATGCACATATTCCCGGCATTAAAAGGATTTATGTCCTGATCCTTTATATGGTCTTATTGTGTGATATAAAGTTTCATCCAAATCTGTTAAGCAGTTGAGATATGGAAAGGTGACCAACAGACTGACAGACAATGTTTTGTTCGCTATTATCCAGTACTAGCAGCGCCAATTCCAATGTAATGATTTTTGTCTACAATGATTGGAAATCATTCATTTTCAAAGTCCGAAATGATTACTGGACTAAACTACATTTTGAAATTCCCTCAAAAACTGATTCAAACAAAACCACAAAGTTTAAACACGTATTTAACAGTACGTCTCTCGGTAGTTCCCGTTCGTCACGGAAATGAAACGGAGCGCCGCGTGACGGAACCGGACATGTTCGCTACTCAAACTTAATAGAGTTTAGTTCGAGAAATAAAGCGGTATAAAGATAGGTTTTGTGAATTTCGTAAATTTTATTGACAATGTTTTTTACAAGAAATGATCCCTATGACACTGTTAACACTATAGTAACTGCATAAAAAAAAAACTTCATGCATCATGCAAACGCCATCTTGATTCTGGCTACTATGGCAGAGTCAGAGAGAAAAATTCATAGTCAGGCCACTGATAAGCCGAAAAATACCCCTATAAAACGACCTGTTCAGAAAATTTAATTGATTTTCCTGCATGTCCACACCCTTTGTGCACTACCCTCCAATATTAGGCGTGTACAGGCTGCGTGTTTCTTGACAAACTCGGTTACCTGTCCCTTTGTTGTGGTAATTCACTCAAACTGGCCTTGCGAACGAGGTTTTGGGAATTGTTTAATCAACGTGTACCTACATAGGAAGAAGTTTCTTTTAACGGCAAAAACTGCACTAAATTACGGGGAAAAGGCAATGAAAAGGCATAGAGTTTGCGTTTTATCGTTTATGATTTTGGGGAAAAATAAATAAAATTTGGCCAGACTAAAGAATCAAAAACTTATACATCCTATGAAGTAAAGGTAACCCTAATTTGCGACAAAGATTTCAAGTTTTCGGAGGAACTATTTGTAAAAAATATAGGTCAGGTACTCCAGCGCACAAATTGTTTAAAATAACAACCGGCTCGTTTAACTCGATCTGATTATACTATGAAAGCAAATCATAATCATACAATAAAATAAAAAGCAACATTTCCTCACGACAAACACAGCACCACAATGCAGCCTTCAACTGTCATTGCATCGTACGTCACAACAAAGTTATAGCAGTACCATAAACACAGAAAAAAGACACATTTAAACTTATCGCGTGGTACAAAAGTAGGCCGGTTGTCACTGAGCGTTCCATATCGCGGTGACGTCAGCATCCGGTCAGGGGAAGGGGTAAAAGGAAGTGGGGAGGCGCAGTTGCGCGTCGGATGTCGAGCATGTAGGTCGCGTATGGAAATAATTGGCTAAATGGAACATGTGGGGAATTGCGTTAGATCGTTGTGATTTTATTTGTGTATTGGAATTATATGTTTTTTAAATATTTATATGTGACGCGAATTATGTCCAATTCCAAATATAAAAATAAAATTATTGTTGGTTATTTAGTGAGTGTTCTCCCGATACGGGACAAAAATACAAAAAAAAAATACAACTGTCGATAGACTAGAGTCTCCCAAAGTTAGCGATTAAGCCTATCGATTTAAGGGGTAACCGACCCATATAAATTTGGGCGAAAATATACCTTTAAATTTTCGGCGCAAAACCCTACCGTGTGCGACACCGGAAAACGTGATCACAAAATAATAAATTCATCTCGGGGCTCTCAAATATCAACATACTTGACTTTATTAAATGTTGCAAGATGGCCGTCGTAAATACGTTGTTAAACTCAATAAATTGACATTGCCGTACTGGAGTCGCTTTCAAATGTTACGATGGGAAGTATTAGGTTGACTGCGGAAATATATAATTCGAATTTTGGAGAGTATTTTGTGGGGTATACACTTACAGCCACTCTATAGTTAATTTTCTAGTAGACCTTGAATCAATTCAAGTTGCTTCTAACTTCAATATCATAATTAGGTCAGGACATGTTCGAGGCGATGTTCCTCTTTATAATTTTTAACTGACTGAATAAATAAAAATGAACTGCTAAATGTGTTGCCAAGCGCAAAATTCGAGAACGGCTGGACCAATTGAGTTAATTTTTGCTATACGAATTATGCCCAGCTGACATTGCCGCAGTCCAATCAATAACTTTTGACAGAATGATGTCTGATGAACGCAGCTTGTATATTTATACTCTACCGAAAACCAAAAGTTTTCATTATCGGACAAAACATTTTGATCCTTATTTAAAAGAATTAATTACCTAATCCGCCCAACCATTTATTTATGCAAAACCAATTCAAATTCTGTTAATAAGGACCCACAAAAAAGATCACCCTGAACTTTAAACAATTGCCATCAATCAGTTGAAAATAATGTTACCAGTTACAAGGTAGCGGCTCCTTTATTTCTGCTGGCAACACAACGTGTCATAAACTGACGAGGGTGCTTGACGTGGATGAAGGTACAGACAGCAACATCAGTTGTTGTTGATTGTTGCTGTCTGTTGTTCGATGTAGATCGTCTGATAGGAATTGTTCAGTGTCCGTGAGAGACTAATTATAACCTACTAGCTACTGCCCGCAGCTTCGCCCGCGTGAATGTTGGAAATTATCCCAAGGGAACATAATCCCGGGATAAAAAGTATCCTATGTTACTTCTAATACCTCCAAGAATATGTGTACAAAGTTTCATGATGATCGGTTGAGTAGTTTTTGCCTGAAAGCGTAACAAACATCCACGCTTTCACATTTATAATATTAGTAAGGATACATAATTTTATATTAGTAAGGATACATAATTTTATCTATGGCGAATCTTTCAGGGTTTATGCTGGGGATGGTTTAAATTAGACACAGACACGATAAGGCGTGTGTGAAAATATGTGTTCATAATTCTTGAAACATGTTCAGAGAATTATCTCTGAAAATCAATTATGATTTTTAACTATTGACATACCTACTTAATGTTTATTTTAGAGTTTTACAATTGATCCAGGACCCGTCCATATCTCTCGTATTTGGACGAACTATTTGATAAATTGGTCAGACTGAGAATTTATTTATGTATCAAAATGTACATGTTATGAAAAAAGAACGATCTCTGAACGAGATGAAATACACAGGGACAAAAGGGAAATCGAATGAGAATAAAAGTAAAGATTTCAAAAAACGTAAATACCTCAAAGGAGACTAGGCCTTTCTCATTTCTTTCTGTTCCTCAAGGCAAACTAAACTGCATACAAAACCAAATTCGCAAGATTTTTAAGTAACTTAGCCAGTCCCCCTTATTCACCTCCAAAGGAGACCGCCAAACGCCATTGAGCGTCGCAACACCTCGAACGAAGTCAATACAATAATTAACTGAACGTCAGACGAACAGAAAAAGGCTTTCGCACTTCGTTACCGTGACAGACAGACAGATATTGAAGCAATTTCCTTAATGTTTCTACTAGGGTTGTAAAGGAATTTGCCGAAGATTTATTCTTTTCGCCTCTACACCCGGCAAATACGGCGTTTTAACAGAGGTCTACCAAGTTAAGGCCACATTAAGGTTTATTTTATTACATTAGTGATAATTCTCTTAATTGAAATTTTAAACTAACTTCGGATTTTAATGAAATATCATGAAGTATGAATTACTAATTCACCATAAAAAAAAATGTTTGATGCAGGTCTATTAAAAAAAGGTATATTTTTCTTTATTTGCACACCTCTGCCCGCACTGAATGGCCTACGTAGCACCCCTAGTTTTTACTCGAGGAAGGGAAGGTTTTGTTCAGCAAAAGAATTGCCCCGGTTTTTTAGAGTGGGGGCGAAATTGAGACCGCGTAGATATAAATTGGCTTTTGTGGGAATTATTTGATATCTGTATACTTTTGAAATTGAAAGGGTTTTTTATGTAAAACCAATTTATTTTTTTTGCAGAATTTTGTCTTAGTCTGGATGTTTTGTTTTTTTTTCGGGTTTTTATTTTAAATTTCAATTAAATTACTAACTAAAAATGTTGAAATCTCTCTGGGAGCTAAATTGAAATATGCACTACAATTTTGGCCCTTATCAGAATATTTTGTCAAGCAAATCACCCAAAATGGATTTTATTACCTAATTTATAACTATAATAATAGTCTACACAATATTACTTATACGTAATTTATAATACTACCGATTAAGAAATAGCAACAAAATCGTGCCTTTAAGGCATGTTATTACTGAAATGGAGAAACTAAATAACGAAAACAAAACGTTTGGGCTGGCGCCATACCTATTTAACCCTTAACCTTTTAAATTTATTTTAATAACAATATGACCAACTATTATATATGATTTCAAACACTGGCGGCCAAAAATAGGCATCATTAGAATAACCTTTTTAGGTAAACACTATCTGGACGGAAAACGGACCCTTGGTAAAATTTAATTTATTTAGTTAGGCTCGCCTTGTTGTGAATTTATATTATTTGCGCATGTCTGTTTACGTGTGAAGTGTTGTTTTTGTGAATGTTAGTGGGCTGTTATTGTTGTGTCCTTCTTAAACATACGCCAGTCGCTTTTCTCCATTGGACTTGGCAAAAGGTACAATTGGAGATACCTATCAATAAGTGACTTGGTAATATCTCCGTCCTGACGGTACCTTGTCAATACATATACGAATACATTATGTATGTTCGGATAAATCTTCATTTTTTAAGTAAGATTCAAAGTATTTTTTAACAGCTACTTTTTCATTCGTAGACTTCACCCAACTTAATTACCCCCACCTGAGCCCTTTCATTACACGTCAGTGTACAAAAATAGAAAGAAAAAATAAACATTTTTCACCAAAAAAGAAAATGATGCACCCTATTTTCGTTGCCACATGCGCTCATATAATAGCTGTGTACAGATATACCTGTATGTGTATACTTTACAGTGCACGCCAGTGTACACAACCCTACACTCGGGGCCGTGTTTAAAATTAGCACGTGGCCGTCGGCCTGTGAAATGAACGCTTGAACGCTCTCGCCTTTTATCCCAAATCAAAGCCTAAACCAGTGGAGGCTTTCATGTATATATTGTTATTTATTTAAGGGAAAATGTACCCTTAAAAGGCAGAATTTTGATGGCAATAAGAACCATATTTGAGTGCTGTAGTTGGTTACGGAAATGAAAGGGTTTTCATTAAGTGTAAATGTAATGAGTGTTAAGGTTTGTATAGTACTTAATAAATGATTTAAATATGATGTAGGTACATAAAAAGTCGCTGTATATTATACGAGGGCGATAAACAACTTCAATTACCAAATTGAAAAAAAGAACATAGTTTTAATGAACTATTTGTATTACATAACCTGATTATGAGTTATTAACTTTCTATGTAATCTTTATTTGGCTTGGTGAGCTCGTGCCATGATTAAAGTTTTCAGCAGTAATAGGAAGTAATAAGGCTTGCACAGTTCAAGTTCCTATGAACAAAGCTGAAACTTGAGCAGTCTTTGAAACGATTACATCGTTTTTGGCAGAATAATAACAACTGCACGAGCCGCAGCTAAAGGTTAGGGAACGCTTGGCGAGGTCGTTCTGAAGATGGGTATCCATTCACAACTTATCAAGACTCTTCTATGCCTCGAGAAGCACGATCATCCCCTGGTCCCGGCTTTGACAGCCGTTATGGATTTTAGGAAGCCAGAATATTTTACAGTAGTCTTGCCAAGTTATTGGTTCTTGGTGGCTGGATAGGAAGTCGCTCTATGTAAAATACTAGTATAACCTCAAGTCAAAATACGAAGGGCATTAGGAGGGAAACGGATAGGTTTTAGTCAGTAAGAGTCTGACACACCCTTCCGGTGTGCTCAGGGTGGAAGAAATCATTTGATGATTTCTCTTATATAAAAAAAAGCTCAAGTCTGTTAAACTAGAGAGAGATAGAGAGATATAAATGATGAGATGTCAACAAAGAATTATTTACGTGGTATATTTTGATGCAAATCGTACCAGAAAACAGGACCAAGCATTCTTTTCTGGATTCTTTTTTTTTTAAATATTATTCCGTCTAAGAGACAAAAGCATTCAAGTTCAAGTTTGAGTAAATTTATTCATGTGTTATTCTGTCGGATAGACAAGTGACTCGGTGACTGACAGTTTGACGTTTGGCATGTGAAGTAGGCGCCTTTTTTCCGCCATTTGTATTCGTTGAGACAAGCCTGGTAGTAAATTTTCCTTTTTGTGGACAGTATTAAATCTTTTTTAATGAATGCGTGTCTGTGGAATGTTTTGGGCCGTTTTATTTATGTATTTGTTTCCTACGAATATCTGTGGACAGTTTATTTTTTCCTTCAAAATATTTCCATAACTGGGAAAAAATAAAGAACTTGGTCTATTTTTGGAAGTTATTGTTCAATGGTTATGACCTATTTTGGACACTCACTGGGCTACTCTTATATTTAAAAAAAAAAACTAGGCCAAGGAAGTTCAAAAAGAACATTTCACCTTATATACTTCACTAAAACATCAGATCGAAAATAGGACCAAGAAAATAAACGTTTAAAAGATGAATACAGATCAGGTACTTACTTTTCTCAGAAATATTTAAAAAAAAAAAATATAGTAAAATAAATATTATAAAGCTGAAGAGTTTGTTTGTTTGTTCGTTTGTTTGTTTGTTTGTTGTTTGAACGCGCTAATCTCAGGAACTACTGGTTCGAACTGAAAAATTCTTTTTGGGTTGAATAGACCATTTATTGAGGAAGGCTTTAGGATATATATCATCACGCTTAAGCCAATAGGAGCGGAGCAGCGATAAAGAATGTTTTAAAATCGGGGATTCCACGGGGACGAAGTCGCGGGCAGCAGCTAGTAGTAAAATATAATCTAAAAATGCGCAAAAACTATGAACAAAGAAAACCTCACCTAAAAGCCAGCCCAATTTTTAATAAAGCCAACAAAACATCGAAAAGTTTGAGCCAGAAAAGTTTGCATAAAGCCAAATTGATTTAAGTCTGCGTTTTACTCAACGTTTTCCGTTGACGCCAATTTTCCAAGAACTTTTCACTAAGGTAAAAGGAAAAACGAGAAGTATTTAAAAGCTTTAATTAAATCGTTAACTGGGTGGTTTTGTCTGTCCTGAAGTGTAGGTACTGCGGGTGACTGTTTTGTGAGGTAAAAGACAAGGGACTTTATTTTTATTAGATTAAAGTGCAAATTACTCGGGCTAGATATCTTTTGAATGCTTAGATCAGACAACATACAAGAAAAAGGAGGCTGTGGGGTAAATTATAACCAGCTCTGGTTAATCATAAAAATCCTATCTTTACTTAATATTATAAATGTCAAAAGTATGTTTGTTTGTGTGGTTTTCACGACTTACCGTCAGAACGATAGTGAAGAAACTTGGGACACGTGTAGACCTCGTTTTGGAAAGGACATAACTTTTCCAATACCTTCCATACCGGGATTATGTTCCCTTGGGATAATTTTCTTTTAGAATGCGGGTAAAACAGTTGACGAAAACTAGTAGTAAACAGGGTGTTCCAGAAATGTTTGGTCGTATTCTATTAGGGTTTGGTTTTCGCACTTAGTCCTAGTATTGGACCATTGTGCTTGAGCCATGGCGGCCGTCACTCCAACCAGCCGACCTCTTTAATTCTTTATTCTTTATTGTACACCAAAATAACTAATAATATATTATAACATAATAAATTGCATGTACAAGAGCGAGCTTAACTCAAAGTTGAGTTTTCATCCAGCAAACCTTTGAGTGATAGAGAGAGATCAGCATAGAGGGTAGGATCCAGTGTACTAGATAATATAGATCTATATATTTACATACATAAATACAAGAAGCTCCCTCCAGAAGCAGATCAGTCCGTTAGTGATTGGTCGTTTTTAAGGGTGGTGTTCTGCTGGGCACCATTGCCGCGATAAGCTTCCTCTATGAGGAGTGGTTGGAAGGACACCAGGGCCGTCTAACCTTTCTCCTGACACAGGTGCTCACCGGACACGTCTGTTTCAAGAGGTACCGGTTTTGGATTCAGTGGGAGGATACGTCCGGGTGTCAACACTGTGTGGATTACCCGGAGAACACGGTGGAGCATACTGTAGAGGCGGGCATGGAACGCAAAAGGCACTAGGAGGAACATTGGTGGGTTTTAGTCAGTAAGAGTCTGACACTCCCTTCCGCTCCGCCCAGAGCGGGGGAAGTCATTTGATGATTTCCCATCCAAAAAAAAAAGTCGTCTTCTTTAGCTGCTATACAGTAAATGCACAATATCAAAATATATGTTTTTATCTCTAAAAAACAAAAAATACTTTCCAAGCAGTTAAAAACAGTTGCAAGCTTTTACTTTAGAACGATCAAAGATTCAATTACACCAACTGTACCGGATTGCTTGAAAAGGTTTTTTTGTTTTTTTTTTTTTTAATTTTTTTAGTCGTTTTTTGAGGTCAGGAAAAACGTAAATATATTTTTATGTTGATATTGTTTCTTTACAATATACTTAGCATCTAAAGAACATCACCCTTAATATGACCACGCACTACCGGAACTCCCTCTATAAACGCGAATATACCTGATTGTTCTCAATCTTAAAACAAATCTGAGTGTAGTTTGTTTTAAGAATAAATTCGCAGCTTCTATTTATAAAACCTACTTAAGACTTACCGGCCTCATCTAGTTTTTATAAAAGCCAAAGATTGACGTTTAAAAGTGTTTTTACAACCTACTTACAAAATAAAAAACATTTATCATTTATAACGTTTTAGATGAACTGCCTTTTTGCAAGTTCTCTTTCCCAAATAAATTACCCATAAATAGATGTCTGCCCAATTAACTCCAAAATTGGCCGCGTCAGTAATCTAAGTCACCCTCTTGTCGACTTACGAGAGAATTCAATATAATTACTTATCAGCAATGCTATTCTGTAAGAACTCACTCCAGTTCTCACTTGTGATTCTGCGGTGAAAACTGTATTTGGTATTCTGTAACTTGATGAAAACTACACTAGTGCCACTAAGTGAGAACATCGGTGAAGCGAACTTAACTTGACAGTCAGAATATCAAATACTTTTCACTTCAGGTGAGTTACGAAGTGTAATCGAAAATGAGATATGAATCGAATTCGCACGTGAGTTCTTACAGAATAGCACTGCAGAATCCAATTAACGTGCCCGGTCAACGTAGCGTTGCTCTACATAGAGATACATACATACGTCCCCTTTGTAAATATGGGCGGGTAGGAGAGCCTACCTAGCCGCTTATTACCTACCCCCAACTCTATATAGAGATATAGAGTTGGGGGTAGGGTATTCCATAGCTTCGTTATAAAAAAAAAAAAAAAAAAAAAACAAAAAAAAAAAAAAAAATATTTCAAGGAAAATTGGACCTGGGATAAATAGTCCTATGTCTGCTTCCATGACCTGCTCACCCGAGTGCTGATTTTAATCCAAATCGGTGTAGCCGTTTTGACGTGAAGAGGTTACAAACAGATAGACAGGGACTTTTGTATTTATAGGATGTCTTTTTATGTTGCTACGGCATTTTATAGCACCAAATTATTTTTTGATCATAACTGGAATTCTATTACTGTCAGTCATTGGGCTTTATTATTTTGACAAGGCGACTTTTGGAATACCCTTATATTTGTGTAAGAAAATCTTACCGGATAACTAAATAGATATATTTTATTCAGAGCAAAAGTATAAAGAAAAGCACCTAGCCAAACATAAACAGCCTTAAACTAGCTATCACATAAAATAGTCTGAACTATTTATTACGTTCTTAATAAATAAATAAAAAATAAGTTACAGCCTATATATTAAAAACTTCCGCAAACAAATCTATTGTTAGCAATTCGATATTATGAAAAATCGTGACTGTCGTGACTGCGTGAGCCGTTTTTCATCCATTAACAAAAAAAAAAAAAAATCGAAATAAAATATAAACGTTCTATGAAAATATCCGACACTCACTTTCACTGTTTAATTGTTTACCCAACGTTCAAAGTATAGTCGAGGTCAAAAGTGTTCAAGAGAAAAACAAACACTGCAGAGGCTTTTCCGTAGTCGCGTAAAATCTCTTTTTTGTTTTCTAGAAAACACGACTCTGATGCAAAATGTGTTGCACATAAAGGCCAGTTTTCGTTCAGGAAAATCGTTCACATTCTAATCGAAATATTATATCTGCGAAATTCAATGCTAAACAGTTGACAAAATGTGTTTTTGACAGTTTGCGAATGTCGAAGTATTTTTTAAAATATTGAATTGTCTCCTGGTGGCTCCAAACAAAATTAGCAATATTTACTAATCTACCTACATTTATTGAGATTCCTAATTTATAACGCACCACGCGGGCCCAGTGCAGGTTGGTCACATGTCTTCGAACTTTTGGTTCTAGGGCATGCCGGTTTCCTCACGATGTATTCCTTCATCGTTATGAAAGCACTGATGATGAAATTAACTACACAAAGTAATGCGCCTGGCTGGCTTTGAACCCGCGACCTACAATTCGTAAATCGGGGCCCTTACCACTCGGCCACCACTGCTCCCAATATTACATTCTCCACCTGAAATATAACGTCAAAAATCCATTTTCCGTATTTATATTGGAATCCTAAACGTATCAGCATATGAGATTTCCGTAACACTGCAAATATTTTACTTTCCAAATAGTCTCCATAGCTGTATTTCGCAGTAGTGAGCAAATATTGGCTTTAGAATTCAATAGAATAAGAAATCCTTCGATTCGAGTCCCAGTATCAAATATTAATACGATATTCCGAGTAGATTTTCTACAAAACGAAGAGTTTAAAGGCAAATAGATTTTTGTACGTAAGTCAACATTGATACTGCACTAATGACTTTAAATAATCATCACGCTTATGTATGTAATTTGTCAAATAATATTATATCTCTATTCCTAAAGAATAAGGTTGACTCACAAAATCTAATTAGTCCTTCAGATAGTTTTCCAAAAAATATTGGACTCGTATATTTCCTTAAAAAAAAAAACAAAAACGATACATTCTATCGTCTTCTTTCATTGAATACTCGTGTGACGTCACTACTTGCTACAATTTTTACCACGACGTGACGTCACGTGACGTCTCTATCTTTCTTTGGTGCTTTTTATCTTCGTCAATTTTATTTAATTGAATTATAGATTTGATAAAGCAAAAATACGTGTCCAATATTTTTGACGGACTAAATATAATCATAATATTTTTTAATAAAGAAACATTCCTTTTAAATAGACGTGGATCTAAAGGATATCCTTATTTTAACAAGATCCAACCGAGCTGTTGCTGATGAATTCCACATGTAAATTCCAATAATATTTTACCTGACCCGGGAACCGTAACTTGTACCTCACGTTCGACCACTGACCAACGAGACTATGGCCTATTCATCAAATTTCTAGTTATAATTAGGTACCTATAGGACTTGATATTATTCAAAGAGCTTGTCTTTTTAATCTTTTAAAAACTGCTCAGATTTGTTTTACTACACATTACACATACAACATTAATTTGTCAGTTGTGTCACGCAAACAGCGTCAAATGTAACTACGCAACATATGTAGATGGACATATAAATCAATCAAACGTCAATCGTTTACTAAGACGACCACATAAATCACTTTGTTTATTACTAAATCCTTCCAATTTGGTTATACAGAAGATTTACCACACTATTTTACAAATAAAATTGATAATATGTGGTATATATTATGTAATGGATGATGTTTCATACTTGTCAAAAGTAATTTCAACAACAAAAATGTTTGATTGTACTTTGTACGAGGTTCTTATCTCTAAAAGCATAGAAAAGACTACGAAACTTTTTCCGTTAATACAAAAGTTGTTCATAATGATGAGTATAATCCCTACTCACCATAATGGACAACTTTTACTGTAGGACAAGCTTGAAATAGCGAAATCAACATCGCAAATAATTAATACAATAATCCCTTTATTAGTGTTGCGTTATTTTTCTTAGGTAAAAGTTTTATTATCGGTATATGCTAAACCTTCGCAAAATATTCTAAAGAAGCAGATTCCTCTAGAATAGGCCACGACAATGCAGAATCTAGTCTAAAACATAAACCAAGTGAGGCCAGATATAAAATCAAACACCACTGAACTCAAATAAAAAAACAATCTGCCATTCCACTTGTCTTCTTAACAGTACATCAAACAAATAAGGTTCCCTACATCTGTAAATTAAAACGGTTTCACAAAGCCCTAGCCAGTGGGCCGTGTATTCGATTAACTCGCCATAAATGAATTCATTCAATATGTCTTTTATTTTTAGCGGACTTTTGTAGCAACAGGTCCACGTTTGTCGGTCTGTTTGTCCTTTTTTATCTTATGTTTGTATTTGATATTGATTGTTCTGGGTCATTTTTGCTGCAGTTGAATGGGGAAAAGAATATTGCTTTCTGTTGTTGAGTAAATGGAGATATTTATTTATCCGTTTTTTCAGGCGACGGAGGCCGATATGTTTTTTAATACATATCATTATTACATAGTATAAAACAAAGTCGCTTTCTCTGTCCCTATATCCCTATGTATGCTTAAATATTTAAAACTACGCAACGGATTTTGATGCGGTTTTTTTTAATAGATAGAGTGATTGAAGAGGAAGGTTTATATGTATAATACATGCATATTATAGTAGAGGAAACATTAGTATCTACATTGCACCCGTGCGAAGCCGGGGCGGGTCGCTAGTATAAATGTAAAAACAATAACGAGATATGATGCGTCGCGTTGTAAAACTCTAAAAAAACTTGGTATTTCTAAGATATGAAGGAAATACTAGTTTTTTATGGATAGTATGTTTTACTGGGGAGCTGCTTGCGCCACTTCTTCATAGCTTCAACATCAAGAAGTGGAGACGGGCGGGCGGTTTAGATGTCTGTCTTATGTTATGTTGATGGTTGAACAGTGTTGATCTATACTAATATTATAAAGAGGAAAGATTTGTATTTTTGTATGTAACGAATAAACTCAAAAACTACTGGACCGATTTCAAAAATTCTTTCACCATTAGAAAGCTACATTCCCATATTCCCATGGAAACGGGAACTATGCAGGTAAAACCGCGGGGCGCTGCTAGTACTAAATAAATTGGGATGTTAAAGTGTTCATGCTCAGGATACCTAAATTATCTTTTTCGCGAGGTATGCACGTGTTATTTATAGCCTATAACAGTATCGAAATTCAACTTACTAACTTTCGAAAAACCTTAGGGCTCAAACTCGGTCTCATAAAACAGAATCATCTTACCAAAAATACAACCAACAACAGTGAAAATACACTTACTACTCCAAAATACACAAAAACTTGCAGCACGTATACATAGCAACAATTTAGACTAACAATGCATTAGAAAAGGTACTCTATCATTAGGGCTTAACCGTAATTGATAACATTGTTCTGTTACTGATAGGATTTAGAATAGAATTGAATAATTGTGTACTTTAGATACGGGTAACGGCATTTCGGTTGCGACTGTACTTTGGATTGGATTAAATTTATGGCGTTATGAGTAATCTTGAATTGTTGGTTAAGATTCGTTTACGAAATGATGAATCATTTTGTAGTTGTGATGAAGAGTACAAAGGGGAGTTGATTTCATTGTGAATGTTTTGTTTCATGAATAAATACTCATTTTGTTTAGGTGTCGGGACAAAATGGATGCGTAAAAAATGGGTGAGCGATTTTCAGATTGGTTTGGCACGAAATGGAAGTTTTTCTTGGTGCCAACTGAAAACCAGCGCTGGGTGTAATTCATAGGTAATCATTTATTTGCTAATGGGTAATTACATAAAGTTGTTAAAAAATAATAGAGCACAGTTTAATCATATTACGCCTTGAGGCATGCAAATATCAAGCTTTTGCTGTATCACAACATTGTTATACAATTTTTAATCTATACTAATATTATAAAAGAGGTAACGTTTGTGAGTTTGTGACGTTGTAAGGGGTAATCTCTGGATTTACTGAAATGATTTTCAAAATTATTTCACCAATAGAAAGCTATGTTATTGTGGAGTGTCATAGGCTATATTTTATCCCCGTATTGCCACGGAAACGGGAACAATGCGGGCGAAACCGCGGGGCGCTGCTAGTCATTAACAAATTTATAACACAGTTTTGGCATTTTTCACCGCGGCAAAATGAGTCGTTAGCAAATATTAATTTCACAAGAATAATTAAAGATTAAGATGTCATGTGATAAGTGAGAATGTCAAGTATTTGTCACCCAGCCAAATGCTGAGATGTTAAACCTTTTGGCATCGGCACGCTCAGCATAATTTTGTACCTACATACTATTATTTTTGTTTGTGTTTGTCTGCCGAACATATGTTTACTTTTCTATTCTTTGTATTTTAACAGTAAATAATTATCAGTTACCTGGATATTCCAATTCAACCTCCGCTGGATATAAACAGTTTTCTTCAGCAAACTCATTTTAAATGTTTTTATGAACTTAGCACTTAAATCAATACAGGTTCATTGGGAACATTACTTGCGTTGTTTTGACTTAAGCACACTTCAGTTATGTCACAAAATTATTCACGGACACTGTACAAAGGGTTTTGTCTGATGCTTTACTTTATTGCGTATGATTTGTAAGACTAAACTCGAAATTTTGTCCACATTTTTTTTATTCACACACGGTATCTTATAGGCTTGCTGAGACAAAAACATTTAACTACGAGACTTGGGCTTGCGAATGAAATATCGACAGCCAATTTATAGCACATCAGTTTGATAAATACCAAATATTTTTCTCACTTTAGACTTTCACAAATTGGATTAATTTTAACAACACTGTCACATTATTCCAATCTCCTCTACGATGGAACGAGCAAGCTCAGAAGACGCTTGTTCCCTCTTGCTTTTAAGGCTGACCGGTGAAAGGTGATAGGGAACAGACAGGCAGAAACTGACCCGATTTAAAAATAAAACTGTTCCAGTTTCAAAACGGACAGTAAACAAAAGAATGTCAAATTCTCTGAGAATTGTTCTTAATTTAAAATCTAATTAACAAAAAAAGAATGCGACTCGTACGCAGTTCTTATCCCAAGTCTAAACAATTCGCGAGTGATAAGTTTCCATACAGTGAGTTTAATTGAACTAGATAGTTTGTATTATTTTATTGAATAATTGGAATCAGCAATGATACTGTTGTTGACAATACGCACGTGCTGGTAGTCACGCATGTCTGTATTCACGCTTGTTTGACGTTTTGGAGTAGGCAGGGTCCAAACATCATCTGCCTAGCCTTTTCCCAACTATATTGGGGTCGGCTTCCGTGAAGCAGCTGCCTACCAGACCTCCACAACCCAATATTTGGGGAACACGGTACTTCTAGGCAAGACTGCTGTCAGATTTTCAGGCTTCTGTCAATCCGTAACGATTGCCAAAGATCTACAAATGACAGCCGGGACCAACGGCTTAACGTGCTTTCCGATGCACGGAGGAAACTCGGTATGTTAAGATGGTCACCCATCCACAGACCAATCTTGGCAAGCGTTGCTTAGCCTTGAAAATCAACTGCTGCTGCTGCGGCTGTTACTCATTAGCCACGAGCTCCTCGAGGCAGGGTCCAACCAAACTCATTTTAAAAGCAAATCACTGTTACAAGAACTTTACGAAAACCAAATAATCGTAATATTTTCAATTTGGGAATTTCAAATTACATTAATATCTGCCTCATTAGGCAACTGTTATAGATTTTTATTGTAATAAAACAATGTTTGTTACTGTTGACGCTACAAATTGGCTCAAATACTCCGAAGCAAACCCGCCACGCGGTCGGCAATCTTCGGGAGCGTTCGTGTGCGCGAGACATTAAAAATGCCATATTTCTTGTACGTTGAGCGCATGTTAGCAAAACCTCTACCTTTATTATGGCAATTGCACACATTTCAGCTTCACTAAACATTAGCTTGCATACAGTAACTGAACTCAAAGCAAACATTGTCAAATTGTCTAACTTAATTACATTACCTACTATACCTAATTTCCACGTCATGATCCGTCACTCATCAAACAATGATGATTGATGCATCGTCTAATTAACATCAGCGGAATATTAATTAATATTATTACGCTTAAATACATACACCGTGAGACAATATGGCGCCCGCTATATTGATAGCGGATTAGTTTATCGGTAGGTACCTACTATTGGACGTTAAGGATTATGAAATGCGGGAATGGTTCAGTGGTGTTTGCCAAGATGGAAACTATTATAGCATATTATTAGCACATCACCCGCGACTTCGTCCGCGTGAATTTCATTCTGACTTTCGCGGACTTCAAACTTCTTTCACTCATTTCTAAAGGTACCTGGAATCGACTGCCAGAAGTAGAACTTCAATAATAACGATATTCCATAATCGTGGCAAGATTCAAGTATGTACTTTGGCCGAAGAATAAGATTTTACATTCTAACTTTAACCCTCTATTTCATCCCTTTACGGAGGAAGTTTCATAAAATCCTTTCTTAGCGTTCGTTTACTAACTATGAACTACCTCCCAGCCAAGTTTCATCTTTATGCATCAAGCGGTTCCCGATATTTTGTGATGAGTGAGTACTGAGTGAGTCAGTAAACTTTCGCTTTTAAATATTCAGATTAGATAAATGCGAAATAAACACTGTCTGCTGCGTCTTATCAGTTGAACGGATTTGATTAGAAACGTGCACTTAGATAGACCATGTTCTGAAAATCCTGGAATATAATCGATTATACTCGTACGCATATTGTTCCAGGAGTAAATACTCCTTGAAGTACCAAAAAATACCACAACGTAATATTCCTTTGACGTATTTTCGACTACCACTCCTGATTGTCATAGAAAAAACAAAAATAAATTGAAAAAATAAAGTAAATTGATAATAATTACAGTTCATTAGTTTTCATTGCTTAACAAATGAAATGATTTTGGGAATGAACAAATGTTGATATAACATCATCAAATTAAATTTGTTGTGCATTTGTTATCAATGAAAAGTGTCAACAAACTGCTTATCGGTTGTACATAAATACTCGTACCTCTCAGAGATTTTCAGATGTTTACTATCCCACGACACTGTTGCATTATAAAAAGTGATTTTACAGTTGAATCTGAAAATGTAAAACCGATCCACATTTTCGGGCCTTTAGAAAAATAAATTAACATCTTGTCTCAACTCTAACATAATGACTTTTTTGGAACTCAAATCCTATCTCTTATTAACATTTTTATAAAGAAAGAATAATATGTATTTAGCACATACATTAAACACGCACGTTACAATTCAAATACCAAAACAAAAAGATAGGTATGACAAAAAACTAAGTGTGTGTCTCACGGCTACACTAAAAAGGTCTATTTCAGCGAACCAGTGTCAGACAGACTGATGCTGTCTGACACTGGTTTTCATTTCATTTTGGTGGCAGTGACGGAAAACTTTTTTTTTTTCATAAAATTTGACATAAGCGAAATTTTACACTAACGCGATTGGGTACGTGCCTTCAGTTTTCAATTACGTTAGATAAAAAATGCACGGTATGGATTGTATACGTAGTAGTAGTATATATAGTAGGTACTTAAAATAACAATAAAATTAAAATGATAATAAATAATCATGTATTGTAGAATAAACTGTATCGCATTCATTTATTATTATTGTGTCTCTTATCATAACTTGATAATGATTGATTGATATTAATCTAATCGTGATTATTAATACTTGCTATTTCCGTATGACATAGTACGGTAGTTAAATAATGCATTATAATTATCATAGATTGTTCTTTAATAGATCTAGTTTGAGACAACACCGCGGCTCTGGAGCGCAGAGGGCGAGAAGGATCACGGGTGGGTTTTAGTCAGTAAGAGTCTGACACTCCCTTCCGCTCCGCCCAGAGCGGGAGAAGTCATTTGATGATTTCCCATCCAAAAAAAAAAGGATTGATCACGTGACATTAAAACAGACAGCGTTTGTCAATCTCATACATTTTTGACGTTCGCCACACTACTGCTGACGGAATGTCATTTGAGTAAAACCTGAGGGCTCAACGAACTTTCCGAGGGATGAAGGAGTGTCGATATGTAATTTTGTTTTTAGCTTTAGATGGGGGACAAGTTTATTTAATAAGAATAATCACTACTAGGTATATATACATTTAAATAATAAAAAAACACTAAACTAAATAAAACTAAAAATAGTCAAAAGATGGCGTTGAAAAATTCCTCCGCATCGCTGACCACTGGTAATGTACTCAAAAGGCTGGCAGCATTACCACGCTGTATGGCAAAATGCGTATCCTTTGTCCAAGGTAAAAGCCAGCCCTTGGGTCACGCGAAGTGTCAACTAAACGTTTTGACAAATCTTTATATAAGTTATGAGCACTTGGACCCGTAATATGATATGTAATGGATGTTCATCTACATATCTAGGACTAACCACGAC
This sequence comes from Hecatera dysodea, assembly GCA_905332915.2. Lineage (NCBI taxonomy): Eukaryota > Metazoa > Arthropoda > Insecta > Lepidoptera > Noctuidae > Hecatera > Hecatera dysodea. The sequence goes on along the minus strand of HG995309.1, from coordinate 13,567,602 downwards.
AAGCGTTGCTTACCTTACAGAAGATCGACTAATCCTACCATTGACACACTAAACAGTACTTCACCCACCTACATATGTGTCAAGCTCCTAACCCGAACAAGCGTGAACATAAACAAAGCTAAAATTCCTCATACGCATCGCAGCACTGAAATAACAAATGGCTTGTGGTCGGGGACCAAGTGCAGTAACCAGTAAGTGCATCATTACACAATTCAATTGGACCCACATGCGAGTACTAAGGTCAGGCATACACCGACTGGGCAAAATACCATGTGGAGTGGGATAAGGTTTGAGCGGAGAGCGGATATTTTTCTTTTTTTTAATTATTACATACTTTTTCTTTCTTTCTTCGCGTGATAGACGGCGACATCGGTCATCATTGTATTAAATGCGTATATAAGAGTGTTCTATAGATTATCACAGACTATTTATAAAAAGATGGGTATAGTCGATGCGTTGCAAACTTAATGACAGTTAGAAATGGCTCTGCTATCTAATATATCATGGGCTCCCATTTTCATTTGACAGCTTTGCTTTTGATGAAATCAACAATGCCGTATCTTGGAATGGGCTCTCACAAAGACAAAACCCAAACTGAACGAATTGATCAAGTGATATTTCTGTAGCGTATGCCATTCTTTTTTGGACTTCGATAAATTGTTGTTGCTGACAGAATGCCACTTTGCTTATGCCTTCTTGTTAATTCTGAAGTAAATGTTCGGTCACTATATGTATTTTGTAATGACTTATGGAATTGAAACCTGGTCGCTCACAGTGGTCCTCTTCAGAAGTCTTAGTAACCCAATGTAGTGGAGAGGGCAACGTTTGGAGTTACCTTGCGTGAGAACTAAGACTACAGACATAGACCGAAGAATCGTCAAACTGAAGTGGCAGTGGACACACTGCTCGCAGAACAGATGGTAGATAGGGCCAACAAAATCTGTAGTGGCGACCGCGTACCGGAAGACGCAGGATTGGTAGACCTCCCACGATGTAGACTTTATGTAGGTTGTGGTTTGCCGATGGATGCGAGACGCAGAAGACCGAGAGGCCTATTTCCAGTAGTGGACGTCTTTCGGTTGATATGCATTTACTGTAAAGGCGATTAGTGATAAAATTTTAAATTCATTTTATTCGGATATTTTTTATGGCTTGTACCATACAACAAGACGATTTCAAGCGTATCGCACAAGGTTAATCCACACATGTGCCATAGACTATACAAATATACTTATAAGACTGTTGATTGATCGGTACTCAACCGAACTGCCCGCGTTGAAGTAAATAAATAAAATAAGTCCATATGAGATGCGAGTATGGTTTAGATACGGTGTTCTATTTTAGCGAAGAAAGTTAACATTAACTCCGCTTTTGTTGCAGTTTGTTTGCGAGTTCATAAAGTTTTAATAAGGATAACCTTTATTTATTAAGTTATCCTTAAAGATATCCTTATCAACGACAAAAATATTCTACTAAACTTGCTTCAGTAAATCTGTGGTATTTTGTGAGTTATCTTTATCATATTCTATCTCTATGGTGAACGCTCGACACGTTAGTAAGATATTTGTGTGCGAACGTGACAAAACGCATGTTGGGCCTATTATGCCGGTTTCGGCTTGTGTGATTTTTTTCTTTATCTCTACTTTGGTAAAATGTACTTCAGATTTCGAAATTAGAACATTCCTTAATGTTATTATGCTTAAAAAAATCGCTTTGGTAGCTAATTTTACTAATCTGCTACGCTTTCCATGCAAGGCAAAATCTTAAAAAATATGTGTAATGGTGTAATGGGATCCGCTAAAAGAGCTTAGTACCTATTACTAGCACAAACTACAGAAGAAGTAGATGACTGGGTACTTCTGAGATAAATCTATTTTGAACTGTGCCCGAACTTGTATAAACACAAAGCTAAAATTACCCGGGCGTTTTAAATAATGCCTACTACTTATTTGGCCATAAACATCTACAACTAGCCAATAAAAAGAATAGGGTAGCTGACTAAAAAAATCTAATCAGTCCGTTCCAAAAAAAAAAAAAAAAATTGGTCTCGTATTTTTTTTTCACGTACCTACCTAACCAAAAAACTAGGACTAGACAGTGCGTTGAAAACACGTGAGACGTCACTTCGTGCTACGATTTTTACCACGGCGTGACGTCACAATCCCCCACTCATGATCTTTGAAGCTTTTTATCTTCGTCAATTTTTATAGATTTGATAAAGCAAAAATTACATGTCCAATATTTTTCGATAATCTAACTTACGGACTAAATAGAATCATATTTTTATTCCTCAGGAAACAGGCCTATTCTTTTCAAACACGCAAAAGAATATTGACTCATTCCACCGCGTCTGCATAAAGCACAGAGGGAACTTGGCCCAGTTTCCCCTTCAGTTTGTATGAAAGACATTCATTAGCGTTGACGTCGAAGGGTAGCGCCGGGTAAAATGGCAATGCAGTTGAATGGATAGAGAATTCAAATGTGTTCTGGTGCCGTAAGCTGCGATTAGAGTACTGGAAGTGGAAGGTAATGTTCACATAGGTATTATGAACCAAAGCGGAAAGTATCAACGCACGAATGTACGAAATGAGTGAGTGAATGTGTGTTTGAAATGAGTCGGTCCAGAAAGACAGATAGACGGACTCTCGATTGATCTATAAGGGTTTTGATTTTTCATTAGTACATACGGAATCCAGAATTGGGTTTAAAAACCTAGATAAATCTAGCGAATTAACCAGAGAACAGAACTATGTGGAAAAAGAAAGAGGGAGGTTTATATCCAGTCGTGGGATAATACAGAGAAATATCGATCTATGTACAACTGGCCTAACACTAAAAAGCAGCGGCTTCTTCAGCGCTTAGGTAAACATGTTTTTGGGGCACAGAGAAAGTAAGTGGGAATAGCCTTTTTTTTTGGATGGGAAATCATCAAATGACTTCTCCCACTCTCGGGAGGAGCGAAAGGGAGTGTTAGTCTCTTACTGACTAAAACCCACCCGTGATCCCTCTTGTGCTCTTTACGCTCCAGGGCCGCGGTGACTCTTTCGAACAAATTCCGCAACCCTATGGGGCCTCGTCTTCGTTGCTGACGGCTCTTTGAGGCGCGCGTGGAACACGACGCGCCGTCGACTCGGGCCTGGTTGCTGTCGGACGGCGAGCCACCCATAGCTCGCCGTCCGCAGGCCCGCAAGTGGAAATAGCCTGCGATGTAACTCTTCATCCGTACACTTCAGACATTCGATAAAGTAAGTACCTACCTACACCAAAATGCTCTACTCTTGGCAGAAGATCAACGTTGTTATAAAACGGCATAAAACGTCTCGCCCACTTAACACCTAGGTTAATCATTTCATCAACAAGTCAATAATGATGATCATTATGTCAACAAAGGTTGGTCATCTAGCCGACGATGATGATGATCAAAGCCACCGATCATTGTTCACAGCTGCGGATGTCTTAATGATTGTCGTCGGTAATTAAAGAACTGATCCTGAGATGTGTTTTTAATTTGTCAGTATTTGTGGTTTATGGTGTCTTGATAATTGTTTTGTGTACTGAGGATTATTGAGATGTTAAATTATTTAAAGTGTTTAAATTGTGTGTTCGAGCACTGAGCTTTTGAAATTCTTTAATGCAGAAAAAGGAGAGAAAAAATTAGAAAAATGCAGGGATCGGTTTTAAAATTATATTCGTCGTTTTTTTTTTTCATTCAAATCCGTCGTGGTTCTTTCCTCAAAATAACAATTCAATCTTTATCCTATATGGTTCTATTTCGGCTTGATATTTGCACTGTATAGATTCAATCTCTTTAGTATGATGTAATTTTATGATTTAATAATTTCAACATGTAACCATTATTTGTAACTATTTACTGATTTAAGAGAGTGTCCATGGAGTTTTTTGCACGTACTTCTTTTTCTTTATGTTTTTTGTTTTTGACTGACCACCCTCGACAATTCAAAATTGCCTTTGCTAATGGTTCACTTGAAATTAAAGCTTTGAGTTTAGAAATAAAATCAATCACACCTCAAAATCACCTTTGTAATGGATCATTGTCCTTGCATTTAATACTGCTTAATTAAGATTACCAATCGGACTTAACATTGTATTTAATTAAATAAAATTATGAATAATCTAGAAGTTTTTGAATACATTATACACAAATACATTAATTTCCTCTACTTTTATAGCAACAAAAAGTTCTAAAAGTAATTTTTTAACAACCTAATACCTTCGACGTTGCAAAAATGTTACGAATGTATACGTAAGGGTATTAAAGCTGGTACTTAACATAGGTCAGGGCAATTTGATGTGTGAGCAATATTCAAAATGGCGCTCTTACGAACAGACGTCGTATAAAATATTGCTCGCGTTTCGGTTTATTATTGGAATTTGTTTACGACTGGCCAAATGTAAACTGCTGCTATAATTTCAGAACTTACAATTATAGAGCTTCGAATTTTGAATTACGGTTATAGTAACAGGAATAAAACATTATTAGATACAAAATGAACTCCCCATTTTAAAAAAGTTGAAAGAATTGACTTGATGACATACTAACTGCTGTGTACTGTGCAAAAAAAAGTCAAATTAGATATTTAAATAAATAGAAACAAAATTTGAAATTTTAAAATCAGAAGCAATTTAAAAAATAGATGACAAACACTTCATTCATAACTGACGTAAGTTTCCTTGTAAGTTATTATTAACTAATAGTGTTAATAGATGGGCACAGTGTTCATTTTAGTCATAGGACCGCGTCAGAGGTACATCCAGAAGGACCGATTTGATTATGGTTACGCCTGTTGGAAAACGATGATGTGGTCGACGATGGAGCGTGCTTGCCTAGAAGTACCCTAATTACCTCTTGATACAGAAACTAACGAGTAACTGTCACTTTGATACTTTGATTTCTTTCATGAACATTTTGCACCGTGCGTTCATAGTACCTATTAACATTCTGACTTTCAAGTGGTTCCCTTTTGCTAATTTTTAAAGCTTCGTTGAGTTATGGACCGTTTTACGTGCTTGAGCGCTTTTTTGTCATTCGTCATCATGCTTGAGTGCAAACAGATGAACTGCATTTCAACTTTTCTAACTGCCAGTCCACTACAAAATGTGGACGGAATGGCACTCGAAAATTGCAACGTTGCGACTGCGTATTCCTGTTTTTATCAAACCTTCGCTAATAGATACAAAGGCACGTTTGGCTTGAACTCAGCTACCACGCGCCACAACATGTTTGGTATGCCTTATCATGATGTAAGTTGACTACGAATCAGTAAGGGTAAAGGGGGACGCTGTCTGGTCAAAGGCAAATAATTTATTTCAATTAGACCATTAAAGTCATATGACAACATTTACGATGAAAAATAGTGGCACTAGTTGTTAGGTTAGGAGGGGCGACGTTTTGTACAGTCGCTGGTAGCTGGATGACAGTTGCCGAGTTGATCCGATTGGAGTGGCCTCAGTCCAGCAGTGGACTGTTAAAGCCTGATAATAATAATGATAGCACACAACACCCATACGTAAAACTTTTTGGGAATACTTTAATTGTCCAGTTGAATTCTTTTTGAATCAGGGATACTCGATTGAAGTGAAATATATTCTATTCTATTTCTAGGCAAGTATCAGCGTCATCAACCATATCATCGTTGTCTACCCGGGTGGACAACGATGATCAAGATGAACAAGATCAAAAGCGAGCCTAAAAGTAATTAAAAAAAAATGCGTATTAGGACAAACTGGACCTTCTTAAAGTATTTTTTGGTACGTCCTACGCTCGACCGGTATCGCCTACTTGGTCAGCTGGGCTCTGAAAAGTCAATACTGGATGTAGGATATGGGCATTTAGAAGGTCATGTAATAGTTCTAGGAGTTATTTGGTCACACTTTGAGGACTGGTTTTGAGTAGTACCTAGTACTTATAGCTGTTGGTTGTACATTTAATATAATTTCTTTTTGGCCAGGATTTTTTTTGCGTTGTCTTTGATTATTGATAAATGATAAATGATAAATGATATTTATTTTGTAAGTAGGTTGTAAATAACACTTTTACACGTCAATATTTTTGGTCGTTATAAACTAGATGAGGCCGGTGTTTCCTAGCTGACTACCCTGAGAAGAAACACCGAAACAAACTCAGAGGTCAAGGTCTCTTTTAAAGTCCATACAATTGTACTGGTCAAATCATATGAGAACCATGTAGGTTGGTGTCTGAAGTGGTCTTTTGAGGAAAGTACCACACAGATTTGAGTTGACCTGTCCAGACAGTGCAAGCATTTGTCAGTTACCGAGTAGCTCAAACTTAGAACTTTAAGGAGCTCGTCGATTTGACGATCAATACTAAAGTAAGGACATTTGGGTAGGCCACATAAAGAACTCAAACCGCCAGACTAACAAGAAATGAACCCCTAACATAGCGATCTACATGGTCCTCACATTCACAATACGTTATATGAGGACCATGTCAGTGTCTGAAGTGGTCTTTTGAGGAAAGAACCACGCAGATTTGAGTGGACCTGTCCATTCATTGCAAGCCTTGGTCAGTAGTCGAGTAGCTCAACTTAGAACCAATAAGGAGCTCAACGACTCGACGAACAATGCCAATGAAAGGACATTTGGGTAGGCCACAAAAAAACTCAAACAGCCAGACAACGCTAAAAAAGAAAAAAAAAAAAAAAAAAAAAAAATTTGTTTCATTGACAATAAATAGCTACAGGAAAAATCAAAGTAAAAACTGTGCTTATTTTACAGAATAATTGCTTAATTCCAAAACAGACAAGTCAAACTAAATACTCATATTATACGTATTATGAAATACTTAAAACGGTACGATACCGTATAACATCACAACAACGTGCTAAATTAAACAATAGCCACTTACCACGAGTAATTTTGAGCAAACAAAATCCTCAAACTGCACACAGTGCGAAGTATAATCGTACACATTTCTAACGGTCAAAATCACAGAAACACACAAAAAGTCCGTCCGTACGTTGCAACATGCAGTCACCCACTGGTCGTTACCTGAACTAATCGGACAAAAAAAACATTTTTGACGGATAAGTTTGCCTTGTCAAGGATGCCGAACCCCCGTCGCTATGACTCTTGATGTAGCACAATTTTAAAAACGGAAACCCAAAAACTATCAATAGATCACTAATGACAGTTGCCGAGAAGCTATTTTTGCGTGCATTAATCGAAAAAAACTACAAATGCTGTTTGGTCTTATGTCAAAAATGTGTCAAACGGATATTCTTATTGTAAAATAAAGTTCACTTTTACTTTGAAATTTAGTCATTTTTGAGAAATATTTTACCTCTGCCACAGATAAGACTAATCAGTTAACGTTTTGTTTGACTTTAGGATGACGTAAACGATCATTTATTGTGACCATACGATTATGTTAGTGGGTATCAAATGGGTGGGCGGGAACTTTCACTAAAAAAAGGTTTTTTTATTCAAGTTTTTTTTAGCAAAACCATCGGATTATGTCATTGAAACGGTCACTTTATTTATCGTTATATTTTTTGTGGGTTAAATTCTTTTGGAACTTTTTTGGAGCGCCAAATAGGAGAGTTATGAAGGTCCAGAATTTTATAGAGTCAATAAAATTTTATTATCTGTAACGGAACAAATAACTTCTTTTTAAGTTAAGCTAGGTCTAGTTTTGTTTATTGCAATTTAACCGTAGATATGCACTGTTACTGTAAAATATATCTTCTTATTTGTTAGTTATTGACTTACAATATTTAATGTATGTATGTATTTCACTTACAAGATTTCTTATGTAACAGACATGAAGCTAAAATTTTCAAGAGTAGAATATGGCGGATTAGAGAAATAAATAAATAAAAATCTTACATTTTCAACAGGGCAATTAATTTCAAAGCAATTAAGAAGGTGAAATTTATGTGTTTTCTTGTTAATTTCCTTTACGGTCAGGCGTTACAATTTTATGAAACTCGTAATAAAATACAATAAAGAACTTATCTTAAAAATACTTTGAAATTGAATTATGGTAATAAATTGTGTTTAATACCTTCCTTAAAACTATAAAACATTCAACATGATTGTATTTTACGTTTTCGTATTATTTCTAAGAATTTAATTTAACACTGGGTTTTTAAATCGCTTGGCAGATAAAATACATTTTGCACATTGATTTGTCATATACGAAAAAAAAGTATTATTGATTGTTTTTAAAGGTATTTAGCTTTATCTGATTCAAGGTTATTTTGTTTTACTTAAATCGAATGAGTCCTTTATACAAATATTGCCCCGAAATAAGCAAAACAATCAACTGATTCAGTTACTGAAATGCTAGGTATTACATTTTCCAACAAAAGAGAACTTCGTTCATTAAAAAAAAAATCAAATCGAAAGAAAAGAAGAAAAATGATCCAATAAAAACAAAATAATGATAATATCATTAAATCACTCACAGCACCAAAAATTACCCGTGTGAAGTCATTGCAACATTTAGAGATATAAAAAATATACTGGAAATTGATCACCAACCCATCAATAAAACTATAAAACTTCTACTTACATAACATTACTCCTAATTTTCTTTAATAAACCACTTAAAAACTCTGACAGTCTTTTCCACTTAAGCAATCACTAATCAAATTAAATTCATTTCTCATCAATTCAAAAGCAATGAATGATTCACCACTAAGATTGCAGGAAAAAACGCACAAATTCCTAGAAAATGATGAAATCCTGAGATAATGGACCTACGTCATAACACAACGAAAATGTCTCTATCAATGATACAACTCGAATGTAAACAAAATCCTCTGGTTCACATTTTTATGTAAGCCTTATCTCAGATTATGATAACGGCCTTGGAAATAGCTGTTTGTCATAAAACTGTTTTATAAAATGCAAGGTAAAATCACTTTTAAGTACTGCGTGATAAGGTAAGAGTTACAAAAATTATGCAGGTTGTAAAGTGTATCACAAGTAATTTTGTTTTTAAGAAAAAAATATTGACACAGTAATGGATGCGGGCTATTAGTAAAAAGTGTTTTAAGTGCTTTTTTAATTTTTATCGACGAACATACATACATTTTTGTGTGATGATTTGACACTTACCTTTTTATAATTTTACCTATGTATCTTTTTTTTTAAATAAAATAAACAAAATATTTTTTCCAACAATGCCATCACTTCACACCACTGGGCACATTTTTTTTTCCACAAGACATCAATCAATATTTACCATCATCGAAACAAACAAAAAAGACAAAAAAAAAACAAACCACAATCGTAGTCCTTTAAGACCCCATCTAATTTAATTATTCATAACCTGCGGGTCATCTCGTAATAAAAAACTATCCGTCTCTGGATTCCATATTTGGAGAATGGATTCCATCTGGGGTCTCATAATGGAGTATACACGCCACAAAGAGGAGAGTAAGCGTTTAGACCTTTGGTCCTATTAAAGGATAATTTACTTTATATTGTCAGCGATGTAATATGGGATAGGAATGTTGTGGATATGTCACGGGGAAAATGGTAAACTTCGTAAGATTATAAAATATCTCGAGAGATTAATGAATATTTGGAACACTTTTTCACGCATACATATTTGATAGTCTATCTATAATCTCCTGAAGTCATTTAGAGAAATATTAGAATAGCAACTAATGAAACATTAAATAATACAATTTGCAACATTATAAATGACGACGGAACCTAATCTATCCGTATCGGGGAGCCCTAAGTTTTTTATGTTCCAACTAGACGAAAAAGAAGAAGAAGATAGAAGTTCCGGCTAGACCAGAAAATCCGATAAATTGTAGAATCGTACACTGATTGATCGCCAACATGGTGTCAGTTTATGTCGGTTCACAATTTCATTCGGTTCAAAATTAGACGATATTGGAATGTAAATGTCAGCGGAAAATTGCAAACGCCGTAAGTTTGTCAATTTCGTTTGAAATAGCTAATCTATCGAGAAATCATAATCTAATAAATATTTATTACAATAGTACAGAGTCTGCAATTTCTAGGTAAAAATATATACATATATAAATCGAAATGAAGAAAAATGTAGTCGGATTTTCGCTTAAATACTCGCCTATTTAAGTAAAATAGCTACACAAATCAATATGTATAAACTCAGCCGCGCGCGGCGCTCTTGAGTTGCTGAGATAGCAACGGAAGAGCACCACGCGCGGCTGTGTTGTTGTTGAAGACATTGACAGACAACGCACTGCTGAAGTTGTTGATTGTAGAAAACTGAAATTTGGCATGTAGGCTCCTTAGGGAGGCTTCTCGAATGAGTCAATGCGGCCGTGGAACGTATATGTCATTAGGAGGAACATGGGTGGGTTTCAGTTAGTACGAGTCCGTCACTCCCTTCCGCTCCACCCAGAGCTGATGAAGCCATAATATATGATGATATATCATCCAGAAAAAGAAAAGGCTCCTTGTGGGGTGCTAAAAGCTAATACATAAGTATTATTTACTTATTTTAGTATATGGAGGACTAGTCCCCAAAAAGCCAATTACAAATGCATAAAAAAACAACACAAAAACGAAGAACACATCGCCGTAACTGAAGTAAAAAACAATAGAAATAATTAACAAGTATTTAAAAGCAATTTATGATTATATGGTAAGAGTAAGAAATCTAGAAACTAAATTTAAAAAAAGAAAACAATTTACCGTCTACTTTAAAAACAATCCACAATCGCTTTTTTTAAATGTTCGAAGGACCAGTTTTAGATAAGACAGTTTGGTCAAACACTAGTAGAATAGCAACTACAGAACAAATTGAGTGCGAATGACACCGTAAGAGAAAAGATAACGCAATGTAATTTGAAACTGAAAGGTCCTAAAGGACAGAGGGAGACCTATCACGTGGAATTGAAAGCTGTCTTCGGAATACTAAGTGAGAGATATCACGAAAATGTGAAGAGGGAAAATCCTCCTCGCATTTTAGATTTTTGACATGAATGGACGATTGAATTGGAATGATATATTATATTTCCATTTCGCCCGCGACTTCGTCCGCGTGAAATTCGTTCTATCTACACTAATAATAAGAGGAAAACTTTGTTTGTTTGTTTTTTTGGTTGTAATGAATAGGCTCAAAAACTACTGGACCGATTTTAAAAATTCTTTCACCATTCGAAAGCTACATTATCCACGAGTAACATAGGCTATATTTTATTCCCGTATTCCCACGGGAACGGGAACTACGCGGGTGAAACTGAGAGGCGCTGCTAGTAAATGATATTTCTAAAAAAAAAACAGCTGTTCCCTACATTTATGTTCGTATAACTCATCAAAATGTAAGAAAGAAATGATTTTTTTTCGCGATTTAAGGTTTGGTCCCATAGCAAAAGTTGTTCACAATGATGAATACAATGAGAGCAGTGGTGGCCGAGTGAGAGCAGTAGTGGCCGAGTGGTAACGGCCCCGACTTACGAATTGTAGGTCGCGGGTTCAAACCCAGCCAGACGCATTACTTTGTGTGATTAACTTCATTACCACTGCTCTCAAAACGGTGAAGGAAAACATCGTGAGGAAACCGGCATGTCCTAGGACCAAAAATTCGAAGACATGTGACATTCACCAACCCGCACTGGGCCCGCGTGGTGGATTACGGCCCATTCCCTCTCCTAGAGAGGAGGCCTGTGTCCCAGCAGTGGGAACATTGAAAGGCTGATTATGATGAATGACCTCTTAAGATGTTGTTGGTGTTTTACAAATAACCCTGTATACTATGCAGATGACACTTAGACTGCAAAATTTTTTACTCGACCACAGCAGAGTGTAAGAGGAGCTCAATGAATTTATATCACTGATAAAATGATAAATAAAATCCTCATAAGATTAGACTTGGCATAGTAAAGGAATATCCACTTAATTCCTTCATTAATAAACGTAAGAATAGCGATCAATTGAGTGGGATTTGGCTTCATCTGACCAGCTGAGCTTCGTTACCGGCTCAAAGTTACAGGCTGTTTGAAAAATGTGAGCAGGGATTTGTAGGATTTATCATCATCATCATCAACAGCCTGTTGCAGTCCACTGCTGGACATAGGCCTCTCCAATTGCACGCTACTTAAATCTATTTTCGGCTTCTCGCATCCAGTTTCTGCCAGCCGTCCTGCGCAAATCGTCACTCCACCGTGCCTGAGGACGTCCTACACTACGTTTGCCGAGACACGGTCTCCACTCTAGAACTCGTTTACCCCAACCATAGTTGTAAGGTTATTGGGAAGGACATGGTCTGTGAGTCACAGTAAGTTTTACTGTGGTAATACAGCTTTGGAGTTGCGATTATATTTAATGGAAGAAGAGGAAGAAGCCTCCTAGTCGGAACCAGTGCGGGACCGCGCTGGTAGGACCCAATATGCTACGTCCGGCAATACCTACAACACAGCTCTATGTGTTTCGGCTGCATCACACCACGAAGGTTGAGGAGATCGTGGAGTATGTTCGAGCGAAGACCAGCTTGAGCTTAAGGGTGGAGAAGTTGGAGTCGAGCCACAAGTCGAGTTTCAAGTTGTTCGTGGTGCGAGTTTCGACTCACATTGAGACCTTCCTCAAGGAAGAGTTTTGGTTGAAGGGTGTCGCGTGTTGGCAATTCCGCGGAAGGTAACGCAACACCACGCAGACGACGCCTTCACTTTGTTTACAAAAGTTTATTAATATTTTTGTAGTTTTTTATAAATTTGTATGCTTTATTTGATCTACATAATTTGCAAGGCCACAAAGTTTCCATGTCGTGTCAAAAAAACTGGCACTTTAGCAACCGTTCAATCAAACCAGAGGAAATCAAAACCAAAAACAAAAAAATATCTAAATAATAATATTTATATCAGAATTTGCATAATCAGAATAACAAAACATCCTCTACATATTCAAAATGTAGGACAAACCGCGCATTGACTGGTAAGTATGATTAATAGATAAGTTGGGGCAGGTCGGGACTGCGTGCTATGGGGACTGTCCTTAATAGGCGAGGAGTTCGTGGCAACCCTTGCTTTATGCATTGTGATAATTTTGAGCTAGCTTATGATCGCGGCTTTGCTCCGGTTTGTAGAGATTTTCGTAAATATAATAGGTACTAGCTCTCCTAGCTATCCGCGGCTTCGCTCGCGTTAAAGAAGTCCATAACTGTCTACAGTGTCCCACCTATCTCGTTACTAAAATTCATCAAAATCGGCTTACTGATTTAAGCGTGAAAGCATATTAAAAAAAGTCAAAATAACATTTTTAATATATCGCCCACGACATTTAACGCCCAAGGAAACAAATTCCCGCGATTAAAAGTATCCTATGACCTATTCCAGGATATTGACTATCCAGGTGCCAAGCTTCATCCAAACCGGTTCAGCGATTAAGACGTGAAGAGTTAAAAAATCGACAGACAAACAAACAGATAGACCGGCAGAGTTACTTTCGCATTTATAATATTAGTATGGATTTACATAGTTAGGATTTGTTCAGATGAAAGTTAGTATGTACTTTGTAGTATCGTTACGACGTTATATATTGTGGGGTAGGCTGTGAAGTGCGTAGTTGAGAGTGAGTTATCTGCGTGAAAGGGGCTGTGGAGACCGTTTTGCTATTTTATATTCAATGCTGACAGTTTGAATTACTGTACATATATTCTTAGTCCTTGACATCTTTACTGCAGTTCCAACTGTACCAACTACATTAAAGTTGTCGTACGACTGACCTTATCTATCTATCGTGATATTATATAGAGGAAAGATATTTTGTTTGTTTGTTTGTAGCTCCGAAACTACTGTACCGATTTTAACTATTTTGTTGCATCAATGGAAAGCAGTATTATCGGCGAGTGGGCTTTACGTTATTCCAGTATTCCCACGGGAACAGAACTACACAGGCACATCTGTTTTAGATTGCATTTATTTACGTTTACAATATTAGCTATACTAATATTATAAAGAGATTTTTTTAAAAGGCTCCGTTACTACTAAACCGATTCGAAAAATTCTTTCACTGTTGGAAAGCTACACTGTCTCCGGGTGACATAGGCTATATTTTTAAGCCCATATTTCGACGGGAACGGGAACTATGCGGGTGAAACCGCGGGGCGCTGCTAGTAATACAATAAACCTGAAGAGTTTGTTTGTTTGAACGCGTTAATCTCAGGAACTTACTTAACTTAGTGGTTCTAATTGAGAAATTCTTATAGTGTTGATAGCCCATTTATCGAGGAACGCTAAAGGCTAACATAACATCACGGTACGACCAATAGGAGTGGAGTATCAATGGAAAATGTTGTAAAAACAGTTTTTGTTTTCCCTCTCTTCTGTAACGTAGACGAGTGGCGCGGGTCAGCTAGTACCTATTACATAATGTCGAATACATGTAGAATTTATTTATTTATTTAACAATTTGTAATTGTAGGGGCATACCACCTACTCTTACCACAAGCCATCACCGTTATAATTTACCTAATATCAGTTAACCTATTTCCAGAGGTGTCACATAAGTGATAGTCTATGACATCTGCCCAACCTTTTCCCAACTATGTATATTGGGGTCGGCTTCCAGTCAAACTGGATTCAGCTAAATACCAGTATTTAACGTAGAGCGGCTGCCTACCAGACCTCCACAACCCATTAACTGGGTAACACGGTACTTCTTGGCAAGACTGGTGTCATTTACTGGCTTCTAACAATTCGTAACGACTGCCAAAGATCTGCAAATGACAGCCGGGTCCAATGGCTTAACGTGCTTTCCGAGGCACGGAGGAAACTCAGTATGTTAAGATGGTCACCCATCCACAGAATAACCTCGGCAAGCGTTACTTAGCCTTGAAGATCGACCCGTGCGGCTGTTATTCTTTAGCCACGGGCTCCTTAGGTGATAGTCTATGTATTGCTAGTTATAATACAATGGTGACACATACCTTCGTACATCTGCGCATACTGCGGGAAGCCAGCTGCTCTCAGCCATTTGCAGGCTTCAGCCGCTTCGATCTCTGTAACAATATAAAAATATGTCAATCAATTATCAATAACTAGCTCCTGTCCGCGACTTCGTCCCCGTGGAATCCCCGATTTTAAAACATTCTTTATCGCTGCTCCGCTCCTATTGGCTTAAGCGTGATGATATTTAGTCTAAAGCCTTCCTCGATAAATGGTCTATTCAAACCAAAAATATTAATATAATATTAATAATTTTGTAATTCGAACCAGTAGTTCCTGAGATTAGCGCGTTCAAACAGACAAACAAACAAACTCTTCAGCTTTATAATATTAGTATAGATTATAATTGAAGTCCAGTGGATTTTGATCTATGGTTGACTAAGATTTCTCCACCTAATGAAAACTAGCATTTGCTAGAACGCTCGAAGGATAAAACGGGACCCTTTTTTACCGTGTTCCCCAGTTAATGGGTTGTGGAGGTCTGGTAGGCAGCCGCATGACATAAAATAATGGTATTGAGTTGAATCCGGCTTGACTGGGAGCCGACCCCAATATAGCTGGGAAAAACGCTAGGCAGGTGATGACCTCATAACTTTGTACTGATTTTGATGATTCTTTTTGTATTTGAAAGCTGGTGCTTGTCCCATTTAAATTTGAATGAGATCTGACGACTGGTATTTAAGTTATCCCTAATAATGCGTGGCTTCGACTACATAGATGATGTTCTCATTCACTCTTGTCGATGTGAAATGAAAAAATAAAATTGTATACGATGGTTTGGAAAAACATCTTAGTATTTCAAGGTTGTCCCTTTCTAGTTTGGTGAAGATCTGATGAAGAACAGATATAGGAAACGGAACTCTTTAATAAATTATAGCAAATCTTCGGGATTGCTGAAATCGCATGTTTGTTTATTGTTTACACCAATTTATACTGCGTACGCTGTGATGGGTACGTTTAGTTAGGGGATGTTGGTGTACCACTAAAAAGTGAAAAACATAAAAAAAAACGACAATTCAAGTTATCTTACACTTTTTGTTCAGAAGTCGGTTATATTTTTTTGGAAATAGTATTTTTAAAATCGGCCGAGTAGTATAACCAGATAAATATTTCCTCTTTATATGGACTAGTACATAAATAGTATCTATTATTATAGTGACTGTTATAATGTCTCAGAATTAATACAGACCCGAACAGCAAATTCATTGCAGGTTTTACATTCTACGCCGTTATCATTTTCCAATAACATACAAATAAATTTTATTTATTTAGAATAGAAAGAATACATTATAATAAATAAATATAGTAGTGCTCTTTAAGTCGAATCTTAAACAAGGAAATAGAAATAAATTCACAAAAGGTTATCTTATATAATTAAGTCTTATTAGAAAGTTCATCAATATGAAAGTCAATAGAATTTTTATGGTCCCATCTTAACTTTATTACTGAGTTTTTATGGGAAAACAATGGAAAAACAGTCGTTCAACCCACGCTCCAAAAGTCGTAACTTTGAAGTAAATGGCAGTGCTATTTAATATTGTACATTATTTATTATTGTATTTTGCATTATTACTGCTTTTAAGTTGCGGTTTAAAATTGTTTTGTGAGTGTTTAATGGTTTGTGGGCGGCTTAAATCTGCGTTCACGCAAGATAATATTAACTCGTTGCCAGACTAGCCTTGCGGAATTTGTTCGAAAGAGTCACCGCGGCCCTGGAACGCAAAGGGCGTTAGGAGGAACACGGGTGAGTTTTAGTCAGTAAGAGTGTGACACTCCCTTGGGCTTTGCATAGAGCGGAAGAAATAGTTTTGATGATTTCCCATTCATAAAATAACCTATTCCCTGCGTTTTTAAGTCAGGGTTGACTGCTGAATTCTGCAACAGAGAAACGGACAGGCAGATTGAAATGGAAAGTTTCGCTGATCATAATTTAACTATCCTGAGTTTATACACCTCTTCGAAGTTTATAACACTCGAACTATATTGCTGATTAGATAACTAAACAATCTTGTTTACCCGGAAATACTATTTTTCCCGTTGTTGACTTTCAATATCAATAGGAAATTACCGTAATAATTTAGAAATTTGGATAATGTTACGAAAGTAACAGTAAGTATGTTTGCATGTGTTTTTTCCAGCGGAAGGTTATTCCAAGAATGTCTTTCCAAAATTTTATACACATATCTTCATAATTAGACCTCTCATTACTCAGTAGCATTGCAATACTAATTGGCTCACACACAACTGGTTAAAATACCTTATAAGAAAAAAAAAACAAACAATTTGAAAGCTTTCACTAATAAATATTTATGTGTCAGAACCAGTTAACTTGGCCTCTGGACCCTTAACAAATGTTGGTGGTATCAATCAAGTTATACTAGGCGTCAGAGGTCGAAGTTAAATGGTGGTGTAGGGACTGTCTTACTGAAGTACAATCAGCGGTATTGTGAAGGTGACGGGTACAAATGCCTAAATAATGGAGAGGAAAGCGGTAACGGGTTACCCGTTTAAGAATTCGGTGGATGCGGCAGTTTGAAGTGAGTGTTTTTTTTTGTGTGCAAGTTGGCATGACGGATTTTTACTTGTTCATTTTCGATGGCGTGAAAACGAAGAGTTGAAAGAACGCATGTTCGCGTCTTTCAGAATCGTGAGAGTTAAAAATATTTTAAGGCGGGTGTAGTTTCACTCTTAGTAATCGAAGCTCGCTCCATGAACGACTTCAAAAAATCGAAAAATAAAAAAAAAATTTGACGGCAAAACCTCTTAAAAAAATTTGGTAATTTCAAAGTTAAAAAAAAACACTCAGTGAAGCTTTAGTGTCACGTACGTGAGGTATATAACACACCGAAACTATAAGAGATCAAGCTCAGAATAAAATCTATTGATTACAACATAAATGCCACATCAATTCATTACCATCTCCGTACTCCATTACCTCAGCGGATAGTGGCAAAGTGCGGATCGATTTTTCATAGGTACTTTTAAACGTATGATTTGTTTGGTATCTTTTTGTACTAACAACAAAAGAGTTAACTATGCAGGCCTAACGAAAATACAAGTGCAAAGGCCGGTGGACGAATTTTTTTGACGATTCAAATCAAATGCTTCATAGTGCAACACAATTTGTCACAGTCTGCTTTGTCCTTCTGGGAAACGAATTATGAATTAATTGTACAACTAACTACTACATTGTAGTTTTTAGGCCAAAAGGTTGACTGGAGAATGCCTTGTTGCATTAATTCCGCCTATGTACCACTGCTGTACATTTAATTAAAATAAATTGAATTTGAAAAATCTGTTTTTTTAAATATAATAATGATGTTTATTTTGAACAACTGGATAAACGAAGATAGCTACAAAAGTAAAATACTGTGGCGCAGCTATCAATGCCCAATTCAGGAAAAATACAATCATAGACATTGTTCCATATTAACCTAAGAGAACTTAATTAATAAAATATTTAGAACGACAAATGTATGTACACTCTATGGTTACTATATAGTATACTAGCGACCCGCCCCGGCTTCGCACGGGTGCAACGTTGATATTAAATCTCTGCTATATTATGCATGTAGTATACATATAAACCTTCCTCTTGAATCACTCTATGTATTAAAAAAACCGCATCAAAATCCGTTGCGTAGTTTTAAAGATCTAAGCATACATAGGGACAGACAGCGGGAAGCGACTTTGTTTTATACTATTGTAGTGATGTGTAGAGTATAGATGGGAGTCGTAGAGTATAGGTGAGTATTTCTGTGTGTGTGTGTGTTTGTTTGAATGTATGCGTGTGTGTATGTGTGTGTGTGTATCTACCGCGTTTATGACACCATAAGTTGCTCAGTCTCGTCACAGGACAAGGAACCAAGCCAGTTGGCCACTTTTTTCTTCAGTATATTCCTAGTCATAGGGGATATTGTAAGTCTTGTCTTGAACTGTCCACTAATTAATTTTCCCGTCGGTACAATTGTACCCTATCGGCCACCGGCGTTGTGTCGACACACAGATGTATGGCCGTTTATGGACCGATAACACGAGATCGGAACACCTCTCTTTGTTTTGAATAATTTGTTCCAAGATACGTCGAAAGGTACCGATGTTATTAAGATGATATTGTTTTTGGGTAGTTGAGAAATCGTTACATTTAATCATTTTAATTGTACGTTTTGGCTGTGGTGAAAGACGGAGTAATTGCTGACAATAAATTTGTAGTACCTATTTAAGGTGTGCTGAAAGTGTGTACGTCGGAAAGAATTAAATCGATTTTTCTTGAGGAAAGATACGGTCATAATTTGGTAGCATCAATATCGCATTGATGTTTTGATTATTTAAATACCGGTATGATGTCAGAAAACAGTGCCGACCGTAAAAACCATCAATTATGGAATATTTTCCAGAAGTAGGTTTATTTTTACCCGACTACGGCAAAGCCAAAAGGAAGGGTTATGATTTTAGCTGTCTATATATTATGTATGTATTTAAATATGTTCCACTCTAGCGCCTATATTACTGAACTGATTTTGATGAGTGAGGTATCAATAGATTCGTTGAAATATTGTGGGTGGCATAGGCTATACCGTGGTCACATGTTTGTATAGCATATGGGTGCCAGGCACCCACCCACAAAATCATAATGGCACGCGACCACGGTTTCACCTTGACCATATTTGTACTTGTCTTAATTTCTTACTGAAATGTTTTTTTTTTTCTTTCGTACTCTTTAAATCTAATTATCAATAGAGCAATTTACTCAATGGTACTTAATGTCGCAGGAAAATATGCAGCAAAATGCATACAATTATTAATAATTCACGACGTGTTAGTTTCCTAGTTACTGGTACTAGATAAGTCACGTTATCTAAGTATTGTGCATTGATTTTACCGGTATTCATGTGTTTATTGGTTTAGTGACGTCAGAAAGACAATTACTAGTAAATATTCCTAGTCACCAGACCACACAGAGTAAAATTAGTTATTTAAATATGTGTGGCGCCTTATTGAGAATGGAAAATATGTATGTGTTGGGGATATACAAACAAACGTAGGTCTATTATTAATTCCGAGAAGTAGGTACACTCTTTTTGATATTTTAAATACTTTATTTACTGGTTTGTTTTGTTAATCATCATAGGGAGTAGGTATTGTATGCCTTACATTTTGTGCTAAATACATGTTTTGAAGGTGTGAAAAAAAATACAGAAACTATAATAGGGCAGTAGACCAAAAAATCTGATTAGTCCGTCAGATAGATTTCCAAAAATATTAGATACGTATTTTTTCTTTTTTCACGTAAACAAATAACGAAGACGATACAGTGCGTTGAAAACCCGTGTGACGTCACTTCGTGCTACGATTTTTACCACGCCCGCGCCGTGACGTCATAAACCCCCACTCATGATCTTTGAAGCTTTTTATCTTCGTCAATTTTTATAGATTTGATTAAGCAAAAAATACGTTTCCAATATTTTTCGATAATCTAACTGACGGACTGATAATTAGAATCATATTTTTATTCCTCAGGAAACATTCCTATAGCTGGCTTATTGAAATTAATTATGAAGTAAGTATTTATTGGTATCCAAATATCAAAGATTATGTTGGTGACCCAGATTCTTTGCTCTCAAGAGTAGTATTCTACATACATATGTATATCCTCTTGAAAAAATTGCAATTGCCAATTAATCCGCCCTCTATTTTGGGGCAGCTGCTGACATAGCTCGAACTCCACAATGCAATCCCAACTGCCGGAATTTGCAGCTGGCTAACAGATGCAAGTAAAGAGCAGTTTTTTTTTATGTAGGTATCTGTGGTTAGGTCAAAGGTGTTCTCAAAAGTATTGATCTAGGATTAAATGGTTGAACTGGCAGTCACGCTGAGTATTTATAATGATCTGTTCATAATAATAGGGTAGTTGACCAAAAAAATCTAATTAGTCCGTCAGATAGATTTCCAAAAAATATTGGACACGTATTTTTTCTCTTTTCACGTAAATAAAAAATGAAGACGATACAGAGCGTTGAAAACTAGTGTGACGTCACTACTCGCTACAATTTTTACCGAAGCGTAACGTCACAAGCCCCCACTCCTGATCTTTGATGCTTTGTATCTTCGTCAGTTTTTATAGATTTGATAAAGGAAAAAATACGTGTCCAATATTTTTCTATAATCTAACTGACGGACTAAACATAATCATATATTTTTTACTCAGGAGACATCCCTATTATCGAGGCTAAATAGTCAAATAAAGATTTGCACTTATCAAATTTAGATTTGCACTTATCCAGTGACTTACGTACCTACATATAAACAATAAACAACAATAAATAAACAATATTTATTTGTTCAAGACTTAAACCTATCTACAATTATAGTACCTATTAGAGTTTTTACTTAGTGGCAAGATACAACACTTGTGCAACTGGGCTTAAACTAGGAAGACTCCTGTGCTATAAGCGCCAGTAAAAATATATGTCATACATACGGAAAAGCTCATGGCTAAATTATAACAGCCACACGGGTCGATCTTCGAAGTTAAGCAATGCTTGTCGAGGTTGGTCTGTGGATGGGTGACCATCTTAACATAACGAGACTTCTCCGTGCCTCGGAAAGCACGTTAAGCCGTTGGTCCCGGCTGTCATTTGGAGATCTTTGGCAGTCGTTACCGATTGTCAGAAGCCTAAAAAGCTGACAGCAGTCTTGCCAAGAAGTTCCGTGTTCTCCAGTTAATGGGTTGTGGAGGTCTGGTAGGCAACCGCTTCACGTAAAATAATGGTATTCAGTTGAATCCGGCTTGACTGGGAACCGACCCCAATATAGTTGGGAAAAGGCTAGGCAGGTGATGATTATGTAACTACATATATCGAGTTTACGATGTACGTCAAAAAAAAGGTTGACGTAGCCCAAAGTATCGCCAAACTGATGTAGCAGTGGGCAGAACTCGGTCGCAGAACAGATGGTGGATGGGGCCGCAAAGTTTTGGAGAGGCAACCGCGTACCGGAAAACGCAGCGTTGGAAGGTCTCCCACAAGGTGGACCGATGACCTGATGAGGGTCGCGGGTAGCTGATGGATGCGAGACGCACAGGACCGGTTGTTGTGGCGACACTTGGGGAGGCCTATGGCCAGCAGTGGACGTCTTTTGGCTGATATGATGATGATTTATTTATTTAAAGCCTATGGAAGACTTACAGTATAATACAGTGGTGATATACAGGGTTATTCGTAAAACACCAACCACCTCTTAAGAGGCCTCAGGAGAGGAGGAAAAAAAACAGCTGTTCCCTACTTTTATATTCGCACTGATCAAAATGTAGGGAACAGAAGATTTTTTTTTGCGATTTCAGGTTTGGTCCTATAGTAAAAGTTGTTCATAGTGATGAGTACAATGACCTCTTAAGAGGTTGTTGGTGTTTTACAAATACCCTGTATATGATAATCTAACAGTCGATTACAGTTTTTCACGTTTAGAGTATTAGTTCCTTTTTCCTTTCTAATATGAAAACACTAAACCGTCACTTCCAATTTAATCCAATCAGACAACAAGCTGCAGTTTGTTGACGTAAACGTTAACTCGTAAACATTTAAGAACTAGATTCAACACCGTGGATTTCAGCAAAAACGACCCAATTTTAAAGAAAATAAGGCCGCGAATTCAAGCAATAGAGTAAATGATTTGTTTTTCAGGTATGCCTGTTTTTCTGCTTGTTACGTAAACATTATTGACGTGTTTGACAAAAAACATGGAGTAATTAACGAAACAAATAAACTTCTGTCGTATTTTTCTTATTATTTTTTAAATTTGGAGTCAAAAAAAAAAAAAAAATTGATTGAGTCAGGCGTTACTTTGCGGAAATCCATTTTAAATTTGAAAATGAAAACAATATATCTAGTTTTAATTTCCGCGAATATTAGTGGGTTGCAGGTATGCACCTCCCTCCCGCCCGCTATATTATGCACATGCAAGATTACTGGGCAAATGCAAGGATTTTAAGCATTGCATTGTTTTGCATTGCCTTCCTGCATGTGCTTAAAATCCTTGCATTTGCCCAGTAATCTTGCATGTGCATAATATAGCGGGCGGGAGGGAGGTGCATACCTGCAACCCACTAATATTCGCGGAAATTAAAACTAGATATATTGTTTTCATTTTCAAATTTGGAGTCAGCAGCAAAACTTGTTGATATTGTTCGTACTTGACTTGTCGAGATACTTTTGCTTGAAAAATCGCCTTTGGTCTTTTCAAAGCATCAGCTAGAAAAAATCTTACATAAAATTCAGACTGGTATAATAAATTTTGCTGAGAGCTAGAACTTTATAAAAAAACAGTTTTAATATCACAGTCTCCCAAAAGCCGGCCCGTCACCACTTCTTAGTATTTTAGTTGGGAACAAGAAGTGGTGCATCAAAGTCCCCAGCACTAGAACTTTAAGTACCTATGTATGTACATATATCAAATCATTTCGTTTACTGGCTGAAATGACTAATCTATGAAACGATGTTAGTAAGATCCTCTCCACTAATACTTTACACGTCATAATTTCATTCAATAACAAAAACACTTCCTATATTTAACCTCACGCAACTTTTCAAAACTCGTTGAAAAACCTCATCTGTAAGAAATGAAGTGAACATCAAAAGATTGGCAATGTTTTGGTTTAATATCAACATAAGAGTTCGTAGTATATTCGGTTTATATTCTACGCTACAGCTGTTCGGGAAGTCAGTTCTATTAGTGTGTTTTGCGATGGAGTAAACTTTGACAGTTGCGTTTTGCCATGTGGGTTTCCGTTGTACCGTTATAAAGAGTTAGAGGACCATATTGTTTTCTTAAAGTGTAGTTTTTGATGGACTGTGAAGAGTTCATCCGTCAGTAAGTAAAATGTAGGTAGGGGGAAACATTATTTTCCTGAAGCTGTAGTATTTGAAGTATATGGAGAGTCGAGTGAAGAGGTGGGATGAAACGCATGTTGGTAAAAAAGTTATGAATATAAATGTGGATGGATGGAGAGGGAGGGTAAAGAATGTTCTAAAAGACAGAATGGAAGATAAAAACCGTTGAACCCTCCCCGAGAACCATGGGATTAAGGCAGGAAGATGATGGCGGAGCATCATTTTTTAAGGATGGGAAATCATCGAATGACTTCGTCCGCTATAGGAGCGGAAGGGAGTGTCAGATTCTTACTGACTAAAAAGAAAACCTATCCGTGTTCCTCCTAATGCCCAGGGTCGCTGACTCTTTCGGACAAATTCCACAAGCTAGTAAAATACCCTTTTTTCTGGTTGGGAAATCATCAAATGACTTCTTCTTCTTCTTTCAGGGCCCCGGTGACTCTTTTCCGCAACTCTAGCAAGCGCTGACCTTATGTGGCCCCGTACAGTCACATACTCATTTTTTTCTGGATGGGAAGTCATCAAAATGTAGAAAACAGCTGATTATTTTATCGCGATTATGGGTTTAGTCCCACAGTAGGTAATAGTTATTCATATTGATAAGTACAATGACCTCAAGAGGTTATCCATTCATTACAGAACATCATGTATATTGTATTTATAATTTGATTTTGAGTAAAAAAGTTGTTTTACTATTTTTGGTGTACAATGAAGTAAAGCGGAATCCATTTATCTACGTACTTACCTAATAGATAATAATAATAAAAATAATAAGAGAGAGAATTTAATTTACAAAAGTACCTAATACAAGAATTGCATAGTCAGTGGTCGGTAAAAATACAGTTCGTTCAGATTGATTTATGAAGAATTTCTGCTTACATCAAGAATAAAAGGAAGAGTGTTTTCCTAAATCTAAACCTTGCGTTAATAGTATTTAAGTTAACCATGGTTTAAAGAATGCTTCAAATTACTTTTCAATGGTTCAGAGGATTCCAATTACAAGATTATAGACGTCTTCTTAAATTATTTTGAAACAAAAGCCTTTAGAATGCCAACAAAGAACTATAGCATTAAGAAAAGAGTAAATAAAACCAATAGATATATAATATTGAACACAATTAGAGAACTAACATTTAAGACATGATGCACTCCGTAAACGAACTCAACACGACCATACTTTTTCGACATAAACTAAAGAACAACATCCATTACCCTTTTTGTGAATACTTGCCTTGACCTTTTCTATACAAAAAGAGCAATGTACGGTTTTTAATTAGTTTCTTCGTCTAATTGGGTTGAGTAAAAATGTTCGTTTAACCAGTAATGAGTCTTGGTAATTAGACGCATAGATAAAGTGACGCCATATTGGTTTGTTCTTGTATTGTTATCTGTGGTGGTAGCCATGTTGTCTTATTGATGTTGTGGTAACATATATAGTTTAGATAGTTAGAGTTTTGGGCAGAACTCTTGCTTCTTGAATTTAGAATGTACTCCAAGCAAACAAGTAATGCACCTATAGTGATACTGATAAGTAAAGTTAATCTTTGATTTAGATATCTATCGCAATTTTTATGAGACAGAAATTTGTTTTTTTTTAATGGGTTCACATTGTTGTAGAAGAGTAAGACTATGTGGTCTATGGGTTTGATGAGATAGAAAAAATATGATAGAGTTTTAGAAAAAGAGGTTCGGAAAAGTAATTCGTTTCGAAAGTAAAAAGTGTTATCAAAACAGCTATCATAAAAGCTAGTAGACATCTTTGCTTTCTGTCCACAGGATACAGGAATATTTTTAGGTAACCACCAGACTATTTAAAAAGCAAGTCTTATAAAACCTAAACACACTGCAGAACTCGTTAAAACTAACATTACATCATATCCAAGAATAAAAAAAACAAGCGCACGAAAAAATAACACCAAAAATTACCTGTAATTTGATCAACACTTAAATTAGGAACACTCATTATGACAACACTGGCACTAAACAACACTAAACGCGAACACAACCTTAGCAACATGCATGCTCTTGCGCATCGTTTCTAACACTGAATCACTCATTCATACGAAAATTTCGATCTATTAATTGCTATTTGTAACGTATTAACACATTATCTGTTATGCAACTAAGTAGCTACTTTTTATTACCTATATCTTAAAAACGTTATAAGCATACAGATTTTCATTCACTGCCTAACGGGATTGTAATAAGATGTTAAATTATCGACGTCTCATTTAAAAACACTGGCCACTACATAATTTTGTCACAAATGAAACGGATATATATTCTTTATTTGATTTTGCTTTTAAATATCGAACGTTAAACGTTTAAAAGTTATGGCACGTTATAAATACAAATTGACTTTGAATTTATTTAGAATGCTTATTTATGCAATTATTTTTAGATTTTTTTTTCAGACAACGGTTTGCTTAGCTTTTTTATCTTTTTAGGATTTCAATCGATTTGTGATAAAAATCGATTAATTTAATTTTAAAATCGCACTGATTTGAGTGTTGTATACACGGATGTAAGAAACAAACTAGTGAGACCGCTAGTTGAGCAAGAATGAGATTAGTTATCAGTTTTTATCGCAAGTGGTCGTTACTGCGTCCTTTAATCGGTGGTCGCGTCACCGATAGTGTTTCGACTATGGACTATTTATTAAATCACTTTGGATGTGGCACTCTTAAAATAATATCATTCTTTGACTAAAGAATTAACATTGCCATTCAACGTGGCAATGTTGCCAGTATTTTGGGTACGTTTAAGATTGATAGCGATGTGAAGGAGTACTTCAAACTTGACCTAGGGATGGGTTCTATTTAAGTTACGCCTTTGCTTTTTTATTTGCTTTTTTTGTGTATAGACACGTTAGGGCTTAATAAAATAGTCATTTATATTACTTTTTATTTTGCTTAGGTATAATAATATTTCTAGGAAAATAATACTAATAAAAATCTGACTTGTATATGAATAGGTTGTTAAGTGTAATTCGATTTTGCCTTTTATGGATATCGTCATAATAGGATTTTTCCTGTCTTCGTATGTATGATTATAATAAAATATCATTTAACGTCACATGCGCAGATAAAACACCTATCAATGAATTAATGAATAAACAATTTTTTTTACGGATATAATTAATGATAAATCTATGTAATAAAAAAGCTTACGAGCTTTCCTACAGGAATTGAATATTAATACAGATTCCATAATTTTCCTAACTCTATGTTCCCCAATGACCAAAAGAATTAAGTCCCCAAAAATACTTAGAACTTCTTTATCTTTTATGTCATTCAGGTTGTTATATACATGCCTATTATGTAATGTATTGTTTATATACAAAATGACGTGAGGATATAGAAATAGACGGGAAATGACCTCATGGTGTGGGGGTAATACTTGTGGGTGGGTAAGCAGTAAGCTGCCTTATAAGATAGAATAGGGTATTTTACTGTAAAAATCTGATTAGTCCGTCTGATAGATTTACAAAAAATATTGGACACGTATTTTTTCTTTTTTCACGTAAACAAAAAATGAAGACGATACAGTGCGTTGAAAACTCACGTGACGTCACTACGTTGCTACAAATTTTACCAGCGACGTGACGTCACGTGAGTTTTCAACGCACTGTATCGTCTTCATTTTTTGTTTACGTGAAAAAAGAAAAAATACGTGTCCAATATTTTTTGTAAATCTATCAGACGGACTAATTAGATTTTTACAGTAAAATACCCTATTGCATTGTTTTGGTTTGAGGTTTTGTTTTTGAAGCAAAATTGAAGTCACTGTCCAGTAGAGTCCGAGCGGTGAGTTTGGTCTTCATTCATTACACTACGTTAATTATTTGTAAAAAATAATAATTGGATGTCTGTAAAGTCGGTTTACGGACGATAATATAACTTGACATGTTATGTCAAAACATTGATGAAATTATCGTGCCTCTCGCTCGCTCGTGTAGCGATCTCTCTCCAATCGTAACGTTACAATGAGCGTAACGTTATAATGAGTCATACTTTTTTGTGCGTGCAGCCGACGATCATCAATTTATTAGACTAAGAGAAAGAATGATTTCAATAAGCTAACTTTGGTACCTAAGAATTACCACGGTTAGTTGAGGTTAACATCAACTGTGCTCCATCATCACTTTCCAACAGGTGGCTGTCATACGCAAGCGTACGAATAATTGAAAAAAGAAAAAAAATAGGGTGCCAATTAAAATCCACGATTGCCTGTAAAACAAGACCAGCCGATCTAAACAACTGATGTGTTATTAGCGACAGCGTAGTGATAGCGATAGAAGAAGCTAAAAACTTCAAAAATGTGTGGAATTGACTAAAACCTTGCGTAGGTAATATTACGTGAACCAATCATTACATTTTGGAACTTTCACAGTTGCTTATAAAATTATACTTTGCCTAGAGCCCCAGCACCCAACTGAGCGTGCTGCATAAATAGATCCCAGTCGAGGTACTAAGTCCACTAATAATCCTACTATCTACAATAAAAAAGTACGTATGGGAAATCATAAAATGACTTCTCCCGCTCTGGGCGGAGCGGAAGGGAGTGTCAGACTCTTACTGACTAAAACCCACCCGTGATCCTTCTAGTGCCCTTTGTGTTCTGTGGCCATGGTGACTCTTTTGAAGAAATTCCGCAACCGATCTCAGAGGCCCACTAAAACAAGTACTTATCTAAATGCCTTACAAAAAACTACGAACTGCCTCGTATAACTTTTATCTTCTCCAGTGAAAGTCAATACGACAGTGCGGTAGTCGGTAGTGATAGAACTGCCTTCTTAACTGCACAATAACAATTTTACGCTGTTTTAATGTCCGTACTTACGCGGTAGGGTGACCATGTGGTGTTAAAAAGTAGGACAGTTATTTTAAAGTCAAGACCATTTTAGTGTTTTCTTTAAAATTAGTGTATTTCATAAGTTACTGAGGCTCCACGTTAAGCCGGTAGTCTCGGCTCTACTTAGCAGATCTTTGACAATCGTTACGGGTAGACAGTAGCCAGAAAATCTGACACCACTCCTGCAAGAGGATATCTTGTTAACAAGTAAATGGGTTGCGGAGGACTGTTTTTTAATAGTTACAAGAGCTAAGTATTTCACTCTGCAATTCAACCCCTGATTCCGAAACTAGATAAACCTGTACTATCAGAATCAGTAATTCTTCCAATTAGAATAGCGCTCATCGATTTTATTGGCAGTCACTCTAAACACTAGTATATGTTTTGATTGAAAATCAACCTCAACAAAGTTTAGGAAAAGTGTAGGAAAATGGTTCTGATCCATGTATTTATAAAAGCATTACATCAAGCCTGGTAATATCCTTTAAAGAGTAAGACAGATATAACTTATGTCTCACATTTTACGATGCCCTATATGGTGTATAAGGAGCTCAGCCTAAGTATTGTATAAATAATCTAAAAATAAACGAAAAAGAGTCATACTTTATAAAATTATCAATCGACCTTATCAAACTGTTGAGATACAAAAATCATCATTATACACAAGTTGAAATCAAAATCAAAGCATATCTTAAAAGCTCAATTTGAATATACAAACATAATCAGCCTTTTAATGTCCTTACTGCTGAGACTTTAGGAGAGGGAATGGGCCGTAATCCACCACGCGGGCCCAGTGCGGTGAATGTCACATGTCTTCGAATTTTTGGTTCTAGGACCAGCCGGTTTCCTTACGATGTTTTCCTTC
Source organism: Hecatera dysodea (assembly GCA_905332915.2). Classification (NCBI taxonomy): domain Eukaryota; kingdom Metazoa; phylum Arthropoda; class Insecta; order Lepidoptera; family Noctuidae; genus Hecatera; species Hecatera dysodea. The sequence goes on along the minus strand of HG995309.1, from coordinate 13,538,065 downwards.
AGCGTTTTGAGAGCAGTGGTGATAAAATTAATTACAAAAAGTAATGCGCCTGGCTGGGTTTGAACTCGCGACCTACAATTAGTGAGTCGGAGCCGAATTTGAAAATACAGTTCAATGAAATGAAAGTGCAATAGTAGGGTGGCTGACTTTTGTCTAGTAGCATACATATAACTCTTACAAACATTTGTATATTTAATTATTGAGATATGATCATCATGAAACAGACTGACACATACTTTTTTTAATTTAGATGTGAGAAACTCTAAAAACACGAGGACAGGTATTGTCTTAAAAAATGCAAAAGAAAATATTAAAAAAAAGAAACACAGTATCTATTTTTTAATTTATTCGAGAAATTAAGCCACGTCGATTATGTATGTTATCAGAGCATAAACATAGCAGAACATAAGTCATAACATCGCTTGAAATAATCCAGTTTCCGATAGCGAATGCAGTAAAATTGATCGTTATCGGTTCCCAGTAACTCTGATTCATCAAACTCAGGTGTTTACTCACCGAATCTGCAGTTGGGGAAAATTTGACGCAGTCTTGAATCATGGAATCAAAGGGTTTAAAATGAATTTCTGAGAAATAATCTTCTAAGTTTCAAGACAAACCCTTTTAATTGCTGGATGGAGGATATTGTATGTGTTGAACATATTTATGGATGTTGTATGTGTTGCCTAGATTTACTTGATTGTAATTTTTTGTTTGCCCTAATACTACTCTTCTGCCCAATCAATATTGCAATAAATGAGTAGGGTTGTGTTATCTGAGATGTTTTATTCTTCTATTAAGTACCTTCTCCTAAAAAAAAATATAAAATTGTAAACAAAAAATCTGTTTTTGCCAAAATCATGCCATCAGTTGATTGAACGTAATTAAAACCGTAGAACCAAAAATCGAATCAGAGCAGTTTACATACGTGAATTCTTCACTCAAATAACCATACCACGAAGCATTCCAATTTCAACCACAAACTAGCATTAAAAAAAAAATCATAACAGTCCCAAAACTCGCCAAAAACAGGTCACTCTAGCCCATAAAGTCGTCCAATCCGGTCTCTGCAACATAAAGCCAAAAGCGAGATTCCCGAAACTGGAGTGTGGTCACCCGAGTAGGAACCAGATGTGCTTCCGATTCCGCGTATGTTGTGAATAGAACTGGGTTACTTGTGTATATTACCCCTATCACAAATTTACTAGTTTATTGCTAATATTTTGTGGACTTTTGAAATAGGAGATATTTTCAGAATAATGTATCACATATATGTCTTTAAATTTGCATGTTTTATTGCACCTTGGTTAGTTCCATTTTATGCAATGGAAAATCGTACAAGTGGCAGGAGACAATTTAGGTTTATTTTCATACTAGCTTCTGCCAGCGACTTCGCCCGCGTGTATGTTGGAAATTATCCCAAGGACACATAATCCCGGGATAAAAAGTAACCAATGTGTTATTCCAGACTATAATCTACATCTGTGCCAAATTTCATCAACATCCATTGAGTAGTTTTTGCGTAAAAGAGTAACAAACATCCATCCTTACAAACTTTCGCGTTTATATTAGTAAGATATCATTTAACACAATAGCAATTATTAAAATACACATCAATCATTTTATACATGTAGTTTTCTCTAGTTACAGATTTAAAATAGATTCGTATACACACATGTACGTACATACATACAAACAATTGAGTGAAAATCATGACGAAGGTCAACCAACCTTAACTGTCGTCTACTCATAGATATAAATTTCTATGCGTCTACCAGTGTAAAGTATATTTTAGCCACCCCGTCTCAACCACGGACAAAGACCTTGTTTTTCTGACAACCTTATTTTCTAAACCAGCTCCATTGTTAGCCATTTTCCTTGTTATGAAACCCGTCAAAAACAAATTATAAAAAGGGGGAATCTAACGAAACCGGCATAATGATTACATTTCATCACTTGATTTTGTTATCAACAAGAACAATAACAGACAAATTAGTTAGATAACAATATCTTAATGTTTGTATTGACTCTTTTTGGGTAGCTGTCTGTGACACAGAGTAAATATCTCACAGAGACCTTACTGCGCTATTGGCTAGAAAATCTCGAAGAGTGACTAGAGTGAGTGAGAGTTCGACTTGAGAAAGCCGAGGATATTTTGAAGGGAAACTCTTAGTAAAACTATGTACGTTTTACCTTTGTTATATTTGTAGGCATCGAAGATCTTATCAGGAGCGGACACCGGTACCCCAACTGTCGAATGAAAATAATCCTGAACATGCTCTGCATCTGTGTGTATGGGTGTACGCCGTTTCTCGTGAACACGGCTTAAAGAGGCGTCTCTTTAAGCCGCGTTCACGAGAAACGAAGAAGACTAATGTTTCAAGTCCGCGTGGACTTGAAACATTAGTATCTAAAACTGATGTTTCAAGTCCGTAGAGAGATCTTTCCTGTAAAGGTAGGTAGGTATAGGTATCCTTTACTGCTGAGCAAGATCTGTTCTCATGCGGTCCAGGTCCACGGCCTCAGAATCAAAATTTCAATAATAAATATATGACTATTTACTACCCGGTGTGTGTGTAATTTTATTATTGAAAAGCGTTCGAAGAGTCTCTGTGTCAATGATAAAATTAATGTTTAGTCTCTGTTACTTATCTATTCCATAACAATCCAAGATGGCGGCACAACATCATTATAACATTGCGAAACATTAATCATTCGCATCAGGTCAAGTGTCCTACTGAATATAAGCTAGACAGCAATTCACGATTATAAATTGGACATCTTTGTATGCCATTCATGCTTCGGGCAACCACAATATTGGTGGTTTCACTAGCGGAATATGGGGTTAAATAGATGGGTTTTAAGTTACCTATTGGTAGCTTCAGATGATAGATTCGGCTTATTCCTTGAAGGAATAAGGAAAACTGTATCGCAGGTACCTAACCTAGGTTGCGGAATTTGTTCGAAAGAGTCACCGCGGCCCTGGAACGCAAAGGGCACAAGAAGGATCACGGATGGGTTTTAGTCAGTAAGAGTCTGACACTCCCTTCCGCTCCGTCCAGAGCGGGAGAAGTCATTTGATGATTTCCCATCCAGAAAAAAAAGGTACCTAACCTATCGTTTCTCTGAGACTTTTTGAGCTCCATTGCCTCAGCACTTTTCTGGTGGTCCCTTCCTACTGTTGATTCCGGTTCTCGGGAGCTAAAGTGTTTTGAAATGGAGTGCGTTGAAGTAACAGATACCTTTCTTTACATTTCTATTATGTTAAAGAGACAAGTGTATAATTACCGCTTACTCACTAGGGAATGGCATAGTCGAATCTGTGACGGTTTGTCGTTGTTAAAAAATCAATAATGACTTATCCGATCCAAATAACAAATTCACACTCTGTAGTTTGATTACGAGTGAGCGCAATAACTTAAAGGCATACAGGTACTTCGTTTAGTCAAATTAAACAAGATAAAACTAACTGACCCAATCTGACCCAAAATGTCATTTAAACAAGCATTAAAGTTTTAAAACCCAAATCCGATTCCAATACAAAATGTCACGAAATGATTATCACATTACGTTGTTGTAGTAACAACCTGTTACCCGACTTACAGCCATCAGGGAGGTATTAAGTGTTTACGCGGTAATCCTCCATTTGAAAGCAAAACTGACGTAATCGGAGATCATAATCAAGGTTGTTCAAGGTATGAGCGACAGCGGTTTTAAAAATATGTTTTTAGGTCACTAGTGTAAAGGTCTTTTTTTCTGCATGGGAAGTCTTCAAATGACTTCTGCCGCTCTGGGCGGAGTGACTAAAACCCACACGTGATCCTACTAATGACTTTTGCATTCCAGAGCTGCAGTGACTGTTCCGAACAAATTCCTCAACTAGTATAAGGGCCTGCGTTTTTCTTTTTACGTATATGGCACATTTAAAAAAGCTCTAGCCTTTTTTTCAAGTAGGAAAAGCCATTGGGAAAAGGTTCTGTTTAGGGACTATTGAAACCATTGATCCAGCTAGTAGCTAAAATTAATAGTTTTCCCATTCCATTTTGGGATTATAAAGGCTTTATGTGCAGAAAAAACTACTGCTATATATCAATGACTGCCGTTTCTTTAGCTAACGTTAATACTAAACATTTCGTCAATATCTGTGCGTGTGTAAACCACACATTTTTCGAAATTAATTTAAGCGTTTAATAATTCCACCTAGCCAAGTGACATTATGTCATGTTGAATATGCTTGACAAAAAACATATTAAGAAATCGCTTGTGCTCTTAACTTGTATCAAACCCTAACTTAAAGTCGAGCACTTACTAGCTTCACATGAAACCGCTACCGGGTGGCCCGGAAGCCGCTCAAAAAGAGTTTACCGCGGTTTACCGGAGTTTATCGTATCTTACCGCAGCTGACCTCAAGTGTTGAGGAGCGGTGGTCAAATATGCATGACTGATGTAACTGAGTGGGTCATGGGGGAGCGTTTTTGGTAGGCATTTGTAAATTATGCATGGTAGCTTGTCGTCTCTTTGCAAACAACACCGCTCAAGTTGAAAAGTTGATAGAATTCTTACTAAATAAGAACAGCTACATGAGTCGTTCTTTGAGGTTGAGCGACGTCTATCGTAGTCATCTCTCACACACTGAGTCTCCTCAGGGCCTTGGAAACACGTTAAATCGGACATCAATATTGCCAACCAGTGGCGTGCAGTGGTTCGAGTTTGGCTAGGCCAGAAAATATTGTCAAAAAAAAAAACAACACATTATTCTGGGTTGAAAGGTGTTTTTTTTTTTTAAATAGGCTATTAAAACAAAACAAAAAGCTTATTTAATTAAAATTAACCCTGAATAATATGGTTATTTTTTAAAAATTATTTGGACATTTTCTCTGGCCTACCCTAACTCGAACCACTGCACGCGCCTTTTGCCAAGGAGTATCGTTAATCCAGTTACTGAGCTGTGGTCTGGTGAAGGTCATAGAGGCAAATACTGGCACTTAGCTGGTTTAAAAAAATAGGATCATAATGAATTCATCTAAAATATATCTTTGAAAAGTCTCGCGTTGAAGAGAAACCATTAAGTAAAAGGTTTATGGTTTTTTTTTACTCTGAACATAAGCTATGGCAATCAAATCAAAATATAAGTGGGGACACGCAGCTTATTACATCCATAAAGGCTTAAACACACCGTGGTGAAAGCTGAATAAATATGTAATAAAAATTCATTACTATGAATCAAATATACATCACGACTTCATATTAAACTATTCAGCATTTTTATGTAAAAATTTAAATATTTGACCTTGTCCACAGAAAAAACGTGCCGTTATAAGCTAATGTATTAAAAAATAATTTTAATAATCGCTTTTGCGATCGCGATGGTTCGTTCGTTTAGCACGAGTTACTGGGACCAATAGCGCCAAAAACTTAACTCACAGTTTGTTGGTGGTTAAAAACAATTATTTTATACATAATAGTCCTGGGTAAATCTGGTTTGTTCAATTTAAATGAGCTTTAATATATCTAGGTATCTACTTTTTATCGAATTTCAATAATAGCCTTTTGCGGTCGTAAGCCCCGTTCAGACGCGCTTAGTAACTCGAGCGAGTTACTAAGACTAAAAAGGGTATTGTTCAACCGAATTCATGACTCCCATAGGGTGCCCATGCCATAAACCATGGCACTTCGACGTTTTTACGACGTCATGTCTGGTTAAAAAGTGTTTAAACTACATTATTTTATGAACAGTTTAAAATTCTTTAGTTAGAGATGATAGGTTTAGTGTACTTTTTATTTTAAGTTTACATGTATGCATGTGGACTGGTTCTGAAATAAAATGAATTTATTTATTTATTAGTGTAGGGGAATGTGTCGATGATGTTTTGGAATTGTTGTCAACTTGAAAATTATATTAATTATATGTTGAGTTTGTTTTGTGTTTTCTTCAGAATTATAATTACAGTAGTATCTCGTTGGGAAAGATACTTGAGGAATTGGAAGTCTACAAAACAGTAATTATAATTTTAGCTTTTATAAAATAAATAATAACAAGAAGTGCTGTTAAGATAGGGCCCAGGAAAAGAATACTTAGAATAACTGAAAAAAAGCTCTATGAATACAAAATTTACATACAACTTTCTCCAAACAATACAATCTTTTACGAAGCGTATTTTTTCTTGTAGAACATATGTTGCAAATTCAAGTATTTTGCATGTGACTAACCGATAACATAACTAAATCAATGTTCTTAAAATCAAAAGTTTACAGTTTCTTCAGGACTTCATCTCACCGTAAGTATAATTTATTTCTATCACAAATGATTCACAGAAAGATTTACTGAGAATCGAATAATTTTTGACAACATTCGAAAATGCCACAGAAACTTCGAAGAAACATAGATTAAAGAATTCCCTTTTTATTTATAAACAAAATTTCGAAGTTAATGATTAAAATATAAAAAAAATATTTTCCGAGAAATGAAAGCGCGTTGACACATCACTGGCTTGTCAAGTTGGCCTACATTTGACCAATAGCCAAATATGGCCAACCCCAAATAGGGCCAACGTTTGTTTTCGACAATCGATGCAATTATATACAAGTTCGGCGTTAATTTGTATTAATTGTTATGTAAAAACATAATTATCCTTCTGTGTTTTATCGTTTAGCGGCTTGTGATAGCCGTAATTAACGTTTCAGATTTTGTTGATACTTTAAATTGCTTGTGTTTTTTAGCAAATTAAATACAAGAGAAATCGAGAGGTTGCACGGAAATTTTTAATTTGTCACACAGCAACTGAAAACACACATAGTTACTAAGGAGGGCATTGCGATATTTATCAAGTCATAACTATACGACAATAGATATTTTGTTAAAAAATCGAATGTACGTAATAAATGTCCAATTTTACGACACTAACTGATAGACAACACAAGCCATTAGAGTTCGTCCATACTCAAAAGTCAATAGACAAACATTAAAACCAACATCGTTCATTGGTCGATGTTTGGTGAAAACATTTGTTACATAAACGCCAACAGGCTGCGACCACAGCATGGTCAAGCGATCGTTAAAATTCACTATAAACAGATGACCATTGCAAGGCCTCAATTGGTCATAAATTCTCTGTGGCTCTGTAAAGTTCGTCGTGTATTGAAAGCTAAGCGAAGCATGAACTTGGCAAGTAACGAAGGATTGTAAAAAAATAATTCCACATCGAGTTTTAGAGCGAGTGGATGGATGTAATTGACATAAAAAAATGATTTACAAAGCCAAAACTTTTGTTAGTAAATATGCATATACTTATGTATTTATAAATAATATACCTATAGGTGAATTTTAATTTTTATATGGGATATTAATTATCAGCTACAACATTAAACTTTAGCACAGAGTTCAGAAACACCGTAAAATAATGTCTGAGGAGTTTCTTGCACGTTCTTCTTTATAGTGTTCTATGTGAACGTGCAAATAGCTTCAAAAGTGCCTGTAAATGGTTTATTTCAAATGAATGCTTTGAATCTCTAAGCAGTATCAGTACCTACAGAAAAAAATAAATGTCGCCTAGTGTTACTTAAAACGAGTATCTACACTAATATTATAAAGGTTTGTTTGCATTGAATAGGCTCCGAAACTTCTTGACCGATTTGAAAAATTATTTCACTGTTGGGAAGCTACACTATCTCTGGTGAACATAGGCTATATATATCCCCATATTCCTACGGGAACGGGAAACTACGTGGGTGAAACGGCGGGGCGATGCTAGTTACTGAATAGCAAACATGCACAAACTGCAGTTTCTTCAGAAAATTCCTTCCTACATTTTGTTTGTTTCCGCAGTAATGATACGAAGTAACATAATTTAATTTTTGCATTGCCATCCCTAGCTAATGCGGCCGTTCGTTGAGTTCTATCCGGATAATTAAACAATTGTTGGTTGGGTGAGTGATCATGCCTTCATTTCCTCTCGTCTATTTTTGTACCAATCAATGGCCTATTCTTAGCATAGAACGTTGTTCGAGCGCAAATATCTGAAAGTATCTGTCTTTCTAGATAAATAGAGTGTACTCAAAAATAGTTATACATCTCTTTTACATAAAATATATCCTATGGGTGGTTTTATCGCGACAACAATATCTACTAGACATCTTTTGGGTGGACTTAAATAAAATGCTCCAAATTATGAAGCATTAAAAAACATATAAAATGCTACGCCACTAGACTCTACTCGGCCATTGCCCAGCAGTGGGCCGTAGAAAATAAAGATGAGAAATCGTATTTGTGTCTCAACAAAAGGATCCCTTATATTTTATGCCTACCAAAAATAGTTTCATATCTGTGTTACAAGCTAAATATAGCTTATATTAGCATTTAATAGACTACCACCTTAATAATTGTCACTTTCTTTAGGAATTCGCTGTCCGATTTATGACGGTCATATTATTATTTGTTTTTACGCATTTCCAACATGGTGTCATGGAGATTTTCTGAATATTTCTTTTAGTACCTATTTTGAGCAGAATTTCTCGTGTGGTTATAAAATTTATTTATTCATAGAATACATAATGTTGTAGAAATTACATGGTTGCCAGAAATAGGGAAGGTGTATATATATTTTTTATTGCTTGTTTTTATAAAATTACGTAGATATTTTATGTTGATAGTTCTCAGCGCTTAGTTGACACAGTTGGTGTGATTGTTAACAGTTTAGTTTGACCTAAGCTGCAATAAAATTTCTATTTGGCTTCTGCTAGATACTTTTGTGTAGCTATTTATGGTTTTTTCGTTTACTAATGTTAAGATAGTAGTTTGATTGGGCCTTAAAATTCTGTAAGACTGATATCATTTTTTAAATCTATACTAATAATTTTATAAAGAGGTAACGTTTGTGAGTTTATGACGTTGTAATCTCTGGATCTGCTGAACCGATTTTCAAAATTATTTCACCAATAGAAAGCTACGTTATTGTGGAGTATCATAGGTTATATTTTATCCCCGTTTTGCCACGGGAACGGGAGAAATGCGGGTGAAACCGCGGGGCGCTGCTAGTCTATGATCCACGTTGGTTCCGTACAAATCTCTTGATTGATATAGAATCTTGAACGCAAACGAAAGGGGGTTTACAAACTTCCAAGTGCTCTATGTTGGAAAATAATAAACCGATTTAAATTATTGAATTTTGATACACATACGAAAAATACCTTGGTCTATAAAGTTATTTAAGAAAGACTGATAGAGCAATTTTAAGTTTTGCATAGAATGTGAAAAAATCGCAATCTTTTTCTAAAACACTATTTGAAAAAAAAAAACAACCTTAAATATGACCACGCATTTTTGACAAGAACACACAACCCAACCCACCGACACACTTATTCTAACAACTTAGGTACTTATTCCTGATCGCTCAACAAACAAAAAATCCCACCTACACCTCAAACTAACTTTCTTTGCAATCCATTCAATCAACTCCTAATTATTTCAACAACACAGTTAATGTATGTAACTAATACACAACATCCTCCCATTGATTATATTTCAATACACCATTGTCTATTATTTAGTACATAATTAAATAATACACACTCTTGCTAAATTATCGACAGTAGGTAAACCTGAGGTGTTGCAACTAAGGCTGGGAACAGAGTAGTAACAAAACGCGCGGCGCGATGCGGCTACGTAAAGTTTATATAGATGTGAATTACTGTCAAGTTAGTATTAAGATATTTATGTATATTTGGTTGTGTTTCTATCTACACTTACTGGCAGATAACATTATTCTAAACCTATTTCTGTTTTTTTAGAGCTTGGGAAAAGGCTAAGCAGATGAAGAAGTGTTGGTGATATAGACCTTTCTATAAATCTTTAATCTTTTGTTCATCAATATTTAGAAACTAGTTGTCCCGCGCAACTTCGTCTGCGTCACGACTTCTCCCGCTCTGGGCGGAGTGGAAGGGAGTGTCAGACTCTTTCTGACTAAGACCCACCCGTGATCCTTCTTGTGTCCTTTGCGTTCCAGGGCCGTGGTGACTATTTCGAACAAATTCCGCAACATATAGCCTGAGCCTTCCTCGATAAATGTGCTAGAATAATCAGCTGTCCCCTACATTTTGATAAGTATAAGGAACAGCTGATTTTTTTTCGCGATTTCAGGTTTTGTCCCATAGTAAAAGTTGTTCATAATGTTGAGTAAAGTGACCTCTTAAAACGTTGTTCGTGTTTTACATATACCCCTGTATAATTGATATGTGCACTGAGAATTAAACGTATTTCCATCATGCGCGGCTAAACTCGCGTGTGGTCGCGTCGACCGTTGCAAGTGTGTTCTTCGCTCATGTTAGAATTTGCATCTGCCCACACAGGTTTACGTATGACGGATCTATAATGTTATTAAGTTAGTAAAGTTATTAGTCTAAGTTTTGACTTAAACTTAGTTTATGGGATTTCTGTTTTGATTTTATGATTTCTGCATTGTTTTAGTAGTTGTGGGTTATTTTATGTTTGAAGTGTGGGCCAGTTTGTAGTGGGTGTAATGATTGGGTATTTGTGTCCTATGGTGTAATAATAACGCAAGAAAGTTGCCCTAAACACAATAATTATACATACTGTTCTAGCGAATGGGACACACAGAAGTCTTCTCCTTCTTTTTCAGTCATTGATGATTTAGAATCAATTCGAAACGACACAAATATGTTTTAGAGACTCCCAAAAATAAATCGTTAGTAAAAACATTAATGAATTCCATCAATTATTTATTTTCAATTTCATTCCGATCATCTTCATCAATCCCTTGTCCCATAAATTAATAATACAAATCGAATATACAAATTAGTTATCATGTCGTTCAATATACAAACCAATCAATAAAATCGACTTCCAAACACACAAAACCAATATAACCCGGACCTCTGCCTACCCCACAACAATCACAAACCCACACAGACCGATAATTCTCAACATTTCACACTGATGACTAACACAGAATATTGACTACAATAATTTACACGTCAAGGGGAACTTGCAAATTAGATTTTGTAACATTTAATAAGATTTAAAGAGGTGGCCAATATGCCTGTAAATACAGATTTATTGCCAAAAGGACTTATAAACGGAATAACCGTAATTGGAAATGTCATTATTGTTAGTTCTCGATTGTTGTGAGAAATCGATTACAAATGACAATGGGTCCAAGTTTGTGAAATCGATTAGTTCTAAAGTAGTTATCGCCTCGATTTAATACTTGTACAATAAAACCAATAACAGAGGCAATATATTTACGTTGAGATTGAATGTAAGAGAAATTTGTTTGAATCGTGTTTGTTAAGTTATTTTTTAATAGGCAACTTTAGGCTTAGGGCAATTGACATGGTTGCGGGATGTGTTCGAAAGAGTCACCGCGGCCCTGGAACACAAAGGGCACAAGAAGGATCACGGGTGGGTTTTAGTCAGTAAGAGTCTGATACTCCCTCCCGCTCCGCCCAGAGCGGGAGAAGTCATTTGATGATTACCCAACTAAAAAAAAGGACAAGTGATATTTGACAGCGATTCCCAGAAATCTTTTTGTAAACGTGATGAATAATTTACATTTTAATATTTCGATACTCCATTTCCCAACGCTTCAGTTTTTAGAATGCCAGTTTCGCCCGACCTAACAATGACATAACCCCGGTTGAATACCACAAACTTACGCAGCTACTAGAATAAGCTTTATTTCAACATCATCATCATATCAGCCGAAAGATGTCCACTGCTGGACATAGGCCTTCCCTAAGTATCACCACAACAACCGGTCCTGTGCGTCTCGCATCCATCAGCTACCCGCGACCCTCACTAGGTCATCGGTCCACCTAGTCATAATCATCCTTTTAATGTTCCCACTGCTGGGACACAGACCTCCTCTCTAAGAGAGGGATTGGGCCGTAATCCACCACGCGGGCCCAGTACGGGTTGGTGAATGTCACATGTCTTCGAATTATTGGTTCTAGGACATGCCAGTTTCCTCACGATGCTTTCCTTCACCGTTTGTAGAGCAGTGGTGATGAAATTCATTACACAAAGTAATTGCGCCTGGCTGGGTTTGAACCCGCGACCTACAATTCGTAAGTCGGGGCCGTTACCACTCGGCCACCACTGCTTTTCACCTAGTGGGAGACCAAAATCTTGAAATTTATTGTTATTTGAATTTCGAATTCTCAAAATATTTTTTATATTTCCGATAAACGGTTACTTAAACGGCCTAAGGATCTGGGAGCCCGTTCGGTAAATATTGTATAATATATATATATACGCACTTAATATAAAAACAAGACTGCCAATGAAAAGGCTGATTAAGTCAGTTGGCTTATATTCATGGTGCCAGACGATTGCGGTCACTCGAGTAAGCGATTCAGTGCTGAAAAGTTAAATTTAATCCAGCCAGTATTAAACATGGCATTTATCACATTTCGTAACAACCTCAGCTACGCATGTAATTCTTAATTCCCCTCAGCAAACGTTAAATCTTAAACAAACATTTTTACTGAGATGAGTGACATCATGTTGCGTACGCGCGGTTTTACGCGCAGTTTTGAAGAGGCGTAAGGAGTAAGAGATAAGCGATAAGCACAGAGTAGACAGTAATAAAATAAACGCAATAAGTACCTGAAAAAAGGGGGTTATTGTACTCATCATTATGAACAACGTTTATTATGGAACCAAGCCCGAACACGAGAAAAAAATCTGTCGTTCAGTACATTTTGTGGAGCTTTGCGCATTTAAATGTATGGTAACACTAGCAGCCGCCTTCGACTCTACCCGGGTAAATGTCCAAAATTATTCCAAGGGAATATACTCGCGGTATAAATAGTATCCTATGTGCTCTGCGTCAAATTTCATGAAGATCCATGTAAAATACTGGTAGTCAGTTACATTCAGTTATGATGGAAGCCGATCCTACTATTTTTAGTAAGAGGCAGGAAGATAGTGGTTGTTCTCAAACATCAGTCCGCTGTCTTCTCATGAATTGTACCAACAAATTCACGTTTCGTTTAGATCTGTTTAGGCAGCGCTCTTACGAAACGTTCGGCGAATCTGTGTTTGGACAGCACATACTTGTGTATTGTGTACTTGTGTTTTGTGTAATCACTGTGTACTTAATCGTTTGATGTCAAATTCTATTTATAGAAACTGTGTTTGTTTCTCTGTGACAAAGCTTTTGCAGAAGATGCATTTTTATAACACGGTATACAATGCATTTTTTTATTGAAATGGAATATACTTTAGTAGTAGGAAACATAAATTAAACTACCTTTTAACCGACTTCCAAAAAAGGAGGAGGTTCTCAATTCAACTGTATTTTTTTTGTCTGTATCAATCACCTCATAACTTTGTACTGAGTGTGTCGAATTTGATGATTCTTTTTATATTCGAAAGCTTGTCGTCATTTAAATTTGATTGAAATCTGACGACTAGTATTTGAGTTATCCCTAATAATTTCTGTGACTAAAACCGTGTGCCTCCTAATGCCATTTGCGTTCCAGGGACGCGATGACCCTTTCGAACAAATGCCACAACCATGGCAGGCTCTGACCCTATCGGGCTCCGTCTACTATGGTGACATCTCTTTCGTTACGTTCACCCGGGCCTGGTTGTTATCGTACGGCGAGCCACCTTATTTTTTTTTTTGGATGGGAAATCATCAAATGACTTCTCCCGCTCTGGGCGGAGCGGAAGAGAGTGTCAGACTCTTACTGACTAAAACCCACCCGTGTTCCTTCTTGTGCCCTTTGCGTTCCAGGGCCGCGGTGACTCTTTCGAACAAATTCCGCAACCCTAGCAGGCACTGACCCTATGGGGCCCCGTATTAATTGCTGACGGCTCTTTAAAGCGCGCGTGGAACACGACGCGCCGTCGACTTGGGCCTGGTTGCTATCGGACGGCGAGCCACCCATAGCTCGCCATCCGCAGGCCCGCGCCTACGGTGGCCGGGAATCGCCCTGCGTTTCCCGACGCCCGCCCGGGGCACGGCGAGCCACCTAACGCTCGCCATTCGCAAACCCGCGCTTACGGTGGCCGAGAATCGTCCCATGAAATGGCAAAACTACCCAGGTACTTTTGATCGTTTGATCCTCACGGTATTTGAAACAAACGCTGAAGTCATCTTTACAGAACCGTTTATTTATTATATACTTTATTGTTCACCAAAAGTAATACAAAAAGTAGACTTAAAACTAAAACACATACAATGGGCGGTCTTATCGCATTCCGCGATCTCTTCCAGACAACCTGGCATGTACAGTCGGTGATAGCAATTAACTGACCCCCTAAAAATTAAACGAATTTGAACCTTTTGCTTGTTAGCAGTAAGACAACTGGTTTAACGTCTACGATCAATAAAATAGTTATTCGAATTTGATCTTTAATACGCAGTGTTAAGGTAGGTATGATCTTGAATATTATTTTAACTTGTAATATAATACGTAATTTCGATTAAGTTGAATGTGTTTCGAGTGGTCAAGTGGTGACTGTAGTGAGCTGACAAATCGAGGTTGTGAGTTCGTAACCAGCGTGATTTGATGTTTGTATTTTTTTGATTGTTTCTGTTTTGTAAATTTATTTTAAGTTATAAATAATAAATTATAACTTTAGCAACAAAAAAAAAAAAAAAGACGAACAGAAATAAAAAACCAAAATGATGGTAAAAACGATTATATTTTATAAAAAAATATTATAACAATAACATAAATGATATTGATGACGACACGAAGATGATAATATTTACCTACTTACTATTTTACTAATAACGTTGTTAACTGCACTGAGTTTAATGTAGTGAATCAGCATGTTATAATATTTAGAAATATAGGTATGTATTTCTATTTCATAACAATAACATCACCACATTAAACATCATTTAACTAAATAAAACGGCATTATACGTTGAAATTCTACCTACTATATATCAATTTGTTTTGTGAGTAGTTATTTTAGTTATAAGGTTTTGACAAAAACTAGGTAAGTATTCGAAATACTTCGTTAGAAATTATAACAATAGTTAATTTAACACACACACTGACATACGTTAGTATTGTTTGTGACCAACACTGGTTACTCAAGTCATTTATAATATGCTTTTAATAGCGAAGTGGAGCACCATTTTATTCTATTACTTGTTGCAAGCGGTCCCGCATACGGCGCACCATATCCAACAACAATCACTTCCTCTCATGAATGGTTTTGGTCCAGGACGATCTTTTTGAATATTAAAACCACACGTCAAACGTCTTAGCCACAATCTGACTGTATTTCTCTGAAACAACACAATAAGCATAATTTTAGTAACGAATAGGTAAACATAATTTATCGATTAAGTTTGCAAAAATACGTTTATAAATTTAGATAATATAAATCAAATTAGACCTATAAATGATCTCAAATTAGACTCTTAACATAGTTAATTGTCTATTATTCTACATTCACCGGCTTTTAAGCCAACTAACGAAAGGAATAACTATAATTATAAATGAAGCATAAAAAAGAATACACTTACCGCTATATTAAGTTTCGTAGCAATCGCTTTAATACCAACATTCTCCTCATGCAAATAGATTATTTTGTATTTTAAGTAATCACTCAACTCAACTTGGACATGACGATTAAACTATCAAAACTGATAACAATTAATAATAAGGAAAAAAGCGTGGATTTTTACAATTTAGTAAGGCAAGGTAAAAATGTTCGCGCGTATTCACTGCTATTTGTGCATAGAATATCTTGTTCAATTTATTCTTCTACCCCATATTCCTAATGTCATATCTATAGCAGTTTTGGTTGAATACGCATATTGACGTCTAACTACCCACTTATTAAAATAGGTGAACAGTCTGATAAACTCAGACATATTGAATAACGTTTAATATTATGAGCATAGGGTGTAAAATCGAGTAATTTTTAGGGGGGTCAGCTAATTGCTATCACCGACTGTACAGTATATGTCTGGACATGAAATGGGTTTAAGATAAATACATAAGATTAAAAGTTTGTTATATACTTTTTCAGTAAACAGTTTAATGATATTGTGACTGATAATATAATTCAAAAAGTCACACCCGTATTCTGAGCGTAAAACATATTTAATTGGGATAAACAATAATACCTCTTTTTAAAGCAGCTAAGTTGATAGATTAGGTACGTTCCAAGGATATAATACAAAGATATTGTTGAGCTTACAAAATAAAGCTTCCGATATCCGGGAGCATTTCGTATCTATTTCCGGAAATTGTTTGACATGCGATTGAATAAAATATAGGAGCAATCGTAATGAAGAATTGATGTTCATTTTTAATGTCGTAGGAAAGAAACTCATTTTTAATAAGTTTTTAAGTTAGCGTAAATCATTGCTAACTAGTCTATAATGTTGAAAAGGAAAAATTGGCAATTGGTTCGAGGACGCTACGTTATCACAAATAAACGCCAAGTCGAGTAATTAATTACTTTTAATAGCGATTCCAAATAAATTAAAATTTCACTTAGATTTAATTATCGGTACCATAATATAAAGTATTGATCACATGGCATTTCGACAGCATTTGTTAATGTTTTTTGTATGGATGTGAAATCATCAAATGACTTTTTCCGCTCTGGACGGAGCGGAAGGGAGTGGTAGGCTCTTACTGACTAAAACAAACCCGTGTTCCTCCTAATGCCCTTTGCGTTCCAGGGCCGCGGTGACAAATTCCGTAATCCTAGCAAATTTGTCTATCCTAGTTATGTTTGATATTTTGACAATCACCTTCGCAATGCTACCGTTGACAGAACTAATAATGTGACGAGTATGACGTTAAAGTGTAATTTAAACCTGAAGGCTTAGTTCAAGTTTTGTTTTACTTACTCGATCGCGTTTACGTACGCGTTTGCTATATATAATGTCAAATTGTATTGTGAAAAAAAAAAGGTTCTCCGTTTTTGTCATCAGACGGCGCTTATTCCTATATAAAATATATATTTGTATATATATATTCAATATAAATTAAAGTTTACGCTTACGCGATCAAGTAGAGCATTAAAAAACTCGCAATAAATGATAAATGATTTTTATTTTGTAAGTAGGTTGTAAAAAACACTTTAACACGTCAATCTTTTTTTTTGGCCGTTATAAAACTAGATGAGGCCGGTGTTTCCTAGCTGACTACCCTGAGAAGAAACTACTGAAATGATAAATGAGAAACGTCAAATTTCTTGAACTGTATCTATGTATTTACCAAGATTTCCTTTTCTGTGTAGTGCTTGAAACAAATATGCTTGTTCATTATTTTAATCTACATAACCATAACGCTAATTGCGTTATTTGTTTTAACAACTCTCCGCAGTTAAATCAAAAATTTCAAACAAAGTTAGACCCTTTTCAAACAAAGGGTTGTGTATTTAGACTTGCGACATTTATAGACACAAATTAAGTCTAAATATAGAGCAGCACGTGCACGCAAATAATTTTATTTTTGGAACAGATTTCAAGGCTAAGTCTTGACGTGTGGTCTCCAAGAATAAAGTCTGCTCATTTGTAGGGATGTATAATGAGTCACAGGGATTGACAAAATGGCCTTAATTAGCTAATATCGTCTAACCATGAAGTCTTTAGCAGGACATGACACATAGATACCTATATATTAAAAATTTGTAGGGATAAAGATTCAATAGATATTGCGCTTTAATTTGAAATCACATTAACTTCCTTAAGTGATGCGCGGGTAAAATAATGTCCATGGAGTTTCTTGCACGTTCGTGTTCATAATTATCTATGTGATATGCTTATTTGCTGTTCTAGACTTTAATCTACATTTATGCAGTCGAGACCCACTAGAGTCAGTGCATGCTAGGGTTGCAGAATTTGTTCGAAAGAGTCACCGCGGTCCTGGAACGCTAAGGGTATTAGAAGGAACAAGGATAGGTTTTAGTTAGTAAGAGTCTGACACTCTCTTCCACTCCGCTCAAAGTGGAAGAAGTCAATAGATGATATACCATCCTTAAAAAAAAAACTCATATCTATGAGCAATCCACATCCGTTCAATCGTTTTGGCGTGTTTGAGTTACATAGGTACATCCGCAATGAATGGATGGGTTCCATGCATCATACATCGAAACATTTGCGTTTATAGTAGGTAGCTGGCTTATCCCAATCCTTTTAAGCTAATAGTCGACAAATGTTTAGCAAAAAAACTTTTTACAAAAAAATACAACCGACTTTTACACAAAAAATCAAAAAAGTGCAAAATAACTTTAATTTCGGAACTCGGTGTTTGTGGTTGCTTTTTCGTTTTTTGAACACCGACTTCCGAAATTAAAGTTATTTTGCACTTTTTTTATTTTTTGTGTAAAAGTCGGTTGTATTTTTTTGTAAAAAGTTTTTTACTTGTTAGTGGTACCTACATCCTCTCCCCTCACCCCACCTAAACGAACCAATCACATTGGTGTAAAAAAACGTACTGCTCCTTTGCAGAGTAAACTAAGAGGTCGTCAATGTAGATAATGTAGATATTTTTTTTAGATTTTTCGAAAACTGCTTGGTCGATTTCGATAAAATTTTCATGGAACCATTTGGGAAGTATACTCTTTCCAACAAAAAATAATTTTTCAAATCGGTTGACAAACGACGGAGTTATGCGTGAACAAACATAAAAAAAAAAATACAAACATCCGAATTGAGAACCTCCTCCTTTTTTAGAAGTCGGTTAAAAACCAGGTCTTGCACGTGCAAAATAAACGGTTGACTAGTTCCCAAAAATCTAGTTACATAGCGCTATCAGGTTTCAGTGTTCGTGAGGAAATCTAATATGGCTCTGTGACAGACAGATTGACACCTCGGTGATTTGATTAATCACCTGACTTCAAAATGGCGCCTAGTTGATATATCGGTTGAACTAATCGGCAGTGTCCATTTACTATTCTATTTTCAATTTAGTTCGAAGGTTCTACACGTTTATTTATTGATTGAGTCAGGTTTATTTATTTTTAGTTTATTTTAAATTAAAAAGGAGGAGTTCCTCAATAGAGGACTATTTTTTTGTTGTATATTCCATATCAGCGATATTTTCGCCAATAGTTAAACTATTCGGATGATTCTTTTTGTGAAATCTGGGCAAGAATCTCTGAAATATTTTGACATTGATAACGAAGACAAAAAAAGCTAAAAGATGGATTGCGTTTACGCAATCCATTTATCCATAAATATAATAAACAAGGAGATATGCCCTGTAGCCGAAAATGTATCGGAACCTGTGTCTCCTGTTTTGCCCTACCACCCGGCAACTACTACGAATGCAGTTCAGTAAAAGCAATAGATACGCAGTCGCGCACACACCCGCATTTTTGAAATCGGACTGTACTACACAATCAATTATAAACCTTATCCTAATAAACACAGCGTATATTTACAGTACACCGTGCAACTTACTCACACAAAAACAACGCTGGGTATCGTTGTGCTGTGCAAAAGCAATTTATTTTACATATACGCTAGTGATTGACTTATCGATTCTGGCATTTATTACACACGCCATGCTGCCCATGTATAACAAATAAATAGCATGAGTATGTTGACTATTTTAAGCAAAGGTCACTAATATATTATCTTAAACATGCCGATTACTATAATGCATTCGAAACTTTATCGAAAGTAAAATACAATTACCATAAAAAGTAAGAAAGTAGCACGAGGATAAGGCATACATACGATAATTCAAAGCCAAAAACACTTGAACGATTATTTACCAAAAATTTATTGCAATCTAAGAAAGTTTGGTAAACTTTTGTAATATTTCATTCAACAATCGACATTGTTGTCGACAGTGTATCTGCACAATTACATCACTAACTCGCGGCAAGAAGCAGCGGCCGTACTATGCGATACATCGGCTTGCTAAAGTATCGTTTTGTGATTTTTACATTGCTCATCCAGTCACTTAGCGACAAACTTAGGTAGTGGTTAAGGAGCAGTGTATTCATTGTAATATGTTATTGTCGCTGTGACATTTGAAAACAAAAATATCATAGTATAAGCAAGAAATATTTTACGATTTGTTGTTTTTCATGATTTTAAAGACAAATATAGTAAAATACTTGTATTTTGATATGGTAAGTGATTCCATAATTAACAAAGTTTTGGTTTATGCTTCGGTTTTTACAAGAAAACACTGAACAACACGGCATTCTTATATCTTATCACGCTCACGGTCGTAAGCGCACTAGTTCGCGGATTCGACCATTGCGTAAGACATGCTCGCCCAGAGCATGTCGCGAGGACACCGACACGCCCCCTTGCCACTTCTCCTGTATTTTATATTTCTATGCATTTATCTTTTAGATTTTTTTTTTTTGCTTTTTTAGCTTCTTTTTTAGCTTTACATTTATCAGTAAATTATATTACACTTATCAGAAAGGCATATAAAACATGACGAGAATGATGACTTAATAATATTTAAATTACATTTTGATGATTTTATCGCCACCATATTTACTTATTTTTCTGATCACGATTACAACGTGGCATTAATTTTATATTCTCAAATTAGAACCTCGTCGCTTTCAAATTCAAATTAAAAAAATAAATAAGTAAACGTTGATTACATGAATAATTTGACGCAGATTTTTCAAAGATTTGCATATTACCTACTCCTAAATTGTGAAGTCCTCGTCTTTAAGTTTTGACTTCTTTATTTATTTTTCCAACCGTCCCGTAATGGTATGCAAATTACAGATAAATAAAACCTACATATTTAAGAAACTTCAGTCAATTTAATCTTTAATTCTGTAACAATAAGGTTAATTTTTAAACAGCTGCAAAAACAAAAACATTTCAAAAATAAGGATGTGGCTCACATGTGGCTACACATTATCGATAGCATTATTCTTGCTATCGAATTGATTGTGATGAACCAGTTTTTTTTTACAATACCCGATTAAATGATCGAAAGTAGATATCGTTTCAAATGAACGATCCATCGATCAATCGAAAGTATTGATCGGTATCTCTAGTCAAATAAATTTGAAACTAAATTATAACAAAGAGATATCGTAATAAATTATGTCGTTACATTGAAGAATATATACTATCACTTTGATATAACTGTTCATGGCAATTGTTCGATAAATTAAAATTGTCGGCTTTTTTATTAGTTAGTTTGTGTGATGTTAACAACCTCAATGATCGATCTTCTATGTTGAGCAACGCTTAACCTTGAAGGTCTTGAGGTGGGTCTGTGGATGGGTCATCTTCCTCCGGGTCTCGGTAAAAACATTAAGCTGTTGGTCCCGGCTGTCATTCAGAAAGTCGGAACTTATCGAAACGGAAAATCTTTAACGAAAATTCTTTAAATAACTCTTAGTCTCACCAATGGCTAGTTTCATAATCTGCCTAACCTTTTCCCAACTACATTGGGGTCGGCTCCCAGACAAGCCGGATTCAGATGAATACTAGTATTTTACGTAAAGCGGCTGCCAGACCTCCGTCAGATTTTCTGGCTTCTGACAATCCGTAACGACTGCAAAAGATCTCCAAATGACAGCTGGTACCAACTGCTTAACGTGCTTTCCAAGGCACGGAAAAGTCTTTTTATGTTAAGATCCATCCACATACCAACCTCGGCAAGCATTGCTTAACCTCGAAGATCGACGCAAGCGGCTGTTATAATTTAGCCACGAGCTAGCTAATAACGGCTAGTTTACAGAACATAATTTATTGACAGCATTTACGGGAGTACTCTGGGTAAAAAAATACTTAAAAACATCATTCTCAAAGTAGGTCTAAGGAATTGAAAATTGAATTAGTAAAAAAAACATTATAAAAAATTGTCAGAATTAAAATTCAAATTATTGAATGTCCTAACATAAATTAGATTAAGATTTCATTAATTTTAGATAATTTATGAGAATAAATAATTAGATTAATTGAATGACATTGCTAACATTATCATTTAATTGCATTTTGAAAAGATTCGACTATCTTAAATTTACAGAATAATATTTTATCGATAGTAATAAAAAACATGATTAAAAAACATGGCAGTAAAAGTAGTAAGATGTACTCCCCGGCTAAAAAGACTATAATCTATCTCTGTGCCAAACTTCATCCAGATTCGTACAGCAGTTTCGCCATGATAGAGTAACAAACATTCATCCAAACTTTCCCGCTTTGCCATTCGTCTTTCAGTTTTCTTATAAGTACGTAATATAACTTCATTAATATTCTAGCCCACCCATGTGTTCTTAAAAGCCATTCTTTGAGCACTAAAGTTCTCAACAATGGAGTGAAAATTTTATGAGTAGTAAAATTTTCATTGAACTCTATGGTTTCTTCGAAGCATTTGAAAACTGAATACTATTAGTAACGGAATTTCTGAGATAGCGTCTGGAACTGTACTTTAACCATCATGGTGCAAACAAGGCATTTGGGACCTCCTAATGAATTAAACTGAGTTTTCGTATAAATTGTGAAGTGACAGATACCTATTAAACAGTTTGCAGATTTATCAGTAATTCAGTCGTTACAAGTTTTATGGAGGTCCGTTAAAAGCAACAATTAAAGATAATTATGTTATTTATTTTCATTTAAATAAGTTGAATTATTTAATAAGTCCATAATGTACCCACTGTTGGGGACATATGCCCTATCTCTATAAAAGAAATTGAGCCGTAGCACGTGGGCTCAATCTTTGTTGATAGGTATATAGATAGGATGTATTATATGTTTTAATTAATTTTTTCCTAGGATATGTTTTGAGTGCAGTGGTTCGATCTACAATTCGAAAGTCATGGCTGTTTCTATTGGGCCCACACTGGTCTATAAGTTGCCTGAATCACAATAAATATAATTTTAACATCGCTATGAAACATAGGTACCCCATACAGCAACAAATCGTGAGAGTATTTACATTACCACAGTCCTAATTCAGCGAATAGTGTGGCGACTCTAGTCTAGAGATTATACCAACATGCTCAAGCCTGAACAAGATCGAACTGCCCTCTTTACCACGGTAGGTAATGAATGGACACAGTCCTATTTTCCCACAATTGTGTCCATGATTTCTCACGGAAGTGCATTAAGTGGTGACGCGGTATCGATATGTTGATGACATACGAGTGGTGGCGCAGCCCTACTATCGATACAGGACAGAAACGTGAGTGCATTACGAAATATGGGTTTACGAAAATTAATTTTGTTTTTGGGAATGTTTTTCAGTAAGGGCTTCTTTTTTTTAATAGTCTAATAGGAAGAATATACAACAGATTATAATAGACATATTTTCCGTAAAAAAGCTGCCAAATATTTTTCCCGATACATTTTGCCTTATGGCAAAATTATTTAAAACTAGCAGCAACCCGCGGTTTCACCCGCGTAGTTACCGTTTCCGTAGGAACAAAAACATATCCTATGTCACCCGGGGATAGTGTAACTTCCCATTTTGCCTTATGGCAAAATTATTTAAAACTAGCAGCAACCCGCGGTTTCACCCGCGTAGTTACCGTTTCCGTAGGAACAAAAACATATCCTATGTCACCCGGGGATAGTGTAACTTCGGGGATAGTGTAAGTGAAAGAATTTTTCAAATCGGTTCAGCAGTTTCAGAGCCAATTCAATGCAAACAAAATCATTCCTCTTTATAATATTAAGTACATATAATATTAGTATAGATATATATACATACATAGAGAAGTCGTAGAAGAATTAGTCTACATATATATCTCTATATGAACTCTGTATATCTAATTTTCACCTTCGTACCTACCTTTATCTCTTTCAAATTGATTAAACATACGCCATTAATTATAATAGATACCATTAATCAATCAATGTTGTAATTTGCATTTGCATAGGTAATGGAACGTATATGGAACTCGATATGTCTGAAATATGATACGTATTAAAATTATAACCATTTATTTTAAGACACCTAGAATTTTTTACTGTCCAGACCGGATAAGGCGCACAATGTCACATTCGCAAAAGGACATATTGACGCAAAATGCCACATTCGCAAAATGTCATTTCTCAATATGCCACATTAGCAAAATGCCACATTAGCACTATGACACATTCGCAAATCGTCTTTTCTCAAAATGACACATTCTCAAAATGACACATTCTCACAATGACACATTCTTAAAAATTAAATCCACTTAGTGACTTCTGAGCCGATGATTTATGAATAAAAAATAAAAATAATTTAATTACGTATTTAATCACATTATTTATTAATTTTAATTTATTTTAACATAAAATAAATTAAAAATATAAACTGAAATAACATAATATGTCGTTGAGAATCTTAAACTTAACAAAAAAAAAAACTTTTTTCAAAAAAGCTTAATTTTTTGTACTTAACTATTTAGTTGTCAGTTGTTACCCACGACGGAACGGATACAGTGTATGCGTTTCGGGTGAGAGGATGTTTGTTTGTGCAAACCAATGTTCCCATTTATCTCCAGTACTATTAGTCCGATTTTCATGCAGTTTTCAGTGATGTGTTCGGGTTTGATTGGTGCATGCTCTTAAATAGGTGTTATGGTGACAAATCACGAGGGGGCGCTTGCGACCCGCGTCGAGCGCGGCAACCGTTACACAAAAATAATCCTTACAGCATGATTCAGTATTAAAGCGGGACGGTGCGATGGCTTATTATTGTATTCATGTATAAGTTTGGTTTCTATGATTCTTTTTTTATTGAATAGGTAATAATGTTAACTTTTTTTAATAAGGGATGAGTGAGAGTATTATAAACGTAAGAGTAAACAAATATAATCAGAAAGCTCCGAACTGCTAAGCTATCGGGAGTTACACGTGTTACTGTGAGTCAACCATAAAAGATAGACACATGCTGTTGTGCGATATTTTTTTGATAATTTTATATAAAACATTTCCGTCATACATGATTTCTATGTAACTATAACCTTAAAAAATGGAGTAACTTCTCCCGTTTTCCCAACATTTCCCTTCACTGCTCTGCTCCTATTGATTGTAGCGAGATGAAAAGTATACGATAACCTGCCCAGAAGTATGAGGAATAATTGCGCCAAGTTTCGTTAAAATCCGTCGAGTAGTTTTTGTTTTTATAAAGAACATACAGACAGACAGACAGACGGACAAAAATTTTACTGATTGTATTTTTGGCACCCGTATCGATCACTTATCACCCCCTGATAGTTATTTTGAAAATATATTCCCTGTACGGAATTGACCTCTCTACAGTCTCTACAGATTTATTATAAGTATAGATAGATAGTGCGTAAATCACAGGGATCATATTTGTGCAATTTTTATTAGAATTTACGTCCATGTGTAGCACATAGAATTGATAGAACGGGTCGGGACATGACTTGAAGGTTCCGTCTGCATAGTAGTCACCTGGTTTGTTCTGGATCACTCTTCTAGCTAATTTTGTAGCAAATATTATAATTTTATCTACAGCATCGTCTTCACATACAATTTTTTTTTCCAAATCTTTCTGGTATTTTAACAGTTGCTGTATTCGTGTGCTTTAACCTGTCTATGGACTGTTCGTCTGATTTTCCACTTTTTTGATTTTGCGGCAGCTGCTGGATGGCTTGTATACAGGAATGAAGCTAAATAGTTAGAATGCCCTAAACAAAAAAAAAACATTTTCGACTTTATTTTAAACCAGCAAGGGAACAGATACACATAATTCATGAAGTAGATTCAGATGACTCGACAAATAAGCACAACCTTGCAACCGTAAAAGAAAATATAATATATACCTCAACCTCCAGTTCAACTGAGGACAGCTTTAGGGTTAATTGATTTGCAGCATTGATTATACGATTTGCTTATACAAGTACTTAAAGTTAAGCTAGGTGGCGTTATTCATAAAAACATTTAACGTCTAAATATGAAAAAAAAAAAATATGTCCCAAATGACATTTCGATATTTTAATTATTTGATATTGTGCGAAATTATTATATATAATATATTTTGCGATAAGGCATTTTGCGAAAATGACATTTTGCGAAAATGGCATTTTGCTAATGTGACATTTTGCAATGTGGCGTTTTCCGAATATGACAATTTGAGAATGTGACATTTTGCGAAATTTCAACATGTCATTTTGAGAATGTGGCATTGTGCGCCTAATCCTCCAGACCACAGAAGTAACGTTTAAAATAATTCAGATAGAACGTGATGTGAATATTTTTATTTGCCTTAATAAACTCGTTGTCTGTTTTCAATGAAAAATGGACCAAACCATGTTTTTTTTTCATTTTGTGGTAGAAAGGCTAAAATATATCTTACTAGCTGCTGCCCGCGACTTCGCCCGCGTGAAAGTCGGAAATTATCCCAAGGGAACATAATCCCGGGATAAAAAGTGTATCCTATGTGTTATTTCAGACTATGATCTATATCTGTGCCAAATTTCATCAAGATCCATTCAGTAGTTTTTGCGTGAAAGAGTAACAAACATCCATACTTACAAACTTTCGGGTTTATAATATTAATAAGATAGGAAATCATCAAATGACTTCTCCCGCTCTAGGGTGGAGCGGAAGAGAGTGTCAGACTCTTTTGATTACAACCCATTCGCGTTCTTCCTAGTGCCCTTTGCGTTCCAGGGCCACGGTGACTCTTTCGAATAACCGCGACCCTAGCAGATAAAAGATATCATGATAACAACTTTAAGCAAGCTGCATTCCAGATTTGAAAATGAAAACGAGATATATCCCAAAGTGCTAGTAAAAAAAATTGATGTGATAGCAGTGAGCTATCATAATTATAGAATAACAGGGATTTAGTGCGAGAGCAGGAATGAGTTAGTTCATAAGTATTCTTTCTTCTTATGTATGTCACGAAGTCAGGCGCGTGCAGTGGTTCGAGTTAGGGTAGGCCAGAGAAAATGTCCAAATAAATTTTAAAAAATAACCACATTATTCAGGGTTGATTTTTAATGAAATGAGTTTTTTTAATTTTTTTTTAATTGCCTATTAAAAAAAAAAAAAACAAAAAAAAAAGACACCAAATTTCAACCCTGAATAACGTGGTGTGTTTTTTTTTGGACATTACTTTCTGGCCTACCCTAACTCGAACCACTGCACGCCACTGCACGAAGTGAGATTGGACGGATCACATACCTATCGACCCTTAGCAAACAACACTGCTCATGTCGTTTTAGCCAGTTATTTCACAAAATTAGACGTTGTGGAAATATAAATCTTTGTCACCGATCGAACTGATATAAACTATACTTGGCGATCAACCAAACCTAGACAAAACTTAAATGGTTGTCACAGCAGCGTTCCAGTACATTGGTTACACTAAATAAATCGAGTTTTTCGTTCAAATGTAAAGTTATTCAAAATTACTTGTTGTTGCGATGTTGTTTGCTAAGGAACGATACCTATGTAGGATGCATCAGGACTAATGGGCCATAATCGTCACGCAGTGGGAGACAGAGGACTGGCGTCGTCGCCGAGGAAGACCTAAGAAATGCTAACGCCTCCAAGTAGACATGGAGGCGTTCATGACGGGTTGATCGGAGACCCTAGCAGTGGGACAATACAAGGTTATTTGTAAAACACCAACAACTTCTTAAGAGGTCATTGTACTCATCATTATGAATAAATTTTATTATGATTTTTTTTTCGCGATTTTATGTTTGGTCCCATAATAACATTTGTTCATAATGAAGAGTACAATGACCTCTTAAGAGGTTGCTGGTGTTTTACAAATAACCCTGTATAGTATAAAAAAATGCCGCGAAATGTGATTAAACGTGACGCGTCTTCGTACACTCTCAATAAAATTGTCATCCCTAATTAATTTCATTTGTAAAAAAGGCCAAGACACCTTTTTTTTAAAAATCGGTTAAAAACATGAGAATATCTAGTAGCCACAAGCACATCAAACAATAGGCCTTTATACGGCGGTGGCCTGCAGTTTGTCAGCTGGGCCTGTAATTTGTCAAACGCGGCCGTCATTTGTCAGCGGTGGCTGTGATTTGTCAAATTTGTCAGATAACACTTCCACTGTTGGTGGTCTTCCATTGATATTCAATAACAATGCCAAAACGTGATCGGTTTTAGATAGTGTTGTTTTTAAGCGTAAAATCAATCGTGATTTTGGTATTTGGGGCAATTAGAAATTGATGTCGAATTGAATTGATGTTTTAATTGGGAGACATGTGATAAGTATTTTAGAGAGCGAAATTGAATGAACCAAATAAGTGATTGATAACATTACTTTAAGGGTAAAAACGTTACTTAAGTCAAAAACTTGGAACAATTAACCGTACGTCAGAAAATCGTTTAACTTTGCTTCTTTAACAGTATTCTTATCTCAACTGAAGTAAAATGATTCGATGTCTGCTTTTTTGGCATTTCATATACCTATTAGGGTAGTTGACTAAATCAAATCTAATTAGTCCGTCAGATAGATTTCCAAAAAATATTGGACACGTATTTTTTTTTACGTAAACAAAAAACGAAGACGATACAGTGCGTTACAATCTCGCGTGACGTCACGGCGTGCACGATTTTTACCACGACATGACGTCACGAGCCCCCACTCCTGATCTTTAATGATTTTTATCTTCGTCAATTCTTATAGATTTAATAAAGCATAAAATACGTGTCCAATATTTTTCGATAATCTAACTGAAGGACTAAACAGAATTATAGTTTTATTACTCAGGAAAAATCCCTATTATTAGAAGCGATAGAGTTTTCTTTATATTTAATGGTAACTTCGGTTCCGATTTTAACTAAATATCTTTACCAAAATTGTAAGTCAATTATTAATTCAGTAAAACAAGGTCTTCATCAATTTCTCTAGGTCACTGACACATAAACAGTTTTAAAATAAGTAGGTATATATTTTGTGATCTATGGGTGGGAAATCATCAAATGACTTCTCCCGCTCTGGGTGGAGCGGACGGGAGTGTCATGACAGACTCTTACTGACTAAAATCCATCCGAGTTCTACGCACGCCCTTGCCTTCCAGGGCTGCGTTGTCTCTTAAAAACTAATTCCATCATGCGGCTTAGTCTAGCCTCTTAGGAAATGCTCGTTTGGTGGATGGACGAGAACTTAAACAGAAAACCACAAGCATTGATTCTATTGGGTAAATCCCTTCCGCAATCCAGTGACTTAATTAGAGAACGTATGAGTCATTTTCACTTTTATATAACAAAAAACTATAAGACAATATTCTTAGAACAACAATGAAACACGATACACCCACTCAAAGCGGACCGTATCATTACAACTTACAAGACATTGCATAAAAACGCATTGAAACCAAGCGTCCATGTTTTATTCATGGCAAGCACTGTATTGTATTCAAATATAGACTTTCGCCAATTATAATGACTAGTGCTTTCGCGGGCAGAGCCGGGGTGCCTCACTAGTGGGTGTGCTTTTGAAACTGATTTGCGAATGCTGGGAGTTCCGTGTTGAGTAAGCTTTGAGATTTTGATAGAAAAGAAGCATGACCACTTTCCATACATTTCAAAACCTGACAATAAAAGTTTATGTATAGTTATGAAGTATAGTACAAATACTAACTGTATGTTTAGAAAATAATGTCTCATAGTCACTTTTACGATTTAAACGCTGCGAAATCTAAAAATATTAATTTTACTTTTTAGGTTAGGATTTGCCGTCATGGTTAATCTTTTTGTTCTAACACACTAAGTGTTGCAGATTAACTCTCGAATTCTAATCTAAAATAGGAATACTTACTTAGCTGTGGTCTAACAGTCTTTTTTATTTTGTGTATTCCATCAACTTACGTCGCTGCGTACGCAGTAGACTCGCTAAACTCTCGATGATTTGCTCTAATATAATAAACAGAGTGTCCAGCATAATGATAATTCTCCAACACAAATCACTTGTATTTACTAACTAGTAAATAGGTACATTTTGGTAAAGAAATAAACAAAAAAGGAAAAACAAATTATACGCTATATGTGAAATGGTTTATTAATTATCTCCATAATCATCTAAATCTCTTATAACTACCTCGTCCAGAAATTCTGCTGGAGCAGATATTTTCTTGATACCTAGCCCATCCGAGATACCACAGTAATGTCATAACGTGAGCGCAACATCCAATGGCTCGTCGACCGACCAAATAATTACAACAATATTCGACTTTACCAGCCAGACACATTATTTTCTACTAAAATGTAGACATAATATTGTTTCCTAGAAATATGCCTGGACTTAATTTTTCCTCTTATTAATGTCAAGTCACCAGTTCCTCTCAGGTTGTAGTGAGAAAAATATGTGTGTCCCTACATATTTTTATTCTATATGATCCATGAAACCGAATATGTTCACCATAATATGATCCTTGCCTTATCTATCTGGTAAGTACCTAGAACAAACAGCACTAGTAACCTAATCCTAGAACCATAAATAAATTATCTCTGTCAGCTGCTATACTCTGAAAAACAGTAGATTTTCTACTCATATTTAGTTTCTCAACCAATTGGGCTAAATTATTTATATAATATTGCCCGTCAGATGAGCAAGATATCGAGGTCCAGGGGGTAGCAAATAGGGTCGTAAAAAGAAGTCACACAAAATGTTATAGTACACAACGAGACGGAAACGCACCAACGAAGAACTGCGCTATTTTAAAAAGAAGAATTGTCAAATGCCAAAAAAGAATCCGTTTCTGCCATCCGAACTTAATTTCATACTGAATGATCAATTTATTAAATTAATATTTTATTTTCAATGAATCTGTATTGTACAAAAACTAATAAAGAAATACATATTGATTGAATAAAACCCAAAATAATGTATAAAACTCAGAAACAGACATGAATAAAGTCATGTAATAGTGCGTAAAATAGAACGTCGTAGAAAAAAGTGATTGAGATGCGTTCAAAACCTGGTATTCGGTATACCTAGTATTCGGTATACCTGGTATTAGGTAAAAAAACTAATCGAAAAATTGAAAAATATTTTTTTCCTGCGTTTCTTTTAAAATTTTGATGAGCGTAATTGGTACATAATACAATTAGCTAAATTTTAACATTTATTTCATTACTATACACAGTCAGGTGAAAAATGGTCATTGTTCTTTCTCAATGAAACTTCTCTTTTGCCATTCTAAAGCTGAAGACCTTTTTTGTGTAATCATAGGAACGACTTGTTCATAATCAGCCTTCCAGGGTCAGTGCTTGTAGTTTTCTGTTTGAATAACCGGTTTGTTTCTGAAATTGCTCGTATTTATAATCGACCTCATGAAATATGCATAACACAATGCTTCATTCAAATATGAAGTAAAGAATATTAAACTAACAAAAAAAAAAAATTGCTCTGCAGCTTTCTACATAAACACGAAGTTGAAGAGCTTATACATAAATCAATTAAAGAATAATTTAATATATTTCTACTCGCTCTCTGATTGCTTTTAATTGTGTTTAAAGAGCTTGTCAATATGTACTCTCAAATTAAACAAGACTCTTTGAAAGGAAATGAGAAAATCTTGCAGGTATTTAAAAGTGAAAACTTAAGAATACTTTTCTTGCTACTTACCCGTTAAAGATTTGAATCTATTAAAGGAAGTTCTTTCGTGGCATTGTTTCAGGTGGTAGGTATAATCAGCTTTTATGTAAAGTCAAAGCTTTTGTTTAAAAATGTACAGTTAATGTTAGGTAATTTTGAATCATAATCCTACTAATATTATAAATGCAAAAAGTTGTAAGTATGTATGTTTGTTACTCTTCCACGCAAAAGTTACTGAACGGATTTGGATGAAATTTGGCACACAAATGGTTTCTAACCTGGATTAACATATAGGATTTTTACCCCGATATTCCCACGGGATCGAAACTTATGCGGGTGTAACCGCGGGGCGTTGCCAGTTTGCCAATATTTTGTTACCGATCAATTCCTCTTTTTTTCTGTGCGGTGACACTTTTGAACAAATTCCGAAACCCTAGCAGGCACTGCTCACATTTAAACCAATAAAATGAAACGCACGTAGCTTTCTATATTAAAAAAAAAAACAAAAGCATACGAGCCCAGTTGTTGATATCATATTACGTGGCGATGAATTTCGACATAATTGATTACCTACCATTAAAGATGGTATACCATTAACAATTTAAATTGCTTGAAAAAAATGTCACAGACTGATATCCTTTTAAATGAATAGAATATCGTTATGGACTTTTTTAGTGCAGCCGTCAGGCACTTACTAAGTTTTTTGCATTCCATTTTTGTAATAAATGTAAATGTACCAAATAATTTCATTCTTAAACTAAATAAGTTCCAAGATCTATCCATTAAAGCCAATAGTGTAAATATGTGAAAAGAATATCTAATGACGGAAGTCTTTAAACGATTTTAGTAAAAAAGAACAAAATAGGCAACTGATTTTCATAGAAATAACTTTGAAAAGTAGACTCAAACGAAAGATCCCTCAAGTCAAGTATCACCATTTTATCAAAGCCTTTCAATGTAACAATATTTCATAAAAAAACAAAGTGATTATTAGTATCAATTACAGTCACTTACAATAATATCATCAGTTTCAGCATTAAAATATGTGAAAATTAATATTTAACAGTTCAAAACTAATAAGTAAGTGAATTCAATAAATTGAAATTGTTTGAACATTGTTTTCGTCCAAATATTTTAGAGGGAACCCTAACCTTTGGCCAAATTGTTGGGCCAACAATATTTACTTTCAACAAACATGTTATACACAATGTTCCCATATTAGCTACACTAGTTGTCGGTAAGGGTAGCATTGTCTACCTTACATCTTTTGTGGACCCCTTTAAGTGATTTCTCTTGTAAGGTCACTTTTGATAACGTGAAAATAAAGTGTGAAGAAGCATTATAATAACCCAGAAGTGTTGTACGTAGCATATTAAAGAGTTTTGATGGACAGAGGGCGTTAGTAGCATAAGAAGTCTGACAAAAGTCGAGTTTAACTTTGTAATACTATTTATTTTATTTAGCTTTTATGTACCTCCTAGTGCTCTTTGCTTTCCAGGGAACCAATTCCGCAACCCTAGCAGGCACTGACCTATCGGGCACGGCACGGGCTTATCGGAAGCCCGCACATACGGTGGCTGGGAATCGCCCTGCGTTTCCCGACGCGACGCCCGATGTATCTTCTTCTGTTAAGTGTCAGAACCTTACTGACTAAAACCCATCCATGTTCCTTCTAATGCCCCTTGCATTCTTCCAAGGCCGCAGTGATTCTTTTGAAAAGGCAACCCTCGCAGTTTGTAGCTAACTAAGTTTAACTTTGCAATACTAGCTATTAAGGCTTTTGTATATATCGTACTAAAGCTAGTAGCTAAAAAAAGCTGCACAGGTTGATTTTCAAGTTTAGTAACGTTCGGCAAAGTCGGTCCGTAGATAGGTGACCATCTTAAAATACCTAGGAAAACACGTAAAGATGTTGATCTCAGCCATCATATGTAGATCTTTGACAGTTATTACTGGTAGTATGAAGCCATTAAATTTAACAGCAGTTCTACCAAAGGGGAGTAATCAGCGAATGGACTAGGCAGGTAAAACAGGCCCCTCTATGTAAAATATTGATAATCGGCTGTAAATAATCAGTTTCCTTCGTACTTACTGAATTTTGACCTTGCGATTAAGATTATTTAGAGAGCAGTGGCGGCCGAGTGGTAACGGCCCTGACTTACGAATGGTATGTCGAAGATTCAAACCCAGCCAGGTGCATTACTTTGTGTAATTAATTTATCACCACTGCTCTCAAAACGGTGAAGGAAAACATAGAGACGAAACCGGCATGTCCTTGAACCAAAAATTCGAAGACATGTGATATTCATCAACCTTCACTGGGCCCGCGTAGTGGATTACGGCACACCCCGTCTCCTAGAGAGGAGGCCTGAGTTTCAGCAGTGGGACCATTAAAGGGCTGTAAATGCTATTATTTTATGCTATGCTATGATTAATATTATTTGACAAAAGTCTCCTTTGATTCTTGGTTCAGAGACTACGTACATACATAAGTCCACTTACTCTATTGACCCCATAAAGGCCAACGACCGCACTTTCCCAAGCTTTACTTGCGGACTATACAAAAAGACTTCTTACCCAAAACGCATTGAATTGAATGCCGACATTGCGGACGTGGTGCCTTATAAGGTTTGCCATGAATTAAAAAAGGCTCAGCACAGTTTAAACTTTTAAATGTAGTTTTAGTTTTTTTGAAGGACGGGTTCTGTAAGTAACTGCACTTGAGAGTAGTATGTCAGTACTTTTGTACCGTCACCGAATATAAGCATTCCCTGGAAAGGCTATGCCAAAAGAAGAAGATATGACCATGTGCCCCAAATAGCGTTTAACCTCCCAGAACAAAAGCAAGTCAGAGGTTATCCGCAATGTAGATTGCCCGGAGGATACTCTGGAGCTCTGCCCTGCTGCTTAGGCGGAGCAACGCCGTGTCCTCGTCGAGGCGATCGGCGGCGGCGACCTCTCGCATCCGGTCCGGGTTCAATCCATGGGCCGGAGCGAGGAACATGGGAGGCAGTCACTTCCTTTGCCAAAACACACAAATTGGGAAACGCAGGCCGATTTCCGGCCACCGTAGGCGCGGGCCTGCGGATGGCGAGCTATGGGTGGCTCGCCGTCCGATAGCAACCAGGCCCGAGTCGACGGCGCGTCGTGTTCCACGCACGTCTCAAAGAGCTGTCAGCAAAGAAGACAGGGCGCCATAGGGTCAGTGCCTGCTAGGGTTGCGGGATATGTTCGAAAGAGTCACAGCGGTCCTGGAACGCAAAGGGCGCAGGGAGGATCACGGTTGGGTTTTAGTCAGTCTGTCAATGCCTTCCGCTCCGCTCTGAGCGGGAAAAGTCATCTGAAGATTTCCCATTCTTAATCTCCTGAGTCTCAGTGGAAGCAATTGGTTCCACCTGAACGCGCGAGATTCAAACGTTAATTTTATGCAGATGACGATTTAGTTTAGTATTTTAATGATTGAACTCTGTACAAACTCAGATAAGTAGTAGCTCTATGTAAAGTTTTAAGCCTAATCCGGTAAGATTCAACACCAGCCTAGTTGGGAAAAGGCCAGGCAGATGCTGAAAAATGAGCCTATATCGTCCGCAATAGTACGGCAAAATGAAAGTCCGGCCCTGGTTCAAGCCATGGTCCGGAGCGAGGAGGCATGGGAAGCTGTCGCCTCCTTCTGCGAAGCAGTAATGCTAGCGAAGGAGGAGGCGGAACGCGTGCGAGAGAGGGAAACCTCTCGCCCCAGCCGCCGCAACAGAAGGAGACGCCCCGGGCGTCGGGAAACGCAGGGCGATTCCCGGCCACCGTAGGCGCGGGCCTGCGGATGGCGAGCTATGGGTGGCTCGCCGTCCGATAACAACCAGGCCCGAGTCGACGGCGCGTCGTGTTCCACGCGCGCCTCAAAGAGCCGTCAGCAAAGAAGACGGCGCTCCATAGGGTCAGTGCCTGCTAGGGTTGCGGATTTGTTCGAAAGAGTCACCGCGGCCCTGGAACGCAAAGGGCACAAGCAGGAACACGGGTGGGTTTTAGTCAGTAAGAGTCTGACACTCCCTTCCGCTCCACCCAGAGCGGGAGAAGTCATTTGATGATTACCCATCCAAAAAAAAAAAAGGTATTCTCCAAAAATAGCTTTAAACCCGTCAGCTTGTGTTTTACTGTTCACAGTATTCGCAAATTCTTTGTTTCGCTACAAATTCTCTTTCAGCGCATTTTTCTAAAGAAATTGGGTTTGGTAAAAACTATTTTCCTACGCGCCATTCTAGTTTCCATTTCACAACCAATTTGAGGGGTGATTGTTTGGGTAGCCAGTCGGAACTAACCCCTTAACTGATGTGACGTTTTATATTACCCTCTGAAAGACGGAATTTCTTTGTATATGTCACCGGAATATGGACAAGATTATAAAATACCTTGAGAGATAGTGAACTTTCGATAAATTGTCAACTGAACATTTGGAATACCTTATTACGCATCATAATCATCATATAATTTTAAGCATTTAAAAATTATCCGGTGACATAATATGTAATTAGGAAATAACGTAACATTTTAGTGTGTTTTGCATTCTCCAGTTTTTTTCGATATGGTCTATTAAATAAGTAAAATCATCGAAAGGTCGATTTAATAGAAGGATAAAACGGTGCCTCTGACCCTAAGGTCAGTGGCTTTATAGACGTAGTAGTCTAGACACCGTTGGAAATAATGCCAGAAAACAGTTTTCGAAATAAGTTTCAAGGAACCCCAAACCCCAGCCCGACTGTTGAATGAGCGTCCAAGAAAGATGCTCATCCGTTTCCCATTTAGCTTGTTTAACTTAAAGACCTGAATGAAAAATACATTAAACATTTTTCCTTTTACCACTACGTCGTCGTCAGAAAAAGTAGCAAGTCTGGCTTTGCGAATTTTATTATATTTTTTGTGCATTTAATTGTACTGCTTCGTGATCGATCGTTTTGGCACTTCGGGTTTTTTCGGATCCTCCGATGTTGATGGTAATTTCGTGTTCGGTTTTGGTTTTTTTTTCAAGTACTGTTATAGTTTCATTCAATTGTAATGGTGGGGACAACTTTTTGCTGCATTTGTGTTCGTATAGCATGTTAGCATTATTATATTTGTGTTTAATTTCATGTTGTGTTGTATAATTCTACATAGTTATTAACATATATGTGGACGAACCCTTTTTTCTCTATTAGTGGATCTGTAAAGGTTATTTTTAGGCATGATGACGTAGTCTGTTTCATTTTGTGCAAATTTTGTCTATTGTAAGATTTTTGGTTGGCAGAAATGATCTTTTTTTAGCTGTTTCAAGTGACGTTAATCATCACTATACCAAGATAACTTGGACATGTACTTACTCACTGATTTTTTAATGGAGAAATTTAACGTAAATATTTTAAAATGTTTCTAGTCTTTGCATAAGCTAATATTTTCTGACCAGCCTGTAATAATAATCGACTACCGATAATGATCATAAAAAGAAAGAATATCCTTGATAAGTACAATTATTGTAATTATACTTCATTTATTTTATTAGGTAAGCAAGTTATTAAGAGTGGGTTAATAACAACGATTTTCTTATTAAAATATAATAATATTCATTTTCTCCTTAACAATAATGAATATACTCAATCCTTTAACTTTTTATCTTTAAAAAAAATCTACATTCATTCACCAAAATACAAAAACTAAATCGATTTTTAACAGCACCGATACCATTCAAGTAACACAAAAACCGATAAATAGGCAATAAAAATTTAACACGACCTGCAACTTTACCGATTAATTAATAAATTAACAAGGCGATGAATCGATTAAATAAAAATCAACGGTGTAACGAATCGATTTTTTTGTATCGATTATTATTTTAATCGATGAATGAAGCTTGTGTCGGCTGTCAATTGATGTGCTTGAGATGTGTGCGCTTGCGCAATATCAAATGGACGCAACTTTGTTTTAGGGTTCCCACAGACAGTCGTGATTGTAATGACTAGGATTAATTAGTAATTTAAATATTAATCAAATTAAGCAATCATTAACTTTCTCATTTAGCAGAATAAAATTGTGAGTAAAAAAAATTGCAACAATTTAAATTGTTTCTGTTAGCACCACATTTTTATGTCTTGACTCACTGTAAAGCCTTGAGTAATGGAAAAAAGCTAAAACAAAAATTGTCATTCCCACAAAATACGCCTTGCCACACAAAAAAAAAAAAACGGAAAACCAGTACCAACTGTACTGAATTTAACATTACATTTATACAATCATCGAGAAATGTTTCCTTTTAAAACGTTTTTTGCCGATCAAGAATTTCTGAACGCAACGCGCACTGAATTATGTATTGTGCGCAAGAGCTGATGAGCGCGTTCGATATTTGAAATGTGGGTTCCGTTCCTTTTTCAATTTATGCCCTTATCTTTGTTGATGATCGGTCATTTAAAAGTGTGATGTGGTTTCATAGCACTATTACCTTAAGAGTTGACAATTATTAAAATTCATGAGGTGTCAACTTTATGATGTCTTTCAAAGAGTTGGTTATTAATAGCGAAATAATATTTTGCTGCTGAGACTTACCTACTTTTAGCGCTGGCTTCAAGTTATTGTGGTTTGCGTGAAGTGTCTTTGGCCAAACTAAAAACTGTGGGCATATTTATGCACCATTACAACCAAGTAATTTGCAAGAAAAATAATACCTAATAACAAAGATGTTGTAACCGTCCTTCTAGTCCTTAATTGTCCTCAGTTGTTCAGAAGTAGACTAGTAGTTTCCAAAACCAATAATTTATTATTTTTTTGGTGATATATTTATATATATTATGTATTTTATGTATGTATTTACTTACGGTAGAGAATAATAATACCAATTAACTTAGTGAAATAATTTGCTTTTTTTTAATAGCTATATACATATATACAAGTATCATGAGTAGCCTTCCTAACATTGTTAGTAAACACAATTTGATTCACAGCGAAGGAATTTCAGTTCAATTCAATCGTAGTATTTGATCCCGACTAAAAATAGATCAACCGCTCTCCAATAAGATGCGACGCCGACGCTAGAATGTTATTTAGAGGATGAGCAGGAATGTTTATTAAATTTGTTGTAACATGACTGTTAAGAAATTAACAGTTTTCTGCATGGTTGCAAAGTAAAATCCAGCTTAAAATTCAACTTTGGCTAGAGGTTAAGCATTGCCATTCAACGTGGCAATGCCACCAGTCTCTTGTTTGTTTCTAGTTTAGTTTATTAAATGTATTGAATAAAATAATTCTGTCCTTTCTTTAATTTCAGAAATTATAATTATAAGGGACATGGAGGCGAACTATGGGTGGCTCGCCGTCAGATAGCAACCAGGCCCGGGTTGACGGTGCGGTCTCAAAGAGCTGTCAGCAAAGAAGACGGAGCCCTATAGCGTCAGTGCCTGCTAGGGTTGAGGAATTTGTTTGAAAGAGTCACCGCGGCCCTAGAACGCACTAGGAGAAACACGGGTGGGTTTAGCGGGAGAAGTCATTTGATGATCTCCCATGCAGAAAAATAGGATCATATAGTCATCGCTTAGTGTAGATTTAAGACTGGTAATATAATATGATAAAATACTGTATTTATTTCTTTTTTGGCCCTATAAAAATGAAATCGAAAAAACATATTCTTCTCAGGAAGTGCACTGTTATAAATAGGATACAGAATAGGTCACTATTGCCAAAACCAATGTAAATTTTCGATGTCTTTATCAGACAAAATTCCGTTAGGTTTTACGCTTACCCGTAAAGAACCCTAAAAAAGTTACAAAAGCATTGGCATTTTCGTTTATTTGCGATCATTAATTCGTTTTTACTGTCCAATGTGAATTAAAATTTAAACAGTCGTAATTATAATTTTCAACTGCGCCACAGAATTTTTTGTGTTCACATTTTGTCTGGGACAAACACTTTTGGTGTCCATTTGTAAGTCAACTGGTTCTAGTTCTTTTACTTTTTCTAGGAATACTTTTGTCCTTAAGCCCGATATGGTAGGAGAGAAAAAGGACCAAATATTTGTAACGTCGCAGTAATAAAGATGGTCCTTTCTAGTTTTATTTTTAAAAGT
Source organism: Hecatera dysodea (assembly GCA_905332915.2). Taxonomy (NCBI): domain Eukaryota; kingdom Metazoa; phylum Arthropoda; class Insecta; order Lepidoptera; family Noctuidae; genus Hecatera; species Hecatera dysodea. The sequence continues at coordinate 13,498,512 of HG995309.1, read as the reverse complement.
TTAACGTATTGCCGTTCTGGTGACCAAAAGTGTCGTGTTATTTTTTGTGAGGGACTACACTTTTCCCCCTGTTTAACTTCAACATAATAATTATGTAAAAGTTAAACTGAAAAAAATAAATTAAAACAGAATATTGTTCTGTTTTTTTTCTTTTTTTATGTTCTATGTTGAATAGAATAGAAAAACTTTTATTCAGAATAGACATAGCTAAACGGTTACAAACATAAATTAAAGGAGAAGAAAAGTACAGAATGCGCCGAGCGTGTCCGAACCGAAAGGGTTACCACCTCAGTATTTGCTGGGTGTCAGACACCCATCGCTGGTTTTCAGTTGGCACCCCGCAATTGAACTAAATATTGATGTTTTTGTATTGAATTTTTGTTGTATGTTACTATCTGCCAGTGACATCGCCCGCTAAATATCCAAAAATATTTTTGTTTACAAGAATACACGCAAGGGATAAAACTGGTCAAGTGCGAGTCAGACTTGCGTGCACAGTGTTTCGAACTTTCATTTTTGTTGTTTTAACACTACATATTCTTTAAAGATTTTCCTGTAATCTTTAAGTAAAAAACAAGAGAAGAAAAGAGTGAGATAAGAATGGTTATGTTTCGTCTAATTTCTTCAATAACTTCTAAAGTGTTTATTTTAAAATTATAAAAAAAAAAAACACACACAGTAAGCACTTTTATTTAATATGGCACACGGTACAGTTTGGAAAACTTTTTTGTTTTATTTACAAGCCTGTCCCCCAAAAGTTCGTAAATGGATCAAATACCAACAGACAAATTTACTTACACATTTATAATAGCACCTATCTATGGACTACGTTTGCATGAGATTTTTACCCACGAATTTTCATTTGGTTATAATAGTAGACCACAGAACGAAGATAGCTACAAAACTAGGTTTCTAAATATAGACAAACCTATGAAAATCCGTTTCAGTATATCGTTAGTTCATGACAAGTGGCATATCTTGTCTATCACATGTCCTCATGATTGATATGCCCCCATTCCTGGCTTCCAAACTGGTATTTGAAACAATTTTGAGTAAACTTCTTGATGTATATTCGCTTTGTTAGCTACTTCTTTGTTTTCGTTATTGTAATGAATTATGAACGTTGATTTTTAAAATGGTTTTGCTAGTCACGGTAATTTTGTTTTGACTTGATGACTATTTAGAGATTATTGAAATATCATTTAAGTTGAAACTCTATTACTATTATCAGTGGCGTGCAGTGGTTCGAGTTGGGTAGGCCAGAAAATAATGTAAAAAAACACCACACTATTCAGGGTTGAAATGTGGTGTCTTTTTTATTTTAAATAGGGAATTAAAAAAAAACCCATTTCATTAAAAATCAACCCTGATTAATGTGGTTATTTTTTAAAATTGATTTGGACATTTTCTCTGGCCTACACTAACTCGAACCACTGCACGCCACTGACTATCATATAGATCTCGTAGTTAAATTACTTGCAAGAGAGATTAATATCAAAGGCGTTAAATCATGCGATTCCCGACCACCGTAGGCGCGGGCCTACGGATGACAAGCTATGGGTGGTTCGTCGTTTGATAGCAACCAGGCCGGAGTCGATGGCGCGTCGTGTTCCACGCGCATCTCAAAGACCTGTCAGCAAAGAAGACGGAGCCCCATAGGGTCAGTGCCTGCTAGGGTTGCGAAATTTGTTCGAAAGAGTTACTTTGGCCCTGGAACGCAAAGGGCACTAGTAGGAACATGGGTGGGTTTTATTCAGTAAGAGTCCCTAACACTCCCTTTAGCTCTAACTTTAATTTCGGAATTCGGTGTTTTTGGTTGCTTCATGTTTTTGAACACACCGACTTCCGAAATAAAAGTTATTTTGTACTTTTTGGTTTTTTTTTTGTTAAGAAGTCGGTTTTATTTTTTGTAAAAATATAACTTGGGACGCCAGTCATAATGATATTTCGATTGATTAATTATTCATATTGATGTGCCATATACTCTAACTGTTCCTAAATCAATTTTCCTAGTTTTGCCCAACTATGTTATGATCGGCTTTCAGTCCATCCGGATGCAGCTAGAGTACCAGTAATTTACATGAAGCAATCTGACTTCTACAGCGCAGTAACTAGTAGCCAGATTATCTGGCTTCTGACCACCAGAACGCAGGCATCAACGGCTTAACGTGCTTTCAAAGACACAAAGGAGTCTCTAATCGTACTTGGCAAGCATTGTTTGAACTAAAAGTTGGACGCTGTTAATATTTTGTGACGAGCTGCATTTAATATTTCTAACCGTATCCACCAACCAATTTATATTTTTACTAGCTTCTGCTCGCGACTTCGTCTGCGTGGAATAGTTACTTTACCCCCGATTTTGAAACTCTCAGACCGATCGGTTTAAAATTGACAAAGTTTCATTCAAACTTTCATGCGGGGTGCTAACTGAAAACCAGCGCTGGGTGTTTGACGCGCAGCAAATGCTGAGATGGTAACCCTTTCGGTATGGGCACGCTCAGCACAATTTTAATCTGTATCATTGTTATGTTTTTTTATTGTTATTTTTTTTTACTTTGTGTTTTGTTGCTGTTGTGTTGTGTCTGTGTCGAATAAATGTTTTCTATTCTATTCTATTCTATTCATCCCCAATTTTATCCCCTTGGGGGAAGAATTAATCAAAATCCTTTCTTAGCGGATACCTACGTCATAACATCTACCTGCATGCCAAATTTCAGCTCGATCCGTTCAGTGGTTTGGGCTGTGCGTTGATAGAACACTATGTCAGTCAGTCAGTCCCTTTTGAGTTTTATATATTTAGATTTGTAATTTGTGTAAATATTATTTGGTCCATATAGAACGAATCCCTTCAGTAAATAGCGTTACAATTAATCTAGAGCTCAACACAAATTTTAAAGTACCATAAGCCACGGACTCGATAAATCAGGGAATTTACATGGCCACAAAATTAATCTATGCAACAATGCTACTGTATAAAAAGGTAGGCGCGACGGTAGCATCCAAAGGATTTGAATATATTTCATATTTATTAGGATAATCCTCTTACGGTGAGCTTGGACATGGCTCAACGGACTCAACTTCGTGATGTGATGGGTTATTGAAGTGCTTTAAGGTCTGTTTTAAATTGAGTTGAATTTTGTGTTTTTTTTTCTTTTTGGTTATCATAATACTTAATATTTTATATACTTTTTTGTACCTATTTTATGTGTAAAAAAATATTGTTACTAATTCACACCTGTTTTCTCGATATGAGAGAAATTAAATGCAAGTCAAGCAATACGATTGGCTGTCGAAAATGTTTTCAACTATCGGCAGGTAATTCATGTTTGACAAGTCACATTAATGTATTTTTTCCAGATATATTGGATTAGAACGAGAATATATTTTTTTCGAGAAAATAGTAGGCTCAGTTTCTAAGTATCTATCATGAAGCAAAAGACCAATATAAACTGTGAAAAAATATAGATTTTGATTATTAAGCCCATGATATATACATCAGGAAGCTACATCATTTTAGTTTCACTACAGTGAATAATATCAGCATTACAGTCACGTTTTGTAGCGTACAAAAGAGGGGATTTTCAAAGACAGTTTTACAATTTTTACGTTAAGCGGCTTTCTTAGCGACGTCATGGTTCGATGTGAAAAAGGGATAGTGCTATATATGCTATAGTCATCATCGTTCTACTGTGATAGAGAGACGAAGATACATCCATCTCTCTCACACTAGAACCATTATGGCTTTGAGACGTCATAGTATGTACCCTGTACGTATAAATGCACGCAACATTTTTGAAATGTTGAAAAAAGAATAGGATAGAAAAAGCCGAAACCCCGCAACTCAATTTAAAATCGGAACGCTAGTTTTCAGAACTTCTGAAAATCGAGGCGGTCGCAATTCCCATAGGTGTTGCATTTAGGTTACTGAAAAAAAAAAAAAAACTCAACGCAATTTCGCCTCTCAATTCGGTTGGGCCAAAATACGAATGAAATATATAAATTAAAAACTCGGGCGCCTGTCTGTACGTTCAGTATTTTTACATAAAAACAACTGAGAAAAGTTGGAAAAAAAAACAAAAACACAATTTTTGACATTTTTTTCTGTTTATCCGTTTATCTGTATGTTTGTGGAAGCATCACGCAAGAACCACTGATTGGATTCGAAATCTAAATACTTAGAAATATTTAGTGTTATCCGGAGTTTTATCTAGCCTTTGTTTCATAAAAATCGACTAACAAAATCAAAAGACATGGAAGTTTAGTAAGAAACTTCATAGAGTACTACAGTCCTTCACGCATTACGTAAAAAGTACAAAACTAATATAAATTTGTTCCATACCTAAGGCATAGTATATTAGGCTATGTATAATATCACGCCACGACCAATAAATAGGTGCGAAGCATCAACTAAAAATGTTGCAAAAACGGTTACTTTTTCACTGTCTTATGTGACGCATACAAAGTCGTGTGGGTCAGCTAGTTCAGAATAAAAGTGTTTCATACAGTAAAAGTTCTTTAAAAAATACGATTGCAATTTCAGGTTGCTTTTTAATTTGAAAGGTTTCTCTTTTTTCTGCATAGGGAAAAATATATTTTCCAATAGAAGCAGGTGCTTCAAACAAAACTATACTCCATTCACAATAAGATTAGACATTGAAACAAAATTGTTTACAGTCCGTTCAACCAATCTTTACTTCTATTCCGTAGGCATAAGGATGGCATTAAAAGCAAAAACCTGATTATAATACCAACTGTTTACTGCAACTACCATGTGTCATGCTGCCAACGCAATAAAAGTCAAAATCGGTTGAACGGACTGTAAAAAAGATGTACTTCAATGTCTAATCTTATCGTGAATGGGGTATAGTTTGATCGACACGTTTATAGTTAGATAAAATTATTTTGGCAGTACCCAAAATCGGAACTTTCAGCAATCATGTTTTTTTTAATACTTTCATCAGGCAGTTTCGTTTAACTGAGGGCTTTGCTTTTGTTTATAGAACGCCTTGATTTTCTCAAAATTATTGATTTTCATAATTGGAACTCACCAGAGCTATCAAGGCATCTAAATAGCAGCCACTATTGCCTACATAAACTTGGTAAAACTATGCTTAATCTCTACTTAATAAATACTTTTACTTATTTCAACTTTAACAGTTTAACAAAACTTTGGCCTTACAAAATGCATTAGATTTCCATTTTCAATGGTAGATTTATCCTTCTTTTTTTCCTACAACGCCCATATCTTTTCAAGCGTTTCAACTTTGAGAAACACAATTTTAAAGGACCGGAGCCAGAATATGAAACAGTATTTGTCGGCAATCACATAAGCCATTGTCGACTCGAGTATTTGAAGAAAATATTTTAATCTCATAACCGAAGTTTGAAAGATTAATTTAACTTTTTTTCAGTCCTTAAGGTACCGCTTTTTATACAAATTTAAAGTATTTTTACTAAGTAAGTTGACATTGGTTATAAGTTTGTAAGATGAGGAATTATTGAGGTATAATAGAGTGGGAGTTTTAGAAAATAATTCAAGATTTATTGAAGTAGGTAGGTACTCGTATTATAAAGAACTGATTCGAGAAAAGGGTGGTAAGGCTTTCTGCTCAATATGGCAAGGGTTCTGCAGATAAGGTTTTTTTATGTGTGTTTATCTTCACCTAGGTAAGTATCTTTGGGTGCATGTAATTTCAATCAACAAATAAAGAAATATTTATTAACTATCATTAAATCTGTAGTCAATTTTCTAAAGTTTCGAGATTATTGAGGCTTACTTTCTTAAAATGTTTCATGGAATCTAAATCTATACTAAAAATTATAAATCTGAATATTTCTTTTGTTTGCTTGAACGCGTGAATCTCAGCGACTATTTGAAAAATTCTTTCAGTTTTAGATAGCTCATTTATTTCAAGAAAGACCAATAACAGCGGAGCACCAATGAAAAATGTTGCAAAATCGGAGGGTTAGTAAGAATTCCACGCGGACAAAGTCGCGGGCAGAAGCTAGTGACTTAAAATTTCTACAATTATTTTAATGTTTCGTACACGGGTTTACTGTATTAATAAATTGTTGAAGAAATAAAACATTTATTCGTTTTTCAACAATTTATCACATGCAAAAAGTAAAAATTAGTAAACCATAACAGCGAAATCCAACAACAAGGGACTGATAATGAAAAAATCTTGTTACCATAACACTACAGTTTTTGACGCTAAAAGCCTTTACCGTTCTTTGTGAATAAAGGAGTTGAAAGGTTTCCATACCTGGAACAAAGTAGAAAACAAAGTTAGTTTTTTTTTTAAACACAAAATCATTTTCTCATAACATTATTACAGAAATTGCATTAAGTATTTAGATGCATTTTTATATTAATTTTTAACCGCCTTCAAAAGAGAGAGTGAGCAGTGGTGGCCGAGTGGTAACGGCCCCGACTTACGAATTGGAGGTCGCGGTTTCAAACCCAGCCTGGCGCATTACTTTGTGTAATTAATTTCATCACCACTGCTGTCAAAACGGTGAAGGAAAACATCGTGAGAAAACCGACCTGTCCTAGAACCAAAAATTCGAAGACATGTTACATTCACCAAACCGCACTGGGCCCGCGTGGTGGATTACGGCCCATTCCCTCTCCTAGAGAGGAGGCCTGTGTATCAGCAGTGGGAACATTAAAAGACTGATTACGCCTTCAAAAAAAGAAGGAAGTTCTCAATTCGACTGATTTCGAAAAAGGACGTCGCTCGGTTGCAAAGAAGGATTATCTCGACGAAACATCATGTCAGCAGGGTTTGAGTGCGGATCTGACTCTCAAAAACTAGATAAGTCCTTTACCTTCCTGTACTGCCGTTTGCACCAGTGAGCCAAAACGACGTCATGAACGAAGCAAAGTTTTGAGCCCACGAAATTTATTACAGTTACTGTCATACTTAGGAACACGTTAAAAGAAAGATCCATTACGGTACCTATTTACTTTTTTCATGAAGAAGCGCCAATGTTTCGACCGTCCATTAGATGTATCACATCAAAAAACGTTTCGACCCACCACCAAGCTACACAAAGACTGCCCTGATTCCCAACCACCCATCTGTTCTCAAAGGAAGTAAAGTACATCATCTTAAAGTTTAAGGCCCCGACTATAGTGAGAAGTTTTCGCGGTTGATAAGGCTGGCGCGGGGAATCAAACATATTATGGAATCAGCGCGAGACAAGCAGCCGTTAGCGAGCGATCGTCTTTTGTTTTATCCTGACCAGACAAATCTAGTATCTACTGCCCACTACTGACAGCAATTCGCGATGCATTGTGGCCATCAAATCGCGCCCGCCACCGCTCCCGCTACAGCTCCACTCTGCACAAGGCCTTAAGGCCGCTATCAAAGAGTGGCTTGTAAAGTAAATAAAAGAGGCACAGGCACCTGACTCCGGACGATAACTATCGAATAAATCAACAGTATACGCCGTAAATCCATCACTGGACGGCCCATAAAAACGACACTGATTTTAGAGATCCGTAGATTTGATAGACTTGCTTGTTTGGCTTTGGAGACGAATCACACACGTATTTTCAAGTAGGTACACATTTATAAATGCAATTAAGATAGTCTCCTGTTTATATTAAATCCTTTAAGTGTTCATATAATGTGCCATAAGAGTTAAAAATAATCATGTAATAATTCATTTTCTCCTGTCTTTCATGATGACAACATGATTGGACCTCTCGATTTAGAGGACAATAATACCCATAAAAACAAGCTAAAACTGTTATTTTCATGAAAGGACACTGAGTTGAGGTTGAGTCGAGTGGAGGAAACTATCAAGAAAATTTCTGTAGGTCTTGGTGAGTTAAGTAAATATGTCAACGTCATTTAGTATACAGAAGTAAGTAAGGGCGGCCATTTTTATTCTGTGATCATTTAGAGCAGCTCCAAACGCAACCCTATCCAATTTGACTCAATCATCAAATGTTCAAAATCATTCGAAATCATTAAAGATTAAAGTTGGCAAGTTAATGTATTCATAAATAGTTACAACGAAAATAATCCGTATAAAATCAAGAGAACAAAGAAACTTTACTCAAAGAGACACAAAATCAACAAATTCTACAAACAGAACCCACGCACTTTGATAAAGAATTAAACCGATTTATAACCCAAAGTTTAAAAGTAACAACAAAGCTGTTACTAAAGTTTAATCAGCTTAACAATTAAGCCCGTATCCAATTACGAAGATATTATCATTTTTGACGCTGCACATTCCATTGTTTGTTTTGTTGGTGAAATCAACCCTTTGGGAGGGGTAAGAGGGAACGATGGAATAAAAATTCATCATGAAAAACGCCTAAAAGGTATCAGAACAGCTGTTTTAGATGAACATTATAAATGATAATGATAAATATAAATGATTTTTATTTTGTAACTAGGTTGTAAAAACACTTTTACACGTCAATCTTTTTTGGCCGTTATAAACTAGAAGAAACCGGTGTTACCTAGCTGACCACCCTGAGAAGAAACACCGAAACAAACTCAGAGGTCAAGGTCTCTTTTGAAGTCCAGGGTAGTTGACTAAAAAAATCTGATTAGTCCGTCTGATAGATTTCCAAAAAATATTGGACACGTATTTTTTCTTCTTTCACATAAACAAAAAATGAAGACGCTACAGTGCGTACAAAACTCGTGTGACGTCACTACTCGCTACAATTTTTACTGGGCCGTGACGTCACAAGCCCCCACTTCTGATCTTTGATGCTTGGTATCTTCGTCAGTTTTTATAGATTTGATAAAGGAAAAAATATGTGTCCAATATTTTCAATAATCTAACTGACGGACTAAACATAATCATATATTTTTTAATAAGGGAACATCCCTATTGTTCTGGTCAAATCATATGAGAACCATGTAGGTTCGTGTCTGAAGTGGTCTTTTGAGGAAAGTACCACACAGATTTGAGTGGACCTGTCCAAACAGTGCAAGCATTTGTCAGTCATCGTGTAGCTCAAACTTAGAACTTTAAGGAGCTCAACGATTTGACGAACAATACCAAAGTAAGGACATTAAAAAATTACTAAAATTGTTGATTTTATGCATCTGTTGCTAAATGCAACGCTCTAATCATTTGAGGATTACACTAATGGGTAGATAATTTAAAAATCTATATTATACTCGTTTTATTTCATTTCAAAAGATCGCTTATCCATTTTAATCAAAATAATTCCAAAAATTGTGTGAATTCTATGATAGTGGCGTGCGCAGGGTGCGGGCGGCAAAGAGGGAACGAATGCTCAAGGTTATTTGGTCAGGGAAACGTCTTAAGCGAGATGTTGGTAGGCTGAGTCGTGTTTTATATCGGAGTGTATATCTTGTTTGTAGGTTTTCTCGTTTAGTGTAAAACACTTGAGTCGATTTAAAAATTCTTTCACCAGTAGAATGTGACATTATCCCTGAGTAACATAGGCTGTATTAAAATAAATAATTATCCACCGTGCGAAGTAGGGACGGGCTGATAGAAGTAAATAATCTTCAGTAAATAGTTTTTAATGTTTTCCGATAATCCCCTTACTATGAGATGACAATGTCGAAAGGATTCCATTTTAAAAAGGAGATAGTTCTAAAAGACCTGTATAAGACTGTCTCTAAGGACAGTGGAGCCATGATGGCATTGGCACGTCATAGTAGGAGGGCTGATCAGAGCATCTATCCGACCCTCCTTGCTATAAATCATACAAACACATGATCATCCGAGGAATGAGGTATAACTTTACTATCCACACATCCGTCACACAAAATCCATAAAAAGACCTATCATAAATTCCCCCTTAAAATTCAAATAAATGATCTATCCACCCGCATATTTAAGAAATCAAATAACACTCGATATCCTTGAACACAAAGAGAGAAAAAAAAACAGTTTGTAATAGCATATTGTATTGTTACAGGATGGCCCATTGTCTGTTCACCATTCACCATTTAATGGTAACCTCATTCATACAACCCTTTATTTAATTAACTTTGCCTCACCTATAAAAATAGTGGACCCTTTTTTGTAGGATTTTAGAGGAAGAATTATTGGCGTTTGGGTGTTCTTGTAATTTGTTTGCTTAGTAGAGAATGAGATATATTGTATTTATATTAGGTTTTTTATAAATTAAATTTTTTATTAAGGAGCTTGACGCTAAACAATAACAGCCTTTAAACAATAACAGGTTGGTCTGTGATGGGTTGATTCCTCCGTGCCTCGGAAAGCACTTAAAGCCGTTGGTCCCGGCTGTCATTTGTAGATCATCAGGTGTCGTTACGGATTGTCAGAGGCCAGAAAATCTGACATCAGTTTTGCCAAGAAGTACCGTGGTAGCCGCTCCACGTAAAATACTGATATTCAGCTGAATGCGGTTTGACTGGGAGCCGACCCCAATATACAGTATGTTAAATAACAGAGGGCGTTCCCTTAAACTGGATAATCTATATCATTTATGGATTAAAATAAAAATATCAGCATAGAAAAATAAGCATAAAAAATACGAATTAAAAAAAAAGGGCAATAAATTCGAAACATTCTGTTTAAAATCAAAATATTAGTGCGGAATAGTACTCGTAGTAGCAATACCCAAACCGGCAAGTACGCGTGTACAGAGTGTTTCTTTAACGTATCAGTTTAACATTTTTAGTGAATATTTTAATATTAAAAATAATAAAAACATTTTGTTTTCGAATGGTATTTTTTTTTTCATCATATATGGATGCTATACTATTGCGGGTTAACGGGAACGCCCTCTGTTAATTAACACACGGTATGTAGTTGGGAAAAGGCTAGGCAGATGTGATTAGATTTTGATGGATTCATCTCAATATATATTTTTCATCATCGTCATTTAACGGTGGACCGTGAATGAGTACCTACATTCAAGGAAAATTCTCGGGTAGATTGTTATTTGAATTGTATGGCTTTTTAATTCTACTGGCGCGAACATATTGATATGTTTTGCTAAGCAATCTGTAACATTATACTATACAAAGGGCATGCATTTCAATCAACATCAGTACCTAAATTATCTAACGCTTTATCAAAAAGGATATCATCAAATTGTTCCCGACGGTGTTTCGGTTAAAGTGTCAAAGATACTTACGCAAGCTGTCAACAGAGGGCGCTTGTTGTAGATTTAATTTTGCACTCCAGTGCCGTAATGTTATTAACCCGTGTTTGATGTTGGGCAAATACTTTTCTACAAAAGGGTGGTGTTTTGTGGAGAAAGATTTACGTCTAATAACGTTTTGTTTTAGAGAACAGTAGCCTGTTTTCATAACTGGAACTGTGGCCTCTTCTTTATGAGAGGGACTGTTGTTTAATTTTTCCAGAATGGTGTGAATGTCACATTCAAAACTTCGAATTTTATGGGATATTCTTGTCTCTTGCTATGGTGTCAATATATTTGGGATTAGCGCAACACGTGTTCTTCTTACACTAATTCTACTAGACGTTAGTCCCTTACTATACTCCATTCACTATAAGATAAGACATTTAAACAAAACTGTTTACATTCCGTTCAACCGATTTTTACTTCTATTCTGTAGGCATAAAGATGGCATTAAAAGCAAAAACAGGATTACAATACCAACTGTTTACTGCAGCTGCCATGTGTCATTCCTTAAACGCAACAGAAGTGAAAAATCGATTGAACGGACTGTAAAAAAGATTTATTTCAATGTCTAATCTTATTGTGAATGGGGTATATATATAATCTTCCTGTGGAAGATGTCTAGTAAAAACGGATAGTAGATCGGCAGGAGTAATGACGAGAGGTTAGTTTTGAGAAGACTGGTTACTGAACAGAGACTGCACTTTCTCTCTGGCTTTTTAATTAATACTGTGGGTATGGAAACCCTGAGAAGTGTGTATGTTTTATCTTTACTAATATTATAAAGCTGAAGTTATATACAGTTTGTTTGCTTGAACGCGCTTATCTCAGGAACTACTGGTCCGATTTGAAAACGTTTTCAGTGATTGCTAGCCAATTTAATATAATTTCATGTTACTACTAAAAATATAATAAAAACCAATAAAATCTTTTATGTGGAAGGAGAGAAAGTTGCGCAGGTTAACTAGTACATATACATATACCTATACTAATATTATAAAGAGGAAATATTTGTATTTTTGTATGTAGCGAATAAACTCAAAAACTACTGGACCGATTTCAAAAATTCTTTCACCATTAGAAAGCTACAGTCACCCTGAGTAGCAAAGGCTATATTTTATCCCCATATTCGCACAGGAACGGGAACTTCGAGGGTAAAACCGCGAGACACTGCTAGTCTATTTATAATTGGGTACAAACCTGATACTACAATATTTATACTAAGTAAAAGATTCAAAATGCATATAAAATTAAATAAGGTGATAACCGTCCTACTAAATGTGATAATTGTATGCGCTGCGTTCTAAGTGATCATTACACTTTTATATCGGTGAGATCTCGTTAAGATTGTATGTTGAACATACGTTACGTTATGTGCGTGACCTGTGTTGGTGTCAAGATTTTATGTTGATGGTTACTGTTGGAGGTTTTACGTGATACATGGGTGGATATTTTGTCTAACAATAAAATGGATTGTGTGAAATATGATTGTATTATAATACAGGTAATTGTGACGGGAGCAAGCAAATTACATGCAGCGACACGGGCGCAGTGGTTGAGCGATTGGCTGCTGCGTTACGTGTCGTGGGTTCGATTCCCGCTCGGAACAAATGTTTGTATGGCCTACAGATAGTGTCAGATAGTTGTTTCGTGTCTGGCTGATTGTGTATGTGAGATTGTATGTTTTTAAAAACACCCACTGCACAAGAGGAAATCTTAGTGCCCACACTAAGATTTCCTCTTGTGCAGTGGGTGTTTGTATAGTGGGCAACGGTTATTAAAATAAAAAAAATTGAAAGATGGCTTTCCTCGCAGAAAATTTGGACACAATCCCAAAGACACGGACTCTCGGGGTAAAAAGTACTCTATCCCCCAGTTTCTGATTCGAGAAATTGAAGTTGAATTTGTGTCATTTGTGACATTTTCCATGATGGTAAAGTTACCATCATGGAAAATGTTGGTCCGTAAAGTAGTGTTTAACATAAAATTAGAGAGCGACCATAACTACTAGTATGTGCTTTCAAAACGACATAATATCTCCAAATTCAACAGAACTGTTTTATCGGTTTAGTAGTGAAAACGTAACAGACCTACAGAGTTCTTACTTATTTATAACTAGCTGACCCAGCAAACGTTGTTTTGCCATATATAAAAAAATGAAAAAAGATTTTCCCGCTTTTCTGTTGAATTTTTTCCTGAATTTTCTTTGCTATAAACCTCACGGAGCCCGAGACCTTTCCAACGAATGCAAAACCGTGGAAATCGGTTCGTGCGTTCTGGAGTTATAGCGTCAGGAAGGAAAACCCGACTTATTTTTATATAGTAGATGATTTATCTTTCATAATTATGTATTCGTTGAGTTTTTTAAGAAAGCACTTCCAGCCTTATTCTATGAAGGCGACCTTTCTAGATTTTATTAATCTTTTGTTTTGGTTGCTAGGTTACACTCTTGTTAATTTTGAGTTATCTACAACGCACTAAATATATTTCACCTAAAACCATTTTCCACTGCGTTTACTTTAATAGAGTTTTCATTGTTTTTAAGATGTATTCTGCTATTCGGGGCGGAGACAAATCCAACGAATCAAAAACCAAGAAAATTGGTCCAGCAGATCTCGAGTTATAAGTGTTGTAACAAACCCGACTTTGTTTTATATATATAGATATTCTATGCATGCTCAGGGCACATTTGAAACTACTATTTACGCTGTCCGAACGACAATGCCGTGTGTATCACCCATATCAGCATTCGTGACCACGAGATCATTATTAACCTGGTTCAAGATAACACCAGTTTAAAAAAGGTTTACCGACAAATAACACCGATACCGTGGGATGTACGGGAAGATGCTGGATGCAATTATCTCACGTGAGCTGTTATTTAGTGCTTTCGGAGATTAGCGAAGTTGATTGATCTTTCTTTTGTTAGTTGGGGGAAAGGGGCGTGTGAGGTGTCTCCCTTTTTGTTTTAACCGCAATACTGGAAGTGGCATAGCAATTTGTAGGAAGCAAAATCTGAATTTGTGTATTTTTTTAATACGTTTGCTTTTATACTAACCTCTAGTTTGGCATTATACAGTTACCAATATTACACAGTAAATATGTAGTTGTAAGTAGGTTATGTACCTCAAAGAAAAAACCCTTTCATAATATGAATAAAATAGTTCTATGGTTAAAACATCATATATCTTATTAGTAGGCGAAAAGAAGTATAATTACACGGGGTTATTTGAAAAACACCAACAACCTCTTAAGGGGTCATTGTACTCATCATTATGAACAACTTTTACTATGGGACCAAACCTGAAATCGCGAAAAAAATATCAGCTGATCCTTACATTTATGTTCGTATAATTAATCAAAATGTAGGGAACAGCTGATGTTTTCGTTTTGTTCAGTCTAACTGTAATCTCAAAACTGACACATATCTAGCTTCATCTTCACCAACATTTTATTTTTCTGGATAATCTGGGTAATCATCAAAAGACTTCTTCCATTCTGGGCGGTACGGAAGGGAGTGTCAGATACTTACTGACTAAAGCCCACGCGTGTTCCTTCTAATGCTCTATGCGTTCCAGGGCCGCGGTAACTCTTTCGAACAAATTCCACAACCCGGGCTAATCTTCACCACCTACAAAGCCTTTTCAAGAACCTTCAACATACCTACAAAGTACAACACCCTTCTACGTCTAACCAACTAAATTAAGACGAAAACCACGATGTTCAAGCCGTAATTGATTTATAATCAAAATATTAAGCCTAAGGCTTTGTAATGCTCTCCCCGAAACTTGTGTACTTGTGTAGTTTAATTTTCATTTAGTATGCAAAATGGTTACATTGTTATTTCGCTGGGAGAACTCTTGAGGGCTTGTTACTGAGGTTTTAAGCCTGTTTGTAAATTAAGTGTTTTTGGAGAGAGTATAATGGAAGATATGGATTTTAGCCTATTTATAGATTAGAGAGATAAAGCTGCTCTCGCCTTGTTTTGTATTAGAGAACAGTGACCAATATGGACATTTATGTGAGCGAGACCATTCTTAACACGTTAACAACAATATTACCATTTCGCAACTCAGAATCTAAAAAAAAAAACTACAAATCATTCAAAGTTGCTAGCATAATTATCTATTTAAGATTACTTGTGGCTCTTTATATATCTATACTAATATTATAAAGAGGAAAGATTTGTATGTTTGTATGTAACGAATAAACTCAAAAACTACTGGACCGATTTCAAAAATTTTTTAACCAGTAGAAAGCTACATTCACCCTGAGCAACCCCAAAACTGCTAATTTTAAAACTTATTTTGTCACATGGTATAGTGTGAAAACATTTTTTAAATTTTCTAATTAATTTGATCTCCAAAAGTGATCGCTATACTCACATTTATGTATTTATGTAATACGTCCGTGTTTGAATCACATAATTATTAAGGTGTACCTAGATTCTGAGACAGCTATGACAGACGGCAGACAGACAGACACACGGACTTTCAGAACCCTAAAACATGTTATAACAATTAGGTGAGATATATATTACCTAACTTTTTAATGAATAGCCTCTTTATTCCATGCGTAGGAAGAAAATAATCATTATATGTATATTCATTACGCATTCGACTTTCAATAGAAGCAGACCATCAAGAAATGTCATAACGTTTCATAAAGTAAGTTTTATAGTTCAATACAAAATTGATATTAGTATGCAACGAACGAAAAAAAAAAAACATGACATTTTGAAATAGAAACATGAAATATAATACGTAAATGTATCCTATTAATTAATAATGTTGTAACTCGTACATTTCGCTGGGATATTATTGGCACTAGACTTAACTTTTAGATGTGTTTTAAAATACAGTATAAAACTATTTAAAATGTCACTTCATTCACTGACAGACTCCGTTTTTTTTTTTCTGGATCGGAAGCTATCAAATCACTTCTCCCGCTCTGGGCGGAGCGGAAGGGAGTGTCAGACTCTTACTGACTAAAACCCACCCGTGATCCTTCATGCCCCCTTTGCGTTCCAGCGCCGCGATGACTCTTTCGAACAAATTTCACAACACAACAAACCCCTTACAACGTCGAAATTACTTGACTTTCTTTGGTTTACCTTGTTTTCTATACAATAAAACATTCTGTGTAGCGCCACGCTCACTCTATTTAACGACAACAATATGACATTATAAATAATTAAGAAGTACTTTCTAAGTTATGACGACACGGTTGCCGCAGTGGTTGAGCGTTTGGCTGCTGCGTTACGTGTTACGGGTTCGATTCCCGCACGGAACAAATGTTTGTACGGCCTACAGATAGTTGTTCCGGGTCTGGGCGTCTTGTGTATGTGAGTTTACATGTTTGTGAACGCAACCATGATACAGGACTACAGGAGTACATCCTTTTTTTTTTTTTTTTTTGTTTTCGGGGGGAAACCTTCAAAAGGCGCCTGGACTATTGGGGTAAAAGACCAGGGAGTGTGGGATTTTTACCTCACTAAAACCACCTCGTTGATCACCATCAGCACATAGAAGAGACCCCGGTACCTCTTAAAAGACCACTCCGGAACCCCCTCAGTGCAATGCTTGCCACGGCACATCCCTAGGGAGACCGCAAAAAGGTCTCCTTGAGCCTCACTGTACACGGTGATGACGGCACGTGATCACTGTATCACCGTCCTTCCCAGGATCGCTCGTTTGGCGAATAGAGACCCCACTCTGAGCGCCCGCGACCCGGAGTCCCACCTACCTTGACGCAGGCGGGGTTTCGGCATTCTAGGCATCGAGACGGTTGCCTCCCCGACGCCTCCTTCTCCTAGCGGGATTTGCCCTTTCACGATCCCGCTCGGCGGTTTCTTTCTGGTCCATAACAATCTCACAGAAAGAGGCCATTTGTTTCCAGCTTTCTTTGTCTGCCAGCATAGCCCGCACTACTGCTGGCAGAGTCAGGTCTCGTCCAATCTTTGCGATCAGGACCCGTCGCTCGGTATCCCATGCAGGGCACTCTTCTAGCGTATGCTGTGCAGAATCTAGATCGCCTCCACAGTGATGGCAATTTGCCGTGGCCTCCCGCCCAATTCTATGTAGGTACTCACCAAAGCAACCGTGCCCGGTCAGCACCTGAGTTAGCCTGTAGGAGATACGCTCCTCTCTTTTCAGCCAGGCTTCGAAATGCGGCAGGACGGCTTCGACAACGCGCTTGCGCGAAAATTGCGGCTGCTGTAGCACAGCAGCAGCCCACACTAGGATGTACAGGAGTACATCCTAGTGTGGGGCAAAGGTTTTTTTTAAAGTTGCCGGAATTTATAAGAATTGTAGCTGTGTACGTTCTTTTGTTTGCTGTTTTACTCTCTTATTATCTATAATATTACGTGTTCACTTCGAATGCCGTGAAGACGGAGATTCAAAGAACTCTCTACATATTTACTAGATCTACCTTTCATTTTGCCCTACAAGGTTACTTTCGTTTAAATACTGGCAGCCACCACTGAAATATGAAAACAAAAAATACGGCAAAGAAAAAAAAACGAATATTCTTAATTCGAAACTCAACTCAAGAGCGCACCACCCAACTAAAGTTGTAGAATCTCAGTAAATTCTAGACTCCATAGACCGATTATATTGAAGCCGACTTTGAAGTCGCATCCCTTTGATGTACCGCAAGCGCGTTACACGTACAGGCTTATTAAGGTAGCTTCCGTTGCAAGTACACGCTATGCACTAAGAAGTATCAACTGTGTTTAAACTATAAATATTTTCCGTGATAAAATGATAGTGGTACTTAGAGACTTCCTGTTATGGAAGATGTTTAAGCTTCATGGTAATAATACGTTGGTGATGGTGAGTATTAAATACTACTCTACTTCGAATTTAATGGCTACTTCCCGTTATGTCACATTCCCGATTGGTCAACATGTCAAAAGTTTTAAAAACAACTGAACGCTAGTGGCGTTTGGTTAAGATTTTGATCTTCATACATCCATTCCCGATTCGTCAACATTTGAGAATGCCTATATTCATTCCCGTTTGGTCAACCTTTTGTTTGGAATCTACTATCAGGAGTAAATGAGTAAACCGTTTGTGACGAGATTGGTTCATGTTCTATCTACTTATTAACTCCCGCCCGCGGCTTCGCTCGCGTCAAGTGTTTTGATTATCACTTTCAGCTTCGACTATAGACTATCAAATTTTGATGCATTTGGAATAATGAAAATTGTTCCAAATGTTCAGTTGAAAATTTATCGAGAGTTTAAAATCTCTCATGATATTTTATAATCTTAGGCATTTTACAATTATCCGGTGACATATACATACCGAACTGGAGTAGCGCCCAACTCGGAGTTGAGAAAAGATAACTGCCAAGCCTACATAGCCAAGTTACAACCGTTTCGTGTCGAATTCCGTTCTCCAATCGGTAACGCCTCGGTGTCAGCAACTGTAGAAAACGATAAGTTGGTAGCCATGTTGACGCGCCTGAGTCGGCCGCTCGTTCTACAATGTCTTCAGAAAAACGACCTATTCTTTAGTCTATGGCGAGCGATCCTACAAACGTCAAACAGTTTAAAATTTAAACTCTGTTTAAATGCTTTAACTATTAAGTTTAAACACAAAGGATGTAGCGTTGAACATTGCAGAAACGATAACAATAAATTCTACTACGAATTTTCTATTCGTTTGTTCCAACCACGTGACTTAACGTTGAGATGATTTCATTCCCATACATTTGATTCGTTTTCGACTAGCGTTAACGATTGCAGATTATCAGCTTGGTTAGGGGGGGCTTGTTTGTTCATTAGGGATTCAGCCTAGCTTCATTGAAGAAGATTATAGTATTTATACTAATACCTATAAAACTTACAAAAATCAGCGCCAGGCAGCTCCTATTTGTCTGGCATTGCTAAACTGGACCTATTTGGCACAGCCGCGGGTCACACAGTATTATAATTTTTTTCTTTTATTTGTATCTGTATGTACCAAATTACTTTATTTTCATTCTTTCTTTATTTCAATAATAAAATCTTTAAAAAAATATTATGATACGATATGAAGTCATCATAGCTTACCACCTGTATCATTGGAATGGTGGATAAACACCTGTAGTCCAGACATATCCTTATTTTGAGCCGCCACTCAGAAATCAAAGTCAGTACAAGCCCGCTATCTGCCCACCCCCAATCCATCACGTCGTCGGCAGATACTCACAAACACTATCAACACGTGATACGCAAGACCGATGGGTACCGGGTTCGATTTCAAAGTAGGTCAACTCACAACTTGTTTATTTGAATTTTAATTGTAGTTAATGACCTTTCCTGATAAACGTTTTTAATTAAGAGTGGAATTTATGTGATTCTTAGGTGTTTAATTTTTGAATTTATGAGTTAAAAGTTGATGTGTGAAATTGAATTATGGCGAGTTTTTCGGGTTTAAGTGGGGTAATACGTACTATGAAATGCGTTATCATCCTCATTAATCAGCATCAGGTAGGACACCGAGGTTTCTGTGTTGCCTACTTGCTTTTCGGGTACGTTCGCTTTCTGACGTCTGTCTTTTTACCTATGTAAGCTAAGCTTTGCAAACATGGAAATGAAGCAATCTTTTTGGCAGAATTCGTCACACGCCAACGTTACAAGCGTCAAAAATATTTTTTGACGTACTTACAGACAGTAATAAATCTAAAAACATTCCCTCAGTCTTTAGTATATTGAAAAAGCGACATTCTATCAGCTATAGCGACTATCAAAGAATCCAAAATGAATGACCCAGGGTTGCGGAATTTGTTCGAAATAGTCATCGCGGCCCTGGAACACAAGAGGCATTAGAGCGTCGGAAAAAGCAGGGCGATTGTCGGCCACCGTAGGCGCGGGCCTGCGGATGGCGAGTTATGGGCGGCTCGCCGTGCGATAGCAACCAGGCCTTGGTCAACGGCGTGTCGTGTTCCACGTGCGCTTTAAAGAGCTGTCAGTAAAGAAGACTGGGCCCCATAGGGTCAGTGCCTGCTAGGGTTGCGGAATTTGTTCGAAAGAGTCACCTCGGCCCTGGAATGCAAAGGGCACTAGAAGGATCACGGATGGGTTTTAGTCAGTAAGAGTCTGAAACTCCCTTCCGCTCCGCCCAGAGCGGAAGAAGTTATTTCCCAACTTCAAAAAATGGAAGCGACAAGCGCTACGTAAATATCCTATGCCTTTACTTACTGGTATCGGGATATATCTGTCAAAAGTTGAAATATTTCGCCACGGGTGCTATTTAAAGAAGAGAATAGTATTCAAATTTGTCGGATTGTGAACTGTCATCTATCGGTATTATTAAAAAATCTCCTGATCGTGTCTATGACCATTTAGCAATAAGGCAAAATGCTGCACATTTTCAGATTCAAGAAGTATATGAATAAGATAGGAGGCTTAAGATTTCCATCACACCCAATCATAATCCACAAGTGAAATCTATGACAGCTAGTTTACCATATTCATAAGCATATGTCGACACACGATTGTTACCGTCGCCTACATAAACGAATTATTTGTATGACATCAACAACTGCAGTTCGTACTAACTATGTCGTACGGTGCTGTCGCGACGGTTTGTCTAACTTGACTCAGTGGGTGTTACATTGTACACTTTGGTCTCCTCACACCTGCAAAATTGTGTTCCTAACTAGTAACAAGTTCTGTTATAAGTTCAGCTGACTTCTAGCCCGCTTACAAATACATATAAATGTAATCATAGTTAGCGCTACATCTGGGCCCCAGGTCTGCTATTTTTATAAATTTGTCATTCCAAAATCCCATTGATATTTTGCTAAAAGTTCGTAATCTGCTAAATTCATAATGGTCGATCATTGGTCGGTCAATGGTTTCGCGATAGTTTTTAACCGACTTCTAAAAAAGGAGGAGGTTCTCAATTCGGATGTTTGTATTTTTTTTTTTATGTTTGTTCGCGCATAACTCCGTCGCTTGCCAACCGATTTTAAAAATTCTTTTTTTGTTGGAAAGGGTATACTTCCCAAATGGTCCCATGAAAATTTTATCGAAATCGATCAAGCGGTTTTCGAAAAATCTAAAAAAAATATCTGCATTATCTACATTGACGACCTGTTAGTTTACTCTGCAAAGGAGCAGTACGTTTTTTTTTTACCAATGTGATTGGTTCGTTTAGGTGGGGGGAGGGGAGGGGATGTAGGTACCACTAAAAAGTGAAAAATAAAAAACTTTTTACAAAAAAATACAACCGACTTTTACACAAAAAAAAACTTTTTACAAAAAATAAAACCGACTTCTAAACAAAATAAAAAAACTTTTTACAAAAAAATACAACCAACTTCCACAAAAAATCAAAAAAGTACAAAATAATTTTAATTCGGAACTCGGTGTTTGTGGTTCCTTTTTCGTTTTTTGAACACCGACTTCCGAATTAAAATTATTTTGTACTTTTTGATTTTTTGTGGAAGTCGGTTGTATTTTTTTGTAAAAAGTTTTTTTATTTTTCACTTTTTAGTGGTACCTACAACCCCTCCCCTCCCCCACCTAAACGAACCAATTACATTGGTGTAAAAAAATGCACTGCTCCAATGCAGAGTAAACTAAAAGGTCGTCAATGTAGACAATTTAGATATTTTTTTTAGATTTTTGTTGATTTTTCAAAAACCGCTTGTTCGATTTCGATAAAATTTTCATGGGACCATTTGGGAAGTATACCCTTTCCAACAAAAAAAGAATTTTTCAAATCGGTTGGCAAGCGACGGAGTTATGCGCGAACAAACATAAAAAAAAAAAATACAAACATCCGAATTGAGAACCTCCTCCTTTTTTAGAAGTCGGTTAAAAACCAAAAAGTATAAAATAACTTTAATTTCGGAACTCGGTGTTTTTGGTTGCTTTTTTGTTGTTGACCACACCGACTTCCGAAATTAAAGTTATTTTATACTTTTTGTTTTTTTTGTTTAGAAGTCGGTTTTATTTTTTGTAAAAAGTTTTTTTTTATTTTACACTTTTTAGTGGTACCCACACCCCTCCCCTCCCCCACCTAAACGAACCAATCACATTGGTGTAAAAAAAACGTACTGCTTCTTTGCAGAGTAAACTAAGAGGTCGTCAATGTAGACAATGTAGATATTTTTTTTTAGATTTTTGTTGATTTTTCGAAAACCGCTTGGTCGATTTCGATAAAATTTTCATGGGACCATTTGGGAAGTATACCCTTTCCAACAAAAAAAGAATTTTTCAAATCGGTTGGCAAGCGCCGGAGTTATGCGCGAACAAACAATAAAAAAAAACATACAAACATCCGAATTGAGAACCTCCTCCTTTTTTAGAAGTCGGTTAAAAATCAAAAAAATGCAAAATAACTTTAATTTCGGAAGTCGGTGTTCAAAAAACGAAAAGCAACCACAAACACCGAGTTCCGAAATTAAAGTTATTTGCACTTTTTTGATTTTTTGTGTAAAAGTCGGTTGTATTTTTTTGTAAAAAGTTTTTTGGTAACCGAGCTAAAGCAATGACTGCACAATGATGTTCTAAAGGTAGGTTACTAATCAAAGGAACTGTCAAAATTTTAGCAGATTACCGCATACTTCTGTCATTCATTTGTCATTATGTACGAGATTACCATTCTATGCCATTTCTTTGAATGGAGTGTCAGTGGTTGACCATTAGAAAGTCATAATGATGCTTTTATATTAGTAGATTACCAAACTTGTCAAAATCAATGATAGACCATTCTGACACTATTGTATTAGCAGACTTGGGGCCCAGGGGCCTAAGTCTGCTATTTTTATAAATTTGTCATTCCAACACGATTCCATTGTCATTTTGCTAAAAGTTCGTAATCTGCTAAATTCATAATGGTCGATCACTGGTCGGTCAATGGTCTCGTAATATTTTTTGATAACCGAGCTATTAAAAACAATGACTGCACAATGACGTTCTAATGGTAGGCCACTGATTAAAGGAACTTTCAAAATTTTAGCAGACTACCGCATACGTCTGTAATTCATTTGTCATTATGTACGAGATTACCATTCTATGCCATATCTTTCAATGGAGTGTCAGTGGTTGCCACTGGAAAGTCATAGTGACGCTATTTTATTAGTAGATTACCAAACTTGTAAAAATGAACCATTATGAGATCAATGTTAGACCATTTTGACACTATTGTAATAGCAGACTCAGGGCCCTGGTTATCTGAAATTCATTCGTTTTTTTTTCTATTATTCTAAAACAAAAGTTGAAATTTATTAAATGTGACATTCATCTGCCCATTATGGCCAGTACGGGTATTGAATTAATTTTAGAATCGATACTTGTAAAGGATATTCACCAACATAACTGGACCGCCCTATCTTTTAAAAATGGAAAGACTTGTAAATGAATTTCTAAACTGACAAGTGACTAGCACTTAAGTTTTAATGGAGATTTAAAAGATTCAATTAATTTCTTTCTACTTCCGTGGGATGTACAGTGATGTTCTCAGCTTTTCTCACACCATCGCATAAAAACAATGGGATAGAAACAGTACAGTTATGTTATTATTACCATAAAGAGCCCATAATTATAATTGTGTAACACGGAGCGGCGGCAGTTCTTGCGCAATCCTACAGAGATAAGATTCAGAAGTATAATCATTATAGTACACTAGCTGCTGCCCGCGACTTTGTCCCCGTGGAATCCCCGATTTTAAAACATTCTTTATCGCTGCTCCGCTCCTATTGGCTTAAGCGTGATGATATATAGCCTAAAGCCTTCCTCGAGAAATGGTCTATTCAACCCAAAAATAATTTTTCAATTCGAACCAGTAGTTCCTGAGATTAGCGCGTTCAAACAAACAATCAATCAATCAAACAAACAAACAAACTCTTCAGCTTTATAATATTAGTATAGATAGCTTGTAAAAGAGCTATTTATAATATTTTTTTTTTTTTTCATAATAAAAATCATTTACAATGTACATAGATACAACGACGAGGTTTTCGTACAAACTAAAATAATATGTACAGGTGAAAAGTCAAAAGTATAAAAATACTAATTAGAATGACATGGAGTTGGGCAAAAACCCCAATGTACCCCAATGTAGTTGGGAAAAGGCTCGGTAGATGATGAGAATGACATGGAGTTCCAGTGGCGCATATTTGTCCCATCAGATATTTTGGACTTTTCACGATGTCGTGTGTCGATATTTTGGACGATGGGTCGTTCCTACAATCCAAAAGTCGTTGTCACAAAAAAGTTTAAGTTATTTTATACTGTTTTTTTTTTTTTTAGAAATCGGTTGTGTTGTTGTAAAAAGTTTTTTATTTTTCATTTTTTTTTCTCTTTTTTTTTAAATAAAACGTTGCCCTACACTAGGAATTTCTCCTGTGTCGTGGGTGCGTTCACAAACATACAATCTCACATACACAAACAGCCAGACCCGGAACAACTATCTGTAGGTCATACAAATATTTGTTCCGTGCGGGAATCGAACCCACGACATGTAGCGCAGTAGCCAATCGCTCAACCACTGCGCCAACCATGTCGTCAATTTTTACTGGTACACTTCCCCCCCACCTAAACGTACTTATCGTACATGGTATAAATTGACATAAACAATAAACAAACATGCGATTTCAGCAGCAATTCTTCATCAGTTCTTCACCAAACTAGAAACTAATATTATTTTATTTAGTACTTTAGCCATATAGTGTACGTGAAGGACGATGGATGTTTATTACGGGATCTGCTTGCTCCCACGTTTTATGTGCATAACTGCTGCGGCCAGTATTGGCCAAAAACTCGCTGTATCGGATGGAACAAAACTTGGGACCATGAAAACTATTGTGTATTCCCCTCCACATGTGTTTTGACAGGCAATGCCCTTGTCGTCGTTTCCTCAGCTAAAACAACCACTGATCGTGATGGTCGACCACATGGTTTGGTACTTCTGTTCCTGTTTATAGTGTGTGAACGGCATCAGGCGCACGCGCACCGTATCAGATCAGTATGCGCGGGACTGGAGCCGCTATGTTCAGGGTTGATGGATTTTTTTAACCGTTTCGGATGTCGAAGTTTTTTGTTTTGTTTAGGAATCTAAATTGCCTTGAATGAATTTTTATTTGGTGTTGTATTTTCTTTGTCTTGTTTGTTTTATTACTTTATTTACATTTTTGTTTTGTATTTTTTTTTTAATTTTATTAAATCCGTCTAGGGGATTTTTTTTTAATACACTCTTAAAAGTTTACTTTAAATATAGAAAAAAATGATGGATTTCGTTTTGAGGATATTTAATTTGGTTTAGGGTTTGGTTTTTTTTTTAGTTTTAAGTTTACTTTTGGTGTAAAATAAAGTAAAGTATATAATAAATAAATAATTTAATAGTATTGTATAGCGCAGCATGGATTGAATTCAAAATAATTATTTTTTACATGTACGATATAGAGGTACTATATCGTATAGTAATCATACAAGCAAATAGTTTATATGAACGACCATTATGTTATTTATTTTTAGGTTTTTTTTTAACCATCGAATCGATGGGGATAGGGATGTTTCCTGAGTAAAAATTATATGATTATGTTTAGTCCGTCAGTTAGATTATAGAAAAATATTGGACACGTATTTTTTCCTTTATCAAATCTATAAAAACTGACGAAGATAAAAAGCATCAAAGATCAGGAGTGGGATCGTGTGACGTCACGGCTCGCTAAAAATTGTAGCGAGTAGTGACGTCACACGAGTTTTCAACCCACTGTATCGTCTTCATTTTTTGTTTATGTGAAAAAAGAAAAAATACGTGTCCAATATTTTTTGGAAATCTATCAGACGGACTAATCAGATTTTTTTAGTCAACTACCCTATTATCGGAATCCTTAATTGTCTTTTCTTTTACTATGCACTGTAAAACAGGTCTCAAAAGTATCTGCTATCGCTAAACTCCTTGCATAATCCATGAACCAGCCGATCCATTGCCATACCATAGACGCTGGCCCATTGTCATCTCGCAATGGGCCATTGTGTACCTACTCACAAATGATGAGCACCACAACTTGTCAAGTTGTCATTGATACACCGTTACGACCTTTGACCTCACTGCAACATGACGTTGAATAGTATCTGCCTTTATAAAGAACAGCCATGACTTATGGTTTTTTTTTTAATGTTATTAATTTATATTCGATAGTTTTCAAAATTTTTCTTACAGTTTAGGTAATCAAACTCATTTGATCATATCATTATCATATCAGCCGAAAGACGTCCACGTCCAGACATAGGCCTTCCCAAGTATCGCCACAACAACTGGTCCTGTGCGTCTCGCATCCATCGGATTTGGTCCTTACACCCTTGGCACCAGGTCCTTGTGGGAATTCCTACTATCAGATATGATCTAACGGTTTCAGTTCTATACCCTAAATACGGGCAAAGCTTGTAATTAAAATCTCCAAAAATTCACCAGGTCTGTATTTGATAATCACAGCTTATTGTTATTAGGTACTGTATATATGTCTAACGCCAGACCATTATAAGGCCTAAATACACATTGACTCCACAACGAGGATCAACAGTGTACCCCCGCCTAATTTGCGTTCAGCTGACGTCACAAAAAGCATTGCGTTACAGCGTAATAACATTTTTTTACACAAACGATCTTTACTCAGAGTACATTTTGTGCGGAATTTGCTTCGTCATAAATATGCATGAGTTGATATTACGATGCCTTTGATGATACGTTTAATTTGGGGATGAATGTAGCTTGTTGATACCTACATACATATGTATGTACTACGGGTACGTTGGAGATTTAAGGTACGTTAAACTTTAACTTACGGGATACAACTAATCTACAACATCGGTGTAGTTCAAACCTGATCAGTATTTTGCATTAGATCTACGTTATATAATTAGTTTGGAGTAAATAACTGAACGAATTTACGAAGAAAGAAATATTGTGACACATTTCACAAAGTAAACTAAAACTCGAACTCAACTCTCAACTAACTCGAACTCTACTCAACTCGAATCCCAACTCAACTCGAGTTCCAACTCGACCTATAACTCAACTTGAACTTAAACTCAACTCGAACTCAACTCGCACTCCAACTCAACTCGAACTGTAACTCAACTTGAACCATACTCGAACTCTAACTCAAATATATAATATATAACTATAACTTGAACTTGAACCCCAACTCACCTCAAAATCTAACTCAACTCCAACATGAGCATGAAAATGTCAATGAAAGCTTGTCTGATTGAAATTTCGTGCGACGACTGAAGATTTCGTGCTCGAGAGATGAGCAAGCAATTAATGCGTAAACACGTTCCTCAGCTAACACTCATCCCTCGAGCACGAAATCTTAAATTTATCACAGCAGATGGGGTTGAAGTTCGAACTGAATTGGAGTTTACGTTTTGGAATATGGTCCTAAGTGTTAAAAGAAATTCTAACAAAGTTTTAATATCGTTCGGTGATAAACGACAACAAGTTTACTTTTCTGCAGTCTCCCACTGCAGAAAGCCTTCCCCGAATCCTTTTAGGTATTCTTTGTCCTAGCCTCCGTGAACCAGAACCTGTCGTAGTAGGCATTTAGATGTTGTGTAAAACGGATGGGTTTTAGTAAATAAGAGTCTGATACTCCCGTCCGCTCCACACGGGGCGAAAGAAGTAATATAATGATTTTGCATCCTTAGATCCTTTTAGACGTTGCGGAATTTGTTCGAAAGAGTCACCGCGGCCCTGGAACGCAAAGGGCACAAGAAGGATCACGGGTGGGTTTTAGTCAGTAAGAGTCTGACACTCACTTCCGCTCCGCCCAGAGCGGGAGATGTCGTTTGCAGATTTCCCATCCGAAAAAAAAAGATCCTTTTAGACGCGTTTAGATCGTCTCTCTTACTCTCCCAAAGCCAACCTCAGCGGCGTTGTCCATCCTCGGGCACTTACTTCGTGGAGACTTATTGCCCAATTGTTTCAAAATGAAACCAAACACATTTAAAGAAAATATAAGCTTATTTAGCGGAACATTTGATACAAGCCCCTAACCTAAAGAATTTTCTCACACAAAATTGATCTCACATAAATAGCTTTCCATTTTTGGCAACCATAATTTCGCATTATCAATTCCCATTCACCGTTAAAGGCGCTCGTCTATAAATTTATCTGCTACAAAACTGACTCCATGAAGGAACACGGTATCGTGACCCTTTGAATGGGACGCCCACGTGCCTTTGTGTAGACCAAGTATTGCTGAACAAGATTTGGTTGTCGAATTAACACATAAATATTGTGACCTCCTGTGCCGGAACGAAAAGCAGTGTTTCAGACATTGAATAAGATGTTTGAATTGAAATTATTGGTTGTTGGTTACGTGTTTTAAGTGAGTTACCAGTTTATCTGTAAGGATTGTTTTGTAGTGTCTTGTCTACTGAGGATCGAGTCACTACACCCACGCCCAAAGCTGGTAAAAGAGATGAAAGTGTAATTGTACTGCAGTACCTATGCAGGTATATGAAATTATGAAACAATGAAAAGATATGAAATTTGTGATTTCTGATTGCTTGAAAGCGTTTGAATAATATAATATATAATAACTATGTAATATTATAAATGCGAAGTTAAGACTACATGTCTTTTTGTTACGTTTTCACGCCGAACCGGTGAACCAATTTTGATGATTTTTGGCACAGAAATTGATAGCCTTTTTTACGGGAGTACGTTCCTCTGGGATCATTTTCGGCTTTTATGCGTGCGAAACCGGCGAAAACGGCATGTAATATTCTATTAAATATATCACTTTGCTCATATTCGCAATACCTTCTGAGATAATCGGAATTATTAATAGCCACTACAAAGAACAAAATGTTCAGTGTGTCTCAAGCTATACCAAACAAAACACGTCTCAATGACCACAGAATAAGGTTAATTAACAAAACGAAACACCTTGATCCCTCATTCACTACTCGTAATCCCTGAAAAACCCACAAGAAAGGAAAAACAGACGGTCCTGTGTGGTTACATGGTCATTTAAACGGCCCTGGACATAATTCCGCCAGTCCCCTAAATCCCTGACACATTACATCTACAGGGTGTTCCAGAAACGCGTGGACATATTTAAGCAGCATTTATTTGTGCAGTTTAGGAAAAATATCTTAATAAGGACATATTTAAGGATATTGTACAGTTAAGACAAAATATCATAATAAAAAATAGGTGGCATCTAGAAAAAAACTTTTTACAAAAAATAAAACCGACTTCTAAACAAAAAACCAAAAAGTATAAAATAACTTTAATTTCGGAACTCGGTGTTTTTGGTTGCTTTTTTGTTGTTGAACACACCGACTTCCGAAATTAAAGTTATTTTGTTTTTTTTTTCTGTTTAGAAGTCGGTTGTATTTTTTGTAAAAAGTTTTTTTATTTTTCACTTTTTAGTGGTTCACTCCCAGCTAAACATAGTATCGCAGCGTACGTGGTATAAATCAGTGTAAACAATAAACAAACATGCGATTTCAGCTATCCCGACAGATTTGCTATCATTTATTGAAATTAACAAAAAACCGCTTGTTAGATTTCGATAGTATTTTCATGGGACCATTATTTTGGGAAGTATACCCTTTCCAACAAAAAAGAATTTTTCAAATCGGTTGGCAAGCGACGGAGTTATGCGCGAACAAACATTTAAAAAAAATACAAACATCCGAATTGGGAACCTCCTCCTTTTTTAGAAGTCGGTTAAAAAACCGACGACTTGGAGGCGTTCATGATGGATTGGTCAGAGAAAACCACACACCGGGTAGAGTGGAAGGCTATGGGGGACACCTTTGCCCAGCAGTGGGACAATATAGGTTGCTAAAAAGAATAAAAAGTGGCATCGAATTTGTGATTGAACTAAAATAAAAAACCACCAAATGCATCAGACTGATACTGATAGCAGTGCTTTTTTTTGGATCATGTTCGTATGTTTTTCAGTCGGATTTTTAAAAAAGGATAATATTTTTATCTTATTTTCGTACTAAACACCCTGTATAGCCAGATAGCCCCAGGCCACAAAGGCCTGACTCAGCATTCACACCATTGAATGTAAATAACCAACAATGATTAATGTAGACAATTTCCGTCCATATGTAATCACTCATCGGAATACTTCCGTTCAACAATAGGCAGGTGGGATTGGGTGACCTTTGATGGGTTAACGCTTTATCCAGTCAGAGGTAGACAGTTTTATGAAGTGACCTTTTTGGGACAGCTGGTAGTTTTAAATCCTAACTAAAATTATAAATACGAGGTTTTTTTGTTTGTTTATTTATCAATTTTGGTAAAAAGATAGATAGCCACGAGACGGCTATAGGTTACTTTTTTTCGAAAATAAAATTTGAACGTGCGTTAACCGCGTGGGAAAATTAGTAATCCATAAACGATACAGATATTTGTTTATTTTATAAACGAAACAAAGGGAATATATTAGGATCACAGCACTTAGACGGGGCCACTACTTAACTAAATACGAAATCATCAAATGACTTATACCGCTCAGGGCGGAGCGAAAGGGAGTGTCAGACTCAGACTCTTACTGATTAGAACCCATCCGTGATCCTCCTAATGTCCTTTGCGTTCCAGGGCCGCGGTGACTCTTTCGAACAAATTCCGCAATCCTACAGTCCAACATACCTAAGTGTATCTTTCAAAACTTCTAAGACAGATAGTCAGGAACTAAGAAACATCAGCTGCATTCAAGTACAGTCATGCATTACACATGAACTCACAAGGAAACGGATGGATGGACAGACGTAACGATGCGTGTATGTATGTATGTATGGATGGATGGATGAACTGACAGTCAGGTGTGCTTCTGCGGAAGTCACGGGAATGTTAGACGATGGGTAGCTAATACCTAAAGTAATACGGAGTTCTAAAGATGGTTAAAAATAAGATATTATATTTTTTGTGCGAAACATACTTATACAAAGGATTAGGGCAGCTTATGTACAGAGGCAGAATACCAAAAAAATCTGGGGCCGTACCACGAAGTGCCAATGATATCATGATATCTGTGTGAAAAAGGGATAGTGCTATTCGCCTTGTGTAACTCCGTCTCTCTCTGACAAAGGAAGCATGATGGTTTTAAGACGTCATGACAGGGCTACTGATCTCTTAGAATTTACGTGGTAGTTTATCACTACATACTCGTAAAAAACACAACAAAGTCGCTTTCCGCTATCTGTCTGTCCCTATGTACGCTTAGATCTTTAAAACGGATTTCGATGGTGGAATGATTTTTTAATAGATAGAGTGATTCAAGAGAGGGTTTATATGTACATATAATACATGCATTATATAGTACAGATTTAGTATCAGCATTGCACCCGTGCGAAGCCGGAGCGGGTCGCTAGTACACCATATTAACGACGTAATTGCATCCTAACAAACTTATACAGTGACAAAAGCTTAAGCAATTCGTCTTTAAGTGTCAAATTGGTTTAAAACCTGGCATTTACAATCATCCATTGAGAATTGTGTAAATAAAATAAAATGAGAAAGAAACATTACTAGAAAACCAACGGTTATGAAACGTAGTGAAAAGAGCATATTCCCTTTGTTTAGATATCTCTTTCTGCAGTAAGACAGTTATATCACGTCAATTCCTTCTTTGTCATACAAATAAAATAATAACTTCATCATAGAAAATTCCCGTTTTATCTACTAAAAATATTTAACGATTGATTGAACACTAGACCAAAGAATAATCCAAGTTATTATCGGATTTATAGCCGTTAAAATTAAAAACAAAAGAATTCGAAATGAGTTCGTGTTTCGAATCCCAATGAATCCGTTGGCATTTGTGATTATTTCAAGACAGCAATAGTCTATGGAATCAGTCAAGACGGCTTTGTCTATGCTGGCTTTTGAATTTTCTAGATTCTTTTGTTGAAAGACTATTTGTGTTTTAATTGATGACAATCAATAGATTATAGTACTGTCAAATTAACGGTTGTGCCAATGTGACGCCAAACTGACTAAATCGGGTGGTAATAAAATTTCTATGGATTTCTTCGCCTTTTGCCGTGTATGATTTACGATTTAATAGCTATTGAACAGAAAATCAAAACATAAATTAATTATAGTTATTTTCATATAGACTCAGTCGCCATGACTAGGAAAAATCTAAATAAACTAGCATCGCCCCGCGGTTTTACCCGCGTAGTTCCCGTTCCCGTGGGAATATGGGGATATAATATAGCCTATGTTCACCGCAGATAGTGTAGCTTCCCAACAATGAAAGAATTTTTCAAATCGGTCAAGTAGTTTCGAAGCCTATTCAATCCAAACAAACAAAAAACAATCAAATCTTTCCTTTTTTAACCGACTTCTAAAAAAGGAGGAGGTTCTCAATTCGGATGTTTGTATGTTTTTTTTTTTTTTTTTTTTATTGTTTGTTCGCGCATAACTCCGTCGCTTGTGAACCGATTTGAAAAATTCTTTTTTTGTTGGAAAGGGTATACTTCCCAAATGGTCCCATGAAAATTTTATCGAAATCAACCAAGCGGTTTTCGAAAAATCTAAAAAAAATATCTACATTGTCTACATTGATGACCTCTTAGTGTACTCTGCAAAGAAGCAGTGCTTTTTTTTACACCAATGTGATTGGTTCGTTTAGGTGGGGGGAGGGGAGGGGGTGTAGGTACCACTAAAAAGTGAAAAATAAAAAACTTTTTACAAAAAAATACAACCGACTTCTACACAAAAAATCAAAAAAGTGCAAAATAACTTTAATTTCGGAAGTCGGTGTTCAAAAAACGAAAAAGCAACCACAAACACCGAGTTCCGAAATTAAAGTTATTTTGCACTTTTTTGATTTTTTGTGTAGAAGTCGGTTGTATTTTTTTTAAAAAAGTTTTATAATATTAGTGTATATCAAGCTTTAACTGTCAATTCCATTGCCGAATGGAAAAAATTACGTAGAATATGATCCAGTGCTGTTTTTGTTGTTATAACTACCAAAAAAACAATCTCCCTAGTATGCACATTCTAAGATGATCTAGACGACAGATTAGCCCCCTCTGATTCCCAACTGTTCTTGATATTCTTTCTTTCATTATATTCTTCCAGAACTAAAACCGTCCCTAAGCCGACCCTTTGACCAAAACATCACTTTTATAGAAAGAAAGAAAGAAAGAAAGAAAGAATAATATTTATTCAGCACATACATGAAACACGCACGGTACATGGTAAAAACAAAAGATAGTTATGACAAGAACTAAGTGTGTGTCCCACGGCTGCACTAAATAGGTCCATTTCAGCGATATGTCAGACAGACTGATGCTGTCTGACGCTGGTTTTCTAATGAACCTTTCAAAGGACGAGTGGCGGTTCATTTGAATCCTTATAAAATAAAATATATATAAACAGGTATTTATCATCGAAATACAGTAAATTATGTAATAGAATAAACAGATATACTTGAACGCAGATAATGAGCTGTTATTTGTCTGCCAAACACCTCTCAACGTATTCATACTTAACACGTTCTAAAACTAACAAATTACCCTTTGAACTCTAACTTCACAGGTACCCAAAACACACCGTCACCCGACCGTCGCAGGCGCACGATTTGAATTGCAATGAGTGCGTGAGCGCAAGTAACGGGACACATTATTGATTCGTTGACATTTCGTAGATGGGGCTATATCAAGGGTGTATGCGTGGGAAGAATTTATAGTAGTGTGTTTTGGTAAGTAGTATATGCTGCGTTTGCGCATAGGGGTGTTGTTAGTTGGAGTGGAAAAATATTGTAACATGACTTTCGACTTTGGCAGTTCATTAGCGTCGGCTCGTCATGTTCCACGCGCGCCCCAAAGATATAATAATAATAATCTTTATTTACGGACAACAATGATCCATTGTGTTAGTAAAAAATAATATAACTTATAACTAGTGTTAGTAGCTAAAATTTTCATTTATGAATTATTACAAATTATGAACCAGAATTGCATGAAAATTGAAATTGAAAATTATAAATTAATAAATAAAATAAACAAAATGAAATTAAAATAGTATTTTAACATTAGTCAGTACGTGCACCATGCAGCAGTGGTGGATATGTCAGCTAAGAAGACAGGCTCCATAGGGTCAGTGCCTGCTAGGGTTGCGAAATTTGTTCGAAAGAGTCACCGCGGCCCTGTAACGAAAAGGGCATTAGGAAGAACATGGTGGGTTTTAGTCAGTAAGAGTCTAACACTCCCTTCCACTTATACCAGAGCGGAAGAAGTCATTTGATGATTTAAAACCAAAAAAAAGAATTCTATTGGGTGGCTATATTTATTGCAGCATTGGAGGCGTAAAGTTCATATCTGGATAAACATTTGGGATACTTCAGTTCAATCTGGTACAAGTAAAAATAAGAAGGAAACCACCATACCAATAGGTGGAGTATCTACATTATTTAGTTGTTGTTAAAACTTACCTCCTTTTATCAGAAACGTGTAATTTGCTTATTCATACTGAATAAGTATCTTCTTAATTAAAATACAAGAGGCACTTAGACACTGATGAATATTTTAATTATTCACTAACTACAATCAGTCTAGTCGACCAGACGCTCTCACATTTTTTCCTGGATTGGAAATCATCAAATGACTTCTCCCGCTCTGGGTGGAGCGAAAGAGAGTGTCAGACTCTTACTGACTAAAACCCACTCGTGTTCCTTCTATTGCCCTTTACGTTCCAGGGCCGCGGTGACTCTTTCGAACAAATTCCGCAACAGACGCTCTCACCTTGAAAGCTTTTTCATAACAGCGGAAACATTAACGCAAGCGTTACGCTCCATCAAACGGAATCGTGTCTAACTAATGCAGATCTTAGCCGCATTTTCTAGTAAACAGTTTTATTATTTTTATACATAAGTATGTACCTAGAAATCTATTTGTTTTATTGGAGAAAAACTATTTAGTCACACTATAGAAAAACACTATTTTATGATAAAGTAGCTAATCTCAATCCCAGTCCGTACAAGACGTAAATCTTTGTATAGGATTAGATAATTCAATTGAAAAGTTAAGATTGATCTTCAATCTTACGTACTTATCTTTTCGTAAGAGTAATGAGATTGCTTTCATAGTACTTCAGTAGGTAATCGGAAATCCACGGAAAATTCTAGAATCGATTTCCGTAATTGGCGAACTATCTACATAATAAAAAGGAGTTTGTACGGAGCCCTTGGTGCACAAATCAGACTCACACTTGTCCAGTTTTATGAAGATAGAAGCGCTATAAACTCGTCAAGTTTGAACTCACAACTTGTTGATTCCTACCCAAAACCACCATATTTTAACTCAAATTACCTACGATTAGTCCTCCTTAGTACACAAACTAAATTAAGCTCCGCTTAAAGCCGTCCAGACAAAGTGTGGTAAGGCTGGGTGCACACGAGCTACAATTACTGCGGGCTATTGTTCGTGGGCAGCGATCGGTGCGGTAATTACACGGCTTACTGACAGTTGAGGCTAGCGCTGGACAATTTGTTGGTTTAGCTTTTGTGAGGGTATAGGGCTGGGTGTTTTGCCCGAAATAAGTAGGTTTGTATCGTATTTTAAGTATATAAAATCGGAAAAAAATATTATGACACTTTTTATTTATTTAATTTCCACTGTTCCGCTGCTGCGGACATTGTAGGCTATATGGTGTGATTGGAAGAAGATAAGTTGTATCACATTATTCATAAAAATAATAGGAAAAACATTATGTTTGTTTATTTAGCCTGCACTGTCACAATATAGTTGGGCAGATGATGAATATCCCATTGTTGGGGCCATTTGCCCAATCGTCTAAACAAAGTGTGGTAAGGCTGGGTGCACACGAGCTACAATTACTGCGGGCTATTGTTCGTGAGGCTAACGCTGGACAATTTGTTGGTTTAGCTTTAGTAACGGTTTAAAGGGTGGTGTGACGGAAAAAAAGAGGTAATGACAGTTCAATTAAAAAAATAAATGCACATTTTTTTTGTAGCCTATCACCGTTTACAGTGTTCTATCTAATTCAGTGCCAAAGATCATCGAAATTAGTTCAAAGTGCCTGAAAGCATCACAAACAAACTCTATTTTATAATGTTAGTTAGGATTTGTTTCTGCCTTGATAAATTGAACTTTATCCGTCATAATCACAATCACAATTTTTTTCCCAACATTTTATCATTATAAGCATTGTGAAAATCGAAATTTGCCTGAAAATTTTGCAAATATTCAGTTTTCCGCATTTGCGAGTCCTACTCGGTCCATTGTTCGAAGGTCTACGTTTTATAACGCCATTAAAACAGTAGGTAAACTTTTTCAAACAAGAAGTTGCAGTTAAAAATCCTTAAAGAATTATGAAAGTTTACTCTTTAATATTGAACACCCCTAAATTATGCATTGTCCAGTAAGCACCACACGTAATTACCAAATGGTTCCGTCTGAATGACCGGTCTGTTGGTCTCTTTACAGCGGTCAGTAATTTTCTTGCCTCATTGCCGAATAAGTAAATTTGCCAGTAAATGAACGGTTTAACATGATGTAACATTTAAAAGCTTCATCAGTAGACTTAAAGTCACCCAAAGGGCAATAGAGAGGGCAATGCTAGGAGTTTCCTTGCGTGATCGAATCAGGAATGATGATATCCACAAGAGAACCACGGTTACCGACATAGCCCGAAGGATCGCCAAACTGAAGTGGCAGTGGGCAGTGGCGTTGGTCGCAGAACAGATGGTGGATGGGGCCGGAAAGTTCTGGAGTGGCGACCGCGTATCGGAAGACGCAGCGTTGGAAGGCCTCCCACAAGGTGGACTGATGACCTGGTGAGGGTCGCGGGTAGCCGATGGATGCGAGACACAGGACCGGTTGTTGGGGCGATACTTGGGAAGGGCCCATGTCCAGCAATAGACGTCTATCAGCTGATATGATGATTTATTTAATTAATTAATTTATTTTATTTTAAAGAAGGCTTACAGACTAATTAACCAATAACACAAAGACTATAATATTAAAAATAGCTAATAACAAGCCTCCACATATAGGTAAGGAAAATAGTCGATACAAAAGAAAGTACATACAAGTTAATATAACCAGTTAAGAGAGCTGCAGTAGATAAATTAACTGTCCTTAAAAAAATAATTGTATACATAAATGATGATGATGAACTCCAGAGGAGTTACTGAAAACAGTATTTTTGGTATATATTTTTGCGCGGCTAATTTTATGTGTTACGTTTTTTTTTATTGTCAGATGGATATGCTCTTGACTCTCGTCTAGGTCGCAGATGATAGAGACAAAGTCGACGATGGAATGAGCTTACCCAGAAGAAGCCTGTTCACTCTAACTTTGAAGAGATAAGGGTTGAATGTGTTCGGAAACACAGACGCAGGCAGAGAGTATTGTTGTGCGTTTTACGTTTTTACATTATTACCCCAAACACTTCATGTTTCCTTTACAGGATAAGACGGCGAAATTATTAATCTAGTGTGTGGATTATTATAGTTCTATTTTAGCGTTTGTGTCCACATCTGGATTCGTTCAACCGTTGTAAAGTACGTGATTATGCTTGAATTTAACATTTTTGTTGTACAACTAACAAACATACAACTCTGACATTTATGATATTAGTTAGAGAAAGTATCTTATATATTAGAGAAGGGAGAGCGTGAGAAGCGATTATAATGTAAAAGTATATGTATATAATGTAAATTAACCTAGAAGTAGATGCCGATGAAATTGATGAGCAGCCAAGAGTTTTCCAGTGTAGAATTTTGTGCCATACCTGTAACAAAAAGAAAAGAGAAATATAGATACTAAAAACATCTAAATCAATCATTTATTCAAACTAGGCTGAGAGTCAGCACTGTTTGAACGTCGAATTACAGACAGTCCTTCCAAAATGTCCACACGTCACTACTTCCTAGTGTTTTAGCTGGGAAGAAGAAGTGGCGCAACAAACTCCCCAGCAACACATATATGTCTGTTGCGTTTTAAGAACTTGAATTTATACAATAGCATGCAAAGTCATTAAATAAATGACACAGAGGGCAAAAAATATTCCAATATGGAAATCAAAAATCAATTTCCTATAAAACATTTTAAAGAGTACCTAGATTAAATGAATAAAGTAAAAACGAATAAATAGAGAAGAATAATTCCCATCGTTTGTTACATTGTATATCATCAGCTGTTTTTCTAGAACAGTTAGAAAAAGTTCTACCCTTTAATACGACAATATTTCGATACTAAAATCTAAAATAATAAATCTGTGAGAGGTAATTTCTAGAAGTATTGATTCAATTATGTGTTAACAAACTTGATTGCTAACACATTATCGAATCAGTACTACTAGAAATTACCATAGGCTCGTTTTATACCAGAAAAACACGGTTCTTGTGGGATAAAGGAAGCCACGAGAATAAGCTTGTTTGAATACCTATTCACTATGAAGATTTCTCGCCACCCATCGAAACAATAGATGATACAGCTATATTTTTCTAAGAAGATGTAGTCAATTAAGAAAATTGATAGACCTCAAGTGATGCCAGAGTAATACAACAGCTGGGAAGTGATCCATTGTATGACACTGATATATGCAAATATTGGGCTGGTATAAGAAGTTAGCGTTGAGCGATAAGAGTAGAGAATTTCGCGATTAGTTGAGTTAAAAGTAAGCAACAAAACTTACTTTTTTTTAAATAGTGAAGAAACGAATAAAAAAGATCTGGTAATTGTCAACACCAAAAAACCTGCTGCAAATAATGTAAAGAATAAGCAATGTTTTGAAATCCTAAATCAAAAGTTCGACATGAGGTCAGTTGTGTTTGGGAAATGTGGTTTGATAAAATAATCGCAATGGCGAAACGATAAATGGCTGGAGCGGGAAAGGGAGGTAAAAAAGGATGGATGGATTGTATGAGGAGTGAAAGAGAAGGAAGTCCTGACATCAGTGATATCATGACGGTCGATAAGAACAAATGGACGAAGAAAACGTGTTACACTTAACCCGAATAAGGGCAGAAAAACTTTGAATGGCATGAGTGAAACGGTGGTAAAAGATGCTGATTATGAAATGATGGTGATCCAATTTTGAATCTTTGCTATCGATTTTCTATTTCATATTACATTGCTTATATCTAAGTTTATAACTTGGGACGCCCGCCATAATGATATTTTGATTGATTCATTATTCATATTGATGTATAAGAAAATCAATTATGTTGATGAGCTAAATATATTTCTGCTTAGAATCCGATTAGATAAGCTTTTTATAACAAGTACACGTACAAAATTGATTGTTTCGGCTCATGCCTGGTTCAAACTATGATGCGTTTAAAATTACAGTAATCAAATTGTGGAAAGTTTGTTTTATAGAAGATCATTAAAATTTAAACTGATGATTTTAGTATTGAATCTTCTATTAATATAGTTTGTCATCTAGAATATAATATAATAGAAAACTGTTGAATATGTAGTTCATAGAAGTAGTAAAAAAGAAAGATAAAAACAAAAGAACATTACTTGGGGTTACACGTTGCGGAATTCGTTCGAAAGAGTCACCGCGGCCCTGGAACGCACAGGGCATTTAGAAGAACATGAATGGGTTTTAGTAAGTCTGACTCTCTCTTTCGCACCACCTAGAGCAGAGGAACTCATTCATAACTATGATGACTTTACATCCTCAAAAAAGGTGTGACACACGCTTCTATTTATTTATTCAACAATTTATGTAGGTACACACATTTAATAAAAAGATAAGAAGGAAACAGAAAAATAGGTACAAAGCTGATGCTTGCTTGGTTTGCTTGCTTTGCTTCTATCAACTCTACAGCTTTATAATATTAGTATAGTGTTTAGCAAAGAAACCGATGCTTTCTTTAGCGAAAGTTCACTCGAACAAACTTCACTCTAGAAATGTTTTATAAGTATATTCTTAATTCCACACCAGAACAACTTATACCTAAAAGTGATAATAAAGTACATGCCCAAGGCGAGCTTAACTGAAAGTTGAGTTTTCTCCCAGCAAACCATCGACTGATTGAGGGAGATCTTTTTCTCTATCTATACTAACTAGCTGCTGCCCGCGACTTCGTCCCCGTGGAATTCTGAAATTTAAAATCGGGGATTTTAAAACATTCTTTATCGCTGCTCCGCTCCTATTAGCTTAAGCGTGATGATATATAGCCTAAAGCCTTCCTCGATAAATGGTCTATTCAACCCAAAAAGAATTTTTCAATTCGGACCAGTAGTTCCTGAGATTAGCGCGTTCAAACAAACAAACTCTTCAGCTTTATAATATTAGTATAGATATTATAAAGAGGAAAGATTTGTATTTTTGTATGTAACGAATAAACTCAAAAACTACTGGACCGATTTCAAAAATTCTTTCACCATTAGAAAGTTACATTCATCCTGAGTAACATATGCTATAATTTTATCCCCGTATTCCCACGGGAACGGGAACTACGCGGGTGAAACCGCGGGGCGCTGCTAGTCAACTTTAAATTACTACTATTCGTAGTTTATCTAATCAAATGCCTTGCTCAGTACTATAATCCAAGTCTTCAATATTTCTAAGTTTTTTACTTAAATCTCGCGGATAGCAACTTTTAATTTCATCACCTCAAAATAATTTCCCAACTTTTGTCTCAGAAACTTTATACACGATAACTTTCATCCTTAATCGTGTATCTCTGTCAGAATCCGTAGAGAACAATGCTTGAACATACAAAACAATAGTATCATCCTAATGATCTCATTTATCCGTTTACTGATAAGACAGAACATAGGTGTGTTATCTATCAGTGGAATTATCATGAAGTTAATTTGATTCAATCTCATAAAATGTTCACACACGCTCCATTGTTTTGGTGTTTTCTAAGTTGGGGGTGTGTCAGAAGGTCAAGTTGTGAGCGGGGGTAAAACGTAAAAGTTGAAAGTTTAAAGAGAAACTAGTTAAAAAATGTGGTGATAGAATATTTGAAGAAATAAATTTAAAGTGAAAACCTAACATCCAAAAGTCCTGCCTACCATTGTCTCATGTGAGCGTTAGATTCTGAATACCAGTATTTTACAACGATCTTACTGCCTATCTAAACATTTACAACTGACGAACGACGGTTTTCGACGGGTTTTCAGATTTTTGTCTTTTTATCTAGAATGGTTGTTAAAGATCTACAAATGTCAGCGTCAATTCCAGCAATCATCAATATCATCATCTGCGTAGCCTATTCCTAACTATATTGGGTTTGATTTCCAGTCAAATCGGATTCAGCTGAATACCAGTATTTTCGTATATTATTTGTAGGTTTTAGCAGGTGGCATAGATTGTCAGAAGTCAGGAAATCTGAATCCAGTATTGCCAAAAAGTAACGTGTTACCAGTTAAAGAGTTTGAGGAGGTCTGGTAGGCAGGCGCTCCACGTAAAATACTGGTATCGTATGTCACTATTCTAGGACATAGTCACCCCATGCGACAAAAGTTTCAACAAAATCCGTTCAGCTGTTAGGATTGACGAAGTAACAGACTGACAGACATAGCCAATTGTAAATTATGAAAATATTGGTTTTTTTATTATTTGCCTAACTTTCAACTTTTTTCGTTACCGTTGGTTTTCTGTTCTTTCCTTCCTATTGTCAACCATTTTACTATAGACTTGTTCGCTGTGGGTTCACACATGAGCGGCCATAATGATTCCATAGACAAATAGTTATTTCATGCAGAAAGACATGTTACAAACAGTAATTAAGCTGATAATGTGATGAGAACATCTGACATCCAAATTTTGTATGGAAATGTTGATTTCCATACAAATTTTTTGTAACCGTTCATCAATGGTCTGAATTCTTTATAGTGACATTCAATTTCTTTCTATCGATTTTTTTTTGTTTAAACAGTACATCCGCCTATTTGAAATTTTCTTCATTAAACAACTTTATTCAAAGGAAAAAAATGAAA
The DNA here is from genome assembly GCA_905332915.2 of Hecatera dysodea. Lineage (NCBI taxonomy): Eukaryota > Metazoa > Arthropoda > Insecta > Lepidoptera > Noctuidae > Hecatera > Hecatera dysodea. The sequence goes on along the minus strand of HG995309.1, from coordinate 13,456,471 downwards.
ATGTATGGATTGTTTGTTTTCAGAATGAGCCTACTTTAGCTTTATTTTAACTAACTAACTTAGAATTTATTCCACGTACTCTTAAAACCCTTAATAAATTAATCTCTACCACACTCGGTTGTACTTAGTAACTTGGATTACATCTTCCGTTTCCTTTAATACAAAAGAGCAATTTGTTCCTTTGTAAGAAAATTAACATTTCTGTAAATTAATTAAATAAGTACCTACTTCGGAATTACTTTGTTTGTACTGCTGCATTTTACTCTGTGGAAGATTTCTTTGCAAAATTACTTCTTTTGATAATTTTGAGAGAACCTAAACGCATACTGCGAGGCGTTGTATAAGTGTCTGGAAAGATTTGGGAGAAGTCAAAGTCAAAATCAAAGTCAAAACGTTTATTTCAATTCGGCCATTAACGGCACTTTTGAACGTCAGAGAACTCCAGCAGTGAGAAAATATAGGTTAAAAAACGGGTTCATTGTAGCAGGTAATTAAGAACATAACCTTCCTCTAGTTAACTTTATGGCAAGCAATGAGTCAACAGATCAATGTACAGAAGAATGCATAGTAATATTTTATTAGTACTTAGTAGTACCATAAGGAGCAAAAAAAGCAACAACATTAGCTTGTTTAATTTCTCTCAAAATACAAATAAACACCCTCGAGGTAAAAATCTTACCAATTTATTTACCAATCCGACCGATTGCAATGATTGTATAGTTAATAAATTGGTACATATAAAAATTAATATGTATGGTAATAAATTCAAGAATTTATTCTTGCAAAAAGATTAAAAATTACCAACGTTTAATAAACAGTGCAAGAACTAAGAAATAATAATATCTTCTGTACAGGCTGAACTCCTATGCTATAAAATAATCATCTGCCTAGCTTTTTCCCAATTAATTGGTTTCGGCTTCCAGTCAAACGGTATGCAAATTCACCTGAATACTGGTATATTACATGTACCTAGCAACTGTCTACCAGCTCTCCAAAACCCATTAACTGGGTAACATGGTAGGTCTTGGCAATACTGGAGTCAGATTTACTGGCTTCTGATAATCCGTAACAACTGCTAATGATCTACAAATGACAATCGGGACCAACGTGTTTTCCGAGGCACGGAGGAAATTCGGTATTTTAAGATAGTCACCTATCTACAGAATAACCTTGGCAAGCGTTGCTTAACCTTTAAGATCGACCCGTGCGGCAGCATAACATATTCTTTTATTAGGCTATACTTTGATAGCGAGCACCATATTTTATATATTCGTGACCATTGTGCGATGCCGAGCAATAATTATTTCACAATTTTATCTTGCGTTCGATTATTTTATTTATAGACAGGCCAACAGACGTTCCCACTGTGCGGATCAGGGGGGTACTGGCTAGGGGTGGGACGAGGAATTTATATTTCATCGATACTTTTACGTTATCATTATTCTAGTAATAACTGGTGAAGAGGTACACACGCAATTTTTTTTTTATTTTGATCAGAAAGGGTGCGTCATTTATGATCCCTGATCCTTAGCAGTGCAAAAATGAAGAAAAAAAATAAAATAAAATACAATAAAATATAAGTTATACATAGGGTACATTTGTCTTTTGAAAACCATAAGTTTCAATGAGCCCGTTTTCATTTTAACAATTCCATAATGTCATTAGTGTTACTTATCAAATCGAGACAATTTCCATTATAAACATGATCATCATTCATCTTGCAGCTCACGTTCCCACAGATGCAACAATAAATTACTAGCTTCCGACGATTATATTAAGAAACGTTTCACAGTTTCCTTAGTACGTAAGAACTGGCGTTCCATTTTTAAAATAATTTTATCGATACCATATCGATAGTACCCATCCCTTCATACACGGTGTTCGCGTGTAAGTAGTGATATCATCTATTTATAAGTGGACGTTCCGCTGAGCCACATATCACAAGTGACTGAACGCTTTTGTTGGTGTACAACATTACTTACTCCATGTTTTGTAGCTCTCTGGCGAGTGGAGAATGAAAAATCTTTGTCTGGTTGAGCAGTACCAGCCTTCAGGCGCGTGCAGTGGTTTGAGTTAGGGTAGGCCAGAGAAAATGTCCAAATAAATTTAAAAAAATAACCACATTATTCAGGGTTGATTTTTAATGAAATAAGTTTTTTTTTAAATAGCCCATTAAAAAAAAAACACATTTCAACCTTGAATAATGTGGTGTGTTTTTTTTTGACATTACTGTCTGTCCTACCCCACTCGAATCACTGCACGCTACTGCCAGCCGTGTGCTGAAGTGCGAGTGGTCCATTCCAAAAAAAAAAGAAATATCTGCTTAAATGCGACAAAAATATTCTAATTTTTTTTAAGACCCTATGTTTCACACAGCACAATTTGACTAAATATTTCAGTAATTTCATGGTGCCATTACTTATTAGATCGACCCAATTTCTATAAATATGAGCGTCATTCATTTGGTAGCCCACGATACCATAGGTCCGAATAGAGAAAGCTTTCAACTTCCTTCTCAAGAAACGTTTCACGGCTCCAGAACATAAAACGGTTGTTCAATTTTTAACTCAATATTTTATCGACACCTAATCGATAGTATCCAACTTTCGACGATCATCTCGGAAAAGTTTCACGTCTCCCCAATAATGTTAAATCTGTCGTTACATTTTAACAATTTTTATCGATACATTTCATTGACTGTATAAGTGTACACATCCCTTTATACATGGTGTTCGCGTGTAACTAGTGATATCATCTATTTATAAGTGGACGTTCCGCTCAGCCACATATCACAAGCGACTGAATACTTTTGTTGGTGCACAAAATTACTTACTCAGTGTTTTGTAGCTGTGTGTTGAAAAATGGGGAGTGTTACGAAGATTCGAATGACGTTATTGTGACGCACGCTATTTCGAAAAACATTATCGAGCGATACACCAGTTCGGAAACATATTGAGTCGAAAACCGCTATATCGAATGACATAAAGTAAAATTTAACACTATGTCACAAAAATAAATTTTAGTAGAAAACTAGTGTTGTTGTTAAATCACATACTGTGTACAATTTAATCAACAATACCCAATGGGAAATCCACTGTACTCCCTTATACTGGTGATTTTATAACCTAGCTGGGACTAAAGCACCTCATCACCATTGTATTTGTAGTTTTTGCACTCTAATTTTATCAACCCTGTAAACTACAATGTACTACAATGCTTTTTGGGCTACTTCCCGTTATGTCACATTCCCGATTGGACAACATGTCAAAAGTTTTAAAAACAACTGAACGCTAAAAACAAAAAAAAAACCCTCACGAACACGTTGATTGACAGATGAAAAACTGCTTGAATCGTACCTACTCTGGTATGAAAGTCTGTATCGAAATCCACTGTTGCAAATAACATAATCCAATCAGATCTGGGGATCGAATTCGCGAAAATGTGCTACTATTTTTTGGGCTATTTCTACATCAACAACTATACATAATAGTGTATTGTTTGGTTAAAGTGTCTGAGAGAAAATTTCAAATGAGCCTTTCGAGTTTCAACTAAGATTAACTCTAATTAACAAAGCAGCGATATGAGCTACATACATACATACATAAATAGAACATGCTTTGATTTTTTCATGTATGAGTAAAGCTTATATAATAAGAAAATAACCTTAGTTGCTTTAATGTTTTTTTTTAAGTACTAGCTTCTGCCCGCGTCTTCGTCCGCGTTAAATAATTATTAAATAGTCTTCATTGGTGCTCTACTCTTATTAGTCTTAGCATGATGATATATAGCCTATCTCGATTAATGGGCTATCTAACACTGAAATAATTTTTCAAATCGGACCAGTAGTTCCAGATTTTAGCGCGTTCAAGCAACTAAACACAAACAAACTCTTCAGCTTTATATCAAAGCTTTATATACACATATTAGTATAGATATACATAGATGTTAAATCTCTAGAATTTTCACAACAATGAATATCAGTTAGTTATATATTGCTTTAACTTGCATTAGTTTATTTCTCTGAGATGAGAGAGAGAATCAAAGACAAATATATTACAGGAAATCCCTAACACAAGTATAAAACCGTTCAAAATAAATATGTAACTATAAAACTTAAACAGTTCCACAATCGACCCTCAGTAATAAAAGTACTACTTTCACTTACACGCCCCTTATCAAAATGAATTAGTATCATAAACATCAATTAAAATTAACGGACACAGACCCACATTTAAAGGAACTTCCTACTTAATGCTCCACCCTTTTCAATTGTTAGCAAAATAACATATGCTGTGTCATTATAAGGACATTGCCCTCATTGTCTATGATGAGTCTTTACCCGACTGGCGACTGTCGTAAAGAGGGTCCTGTGTTTTGACTGTTAGTATGTTTGTGTGTGGTATTATTGGTGGAGGCGTTTTATGGTTTATGAGCAGTATTATTGTTATGTCAAAGTAATCATCGAAATATATGAGACAGTTATCAAAATGTACATATGCAGATACATATGACTTGATGTATGAATGTATATCAAATGAAAAGCGTCAAGAATCGTAACCAGTCGCAAAGATTGTAGCAGTTCTGCCTATACCCTAAGGAATACGATACAAGTATATTTTTCAAGAATTGCTTTGAATTTTGAGTAGCTTGTAGTAGTAAAGATATAATAAACTAGCTGCTGCCCGCGACTTCGTCCCCGTGGAATCCCCGATTTTAAAACATTCTTTATCGCTGCTCCGCTCCTATTGGCTTAAGTGTGATGATATATAGCCTAAAGCCTTCCACGATAAATGGTCTATTCAACCCAAAAAGAATTTTTCAATTCGAACCAGTAGTTCCTGAGATTAGCGCGTTCAAACAAACAAACAAACAAACTCTTCAGCTTTATAATATTAGTAAGTATAGTATAGATTAGGTCCCAATAAATAAGTGCATAATTTCATCAACTTTTAGTTTCACACAATCAATTCAATAATCATGTTTCAGAAATACCAATAAACAAATGAAATCATTTATCAAACTACTTTCCATACAAACGTCTAACAATCTCATGTAACACGTAATACCGACTCTAAAAACCGTTAAAATTTAAATACAGAATACAGCTACTTGAATACAACTACCAGTCCCTATTACGTAAACACGATTTTCTTACACAAATTGCTATTGACAAATCAATTGGTATTACAAAACGGTTTCTATCAGACGTATGTATGCTTATTTGCATACCATACGATTTGAATTCAATGAAGCAAATTCAACTATCAATAAGTTTTAGAAATGCTACCGCTTGAGTGTCATTGAGTGGTGATTATGCGGGTATTAGGGTGTTTTCACACTGACGAATGAATGACTTGTTTTATATGGTCATAGTTAAAACAAATAAATAGGTTCATGTATAAAATATTGCCACTTATAAACAGATCGTCAGATAAAAAAAAAAAAATTAAATCGAAGTCCAGAATCCTAGATATGTATGTTAAATAAACACATCAAAAGTATCTAGGCATCAACATATATTTTTGCAATAACTTTTCTCCTGATTGATATTAATTAAAATTTTCTTTAAGGATTCATCAAATAAAGTGTTTTCGTTTGTCACAGTAACGATAAACCAAGTCACCTTTGCATTAATAAAGAAATTTGCCATTTTCCTAATAAAGGGATTTTTGACATTTGAACCACTAACATTAAAGTTCGAAAAAAAGACTGAAATAACAGTTTTCTTTAAAATTTTATTGGGTAACTTAAACAATTAATAATCCGTGTTTCTACCGCGAACACTAACAACACAAGAACATCGGTTTGGCATACTCAAAATGAGTTCATCCAAATCACGCTGTGGAATGGCCGCCCATGTTCGTTGCAACAACAAAAAAAGGTCTTCTTGCGACTGGATACCCTCCATATTCGGCAGAGCTCTTCTCTGTAGCATATCCCATGCATGCTCAATCGGGTTCAAGTCTGGCGACTGAGCAGGCCAGGGCAGGACATTGATGTTAGCTGCGGCGAGAGTCTGTCTTACAACTCTTGCGGTGTGCGGTCGTGCATTATCATGCATTAACTGAAATAAGGGACCGATTTGCACTTATAGAGGAACGATGACGTCTGATACAATCGTCTCAGCATAAATTTGAGCGTTGAGGTTGCCTCTGATCCAAATCAACTCAGTTCTTCCGCCGATCCAAATACCCGCCCATACTATGATGGTTCCACCACTATAAGGATGGACTTCCTGGCAGGATTTTAATCGCTGTTGGCGTCCAGGGGTTCTCCAGTGTCGTATACGTCTTGTATCCGGTCTCATACCAAAACGAGACTCATCAGAAAAGCACACGAAACGCCATTGTTCTTCTGCCCAATTTCTGTGTTCAAGAGCCCATTGATATCGAATCCTACGATTGTGCATTGCTATAGGTGGTACCCGTAGCGGTCTTCGGGAATGAAGGTTCACTTCATGCAAGCGGTTTCTGACTGTTTGGTCGCTAATTAAGTTCCCTGAAGAGTGATGAAGCCTCACGGCTAACATCATGGCGGTTATTGTTGGAGCTCTTCGAGTTAAGATTTGAATGTATCGGTCTTGTCTCCGTGTGGTGCAGCGATACCGTCCTCCATGGCGCTCAGCCAAGGTAAGCGAAGAGCTCTGCCGAATATGGAGGGTATCCAGTCGCAAGAAGACCTTTTTTTGTTGTTGCAACGAACATGGGCGGCCATTCCACAGCGTGATTTGGATGAACTCATTTTGAGTATGCCAAACCGATGTTCTTGTGTTGTTAGTGTTCGCGGTAGAAACACGGATTATTAATTGTTTAAGTTACCCAATAAAATTTTAAAGAAAACTGTTATTTCAGTCTTTTTTTCGAACTTTAATGTTAGTGGTTCAAATGTCAAAAATCCCTTTATTAGGAAAATGGCAAATTTCTTTATTAATGCAAAGGTGACTTGGTTTATCGTTACTGTGACAAACGAAAACACTTTATTTGATGAATCCTTAAAGAAAATTTTAATTAATATCAATCAGGAGAAAAGTTATTGCAAAAATATATGTTGATCCCTAGATACTTTTGATGTGTTTATTTTGGACAAACATTGGTATTTAATTATATAAATGAAACGTCTTGATAATGTATGGGGTCGTAGTGTACACTACCCTTTATAATTTTTGGATATAAACAAGTTTTATAATATGTTGTTTTTTTTTTGTTGGATAATAATTATGAAATACATAATTGTTGATAAAGGTGTTTGGGAAGAAACCAACTTTATTTCATACTAACTGCAGCCCGCGGCTCTGCCCGCGTGTATCTCGAAAATTATCTCAAGGGAACATACTTCTGGGATAAAAAGTTATTCCAGACTATAATCTATTTCTGTGCCAAATTTCATCAATGTTCATTCAGAAGTTTTTGCATGAATAAGTAACAAACATTTGGATATTTGTTACTTATTCACGCAAAAAAAAATGTTATAAACGCGAAACTTTGTATGTATGGACATACAAAGTTTCGCGTTTATAACATTTATAAATCGTATAAGTAAGGATTTGCCAATAAAGGTAAATTAATCTTCGGAAATATCTCATCTGCTTTCATAGCTGGAATCATCAGTAATAGACAAGTGATGCATAAAATCACTGTGAAATCGTTTATAGTGACGCGCCATGGAATTAGCGGTAATAACATTCACAGTTACCGTAGTGATAGGCAACGGGACGGAAAATTGATTCAGTGAGGTTTTTGAATGAGACGAAAAAAAATGTTGAGTGAAAATAAGGTTTACTTTTGATAGGAGCAGAACTGTGATTTTTTGAGCTTGTTTATATCTAATGAACTTCAAAAGTATTGGACCGATTTTAACAAATTTTTCATCAATGGAAAGCTACATTGTCAGCAAATAATATAGGCTATATTTTATCATCCCCGTATTCTCGCCAGAACTACGCGGGTGACACCGCGGGGCGCTACCATTCATTAATAAAAAAAACTTTTCTTTGGCTATATTAATTCTGGCTGAAACGTCATTTCAGCAAATAAAATGAAGGGGTAGGTACACAACACTAGGTTACACCACACTCCTTAGGTAAGTACAATTTTTTTTAACCTTTTTGTCCCACTGCTGGGCAAAGGTCTCCCCTGTAGCCTTTTACTCTTCCCGGTGTGTTATAGTAACAATAAAAATCTATTTCCTTTAAACTCAGCAATAAACTAAGCTTTGTATAGGAAGTTACGCATACGTATAAACCACAGTAAAAGCGAAATCAGTGGTAAAACCACACGTTTTACAAACAACAAATAACGAGTCTCTAATCTTTCTATCGAATATCCATGTTAGTACTTTCCGCAATAAAATCGATGCGAGTCAATCGATTTCCGAATCGAATAGTGTGGTAGAATGTTGTTTGTCGTGGAGTATGAATAAGGCAAGCTATAAAGTGCGGTAGAAGTACCTATAAACTAAATGCTTTTACTGACCAAGTGTTTTTAGATCCTCATTAAAATCATCAAAGTCACGGTAGCTCTATTCGGTAAATTTTCGTGAAAATATATTTCTCTCAGTATAGGTCGTTTTGGAAGTATTTTTCCTAGTTAATTTTGAGGAGTTGCCAAGTCAATTATAAATAAAGACTAAATATTTTATTATTTTCTGCTACGCTGTAATCGAGCGCACAGAGCCAGGCGTTATAGCAGAAGAAAAGGCTGATTTATTAAGCAGTGGCTTATTCCAGGCTGATATGAAAGGATAACACAATAACATACACTATTATGTAAGAGTTATGCCAGTCTGGGTCACAGAAGCGTGAGTCGCGCTGTGAGTGATGACCATGACGTGTCGATCTTCTGGAATTTATTTACGGTTTTGACTTTTTTATTTAAGACAAATTTTACAAACGATCATATCGTCTCAGGAAAACTGCTTTAAAGACATCGTCTGATTCATACTACAAAGTCAAACAAGTGTATGTACATATCACTTTCATACCATCGCTGGTAACTGCACGCTGTCATTGTGAGCCTTTCTCAATCAGTTTCACCGCAAACATTTGTGTTTGCCGATTTAAACTGAGCGTTTATAAGGGACAACGCATACTCAGCAGCATTTTCCGAGATAATTTAATACTCTTTCCGTGTGGTTGAAAAATCATAAATGTTAGTGCAGCTTTTGTTTTATGTTTGTTCGCCCAAATAGAACAAAAATTACCACAGCTGTGTAACAACTTGCCAAAATTTGATTTGGTGTAACATTGGCTAATAACATTATCAGGATTTCTTGATAAGATAATTAAGATTAACTAAAATATTAATTAACTAGAATATCAGGGCTCTTACTATCAAGCTCAGTTACCTTGTTAACTATGTCTTAACATTTGTGTAGTGTGTAATTATGTATTGGATAAAATGGTGGATATTATTGGGAATTGTAGATCAAAACACTATACTAATGAGTAAAAGCGTAGCCAGTCTTCAATATTACTTGAAACTAAACAACATCGTAGATTCTCATCAAAACAATATTGCAAAATGGTTGTGCATTTTATTGCGCCATCTTCAATAAAATCCGAGAGCGAAGATCAAACCATATCGAAGTAGGGATGCAGAAATGTTCAATCGAGATCGGAAAATCTGACCATCAGCATTTTGTTCGTGAGTGGACGTTGCTCTTTAAGGGTTAACTCTCACCAATATCTAAAGCTGCCTGCTCTTTTAGAGATAGTTTTACAATAAAGAACTTTATTCACAATCCAAAGAGGTTCACATTTCAGTGAGAGGAATTAAAAGAGAAGTAAACACAACCCTTTTTTTTTCTGGATGGGGAATCATCAAAATGATTTCTCGCACTCTGGGTGGAGTGGATAGGAGTGTCAGACTCTTACTGACTAAAACCCATTCGTGTTCCTCCTAGCGCCCTTTGCCTTATAGGGCCGTGGTGACTCTTTCGAACAAATTTCGCAACCCTAGAGAAAACACACCCAGCAATTGCGAGTCGTTTGCCCTTTTATTTTTACGTTACTTTGCCCTTGCTCGCGTTTTTTCTATAGTGTTTGCATCACAACTGGCTTCTTCAAGCATCGTTGCATTGCTTCATGTATCAGTGTGAGCTAGCCCTAACTCGATAGGTATTCGAGTGTGAGAATTTTATCGCCGGCGGCAAATCGATTGTCAATCGATTCGTTAGTCGCTACCGTTGCCTATCGATGCCTCTTTCGCATCACTTCTTTTGTAAGCACGACTGCTTTAAGATTGCTATCGGTACGATTATGAGATTTGGACTTTTTATTTTTAATGTAATTCTTGAGCAGGCTTCCCGCCGTGTTATATTTATTTGCGTACTGTTGCTTTTTAAGAAGAATTCATAGTTTTTTTTAATCAACCTGTGCTGTCCAACTGCTGGGATTTCTTTTATTTTCGATGTATTGAATTTTGAGCCAATCTCCTCTAAGTCGTTACATCGACACTTTTCTAAATTTCCCCCGAATAAGTTAAACGTTTTTATATTGTGATACAATGTAGATAAGAATTCGTTATCAAAATGGGATTTACATAATAAAACTTATTCTACTCCATCCACTAGCTATATCCTATAGCTATGACCCAAAAAGTTCTTATTAAATCCTTACCACTGAATAACCATATAATATGTATTGTCATTTTTGCTATCTTAACATATAAGTCCGTACTTCTAGTAAAAACTGGATACAGGTTCAGCATTCTTACAAGATACTTCATTTAATTTCATCAATCATCATCATCGACAGCCTGTTGCAGTCCACTGCTGGACATAGGCCTCTCCAATTGCACGCCACTTAGATTTATTTTCGGCGTCTCGCATCCAGTTTCTGCCAGCCGTCTTATATATATGGTTTACAAAAAATATATTATTCGTCCGGAACCCTTTACACGAGTACACGACTTCGATTTGCACTTGATCAGTTTTTAAAACAACATCTAGACATTACATGTCATTAAAGTCACGTAATTGCAAAAGTTTTTTTATACCTTCATGTGATTTATGTGCTACTGAAAGAGAAAAACTGTAACTTTTTAACTGGAAAACTTTACCTTTTATGTCTTTTGATGTTATTGTCTTAGGTACAAGTGGGCAGTTTTGAGGAAATGTTACAAAAGGAAATTCGAGTGCATTTTTTGCTCAGCTTCGGGGAAACGTGGTACCACTTTTGCCCAATTGTGATGGGCAGAGATATTTTAGTATCGATTGATTAACAAACCCTTTATAAGTCGGTTGATCATTTATCCTCTTATTTACCAGACTACGGCAAAGCAAACGGAGGCCATAGGGGATCAACATGAAATCTTGTTGCATACTTTTTGAGCTTGATTTCTCATTAGTTGGATTTTGCTATTGCTTTTTCCTGTAGCAATCTTTTTATGTGCTCATTCCATCGTCGACTTTGTCTCTGTCACCTGTGACCTAGACTAGAGTCAAGAGCAAATCCATTTTATAACAAAAAGATAAAAAAATCTCATAAGCAAATGTTATATATAAGTGTTTTTATAATAAACCATCATATTTAGTATTATTTTAGCATTTTTTTTTAGTTTTATGTGTATGATTTGTTTGTCTTTCCGAAACAAAATTCTATTTTAATTTTTTATTTATTTTTTGCACACCTACCCCAGAGCAGCCTTATTAATCCAAAGGTTGACTGGTACAGAATACCATTCCGGTATTAACCCAAAGGCTGATTGTACATAAAGTTTAAATATTAATTTTATATATAAAATTTTTATTATTTTTTGTGTCACAATGTTAGTTACCATACTCCTCCGAAACGGCTTGACCGATTTTTATAAAATTTTATATGCATATTCAGTAGCTCTGAGAATCGGCCAACATCTATTTTTCATACCCCTAAATGTTAAGAGTGGTCCACCCCTAAATTGTTTATTTTATTTTATGTGGCAAAACGACGTTTGCCGGATCAGCTAGTAAATACGTAAAATCTTAAAGCCTATTTTCCCAAAGCCCAGTATAAACTATGCATTTTAAAGCGAAGCTTACACAATACCGGAAGATATGAAAGTGATAATTGCCCACTGATATGCTCCGGCATATAACTGATATGGCCCATGTTCACAGCCCGGTTGGCCAAGTCTTTAAGTGGTCAACTTTAATAGTTACTATAATCTTAAACTTTTAATGAAACTGAGTATTTAGGTGATCGTTTTAACGTTAACTTAAGATAGTTATATAAATGTATCCGAAGCTCTGTTTGTTAAGATTTGGTTATAGTGAGAGACGCATCTTAGATTTTTTTTTGTTTTAATTTGTTTGTAGTTCTTTTTGTTAAGATTCACGACGATGGCGAGGGACGCATTTTAGTTTGTATTATTAATGTTTTTTTTTAGTATTCTTCCCGATCATAAATGATATTTATTTTGTGAGTAAGTGGTAAATAACACTTCTATTTAGACGTCCATTTTTTACGTATTAAACTAGACGAGGCCGATGTTTCCTAACCAACTACTCTGGGAAGAAACACTGAAACAAACTCAAAGGTATCGTATGAGAAATATAGGTTGATGTCTGAAATAGTCTTTTTAGGAAAGTAGTACAAAGATGTGAGTGGACCTATCCAGGTAGTGCAAGCATTTGTCAGTTATCGTGTAGCATAAAAAGTAACTACTGAATAAAGTATCTGACGATATGACACATATTTTTCTAGTCATATGCCTACATTTTTGTACTCGCCGTTAAGAGAAGTTGCGTTTTTTTTCATGAACACTAAAAATCTTATTTAAAAAAGAACCTAAAGTAGAAACCAATCGAAGAAAAAAACTGCTTTTTGCACAAACCAAACAAGCAAAACCCTACCTTTTTAAATTAATCACGCTTTTCCTTAGAAATATAAATTGCACTTATAATTCCAACGGGCCCTGCCGGAAAGACTCAAAGAAAAAAAAAAAGAAAGAAAAAAAAAACACAACATCACGATTCTTTGACAATTGACATGTTCGCACGAAGGTAGCGATAGCGATCTCGTTCGGAAGCCGATTATATCGATACTGAATATCGAATAGACGACACGGCTCTAGTGAAACTCTGTCGCATCGATTCTTATCGATGCCTTTGTTGTTTTTCGATGATCGATTCAGCTGTGTTGGAGAATTTTGACAATGGATGTTTGATGGAAAAGTTAGACATCTTTGGATTTGTCGTGCGTGTTTGTTAATTTGTAAGTAATTGTAGACGGGAAAGTTTCTGTGAACCAGTATTAAAATAAATTGTCTTTGGGTAGTTGTATTTCTTCAATGGAATACACTATCTAAAATTTTACCTATAATACGTTTATGTGTAGTTACCGTTCCCGTGGGAATATGGGGATAGTATAGCTTCCCAACAGTGAAAGATTTTTTTCAAATCGGTTCAGTACTTTCTGAGCCTATTTTTCCTCTTTATAATATTAGTATAGACAAATCTAAAGAAAAATATAACACGTTTAAAGGACAATACATAATGGTAAGAAACATCAATTAAAATTAGATAATCCTGTTTTTAAAAAGTCATTGTGAGTACCTCTCAGTTGCGCATAAAAATAATAAAAAAATCCGCCACTTTATTTTGGGCCTCTTCTTTGCCACCATGCTTGCCTGCAAGTAAACTATTCATTCTTTACTTAAAGACTGCTTTTCCTAAGTAGCCTTTATTAAAATAGTGAAAATAGCATGTTAAATTAATTCTTTCAGAAAGCACGAGAATCTTTTTTATGAACTAATAATCCCTTCTTTGACGTTTAGAATACCCGAAAGAGCTTAGTCAGGATTTATTTTTATCTTTGCCCAGACATTTATGATTACAGAATATACCAACTAATATTGTTTTTTCTTCACTATATATTACAAGTTTTATCCTCCAAATCGACTCTACCTCTAAGCGTTATATTGACAGTAATAATTTGAAATTAATAATGAGTTTTTCTGTTGTCATGGCAACGGTCTTCCAAACTTCCAAATGTCTTCAAAATTGACTTTAGAAAACAAAGAGACTTACAGGCCAGTTCAAACATTACAAAAAAAAAAATACTTTGTTAAAACTGTATAATTTGTGTCACGATTCAGGATAACTAGAAACAGTTGAACGTAATTGGCTTCGAACCTTTTACAGACTCATAATTTTACACTTCAAATAGCCTAGCTATGTTTTCCTTTTCACGGCGCAAGTTATAAAATGATGATTTTTTTTTCTTTTATATCAGCAATAGGGTATTTTACTGTAAAAATCTAATTAGTCCGTCTGATAGATTTACAAAAAATATTGGACACGTATTTTTTCTTTTTTCACGTAAGCAAAAAATGAAGACGATACAGTGCGTTGAAAACTCACGTGACGTCACGTCGCTGGTAAAAATTGTAGCAACGTAGTGACGCCACGTGAGTTTTCAACGCACTGTATCGTCTTCATTTTTTGCTTACGTGAAAAAAGAAAAAATACGTGTCCAATATTTTTTGTAAATCTATCAGACGGACTAATTCGATTTTTACAGTAAAATACCCTATTTAGATTGGATATTTAGTTATATTACGTTTTGATAGCTAGAAAATCTTTATGGAAAGCCTTTCCCAGAAGGACGGTTTTATAACAGTTTTATCTACTAAAGATATATACATTTTATTTTCCTGTTAACCTTTCTAACTATATGTACCTATTCTCTAGCATTTTTTCTGTTCCTTCCTTTATTTACTATTGAGGACTATCTCACCTGATGGTAAGCAATTATGTGGTTGAAGATGAAGCATGCTTAGTTAAAAGTAACCTGTTCACTTCAGACTTAAAGACTTCCAGGTTGTAGTTAGTGTAGTAGTAGGAGACAGACTTTTCTATTTCAATTTTTTGAAATATATCCATCCTATTTAGTTCAATTGGAATGGTGTAAAATCACATTGTTGTCGTTGAAGATAGAACTAGGATTAGGCTGACACCTGTGTCAGCCTCATCCTTTGATGGCCTTTGACCAGCCCAGAAGCCAGGGTTAGTCAGGCTGGTGAGAAAGATGGTGGATCCGAAGAAACCTTTAAGTTTATATTGATTGTTTTTTTCCCCCCTAAATTGACCCCGTAGTTGGCATGTGAAAGAAAAGTCGCTTCAGGTAAAAATAATTGGTTTTCCGTTATATTTGGTAAGGCTTAAAGCGGACTGAAATATATTTGGAATAAAACTAGATACCTAGTGATTCTACAAAAAATATCGAGGAACCTTTTACAGTTTTTTTTTTTTTTATTGTGAAATGGATTTGCTCTTGACTCTAGTCTAGGTCACAGGTGACAGAGACAAAGTCTACGATGGAATGAGCTTACCCAGAAGAAGCCTGTTCACTCTAACTTTGAAGAGATTAGGGTTGAATACGTTCGGAAACACAGACGCAGGCAGAGAGTTCCACTCTTTTGCTGTGCGCATTATAAAAGATGATTGAAAACGCTTGGTGCGAATTGGTGGAATAGCTACAAGGTAGGGATGGTGCTACAGTTCATTTAATGTCAAGTCCACCCACCACATTCAGGTCCAGATTCGTTTACATTCAGAAGTCAGACCATTATCTTGCAGTACAAACACTTTTACTTTCCTGCAACACGTGTGTCTCAATTCTACCTCTCACTGATTTACAAATCAACAATAGATCTTTGATCTAATCTACTTACATTTGGACAAGGCTTAGGTCGTAGATAGAGTAAGTAGCTTACGCGGTTGCTAAAGCGGGTGCGAAGTATGAAACCTACATATTGTAAAACCGCTGTTCGCGATTATAGTGAAATTATTATGACGGGCATCCAACGGGATGAGAAGGAGCAAAATCGCTGTATTTACACGACTGCCCAGAAAAAGGCGTGTTGTATGTAAGTATGTATGTTTGTGAGTTTCTTTAATCTATACTAATACTATAAAGCTGAAGAGTTTGTTTGTTTGTTTGTTTGTTTGAACGCGCTAATCTCAGGAACTGGTTCGAATTGAAAAAATCTTTTTGGGTTGAATAGACCATTTATCGAGGAAGGCTTTAGGCTATATATCATCACGCTTAAGCCAATAGGAGCGGAGCAGCGATAAAGAATGTTTTAAAATCGGGGATTCCACGGGGACGAAGTCGCGGGCAGCAGCTAGTTCAACATAACTTCTAAACGGCTTAACCGATATTAACGTTTGTGGTATCGTTAGAAGCGTTGAGTTATCCCAAGTAATATAGGCTAGTGAACATTTGAAAAAAATAAAAATAGGGGGAGCCTTGGTTCATAAATTAAAACGAAAATATTTGAAAATTAGACTACGTATACTGTCACCGTCGAAAGCTTGCTTAGTACATAGCAAAAAAGGTATGAAATAGAAAACCAATAAGTAATTAAAAAGCGCGCCTGCCATGTCAAAACGTGAACTAAAAATTAAAAACAATATAGTGATTGTACTTATTGACGTACTTATTGTGCTCAAGAAAGGAAAACTGAAAATCTATTTGAGAAAGAATTTAAGAACATAATAAATCATCAAATCAATGAAGCAAGATGTGTTAAAAGTCTGGCCACCTTATCGTGGCGGCCAATGCGCCCACCATCACCCTAGTCACCGCGCGCTCATTTTGGTCAAATCTCTCCGAACCCTGATGGCGCGGACTTTTTAGCAAGTGATTTTCTTTTATTTTATCCTGAGGAAATACGTCTGGCTTCTAAAACCCGCCACAGCAACTTGCTATGCGATATGGTCAAATATCGCTTCCAACAATACGACTGCATTGCGATTTTGTAAGCATCTCTCGTTGTTAGCTGAGGTGGTGGGGGGAACTTGAAGTTGGAAAGGGAAGCTCCAAGTTACTTAGTGTTCACTTCCAAAGTCTGGTTAAGGACTAACCAGCCTTCTTTTTTTCTGGATGGGAAATCATTAAATGACTTCTACCGCTCTAGGTGGAGCAGGAGTGTCAGACTTTTACTGACTAAAACCCACCCGTGATCCTTCTAGTGCCCTTTGCGTTCCAGCGCCGCGGTGACTCTTTCGAACAAATCCGCAAACCAAAATTGAAATAAAATAAAAAAAAAGAAATTGAAAGAAATTTTTGAATTGAATTGAATTGAACTGCAGTAACCAGCCTTAGAGTGCTGAACTGCGACTGTTCCACGACAAAAAAAAAAGAAACTTCACTTCATGTTTACTCCACCAAGTTTACACGGGACCGGCTGCACCCGCTCTAAGCACCGCGTGCTCGTCGCGGACTAAGCCTCGCTAGCGAGCTATCGTCTATTATTTTATCCTTATTACCTGAGCACTCGTCTTCTTCAACTGGCCGCTATCAGCAATGCACTCTGGTGTAGCCACCTAATCGCTCCCGCATCCGCCTGCATACCCGCTTTTGTCAGTAGACATGGCCTAACTGGCAGACCATCAGCCGGATATTTCTTATCTACATGATCTATATCGACGGCTAGTAAAAGTTGATCACTATCGCGTCACGATGAGATGTGGCCGCGTATGAACACGCCATTAATTTTTGTGTTCCTTTTTTTTTGTTTGCTTTGTGGCGGTTTGCATTTGAGGTGGGTAATGTTTCTTTTTTTCCGGTCAAAGGATTAAAAGGTTTACCTTTTAACGTTAAACGTTCTTACTTTAGTTAGAAACAGTTTTCTTCTTATTTAATTGGTTAAAGTCCCGTTTAATCTTTTCACTGTCAATAATATAAATATGTACAAAACATAAATGCTAAATAATTAAATACTTTCGATAACTTAAAAAAGCAAACTTATTTACTTAACATTAAAAGTTTTGACAACCAAGTATTGATAACCATTTCTGGAAAACGCAGCTGCACTTTTCTATAGTGACAGCAACAGTACGACGGAACCTAAACGAAATGATGCTATTGAAAAACTTCATTACGTATGGAAAATTATCAGCAATTGCACGAATGTACTTTAAAACAAATAAATAACGATTATTACCCTGTGTTACAACATAATAATAATTACACAATACTACTGCAATTCAACAGAGAAAAAAAAACATATACACAGTGTTTGTGCAATCTCCCACTACTTGCACCACAAAACAACAATAGCTCTGTCGCGTTATCTATGTTCCGACAAGCCGTAGCCATCAGCTGGATCTCACGGATACTTATCTATGGTATCTCAGCATCGTTAGCGGTAAGAGTTGATCGCTATCGCTAGCGTGTGGATGATTTGTGGCTGACTCTGAACACGCCTTTATGCGACACTGTCTTTTAAGGAGCTTGATTGTGGGTACACGTTTCGTAGTTTTTATTCATTATTTTTCAGTGAGTAATTGTTTGTTAGTGGGTAATAGTTGTTAGTGGGATAAGATCGTAGGGTTTTTTGAGAGATTTTTTGTAAGGAATTATTGTAATGAAAAGTTGTTATCTTTCGAGATTATCCGTATACACTTAATTAAGTAACCAGTACGTTGATGTTTTTTGGAACAAAAGGTATTTATAATAGTATTTTTTTTTGGATAACTAGATCCATAGGTTAATATAAACAGTACAGTTAAAAGGACAATACTCATCATATACCTACATCTTATATAAAATATGCACAGAATACTCCTGCGATGAGACACCCGGCCCCATCAAGAAAACCAATAGGGAGATTCACCTGACGGATGAAAATTATGTATTGTGGCTAAGACCACAATACATTTTCGTCCGCTAGGTGATCTCTTTTTTTCTTTCTCCCAATATTTCATTTGTCTTTACAAGAATGCCAAAACATTCTCACATAAACACGGGTCAATATTTTTCATCATTGTACGATTTTACGCGATAAGATCAATACAATCAATCAAATCAATATTTTCTTAAACTTGTTACTTTTAGCCATCTACATAACCAAATAGAATGGTTCTATTACAATCGATTATAATAATTACAAACCTTATAAGATGTCTAAACTGATCAATATCACTTATAACATTATTATACCAAATACCACAAAGTCAATAGTGATGTAAATTGCGCAATTATTTATTGATAAGTGAATTAAATCGGAATGGAAGTAGTTAAGGAAAATGTATTGATATGGCGATCGATTCCCGCGTTATAAAACCTTGTGTCGGATATTTTTTGCTTTTAACAGACTCTCAAGGATTTGTTCTAGATTTCACACGAGTTACCTTTAGAATGTAGTTTTTGATTGAAAATTTATGTTTTGAAATAATTGTTGATTTAATTTTGTGCTAAATCTTCCAAGAAAACGGACAGGTTTAGGTGTAATTAAATTAGATAATGTTGGTAACTAACTTATTGGTAATTTATTGTTGAGTTATACTTACAGTTTGAAACTCAGTTATTTTGTATTTGTCAGTTTTTACAATTTACACTCCAATATTATTTTATTCGTTGTCATATTAAATTATAAAATGAAAAAAATAATTACAAATGTTACACGTAATTTCCACAAGACTTGTTTTTAGTCGATTATTTAATTAAAATATTTATTTCTAATTATGACTCAATTAGGTACGTTTTTGTTTTCAATGAGACATGAAAGAAAATTTAACTTAGCCGTTAGTCACTATTGTATGGTAATTACTAGTTCTTAATTAACTTTGCCTTTCAAACGTTTTGGGTCCGACTTTACTTAAGGAGACCAATGGTAATTCTCTCGCTCTAATTACGAGACGGTTAAACTGTTAATTTTTAGCTTGGAACAACAAAGTTTACTAGGCACTTGTCATACTAATTGTGTTTAGTTAATTTTGGCAACAGTTGCCCAACCAATTTGCATTTAGTTCAGATGTATGCTACTTTATCGTCTCTTCTTTTTACTAAATTTAAATATCCAAATTCAAGGGAATAGAAGGGTATTATCTGTAGACAAATCGTTGATTCAACTTTACTTATATACGTAACTGGTTTGTGCCTGCGGCTTCGCTTAAGTTAAAGTAGCCTATAATATAACCTTCTATCTCTGTAACAAAATTCATTCAAATTGGTGAGGCGATTTAGGCGTAAAAGCGTATTTTCGTATTTATAAATCTGTATTAAGATAGCGTTATGTCTCTAACGTTATGTATCTCTTCTTATTACTGTAAACTTATACATACTGTAAGTACCTCACGATTTGCAAGCAATACATGTACAAAGGGATTATTGATAGCAAATTAGCTCTTTATAAACCAACAAAAACCATCGCGACATAAGTTAACACTAAACGTCAGCATGGTACAGCTATACAGCGAATAAATACATTTAAACAGCAAATACATACCAAATCTCCGCGAACAAATACTTGTAAAATATTTTAACAAATTTTATATGCCCAATTTGTTTCGTAAAATAGTGCGACAGAGTTGGCCAGTTATTTTCATTGTTAGACCACAGACAACACACATAAACAATATGCGGGACGTATTCTAATGTAGTCTCAGCACGATCGGCGGTGAGAGGGCTTATTTTGTTCTTGTGCGATATCAATACTGGGAACTTTGTATCGATATTGGATGTCACCTTACTAATATCTATATATATTCCTTGTAAACACCCAGTACCCAGTGTAATACAAAATAGTCTAGTTACTATTAAATTTTACTAACAACTGGCCGGCTAAAATAGTGTAAGTACTTCTCCTTACCAAGATAAAAACTTTCCTAACTACATCGATACCATAACTTATTAACACAGAGGAAATGTCACAACAAACTCAAGAAATCTAGCTAGCGATAACCACTTAACTATCAAACAAACTTCGCATTTAAACCAAGAGACCTACATTCCGAACGACTGAGCATCGATAAATCGATTCCCATCTCGATTCAAAGTTCAATCGGGTAGCTGTCATCGGATCTCGATAGCGTCGCGACTTTATCGATATATTCCGTGTTTGATACAACAAACACTAGTGTCGAGTAAAACTGATGAGGCGATACATTGTTAGACGGGTTTCACGCCAGTTTGTTAGTTTGGATTGAATTTCTGATAGTTAATTATAATCGATTTTCCTGATTTAGTTATGATAGTTTTTCAGTTTAACTACTTTTCAAGTTTATTTTTGAAAGCTTTGACAAGATCCTAATGTTGTTTTGTTTGTATGAGTTTTATAGATATCCATCCTACTATATTTTCATTTACCTTGTTATCTATATGATAAAGAGGAAAGATTTGATTGTTTGAATTGAATAGGCTCCAAAACTACTGAACAGATTGAACAATTCTTTCACCAATCGTATAATATAATAGCATAATCAGTCTTTTCATATTCCCACTGCTGGGACATACGCCTCCTCTCTAGAAGAAGGAAGGTGCCGTATTTTACACGCGGGCCCAGTGCGGGTTGGTGAATGTCACATGTCTACCTACGAATTTTTGATTCTAATCCATGCCGATTTCCTCACGATGTTTTCCTTTACCGTTTTGAGAGCAGTGGTGATGAAATTAATTGCACAAAGTAGGTAATGCGCCTGGCTGGGTTTGACCGCCCAGGACCTACAATACGTAAGTCGGGGCCGTTACCACTCGGCCACCACTGCTCCACCTGCACCAACGGAAAGCTACATTATTAGCAAGTAACATATCCCATGGGAACGGGAACTACGCGAGTAAAACCGCGGGGTGCTACTAGTTATTAACATAAAAGTATGTAGGTACAATCTTTGAAAGTCTATGTATCATGTCATGCCACGAAGCCTGAATGGATTTGGACAAAATTTGGCACGCGGATAGACCGTGGCCGTAAACCATAATTCGAAAAGAACCAAAAATTCGAAGACATGTGACATTCACCAACCCGCACTGGGCCTGGTGGATTACGGCCCATTCCCTCTCCTAGAAAGGAGGCCTGTGTTCCAGCAGTGGGAACGTTAAAAGGCTGATTATTTAGACCGTGGACTAGGTTAATTATACCAATACAGGTTTCACGGTATAGTTTAATAGTTCTCAAGTCTGAATACCCAGAAAATACCAGACGTTGTCTCCTCATTTTTTTAATACAATAGTGTGAAAGGTTCCCAGCTTCACGCGGATGTTAGTAAGTACTTATCTCAGACGTGGTCGGGATGACAATAGTCGCCTAGAATTTTAGAAACTAGACGGAGTGAGCCACAGTTTCTCGAAAGCAAGTTTTCTTTTAAATTGCTTATCACTTTGGGGGAAAGGCAAGATTATACAGAAAATTTAACTGACTGTCTCTGAAGCAGGTGGAGTTCTTGTGTTTTTGAAGTGAAAATTTCTTTAGCCGCGTTGGGCACTTCTTGGTAGGGAAAATCTTATGCGTTCGCGTCACTGACATACTCGTGACTCATGCGTATAAGTGAAATTGAATGGTTTTAGTGAAAAGTTCAATATGTATGTACTGTGCATTGTTGAAATAGTGTTTTTGTTTGATTATTGTTTTTATTCAAACATTATAAAAAATTAAAAAAAATGATTGAGTCAGGCGTTACTTTGCGGAAATCCATTTTAAATTTGAAAATGAAAATAATGTATCTAGTTTTAATTTCCGCGAATATGTGTGGGTTGCAGGTATGCACCTCCCTCCCGCCCGCTATATTATAAAAAATTCAAATTTTGACACTAAAAGTTCTAAGTTTTCACTTCTATCGTCAGTCCCCATAACTGCCATTTTTTTTGTTTGTGTTATTCAACAGTGTGCCAATTTCACACTAAAAGAAAACCATCCGTCTGTCTGTCAGTGGCCTGTAATGACATAAACTGTAATAGGAAGAAATTGAAATTTACAAAGAGTGTGTTTTTCTATCTTTACTAATAGTAAAGAAATAACGTTCGTGAGGTTATGAGTTTTTGTCGTTGTAAGGGGTAATCTCTGGATCTACTGAACCGATTTTCAAAATTACTTCACCAATAGAAAGCTACGTTATTGTGGAGTGTCATAGGCATATATATTTTATCCCCATGTTGCCACGGGAACGGGAAAAACGCGGGTGAAACCGCGGGGCGCTGCTAGTTGCTGACATAATGGTATAATAAGTGAAATACATACAATTAATAATGTACTTAAATCCCTGATTTTTACCATTATACTTTTAACATTTAATCATTATTTCAAAGTAAAATTTTCACAGTTAGGCATTTGATTTTGGCTTCGTATTTTCTAGTAAAGTTATGTATGATTTCAAGTTTGATATTCCGGCGGCCAGTTGGTATATGTTAATTTCCCACGAGAAATAAATGTGGGAGTACAAAACTAGTTGAACCTTTAGAAACAGTTTGAGTAGGACGCATTTTTTAAAAATAAGATATTAACAGTGGTATCTAAAAAAATTGTAAAAAAAATCCAAAAGAAAGAAAAAGAGTTGATTCTACACAAACCGACGCACATGTCATTATTACAATACAGGTAAAACAAAAAAAAAAAAAACTGGGCAAAAATAAATAAAAGTTAAAAATTACATGTCTGGATACAGCCCATTTTCATGAAAGTCCCAACCATGCTCAACCCAGACATCACAACCACCACTATTATAAGCATTTTTTTAAGGATAGTAAATCAATTAAGGATAGTAAATTTTTTTAAGGATAGGAATATTAGAAACAAAATGTTGCAGTGCCCTAGCAGGGTTCATGTACGAAACTTATATTTGTAATAATAAGACCTTGTACACGACATGAATGCAATAAATAAATAAATAAATAAATAAATAAATAAATAAATAAATAAAAATAAAAAAATCATCAAATGACCGCTCTGGGTGGAGCAGTAGGGAATGTCAGACTTACTTATTAAAACACATCCATATACTTCCTAACGCCCTTTGGGTACCAGGGCTCTGACTCTTTCGAAAAAAATCCGCCATATAATATACTCAATAATAAGAAAAAAAAACTGGTTTTTAGTTATTTCTGTTCAACCTTATGTAATGGACCAAAAATGTGCACATCAAGTATTTATGTTTAATTTGTGCAGGAATAGAGCTTAAGACATTGGTCTTTTTTAATTTTTCCGTCATTTTTTCTAGAACAGGTTAAACGTTATTAATAATCCTCAAACACTAAAATGACAACTTAAAATATCATGATTCATCATCTGCCTAGCCTTTTCCCAACTATATTGGGGTCGGCTTCCAGTCAAACTGGATTCAGCTGAATACCAGTATTTTACATGTAGCGGCTGCCTACCAGACCTTCACAACCCATTAACTGGGTAACACGGTACTCCTTGGCAAGACTGGAGTCAGATTTACTGGGTTCTGAATATCCGTAACGACTGCTAAAGATCTACAAATGACAGCCGGGACTAACGGCTTAGCGTGCTTTCCGAGGCACGGAGGAAACTCGGTATGTTAAAATGGTCACCCATCCACAGACCAACCTTGGCAAGCGTTGCTTAACCTGGAAGATCGACCCGTGCGGCTGTTATAATTTAGCCACAAGCTCCTCCTAAAAAAATATCTTGTTAAAATAATCATGATTACCTACATAAAACTCTTAACCTCCAACCAGACTGAAATCAAACAGAGAGAGATAATACAGAATTCTATTATAACTTTTACTCGAAGTTTTAACAAGTGGAAAGTGAGATGTGAGCACGTCAGCACGTACTAAGAAATTGATTGAAACTGTCATGGCGGGCTTTCCCTCCAATATTATACGTGACGGCTGAATTAGGAAATTAATGTTGCCATAACTGTCTTGATCTGTGTAGCTGTAAATATTGTTTATTGTGTTTTATAATTTTCGTTGATATAAATAAAATACAACATTTTGCATTCGTTACATAAGCAGTCCTTCCATTTTAAATAGTATTTAGCTATTTAGCTACTTGCAGTTAGGCTAGAATTTGTTCGAAAGAGTCACCGCGGCCCTGGAACGCAAAGGGTATTAAGAGGAACACGGGTGGGTTTTAGACAGTAAGACTCTGACATTCCCTTCCGCTCCGCCCAGAGCGAAAGAAGTCATAATTAAGATGATTTCCTATCCAAAACAGGCTAATTACTGCTTAACCGGAATTTCTTATTTATATGTAATGACAGCATCCCTTCCCAACTCCAAGTTCCCCCCACCACCTCAGCCAACAACGTGAGATGCTTACAAAATTGCACTGCAGTCGTGTTGTCGGAAGCGATATTTGGGCATATCGCATAGCAAGTTATTGTGGCGGGCTTTAGAAGCCAGACGTGTTTCCTCAGGAAAAAAAATAGAAAATCGCTTGCTAACAAGTCCGCGCCATCAGGGTTCGGTGAGTCTTGTCCAAAATGAACGAGCGGTGACTAGAGTGGTGGTGGACGCAGTGGCCGCCACGAATAGGTGGCCATATTTTGAACACATCTTGCTTCATTCAAGAGGAGCACGGGTGGGTTCTGGTCAGTAAGACTCTGACACTCCCTCCACTCCGCCCAGAGTAGAAGAACTCATTTCATTTCCACAGAGCCTTTCCTTCTTCTTAAACATTTGTTAAATATGTGTAAGTAAACTGCTAAATGAATAAACAGATAAGGCCTACATAAAACTAATTACACACTAACCTCACTCAAAATATTTTAATTCAAGTTATTCTCACAAATTGCTTACTGGCAGCGTTAGGATCTGCCATAAACTTTTGCGCAGCTAATTACTGAGAGTCTTGTGCATTGCCGCGAATGCTAAGAGGGTAAGGTTGAGGTTACACGATTTATTTTATATTATACCAATTTTATATTAGTATTTTGTATAATAAACCGGGAATACTAATGGTATTCTTGTAGGTATGAATTCAGCGTGTTGTCTGGGCACGTGATTAATTCTTTATCGCTAATATCTATATGTAAACCCCATAAAGATATTAGCGATTGTCGAAATGCCAAAATATATAGAATTAATCACGTGACATTTCAAAAGCGTTTTTCAAACTGATACATTTATCACGTTTTCTAACATACTAACAAATAGATTCATCTATTGATCTATTTGTTAGTATGTTTGTATATAAGTATATACCAACGATTTCAATCAGCTAGTGAACTTCTGACAGAAAGTTTTTTATTTTGTCTTCATATGGTAAAGTGCTACTTATTTATCTTCCAATGTAATAAAAAAAAGTTTATTTTATTTTAAAATAGGTCTCATAATTTATTTATATGTATTTTTTAAGCCAAATTCACAGTAGTAATAGATATATAAGTTATTTTATGTAATATGTACCTACTCAGTGCATCAGTCGTTTATATATAAAAAAATCAATATAATATTTAAATTGTTATTTATCTGCTTAACTTTACATACATACATATTATGTATATACCAACAATAGTGGAGTATGGGTGGATTTAAAGAACAAGATTTAAAAAATGTCTTCTGTCTTGAAAACTGAAAAAAAAAATCTAATACAAAGTGTAAGGAATAGAAGAAAAAGTGTTGAATTATAAAAGAAATGTATAGAGTTACGACATGATAATAAGAAACTCTATTTTAAATGCGTACTTTCATATCTACAGCATTAAAACTTGCGCCTACGCAATAATACGCAACATAATAAACTTGCATTTAAATTGTTATTAAAAACCATTGCGTTATTTATTACAATAATGTAACCTGATACTTCAGAATTATAGAATATTAAACGGTAGTTAAAGTGCCACAAATGGACTCATATTAAATATTATTATATTGCTTGGTTTTTAAACTTTCTAGCAGTAGCTATAGGTATGTACTTTGGCTTTAAATAGACCAATATGTTTCTTGTTGTAGTAAATACTTCTTGGGTTTCCAGTTACACCTATAATCAGCCTTTTACTGTTCCCGCTGCTGGGACACAGGCCTCCTCTCTAGGAGAGGGAATGGGCCGTAATCCACCACGCGGGCCCCATGCGGATTGGTGAAAGTCACATGTCTTCGATTATTATTTTTTTTCGAATTTTTTTGACATACGATGACGTTTGAGGTCTCATAGATGTACTTATTATTTATCAGATACTAAATATTCTCAGCACTAAATTGAATATACCTTTAGATAGATGTCCATAAATGTTTACCGTCTACAAACAAATTTTAAGAATCTTAAGATTATTTACTTCCCTGTACATATATAATTACGTTACATTTTAAAGAAAAAATATTTAACAACTTCATAATTTATAAAGGAAAAACCTTCACAGTCTTTGACAAGACAAAATGGCCGTCTGACTAATGACGCGAAATAAATATTCGTAAAGTATAATTAATGTTAAACAAATTAACATAGTAGGTACCTATTTATTAGGTAACACTGACAGGCCTCCGTCAGCAGTTTTTGTGAAAAATGGTAGGAAAATTATAATAGATGGCCTGGTACATATTTTTATAGGATGTTTGTTATTAAGGCCGGTCTCACTAAGATAAAGGTCGCTATTTTGTGCCAGTCATTTTTATTTAGCCTGTAAACCTGCGTAATGGTTTCTTTTGCATAACTTATATGGTAGAGAACTTAATTTGAAAAAGGAGTCTTTATTAGGGAATTAGTCTCCTTGTTAACCTAAAAATATGTAGAAAAGAAAAGAAAAATAAAGTTTTTTTTTTACTTTGGCACAAGCAAAGACACATCATAAGTTTTCAGTTACAAACAATCGTATAATATATTCAAAAAAACGTGATGAAATATTAAAAAATAATAATAATACAATACCTTAAAGAGTACGTTTTAAATAAACCATACATTTTACACAACTCTCAAATTCCGAAAGATTTTTTTTACCGTTCGTACACTGGTTATTTTCGCCGATTAGTAACATATTTTACTTTTAATTTTTTTTCGTAAAATTCTTTATTTTTTAGTGGAAATTAACTAAAATTTAATAGAAAATTATCCAGTATGAACAACGTTTTACGGTGACGTCAAGACGAAGTGATATATTGTCATTACTGTGTCTTATTAGATTGGCCTTGATAAAAGATTTCCTGAGAATGACCTTTACGGACCAACAGATTTTCTATTTAATTAAGTATATACGAAAGAGGAAGTTTGGTGTCAGTGGCTTAGTTTAGTGGTAAGATTTATTATGTTTATGGATTTAGTCATTATCTTATTATGACTACGTTTTTCCCGCGTCTTCGTACGCACATTTACCGTATTTTCCATTCCCTTATAGCCTTCCTTATAAATGTGGCTATGATAGCCACAATGTGGCTATGTGGGGATTATGAAATAAGAATTTTCCAAATCCGATTGGTAGTTCCAGAGATTTGCGCGTTCAAACAAACAGGTTTTTGCATATAATCGGTTAAGTTTGGTAGATCTAGGGTTGCAAAATTTATTCGAAAGAATCACCGCGTTCCTGAAACGCAAAGAGCATTAGAAAGAACACGAGTGGGTTTTAGTTAGTAAGTCTGACGCTCCCTTCCAAGTCATTCAATGATTTCCCATCCATAAAAAGTGAGGATATTTTTGTTCTAGATTAATAAATATTAATTTCCCTAAGAAAAAAATATGGTAGAGGAAGGCCCAAGCACGAACTGTAAGATTTTTTCCGCCCACGTTAAAAATAAATGAGTACTTCACCTTTTATTTCGCGTAGGTGCTGCAGAGTTGATTTGTAATGCGTATATAAAAAATAAGCATTGTTTTTTGCTACAAAGCCATTATGATAGCGATAAATTGATAGGTACCTACCGACCGATATAGCTATATATTAGGGTAGATGACTAAAAATCTATTTAGTATCAACGTCAGATTAGCATACAAATATTGGACACGTATTTTTCTTTAACAAATCGTTAAAGAATGATAAAGATAAAATACATCAATAGGTATATGTATATAAAATCTAACTTGTAAACTAAATACTTTTTGGGCCCAGAGACATCCCTATATTCATGTTTATTTTTAGGGATCCGTGCCCAAAGGGTAAAACGGGATCCTATTACTACGACTCCGCTGTCCTTCCGTCAGTATGTCTGTCCGTTTACCACCAGGCTGTATCTCATGAATCGTTATGGTTAGACAGTTGTTATTTGTCCCAGATGATGTTGTTCTATGGCCGCTATAAAAAACAAATACTAATAAGTGTTGTTAAATAAATATTTGAAGGTGCTCCCATAAAACAAACGTGAAAGATTTTTTGCCGTTTTTATAAAGGTACGGAACCCTCCGTGCGCGAATTTGACCCGCACGTAGCGGTTTTTTTTTTCTTCAAAAAACTAATCTAACTTATTATATAACCTACACGAACTCATAATATTAACTCACTCTCGAAAGGGTACAAAAACAATTTGAAGTTGCAAATTACAGAAAATCGAAGTGTAAAAATAACTCAAAACAAACAGTAACCAATAAGCACGTGCCTTGGCTTCCAGCAACTAACAAACACTATCTAAAAGCACGTGTCGAACCTAGGTTTTTAACCCTAAAACAAGCGGCTCATTGCCAACGGACGGATGTGGAAAAACTTTAAAAGCCCGGTTTTACCGTTTTATTTGCTCTACACGTTGGTATTTATACGTTTAGTGATGGGCCGTTTCCTATCGATGGTATCTGCAAAATATATCGGTTTTTTATCGAAAAAGATGAGCGGAATTTTAAAGACAATAAATGCGTCTGACAGAGCGTGGCAAACTTTGACAATGAAGATTAAATGAAAATATTTTGGTTACAGTAGTCACAGGAAAAACTAAATTGATAGTATAAGATAGTTTGATTTGGAGAAATCATCCTTATAGTTTTCTTTTATATAATTTAACCAAAAAAGGACTGATAGAATCGTGCCTTATTGACGATGTAACAAGTACCGATACTGTTACCTAGTATCGGTATCAAAAATATTTTTGTCTTGAACATTTTCGTGAAAAATACTGAGTGCTTGCTTTTAGGCAGCCAACACCTAGGTAATTTAATATTTACTATCTTTGTGGCATGTAATCCAATAACCTAAGATTGAACACATACATTTATTCCCATGTGATGCTAAAAGACTCACTTTTTCTTATTTGTGAAGAGCAAGCTATTTGTTTTTTTCTCATCGTACATAGATGTAAATTAAAAGTAAAAGTTATTAAATTGAAATATAATAATAGCGTACCGATATTAAATTTACCCATACATGGAGAAATTAATCTTCACCAATTATTATTTCCAAAAAAGGATCTTTTCTATTAACAAATGCAAATATTTAAATCCAAACCCAATTAAATGGAGTTAAACGTTTTTAAATCGTTTTGATGCTTACATAACGAATCATTTATAATATTTATTGATCACTACAGGGAGTAAAGGGGCATTAGAAAGTTCTGCAAATTAATGAACACTTAAAATAATTAAAACTCAATGACTTTGCATATACGTATTAATAGAGAGTATTTTTACGATTCATTTCTCTCAATGGCAAGTTGGGTAAAAGTCTGTATAATGGTAGTATTAAGATAATATAAACTGTGAAGTAGTTAAATATTGACGGCGTTTCAGCTGATGGCATTAGAAAAGATAGATACGTCAGAGATATTTTAAATGTAAGTGAAACATAATGGCGTTATTGACGGGTAGGATTGAGAGATAAACAAATTGGTGTTCTAGATATTAAAAATATCTAGAACACCTTTGTGTTATGAACTATTAAAGTTGAAGATATTTTCTCTTTACTTTTAATAATGCCGACAAAGTGTGTTTTTATTTTATTGGTCATGCTGTATTTAAGATTAACGAAACACAAACTAATGCAGACCAAATAGATACGAGCAAATCTAAGATGTAACAGAAACATGTTACAAATCTAATAGAATTTACAGTCTACAAAACTTAAACGATTATAATTTATACTGAAATATTACGTAAACGTACCCATTAAATTATTGCTTCGGGCAATCTTCTTTATAAGGATCTGGGGGTTTCTTACGTCACTGGCAGATGTTGCGCAAAGAACATAAAAGTTTTATATCTCATCAAATCAAAGCTAGAGTAATTCTTCAAAAAATATTTGCTAACTAATAACACAAGAATTGACTAAGACTAGCGATTCACGAAATTATTTACGCTGGTCATCATCTTCATATACTTACGCTTTCTGTCAATCAACTGAAAATATTATACAAAATGTTCAAGAAGAAGATTTTCGCGACGCAATTGTTATTATGTTGATAAATAATTTATCGAAATCAGTGCATGTCCTCAACAATCAATTAAGAGTACTCAAAAAAACAAATGCGTAACGATAATTGATTAATGACGGTAAAAATTAAAGCAGAACATCATATATCTACTGAATGAACTTATCGAGTTTAATATCAAATAGGCTTCATTGACACGGTTACATCGATAACCTTTGGCATTGGGACATCAATACGGTTGTTTCTAATGCTGTTTATAGTATTGGTAATGATAACTATTACTCTTATAAATAACTGATTAAGATACGAGGTAGTAAAGACTATAATAAAACCGCTTTATTTTATTTACCAAAACTAAATACTAAATTTTCTTAACTCCAAATAAATATGAGATAAAATTACCGCAACAAAAAACCTATGTGAGATGGTACAACAACCTCTTTATTAATAAGGACCCAATTGGGAATAAAACTGCTAAGAATATTGCACGGAACTTTTCCAAACGCGTGAATGAGCTAAAAGA
Source organism: Hecatera dysodea (assembly GCA_905332915.2). Classification (NCBI taxonomy): domain Eukaryota; kingdom Metazoa; phylum Arthropoda; class Insecta; order Lepidoptera; family Noctuidae; genus Hecatera; species Hecatera dysodea. Next base: position 13,424,999 of record HG995309.1, on the reverse strand, counting down.
TCTTATAAATAACGTAACGAACATCGGAAAAAGAAAATAGGCAACAAGATGGCAAAGAGCCACAAACTTGTAAAAGTAGTGGGGAAAACTTTTCAGAGCGTTGGAATGAAAGAGCCAAGAAAAGTAATCAAGACAAGGTTGAAAAAATCGAGTCAATTAAGATCTTGTAAAATTTCAATTTCAGAAAAATAAAGATGTTTAAAAAAAGGTAATATGAAAGAAAAAAATACCTAATAAAGTAAAACCATCGACACAAAAATTTAAACGATCAGTGAAAAACATAATAAAACTCGACAGAACCGTACAAAATTAATATATAAAAAACTTTGTCAGTGCCTTAATTCTACAAAATTAAAGCTTAATCTTCGGGATTTAAAAGTAATTAACCCGCCAAGTTATCCGCGTGACCTTTCCTGATACGGTTACCGGGTTTCAAGTTATTACTCAGAACAAGCGCATTTTCTTCAACGAATTTAATTGAAATAAAATTGGAACTCTAAATTCTATTTCAGGGATTTTCCTTTTTGAACTAGTGTGATATATAGATGATGATAAAACTTACACACTTGCTAACGATACAAAATTAATAAAAAACGACACGCTTGTGGTGATACTGCCATAATTTGATTATATTATCTATCAATTTAAACTTATAATGACATTTTAATACGTAATTATAAAATCAGGTCGCCCATACTAAACGGATTAATATTTTAACCTCGTCACTAATTACTATCAAATTGGGAAATCAAATCAACGTTCAGCAAATTAGTAAGAAATAAATTGATGATCAAAATGCAAGACGCAGTACCATTTGACTTTTGACCTGTTAATGATAACAATATCCGGTGACCTTGACCTAGCAAACACAATGCTTCTGAATGTTTAGAACAAGGAAATTAATGGAGCTGTTTATCAGAACAGAAATTTGTGTAATCTTCGTATTATCTAAAGTTAAAGGTTAATTAGATTAATAGCCAATAACAAGTATTATAATGCTCATAATCATTAAGAAAATTATAAATATTATAAATGACAAGAAACAACATTTTATCTCATATATCTACAATAACTTTGTACTGAACATTTCTCTAACCAGTACCTACTGACTTGGAACGCACAGACTTGAAAACTGAATAATTAAAGGTTGGAAGACATGACACCGAAAAATCTCTCAAATAAGCAAAACCGTAGGCCAAAGCTTTTACTCCCAGATAAGCTTGAGTAAATAAACGCTTAATTGTATTAATTTAACTTGATTGGAATAAAATTACAGACACAATATTGAAAGTAAATGGAACACAATTTTATAAAAATACCTAACATACAACTATTTTAACTGGCCTTTTAATTTTATAACAGTCTTAATGTTTGTTTATGGAATCACGCATTATCAGGTCGTTTTTTCAATCAGTTGTAACAACACATAAAAAACTTAGTTAAATTTGATGTACAGAACAGCAATATTTACAACTATAAATAATAAAAGAACCTTATCTTAATTATCAAATAAAAGTTATCGACATTGCCATCAGTAAAAAAGTCACATCACTATATTATGTACCGTCTCTCGTTTGCAAAAACCACACGATCTACGCGTCATACAGTCTGCCCCATGTCGGTCTGCTTGCAGTTTAAACAGAAAAAAAACAGAACTACATAACAGCCACAAACCAAGTAAAGAAAAACCATCCCTATCTCGATAAAGTAAGAGTCTAAACAACTGCAGAGCTAAGTAAGTCAACTACAATTCGAGACAAATCAACGCTGGTTACATTTACGCAAAAGTGAACTTTAAGTTTAAGTAAAGAAAGTCATAGAGACTGTAAGTCCAAGTTGGTTATAGCAAAAAATAATAAGCCTCTAGTAATACTTTACATTAATCACGAAGTCAATGGAACGCCGGCAAATGTAAAATTAATCAGTTATTGGTTACAATTCATTGGTTAAACAAGGTTAAGTGCTAAAAGTATTTTTCATTGCGTAAGTTCCGATACTTATACCTTATTTGCTGTGTGTAATTTGACAATTTATTAATTAAAGCATTTTTGCTGTGTGGTCTCTGGCCACCTTATTTTTACTTTCGTAAGTGTTAAGACACAGCTAAATACTATCAGGTTATTATTTTAAAGTTTTTCATTGATGATATCATATTACACTAATTTATCTGACAAGTGTAACGATCCACTTATTTTGTGCCCATATTTTTTTCCTTCCATGTTCATCATTGTACGTTGACCAACGCAACTCAGGTTTTCTTTTAAATGTTTAATTTCATTATATAAAAGATTGTAGTCCAGGTGGTACCTCATTGTCTACTCAAACTTGTTCTCGTACAACACGTATAACATCACGTTCAGCGTATCTGCCTAGATTATCCAATCCTATAACAATGCCTCATTACAACTCAAGGGAGCAATTCTAATTCAATTTGCTTGCTAGTGTACTTACTTGACAGTAACCTGGATGCCTAAAAGAACGCTTACTTACTTCTGTTTCAGAAACAGTTAAAATGGCGTCATCACCATCAAGTACTTTGAGTAATTTTCCACCTCAAGTACTTTTTCTAACAACATAATGACGGGAAGGGACCATATTTTTTTCTTGTGTAATTTCAAAATGGATAATTTTGTTTTTTATTGTAACTACCATGCAATACTTTCTTGATAATGTAATGATGTAATTTACTTGCTGCCTCAACATTGTAGGTATAGGTTTGACAACCAGTTTCAGGTAATTACCAATAATTTTCGAGCAAGTAAGATGAACTTATCACGATTAAGTAGAAAGTTTGTTCACTGGGAATTATTAGCCTCAAGATTCACGTGAACATGGCTTTTCCAAATTGATATGAAATCTTCATTTTCGATGTGGGCCAGCCGTGAAATTGAAATCCTGGGAGGTCTTCTTTTGATTTTATTTCACTTTAGTTACTTTTTACATTCAAAATATTTTAAAATACAATATTTAATGTACACCGCTAACAAGATACCCATTACCGTGTATTAAAACCCATCGATACGTCGAACGTGACACAATTCCATCACAATTAACCCCGCAAGCCATAATTAAGTATCACTTAGACTTTCAAAGGAGATATTAACGATGTCTCATTAAACTCAAATACTAAAACTATACTTAGCGTTTTTGTCGAGGCAAAACTGAAGAGGGTATTAGCAGCTGTTTTCTCATTCAAGTGATAATAAGGAAAAGTAGTGGCTATCGTTAACAAGGCTGTCACGACTTACATTTTATAACTATTTCCGAACCTAATGACAATGTGTGATAAAGTATTATTCCAAGTTGCTGGTAATACCAGCCCTGTTGTGTAGTGACCATTGACGACCATAGTTCGCCTACAAAGACTACTTCAATAAATAGCCCGTCAGTAACATTATCATAATCGTCAGGCTTGACAGACGTAATGGCTATTGCAGTATATTAGGGTTAAGTTAGAATGTTGCTCCCCATCCCCTTGACATGGTCTCTTGATTTTCTTTCATGATATACTAGAGTATGAAGGTGTATTTACAAAATAGAGAGCAAAACTTCAACTTAAATCAAAAAGACTTGGCATTATTTTATTTCAATGCAAATAACGTCATGGGCTGTGCTAGAAGGAAGCAAATGATGAATGATGCCCTAATTTTACCAATAAAGTTTGAACACGGGATAATATGCTCACTGTTTTGGAATTTAAGCTCCTATTTCCAACTGATTATTTTTGAAGAATTTGATATTTTAACAATTACAGTCTACTTTGATAATTAGAGTTTCTAGCAGTGCCACACTAAACTCAGATACTCACGCAAAAACAATTATGATGGCAGTTAAGTATCTCATACCATATAAGCTAAAATAACGAGATTACGAACGTATAACAGCATTCTGTTATGCGTTCGTAATCTCGTTATTTTTTTAAAGGGTATGTATGTACTCATTATGAACAAATTTATGAATCTAATCCAAAATCGATAAAAAAAAATCAGCTCTTCAGAATATTTCATTAAGTCGTGTGCTGAGAACTGTAGTATGGGGCAGTCGATATTTTTCGCGATTTCAGTATTGGTCGCATAGTAAAAGTTGTTCATAATGATAACGTCAATGACCTTTTTTCAGATATTGCACTAATTCTGTTACACGTATATCACAATTATAACTTGACTAAGAATTACTCAACAAGCGAGATAATTATCGTTTTAAAAAGTTCTACTTTTCTCTAAAATCTTAGATAGTGTTCACGGTTCGTTCTTTTTACTAGAATAGCCCATCTCACCAGCTAATGTACCTATTAAATAGCCTCCATGAATTATAAATGCGTCGTCACTATCATTATTTATGGCATCCATTACGTCTTCACTGCTCTAATGTTCTATATCTTTGGTGTAAACCCGTCAGTGAATACCAAACAATGAGATAGATCGTGCGTTTGACGGACCAATCAATTTCCTGTCGCGGTGCTTAGCACGGGCTATAATGGTTTCCTTCACAACTACAGTATTATCTTCGCGAGTTTACATTGAATTATTTTAAACGTAAGCAGAAGCAATAAAGTTTTCGAATCCGGTTCCTTTATTGGTAGTCCCTCATGATGTTTCCTTAAGTGATTTTGAAACTGTGTGAACATTTCATTTGGTTTGTGAATATAATGGGAAATAACTGTTTGGATATCATAATGCGTTTGATAAAGTTTATCTCGTAAAACGGGCAGCTGAATTATAAAGTTTCTAACTGACTATTGTATTAAACGTTGATAAATTCATGGAGTGGCTTGCATTTCGTTAAGTAACTATTAACATATCATAATAACAATAAACAAACGTCAGTATTCAGTAGCATTAAGAGGCGTATCGCAAGGCACGTCTTGGGACCACAAACAATTCAACACTGAATTGCTCTTTGTTTCCAAATCGTTAAAGTTACCGTATTATCTTGTATTTCTCTTCTCTTTCCTGTATTTCTGTAGATAAATATAGGGTGAAATTACCTGCAACAAAGTAAAATGTTTGATTAGTTGGATGAATATTTTATGTATTAGCTTCGCTGTTTCTAGTCTTGATTAAAAGTAGTTTGCGTTTGCTTACAATGTTCATAGACTGTCGTGTAACATAAAAACTTCTTATTATTGAAATAAAGTATGTTGTAAGTAAGTTGAAATAAATATATTTTATTAAAATAAAGATGCTTTCATAGTTTGCTTACTTGATTTTGTGGTAGACTAATAGCTTTAAGGCGTAGATAATCTGTGTATTCGAAACAATCTTAATTTCAGAAGATGTCATAAAGTATTTTCGTCTATTGTATTTTTCTCCTGAAGCAAGAATATTAAACAGAACAAGCAGAGGGAATGTTTAAAGTCAGTCAGTCTGTGTGTCTACATACATAATATTTTCATGTTCCTTTCCTATGTTAAATTAATTTGCAAGAGTTTCAATTATTTTGATGTAAACGGTCTCTGCCAAACAACAAGACACACGACCGCGAATTACCACTAGATGCACCAGATCATCCGCATGATAAGAATTAGCCTTATCAACCTACATAATATAATGTTTATATGTTTGAGATCCCCTACCCTTACCCTCTCATGGAGAGATGCCTGTTTAAATTATCTTAATAATTCAACACACGGGTCGTATTTGAACTTAAGGTTCAAGCAAATCTCCTTCCCCACAACGTGTTGCTTTACGTTTTGAGAGCACAGACATATTGCCATGTCCCAATAGAATGTTATCTAATACAGTTAGCAGCAAAGTAAGAGATACTAAAAATGTATATACCTATGTATGTAGCGTGAGATATGAGAAATCATCATATAAAACCATGTCTGGTTCAGCATACGACAACCTATCAGGATGACAGGCCACACACGGTAGTGGACTATTGTAAGTTGATGATAATAATGACGTTTGCTGACATAACATTCAAACCTTGGGATTCAGGCGTTCCAGGATTTTGACTGACGAGATAATCAGAATAATAATATAATTTTTGTTTCCATCTCAATTCACAATTCGACTTATTATAAACTATAATTGTTACATCTCAGCTTCTTATCTTAACGACTTTTATAACTAGGGTGACGGCAGTTATGTAAACATTACGTTATTAGTTTATTATTACTTGTTCTATTATAAACCTTATCGTCGTTCATTCATTGGCGTTGTATAAGTATATAAATTACTGTAAACTATAGTAGAATTATTTAAATATTTAATGAGCTATTTTTGGTGGCGGAAAACGAAATTATAATTGTGTGTTTAAATGAATGGTTGATTTTTTTATTTATTAAGATATTGTGTAGTGTACTGCTATTACGATATATTTTTTAATTCTTTATAATTGTGGTCTTGCCTCGCTACGGTACAAGAGCATAATCTATACTAATATTATAAAGCTGAAGAGTTTGTTTGTTTGTTTGTTTGTTTGTTTGTTTGAACGCGCTAATCTCAGGAACTACTGGTCCGATTTGAAAAAATCTTTCAGTGTTAGATAGCCCATTTATCGAGGAAGGCTATAGGCTATATTTTATCCCCGTATTCCCACGGGAACGGAAACTACGCGGGTAAAACCGCGGCGCGCTGCTAGTCAATGATAAAACCCAGCCAATATACTCGTTGCGGAATTAGTTAGAAAGAGTCACCGCGGTTCTGGAACGCAAAAGGTATTTGGAGGAACACAGATCTGACACTACCTACCCTTTCGCTCGGCCCAGAGCGAAAGAAGTCACTTGATGTTTTTTCATTATTTAAAAAAAAAGGCCAACATACTCATCCCACTGCGAAACCTCTCACGTATGAAGCGATCGAGTTAAAATATTAGTTATGTACGCATGCGTTCAAAGGAGCTGGGCAGAGCAAATCCTCTTAGGTTACTCGACGGTAAAGGTCGGGTTACTAGGTTATCTGTGGGCCTTAGGATGAGGTAGATTGTTTGTTAGCAGGTTAATTATAAAGGCAGATGATGGCTGAGGTAGACGTTTAGATTGAAGCCTTGTAGTTTAAACTTAACCGGATTGGGAAACATGTTGTTGGGATTTTGTTAGGAATAAATAAGTTTCTGTTAGAGATAATATTTCGGTTGTGGTTTACTGAAACAGTGTTGTTATTGATAGGTTAGCATTTATTAGGTGTCAAAAATATTCCAATTAGTTGTCTCAGGCTATGTTGCAAAAAATAAAACGACCTTTGAGTTCAGAATTTGTCTTCTTGTTAAAACAGCTAGAATTTATTGTTCCAGTTGTAAGTTCTATACTGCTCGAAAAAATATCTTCTATCATTCTTTGGTGTGTGTGCGATGTGGTAATGATCGGCAGTTTTTAGAACACACAAACAAAGCTGTATTCAAATCTTAAGATATCTTAACACTTAACCAAAAATGAACATCAAAACCAAGACCACACATAACAAAATAATGTATGAAGCAGATCAGCAACAAGCTCAAACAGACAAGCAAAATCGTTAATAGCCTCATAAGCGTGCCACGGTAAGCTTCCAAGTTACCCCATATTAAGTTACGACGCACGAACGACAATAAACAGGAGGTATGACAAACCACGGCTTGCATAGCTGATTACCAAAATAAAAAAAAAATAGTAAGAAAAAATGAGTAAGTATGTACGCCTGAATTGGTGATTTAGAGGGCAAAAACGCGACAACTGAGTATGAGGTCTTGGGAAAAATCTCCGGGCGGGACGAATTCCTAAATGACTGCTAAAAATCTGGATTTAAAGATAGGCTGGTGGACATTAACTCTCTTTCCATTAGATGGGATTATTAATATGCCTAGCCTGTTCTCAACGATGCAGCTATGTTGGGTTCAGTTTCCAGTTTTGACCGGATGAAGCCGAGTCTGGTATTGTAGATGAAGTGACTGCGTACCTGAATTCTGACCTAGCAACGGGGCAATATAATAATGCAATTCTTTAGGGCATGCCTGGTGTCAGATTTAAAAGCTTATGACTATCCGTAACGACTGTCAAAGATGTTCAATAAAGCCGGGTCAAATAGTTGAGCTTGCCTCAGACAGCAGTCTGAGGCAAGCAGGAATCTCGGAACGTAATGTATTATCCATCCATGGATCGACCTAGGAAAGCATTGCTTTACATCGAAGATACAAGTCACTATAACTGGTTCAGTGAGGGGTAGGTTGAGATGTGTCAACCTACCCTAGCTGTGAATATAAGCGCGATGCGTCGTGTAATTACTGGACGAAGTTGAGAATTTCAGTGGTAACATTTAGAATTCATGTAGGCGGTGGGTCAAAGGTAACAATGGTCTAATAATAGCTTGGTAAACTTAAGTTTGGACGCGTATGTATAAAGACTGAAGGCTGAAATTCTACAGAGAGATTAGTGATAATAGTTAAAGAAGGTTTTTTAAGAATAATTGCTGCAGAAGTTTTTCCTTGGTTACAGTTATAAAGAGATTGAATATGTCTAAACCTTGAATATGACAAAAACTAGAATGCTGTAGAGTATAAGGTACGTTGAGGTTGTTTTCTTTTTTACTATTGTCAGGCACGCCTTTGACCACTGTTGGTAAACAATGATGTGGTCGAAGATGAAGCACGCTTGCCTAGAATTAACGAAAAAAATTGTTACTGATGTTATAACTATTTTATTAAATTATTTAGTTACATAAATATTTGATCATGTTTTTTATTAAAGTGTTAACAACCTATACATAATTTAAATTCAGATAAGTCAGTGTCAGACTCACTCAATACAATAGCAAACCAAACAAACAAACTACCTCAGAAAATGTACTCCCACGCGATGAAGAATTTAAACCAAACTTTATTATGCAGAAGTCAAAACTAAACAAACTCAGAATAATTTCAAGACAGCTTTACCGTTGTTTGCAGTTGCTGTTTGCATAAACAATGTCATAACTCCAGGAGTAGTGTGGTGTGATACGATAGTTAAACTAGACTGCAGAGGGAATAGAATGAACTTTAAGAAAATACATATTAGAATTGTTTTTACTATATAAAACATGTTGGATCGCAAGTTTGACGATACTTACTTCCAGTCAATGCTAAGCTCTTTCGAGCACACTGCACTTCTTTATACACGTGCAGCCTGTGGGCTATATGTGTGCAGAGATCGTTAGACTCTCCGAGTTTAGGATGCTGGTGGGCCTGCCCCGCTTCTGTAGTGCGTCAGGGATGTTCGCAGATGCGCATGTGGATTGTTTTTACACAACAATACGAAAGAGGTGCGCTTCTCTGGTGCGCGGTGTGTGGGGCAGCACCAACAGTATCCTAAGCATGATTGCAAGTCACCGGGACTGTTTATGGCTGTTGTGCGATTACGCATGCGCTGTCGCAGCGGTGACAACCCATGCCTATTTGCAAATAATAACAGCTGTACGGGACGATCTTCAAAGTTAAGCAATACTTGCCGAGATTGGTCTGTGGATGCGTGACCATCTTAACATAACGACTCCTCCGTGTCTCGGAAAGCATTATTCCGGCTGTCATTTGGAGATCTTTGGCAGTCGTTACGATTGTCAGAAGCCATAAAATCTGACTCCAGTCTTGAAAGAAGTACCTACCGTGTTCCCCACTTAGTGGGTTGTGGAGGTCTGGTAGACTGTGTAGCAAGTCATCCTAGTAGGTTGTCGGCTGCTTAACTGGACATACATGTGGTGACTTTAATATAAATATGAAAGCCAGCGCTTATTAATAAAAAAAAAAATCCATAATAAAATTCACACACAATTTCAACAACTCAAATGCACAAGTAGTGGGTATACAGCAGTGAAAACCAATTTTATTTCAACCAATGATATTCGCGCGTTGTCAGCAAAAACAACAATGTAGACAAGCCAATGTTATACAATGTTGTCCTTAGAGAATCGCTGTATGTTGCCTTGGTTATGAGCAAGATCAATATTAGCTATATATTACGGTAACTTAGCTTCGGTATTATGTTTGTATTATGTACACACCACATTCAGTTATGAAGAAGATATTACCATCAGGTGGGATCGCAGTCAAGCACTAGTTTATATCAAGTATCAAGTAAAAGATTTTCCAAAATACTAGTAGGTAGGTCCTGTTTATTTATCAGGAATAAACGTCTTGTTAGGTAATTCTTAATTTAGGAGGTATGGAAGATAGAAATTGAAAAATAAAGAAAGCCGCGTCCTACAAATGGTGTCTTTTAAGTACTGGTAAAATGATTAACTATGTCAAAATAATGAGTTTCAAATGCATTTCAAATCCTCCTAAATTCAAGAATCTTACACTTTACACATATATATTAGTCGAATAAACTTAAAGCAAACAATTTAGTACCTAAATCTCCCTGCAGATGCAAAGTTTCAGTTCTAAATAGAATTTCAATTTAATCCAAAGATCAGTGGGAATGAACTGAAGACATTAAAGGGGTTTTCAACTAAAACTTAAGCCAAACACAGCACCAACTATAACTTTCATCTCTGACGCAGCTAAACTTCGATCTTTGGATGACGTCAAAAGCGATACCGAAGCAAAACTAACAAAGTAAAAGACGATCGCTTCAGAATAATTACTTGTACATACCCTCGGGGAGTCGTGGTTGATTCTAGACAGATGTTTGCACTAGCATGATGTGATATTGTTACAGTGGGAAATGCTCCGGGCGGGACCTTTGCTTGAACTTTGATTTTTGAGGTTATTGTTTTTGATATCACGTGCCACAATGGTGAGGTGTTTTGTTTGGATAATTGTGTTGATTAATGAAGAAAATACTGCCTTTATTATATTTATTGATAATGTAACTGGTGATCAACTGGATATATACATAGGTGGCGAGCTTGGAATACACGCAACATGAAATAACACAAAGTAGTAAGAAGAGGAGTATAACTAAGAAGACTACCAAATAGATAATTGAATAAAAAGAGACCTTTGAGTAAATAAAGCAAAGAATATATTGAATTGCTTTGTAATTTAGTAAATTACTGGTATTCAGCTGAAGTAGATTTGACTAAGAGTCGACCTAAATATAGTTAGGAAAAAGGCTAGGCAAATTATGATGTTGCACCGATTTCAAAGTTATATATAGAGATAAAATAAAAATTTTACGAAAAGTCTAAAGATAATACATATTTATAAGAGCGATTTAACAATATTATTGCAATAATCAGTATCTCTAAAACAACACGTGCGATTGAGTAGATTGAGATGAAAATTGCAAATTGATTGAATCGATGGATGCCTCATTAGAAAATTATAATTTTAGTTTTCTCTTCTTCTACTCCCATTACAACATTTATAAAACAAGTGTACAATGGACGATTTTATTGCCAAGGCAGTCTCTTACAGACAACCTTTGGATGGACTGAACGAAAGGAGATATGTTTAGGGCTGTCAGTGTATATTATTTGTAACTAATACTAATTACTCATAAAAATATAAATACAATATACTAATAAATATCAAAAAGGTGTATAGTTGAGAAAGGAGCGGAAAATTATAGTGAAAGTAATACTCCTTCACAATTTTTTTAAACGGTGGTAGCGTTTCAGCACAGCTCACTTCTGTGGTTAATGCATTTCATAAGCGAGTTTCTTGTCTATGTAAAGATTTATCTTTAATTTTAGATCTTTATTAACGCATCTAACGTTATGTTTTTCATTTTGATGCTGTAAGTATGTACGTTAAATCTGAGGTGGCTTACCTGTCAGTAGGTTGATTTTTCAATCTACTGAACGAATAAAATAAAAGGTGGTAAAAAAAAAATTCTGATTGAACTTAAAACTGTTGCAGAAGTTAGAAATATAGATGAATACGAAGATTTTCACTGAAACAAAATCAGGAGCAGCTAACGAACCGTGCGTTTCTATAATCACTTAACTAGCGAAAAGATAAAAGGCGAATAAAATAACGCTTTCACAAAATTATTCAATTGACTACCTTTCCGAGAAAGGCGTACCTAATATTCTATTAACTCTTTAGAAAAATATATTTTTCTACAGAGTTAGTAAAATTATATCATTGTGTTTTTATATTACAATTTGAGTAATTTCATAGTTTTTCTTTCGTCAAATATTATAATGTCCTGTTACGTGCGGTCTGCTTACTTTACGGGAATATTATGCTTCTTTTATCTTCTTTGAACGAGATTTGTTTGACACTTCCCGTGATCCAAGAACTAACTTTTACTTTGGCCAGAAGTTAAGCAGTGCCATTCAACGTGGCAATGCCGCCAGTCTCTTGGGCACATTACCAGCTGACAGCGTTGCAGAAAAATTTGATGCTATATTTTAGTTTGTTGTAAGATTAGTTTGTTTGTTAATATATAAAAACAAACAAAAAATCAATATATTTTTAAATAAACCTAAAGAATGTCGTATCTATAAGTGCCATTATAATTTATAATAGATATTTATGGATATTTTATGATAAATTAAATGATTATTCATTTAATTTATCATAAAATATAAATGAATATCAAAAATAATAAATAGAGCCAAAATCAAAGTGAGTATTAGAAAAATAAAATACATTTTACTTATCTTAAATAATAGCCCTCTTCCTCTATCTTGTCTTGCTGAGCCCGATAGGATCAATGCAAAGAAATATGTATATTAAGTAAAGAGTGTTGAATATTAATTGTTTATTCTCTATACTAAAATAAGTTTTTATTTTGTAATATTTTACGTATTACAAAAATAAAATTATTCAATAAAATAAAAACTTATTTCACATACAAATTATTTTATTTTTGCGAAAATAGAATTCTTTACAACAGAGCCCACTCAACACTATTTTAATTAAAAACTAAACACTATTTCTGACTAAAAATACACGTGAAAGATAATTTAGTTTTTAAGCTCGCTAGTATATTTTAAAAAAGCAGAGAAATATATCGCTGGCCCCGGGCAATAAAGCGGTAATATCAAAAATCGAATTTTACAGGAGAAATAAAAGAAGCTAATTTGTTTATAGTGCAGCGTACAGTGATCCAAAACAGGCGTTCAAAATTTCAAAAGAAAGCTAATTTTTTTACCAATATAACCTTTTAAAAATATTTAATGAAATAATTGAAAAAATGTATAATACAAATTAGAGACGATCCTATTTCAATTGTAACATCATTAATGTCTTTATAAACACATCGATCACTGAGATTCAAGAATGTAAGAAAATAATACGACGTAATTTCTACTTTAAATCTCGAGTGTACTAGACGATTACCACCTTCTTCAGGGAAATTTTATAGCCAAATCTTAGATGTATCATTCACTAATCGCCATTTTAGAATCTTATCAATAAAACATATTTTTATGTAACCATTGTAACAGACCGATCTAATAATGTGATTTATTTTTATTTTTAACATTTTTAGACAGTATTTTACAAAATTAATATGTTACTACTACCTTATTTTTGTTTCATTAAATTTTAAATGAATACTTTCGTCTGTGAACCCCGACTGAATCGGTCTGACGCCATAGTTTAACTACAATATTTTGTCTACTTCGCTAACAGTAGAAGGTTTCATATTTCGTACTTATAAAAAAAAAACCTTACAAATCACAAAAAAATATTTAAGGAACAATCACACAAAACCCCTTAAAAAAGAAAAATACTAAGTTACCATAATTTTTATTAATTAATAAACTTTGGAAACAAACACAAAAACCACTTAAAAAAGAAAAAAATATTGATTTAACCTTAATTTAAATAAAATCACATAATTTATATTAGCTGTTATACTTTGGAAACAAAAATAAAATAGTCAAAACCTTTACATATCAACTTCTTTTCCTCATTTGAAAAAACTCCTAGAAATCTTGATTCCTTCTTACAGTCACAGTATAATCATGGGTGACTTAATACTTGCCTCCTCAAAAAGGCCCTATCGCTCTTCGTCTCTAACTAATATTACTGCTTGTAATAATCTTTCAATTCTTCCACTAAGTGCCAAGAAGTGAAGAAGTAGAGTTTTGAAAATGGTGAGCCATTTTCAAAACTCTACTTCTTCACTTCTTGACTTGATTCTTGTTTTGATCACATCGCTAACCATGGTCAATGCTCAGCTGAAGCCTTTTCCTACCATTACCTAATTTTCCTTTCATATAAAATTCGGCCACAAAAGCTTAAATTTTTATGCAACGTAATTTTGGTGGGATTTACATTGACAGTCTTTGCGAGGATGTGAGAAATATAGATTGGTCTCCCCTGTTTGCATCCACGTCAGTCGACGAGTAAGTAAAATTTTCACAACTAGTGCAGCTATTATGACCTTCACGCACCTGTTTGAGCGGTAAAAGCATTTGCCGGCGCCGTGGCTGACAGATGACATTAAAAAGTTGATGATCAAGAAGGTTACGGCAAAGTCGAAATTTAAACGTCTGCACTGATGTAAATAGGGACAAATAAGCCGCAATCCTCAATCGCTGTAATAAAGTATGTAGGAATGCAAAGCGCCAACACATTCAAAACTCTGTCCAAAATGGGGACCCATCCAAAGTTTGGAATTTTCTAAGATCATGGGGGGTTGGTAAAACACAACAAGAGTCAATATAATGAATTGTATACGGCATACAATCGATTGCCTCGAATGCAGTAGGAAGTGACTGTATCAGTCGCAAAATATTACTGTCGGTGCTGGACTTAATCCTTCCCGTCATTTGCCACATCCTCAACTTTTCTGTATCTACCGGTGTCTTTTCTAGTTCGTAGAAAGACGCTCAAATTATTCCATGACCAAAAAGTCCAACCCCACATCCTTCTCTGAATTCCGTCCAATATCCGTGTTACCATTCCTTTCCAAAGTCCTAGAACAGTTAATCCACAATCAAATTAGTCTTTTACTATCCAAAAATAATCTCCTCAACCCCTTTCAGTCCAGTTTTCGTCCTGGTCACAGCACTAATACAGCGCTTCTGAATGTTACTGAAGATACTAGGTCAGCCATGGAAAGCGGTAATGTAACGGTCTTGGCATTACTTGATTTCAACAACGCTTTTGATTTCGATGTTTTTCTTAGCATCCTATGCTCTCTTAATGTATCTCTATCGGTGATTGACTGGTTTCGTAGTTACCTGTTTGGTCGCCGGCAACGTATATGCATAGGAGATACATCATCTTCGTGGTAGTACTTCTGCCAGGGTACCACAGAGTGGCATATTATTCCCTTTACTTTTCGTAATATTACAATAAATTTCCGGGAAGAAAGGCGTAATAGCTTGTACAGAATAAAATCTCTTATGATTAGTTCGTATTAAATGTTTACGGTTTTTTGTGTTATGTTTCTTAGAGTAATGCAATAATACATAATTTAGTCATAAGAGAATTTTCCATTCAATAAAGCTGTTATTGTCATTTATTCCATTGAAATATTGTATTAAAAATATGAAAAAAATTAGACTGATAGACTGATACTCAGAGAAGCCAAAAATCAAATAACATTAAAAAGGTCGTAACCGGTGTTTACCGCTTTATTGCCCGGGGCCAGCGATATATTTAGATGAATATTCAGCTCACACTACAGAAACTTAATTTTTAATTTATGAAAACCTTCTTGTAATATTTTTTAGTTGCCTGAATTTTTTCACAGCTTAATTACTAAAATATTTTTTTTTAGATCTGTGTTTTATAGATTTTAAATTGTATACTTATTACGCTCATTTTTAATATTGAATCAAAAGTTATTCAATATTTTCAGGGTTATTTTGTGTAAATAGGAAAGCCAACTTTTTACTGAAGCTTAATAATGAAGCAATTCTTTTATCTACCTACAGAAGATTAAAAAGAGCAATATTGTTGTGCTGTGAGTTGAATTTTAAACACTTTTAATTATAATCGTTCAAGACTCACTGCTCGTAAAAGAAGTGGAAAGTAACTTTGTTTGGTACCTCTTCCCTTTTTATTAGCTCGTGGAATTTCAATGAGACTTGATACATCGGTAAGATATGACTTGGATATTGACATAGGTAAGTTATTATCCCGGGAACCCTTGAGATTATTCCGTCAATCACTTTGGCGAAGTGCCGGATAAGTATATTAATTAGTACTTTATTATTATTACTAGCAGCGCCCCGCGGTTTCACCCGCGTAGTAACCGTTCCCGTGGGAATACGGGGATAAAATATAGCCTATGTTACTCAGGGTGAATGTAGCTATCTAGTGGTGAAAGAATTTTTGAAATCGGTCCAGTAGTTTTTGAGTTTATTCGTTACATACTTTATAATATTAGTATAGATTACCTTGTGTATCTAAATATTATGTAAAAGCAAAAGGTCACTCACTCACTTATCACGAAATATCGAAAACCGCTTGACGTATAAAGATAAAATTTGGCTGGGAGGTAGTTTATACTTATTGTTAGTAAACATCCACTAAGAATGGATTTAAGGAAACTCCCCCGTAAGGGGTTGAAATAAGGGGTTGAAGTTTAAATGAAAATCTTATTCCTTGGGCCAATACACTTGAAACTTGCCATGTTTATGGAATAGTCTAATCATTGAAGTTGTAAATATGGCGATTGGTTCTAGGTATAGGTACTGAAAATTACGAAAATGCAGACAGACGAAGTCGCGAGCGAAGTATAACCTTAAGAAACTCGTATCGTATCACCAGATTATGCTCTGCCATTTGATACGGCTTGTTCGCGACAAGACAAAACATTTATTAATGATCTCAATAACAATACACATTAATAACCTTGAGGTATAGTGTCAATATATGGTTATTTGGTCATTGTCCCTCCTTTCACTTTCAATTGCCCAATACTAATTATCTAATCTCGATCATTAATCTAGAGCGTATGCTGGGCCCAACTATGGGTGTGTGATTTAAATACAATTGTGGAATGGTATTTGATTAATTGTTTCTGACGAAACGAGCCAATCAATTCGAACCGTTTAATCAATCTAAAGTTCAAATAAATTCAAAATTCGAATACCTATATTAATTTAAGCTCAACTTCTATACTGAAAATTATTACAATATCAATGAGTCGACGGCAATCGTCCGTTAGCTAATGCAATTGGTAGAATGAATTTTAAACACCCAACTGAAAAAGACTTATTTCAATTTGGGAGACGAGTTGCTTTGATTATTTTCAGTCGTACAGAACGATCTTCGAAGTAAAGCGACGCTTGCCGATGGTTGGTCCGTAGACGGGTAACCATTGTTTAAATATCCAGACACTTTCGTGCCTTGAAAAGTACGTCATGCTGTTGGTCTCTGCTAATAAGAAATCTGACACAGCGCTTGCCAAGTGGTATCTTGAGACTCAGTTACTGAGTTATGATAGTTTAGTACTCAGATACGTCTTGTAAGACTAAAAGCTGACCCCAATATAGTATAAAAAAGGCTAGACAGATTTTTTGTACTGCGATCTGTGTATGCACATTCTACAGCAAGTGAGCTTCTTTCGAGAACCTATAGTACCAAAAAACTGGTAGTTACTATGATTGTTCGTTGTTCGCAAATAATGGGCAGCCAATTTTCTAGTCATAGCACTATTGTATCCGTATGTCCCTATATCCTGTATATGATATATATACAGACATATATCCTATATATGTCTGTATCCCTACGATAAATTATTATTAATCTAACTTATCTAACTTTGATTAATTTTGATTTACCGTAGATAAAAAAAAATATGAATGTAGGTGGTGTCTTTCTCTGAGTGTTTATGCAAAGATGTTTTGGTGGGTTTAATATTTTTTGTTTAAATTGAAACTGGCCAGTCTTTTATTTATTTTTTATTCACAGTTACAAATTAAAAGAAAAAGATCTTCGCGAAATTATTATTGGCTTTTTCCTCAAGTTCTGTGATCTATAGTAACTGTCATTTATTTGGAAAGAAACGTCAAGATAGCCCTCAGGAGAATAAAAGGTTGTAAATGTTAATGTTTGTTTATGAAACAAGGACAATGTAATGTAATCAAAAGTTATGTTAAATAATAAAATAAATATCTAAACAATGGGAGGAAACATTAGAGGGTTGTTGGGTTAAAGTATTGAGATTTTTTTTAATAAGCAGACATTTTTGGTTGCTATGTTGTGTCTACGCAGTTGGTTCCTAAAAGGCGTCATTTAGTTGACATGAATAGGACGCGTTCTATTTTTAACCGACTTCTAAAAAAGGAGGAGGTTCTCAATTCGGATGTTTGTATGTTTTTTTAATTTTTTTTTATTGTTTGTTCGCGCATAACTCCGTCGCTTGCCAACCGATTTGAAAAATTCGTTTTTTGTTGGAAAGGGTATACTTTCCAAATGGTCCCATGAAAATTGTATCGAAATCGAACAAGCGGTTTTTGAAAAATCAACAAGAATCTAAATTTACTGACTAAAATCCATCCGTGTTCCTCCTTGTGCCTTTTGCGTTCCAGGGCCGCGGTAATTCTTCGGAATAATTCTACAACACTGGCGTTCCATGAGGACTGGTTTGTGATAGTCCTAGGGACGAATGACTAGAAGAACTTGTCGTAAGCCCATGCCTAGCATTGGGACAGTAATGGCGAGATGTAATATACAGCACAAAAATCTTCCTTTCCTTTTGGTTTCATTTCAAAGTTGTTGGAATATAATAATACACCTTTATTTTTAGACTAGTAGCGCCTCGCGGTTTCACCCGCGTAGTTCCCGTTCCCGTGGGAATATGGGGATAAAATATAGCCTATAGCCTTCCTCGATAAATGGGCTATCTAACACTGAAAGATTTTTTCAAATCGGACCAGTAGTTCCTGAGATTAGCGCGTTCAAACAAACAAACAAACTCTTCAGCTTTATAATATTAGTATAGATAATTCGTTGTCAGGTCGTGGTAAACTAAAATGTCAAGACCATTAAATGTGATGTATTTATTTTTATCTTTCAACAATCGCTGCATAATTATGTATAATTATATTATGTCTAAACCTTGGAGGAATAATGGCTACATCTGTGATGAGGAGGAAATAATAGGAATGGAACGGAAAGAAATATAAATTATAACTAATTTCAAGTATTTGGAAATCCTTCTGGCTGTGTCAGGGCTCCACATAGAGGCTACTTGATCCAGAGCTCAATAGGCAAACGAATTCAGCCTATACCGAACGCCAGACAAATGTGCAATAACGGTCATTGACCCACCTACATTTATTGACAACCTTAATTCTTAAAACAGAAATAATGAATTAATGATATATTGAATCGACATCCATCGTGATCCTTTATATTTACTAATGATTATTTATACATTTTATTGCACATTTATCTGGCGTTCGGTATAGTCCTACTACTGGCTTTTTCAGTCATCTGTTTTATTATTTGAAACTTTTATAGTTTTCTCAGAGACTATAGATTAATTAATAGTTTAAAAATTTATCGTTCATTATAATTACGATTCAGTAAACAGGTGTCTCAAACTAAAAGTTTTTAATGGTCCCATTTTATCAAGTTCATTATTATCAATTCACATCGTTAACTATTAATGAGGTTCTTAATGAAACCATAAAGTCAGTGGTAGTGGTATGAGAGATTTATTGGCGATCGAGTACGGTTATCAAATTAATTTTGGGAATTAATTTTTTTTTTTAAATAATTCATGTCTAATAATTGTGAGAAAATGAAAATGGTGGCTTAGGTACTGTTTCTACCTTATCTAGAAATAGAAAAATACATTCTATGTAGGTAAATATTGTCGTTTTTGATTCCTAGTTCAGACCAGTTAGATATAATTACTTCCACCGTTAATTAGTTCTTTTTTTGCTGTTGTTTAATTTGTCGTATAAAATATTATTTTAACCATTTTACAGACATTACTTTAATACATACATACATACATTAATACATTTCTATACCTAATATGGTTTGATCCCGGGATCAATAACAGTACGAAGCAGTTTTTCTTCAACAATTGTGTAAATAACCTTTCCATTTTTTGAGGCAGTCTGTTAAAAAATAACATTTACCCCATTTACAGTTAAGTATTCGTGACTCGTGCCACAATAAAGGTAAAAGTAATATCCACAATAAATTTCGACGTTCTATTTTCTACCACCTGAAAATATTGTCCACTATATATCCTAAATTGAATTGCCAACCCTACCGTCCTATAACAAGGCTGTCATTCATTTTTTCGACACAAAACCTTTTATGAAATTACACGTGTATGTAGGTACAGTCATGAGCAAAAAAATATGTCATCCTCTATACTTATTAGTGACAGCCTTATTATTTACTCCATACCTTGTATTTTAAATGTCTTTTCCCACGCATGTTGGTATTGACTTCAGCGACTGCAGCTAAATAACAATATTTTACAAAGAGTTATTGCAAACGTAACCATCCATAAATCAGTACTGCGTTGTTACCTACTATTAACAGTTTTTCAAATTTGCAAGCTTCTGAATACCTAGAACAACTATCAAAGTTAAATCAAGTTAGTTCCAAATGCAGTCGATTTCAGTTCCAAATGCAGTCGATTTCAGTTCCAAATGTAGTGTTGCCCAAAACTTTAAACACATTAAATTGCACATATGCAAGTGTGTAGGAGCAATCGGAATAGTTTTTGAATTTAATGAAGTGGTGAAATGTTTTCGACGACGACTGTACAAATCAGCTGTTGAGTTATTTATATGGGAGCTAACTGTGTGACTGTTCGCACGAGTTTTTAACTGCATTTGTTCGCAAAAGTGTTTCATGTGAAAATGGGGGCCGACTTGAACTTGTTCTGGACAAAAAACAATGTAGTTAACTGTTACAGTGGTTTGAACTGTATTTTGTTTTTTACTTTTGTGTTTATTTGTATGATGTCAGGTGAAGAGTTATTCCATACATTTCATGTTATACTCATTTTTTTTGGTCTTATGTATTGTAACTTGTCATCGGCACAATAAATAGCAACAGTGCGAAACTGAAGGCTAAAAAAATTTAGAACGGAAAAAAAAACTTCAGTCCCTTTAAAGTACCAATAACTAAAACAAAACTACACGCTAACATACTATATATATCGGTCCATAGTAAGCTCCTCACCTACGACATGTTATTCCCATTACAGATGCGTTGTGAAAAAGAGATAGTGCTATTCGTTCTGCATCTGTCCCTTTCTCATAACGGAATCCTGATTGCATTTCCACTTCAAATGAGGGTAGTTGGTGTTATTCTTATTACAATTTTAGCTTTTTAGGGTTCCGTAAACAAATGGCAAAGATGTCCCCCCCTCTAACTTTGTGAACTACGGAACCCTTCGCTATGTGTGGTCCGACACGCACTTGGCCAGTTTTTTTTAAGCCAAACTGTCCCACTGCTGGGCAAAGACCTTTTCTTAGCTAAGAAAATGCCTAACGCATTTCATGCCGTCCAGGGAGACGACGTAGTTATGTGGGGCTTGTACCTACTAAAAACTTCGCCTGTGCGCCTACTTTCGCCTTAATGTGTGGGCCGCGAGAACTGCTACGTATGAGATTCGCGACCAATCCAGCGTGGCCCATTTCTGGGCTCCCTCGTGTTTGCCCGCCTCCGGGCTTCCTCCTTCTTCAGCGATGGTTGGGTAACGACCTCCCCCAGGTCCTTCCAAGCATTCTTTTCCCGTACCACTTTATACCAGCCCTCATGGTACGCGTCCAGGTCGTCTCGTCATCTCTTTCTGGGCTGACTTCGGTGGCACCTTCCATGTTAGGCTTAATCGTAGTTGAACAAAAGTCAGCTTCATATTAATTGGTCAACGTAAAAATCTGGCGACAAACTGTCTACAACGTTCTTTGTAAACTGGTGAGGCAACATTATAAAGGTTAACATATTCCTAAACCCGACAAAGTAGCTATCTTTCAACATTCATTATAACTGTTTTTTTCTACCCAAATATATACATGGTAACATCAGAGACCGCGCGCATTTTTCTTGCCGAGTATCTATAAAAAAACAACGTCATCATAAATTTCATGTCTTTTTTTTTGCTTTTGTGGTATTGGCGTCTCTTATCCCGTTTTTAGGTAACGAAAATATGGACTATAATAAAATTAACCTATTGATTTTTTGCTTGAACTACAATGCGAGAAGAACATGAAGTCTGCTGTCAACCCATACAAATAAGATGAAGTGACTGTTCACTTCAAATTCAGTCTATCCAACTTTATACGTTGAGCTGTTGATAGAATAGACCAGGGGCCGTACCACGAAGTGCCAATGCTATCATGATATTTGTGTGAAAAAGGGATAGTGCTATTCGTCTTGTATAACTCCGTCTCTCTCTGATACAGGAAGCATGATGGATTTAAGACGTCATGGTAGGGCTACAACTGCTTATTTTCAATGATCTTGTCGTACGGCCAGTTTGCCCTTATATTCCTGCTTTTGCTGCCTGCATATACAGGGTTACTTTAGGAGTCGTGCCGACGGGTGTCACAGTACGCCAATTTAACCATAATTCCCAAATAAAATTGACCTAAAGAAAAACATCACTATAATCCTGTCCTTAATTAAGAAATCGGCATGAAATGTCTCAACAGCCTGTCATTCTGGACCAGTCGTTGGAATTAATTGAAGGAACCGGGTCAGTAGTTACTTACACACTAAGATTAGCAATCTATCCTTATTACTGATAGCGTGAGTAATTGCCTGTACGCGTGATACATATGTCAGTTGCGGAATTTGTTTGAAAGAGTCACAGCGGTCCTGGAATGCAAAAGGCATTAGGAGGAACACGGGTGGGTTTTTGTCAGTAAGAGTCTGACACTCCCTTCCACTCCGCCCAGAGCGGGAGAAGTCATTTTGATTTCACATCCTTAAAAGAAGCGTGAGTCTGAGCCTGTGCGCTTGATCCGTGTATCAAGTGAACGTTTTAGTCTTTTGGATGTATTACTTAGTTATATGAAGGTCAGTATGTGATAGGGTCTAGATTCTGATATGATACAATGCATTCACTTATCGGTCATTCCTGAGAAGCACACAAGAGGCTGAACCGTGGCAAAAAAACTGCTGCAGGCTTTAATCTGCGAAGTGAAGCAGCGCTTACTAATGTCGTTCCGTGTATGGAAGACTAACCAACACATATCGAGACTCCTTCGTGCCTTGGTAAGCTCGTTAGTCTGACTTTCATTTGTAGGTCTTTGACAGTCGTTACAGATAGTCTGGAGCCATAAAATCTGATACCAGTGTAGCCAAGGGGTATTATCCTGTTACTGCGTTTTAGATGTCAGATAAGCAGGACTCCAAATACCAAATACTGGTACTCAGTACATCTGGTTTGACTGGAAGCTGACCCCAAAATACTTTGGAAAAGACTAGGCAGATTGTCTGATGGCTAACAAGCAGATTTTTACTGACTTTTGATCCAAAACTATACTACATGTAATAACGCTCTGCATATTTCTAGATTAGTAGTAGTGATGAGCAATAAATGACGAAAAAGCTCGATAAATAATATCAAAATTATTCAACTATCAAGTTAGTGGAAATTTAGTTGCCAAGAATTCACAGTCCACAGTCTTCTTAGAAAATAAGCCTTACTACGTTGAATTACAAATTCCTTATTCAACAAGTTTCTACACGGATTCAAAGTTTTCCAATATCTTCGGTATTTATGAAATAATCGTCTTTTGACACTTATTTTGAAACTTTCCACCCTGTATAATCCATTGCCGTTCTTTGAGAGCCACGTGTCGGAACTTTGTGGATATACAATAGATGAAGTTTTGAGATTCTCACCAAGAGTTGATAGTTATATATCAAAGTGAATATTAAACCATCGTTTTGCGGTAGTTAAAGGTAGGTAGAGGAAATAGTAACTACACAGCCTGATGTCTGCCTTATCTACACTAATATTATAAAGAGGAAAAATTTGATTGTTTTTTTGTATGTTTGCATTGAATAGGCTCCGAAACTACTTGATTGATTTGAAAAATTCTTTCACTGTTGAGAAGCTGCACTATCTCCGGTGAAAATAGGCTATATTATGTCTCCATATTCCCACGGGAACGAGAACTACGCGGATGAAACCGCTGGGTGATGCTAGTATTTTTCATACAAGCCCTTCACTTTAGTGCCAGCCGAGTCACTTAATCTCGACGTGTATCGAACAAAAAATTCAATTGTATTTGCCCAAAATAAAATCACGAATTTATGCTTATAATAACACCCTAACAGTAAGTAAAACTATCGTCAACCATATCATCGTTTACCATCAGGTGAGATAGTGCTCAAACGCGGGCCAATTAACAATTAAAAAAAAGTTTAGTCAAGTCACCCAAAAGGCGAACAAAATCTATAATCCCAATTCAAAGATCTCCAAAAAGACCAGTACGTGTTGACGTGTTTAATACTAATAAATTAGTACAAACTCCCATTAACCTTTGACTGTAGAATTGGAGCGAGCGACCCGGTTCCCAAACGATATAATTATTGGGTCACTATTGAGAGTACTTTCTAAGAAATTACCAACGAATTTGCTAGGAGTGGCCCAGATAAATGGGCTATGGGATTGGACTAACTGAAGAATTTTTGGGAGTCATCTTGCTTGCTCTAAATATTTGCAAGATTTATTGATGTCCTTCTAAGAAGGGTTCTCTTTAAACAGTTGTATGATAGTAATATATTGACCGAACGATCATATTATTGTTTGTGAACAAATCAATTTATTCGCATCAATTAATTCGAACC
The DNA here is from genome assembly GCA_905332915.2 of Hecatera dysodea. Taxonomy (NCBI): domain Eukaryota; kingdom Metazoa; phylum Arthropoda; class Insecta; order Lepidoptera; family Noctuidae; genus Hecatera; species Hecatera dysodea. The sequence goes on along the minus strand of HG995309.1, from coordinate 13,400,405 downwards.
TCTGTTGCAGGGTTTCTTTCAGCTGGGCCTGTCACCTGGCAGCAGTGATGTCACGATCTGATTGTCTTTTTATTTATGTCCTTGTGTTTTACTAATATAGTTTTTAAGTACGTTGTTACTAACACCTATGAGTCTTGTTGCTCGAAATAAATAAATGAAATGAAATGAAATTATAAAAGAAATTATATCCCACGGTATAATCTTAACCATTTAACATTATTAAAATGACAATGCTTAAAAAACTAGAACATAAATAATTGGACAAACTAGGCTAAATACATTGGCCTAACTAATCAACAATAATCTAATTCGTGACAAAGATGACAACCGTAAAATAAACGACCCAACCTTATTTTTATTACACGAATCATAATGTCATAAAAACAGTAATCACAATAAAATGATAGACGGACAATAATAACAGTATCATCATAGTAACGAAGTACAGTTAGAATATTTACACACAAACCATCAAAATACTGTATCACGATATTTGTCCACTGCTATTACACACAATTTATTCTGGATACCGTTACAAATAATTTGATATCAAATACGGAACCGTTTAAGCAATTTTGGACAACATTCACAACCCAGATACATGTCGATAGCGAATGTCGAGTAGCCCACACGCAGCTCTAGTGTTTCACAACGATTTATGTATTGATAGTATCGATATTGTTAAAATTATCTTGTTGATCTGTATCGATTTCATGCTGGCTGACCCTAGGGGTTAGGTTAACCTTGGAATTGAACTTGTGGTTCCAACCATTTTAGTTTACACTGCAAAATGAATAGAAGCAGTTTCTATCATGTATGACTGCAATAACTGCCTCTAGTATATCATGTTTCTTGTCTTCATTTATTTCACTTTCATCGGTATTGTCGTTCTGTACATTCACACGAGCATAATCTATAGCTAATTGATTCCTTTCCTCTTAATATCATTATCATCTACATTATTACCATCCGCCATTGCTTCTAAATTTAAAATATGGAACTATCGACTTCAAATCATCGACTGCTCACAACAAGACACTCAATCCAACTGATTGACAGATAAATACACTTTTATTATACCAACGATATTGTTTGGCATGTACAAGTATATGCAAATAGGCGAAGGTCTTCAGTTTATTGACACTCTATTGATAAATGTATGACGTGTTCCGGTACTTTGTTAAAGTGATCACTTTTACAGGCACTACCGACTTTGGGAAGAATATGTTTTAGATCAATTGATTGAAAATAGTGCCATTGGATCTTCTTAGACGTGCACATGAGGTTAAATCCAAAGTATACTGATGATGTCATTTTGTGTTTTTTTCAGATTAATATACAACCCTAGTTTTTAATTAGTACAAAAAAACGTAGGGCTCTATCCATACCCGTTACTGATCATATTTGTGTAGACAAAAGTAAAAAATAAAATCTTAAAATTGTCAACGGAGTTTTTTTGAGAACTGGAAATTTGATAATAGAATCAACAATCATAACAATTGCTACTAGAAAATACTACGCGCAGTGTTTTTCCATTTTAATCGTCATTTGTTCATTCATAAATCAATAGCCTGTACAATATTTTCATAAGTTAAGTGACATTTTGGGATATGAAAAAACGCTATTAACTTTGCTGTTTATGAACATGATTTTTTGAGACTTTTCTTAAATAATAACAAGACCTTTTTTAATAAGCCCTTAAAGTATTTGTACTAATTAAAAACTAGGGGTGTATAAATGGAAATTAATGAAGTTTTAAGATCTTACTGTGGATCTTAAATCTTAAAACATGAATATTTTCTATATTTAATTTAAACAGAACGGCCAAAGTCATTATTTACCAATATTGCGACACCATCAAAGCAAAAACAATAATCTCGAAACCATTATTAACCGAATATTCATTTTCAAAAAGAACCATAAGTCTTGAAAACGTAAAAATTAAATAACAATATCCAAAACAATGTTACGATATTGAAAATACTAGAGAATAACGAATATAAATTACTCATCAAAACTAACATCAAGATACACTATGAAAATCGTTTCTAAATCGATTATCGGATCAAAAGCGCCGAATCGATTAAGTGCGATTTATGCCCGATTTTCATAGCCTTATATAATTAGATCAAAAGCTTTCGAGTTCAGTAATCGATATTTTTGGTTAGCTTTAGTATCGTATTTGGGATCGGTGTGCTGAAAATAGCCGAAATGGTGTTAGGGTTGGCTATTTCAAGGATAAACCGAGGTCAGTGACCGATAATGTCATTCGTTCAACAGTCGTGATTAAAGCTACGAATGAATGAATGAATGAAATGGTTTGGCGACTTGAATAGGTGCTCAGGATAGGAATGATTTTGATTGATGACATTTTAATCTGAATGTGGTACAAAAAATACTGGAGGATTTGTAACGTTTCCATTCAATTCAAGATAGAATGGCTCTGCAGTACGCTTCTATTTTCTGAAGTTGATAATCTGTCAACTTTTGGACCACCCAAGTATAAGTTTAAAGTTAATCAAGCAATAACCTGGGTATAGTAGTTGTAAATTAGGTACACCCTTAATAGGGATGTTTCCTTAGTACAAAATAAGATTATAAGTAGTCCGTCAGTTAGATTATATCGAAAAACATTGGACACGTATTTTTTATTGTAGCAGAAATATAAAAAATGACGAAGATAAAAAGCATCAAAGATCAGGAGTGGGGGCTTGTGACGTCACGCCGTGGTTACAATTGTAGCATGTAGTGACGTCACACGAGTATTCAACGCACTGTATCGTCTGTGTTTTTTGTTTACGTGAAATAAGAAAAAATACGTGTCCAATATTTTTTAAATATATCTGACGATAGTGACGATTAGATTTTTTTAGTCAACTACCCTATTATCTTGTATGTAAATTGCAACCGCGATCATGAAATGAAAATAGGTGAGGTACTAGAAAGTAGAGTATGTATATCATGCACATATGTATGTATATCATCATGATCATCATATCAGCCGAAAGACGTTCATAGTATGTATGTATATGCTATCCTGTAAACAGACGCGATTCGACATCTTGACAGCATTAAGTATAACCACAGTTTGCAGAATTCTTCTCAAGAAAAAAAAAAGGTATTGACACAGAGAGACAAAATCAACAGAGGCGATCAACACAAAACCGTCGATTCAATGAAGCTCTAGAACAACTTTCAACGAAATTCATCAGAAAAGCAGAGGATGAAGATAACACATAATTCCACAGTTGTGAACAATACTACACGTCCAATATTAACCTTATTTCTACGACATAAACGATCAAAATCAGATGTATTTATATCATTAACGTCTGTCCAAGACGGACGAACGGACGTTCTAACATTAGTAGAGAATTCCCACTCAGAAATATGAGTAGGAGAATCCGTTTGTTAATTTGATATGCTTAACCCAATTTTCATGTTTTAGTAGCAATTAGGTATAGATTTATTATGCATTTTTACGTAATTGGAGAGAATTTTGGAAGCGGTGTCAGTTACTAATTACTTTTGAGATACTAATATATTTGTTAGAATATTTTATCTTACTCTCTGCTTCCGTTAAGAAAGGAAAAGTGTTTATTTATGACTTATTTCCTACGTTAGTTTTACCTCAATGTATCTTTTTGCGTGATTTCCATAGGGATTTGAATATAATATTATCGTGCTGAGGAGAATTGGCTTATAGTAGAGTATCGTAAAATTCTTGTAGATATTTATGGCTATAATAGCTTTTTTCTTTATTGATAACTAGCGACCCGCCCCGGCTTTGCACGGGTGCAATGCTGATGCTAAATATGCTACAGAATGTATTTATATCAACGTTCACAGCTTTTTATGAAAAAAAAAAAAAAATGTGTTTATTTACGACATCTCACACGAAACCTGTAAAATTATCAGTGTTTCTATACTATATTGTGCATGTATTTTACATATAAACGTTCCTCTTGAATCACTCTTTAAATGAAACCTTAACAAAATCAATTCCGTAGTTTTAAAGATCTAAGCATATATATAGGGACAGACAGACAGCGCGAAGAATAGAATGAGAATGAGAAAAGCAGTATGATTTTTTCAAATAGGTCAGTCAGAAAGCATACGCATAAGCATAATTAGCCTTTTAACGTTCCCACTGCTGGGACATAGGCCTCCTCTGGAGAGGGTATGGGCCGTAATCCACCACGCGGGCCCAATGCGGGTTGGTGAATGTCACATGTCTTCGAAACTATGGTTCAAGGACATGCCGGTTTTCTCACGATGTTTTCCTTCACCGTTTTGAGAGCAGTGGTGATGAAATAAATTACACAAAGTAATGCGCCTGGCTGGGTTTGAACCCGCGACCTGAAATTCTTAAGGCGGGACCGTTACCACTCGGCCACCACTGCTCAAATAAGTCAGAAAGATGGAATAAAAAAAATACAGAATCTCCTTTACGTAAACCATATTTAAACAAGACACATAAGGTATTGTGTTTTATAATTCAACGTCAGATCGAGACCAGAATTCAGTGCAGTGAACCATACATTGTACGGATATATATGGAACTCATCGCTCAGCTCTGCAACGGATTCAGTCTACCGTATCTAATGCATCCTAGATTTTATCCTGGCTTTACCAAGGTTAATATTATTTTAGACTAGCTGGGTTCTGTTCTGTGTTCACTTTAAATGGGATGTAGTGGAAGTTTCAAATGCTTCAACTGAATCGGATGTTTGGCTCGGTAAAATAACTTTCTTAGAAACTGAAATATTTGATATAAATGATTGCTTACATCCTGTTTCTATAAAAGTCATTAAAGTATCTTTGTTAGATTGTCTATATAAATGTCTTTCTTAGTTGTTATTTTTACTGTATTGTTCCTTTAAGTAAAGGATTGTATCGACATACTTTACGTGTATTTATTATTAATTAACATGTATTGAGTAGGAGAACTGAGATCTGAATGAAAGTCTTGTATGTGAAAAAATCATGAATTCTTAATTTTCCCTGCTGTGTGTAGATTCAAATATCATATTCTATTTATAACGTAAAACCACAGCCAACTTTCCTAATTTACTCTCGTATTGATAAGTTATTGAGAATTTAATTAAATTTCACGAAATAATATTAATTTTATCAAATTGTAACGCCCCATCAAGTTTTCCAATTAAACTTCGGAAGTACAAACATCGACAATGAATGCACCAAATAACCATCGATATATTAAATCGATTCAATTCAAGTTCCAAAACGATAACTTTCCACAATTTCACTTCTATTTCTTTTTTATAATTTATGATGTCAGCTTCCGCTACTTTATTGGTAGTTGTTATCGACGAAATGATATTGGTTTCGAGTCATTAATCTACATTTCAACATTTTTGGAATTTAACCTTAGATTTTATGGCTTTATTATTGATTTGAAGTATTAATATTAGATTAGTATCTTGATTTGGTTTTTGTAGTTTGGTATCGTGTGATTTATAAGATACCTCTGTTTTGTGAGTAAGATAACTTTATTCAATAATGTCTGAATTATTATTCTTCTGTGTGTGATATTGGATCCATAAATTTTATTATGGCTTTATAACGTTAAGATAAATTTCTCTTCACTGAAACCCTTTTTTGAAATCTCTTCATTTTCGACATCTAATTTCAACCAACGGCATAGCGTGCTTTGGGAGGCACGAAGGCGTCTCGTTATGTTAAAATGGTCACCCATCCACAGACCAACCTCGTCAAGCGTTGCTTAACCTTGAAGATCGACCCATGTGGCTGTTATAATTTAGCCACGAGCTCCTCCTAACGACCGACAACTATTAGAATTTATTTTCATATTCTGCTAATTGTGTATGCTTTTAAATGTTTTGTTATTTTATTCTAATGTGTACCTTATCTATTTTTTACTCGTTAATATTTTCTTAAAACTAAATCTGACTGATTTCTTGTAGTTTTATTAGTTTTTGATGTTCAACCAATAACTTGTACGTGTGATGTAACTGTTAGCGTAAGTTGCTTATAAATAAATATTTTAACTATCCCTAAGCAAAACCAAGAAAATATTCTCACGTAAGTTATTCCGTAAAAGCCAACTGTGGGCGATACAATAAAAGACTGATCGACCCCGATATAATATGTGGTTTATTAACCAAAAAATAAGTTTACAAAGTTGATAGTGTCGCGACAAAAATATGGCGGATATGCCCGAGCGCGTTCCAAGTACGAGTTTAGTTTTTTGTGTGAAGTTGTCGCCGTGGATTTTCGAATGTTGCCATCTTTTGGACGCGTTCATGATAGCTGCGTTCCGGCGTAGACACCAACCATTCTAATGATTCCACAAAGTGTACCGATACTATAAACGATCGTGAAATAGGAAGTGCTGAAGGTAACACTAGGAGTGACATCAATACCCGTGAGTCTGCTCTGGAAGCGGCGAAAGTCATAGAAGACAGGCGGTGAAGAGAGACGATAGATTATATGCTTTCTGGTTGAGATTCCAAGAAATACAGAGATATCATTGGTTTGCCCGAAATAGTTACTGTTTTAACAGTGTGATCATGTGAATGTGGACGCACATTAAAAAAAAAAGATTTTTGGATCAGTAGTCAGCTGTTCTTCAAAATCTTGAAGAGAAAACTTAGGTCTAAGTGAACTGTCAATAGATGAATGACAGCCAGTCTAATGTTGTTAACTTGGCACTGTGAATACTAAGAAGTGGCCGTGAAGTGAATTCCATTTTGCATGTACGGATTAACAGCTATCTTCAAGCAAACTTCACCTAGGTTTTCACGGTAAGATGTTTACAGAGTCGCACCACGGTTCACTTTTCAATTAAATTCTCGTCGATCTCTGTCTTTACTTTATTTCAATTTGTTTTTTGGGTTTTGAATAAATATTGCAGCACGCATCTACTTGAGTAAAAAGCAAAGAGCCTAGGGCGAGTTTTTAACATTCTCGAACACGTGAATGCAAACGTTCGCTTATGTCAAAAAGTATAGAAAAAAAGGTTTTCCATTATTGTCAGACGGCGCTTATTGCATTTCAATACAAATTGGCGTTTACGCTAACACGATCAAGAGCGTTAAAAACCCGTACTAAGGCTACAGCTCAATAGTAAACAATTCATCGACATCGATCATAACTTTAACCACCTGTATAATAAATATATCATTTCAAAAATCACTCCTACATTCCATTGAATATCCTCGGCCAGAGCTGGCTTCACAATTTATATGCCTTTAGCTCCATAGCAACCAACAATGGCAGAGGGTCTATTCGTTATATTTTTCAAAGTCGTTACAGCAGGATGATTTAATACCCCAGTTGTGCAATGATATAAATCATGGGAATTTGTTTAGTTAAGAAATACTCGATGGTACAGAATTGAGAGATTAAGATAGTCTTGTTACGGAAATGAAAGATGGTAATCGGGTTTTGTGTGAAATTTTGTAACGTGTTTTCGATGGTGGGAATTGGAATTCTAATCTTTTAATGGTCTGATAAAAAAGATTGGGTGGATTATTTTAGAATAGGGATGTTTCTTGAATAATAAAAAATATGATTCTATTTAGTCCATCGGTTACATTAATTATCGAAAAATATTGGACACGTATTTTTTGCTTTTTCAAATGTATAAAACTTGACAAAGATATAAAGCATCAAAGATCAGGAGTGGGGGATTGTGATGTCACGCCGTGGTAAAAATTGTAGCAGTAATGACGTCACACGAGTTTTCAACGCACTTAATTGTCTTCGTTTTGAGTTATTAAAGGAAAAAATACGTGTCCAATATTTTTTGGAAATCTATCCGACGGACTAATTAATTTTTTTTAATCAATCACCATTAACTACCTATCCGATATAATAAATGTTTCATAGTATATTATAAATATCATGACTAACAGTAGTAGGTAAGCGCTTTTAGGGTAAAAGCTGTTTTTAACATTTATAATTGTATGATAACCTCTAATTCATGTCACTACTGTACAGAGTATTAGTCCCAAAAATTTAGGCTGATTCAAAATTAATACACGTTAGTACTTTTATTAAAGATGGCTGTCTCTACGTCTGTAACTCCATTCGCTTCAAAACAAACTCATAGCTATCTCCATAAACTTCCATCACCATACCATAATCAGTTTATTGATCTCTCCCAGTTTGGACGTGAAAATGATATCGTTCAGATCTTCATCACCGATTATATTGTGTGCAGTGTCAATGTCTCTGACGTAATAAAGGTCAAGAACGCGGACATTGTCAAGTTCAAGAATAATATCTTTTATCTTTTCGTTTGTTGTTGTTATTGAGTCATCTGTGGTAGTCTGTGGATGACTTTTGTTGGAAATGGTTCTTTTGTTTTGGTTTTAGTACCAATTGTGAGTTTTATCAAAGTTTATTCTTTGATTATTTGCATTCAGTGATCAGTGGTTAAGGCCTCACCTTTTCTGCTTGATCTTTTGTGTTAATATGTTCATGGCAAGTAGTTATTAGTTGATATGTATTTTCAAAATTTATAGTGGACATTACACACAATAGTGAAATAAAACATCGTGAAAGAAAGAAGAAAGAAAAGTATATTATATATTTTTCTTTCTTTCACGATGTACATCGGACAACAGAAAAGTATACGATGTACAACAGAAAAGTACATCGGAGTAAATGACAAACTGATTAGCTGTACCCGTATATTGTAATACGTTAGAACATTAGAGAGAATATCTGAACTTATATATAATATCAGTCTGAAATCAAGAAACCCGTATTGTGCAAGTGAAACAATTAATGCTCGTTTCTTTTCATTCGTGTGTGAGAAGAGGCCTTGTCCTGTTGTAGAACAGTCTAGTGATTATGCATGTTGCACCTATTGAAGAAGTAATGATGGGCGCTGATTTTGATTGCAGTAATATTACATCAAGCATGTTATGAAACTAAGTATAACATGCCCTTTCAAAATCTAGCTCAACAGTTCAACAAACCATACACTTACTTTAAAACTAATAGACCCTATTTCACAAACAACACGTGAAATGCCGTGTAAAATAACCGGGCAACGCTCACCAATTATCCACTTTAATCGATTACGGATGACATGAAAGCGTTGGGATAGATCGATCGTAATCGGAACTATTTGTCGGGAATTAACCGAGATACGGAATGTAAATATCGATGTTAATCGATACCGATTAATCGATAAAAACGCTTGCCAGTTGCATTACTGTGTGATCTTGTAATGTGATTTCATTAAAGCGGTTGTGGCTTCATTCTTGGATATATAAAATGGTTGAAGTTTATCTAATTTATTTAATTACGATGTTTTCATTAAAGGGTTTGGAATTTAAAATAAGTCTTAACTGTTTATTAAAAATAAATAATGGAAAGCCCAGACCATATATTTTAGTTGAACAAGTATTAGAGGGAAAACTTATTGACATTGATTTAACAAACTTCAAGAGAATAACAGCTGTGTTATACAATAATTAAATATTAGTTGATTGCTTTATAAACTGAGAAGTTAACTAACACTCACGCTAGACCTTCAGATTGTTTGACAGAGCATCTTAAGCTCATTTAAGACCGTGAATGTTTCCACGAAATGTGTTCTTAGTTAGAAGATTTTGTTTTGGCTACCTAAATAGGCACACCTAAGTTTTCTTACAACGAAACCCATTCTTGTCTCTAGTCGTAAAATTTTTATAAATTTTGAGGTCTATATCCTATAACACGGTCTATTAAATAAAAGTTTAGTTACTTATGCTAAAAAGTTTTCCAGGAAAATTATGCAAAAAAACTGCTGGAAAAAAATGTCGAATATTCCACGAATTAGCAATCAATTTTGACGAAAAATGAAAATTGTAGGCATTTGCATGGCACTGTACAATTTCACCGGTTTTGTTGAAAAACTAACAACCGCACGGCAGTGTAGTAGTTTTACTAACATGTTGGCACTTATTGGGGAAACGGCCTTGAGTTTATTTCATCTCCAGGCCCGCGTGACTGCGACCCTTTTTTTTTTTTCTGGATGGGAAATCATCAAATGACTTCTCCCGCTCTGGGCGGAGCGGAAGGGAGTGTCAGACTTTTACTGACTAAAACCCACCCGTGATCCTTCTTGTGCCCTTTGCGTTCCAGGGCTGCGGTGACTCTTTCGAACAAATTCCGCAACCCTAGCAGGCACTGACCCTATGGAGCCCCGTCTAAGTTGCTGACGGCTCTTTCTCTCTCGCACGCGCTCCGCCTCCTCCTTCGCTAGCATTACTGCTTCGCAGAAGGAGGCGACCGCTTTCCATGCCTCCTCGCTCCGGACCATGGCCCGAACCAGGGCCGGACGCGAGAGGTCGCCGCCGCCTATCGCCTCGACGAGGACACGGCGGTGCTCCGCCCAAGCAGGGCAGACCTCCACCGTATGCTCCACCGTGTCCTCCGGGCGATCCACACAGTGATGACACCCGGACGCGTCCTCCCGCTGGATCTGACACAGGTACCTCCCGAAACAGCCGTGTCCGGTGAGCACCTGCGTCAGGCGGAAGGTGAGAACGCCGTGACGTCTCTCCAGCCACGCCTCAAAGAGGGGACTTATCGTCACAATAGTGGCGTGCCCACCACAATTGCCACGAACTGCGCCCCTGGACCTTACCAGGGGCGCAGTCACGCGGGCCTGGAGATGGCAAGCGTTGGGTGGCTCACCGTTCGATAACAATCGGGCCCACGTGGCTTCAAAGAGATGTCAGCGTATAAGTTGAGGTCCACTAAAGCCAGTGCCTGCCAGGGTTTAGGAATTAGTTCGAAAGAGTCACCGCGGCCCTGGAACGCAAAGGGCATTTGGAGCAACACGGAGAGTCACACTCCCGTTGGCTTGAACCAGAGCGGGAGAAGTCATTTGATGATTTTCCAGAAAAAAGAGGCACGCAATGGGTTTGTTTATATTGAGGCAGATAAAAATGATTACAGATTTTGATCAGCTGAATATGAATTGACCATAGATCCAGGCTGGATTTTTCGACGGGGGTAGATCCTTAACCATTATAGCTACAACTTTCTAAGGTAACAATATCTGTTTGTCTGTAACTGTTTTGTCAAACAATGTTTTTAGATCACAATAAGACAGATTATTTATAAGATGAGTATTACATAAATATAATTAAAATGTTTTTGATGCCCTTTATTAAATAGGTTTCATTAAGTAGATAACGAGGCATCTTAAACACTGTTGTTTAGACGTCTAGGGTCTAAAGAATTCTGAGAAAATTACATTTTGTTTGAAATTTAACCTTTTAGATCTCCTTTAAATTAATGATTCTCAGTAACCTTTATCTACCTAGAGGAATAAAAGAAACACATTTTAGATCGTTTTTATTTAAACTGTTATTCTCGTAGTCATGCTAGGAAAAAATAAGAAGAACACACTTCACGAAAACATATTTTTTAAATTCCCTCTTTTTTACTATTGATAAGGATGCATTTAACCACTATCTCACCTGATGGTAAGCGATGATGTGGTCGAAGATAAAGCACGCTTACCAAGAAGTAAACTATTCACTCCTGACTTAAAGGCCAGGTTGTAGTTATCAGGAAACACAGACACCGGCAGGGAATTTTTCAAAGAATTGATGAACATTTATGCAGGAGCCGAAATGCTAATCAAAATAATTTCAGGCTCCCACAGACGGGACGTGACAAAAACGCCTTTGTTTTAATGTAAACGCATAAGAGCAGTGGTGGCCAAGTGGTAACGGCCCCGACTTACGCATTGTAGGTCGCGAGCTCAAACCCATCCAGGCGCATTACTTTGTGTAATTAACTTCATCACCACTGCTCTCAAAACGGTGAAGGAAAACATCGTAAGGAAACCGGCATGTCCTAGAACCAACAATTCAAAGACATGTGACATTCACCAACCCGCACTGGGCCCGCGTGGTGGATTACAGCCCATTCCCTCTCCTAGAGAGGAGGCCCAGCAGTGATAACATTAAAAGGCTGATTATGCTATATGCTTATGCTATATTGTGGCATCATGTCTGTCCGTGCGAACAAAGAAAACGATTGCCGTAAATACAAAATTCACAAAATAAACCCACACGATACATCCAGTCATTTCAAAGATAACGTGCTTCACGCGTAATTTGATACAGGTAAATACATTAAACTCCATCTCTAATATGTTATATATATGTAAATAGGTCGCTTAACCGAACAAAACCTTAATGTACATTACATTAAATTCAATATCGTTCGTAATGTCGAATCGATCGAACTCGTTACCTAGTCAATTTGCATTTTCTTGATAAATTAATTCGTGTTTTTTTAAGGGCGATACACGCTTTTCATATAAGCGAGTGTAGGTTTACTTCAGTTACTTAATACTAGCTGATCCGCGCGACTTCATCTGTGTCACTTAAGAGAGAGAAAAATAAAACCGTTTTTGCAACATGATAACGTGATGTTATACAGACTATACCTACGTCTTCCTCGACCAATGGACTATCCAAAACTAAAAGAATTTTTGTATTCGATCCAGTAGTTCCTGAGATTAGCATGTTCAACTAAACATACAACATCTACACCTTTATAATATTAGTACCTATAGATTCGCTTTAGTTTTTGGATTTTTAGATGGTATAATATTATAGTTGTAATTGGAGGTGAAATACAAAGGTATACAAGATTATAGTTCAGTTCAGTTTGACGTTGGGAAAAGGCAAGGCAGATACTGCATGCATAACTCGTCAGGAAACGACAATTGTCTTTTATTTCGGCTAACTCATAATATGTCAGAAACTTTATTATGTCAGAAAGATGATTATGATATTTTAATATCTACGTAAGTTTTATCAACAGCATAATAAAAAGTGGGACAAGGGCGGGAGGATAACGATTAAGAAATAAGCGAACTGTGGCTCGATTCATGGAAGATGATAGATATTATTTTCATTTTCAAATATGCAGAGAAAGAAACACCCTTTTTTAAATTAAACTTGAATTCTTCTTTTTCCATAACATAGAGCCTATTATAGAAAAATCCAATTTAACTTGGCTAGGATAATTCCTCCTCGGTGGCTCCAATTAAAAATATCCGAGTAACTGACTCGATACAGCATATAAAATCTTATCGTGTGCACTTTCATTACCATACTTCATTTGCATTGGTTAATAACTTAATTCGTGTAGGTAATGGTGGGTCTACACGGTACAGACTTTTTAACCGACTTCTAAAAAAGGAGGAGGTTCTCAATTCGGATGTTTGTATTTTTTTTTAATGTTTGTTCACGCATAACTCCGTCGCTTGCCAACCTATTTGAAAAAATCTTTTTTTTGGAAAGGGTATACTTCCCAAATGGTCGCATGAAAATTTTATCGAAATCGAACAAGCGGTTTTTTATTAATTTTAATAAATGATAGCAAATCTGTCGGGATCGCTGTTGTTGCGGGTTGTTTACTCCAATTTATACCACTTACGCTGTGATGGGTATGTTTAGCTGGGAGTGAAAAATAAAAAAACTTTTTACAAAAAAATACAACCGACTTCTAAACAATAACACCAAAAAGTACAAAATAACTTTAATTTCAAAAACAAAAAAGCAACCATAAACACCGAGTTCCGAAATTAAAGTTATTTTGTACTTTTTGGTGTTATTGTTTAGAAGTCGGTTGTATTTTTTTGTAAAAAGTTTTTTTTTAATGTAAATCAGTGCGATTCTGTTAACATAATACTGTGTTAATTTAGGTGGAGCCTGAAGTGTCATTCCATCTTGTCTTCGTGTTCGTGTCACTTAAGCTTATTCGGTGAGATTTTTAAAGTATCGCCCTGGATATATCTGTGCAGGCTATGAAGTCTGCATAAACAGAATAAGCAAATATGTGGGCAGAATGTTTCTGCAGACGTTTAATTTCTTCGGACTTTGATATTTGGAAATCTGAAGTTTTTGGACTTTTATTTCATCATCTGCCTAGCCTTTTCCCAACTATATTGGGGTCGGCTCCCAGTTAAGCCGGATTCAGCTGAATACCAGTATTTTACGTGAAGCGGCTGCCTACCAGACCTCCACGACCAATTAACTGGGTAACACGGTACTTCTTGGCAAGAACTGGTGTCAGATTTTCTGGCTTCTGACAATCCGTAACGACTGCCAAAGATCTCCAAATGACAGCCGAGACCAACGGCTTAACGTGTTTTCCGAGGCATGGAGAAGTCTCGTTATATTTAGATGGTTATCCATCCACAGACCAACCTCGGCAAGCATTGCTTAACCTTGAAGGTCGACCCGTGCGTCTGTTATAATTTAACCACGAGCTCCTCTTTTTTGGTCCCCTCTCAGTTTTCGGCCTTTTTCTTGACTCCGATAAATACGCAGACTTACATTCACATGAGTTTTTTTCATCGTCATTTGTCTGCATGGCTTTGTTGCACCCACAAAATTCTACAGAAGTTACGGAAGTCCACACCGTGTGGACCCGCCTTAACGGCCACACACGCTGAGCCAGTAACGCCGGTATTGAGCCGTTTAGTGATGGGAAACAGGTTTGGTGAGGCCAAGTGGCCTCAATTTCGCATTGGGGTGAAGTTTTGGCCTCAAATCTTGATTTGGTATAGGATTTGTCTGGAAGATTAGTGCTTTTTGTCGTTTGTTTAGTTTTATCTTTTAAATGTGCAAGACATAAAACATGGCATTTCAAGCCTGTTTTTTTTTATTATCAGATATTTTTTTTTAATATTTGGAAGTGATTTTCAAAAACAGTAAACTAATTTTCAAAATCTTTGCGTGCTAAAGAGACAGTCAATCCAAAATTTTGGTGCACTTGCTTCAGAGATGTCTGTACGTAAAGTCTGCATTAAGTGTGTACAAAAAATAGAAACAAAAATATAAATTAAAAATCTAAAAAAAAAAACGAATTCCATTTTCAGCAATCGCTTCACTATAAACTTTCGTCTCGCTATCCATATTTGGATTCACATAGTGCGAACATGTAAAATTTTAATACAAGATTTATAATAACGGGGAAAGTTATCGTGCATTGTAGTGGAAAACTACGCCATGATCATAAATGAGCAGAGGGATTCGGAACAAAGACGTTTAATTTATGTAAATTATTTATATCCAATAAGGTTTAACACAAGCTGTCAGATCAACCGATCCAAGGTATGCTGGGTGGTCATCTCTAAAAAACGGCTTGACTTTTTGCAAAACATGCTCAGCTAGAAATCATCATCTGCCTAGCCTTTTCCCAACTATATTTGGGTCGGCTCCCAGTCAAGCCGGATTCAGCTGAATACCAGTATTTTACGTGAATCGGCTGCTTAACAGACCTCCACAACCCATTAACTGGGGAAAATGGTACTTCTTGGCAAAACTGGTGTCAGATTTTCTGGCATTTGACAATCCGTAACGACTGCCAAAGATCTTCAAATGACAGCCGGGACCAACGGCTTAACGTACTTTCCGAGGCACGGAGAAGTCTCGTAATGTTAAGATGGTCACCCATCCACAGACCAACCTCGGCAAGCGTTGCTTAACCTAGAAGATCGACCCGTGCGGCTGTTATAATTATTAGCCACGAGCTCTTCATGCTCAGCTAGAAATCATATTCAAAAAAGTACCTATCATATGCACATTCATTTATTAATTTTGTGAACACGATTTACACACAGTTGAACTTTAGAATTAACAATGTTGACATAAAGAAACCTGAAAGACATTGGCATGACTGCCACGGATTTTTTTACCTTTACATCTAGGTAAAAACATCGTTGAATTATTTTTTAGAAGTAAAAAGTAAAAAAGATTGGTTACTGCGGATACGGTAAATTAAAAGCAAAAGATGCCACTGTTCAAAATATATTCCTCCCTTTTTATAAACTTACCACAGCGCAGCAGCCCGCTTATCGTTTGTCACTAGTTGGTAAAATTATTTTAAATCATACTAGATCTGCTAGAACACCCTTTCTTCTTCTTAACGTTCCCCACTGCTATACAAATTACAGACGGAATTCTTTCTTTATAAGAAGCGCAAAATCTTACAATAGCTTGGTTGACTTTTCTGAACTTGACTTATTCACTACTAAGCCGCGTGTATTCAATCGAATTCTTACTAAACACTGGTTCGATAACTGTTTTATTTTGCACGACAAAACGCAATAACATGATTGTTTGTGTAATATTGTTATATTTATAATTAGTATTTTTCTTTTTCTTCTTATCTTTCAAGCATGCTCTTCATAGATAATTAAATGCGAAAACATGTAATTGGTTAATAGTTGTATAAGTTGCTGTACTTGATGCTGTTATAACTGTTTGTTTTCCAATTGTAATAAAATAAAATAAAATACAAAAATAAAACCAAAAAGTATACAGCAATAAAAGAAAGATCATACAAATTATAATGTCGAACATTCGCCGCAATTACAACTTCGCAATCAAAAACAAATTATGCGTTAAATGCGAGTCGTCTGATGCTCGACACGATTATTTCACTGTATGCATTACATGACAAACGATGTGATTGTTAAGTATGAGGAAGATTATTTTGAGTACCTATATTTTTTTTAAAGTTGTTAAAAGTTGGCTGGAAAATTGAATGAATTATTTTAGTTACGCGAAAAATCGGACTAAAGGTGTTTTTTTTTTCAATTTGTACAGCACGATTTTCTTCATTTATTAAATATCATACTAGCAGCGCTTCGTGGTTTCACCCGCATAAGTTTCGCTCCCGTAGGAATATTGGGGTAAAAATTATCCTATATGTTAATCCTAGTTATAAAGCACCTGTGTGCTAAATTTCATCTAAATCCGTTTTGTAGTTTTTGCGTGAAAGAGCAACAAACATTCATCCATACATACTTCCAAACTTTCGCGTTTATAATATTAGTAGGATGACTTTCGGAAGAAAGGAATATTTGATTCCTTATTACTTGGTAGCAGCATTTGCATTTTCAATATAATCGGGGTTGATAGTACCAAAGAAGAATAAAAGCAATTATTGGTTTCGTACCAACTTTGAAATGCAAAACAAAATGCCTTCTTTAAAAAGCAAGATCTTGTTTTTATTTTTCGCGACGTATAGTTTTTTTTTTTTTTATTATTATTGTATTATTAATAATGTGAATTAATTAGTGGTGGTTTTGACATTATCAATAGTGATTTTGACATTATTACTAGTGACGATGACATTATTATTATTAATTACTTATTGTTGTGACGTTATTAGTCCTTAGTACCAAAATTTGCCAAATGTATGTTACTATCATTAGTATTTAAGTTGTGTATGTGATCTGGATAAATTAACGTTTTATTATTATTATTGAAAACCAACTAGAACCGGTACTTAATTTTTTGGAGGTTTAACTATGTTCTACTATTTCATGGTGTGACATCTCCTGCTTCCTTCTTCTTCTGTTTTGCTCTCGAATAAAATTGTCTTCAATTAACACTGATCCAAAAAATGACGCCACAATTTACACCCGTCTCACCAATCTTTACGGTCGACAAAATTGATTCATTAATAAAAATTAATGATTCTGCCGCTCCCCGAATTTCAATACTCCATGAACCCATAACGAGATGAAGGGATCTTCTGCACCACTGGCTTTGTGACACATGTATTGTTAAGGATTATAATAATTGATTGTCATTCAATTAATATTAAGTGGCAATTGAACATTGGTTCCATTTTAATGGGATTGGATTTTAATATGAAAGGTAGTAGGTCAGTGCGTAGTTATAAAGAAGACCCGTCTCTAGATAATGCTCATTGATATTGTTTTGGCTTTGTGTGAATTGAATTTTACATTTTTTAAAGAAAACATTCAGCCAGTATCACGTGTATTCTGTTGAATTTATGTCTGTATTGTGTGTGTGTGTTGTTGTTGTGAATTCAGCGGTCTTCAAATTTTCAGAGCAGTGGTGGCCGAGTGGTAACGGCCCCGACTTACGAATCGTAGGTCGCGGGTTCAAACCCAGCCAGGTGCATTACTTTATGTAATTAATTACATCACCACTGCTCTCAAAACGGTGAAGGAAAACATGGGAACCGGCATGTCCTAGAACCTAGAACAAAATTCGAAGACATGTGACATTCATCAACCCCCACTGGGCCTGCGTGGTGGATTAGGACCCATTCCCTCTCCTAGAGAGGAGGCCTGTGTCCCAGCAGTGGGAACGTTAAAAGGCTGATTATGATATTGTTTTGGATTTATGTGAATTAAACTTTACATTTTTTAAAGAAAATATTCAGCCAGTGTCACGTGTATTCTGTTGATTGGGTGTATGTGTTGTGAGGGTGTGTGTCTGTGTGTGTTGTTGTGAATTCAGCGGTCTTCTTCTATATTTCGATGACTCTTTTGATGATCTTTCTCCAGCCAGTACGTAGTTACCAAGACGGCCCTGTTGTTTGTAAAAAGTTAAACAGCACGTTTGGTAGTGAAGCAAACATCCTGTAGGAATGTCATTTGTGGAAGGAATTCTGTTGCTGCCTTTTTTTGGAGGGAAATTCATCAAATGACTTCTTCTGCTCTGGGCGGAGCGGATGGGAGTGTCAGACTCTTACTGACTAAAAACTATCCGTGTTCCTCCAAATGCCCTTCGCGTTCCGGGTTGGTGGAAACTCTTTCAAAAAAATCCTGCAACTTTGTTGCTTTTTAAGCTTCCAATATGGTTTATCACTCATTATTAGAAATTTAAAAAGATGTACGTACAGCTAGTGAGTGGAACTGCTTGCTGGAACCTGATAGCTAGAATCTGGGGGTCTTTAAGTCCACACTGAATATGATACTTTAAGGCAAGAGTGCTTCATCGATGATCACATCATTGCTTACTTTCTGGTGAAACGTGGTCAAACGCAAGCTGATCTGTAAGAAAATAAGACGACAATTCTTCTCGTTTCTTGGCTAACCGTAATGATAATTAATTTTCTCAAAACTCAGACGCATATTTTGTATCCACCCACTTCGAAAATACAGACTCACAAAAATCAAATACACAAGCAACTCATAAATTCGATGCGAAATATAATGAGTGTATCTGTTCCGATAATTGCAACCTGCATCGGGTATCGTCGTGTGACGTCGGCAATGGTCGGGCGACGTCGGGTGTCCTCGGGCTATAAGCATTTACTTTCTCCGTCTGGTCTGGACCTGCATGATTTAGAGTGGTCTGGTATTTGGGTTGGCTTTTACAAAGAATGTCTGGTTTTTTTGGTGAGTAAAAATAACTTGGGTGTCAGACCTTAACTAAATACTTTAATGAATGGAGAGAGTTCCTTGAAATCGATACGTGTGAGACTATAATTGAAGGTACTTATAGGTACTTACATATTTATTTCCAAAACGTTATATATGTCACCGAAAACTGGCAAACGCCGTAAGATTGTAAAATATCGCGTGAAATTGTAAACTCTTTATTCCTAAGAAGACACGGAAACTATTGAATTTGGATGGGAGTTACTCTACAAAACACTATATTCTTTTTTTAACCGACTTCTAAAAAAGGAGGAGGTTCTCAATCCGGATGTTTGTATTTTTTTTTTAATGTTTATTCGCGCATAACTCCGTCGCTTGCCAACCGATTTGAAAAATTCTTTTTTTGTTGGAAAGGGTATAGTTCCCAAATGGTCCCATGAAAATTTTATCGAAATCGAACAAGCGGTTTTTGAAAAATCAACAAAAATCTAAAAAAAATATCTACATTGTCTACATTGACGACCTTTTAGTTTACTCTGCATTGGAGCAGTGCATTTTTTTTACACCAATGTAATTGGTTCGTTTAGGTGGGGGAGGGGAGGGGGTGTAGGTACCACTAAAAAGTGAAAAATAAAAAAAAAACTTTTTACAAAAAAATACAACCGACTTAAAAAAGTTTTTTTTTTTATTAAATCTTACGGAGTTTGCAATATTTCGGTGACATATATAAATTAAGTTCATATCGTCATAGACATTTTTTAAATATACTTTGAATTTAGAAAATGTCATGGGTCAATTTTCTATAATTACCACGTTTGACCAACTCAATACAAAGGTGATCACTTCCGCTAATGAAATTCAAATCAAGTCGCTATAATTCTGGATTTGTCCTCGAAATAGCGAAGTTCAGATCTATTTCTCAGCTAGTAGCGTGCACGGATTCTGTGAGCGATAAAATAAATTGCATTTCATCTAAAATAAAAGCTTGAGGCATCTTGCTCAGAAGAATGAAAAATATGTTGCAGACAACTATGTTGTTATTCTTTAATTATCAGGTTGCGTTTGAGCTCAAGTATAAAGCATAAAAGAAATTGTGGAGAATTTTATAAAATAACGTTCCATAAAAGCAGGAAGATAAGCTTTAGAAAAATACCCAGCCTCTTCTCAACAATATTGCTTTCGGCTTCCAGGAAATTCGGGAGGAGGTCCACGTAAAATACTGGTATTTCACCTGAGAAATACCAGTATTTTACGTGGACCTACTATAACTGGGTAACACGGTAGTTCTTGGCAACACTGGTGTCACATTTTCTGGCTTCTGACAATGCGTTATGACTGCTAAAGATCTACAAATGACAGCCGGAACCAACGGCATAACGTGCTTTCCGAGGAGCGTCACAGAGGAACGTCGACACGTAAAGATGATGATAAGCATAAGCATAGTATAATCAGCCTTTTAATTTTCCCACTGCTGGAACACAGGCCTCCTCTCTAGGAGAGGGATTGGGCCGTAATCCGCCACGCGGGCCCAGTGCGGGTTGGTACGTAAAGATGATCCCAAACCTATCTAAAACCTATCTACAAACCGACCTCGGAAAACGTTGCTTAACCTTGAAGGTCTAACTATGCTGCTATTATTATTAAACCAGGAGCTATCTATCTATTAGGGTTTAATTTCCGTAGTTAGTAAAATTGATTGAGTCAGGCGTTACTTTGCGGAAATCCATTTTAAATTTGAAAATGAAAACAATATATCTAGTTTTAATTTCCGCGAATATTAGTGGGTTGCAGGTATGCACCTCCCTCCCGCCCGCTATATTATGCACATGCAAGATTACTAAGCAAATGCAAGGATTCTAAGCACATGCAGGAAGGCAATGCAAAACCCAACACCATTACCGACACGTGTTTCGCCTCTCCACGAGGCATCCTCAGGGGACGTGTTGACTCGCTGATCGTTGAGTTGCGACTGAGAAATTAGTTTTTTTTTTTTTTTTTTTTTGAATGGACTACTCGCAGTTCAGCACATTAAGGCTGGTTACTGCTCAACCGGGCAATCCCGTGGTTGCCTTAGATTCTAAGGCCCCCAGCCGGGGCTTAAAACTACTTAAAACTAAATGGCCGCTCGCTAAGGGCATCCCCTGTGGGACACGGGCCTCGGCTTAGCGGGGTCATTGAGGAGGGGCAGCAAGGGACAGGCTGGGTCTGATTGATATTATTTAGGGGATTTAACGCTAATGGCTCAGCAGCGCGGGCTGGCTCGTTAGGCAAAAGTCGGGGAGGGTTTTGACGGGGGCGTCGCGATGGACCTCGTCGGCGAGGTCGGAATACGGAACGCGTTCTGGGTTTGTTTTTCCTAAGAGTGCTGGTTTCCCTACTACTCTCTTGGGTCAGGGTGATGGGGTCATCGGGCTCGACAAGGGTATGCCGCGGTCGGCGGATCTTGCTGATCTGGGAGGGGGTGTATCGGGTGGCCGATGCGATAAGGGGGTTTTGGTGCTTTTCAGCGGACTCTATGAAACGCTTGGAAATACGTTTCATGAATTGTTTGATGGTGGGGATACGGAGGTCGACATGGAGACGCTCATTTCTAACGTACCACGGGGCTCCCGTAGCCTTTCGGAGAAAACGGTTTTGGATGACCTGCAACCTATGGATTTGGCGGGGCTTAGCGTGTGCGAAGGCTACACACGCGTAAGTCATTATTGGACGTATGCACGTGGTGAAAATGCGTAGTTTGCCTTTCAGGGATAACTTGCTGCGTGCGTTCAGCATGTAATGAAGCCTACTGAGAGCGAATGCGGCACGATTGCGCACCGTCTTAATGTGCTCTCTGAAGGTAAGCTTTCGATCGAGGATCACGCCTAGATATTTAGCTTTCTCAACCCAGGGGATCGGCTTGCCAAATAACGTGATCGGACTGGGAGAAATTAGTACAAGGCACCCCCCTTTTATACACTGCCACCGTTGGTTATTTGTGTACAACTACCCACAAACATACGCAGTAAAGGGGAAGAAACTAAATTCGTCTGGTCATTCAACAGTGCAAAATTATTATTATTACTATGTTTCAAAATCTCTAATTGTTCCAAAACACACAGCCGGTCCGGCTGTGTGTTTTGTAAACACGTGTCGGTAATGGTGTTGGGTTTTGCATTGCCTTCCTGCATGTGCTTAGAATCCTTGCATTTGCTTAGTAATCTTGCATGTGCATAATATAGCGGGCGGGAGGGAGGTGCATACCTGCAACCCACTAATATTCGCGGAAATTAAAACTAGATATATTGTTTTCATTTCCGTAGTTAGTCCTTAGAATTGGACCATTGTGCCTGTGCGTGAGCCATGGCGGCCGTCATTCCAACCGGCCAGTCTACCTCCAGAAGCACATCAGTCCACTCAGTGTGTTTAGCATTTCTGTGAGTGAATTCGGTGTCTCTATCATTTGCCTCCATATTTCGCACCTTTACCTGTGCACTCAAGGATCGCGTGCGATACCGTTTCAACTTCCTCAATGTATATTCAGCATAGAGGGCGGTCCGTGATGCCTATCGTGTGTAAGTGTTTGTTCAGTGAGCAGTGTCTGGTGATGGTCCCTGCCACCATTCGCAAGCTGCCTGTATCCAGGCGCAGAAGGTGCCTGGTTAATTTTCAGTCCAGGGTTGGCATAAACTGTTTAACCAGGAGCTCCAAACAAATTCTGCTAAGAAATCTAATACACTTTAATAAGAATGTGCCTTCAAGAGTAAACGTTTCATAAAATAACGACGTTATATGCCAAAGAAAAACTTCAAAGGAGAAGATATAAAATACATATTTTCTGAAAATTCGCACTTTTGCCCTCGCTGATTCGATAAAAGAAAACTCCTTGTACTTTTTGTTACAACTTCCTCGTAGCAAAGTGTATTAAGTTTGTACTTAAAAATCGAGGCAGGTACAATCTATGTACGTAGACGCTTGTTGATACTTTGTTTAGAATATTATATACTCCTACTTATATATTGGTACTTCAGGAGAAAACTACCAGATTTTGTCATGTTCACAAAGAAGCATATAGAAAAATATGAAACAACCTGCGACTTAGTTCTAAATAGTTAATTGAAACTCAAACTTGATATCAACGTTTGTAAGAGATAGGTCCCATCCCTCGCATTTGCTTTTAGTCATGCAAAAAACATCAGTTAAAACCAGACCAAGAGTTATGTTTAGGATTATTATTATTTAGGATCTTTATCAAACATTTTGAAAACATTGTCTTTTGTTTTCACTGGTCTTATTTTTTTCCAATGCTGGGAAAAAGCTTCCCATTTCTCTTTCAAAACCTCTCAAACTCAAATTCAAAGCATTTATTTCAATTAAACTCTTTACAGGCACTTGTGAATTGTCAAAGTTGAAAGAGGTGAAGCTATCTGCACGCTCCAAAGCGTAGATCTCTATGGAGAAGAACGTGCAAGAAACTCCACGGACACTCTTTTAAATTAATAAATTGGCTCAAAGTTGTGGATACGTAGTTCATCTTTATATCACTCCTATTTGTGAGAACGATGTAGAAAGACGTCTATGATACAGGTAAATAGAGTTAAAGGAACAATTCAAATAATTAAAATAAACCGTCGCAGCTGACGGAGCCAAATGATGAATGAAACACATACGCCACCATCAGAGAGACTTTTCGAGGGAGCATGACACTCTCAACCGCCAGGGCACAAGAAGGATCACGGGTGGGTTTTAGTCAGTAAGAGTCTGACACTCCCTTCTGCTCCGCCTAGAGCGGGAGAAGACATTTGATGACCCATCCAAAAAAAAGGTACATATACCTACATACATACTCTGTATCTTATACGATCTCTTCCCAAGTTTTACCTGCAAACGTGGTCAGATCATTTACACCACCTTTGCCACATTATATATAAAAACAATAAGAAAGCCCCCCATTGTACCAAAACTTCTCAAGTCACGTGTTTCCTTCAAAATGGCGACCCTGACAATATAATAAAGGAAGCAACAATATATAAGGAAGGACAAGCTAACAAAGGATCTTTCTCTTATCCCAGTTATTCGTACGTTTTATTTCAAGCAGTTAGTTCTACGTGAGCTTCATAGATTTTTTTCGGGAGCAAAGTATGTGGTAGTACCCTCAATTTATATTTGGGTCAGATAGACCCTTTTTTAATGGGGGTTCTACTTGATTAACTTTTTTGGAGAGGATAGATGAATTTTAAATTGAAAACCTAGATATTTATTTGGTTAATTTTATTGCTTTAAGTACTGAGTAAGTAATGAAGTCTCACACAAACACACACATAAGAAAGCAGCAAATCTAGGCTCGCAACCGCCATGAAAAGCCAAGGAATGTAGTCGCTAGGGACGGGGCCCCATACAGAGACGGGGCCCCATAGGGTCGGTGCCTGCTAGGGTTGCGGAATTTGTTCGAAAGAGTTACCGCGGCCCTGGAACGCAAAGGGCACAAGGAGCACGGGTGGGTTTTAGTCAGTAAAAGTCTGACACTCCCTACCGCTCCGCCCAGGGCGGGAGGGGTCATTTGATGATTTCCCATCCAAAAAAAAAGGCATGTAGTCGCTGTGGCCGTCATCGACTACGCTATCATCATCATCTTCATCAGATAGATAATCAACTGATTAAGAACTTTTATTCCTCAGGGAATTTCATACAAACTCAATTCATCATCATGTCCTTAATCATGGAAATGATTTGGTAGGGACCTAGGTCTACCACGGCCCTGGAATGCAAAGGGATGGGAGGGATGGGTTTAAGTCAGTAAGAGTCTGACACTCCCTTCTGCTCCCAAAGCGGCAGTACATTTGATGATTTCTCATCCATAAAAAAGGGACCTAGGTCTAAAAGTATTGTTTTTATTTATTTATTATTGATCAAGTTTGAAAACAATCTCGCCTAATGCGTGAAAGTGGTACTTGATTGAGCGCACTATTTCAGATCAGAACTTTTTCTATAACCAGTAAAGACAGTGATTTATTATTACCTTCTATAGATAACTCAAAATTACTCACTCTCAACCTCTCTAAACACTTTTCTATTTTATCGCCGTATACAAACGTCGGAATCATGTACCACGACAAAATAGATGAGCTGAATCTAGACTAGAGGACTTAATCTGAAGTATCTTCTAGCTATTGCGTTTGAACTGAGTAACTGAACTGAGGTCAGACTAGGATGGTATGTCTGATGAGGTGGATTAAGGGGCTCGTTTGTTATGGGGAACAGCGGGGTAAGCCGGCAAGGGATATGGAAATATAATATTGCATAGCTTATAGTGGGTTGTTTGCTGGACATTGTCCTTATTTTAAGAAGCATTACGGTATTTGTAACACGTAACAAACATTATGTTTTTGTCACTGGAGATTTTTTCATGTCCCTCATAGAGATCTACGTTTTGATAAAGGTAACGAGATTCCATCCTTGCATTTCTTTTTTTCTCGATGGAAAATCATCAAATTTCTTCTCCCGCTCTGGGAGGATCGGAAGGGAGTATCAGAGTCTTACTGACTAAAACCCACTCGTGTTCCTCCTAGTGCTCTTTGCGTTCCAGGGCCGCGGTGACTCTTTCAAACAAATTCCGTAATAACAAATTCCGCAACTTCCCGCACAATAAGCCATTATCCCCGGCTGACAAAGCCAAAAAGTTAGTCTTGCGAACATGAATACACCTTGGCAAGACTGGTGTAACTTTCCCAGTTACTGGGTTGTGGAGATCAGATAGCTCTCACTTGCTCTCGATAGACTGGACGCCGACATCAAAATAGCTGGAAAAACTCTAGGCAGATTGATTGTATAAAATCTTTCTATAACTACCAAGCAAAATCTATTGAAACTGCCAACTTGCTAGCTGGTTTATGCTCTCTGGCCAAATGAATCTCCTTTCTACTTCCAAACATGGATTTTCCAGCAAAAAAAAAAACTGACCCAGTCAACATCAGGAATGTTCGTTCATAAAACCAAAGCGACATTTCCTGCGTATCAAGAAATATGGTTCGATTTTAAACTTGAAACCAAATCATTCGTTAACATACCTTTAAGCACATTAAGATTTTTATAACTATAATAATACGCACTTTGCGTCGCACAGGCGTCCATTAAGTTCTTTAAAACATAAAAATTATATATCAGCATGTAAGTACTGAATATTTCACGAGAAAGCATACGTTTACAAGTTCAACTGTCATCTTATCCGTGATCGCGGCCTTAACCTGCAGTTAACGCACGTTTAAGTAAGGTTGTCACGTAGGGAAACTTGTTTTCTCCAAATACTGGTCGAAAATAAATTGATGTGCATTCTTTTTATGTGAGACACTTGCAGCCTCACACGTGCTGATTTGTGGTGAGGTGGGTTGGTAAGGTAAGAATCCTAAAATCGCTAGTTTTTCTACCAAATCTGATCGAAGAATTCTGAAGGGCGGTTTTTTTTTATTCTCTCATTCATCAGCATCATCATCATGCCGATAGATGCGCACTGCTGGACATGGGCCTTCCCCAATTGTCGCCATAGCAAGCAGTCCTGTGCGTCTCGCAGCCATCGGTTACCCGCGACCCTACCAGGTCATCAATCCACCTTGTGAGAGGCCTTCCAATGCTGCGTCTTCTGGCACACGATCTCCACTTCAGAACTTTTCGACCCGACCATCTTATTCTGCGAGCAATGTACCCTGCCCACTGCCATTTCAGTTTGGCAATCCTTCGGGCTATGTCGGTAACGTTGGTTTTCTTGAGGATATCATCAGTCCTGATTCGATCACGCAAGGAAACTCCGAGCATTGTCCTCTCCATTGCCCTTTGGGTGACTTTAAGCCTTCTGATGAGGCCTATTTGACATTTATTCTCACATTATTTATTAAATCATACATCCATATTGATTAACGTCTACAAGTGTCCATTGATTGTAATAGGGTTGCAACTTATGGATTACTACCTATTCATTAATTTTATTTTATTCTTGCAAATTGTAGTGTTATTGAATAAGGTCTAATGTTTGTTTTGTTTTCTTATTCTAGCGTTTAAATATCTGCAAGTATCTACTGTTCTACATATATAGAGTAAAGAGTCACAGCGGCCCTGGAACGCAAAGGGCACTAGAAAAATCACGGGCGGGTTTTCGTCAGTAAGAGTCTGACACTACCTTCTACTCCACCCAGAGCGGGAAAAGTCATTTGATGATTTCTCATCCAGAAAAACAGGCTGTATTTACTCTGCAAGCTAGATAGAGGCAGGAAGTTACGAACCATGACAAATTTCTTAATGTATGCCACTTTTGTTCGCCGACATAAAACTGTGTTATTAACCGGACAAAATTAGAATCTAATTAATTGAATTCTTGACAACCCTACACACAAAAATTATTTACAACACACTAAAATTATAATTCCAGGAAACAATTCCCAACATTGTAATTCGTTGACCAACATTTTGCTCATCAAGATCTCATAATTTACCATTTTGGAAGAAAATTATTAAAATGAGATTATGACAATGTTTTGAGCATGAATCATAAAGACCTAATAACCTTATTTGAAGATATAATACAAAGAAAACACGGTAATACTTTTACACGTAATTTCAAATGTGTTTTTGTAACACATTTATCACTATCCAAAGTAACGTATGTAAACGATCTGATCGTTCTTTGTTTTTCAACCATAGCATTTTCATGACAACGTTGAATTAGTCAGTCTGCCATTCAAAATAACAACAGAGTGATTGAAACCTTAAGTATATATACCTAATATTTATGAAAACATACTAATAATCTTTGCCGACTAACGAATTGTATGTCGCGGTTTCAAACCCAGCCAGGCGCATTACTTTGTATAATTAATTTTATCACCACTGCTCTCAAAACGGTGAAGGAAAACATCGTGAGGAAACCGGCATGTCCTAGAACCAAAAATTCGAAGACATGTGACATTCACCAACCCGCACTGGGCCCGCGTGGTGGATTACGGCCCGTACCCTCTCCTAGAGAGAAGGCCTGGTGTCCCAACAGTGGGAACGTTAAAAGGCTGATTATACTCATGTAATCGCTGTGGTAGCAGCAAACTCACAGGTTCGAAGTTCGCAGAGGCTTTACATAATCCCAGGGCTAAACAAAGGGTTTCTACTTCATATTCGCAGATTGTCAATACTTACCTAATAAAAATCTGCTTTCATTTTTAGATAGTCATTGTACAGCTAAGTTGCAACATAAGTCGTAGTAGAATACAATAGGGATGTTTCCTGAGTAAAAACATATGATTCTTATTAGTCCGTCAGTTAGATTATCGAAAAATATTGGACACGTATTTTTTCTTTTATCAAATCTATAAAAACTGACGAAGATAAAAAGCATCAAAGATCAGGAGTGGGAGCGTGTGACGTCACGGCACGGTAAAAATTGTACCGTGTAGTGACGTTACACGAGTGTTCAACGCACTGTATCGCCTTCATTTTTTGTTTATGTGAAAAAAGAAAAAATACGTCTCCAATATTTTTTGGAAATCTATCTGACGGACTAATCAGATTTTTTTAGTTAACTACCCTATTGTTTATATTTACACGGGCAGAAACAAAGACTGATTGTACACCTCACTGCAATTCTGGATCCTTAAAATCAACAGTTGCGACCACCAGATAAACGCCAAATTTATGAACCTGAATGAATCCCGGAAAACCTAACCTAACTACCATTTTCATCTTTATCAAGTCGAAGACAGAACAAAGCTATTCCAATATGCAGCTAAGGCCATTTACAACTGGGTTAGGCCCAGTTGCTAAGCTCCATGAATTATATTGACACTAATATGAATGGCTTATTTCGTCTTTATGTAAAATCCTGTTAGACACATTTCAATAATTAAATTGCAATAATCATAATAAGTCTTAATCCATAAACTGGCTATGCAAAAAGCCCAGCCATCAAGTCTAACACAGAATCTAAATCTAGTAGATATCTCAACTCAACCAGTTATTCCGATGAATAGAACAAGTTTATCCACGTGTTTCTTACATAAGTCCGTCGACCTGATTGCGTACGCTTATGTGCTATAAATGTCATATTATTTTGATATACACGCTGTATGAATGTGATGGCTCAATTCAATAAAATGATTTATAAGTTAGGATGTTAAGAATACAGTATATGGTCTAGTAGGGGTTCCATTTACATATCTATAGTACTACATATTATTAAAAGGAAAAATTGTTTGTTATTACGTGAACTCTCGAAGCACCTTCCGATTTTCAAAAAAAATAAAAAAATATTGAGAATTCCATAATCGTCGAGTGCTGTATTTTTTCTCTCGATAAAATGTAGGTAAAGTTCCTTTGGGTTAAGCCAAAGGAGCACAACCTATGGAAAACAATAGTTAAATAAAATTTCACTATACTATCATAATGTATTGGCCTGAAACACAGGTTTAAGTAAAAGCTAGATCGGGCAACGCTTACCAACAGATTTTTTTTTTTGTTTTGCAACTGTAATCTTATATTTTTCATCCCAGTTTTTATCCAAATTATTATAGGCCTAGATTAATATATACTACTGAACCATATTTACACTTTATTATATTTAAGTGTAGGTATTACTATATATACACTTAAATAAAATAAAAAACTTACTCTCTCCGTATCGCTGGCCAGTGCTAATGTAACCAAAAGGCAGCATTGCTACGCTGTATGGCAATACTTATCCTTTTACAGTTTAAGTTCAACTTATCATTTCCATAATTTTTATTATCATATATATTATTATAATATATCCTAAAAGTTTTCATTTTTATTGGTACTGCATTTTGCAAGTTTATTTAATCCTAAATAATCACATACTGTGTGATCTTACGTAAAAAAGGTTCAAATATTTATACAGGGAGGAAATAGGAAAAACTACAAAGTAAACATGTCATAAATATGAATGAAGGGGATGTTTGATCTACAAAGGGAGGTGTTAGATTGTATGTTTTCATATGAATTTCAAGGATCTGTTATCAGGTTTCATGCATACAGGTTGTGCAAAGTCTACAACAATGTGTAGGTACCTAGTAGGGCGAACTCATGTTGCGTAACTCATTCGAAAGAGTCACCGCGGCCCTGGGACGCAAAGGGCACTAAAAGGATCACGTGTGGGTTTTAGTCAGTAAGAGTCTGACACTCCCTTCCGCTGCGCCCAGAGCGGGAGAAGTCATTTGATGATTACTCATACAGAAAAAAAAGGGGCAAGCT
The DNA here is from genome assembly GCA_905332915.2 of Hecatera dysodea. NCBI lineage: Eukaryota > Metazoa > Arthropoda > Insecta > Lepidoptera > Noctuidae > Hecatera > Hecatera dysodea. The sequence continues at coordinate 13,370,017 of HG995309.1, read as the reverse complement.
CATGACTGACTAATAAATTATTCCATGAAGACTAAAAACTCACAACCTAAAGTATTGAAGATAAAAACAAAACGGTTCTTAAAAAAAAAAAAAAAGTTTTACATGAAGTAGAAAAACAACGAAAAGTATTTTATGTCACAAAGAACAATGCCCACATATTAGAACAACCTTGGCCTACAGTGAACACTGATAAATAGTTTATGGAATTATAGTTTAAGTTATTATGAACACCTTCTAGTACATACCAGTTAAGAAAATAAGTCGCCTTTTGGAAATAAAACAGTTTTTATTTTTTCAAAACATTCATTTTTTCACAGTCACAAACTCATTCTACACACTTTCAACCACTTCCGAATGGAAATTATATCATTTGAACACAATAATTATTAATTTCAACGTTATTAACTCATTTTAACCTTATGAATAATAGGAATCTCCTTTAAGTGTAAACTGCTATAGCTCCCTTTATACTTGTTTGACACTTTGACAGGCTGGGAGCAAGCTTGAGTAGGTAGTTTAATGTCAAATCTATCATTTGTCAAAGGCTAATATGGCCATATTTAAAAAGAGATATCGATTAGTTGCATCGGATTTTGGTCTTTATCAATTTAATTTATATCTAACTACGGCAAAGCCAAACAGTGATTTTATCATTATAAAGTATAGTATCTCTGGTCTGAGGTATTTATGAACATAATTGATCTAAAAGTCGAGTGGGTTTCATTAAAAAAAACTAAAATGGTTGCCAGTTTTCTCAGATTATAAAACTGAAACCTGACTAACGTTTAGTTTTTCCGTAATCGATTAGAATTATTAAATAATATATGAGTTTATATTAAATTGACCATAAAATGGCAAACCCAAACTTCACGTGGAAATAAAAGTTGCGTAATAATAAGTAAAATGACTTATTTATTTGTTTTGATCACGGCGTCTTAGTTTGAGGTAAAGCTTTGATGGATTATTCCTATTTAAAATACTTATATTTTTGTGTTATCTTTCTAAACGTGTCTGAGGTGGGCCATATCTGGGCATCCTTCCTTGACATGCATATCGATATCAATATTTTAAATGCGAAAATAAAAGGAAGCGCCAGTCATCCATTATACAAAGATTATCTCCACAAAATGTGTCAATGCAACAAAATTCTCCAAAGATATTGAGTTTAACAGTTTGCAATAAAATAGAAGCACTATGAATGAGCCACATCCAGCAGCTGTGACCCATTTATAACAGCTGTTTGTAGTTTGCGCGGAGAGATGAGAATTTGTAGAAAAATAAATTATGTACATGCTCTGAATTTTATATATTTGTGATGATAAAGTTTTATAACAATTTTACATGCGAGATGTTATCAGAATTTTGAAACATCTTGACACTTACTCAAAAGTAATTAGTGTAGAAGTAGTTACCATGATACTAGGTAATTTGTATATGTATATCAGGTAATTTTTGCATTTGGATTGAATTAACTATCAACATAACTGTCTCATAATCTTCTTTAGGGAATTCAAGATGTTTCAATCACTTTTCCGACACATGTCGAGCTTTCGGCAGTTACAATGTGGTGATAAAAATGATTTCAAATTCTCTGTATCTATGAACGAACTGTTTTAATTGAAGTTAGCCATCGCGACAATACTGACGATGACGTAAAAATAACTTTATTGGGAAAATAAACAATCTGAATGAACCGAAATCAGTCAATTGACACAAATATGATTTTCACCAAATCCCTCTAATAAATCGATAAGTTGCACAAATTACACTAAATATTAGTGTTCGGTACTATTAAATGTAACGTAAGCTGCATACTTACCTACTTAAACATTATGTGGCAATTTATCATCTGTTTCGTCACATATAGTCACGAGATCGTGAGTTGTGACCACAAATTATCAGATACATGGTGGGCTTGAGATAGGCAATTGGTTTTTATCTATTTTGGTTCAGTAGCTGAGAATAAAAGGTTTGTTGAAGGAGCATGATATGCAAACATGCAGGGTGCTAATCACTCATCAAAATTGCCTTAATAACCTAGAGTATGTCCCATTGTAGGATTGTTATGTTAGCTAAAATCTAGTGAATTTAACCTCTTTAAGATTCTTTCTGTGGTTATTCCCTTCTTGGCTGATGATTACAACTGTCAAAAGCTACTCTACCTCTATTTTATTTAGTTTAATTATTGTAATTATTAAACAAATCTTTGTTTAAAAAGCGTTGCCAAGAAATCAACCTGTAGATATCTATGGCAAGTATTGCCAATATTGAATTTTGTCATTATCAAATCTTAATAGCCCTTCAAGCAATAAATCAAACACTCGAATGTCATCAATATAAAGTGCGTCCCACACTGTCTTAATCTTTGTTTACCATCCGTCATTACAAGTCGTTGGCATCGTCGGCATCTCAATCGACTTTATGTCAAGGCTAACCAGACCGTCATTCACCAATCACTGAATCCAAATTGGGCCAATGTTGGTCAATAATTCGATAGCCATAGCCAATCTTTGCAACACCGTTGTGTTAAAGGTTAGGTTATTATTTACACTTGATAAATTAGATGCTGCTAAGTGCAATTTATCTTCTGTATATTTTTCAAATTGGGAAAATTATTATTATAATGTTTTGTAGGTTAGTTAATGATTGTCCCATTTTACTTGGGAACGGCTCCACACATTTTCTTTTTCCATTCCTTCTGTCAACCGTAACGCTATAATTTAGTTCTTTATCCTTGTTATAAAAGAAGATTGATTAAATTACTTCTAAAAGCAATTTTATAATTTAATCGTCATTGGCCAGGTCAAATGGTCTGGCAGCAAACTTGCGAAATACACTAGTGTGCTAAATAAAGTCGCATACATTACAGTCAAAATAATTCCTCTATTGTGTTGTAAAAGGATGAGCAAACATGTTAATTAAACGTTTACATGTTGATTAAACAAGCATGCAATTCTCTGAATTTCGCAACGCTTTTTCGTACAAATTGCCTCATATATCATTGATGATGAATCGTATATCTTATCTATTTAATTGTCTGAATCATGTATGCCTTCATCAGGCCCTTTTTTAAGAATGGGAAATTGTATATCATCAAATGTCTTCTTTCTGTCTGGGCGGAGTTGAAGGGAGTGTCCGACTCTTACTGACTAAACGCAAAGATCGTTAACGGAGAAAGAGTTTGGCAAGTAAAGGGCATTTGGAGGAACACGGATGGGTATCCGTGTTCCTCTTGCGTTCCAGGGCCACGGTAACTCTTTCGAACAAATTCCATAACTTCATAAGGCATACAGCGAATTCTAAAGAATCAAATGTCCTTTCGCATTTTATGCCGCGGTAACTGATTCGAATAATTTTATTCCTCATTCTAGCTGGTCTTCGCTGAGTTCTGGCTTTGGTATCAGGTCGGAAGAAATGTCTAAGGAATTATGACGGTGTCTGGATTTGTAACTAGTGGTGATAAAAGTATATGATCTACGTCACATAGGTCCTAAAACATTTTAGCCAAATGTCCAACCGTATTTTTATCTGCTGTCTAATTCTCAAGTATGTTTTTATCCAATGAACTACTTAAATCAAATACCACATCAAAATTCCACGTATTCCACAGACACCCATCCTCCAATTATCACATACAGCCCACTTGCGTATTCACAGCAGAAACTGAATAAACAGTATGTACAGATACAATCAAGAACATCAAACAGAATCCAGTCACCAGTAACTAATTACATAGAAAAACCATGAATCATCTGCGTCATTCTATGCGATGGAATTCATAAGTACTAAAGATTGATTCACGAGCAGAGAAAATGTTCAAGTAATATTGTGGTCTGACCATCTATGAGCCAGTTTTTGTGGTGGCGGAAAGTGTGGTAACGATGCCGCATTTCTAATGGCAGTTATGATTTTTTAAGGTTCCGTAGGCTTAGTTGGCGCAAGACTGGAGTTTATTAGGAGACAATCCAAAAAAAAAAAACACCATTTACAAGATCTGTTAATTGCAAACAATATGACAATACAATAAAAACGAAATTCGTGACAGAACATGACAAAGAGCTTTCTATTACATTAACGACAATTTGTGTATTGCAGATTATGAGCTGTTTTTGAACAATCGTTTTTAAAGATTATTGATGAAATCGTCAACACTTTTTGGTTTCTCAAAAACTAATGAACTTTCTATACCCATGTGTATTCTGACTATTGTCAAATTACATATAACATGGCTACTATGACTATCATGATCGATGCCAAAATTTGTTACGGAACCTTCGTTCACATTTGCGATTCACACTTATTAATCACCTATCATACGCGTTCCTATTTCCTATGGGAAAGTTTTCTTATGTTTTCAATCAACTGTACGAGGGCCTCCTTACAGTTCATTTATTTATTACCATAGTGCTCCTAAATGATGAGCAGTTGGATCTTCATCAATCATTAATGGATCACTGAATTTTCGGTTACCTATTGGCTTGTCTATGTCTCTGCTAAGGACGAATTGGAAAGTTATTTTTGAGAAGCTACAATTTTAATATAATATATTAATATGTGGATTCGTAACACTAAACTTCGATGTTATCTCAATTTAGTAAATCTCAGTCATATCGAAAAACTACTTAGTTACTGCCTTTTATGACATCATGATCATTACGTTCTGGGTCTTCATGAGCGACCATCTTTTTTAGAAGCTATCAATTTTTACTTCTATGTCTTTCTTTATAAATGCCCCTTCTAATGGAATCTTCTGATTTACCACCTCTATCTTTCCATCTTTACAATCAACACCTCCCTTCTCATTTACAGCCTAATTTATGCAGTTTCCCTCACCATTGAATATACCAAAAATAAATATGGTAATGGCTCACTTGAATTTTAATGCACCAGACAGTATTTCAATGATCAACGCATCCTCATTCAGGACATGTTAACGTTCTCTCATTAAGAAACGCCTTGGTCCACTCATGTCTTTAAAGACTATTTCAATGAAATCGTATGTTAAATTATTTATTACTTCGTTTACAATTTGACTGTCAATAGATTTTCCCTTTCGAAGTATCACGCAATTGTTGTGTGTGTTTTGGGTTTTAATGATAGCTAAATGTACGCTAAGTGATTTTGTTGTTACCACATCGATAAGACCATTTAGGTCTATGAAGGTTAGATGATAAAAAACAGTGACTTTAGTATTCTTGTTTCGTAGGTTGTCAACTTTAAATAAGTGATCATTATACTTAACTTCCGCAAACGTCTGGGCCGTATGGGCTACTTAATACTTATGAGTTTATCGTCAATCATGATAATATTTTTTTTATTTAATTTGTCGTCATCCAAAGAAGTTATTCTTCTGAGTATTTTTCTTTCATGGAATTTAAGAATGCAAGTCTTAAAATTCGGTATTCTTATAATCAAAAGTGAGAATTTTGATATACGGCAATAAAAAGTACGATACGTGCTTTTTTGTGAGGCTACCTACATTGCCATCTGATAAATAATGATCTTTGTAATCCATTAAGCTACCGTTGCATAGAAAGGTGATGTAATCCGCCCTTTTTCACAAGCTTCCCGAACTAACCGCTATAATAAATGATCAAGGGAAATTGGACTATAATTACTTCACTGGATTAGTGATCGCAGTATGATGATAGTAGAGCCGTATAATCATAGTGTGATGTAAGGTCCCAGATGTGGTAAGCGTAGCAGGAAAGATAAATGGTATTTTCTTAGATGCTCACAATATTGATGATGTATTGGAACTTCGCTAAATGTATGATGATATTTTCTATGAAATACGAGGCAAAGTTTTGCGAATGGGATTCTGTGTTCAAAAATGTATGTTCGAGTTGAATTTCAACTCGTGGACAATAGATCGTTCTGGCTTCCGTTACTTTTTTGGTTCAAGTCTTTGGCTGCAGCGTCTAAAAGTCATACAAAATGGTCAAAGCTGATGTATTGCATCACTCTTATGGGAATTATATATCAGGTAGATTAAAGCTTGTGGCATGTTTCATAAAACTTAAGTTGTTTAAATTATTGTGAAGTAGGTTTACAATTCTGTTCAAATTTTTGCGGAATAAAAGCATAATATTCAGATTGTGTAGGTTTAAAATTATGTCAAAATATGAGGTATAAATATTTAAGAGATATTATATTTGAATGAACATTATACTTATTCCTAACTCTAGTTTGAAGAAAAGTACAGTTTCTTTATTATTTAACAACATAAACATTAATTTGACAAACAACATAACATTTATTCTCTTAAATATGTGTGTGTGTGTGCAGATAATTTTCATTACGCCACGTAAATTTATCTTCATTGCCACAGTTTTCCAGAGCTACAGCCTCATCGCTCAAAGTCTACAACTTGTGACAGTTGTAACCACATTGTGGTCGCGGTCGCGGTTGTTCTAATGGACTCTTTGTAATTACTTCCTCGCTTACGTTGCGAACAGTTGCATGTGAATTGGTTCAGCTTACCATACTCGAAATTATTATTTATGTGGTTCCGCACAGTACCTTAATGTCAGTCGTTGTAATGTTCTTATGTTTTTTTTATTTTGCTAGCGGGATATTTTTCTTTTTGCTTTATTTCTTGGTTTATTAAAAAAAATTCGCTGATTTCAATTTAGTCTACTTTAATATAGTGATGGCATATTCCTTCTTGCTTATAAATTCTATAAACTGGCCAGCTATAAATTCCATTGTGAACGATGAAAGAACGTCCATTGCTGACATAACTTCATAAATGAATAGTGAAGTGGTATTCCGTTATGCAGGTATTGCAGTATCTCAATAATAATCGCCCCATTTCAGCCAGAACATCTTTCACAATAATTTATCCATCGATACTTTTTCTTCCCTTTTTTCATCCACATTCATACTAAACTGTATATCTGCAGTGTTGTTTCGATCATTATCAGTATTTCCAACAATTCTAGAAATAGTTCCAACAAAGAACTTCAGCCCGCCCACCCAACGAACTTCAAACTTCATGCAATCTACCTTCGTAAACCGGAGTTCTGTTCACAACAGCTTATTGACAACCATTGAAAGAGCGCTGTGGTTGACGCTATTGTTCCCGTACGAGGACGGGGACAAAAGCTATAGAAGACAATAATTATTATTATCTGAATATGTGAACTACTTTAATTATTATGTGTGTTGTTTGAAGAATGGTGTCAGTAGGCTTTTGAAAAGTTGTTGTAGAATTTAGAGTATCCTATTGTAATATTTTTAAGGTTGAATTGTTCAACGAAAGTTTGTATTTGTTCCTAATTAAAATATAAGAGTAAATCATAATCATCACAATCATGCTCTTATTCAAATTTAGTTTATACTGGAATACTTGTGCTTAGCTGTGGATATCCCGCTTTCTATGTTTTTTAATATCTGTAACTTGGGGTTCTTAAGACATGAGTGAATAAGTTACAAGTAGCAGCCGTATCAATAATAAAAAAGAGTTCAAATTAGTCGCATTTTTTTCAGAGCTTTGATTACGTAATCAAAGCTCGGAAAGAACCGCGACTTCGCGACTGCGACGATCTTTTTTGCTTAGAAAAGTCTTTATTGAAAGTACGTACTTTCCTAAGCAAAAAACATTAGTCTCAGTGTACGTAACACCTAGACTAATCTTATTGCTCAATAAATGTTTACTTACTTAATCACAAAGACGATCGCCCTGGATATGTTTATGCTTTCTTCTTAACAAGCTATGACGTTTTAATTAGAAAACGTACAAACTCATAAAGTGACCCATCAGCGAAAATAATAAATTCTCATTGTAACAACAAAGCTAAGCGACAGGATATCACGTTTAGGCGGGCCGCACGCAGTAAAACGGTATGGGTTCTAACTTTGCGTTTATTGCTCGTAAACTATCTCGTGTGCCGACGCCCTTAGTCAGAAGTCAGGACGCGAATGGAGGTCGTTACTTTTTAATATTATTTTCCTAATGAGCTGTAAGATTTGTGAATTATTTGATAACTAAATTATGGTTTATTTTTTTGTTTGACATTACGAAGTAACAGATTCTTTGATATTCAATTACTTTTTTACATTAATGTATCCCTTTGTGTATGTGTATTCTTTCAAATAAAACTTACTTTTTTCTTAAGTTTTTGGTGAATTTTGAAAACCTACCTCCAAAGTAGACTCAAGAGTAGGACGAGACGTTTTGATATATGGTTCATTCATAAGCCTCATTTCTTACTAAAATTCTATAGTCAGCTTGTAACGTTCCCTCTGCTGGGACATAGGCCTCGTCTGTATGACAGAGAATGATCGAAATCCACCACACGAGCCCAGTGCGTGTTTCTGGATGTATGTAATATGTCTTCAAATTTTTGGTCCTAGGGCATGTTGGATTTCCGTCTTCTTTGCTGACGCCTCAAAGAGCCGTCAGCAAAGAAGACGGGGCCCCATAGGGTCAGTGCCTGCGGAAGTCTGGTTGTGGAATTTGTTCGAAAGAGTCACCGCAGCCCTGGAACACAAAGGGTACTTGGACGCAACACAAGTAGGTTTTGGTCAATTAGAGTCTGACACTCACTTCCACTCCGCCCAGAGCGGGAGAAGTCATTTGATGATTTCCCATCCAAAAAAATAAATAAAAAAGGGAATGTTGGATTCCATACGACGTTTTCCTCCATTTTGGGTGCAGTACAAGTCGGGACCGTAAAACTGGGCCATCAATGCTTCCTTCGACTTCTTCCACCGACGATTCTTTACGATGTTTCTTAATGTCATAAAATGTCATTCATTATTTTTCCAAATTACAGTTTTCGTAGTTCCTAACAAATTGTTTTCAGATTGTAACAATTAAGTTTATTGGCAATGTCTAAAGTTACTAAGGGATATCCCATCAATTTGTTCGTGTCCTGTCTAGGAACGGATAATTTCTACCATTGGGAAACTAATTCCCATTCATACAAGTGTCGACTTGATCAATGGATTATTCGGGCGTGTTCATCAACATTGGGACTTGGGACGTGACATGTTGGACATAATTATGTTGAACATATTACATATTAGCGTTGATGTAATACCTATTGTTTGAAGATTGTGTGGGTGGTGTACTGAGCGGTTTATCTGCGTTCTTTTGTTTTATGTAGGTACGAGTATATGAGGAATTTAATAGGGATGTGATTACAATCTTGTATTTTATTTGATGGATGTTGGTGCGGTTACCGCCAACGATGTGGAATAGTAAAGTTAATCTTATAAATAAGTTTGCTAGATAGTTTTCAAATTAAAGTATTGATCTATGATTTTTGTGACATCATATTAGAACTCATCTAAAAATAACTTTAGCTTAGATTGGATTTTTTTTCGATTTAAACGAATTTACGAGACTTGGCTTATGAAGACTTATTAGTTTATTACTATAGGGTATTATTTCTAAGAAGGATGGAGTTTTCTATACTTAAAATAAAATATGTCATCATATCAGCCAACTGCTGTCCACTGCTGAACGTAAGCCTCACTCTAAGAGCGTCAACCATCCCGGGCTTGAGCCACCTTCTTCAAAACCATCGTCGATCCATCGTTGCGCACACTACGTTTGCAATCATTTGTAATTCTTTTAAATTACAATGGTGGACTTTGTTATTGACTCACTAAATGGCTTATTCCTCCTTTATGGCTACAATTCGCGTAATTCATGCCTACAAGAAGGATTACCAAGTTTCTCAACCATGGAAACTGCAAATTGGCAGCTTAAAACTTTAGGTTTATTGAGACAGCTCCGTCGTTGCCACTCAAGTTACAAACTTGTTGCTGCTAGTATAGATTAAGACGTTGTTTTGAACTTGAATCCCATTAATTGCAACTGTTATTGTTACTTCAGTAAAATTCTTTGGATGCTTTTTCTAAAACAAATCGCTTCTGATACCAATATGACTTCATCATCTGCCTAGCCTTTTCCCAACTATATTGAGATCGGTTCCCAGTCAAACCGGATTTAGTTGAATACCAGTATTTTACGTGGAGCGGCTGCCTGCCTACCAGCCCTAACTAGGTAACACAGTAAGACTGGAGTCAGATTTACTGGCTTCTGATAATACTTTAAATGTGACCACCTCATCTAAAACATTATCATTTAGTAGTAATGTAGACGAAGTTAAGCTTTTATTTGAAACTAGCAGCGCCTCGCGGTTTCACCCGCATAGTTCCCGTTCCCGTGGGAATATGATATATAGCCTATAGCCTTCCTCGATAAATGGGCTATCTAACACTGAAAGATTTTTTCAAATCGGACCAGTAGTTCCTGAGATTAGCGCGTTCAAACAAACAAACAAACAAACTCTTCAGCTTTATAATATTAGTATAGATTTAATTCAATTCATTTATTCAATAACGATTTTTACATCGTGTCTGAATTCCTACAGCTAAATACAACACATACTTCATAATTACTACTACTACTGTCTACTACTGCTACTTGCAAATATGAAATGCGTTCAATGAAAAATTTAAAAGCGGTTTGCTGGATTAATATTTCATTGTACAAACTTTTTGCGTGATACCCAATTAAATTGCCGTTTTGCCTCCCAGCTGTCACAGGCTTCCATTCATCCCCCAACATATTTTTGTAAATATGTTGGGGGATGAATGGAAGCCTTGTAATGTTAATTGTTTACATTCCGCTTTTGTAAGCGGAATGTAAACAATTAATATTACAAATAAAAGCATCCCTAATCTATATCTATACTAATATTATAAAGAGGGAAGATTTGTATTTTTATATTTTTGTATGTAACGAATAAACTCAAAAACTACTGGACCGATTTCAAAAATTCTTTCACCATTAAAATGCTACATTATACCTGACTGATATAGGCTATATTAGAATAAATAAATGTATGTTAAACAATGCACATCATATTTCACAATTTCATGATTGCTAATTGTTTTAGAAGAGGGAATGAAGCTAGTTTACTGTTCAGTTACGTCATATTATTATGGTCATTGTTTTTTTCGCGAGTTTTTATCTCTCATATCAGAAATATGATTTATTTCGTAATCCGATTCTACAATCACACCTTTACTAGCTCTATTGTGATTGGACGGCGTGTGCCGGATGGATATCAGTAAGATCATTATTTCGCCCTATTCAATGAACAAAAAAAAGGATAAATAATCGCATGTGTGATGGCAGATGTTTCAGTAATCACAAGGCAGGCAGAAGTTCAATGTAGGCTTTTGTAATATTTTTTTTGGTTGCCTGTGGTTAAGTGACAAACACAATATATTTTAAAGAATGTGTGTTCTCCAAATAAAAGAAAAAGAAGAAATTATATAATAAGTTCGGGCGCCATGGAGATTGCACACAGTATAATAAGAATTGCCGGAAAGAATAGAGCGGAAGAGTCAGACTTTTAATCTGCCGGTGGGAGGCTAAATAACGAAATAAAACAAAAAGAATTATTCTGTCCTTTCTTTATTTAATGGCCCGTAGCTTCAAGCACTATATTTAACGTTTTACTAAAATAATTATTATATGTTTATAAGCGATATTATTATATGTAAGTATAGAGGAGATAGGCGATATTATTATATGTAAGTATAGAGGAGATAGGCGATATTATTGCATCGTGCACTGTTAATTTAAATAAATGGAAAATTCCTACCAGTTTACTGGCTATAAAAATAGTAGAACATAACCAAAGGAAGCGATGACCGACGAAAGATTCCCTCAGCAAAAAAAGATCCAAAAGGATGTAGAAAAAAGAATCCAATTTAAGAAAAAAAATCCGATAAGAAAAATGTCTTTTAAGAAAAACATCCATTAAGAAAAATATCCATTAAGAAAAACATCCATCAAGAAAAACGCCAATGGGCGTTTTCCTTTTCAAATAAATAGATGTGCTCCACGCAACTCCATTTAGTACGTGTGTAGTGAGCGTAAATTATTGATATCAAAAATTAAGGTCAATCCTCATAGTATCATCGTCCTTGGTCGTTTTAAATACGTTATGGCATAATATAAACCAAAAATATCCAAGATAACTAGTGATTTAAAAATATATTGAAAATAGTTTCAAATTATCGACCAGCCATCGTCTGCAGGATCGTAGAGTGACTTGTAAAAACGTCATCTGTCAAAACTACAAATAGTGTCGCGTTCCGAAATCGACTATAAAACCATAAAGCATGTAACGAGAATAAAAACTCGTTACATTACATCCCTCCCCGAAAAAAATAAAAGAAAGCAATTTCTTTTATGCTAAAAACCAAAAGAGAAAAGCAAAAGCTTAAAAAAAAACGAAGGAAATATAATTCCAAAATCAATAAACCAAAAAGTCTATTATCAAAAATCCTATATAAAAAACAATAAGGAATGCGACAAGTGCAAATTCCTGAAGATAATTACATGCATAGAAAAAAAGTACAGTCAAGCCACAAACACGACCGACTCACAATACAAAAAGAACCAACATGAGTGCAGTTAGGCACCTACGCCACTGACTAACAAGTAAAATCCTAGAAGTACTGCAAGTGCAGTTAAGCGCAAATGTTGCTGACCAACAGGTAGAAATTCACAAAAAAAAATACCAATATGAGTACGGTTAGGCACCATCGCCACCGACTATCAAGTATAAAGCAAAAAGACAATGCTAATGGTGTACAGTTAGGCGCAATTGCCGCTGTTTAATAAAGATAATCCAAAAAATGTCTATATGAGTACAGTTAGGCACCTTCGCCACTGACTAGCAAGAACAAATCATAACCGTTTGTCACAGTTTTAAATAATCACATCACCAAAGATGTAAAAATATAAAGAAGATTGTTGTGATCGGCATAACACCACCAATTTCCCGAGCACAAACAACTTCGAAAATAAATGCATATTGTGATCGGCACAACACCACCAACTTTGCGAGCACAATAGCAAAAAAGATTGTATACTGTGATCGGAACAACACCACCGACTTTCCGGGCACAATAACAAAAGAAAATTGTATACTGTGATCGGCACAACACCACCAACTTCCCGGGCACAGTAACAAAAAAACTAACGAAATCAAGGGAAAAAAATATATACCGAGATCCGTAAAAAAAGGATAGGAAAATGTCTACAAGTGAGAATAAGACCACAAGTATTGAAATGCCTATATAAACAAAGAATACCAACTATATAACAAGAGCTGGCAGTTCTTCAAAAAAAAACATCAGGAACACAAAAATCAATACTATTTCTACTAAGGGAAACAGAATGATCCGCGTAACTTAAAAAATAAATTAAGGTTTTTACATTCTAACACAAAGATAGAAGCAAATCCTAAACATGCAAGTGATACAATATCTGAAGAGTGTATATATAAGTAGATAACCATCCAGACATTGTATACAAGAATGTATAAAAAATATATATATATAAGATCTTCTGATATGGAAAACGTAATTATGTGGGTGGAAAAAGTTATCATTATAAACCTTAAAATGACCTAAGTTATATTTTAGAAAGTCAAGAATTGAATTCAATAAATTTATATGAAGTTACCTAACATACATCTTCATACAAAGCGCGGTAAACCTATCATTCATCCCATCATACATCACACTATCATGCGCGCCCTTCAAACAAAAATACCAAAATCAAAACTATCACTTGGAAACCAAATTAAAATTTAATAATATCTTTAATATGATAACGACCAGAAGTACCCTTATTAAGGTCTTTCAGAACATAAACATTATCAGAAATCTTTTCAATAATTTTACATTTAATGAACTTAGGTGCAAGTTTTGCCGAAAAATAAGTAGGTGCATGAGATTGAACGAAACTCCTTCTCCACACAACATCACCCACATCAAAAGAAATGACTCTACGACCCTTATTATAATAGCGAGCATTACGCTGATAAGCTTTTAATAAATGAGTTTGAACTTTTACAAAAATATCACCAAGTGAATTAAGAGATTCAGCATAGTGCTTTCTATTGGAAACTTCAAGTTCACTCAGGTTATCAATAGAGTTACTTAAATGATGTAAAGAAGCATCAAAAATAAGTTCCCTACCAAACATCAAAAAGTTGGGTGTGAAATCAGTAGCAAGATTAACACTATTATTCAAAGCCAATTGAATGTGAGGTAAATATTTAGACCAAGTTCTATGATCATCCTTAACAAAACAAGCTATGCAAGTTTCAACAGTTTTATTATATCTCTCAACAGGATTGTTTTGAGGTGTGTATAAAGTATTATAAAATATTTTAGTAATATTAAAACTTTTCAAAAATTCTACAAAATGTTTAGAAGTAAATTGTGTACCATTATCACAAACAATTATCTTGGGACAACCAAATTTAAGAAATATTTCCTTTTCAAAAAGTTTATTTATTATTCTAGTAGTGGCATTTAATTTTTGTTTCTCAGAAGGAGAAAGTTCACTGGCAGAAGTGACTGTACAAACTTGAACTTTATTGCTTTGAACATAAGTAATATTTTTCCATAAATCTTTAGCCAAATCAAATTTTAACCAAAAATCAAAACCTAGAAAACAAGTTCCTTTGCTAAGTCAAGGAATTGTTCCACAGAATCAATATGTTTACCAAATATAAAAGGAGTGTAAATAGACAACATGTTATGTTTTATTATACTAACCAAAACTGTATCAAACAATGGGAAAGAAAGACGACTAGCCATGTCCATAATTTCTGTAATGAAGTCTGAAAGAGATTCTGAACTCTTCTGTTTCTTCGTACGAAGGTCATGTTCCAAAAAGTAATCAAAATCTGGCTTGTCAAAACGTTTAAGCAAAGCAAGTTTTAGCTCATGCCATGATGAAATACGAATCCTAACAGTGCGAAACCATTTAACAGCAATACCACTAAGCAAGTCTGTAAATGAACCAACTAATAAAATCTCATCAAAATTTTTAAATAAAAAGTATTCTTCAACTTCAGTAATAAATTCTCTAACACAAGTTTTTCCATCAAATTTAATTCTACTCTTTTTTAAATCTGGCAACCTAGTTGCAGAAGGCAAATTCTTTTTAATATGTTCATTGACCAAAGCATTCAAGGAATTAAATGAAGGCGAAGCATGAGTTGCAAAAGCTGGAGAAGACTGTGCAACCCTGTCGTTATGACCAAAAGGATGTTGTACTTCTGTCAAATTAATCATATCAACAACATGTGCATTAGCATTAGAAACTGTGCATGCACCATCAGATTCTAAGTTATTATTAACAGCTTGAGGCGAAGAACACTGTACTTCTTTATCCATGACGAATAAGCAAAACTATGGTTGATGAGCAAGGCAAACCAAAAAGCAAAACTTCAAAAAGTTGTAAAATATTTGAGGTTATGTTAAAATATTTAAGTATCAAGTTGTTTTTATGAAAATATCAAAGTGTTTAGCAGTGAAAAGATGCAATAATAACTTCACAAGATAAGTTTAAATCACTTAAAGTATGATTATAAAGTAAAACTAAAGTTCACTTAAATTAACTATGAAATAAAGTTACACCGCACTAAGTTCACACTGTTGAGTTACTTAACAAAACAAAACTGTCTTACCATACAAATATGTTGATTTTGTAAGGGTAAAAGGATAAAAGCTGTAACAATAAAAGTTAACAGAACACAATAACACAATATTGTTAGTAGATAAATATTGTCTACAAGAAAATATCAAAAGTATTTATTTAATTAAGTTCAAAAATTAACAATATTAAATTTCAGAAACAAAGGTAATCTGTAAACAATACTATTAAATTAATAGATGCAATAATATCCCATAAAAAGTCATGAAGCTACTTCAATGTCCCTGTTCGCAGAGCGACAAATGTAATGTTTTTTGTGGTTGCCTGTGGTTAAGTGACAAACACAATATATTTTAAAGAATGTGTGTTCTCCAAATAAAAGAAAAAGAAGAAATTATATAATAAGTTCGGGCGCCATGGAGATTGCACACAGTATAATAAGAATTGCCGGAAAGAATAGAGCGGAAGAGTCAGACTTTTAATCTGCCGGTGGGAGGCTAAATAACGAAATAAAACAAAAAGAATTATTCTGTCCTTTCTTTATTTAATGGCCCGTAGCTTCAAGCACTATATTTAACGTTTTACTAAAATAATTATTATATGTTTATAAGCGATATTATTATATGTAAGTATAGAGGAGATAGGCGATATTATTATATGTAAGTATAGAGGAGATAGGCGATATTATTGCATCGTGCACTGTTAATTTAAATAAATGGAAAATTCCTACCAGTTTACTGGCTATAAAAATAGTAGAACATAACCAAAGGAAGCGATGACCGACGAAAGATTCCCTCAGCAAAAAAAGATCCAAAAGGATGTAGAAAAAAGAATCCAATTTAAGAAAAAAATCCGATAAGAAAAATGTCTTTTAAGAAAAACATCCATTAAGAAAAATATCCATTAAGAAAAACATCCATCAAGAAAAACGCCAATGGGCGTTTTCCTTTTCAAATAAATAGATGTGCTCCACGCAACTCCATTTAGTACGTGTGTAGTGAGCGTAAATTATTGATATCAAAAATTAAGGTCAATCCTCATAGTATCATCGTCCTTGGTCGTTTTAAATACGTTATGGCATAATATAAACCAAAAATATCCAAGATAACTAGTGATTTAAAAATATATTGAAAATAGTTTCAAATTATCGACCAGCCATCGTCTGCAGGATCGTAGAGTGACTTGTAAAAACGTCATCTGTCAAAACTACAAATAGTGTCGCGTTCCGAAATCGACTATAAAACCATAAAGCATGTAACGAGAATAAAAACTCGTTACACTTTATAACACACTAGCTGCCCGCGCAGCTTCTTTTGCGTCACATAGTTATGAGTAAGAGAAAGAAAAACTCCGTCTTTGCCATTTTTTTTTTCGTTAATGCTCCGCTCCTATTGTACGCAGTGTGACATTATATAGACTATGGCCTTATACACATTATATTTTTAATAATATTTTTATTTAAATATATTTTTTATGCGTACATAAATTGTAAAATAAATAAATAACCGAATTTTAGTAACCGAGTATAAAATAAAAAAAAAAACGATAAAAGTACCGTGATAAACTTTAGAGCTAATGTTCACCTTGAATTATTATCATTTTAAAGCAAAAGTTTTAAAATATAAAAGAACTGTTTAACTTAAACTTCTGCTTCATATTTACCTTGTACTTTTACGCACGTGCCCAAATGGCGCTTTCATTCACAAACCACATACCACCTGGCATTTTAAATACTTTTTAACAAGTAACCTAAATCCAACCTTAATTTTTTGGTCTCAAAGTCGACATTCCATCATCATTGCTCTGGATTTGTAATCTACATACAACAATCCAAAACCTACTCTAAAACTAACGACTTAAAGCTCGAATTTTACATCATGAATCTGGATTTACGATATTTCGAAATGCGGGTGGAACAAAAAAAAACATGTCGGTTTTGGGAATGGGCCGGGTTCGTTTTCAAAAACTTCTTTTTTTGGAACACAAGGTCATTTTACCGCTAAAGCTGTGTTGGGTGCAATTTGTAGGTCAATCTGTATCCCGGACTTGCGCAGATGTTTCTAGAAAAAAAAAAAGCTGGCCTTTGATGACGTACCTGTAACAAAAAAACGAACGTTAGTGGGTGGGAAGTTTTAGGAGGCTGTTTGACGTAGTTTTTTTTTTGCGTGTTTAAACCAACCCCGGGTTTTGGTCAGTGACCCGCATCCGCATGGTGTTAACTCGGCTGGGTTCTAAATATGAGAGGTTCTAGATAGTGTAGCGAAATAAAAAAGTACTTCACTTCATAAAAAACGTATAATTTAGATATTTGGTAAAAATCCACAGAATTATATGGATGTATAATCTATACTAATATTATAAAGAGGAAAGATTTGTATTTTTGTATGTAACGAATAAACTCAAAAACTACAGGACCGATCTAAAAAATTATTTTACCATTAGAAAGCTACATTCACCCTGAGTAACATAAGCTATATTTTATACTCGTATTCCCATGGGAACGGGAACTACGCGGGTGAAACCGCAGGGCGCTGCTAGTACTTTATATCCTGCAACCAACAATGCCAGCACATTTCGACAAAATTACATCTACAGATTACAAAACCACTTGTGAAAATTTTAGTACATACATATGTATGTCAGACTTAATTTTAAACGTAATAGAGCCACAAACGTAGCGTGCACGTTAAATTCAATTGTATTAAATGAAAAAAAATTGTCCTACCACTTGTAAAAACGAAAAAAAAAAGTCAATTCCCAAAAATCTATCCAGCCAGTCTGACAAAAAGAAAAAGGTTATGACAAAAGTCTTGTAGCAGATTCTGGAACAATAGGCATAATAGTGATTACTTATCATATTCGAAAAAAAAAAAACGTACGTATCTCTCTTGCAAAAAAGAATTGAGCTTTCCTGAATTAATCTTGAGCATACTCGTTACCAATTAAATCATAGAGTATCATCATCATCTGCCTAGCCTTTTTCCAACTATATTGGGGTCGGCTTCCAGTCAAGCCGGATTCAGCTGAAAACCAGTATTTTACGTCAAGCGGCTGCCTACAAGACCACCACAACCCATTAAATGGGGAACGCGGTACTTCTTGGCAAGACTGGTGTCAGATTTTCTAAAAAAAAATCATAAAAAGAAAATCATAGAGTATAAATCAAGCAAAATTAGGTCATACCAGTTCTTCGATTCCTTAAAATCTCTGAGAGCAAAGTATTCAAAGAAAATTAACACTCTCATATTTTTGATAGTCCCCCTATGTACTGAAAAGCCTTTTCACATGACCCTTGAGGACAAAAGGGCAGGTCATCCATCACTGTATGTCATAGAGGGTTGACCCGAAGAGGTGTTAACACAGCGCTTGTAATTTAAACCCTGGGTTGTTTGACCCTATGATCTGAGAGGATTGACCTTTTGTGGCTCAATTTTGCTGGTCATATTTTTTGTGGTTACATTTTTAGGTGCGAAGGCATCCATTTATTTGAGTCTGGAAGAGAACTTAAAGAGGCGTAGTGGTTTGATTTGATTTTACTACTATATTAGCATAAGCATAGCATAATCAGCCTTTTAATGTTCCCACTGCTGGGACACAGGCCTCCTCTCTAGGAGAGGGAATGCCCAGTGCGGGTTGGTGAATGTCACATCGTCTTTGAATTTTTGGTTCTAGGACATGCCGGTTTGCATACATGTTTGTTTTCACGATGTTTTCCTTCACTTTTTGTGTGATTATTATAAACTAAACGAAACGGATCACACTGATAAACATTTTTGATTGACCAAAAACAATAATATTTCCAGATTAAACTTCTTCTAAGGGTTCTGAACTCACGTAATGAATAAAGAAACCTTTATAGCATCACTCCTGCAGGGACGGATCCAGGATTGTCGTTTGGGGGGCTTGACCGACTATGGGTGGGTTATAGTAAACTCTAAAAATCACATACAATTTTATTTTGCTTAATGCATAACAAGCCTTCTTTCGTAAATTCTTCGATGTCTTCGTTAGATTATAGACTACCAAAAAATCCAAGTCTTTGTCGAGGGCCTTGAATCTATTAGCCCCCCTCTGGATCTGCCTATGCTCGTGTTTCTCTGTTTGGATTCTAATAGTTGTTTTTACTTGTTATATAAATGCAATAGGTAAACATTTCAAACAAGAAACTCAAACACGTTTTAGAAAAGAAAATGTAGTTTTCGATGCGCCACAATTAACTAAGGTTTAATTAAACGTTTAACCAGTTTACAATTATAACTTCGATTAAAAATATAACTTTTACTTTTTAGTTGTAACTTTTAGCAATTATGAAGTTAATGGGAAATTTAAGGGAAAGTGTGTTTTTGATTAAGTAACATGTGTGATTGGTGATTATATACTTATCATACATTGAAAACTAAGTTTTAATAAATCGTAGATACGAGTAGGTTTTAGAAACAACAGAAAACTGTTTTTATCACAAAAGTATTGAAAACTAACTAACCCGTGCAACTTCGTTTGTGTCACATTTTTTATGGCAGCACCGCTTCTTTTGGTCTTAGCGTGATGATATATAGCCTATATAAAGCCTTCCTTGATAAATGGGCTATCTAACACTGAAAAAAAATCATATATCGGACCAGTAGTCCCTGAGATTAGTGCGTTCAAGCAAACAAACAAACTCTTCAGCTTTACTTATTAGTATTAGTATAGATATGAGCTTTAGCAATTAAGTACTTATATATACTGTAGTATCTATATGTACTTAATTGCTAAAAGCTCATATCAAATAAAAATAGCCAATACTGACTATTGAGTTGTAACTAGTTAGTCAGTATTGGCTATTTTTATTTAACGTACTCGTAGGTATTAACTTTTATGTTAAGCTTACTTATGTGAAGACTAGAAAAAATTTATAATTATGTATTAAAAAAGAAAACCTTAACTATTTTGGGTATCGAGTCGGGTCGGCTCTAAATGAAGGTGGTGATGATCGGGATGGTTAAAACAAAAATGAATCGAAAAAGGAAGAAGAATCTAAAAGTCATCAACTCATCACGTTCGGGAACAAAAAAAAGCAATATTAAATTGTCCTTAATTAAAAACCATAATCATTATTTAAACAAAACACTACCCAATAATCACAAACAAACAGTCAGATGAAGCAAAAACAATCTCTCAAAAAAAAAAACACCAGAAGCAGTCTCCATACATTCTGATCTTCAACACATCCACTCGTATAGGGAGCCCATATCCGTTCAGGAAGAAATGAGACGCAAATAGGAAAACCAACGAGAAGGAAAGAGACAGAGCATCAGTAATACGATCCTCTGATCAATTTGTGAAGAAAAAAGTGGCAATACGAGGGCTGTTGCTTCCGTAATAGAAAAGAATTATTGGTTGCCTCGAACTTTATGAACAAAGTTTTATTTATAGGGAATTTTCCGCTAGAATATTTATTTAGTGGTTTAGCAAAGTAATTATACTAGTAATGTTTTTTACATTATTATTTCGTTTATTCTTTTGGTCATTGTACATTATTATTATTATCTCTTTATTTATTTTCCTATACATACAATTTTATATTTTTAAATATTTCTCAAAAACACACACACAAAAAAAACATTTATAATAACAAAAAGCAGTAGTCCGCCGGTGTCGGGAGCAGAGTCCAAGCTACCGGTGGTTAGGGCTCCAGAGGCAGGAACCTCCTAACAATGCGAGTCGTATCTAGAAGTACCGCTTTCTGGATCAAGCCCTTGATCCAGCTGCCTAACGAGAGACTCCTAAGGTGTTGGTCGAAGCTCTTGGCTATTAAGCCATAGGCTGACACGACTATCGGTACAATGATTGAATCCACATCCCACATGTCGACAACCTCGTGAGCCAAGTCAAGATATTTAATTTGCTTATCTTTTTCTGCTTCCACGAGGTTCTCATCATGTGGAACATTATGACTAGCCTGAAATGTCCCACTGCTGGGCAAAGGTCTCCTTCCAATATTACCGATTTTGTACTACATGCTATCAAAACCCAATGTGTGATGTCTTCCACAGCCAAGTCATCCCGTCATCTCCATCGTGGTCTGCCGCGGCCGTCTGGCGATTTCAGGGCACCAATTTTGTGTTTTGTAGGCCCAGCGTTCGATGAACATACGGCAGATATGTCCAGCCCAGTCCCATTTATGCTGGGCAGCCTTCTGAGCCACGTCAACGATCTGTGTTTTTGAGCTTAGTATCGTGTTTCGAATGCAATCCGTTAATTTAAGACCAAGTATACTGCGCTCCATAGCACGTTGGCAAACTTTGAGTTTGAACTTTTGGATATTAGTCAAAGACCAAGTTTGAGTGCCATAGGTCAAAATGGGGAGAATACCCATGTCCATAAACTATATAAAAAAAACCAACGTCAATGGGTTTTTTTTACAGCTCATAAGTCTTGAAAAGAAGCTCTTCATCATGATAATCCTTGCAAGCTCCGAAGGATGAGACAGGTGTACCTTCCTATAATAGGTTCATCTTTTTATGGATGGGAAATTATCAAATGACTTCTTCCACTCTGCGCGAAGCGGAAGGTAATGACAGACTCTTACAGATTAAAACCGACCCGTGCCCCACCTTATGCCTTTTGTCTTCCAGGGCCACGGTGACTATTTCGAAAAAAAATCCACAACCCTAGCAAAATAGGGTCACTTACATTACTGTTTAGGTCAGTCGTGTTTGAGTCCCATATAAAAATTTGCCATCGAATTGCCATCTGCCAGTCAAAAGACCAGGTTCCGAGCTATTACTGAAATATTTCAGATGAAAATTCCCACTACCTGCCCGCTCTGAGAATATTGAACTCTTGCTTTCAACCACTGAGGCAGTCTTGGACCAAAGAGGGCATTAAAGAGGATTTTCCTATAAAAGCTAAAGATACAATTTCTAATTTTACTGAAATTCCTAAAATAGAAACATAAATTAATGTATAATCAACTGTACCGTATCACCCTCAAAACTATTTCTTACAAAATTCTCTGGTACATGTATCATTTCTAAGAAGATTTACCGTAAATAAGGCTCATTATTAAATAATTACTTACAATTACTCTTGACCAGTAAAAGCCATATTTATGAACTTCGTACAAATCAATTTATCAATGCTCATTAGAAAGAAATTGAATGCACATAATATAACTTAGAACAGAAGATCCACTTAATACTATTCGTGAAAGAGGCTACATTCTTTCGACTTTGTGGACATGCGATCTAATGAGGATCTCAGTAGGTATACGATACGCTGGATACGAAAAGCACAGAACAGGTCAATGAAGCAACCTTAGGGCAAGCCAATTTGTTCGAAAGAGTCATCGCGGCCTTGGAACGCAAAGGGCATAAGAAGGATCATACGTGGGTTTTAGTCAGTAAGAGTCTGACACTCCCTCCCGTTTCGCCCAGAGCGGGAGAAGTCATTTGATTATTTCCCACCCAAAAAAAAGGGCAAGCCAGGAGAGTTTGGGGTTGGAAAATAAACCAACGTGTTGCCGGATTAAAAATACCGCTATCTTAAAGCTTTCTTAAGAAAGTTGCTAGGGTTGGAAAAACACTTGCAAATCTTCCTTCAGTAGCTAGACTAGTCACCTATCAATGTAACTACGATTGACTTCAAACATATTTTTAGATCCTTATCAGTCTTGACTTTGTGTCTTCATACATAATATCCGTCCCTGACATAGGCATTCACGAAAGAATTCGGCGTGTACTTAATTTGAACTGGTTAGCGGGTTCAATTTCTCTCTGAGGAACTTGAGTGAGAAGCAGATTCTTTTTTGGTGATTGGTGGGTAAGTTGAGCATGGTTGTGTAATATTTTTTTCCTCATTTTTTATCTCTGTTTTTTATTTGTAGCTATATTTATAATAATGTCATGTGCATCTGTTTGGGAAGAATTAACTATTTTTCTTTATTGTGTCTCAACGTTTAGTTATGAATAATATCCCCATAGTTACTTTCGGGTAGACACCAAAACGTTTTACGAAGTTAACCTTCTGTTCTTACTTTCTCAATAAAAATACTTAGCAACATTATTTATTATCCAAATAATCCGTTTTGATAGTCAATACATCGTTCGGTCACGGTGTATTATGTTCATAAAACAATCATTTATCACGGGAAAGTTGATCTTCATCGCTTATTGCAAACATATTGGGGCTTTGGGAGGATTTTCGACGGGTCAATGTTTCAAATATGATGGGTGCGTAGCTCGTGCTATATTGACAAAATGATATTTATTGACATTTATGGGTTATCGGAGAACAGCGGTGGCCAAGTGGTAACGGCCTCGACTTACGAATTGTAGGTCACGGGTTCAAACCCTGCCGGGCGCATTACTTTGTGTCATTCATTTCATTACCGCTGCTCTCAAAACGGTGAAAGAAAACATCGTGAGGAAACCGGCATGTCCTAGAACCAAAAATTCGAAGATATGTGACATTCACCAACCCGCACTGGGTCCGCGTGGTGGTTTACGGCCCATTCCCTCTCCTAGAGAGGAGGCCTGTGCCCCAGCAGTGGGAACGTTGAAAGGCTGATTATTCTATGCTTTATGCTATGGGTTATCGGCAGATAAGTGTTCGCTCAATGTAAAATATTGATATTGAAATATGCTCAGTGCTACTTATTGCCTGCGAGGGTTGCAAAATTTGTTCAAAAGAGCAAGCCCCGGAACGCAAAGGGCATTAGGGAGGACACGGATGGGTTTTCAGTCAGTAAGAGTCTGGCACTCCCTCCCACTGCAACCAGAGCGGAAGAACACAATTGATGTTTCCCCATCCGCAAAAAAAAAACAACTAATGGAGCTTTTTTATTTAGCCCTTACTGCCCCAATCCTGGGTAACCGCCTTTTTAAAGTCCAACCAGACATTTTTTCTCCTTTAGGTAATGGCTCAAAATGAGCTATTTAAGTAAAATATGTATAGGTACGCTAGTAATCTCTCAGCTAAGCCGTACTAATATAGGATACTTTCCAAATAGTCTTTTCAATGGGAGTACTCATTTTACTCAGGTATTCAGCGTTACTAGAGGGAGCTCGTAGCTAAAAAATAATAGTCGCACAGGTCGATCTTCAAGGTTAAGCAACGCTTGCCGAGGTTAATCTGTGGATGGGTGGTCATCTTAACATAACAAGACTCCTCCGTGCCTCGGAAAGCATGTTAAGCCGTTGGTCCCGGCTATCATTTGTAGATCTTTGGCAGTTGTTACGGATTGTCAGAAGCCAGAAAATCTGACACCACTACCAGTCTTGCCAAGATGTACTGTTTTCCCCAGTTATTGGGTTGTAGACCTCCACAACCCAATAACTGGAGAACCGCTCTACGTTAAATACTGGTGTTCAGTTGAATCCGGACTGGAAGCCAACCCCAATATAGTTGTGAAAAGGATAGGTAGATTATGATTCAGCGTTATAACTAATTATTATTGTTCCGACGTGGAAACAAGTGACAAACAATAACAAGTTATCTTCTTTTCTCGTAGACAAATTTGAAGAAATTTAAAGTAAGTCGATGAGAAAAGAAAAAAATAACATTGCTTCTACTCAAGACAGACATAAATTTTTCTTAAAGACAAAAAGAAAACTTTTACTTTGATAATATTCAAGGAGACACGTTTTATTATCCTGATATTACAAGTAGATATAATATTTTGGCGCCATCTTATTCGTTACGTGACATCGATAAACATGTAAATATGTTATCTAAAAATAGACAGTCTTATTGCTAATTTAACATTTTTAAAGAAGTATATTAAAACGAATTTTAATAAATTAATAACTAATTGACTTTTCAAATTCATGCAAATTCCGTTATCTAAAATATCTAGGAACTAAAATTATTTTAGCGTTACGTAACTTCGCATTAATTTTATTATTGAAAATTGATTATATCCGTTTTATAACAGATGAAGTAATGAAGAGTTTATTAAGTTTATGTAAATTTTGATTGATATCTAAATTGTTTGATAATAGTCGTTGAAAGTTGGGCGAAGTTGAAATTGATAGATAGCGCCAAAATAGAACATTTATTTTACGAAAAAGTTATAGTTTCAAATTAATTTATATGCCCAATAATCTGACAAACTGTGTTACTAAATTTTTGTATATAACCCAATAACTTGGTAGTGGAGTTACTACTGGTAGCCCACTATCTGACATTTATATACCATATATTATAGATATTTAATTTGGAGCAGCTTTTGTCTGGATGGGAAATCATCAAATAACTTCGCCCGCTCTAGGCGGAGCGGAAGGGAGTGTCAGACTCTTACTGACTAAAACCCACCCGTGTTCCTTCTAGTGACCTTTGGGTGTCAGTACCGCGGTAACTTTTTCGAACCAATTCTGCAACTACATGGAGAAGATATCTTTTCTTTAAAGACTTTGCCCCACACTATGAATTTCTCCTGTGTTGTCGAGACTATCTGTAGGCGATACAAATATTTGTTCCATGCGGGAATCAAACCCCCTACACGTAGCGCAGCAGCCAATGGCTCAATCACTGCCCCAACCGTGTCGTCGAACAACACTTCTTATACTCATCATTATGAACAATTTTTATTACGGGAGCATCGAAATTTTATTTAAAAAAAAAACTGCTTTCTACATTTTGTCGAGTTATGAGCACAGAAATGGCGCAGTTGTACTTATTTTGGCGATTTTAGTTTTGGTCCCTTATTGAAAGTATGCTGAGTAAAATTACCCTTTTCGAGGTACGCTAGCTGCTGCCCGCGGCTTCACCTGCATGAATGTCGGAAATTATCCCAAGGGAACATACTTACTCCCGGGATGAAAAGTGGAAAAAAATTCTATGTGTTATTCCAGACTATGATCTATATCTGTGCCAAATTTCATCAAGATCCATTCAGCAGTTTTTGCGTGAAAGACTAACAAACATCCATACTTACAAACTTTCGCGTTTATAATATTACATAGTAAGATTGCGGTTATTCTGTTACTCGTAGTATATAGCTATACTAAATATATCTATATATAAATATATCTGTATTTAACTTTAAAAAGCTACCTTCTCCCTGTAAAATACTTGACATTTCACTACATCCGGTTAGACTGGATAAGTATTTGGGAAATACTGACACAAAATGATTAAAGCGAGAAAGAAAAATAAATATAATTATATTCTTGCACCAATAAAAAACATAATGAAAGTAGTTAATGATTCAATAATAGATACATACGTACAATCACACAAACAAGGAAACATAACTTAAAACAACCATAATTTAATAATCAAATTAATTAACAACATTTATTAAAGCCAACATAAGTATCCCGCAGCGCACCACCCGCCTACCGAAATAATAATTATTACCATTAATTTTATTACTTTAAAACTTGTAATATCTGTAATAATACAGGTAATCGTTTAGACTTTTACAACGTCATAACAATTAATAATACCTAACCAGTTTTATTGAGACAGTAATTAAAAATGAAACCTGTTACGATTCTTGATGTAATTCTTTAATGGTATCTTTATTCTGCTTGTAAAAAGATTTTATTGATAAATTTTTATGTTATTCTCTTTCATGATGTGGAAATACAGGTTTAGAATATATTATGTTAGATCAAGCTGCAGTTACTAAGGTCAGTGTCTGAATAGATGACATTTTCTAGCAAATATTGAGAGACACAATTTCTCATTGTGTTTCATTGAACATAATTTGAACATAACAAGACTCCTCCGTGCCTCGGGAAGCATGTTAAGCCGTTGGTCCCGGCTATCATTTGTAGATCTTTGGCAGTTGTTACGGATTGTCAGAAGCCAGAAAATCTGACACCACTACCAGTCTTGCCAAGATGTACTGTTTTCCCCAGTTATTGGGTTGTAGACCTCCACAACCCAATAACTGGAGAACCGCTCTACGTTAAATACTGGTGTTCAGTTGAATCCGGACTGGAAGCCAACCCCAATATAGTTGTGAAAAGGATAGGTAGATTATGATTCAGCGTTATAACTAATTATTATTGTTCCGACGTGGAAACAAGTGACAAACAATAACAAGTTATCTTCTTTTCTCGTAGACAAATTTGAAGAAATTTTAAATTTGTCGATGAGAAAAGAAAAAATTAACATTATTCCTACTCAAGAAAGACATAAATTTTTCTTAAAGACAAAAAGAAAACTTTTACTTTGATAATATTCAAGGAGAGACGTTTTATTATCCTGATATTACAAGTAGATATAATATTTTGGCGCCATCTTATTCGTTACGTGACATCGATAAACATGTAAATATGTTATCTAAAAATAGACAGTCTTATTGCTAATTTAACATTTTTAAAGAAGTATATTAAAACGAATTTTAATAAATTAATAACTAATTGACTTTTCAAATTCATGCAAATTCCGTTATCTAAAATATCTAGGAACTAAAATTATTTTAGCGTTACGTAACTTCGCATTAATTTTATTATTGAAAATTGATTATATCCGTTTTATAACAGATGAAGTAATGAAGAGTTTATTAAGTTTATGTAAATTTTGATTGATATCTAAATTGTTTGATAATAGTCGTTGAAAGTTGGGCGAAGTTGAAATTGATAGATAGCGCCAAAATAGAACATTTATTTTACGAAAAAGTTATAGTTTCAAATTAATTTATATGCCCAATAATCTGACAAACTGTGTTACTAAATTTTTGTATATAACCCAATAACTTGGTAGTGGAGTTACTACTGGTAGCCCACTATCTGACATTTATATACCATATATTATAGATATTTAATTTGGAGCAGCTTTTGTCTGGATGGGAAATCATCAAATAACTTCGCCCGCTCTAGGCGGAGCGGAAGGGAGTGTCAGACTCTTACTGACTAAAACCCACCCGTGTTCCTTCTAGTGACCTTTGGGTGTCAGTACCGCGGTAACTTTTTCGAACCAATTCTGCAACTACATGGAGAAGATATCTTTTCTTTAAAGACTTTGCCCCACACTATGAATTTCTCCTGTGTTGTCGAGACTATCTGTAGGCGATACAAATATTTGTTCCATGCGGGAATCAAACCCCCTACACGTAGCGCAGCAGCCAATGGCTCAATCACTGCCCCAACCGTGTCGTCGAACAACACTTCTTATACTCATCATTATGAACAATTTTTATTACGGGAGCATCGAAATTTTATTTAAAAAAAAAACTGCTTTCTACATTTTGTCGAGTTATGAGCACAGAAATGGCGCAGTTGTACTTATTTTGGCGATTTTAGTTTTGGTCCCTTATTGAAAGTATGCTGAGTAAAATTACCCTTTTCGAGGTACGCTAGCTGCTGCCCGCGGCTTCACCTGCATGAATGTCGGAAATTATCCCAAGGGAACATACTTACTCCCGGGATGAAAAGTGGAAAAAAATTCTATGTGTTATTCCAGACTATGATCTATATCTGTGCCAAATTTCATCAAGATCCATTCAGCAGTTTTTGCGTGAAAGACTAACAAACATCCATACTTACAAACTTTCGCGTTTATAATATTACATAGTAAGATTGCGGTTATTCTGTTACTCGTAGTATATAGCTATACTAAATATATCTATATATAAATATATCTGTATTTAACTTTAAAAAGCTACCTTCTCCCTGTAAAATACTTGACATTTCACTACATCCGGTTAGACTGGATAAGTATTTGGGAAATACTGACACAAAATGATTAAAGCGAGAAAGAAAAATAAATATAATTATATTCTTGCACCAATAAAAAACATAATGAAAGTAGTTAATGATTCAATAATAGATACATACGTACAATCACACAAACAAGGAAACATAACTTAAAACAACCATAATTTAATAATCAAATTAATTAACAACATTTATTAAAGCCAACATAAGTATCCCGCAGCGCACCACCCGCCTACCGAAATAATAATTATTACCATTAATTTTATTACTTTAAAACTTGTAATATCTGTTATAATACAGGTAATCGTTTAGACTTTTACAACGTCATAACAATTAATAATACCTAACCAGTTTTATTGAGACAGTAATTAAAAATGAAACCTGTTACGATTCTTGATGTAATTCTTTAATGGTATCTTTATTCTGCTTGTAAAAAGATTTTATTGATAAATTTTTATGTTATTCTCTTTCATGATGTGGAAATACAGGTTTAGAATATATTATGTTAGATCAAGCTGCAGTTACTAAGGTCAGTGTCTGAATAGATGACATTTTCTAGCAAATATTGAGAGACACAATTTCTCATTGTGTTTCATTGAACATAATTTGATCATGCTTATGTCTTTGCCCATATAATCTATCCTCTATATTCACTCAAATAGGGTAATTGACTAAAACAATCTAATTAGTCCGTCAGATAGATTTCCAAAAAATATTGGACACGTATTTTTTATCACGTTATAAAATACTTGTGGAACATCACTATTTACTATAATTTTTGCCACGACGACGTGAAGTTCCAAGCCCCCACTCCTGAGTTTTAATTCTTTTTATCTTCGTCAATTTTTATAGATTTAACAAAGTAAAAAATAAGTGTCTAATATTTTTCGATAATATTACGGAAAAATAATTCACAATTTACGCTTTCAAAAGCTCATTACATACATGAATTGACAGAAATCTTGTAAATACTTTCCTTGCAACATTATATTATTATGGACATATTGTTGATTTAATTGTTAGTTATTACTTACATTTACTCGATAGTTAATATCACAGCTGCGCATTGTAAACGTAGAAATATTAGCAATTTTCTATTATGGCCGTGACATACGGTCGAGTGGAACGTGCAACGATGTTTATGTTGAATAAATGAAAAAATATAGAACGAAAAAGACTAAGTAGCTTTATTTTTATTTTTTTTGGTTTGTCTTGTGCGATATAAACATTTCTTTTTCATTTGCCACTCGCCAACTCGTGCTTTGGTTTTTAGTAGGCATCGCTAAAAGTTTTTCGAATCATGCAACAACTAACAAGTTAGTGATGATATTTTCTTCTAGCAGTAACATAGAAAAATATGTTACTAATGTATAGAATTTGTTTTGTTCATAAAAAATAACAGGGCGTTTTAAGTAGTGTTTTTTATTAGTCAGCTTGGAAAAACCGGCCTCATCTAGTTTTTATAACGGCCAAAAAAGATTGACGTTTAAAAGTGTTTTTTACAACCTACTTACATAATAATAATATAAATAAAAATCATTCATTATTTATTTATCAGAAGCTCATAAAAATATTTATACTCGTGTATCCGCTCGGTAATGAGCATGTTCATAATCGATAACGAGCATTATTTGTTTGTTATATTTTTAAATTATAATAATTGAGTTAACATCTGAAAGTATTACAAAAATATTTAATTAATATCATTCCCTGAGCTTTTTTTTTCTCCTCATTTAGAGTGTTTACTGATTCCAAAATAAGGAATCCACGCAATAAATAAATAAATAAAACATTTTCTACGGATTCGCAGTAATTGAATTCTTTTAATCCTAAAAGTATTTAAACTTTTATGGTGCTTAAATCTTCAACGCGAAGTTTCCGCGAAGTAGGTAGGTATTTTACTCGGTTTAGTTAATACTTAGAGGAAAATAGAATATTATGGTAATCGGTGGTTATATCTGAAACTCGCTTTATTGAACAGTATATCATGCGTACCAATATTATAGATGCGAAATTAAATGTATTTGCCTGTCTGTTTGTCGTCTCATAATAGCTGGATAGTTCTAGAATGAGGGATATTTTACGACTTTCACGTGGTCAAAGCCGTTGAAAAGTGATTGTTTATAAAAAGTATTCTTTTCTATTTATTTCTTTCATTGTAATGCTTCAATATTCCATTTGTAGAGCCACTACTTGCTATGGGAACTTGCAATAATTCGATTCCTGAGTTAGAAAAATAATTTTGTTTTTTGTCTAGGTTGCTAAAGAAATAAATGTGATTTCAAATCAAAATAAGAAAAATATTAACAAACAAATGTGCCAACTAGCTCACCATTCTCATCGCTCGTATATCTCAAGTAAACTAATATTTAACCACGTCTAAACCCCCGCCGCGTACCGTGTACCATAGTGTATCCATAGAGCATAACACATTAATTTATACCTCAAACAATTTACACCGAGTCGTAACGATGGCTAATTTAATATCTCTCTTTTGTTGCTTATTATGGTGTGATGGGCGGTCAGGTTGTAATGGGAAGAGTAAAATTAATTAGGATTATTGTAGTAATACTTTGTGTAGCTTAGAAAACTATTCTGTTTTTTTTTTGTTCATGTAAATTAAACGCGAAGAATATACAGTGCGTTGAATAAATCGTGTGACGTCACTACTCGCTACAATTTTTACCACTTACAGCTTCAATGCTTTTTATCTTCGTGATTTTTTATAGATTTGATAAAGCAAAAAATACATAAGTATCTAATATTTTTCGATAATCTAATTGACGGACTAAATAGAATCATACTTTTTTTACTCAGGAAACATCCCTATTTCATATCCATAACATCCCTGGTATTATAATCATGTACTAAATGCCATCACAAATTTTAAATTTGTTGCTTTCTCTGCTTTGCTGAAATTATTTAGTTCAGATTAACAACGCATAGGAATTCCTTAGACCTAACTGACTGGCTTCTAATTTCATTTAATTTTATAGCCTACCTACCAATGGTTTAGTTCAAATAACTGCTTCGAGTGCACAGGTGTACTAAATTGACGACACGGTTGGTACAGTGGTTGAGCGATTGGCTGCTGCGCTACGTATCGTGAGTTCGATTCCCGCACGGTACAAATATTTGTATGGCCTACAGATAGTTGTTCCGGGTCTGGCTGTTTGTGTATGTGAGATTGTATGTTTGTAAACGCATCCACGACACAGGAGAAATTCCTAGCTTATTTTTATTTTAGAAAAATGTTGCCCCACACGTTTTTCTAAAATAAAAATAAAAAATACAATAATATTTCGTCACCAGATCAATAAATTCGATGAATGAGCTTTTGTGGTTTGGATTTTCTAAAGAATAAGGGTTATTTTACCAGCATAGACTTTTTAGTTTTATTCTTATTAATATGGACTAAATTGGCCTTAATAAATCCCACCTAGACTGATTCTCTTTGAACTACAGTAATTACATTAAATCATAAAAAAATGTCTAGGTATAATTTTAAAAATTATTACAAAGAAAAAATACACAGTCTTAAAGTTAATGAGCAGCTGCTAACGAAAGTAAGTTATTAATTTTCAGGACACAGTTGGCGCAGTGGATGTGTGATTGGATGCTGTGCTGCGTGTCGTGGATTCGAATCCCGTACGGAACAACTAATGCATGGTCTACAGATTGACAGACAGAGAGAGATTGTTCCGAGTCCGGCTGGTATGATGGTATACATACGGTAGAAATTCCTAGTGTGGGACGCCGATTTAAAAAAGAAATAATTCCCAAAGTAGTCTAGCTTAGTAACTAAGTAATTTTTAACGTGTTATTTAGATGCAGTAAGCCTGGAACACGTAATGAGACGAAATGATGATCATAATTCATATTAAACTGTCTTGGTCATCCAATTTAGTTGCTATGGACGACCTCCAACCAATTGAGTGCAAATTTTGCAAATTTTAATTCGCAAAATAATAAAAAATGTGGCTTTGACAGATCAGGGAAAATGTAAATTAGCCCCCTGATTACAAACGGCAAAAGAGAGCTGTCCTGAACGCTACAAACGTGAAAGGAGACACCACCTATAACCATACAATGTAGAGAAATAATACAAAAAGAGTTGTCCCAAATGAATTGAGACAACCAGAAAAAAAAATGCGTAGGAAAGCCTCAACGCTTCATATTCAAAAACTAACATTTTCAAATCTATAAACACGTAGTAAATTATGGGCATACGTCAAACACCAAATAAAACAAAAGCCATACGTAGCAATAACCGCGTAATCCAAGAACGAATCAAGAAACAAATAAACATCTAATTCCGTACCCGACCACACGCGTCGCCACTGTCGCACGTCCCCAAGTCCCATACGTTACGAGTTATATGTGTTATTTTTATACCATAACGAGCAAACTTCGGGCATTAATTAAATAAACAGTGTGTTTGAGTGGTAGCAGTGAAAAATATATAAGTTTGTACAAGAGGATTAGTTGAAAGGAGTTGAGTGATTAATTTCGGTGGTTTCAGAATGTAAACGAAAGTAGACCGTTTTTGGGAAAGAAAGGAAATGTTTGAGTTATACATTTGTAATAGGATAAGATAGAAAAATAATCTTGTTGGTATTTTATCACAAAATAAACACGAACGTGTAAAAATTTTAAAATAAAGCTACCTCTGCTTAGATTGGAAGATGACACATATGGGCACTAGCTAGTTACATTGATTTAAAGTAACATTATCTTTGTTATAAAAACGCCCATTTTCTATTATATTTTATTTGTCTTATCCCAAAATAAGTACAGTTTTATCAAGTTTAAAAACAAAGAATATAAAATAAGTTATTTTATACTTATTGTGTTTTTCAAAAGTCGACTTGAACCTCCTCCTTTTTTGGAAGTCGGTTAAAAGTGATCCAATTTAAAAATAAGCCAAGCGCTTTTAAAATGTTTGTCCTTGACTGATTTACCCATTAAAAAATACCAACATTTAATTTTTTTTTAATAATTTACAGCA
The DNA here is from genome assembly GCA_905332915.2 of Hecatera dysodea. Lineage (NCBI taxonomy): Eukaryota > Metazoa > Arthropoda > Insecta > Lepidoptera > Noctuidae > Hecatera > Hecatera dysodea. Next base: position 13,335,867 of record HG995309.1, on the reverse strand, counting down.
CAACGTTAAATGGTCAATAAACAAAAAGTTAAGTAATTTCCAAATACCATAATATCGACGTATTAAACATAATATTTATTTTGAACACAGCTATTTTATGGCTTACGAAGCAAAACAAAACATTTGTCTGTGTTAGTGTTAACTCGTACGTACTGCGTCTAATTTTTAATCTTTATTGGCTATTAAGCTTAGCGAGGCACCGGGTTGTAGACAATTATTTACTGTCTGCGTACAGCATAATGCTGTCCTCCTGTTTGTGTTCGAATTAAAACCTGAAGTACTAACTTCATAATTCTTGCGTGTACGTTTGTAACTAGCTGTTGTCTACGTCTGTTAAATGTGTACGTGTTTTTTTTGTACGGAACGCTAATAGCATAAGCATAGCATAATCAGCCTTTTAACCTTCCCACTGCTGGGACACAGGCCTCCTCTCTAGGAGAGGGAATGGGCCGCTATCCACCACGCGGGCCCAGTGCGGGTTGGTGAATGTCACATGTCTTCGAATTATTGGTTCTAAGACATGCCGATTTTCTCACGATGTTTTCCTTTACCGTTTTGAGAGCTGTGGTGATGAAATTAATTACACAAAATAATGCGTCTGGCTGGGTTTGAACCCGCTACCCACTATTCGTAAGTCGGGGCCGTTATCACTCGGCCACCACTGCTTCATTACGGAACGCTAATATTTTTCTAAAATAAATGTAAGTTCATCTAACATCATCCTTCTGCCAGAGAAAATTCTATAAAAATAGGCCTGGCCGTTTCGGAGATTAGCTAGAAGGAACAACAGACAAAAAAAAACTATTTTATATAAGTTTCGTAAATACTTTCATACTTTAGTAAGTAAATGTAATTTTGATGTTACAAATACACACGTTATTTATTTGTAAATATGCATATTTTTAATGAGAAACAAAAACCCAATTTAATTTAAGAATTTTGTAAATCATCTTTCACCACTCACAGAAAATATTATAAAGGAGCTCATTCTACTATGTATAAAGAAGGAGAAAATCCACAATGTTATTATAGAACGGAAGCAAGTAAGCCAGCTCCATTAAAATGACATAAAAGTTCGTCAGTACAAAGTGAATGATATGACATTTTGTAAATGTGTGTAATCCGACCCTAAAATGGACTGATAAAAAAAAAATTGCTCATAGCTACGTAAAAGTCTTTATCCAAAAAGTGAGAAATGCCATTATTAAAAAAAAAAACATTTTTAGGACGTTTACATGACTATAGGCTAGTTTAATACTATCCATTTTTTTTTTGAGAGATATTATCACCTGCTTTGCCAATGTCTATTTTTCATTATATATATTATTCGAGCTATTTTATACTTACTAAATCTAGCTAACGATTTTAATATAGCTCGTAAGTTGTTTGTTCCAGATGTCGAATCTTTGAAGTTTTCCTTACCTGAAAGAAAAGAAAAGAAAACATTAAACCAGTGGTGAGCAGATTTTCTGAGTTTATGAAAATTAAAAAATCGCAATACATGCTTATGATTTTTGAGGAGTTCCCCCAATTCTCCAATAACAAATAGACGCGGATTTTAATAGAAATACAATGTTTACTTTCAAATATAAGTAACAAGATTTTTGCAAATCGGTTTATAAAAGACGTAGTTTTAAGGTAACAAACATAAAAAACAACAACCGTATTGAGAACCTCCTCCATTTTTGGATTCAGTTGAAAAGATATCGGGATTTGAATGGCCTGAATCCTCCCCGACTTTTGCCTAACAAGCCAGCCCGCGCTGCTGAGCCATTAGCGTTATATCCCCAAAATAATATCAATCTGACCCAGCCTGTCCCTTGCTGCCCTCCCTCAATGACCCCGCTAAGCCGAGGCCCGTGTCCCACAGGGGATGCCCTTAGCGAGCGGTCATTTAGTTTTTAAGTAGTTTTAAGCCCTGGCTGGGGGCCTTAAATTCATTTGAGGCCACCAGAGGATTGAGCAGTAACCGGCCTTAGTGTGCTGAACTGCGAGTGATCCTTTGAAAAAAAAAAAAGAATGGCCTTAATTTATCAAAACACAGTCGCCATTCTCGTGTTTTTAAGAAGCAATCATAGCACGCAGGCTGTCAAAAATATCCTCAATTTCACAATGTTTTCATGGATTGATCGTCTCTGAGGTGATATTACAAGAATTGACCCGACAATAATGCGAAAACAAACGCTCCTTCAAAAACACAAGAATTGCTGCACTGACCAATACTCATTCATTCCCTATTAAGAAAAAGCCTTAACCTTAGGACAATTACATCCAAACATGAATCACAAAAAGCACTTACAGCCTCATACAATATGACCACAGTATCTCATAGGCAACTCTCTTAATATTATTGTGTAAGTAGCCGGCTTGTAATTTACTCGTGTATCTCCCCTGGCGAGGCTTTTAGCCATAGGGTGTCTTGTATTCTCGTATGGCTGCCGACCGTTGCTGTGTTGTGTGTGTACGGTGGTCATGTTTATTATATCTATGATGGTGGTATTTATTGAGTATGTATACGTGAAGTATGTATAGCGTTGAAAGAAGCATATACATTCCCGTTTCTTTCGAGTTCCATGGGTTTTTTCAATGTTTGATTCGAAAGTTTCAAGAAATTTTGCCAGGGGAGATACACGAGGCGCGGGCCTGCGGATGGTGAGCTATGGGTGGCTCGCCGTCCGATAGCAACCAGGCCCGAGTCGATGGCGCGTCGTGTTCCACGTGCGCCTCAAAGAGCCGTCAACAAAGAAGACGGGGTCCCGTGGGGTCAGTGCCTGCTAGGGTTGCGGAATTTGTTCGAAAGAGTCACCGCGGCCCTGGAACGCAAAGGGCACAAGAAGGATCACGGGTGGGTTTTAGTTAGTAAGAGTCTGACACTCCCTTCCGCTCCGCCCAGAGAGGGAGAAGCCATTTGATGATTTCCCATCCAAAAAAAAGGACAGTGATATTTGACTAACTTAAACTATACTGTGTACATGGATCACAAAGGTTAATTAGGCACTGTATGTCAACAGGATATTTTAATTACTCTCTAGTCTATATATGGTAGCAATAGCACAATTCATTTAGAAGCCCAGTGGGCGGTACAATGAAGTGCCTGTGTTTAAGGTCAACGGTTAGCTTTTTGTTGTTAGGAGGTCTTACTTTTTGTTTTGTTTTATGCTTGGCTATTTACTGAATGAAAAAATGTAGTAAACTTTTAAATTAGATAATTACTTTGGTCATGTTTTGAAGCGCGAAAGAGTCTCTTTATTGTTATGAGGTACTTTTTATTTTCGTTTTGAGTTGGCGTTTGTTTTTTTTTCCGAGTTAAATAAATAATGTCAACATTTCAATGAGGTAATTTTTGTCTAGTTTTTTTATGCTAGAACTAAAATTAATTTTCCCGAGAAAACACTATTTTTTTTTTCAAAACATTTGTTAGCAAAACGGTGTTTTCCTCGCAATACTGATATTCATTCTGGTGAAATAGGCCCGAGGACAAGACGAAACGAGAAAAATATTTCCAATTTCCAGTTTTTCATTGTTTCCGAAAATCGAGACTGATATTGTAGTGATATGAATTGTAAACATAGCTTACGTTATATTGAACATGATATATGTTCAATATAACGTAAGCTATGTTTTATCTCAGGCTTCTAAGGGAATTACCAGATGAATGTACACATATTATTATCTAATGTCTGCCTACGTCAAAATACCATCATATTATACAAAATTATCATCCATTTTGGTCCAAATTTAGAAATGCCAATGTTGGGGTAAATTGTTACACAGTTGATAAAATGTACAAAATACCGACTTTCTGAACTCAAATAAAATCAATTAGGTACAGTTATTATACAGTATTTATACAGTATTAGAAATATTAAGAGGAACAAGCATATCAGTTTTTTTTTATAAAAAATTTGGAACCCAGACGATGTGCTTCCACACAATTTGTAATTTTGTTTTGTCTTTAACAAATAACAGAACGTTTTAAACCGACTTAAAAAAAGTTGGAATTCTGATTCACTTTTTGTTTGGAATTCGGTTTTTTTTTTGTAAAATAGTTTTTTATGAAGTTTGTATAAAGGTAAGCTTAACTAATCCACTCAGTTATAATATTTTACGTTAAGTAATGTGAGTCTTTTTGGGAGGAATTAACTATTTTTCTTTATAAGCGTTTTACTGTTGCGAAGTGCCAACACAATGTCATTTTATAACTAGTGTTACCCAATATGAGTAAAACAGACATTTAGAAAAAAATCCATAGCACCCAGAAATCGAGCAATACTTACGTTCCATATTATTCGGCGATCCACAATAAAAGATACCAAAACATATCTTTTGAACGATATAATCGTGTCGTAGGAGTTCAAACCTTTGAAACGCCGCGGTTGTGCGCGTGCGCAAACAAAGAGTCGCTGTTCGGAGTACCGATAGCAAAAAACGTTGCGTAATAGGATGAAAAAGAGTACCGTTAGTTCGTTACAGTGGGCCGTGCTGTGTTGTGCGAGCCAATGGTATTGAACGTAAAGGCCCTGCAGGCGGGCTGGTGGAACGCGCGTTTTTGCATCGGCTTGTGTGATAATAATAAACTAATAGTTTGGATGCTGGAAATTTTAGCATGCGTACATACAAATGTATATGTAGGGTAAAAGAAAGTAAGAATAAGAACAATATTTATTTGAGTCTCACACAAAAAATAAAATAGAATAATAAACAAAAAAATAAAATAGAATAATAAACAAAAAATAAAATAGAATAAAATAGAATAAAACTACTAGAAAAAGAAATTAACAAAAGCTCTCGATGTCAGCTGTGGGAGGCCAAGTTTTCTATCTCAGCATATGCTGCGATATTAAAAAAAATACCTATATGTATTACAGCGCTGGTATTTTGTTTACTTAGTGTTTGGTTCATCGAATTACACTGTGTTTCTATACTAATATTATTATAAAGAGGAAAGATTTGTATTTTTGTATGTAATGAATAAAAAAAGTATGTAAAAAACTCAAAAACTACTGGACTGATATCAAAAATTCTTTCACCATTAGAAAGCTACATTCACCCTGAGTAACATAGGCTATATTTTATCCCCGTATTCCCACGAGAACGGGAACAATGCGGGTAAAACCGTGGGGCACTGTTAGTAGTAAATAAATCTTATTGTTTCAGTCTGTATTTGAAATCACTTGATAAATCAATATCTCTGGTAAGGAGATAATCGATACCTCGTGTACCGATGACCCGCAAAATGTAAATTAATCTTGTAATAACGATTTATCTGTTTACCATCTAACAATATGACATTCCTTACATCTTGACATGTCTCTTTCTCAATTATTTGAGAAATATTGGTCTGAATATGGATAACCTAAAGGTACAAGGGAACGTAAGATATATAGAAATAAACAAAAATACATAATCCAACTCGAGATATGTGTAGGTACATACGACAAAAGATACACAGGATAGGTATCCTGCTTATCGGATGTCAATTTCCTGAATGTCAGAAACATTATTTTTACTTTTACGGGTCTTATTTGGTTAAATGACGACGGATATTATCTGCTGAATGTTATTTTGATCCTATTTTTTTTTTATTTTACCACAAATATATATGTAAGTGTTTAATAATTTTTTTTATTATATATTTTGTATATTTATACTTCATATTAAAAACTTACTGTTGCTCTGTTTGTAATGATTTTTTTTTTATTTGCAGATTCAATCACCCTGAACATTCAGTAAAGTTTTAAATTAACGTTTCCTTATTCTATTTTTTATGTTGACATTCAAAAATGAACGATCTAATTGAAATATTTGATTAACTTTCACAAAACGCTACAACCACAAACGCTCCCGTCTGAACCGCTCTTTACCAGTCGACCTCGCCCATTGGGCAACAAAACAGCCTCACAATGCACTGACGCACACACAGAGAAAAATAGATGTCAAATGACCTTAGCAAAATTCAATGTGGACACTGCCCTAATGTGCAACATAAACCGTACGTTTACTATGTGGAACATACTTACTTATATGTTAATGGATTGGAAATCTTCGCTACAATGCAAGTATGTGTAACGGGACACATCTGGTCAAGTTTTTATGTTGTAAGAATGTTTTTTTAGGTGGGTAAATATTTTTGGCGTTATGTGTAGTGTTGTCTGTATTCTTGGTGGACTAATGTTTTAGTCCAATGCTTGTATTTTGTAATTATATTAGAATAAAATCCGATATGATATTGCGACTTGATTTGAAGGCAGGATTTATTAGGAAGTTACCTAAACAAAACATTGTTGTACCTTTTCATAAATCGAAAAATTGATAGAAATTTTGTAATAAATTTAAATGTTATCGAATAAAAAATGTGTAACTAAGCAACGCAGAATTGTGTTGCTATGTGCCTAGAAAATTAACTGAAACTTGTGCAATATACCAACCCATAAAAAATGCAACGTCATATTTTTATTTTAAAGATTATAAGATTCAAGATTCAAAACATTTATTTCAATTAAACCCTTTATAGGCACTTTTGAATTGTCAAGCCATTTGGATTCCCATTTACGTGTTTTGATTGCCGGATAAACGTATAATATATTAAAGGATTATTTTTTTATACAACATTCCAATCTCCAGATATATAGTTTTACTAATTTTTGCTCGTATTAAAGTAGCCTATAACCGTCTCCACAGACCTACCAATCACTACAACAAAATTCATGAAAATCAGTTCGGTAATTTATGTGTGAAACTATAATAAACAAACTCACTTTTGCATGAATAATACCTATCGGTTAGGAAGAATTAGGATTTACAGTCAAAGCAAAACTGCGAGGTAACCACATAACAATGTTATTTTTCAAAGTTATTTTCTTCATACTGTAAAATGTTAATTTGTTCAATTGTGCCAACAAACATAAGTCAACAACAGCGACTAATGTTATTTGACGTAAGAAAAATAAATACGTACCTATTTACATTTACTTTTACACTAGCTCTTGCCCGCGACCTCTCGTGCGCATATATCCTGATTTTCCTGTTCCCATATAATATCCTATAGCCTTCCTCATAAATCCTATCATAAACAAAAATAATTTTCCAAATCCGACTAGTAGTTCCAGAGTAATCTCTGGAACTTCACTGCGCGTTCAAGGAAACAAATAAAGAAAAATATGTATTAAGGACTCGCACAAAATAAACCAAAACAAAATTAAAAGCTAATTATTTATATTGAACTGTGCGAGGCCAAATAGATCCCTATCTCAGCATATGTTGCGATATTTAAAAAAATACCACAACGCTGGTATTCTGCTAGGGCCTGTGATACAAACACACAAAAGGAACAACTTAAGAAACAATAAAAATTAAAATAACCAACGCTTAATGGCCCAATGCTCCAGTATCATATGTAGTAAGAAAGCCTTCAGCTTTTAATATTAGTAGAAAATGGTATTCAGACAGCAGAAAGCGAACTCTCGAACTCCATAAGCATTCAAATTCAAATCGCAATATTATCATCTCGGCGACAACAGATATGAAAAACTCGTGAAAATGCAGGGAAATTATAGTTATATTTTTCATAGTTTACTACTGCGAATGCGAACATTTTCCGAAGCTCGAGTTTTTCCGAGGCTTCGGTTAAAAAGTAGCCTACATAACTCAGAGATTTGTAACTTTGTATCAGTGATAGTGAAATATTTTATAATTGGATTAGTATTTCCAGAAATGACTTCTAACAATCATACAAAAAAAAATGTTTCTTTGAATTAAGCATTAAAGATTTAAACAGATTAAATAAGACAACGTCATGACTTCATAACACTGAGAAGAGTTCCCACGGAAAATAACTTGACAAGTTCGGGCCGGTACACTATAGGTAAGCAGAAGTGTCAATAAGGTCAAGGGTCCTTTAGTTATTTCTGGCCGTTGAACTTACTAGAGAAACCTCTGTTTAGAGATCATTTGCCTCTAGATGTAATTTGAGATAATGTAATAAAAAATAAACAATGAATGGACCGTTTTGCTTAAATCCCCGGTTAGAAAATTATGGTTAAAACCTTGGCTGTTTTGCTTCTTATTTCATACTTATTATTCCACAAATGACGTATTTATTTCATGTATAAATACACTCGCGAGCAATAAAAAAGAATCACTTTAGGTATCACGCGTTGCGCAATGCCGTTTAAAAAAAATACTTTACTAATAAAGCCCAGACAACCTACAGTTAATATCTTCCCTTCTCTCTTTTAAATTTATCCACAAGTTCACTTTAAGCGATAAGGCGATGGTGGTAGATTGTATCAGTCTATGTAATATTTTCATTATCTATCTTTTATGTAACTTATTATGATGTACTTAATAAAGAGTTGTCTATTCTGTGTCTCGACCTTCATAATGCTGGTTACCTACTTGATTCAGTCACATTCCTTATTCATAAATGGAACAGGGTGCGTTCAATAAATAAATAAAAAATAAATAAACAAAACAGCAGACGATCAGTCACCACACTGTACAAACAAAAACACTGCCATTTACTATAAACATACACTAAGGCCTCGTCCACTGACGTGGAGTAAGGCAGCAGAGCGGAGCGAGGGAGAAACGCGAGGCGGAGATGCAGATTATATAATTATCCATATATGCAAAGCGAAGCAGTGCGGAGGAGATTTGTAGACCGTGTCTGTTCTTTGATGTAGAGTGATGAAGTTGAGAGCAGAGTTGCGGACTGTGCGGAGCTAGACCGAATTTGGTCGGTTTTTCTTCCGCTTCCCCGCTACGCTGCCTCATTTCGCTTTCCGGTTTTGTATTAACTTTCAAACTAGTTCACAAACCCTTAAACAGAGCGGAGACTCCGCTCCGTTCCTCTCATCTCCGCTCCATTGAGACAGCCTAAAGAACACAAAAAATGACTCACGAATGCACCATAACATACGGCGTACACTGCTGACCACTAAAACTGGTACAAATGCGTGCAACTCAAAGCATTGGAATGTCAACGCGGTTGGTGATTGACAATTGACCTTTTAAGGAGACGCTTGAACATCAGAGTAAACATGACCCGAAGTTTGTATGAAGGATTTAGAAAAGTATGGGCATTGTAAATATGTGAGCGTTTTGTAAATAGACTTATGTATTTGAATTGCTGTTTTTGAATATTTTAGATTGCGAATATTTATTATGTTTTTCAATATTGAGGTTTGAAAGGTCTGACATTACTATCTGCAAAATGCGTATTTCGTCATGGTATCTAAATTCTTAACATGTTCTTTTGTAAAAATGAAATTAAAATCCCCAGACACAAAACAACCACTTAGCTCTAAACACACAATAAAAAAGCTATAAAAGAATGACTTCAAAATTATTTATGCGCGACCCGTCGTCATTTTATGACCCCTTTACTAGGAACACACAGAAGCCGACTTGACCTTAAGGAACGTCAAATTGACATTCAAAACTCGCGCGCATTCCTTTAAAAGAAAACGTCATGAGTGTATGCGGCCTGTCTGGGATAGTAAAAGCTGGATATGAAAATATGAATCACTAGCCTGTGCCAGCGTATTCACTCGCTTTAATATCGGAATTATTCCGAAAGGACTCCTCCAGGGTAAAACAAACTTTTTTTTGTGTAGAAGTCGGTTATATTTTTTTGTAAAAAGTTTTTTTTTCAATTTACTTCGACAAGATCGAATGAGAACATCATCAATGTGCCCTAAGCCACACATTATTAGGGATGACTCAAATACTAGTCGTCAGATCTCTATCAATCATCAATTTAAATGGGAATGATGGGAAACCACACGACAAGCACCAGCTTTCGAATACAAAAAGAATCCTCAAAATCGGGACATCCAGTGCAAAGTTATAAAGTAACACACACTCTCACGTCGAATTGAGAACCTCCTCCTTGTTTGGAAGTCGGTTAAAAAGTAACCTATGTGCTATTCTAAATTATAATCTATCTTTATGCCAAACTATATGTATCAGTGTTTGAGTAACAAGCATGCATCCAAACAATCGTAAGACACTGGCTTCTGAATTCAAATCTTTTGGCATACATTGATTTATTTTTGACAACTTGTAGGTACGTATTCTGTAAACAAAAGAAGCAATGTATAGGTATGCTCAGTCTTTGTATATGTATTAAGCAGTTAGGTACTACTTGTAAAGGTTAGATTCCAAACGGGACTATTGCTAAATATGTGAGCGGATGGCGCTGTGTAAGTACGGGAAGTATTTATCCTTGTTTAGATATTTATCGCGTTTGGCCTATCATACTGATTTTAAAGATGGAACATTTGGTTTTGAAATAATTTTCCGTTGGCAAAGAACGTTCTTTTTTTTCATAGTTATGATCGAATTTCTAAAATACATATCTCCACCTTCAAAGATCAGCTACAAACAAATAACCGATTTTCATTCTACAAACGTAAACTCACAAGATCACTGTATAAATAACTTGTAGAACACCGTCATAAGGTCTGATCCTGTATTCAAGAATACGCAGAGCACATGTGTTTTATGAATACCGTGACGTCAGAGGCAGCCATGTTGTTTGCGTACACTGTACGTCACGCTTAGCCCTGCCACACACTGTGGAATGTTAGGATTTTGTTTTTAATCTGTTTTGTTGATCTAAGGTTTATTGTCGTAGCGTAAAGAGCTCCCGAGTTCGTCTAACCGTCGCCGTCGCCACGTTGTAGTTTTTAACTAACAATAAGACTTCACCAACATGAAGATTAATAAAGACTGCCTTAGTTCAATGGTATCGTTACTATAAACTCTGGTGTAACCTGGATAGCCAGCCCAGCTGTCTAGCCATATATCCACAGCAAGAACTACATGGACTAATAAAAATCGAAATTCTTTAAAAAATCGCTGTAATCTATGGGGAGAATAGTCATAAACTTACTCTAAATAGATGGATAAAAAATAACAGATCTCAAAGACAAACAAGAAAGATTATGTTCATAAAACAGTTGTCAGTTTTTGTCAATGTAACTAACAAAATCTAGCTATCTTGTAATTTCACACACAAGAGACTTCACACTTTTATTTCATAATTGCACGATTAAATCTGGTTCCAAGTCAACGAGGCGTGATACACACCGCGTCGTTCAGTCTGTGGCTGCCTTTACATTAAATCTACAAGCATACAAGGTCGTTGATGTTAACCAAACAATGTAAGTAATCACAGAATTTGTTCAAATGTCTCTATTTGTTAGTCTTTATTTAAACACTAGTGTGTTTCTCATCTCGTTACTAACAAATCATTTAGTGACTTAATATTCATTGTTTATTTTTAACTAGTATCGCCCCGCGGTTTCACCCTCGTAGTTTCCGATTCCATAGGAATATGGGGATATAATATAGCCTATGTTCACCGGAGATAGTGTAGCTTCCCAACAGTGAAAGAATTTTTCAAATTGGCCAAGTAGTTTCGGAGCCTATTCAATGCAAACAAACAAGCTCAAGCAAGAGTTGCGTTGAGCTTGATGTCTTGGTTTCAGTGCCCGAGTCGAGAGAAGTGTCTGTTAATTTATTTATATACACACTTAAAAGACAAAACAAAAATACAAATAGAAGCGCAAGAGTCTTACTTATATAATTTTTGAAAAAAGATTTTGCACTAGACTAAAACCCATCCGTGTTCCTCCAATTGCCCTTTGCATTCCAGGGCTGCGGTGGCTCTTTCGAACTAATTCCGCAAACTCTTCTAGCAGACCTGTATCAGGAGAATGAGATGAGAGAAGTGAAGTATTAGGCTTTTCCATCTGTTTTTTGGAAGCAGTCCGTAGCCTGAATTTATGCCAGAATGACAGTAGCATGGGACTTAAAAATAACTAAAAAATATACAAAGTAAAGGTACAAGGCCCCGGAATCCATCAGGAAATACAGGTGTGATGGTGGTGTTTTTTTTTTAGTAATCCACACGTGTGTTTTTTAGGTTTGTTTCTAATAAGTTATGTATTTGTAACTTTTCACTCGACCGCCCCGAAGGGGGGTAATGTTTTTACATTGTTTGTTCAATTTTGTTCAATTTTGTTTCGAGTCTGGTGTGCGTTGTTTTATTCCATGTTTTTAGAATATGCCATCTAATTATTTTGGTTCACTTTCGTTACAAACTGTTCTAGTTGTTTTTGTGACAATGTGATGTGCCCACAACTTTCTTTATAAAAAAATTAGTTAAATTTACAAACATTTTAGTTAAATTACGTTTCACATCGAATCTTTGCAATTATGTTATAATCGTTTTCCAGTGAAGATAACTTTATTTTAAATAATCATTTAAATACAAGAACCTATAGATAACAAATTACCAATGTGTGCTGCATTTACATTACCACATACATTGTACTACCAAATACGAACAAACAAGACCCATACGATACACCCAATTAAGTTAATGACCTTCTGTGTAGGAACATTAACTTAAAATTAGATACACAATCATTAAACAGCATAATAGGTAGCTGTCCAGCCTTGCGACAGTAAAAATAAGGCCCGGGCCACAATTGCGACATGTCGTAGACTCGTAGGCGTTTGGTCACCAGATGGTGACGTGACGAAATCACTATTTGTCTTAGAGACTGCATTTTTCAAATGCACTCCGGTGACCGCACGATGATTGCCGAAGTTTGACGTTTTGACAGCTGTCAACGATGTCATTTTCGAATTAAGAATTAATTGATTTGTTGTGTTGTGAAATGAATAGTTTTGCGATAGCGGTGCAATGTTGCTGCAGTTTTATATTATATTTCAGGTTATAAGTAGGAATATTATTGTCTAATTCTATTACATTTATTTGTTTATGAATTTCTGTACGTAAAACAAAGGAGTCCTATATCTTAATTCTACCATCGACAAGATTCTATGTGAAAAGTAAACCGATGTCGGATACCTAGTTATTCAAACCGATGAAGTTTATTTTAAAATCACAATAAACATGAAATCGATTAGGATTTATTGGTTTCACTGATGTCTAAACTAAACAGCAATCTAGAATTTGAAAAGTGAAAAGGACGTAAAATCAATGTTATTCGACTTTCTGAAACTATCAATTTTAGTGATTCTAAAAGTAAACCAAGCAGTTCACACTCTCCACACCAATAGGGATGTTTCCTGAGTAAAAAATATATGATTATGTTTAGTCCGTCAGTTAGATTATAGAAAAATATTGGACACGTATTTTTTCCTTTATCAAATCTATAAAAACTGACGAAGATACAAAGCATCAAAGATCAGGAGTGGGGGCTTGTGACGTTACGGCTCGGTGAAAAATTGTAGCGAGTAGTGACGTCACACGAGTTTTCAAAGCTCTGTATCGTCTTCATTTTTTGTTTACGTGAAAAAAGAAAAAATACGTGTCCAATATTTTTTGGAAATCTATCTGGCGGACTAATTAGACTTTTTTAGTCAAATACCCTATTAAAATGCCAAAACGAATGTTGTTTGAGCATTGTAATTAACACTTTTGTCAAAGAATGGGTAATTTTAAGTCCTACTGCTTGACCAATATTTTAGCAGAAGTAGCGGCTAGCGGCTTAACACTACGCGAATGAAAGTCATCCCGTCTTACAAATTATTTACGCAGGCAACCCCAACATATATTAAAAGCAAAAACATAAGCGGTAGTCAGCAGGAACTTAGCGCGATTTATGCACCAAGTCAAAACATACCATTTTTCACGTGTTCAAAAATAAAAGCATTTAAAAATTTTATAACAACGTTGTCAGGCACACAGATGGTATTTTGGGCCATCAAAAATTGGTTTTGACCGAAAATAAAACTGAAAGCCAGCAGGTTTATGAATGTTTTAACTTTGTTAGCGAGAAATGAGGTTTTATGCAGTTTCAAAACATTATTCGCGTCTGGGTTTAGTTTTTTTTGTCCGGATTTGTAACACTTTTACATTTGATTTGTTTTTTGACTAGACTTTGATTATGCACACTAACTTTCTAGTTAATAATATTTTAGTTCCGAAATAAAACTGCAACCTTAACTACATATATAATGTGTAGAACAGTTGCTTTATATTTTTAACTGACTTCAAAAAAAGGAGGATGTTCTCGATTCGGTTGTATTTTTTAATGAATTTTAGCTCATAATTTAGTCGTAGTTTAGTAGTAGTAAAAAATAATTATTGATATCGGTTCATAAATATGAACCGATATCAGTAATTATTTTTTATGCGAAATTATATACCTTCCGATTGGTCCCATAGAAATTAAATTAAAATCGGTTCAGTGGTTTGGATTTTAAATCGAAATAACTGGATAAAAAATATTTCATCCAAGTTAACAAAATTACTTATTTTGGCTTCCACTCATGTGACAATCTAGCACTGTTGTTATCTGTGGCGTACCAAGCACTAAAAAGTATAGAAAATATAAAAACTTTTTACAAAAATATGCTATCGATTTCCAAATAAAAATCAAAAGTATAAAATAATTTTGATTTTGGAAGTCGGTGTTAAAAAAAAACGATAGAACCAAAAACACCGCCTTCCGAATTTAAATTTGATTTATACTTTGTATTTTTTATATGGTCGTTTGTACTTTTTTTTATTAATCGGTTGTTTTTTATTGTAAAAAGATTTTTGGTAGGTATGACAAATGTATGTATGAACTCGTCGTTAAGCTTAAGTGGCAGTGACAACAATGATCACAGAACAGGTGGTTGATGGGACTGAAAGCTTCTAGTTGGAAGTTCTTCCACAAGGTGGACTGATGACCTGGTGAAGACCGATCAATGTGGTAACACTAGAGGGAGGCTAGACTGCGGAATTTGTTCGAAAGAGTCACCGCGGCCCTGGAACGTAAAGGGCGGAAGGTAGGAGGAACACGGATGGGTTTTAGTCAGTAACAGTCTGACATTATCTTCTGCTCCGCCCAGAGCGGAAAAAGTCATTTGCTGATTTGCCATCGTTCCAAAAAAAAGTGGGAGGAGTCTATGTAATGTGTTATCATGAATATTTTCTTTTGTAAGATTGTGTCTGCAAAAGTGGAGAACATGTAAGGTTTTTTTTTTTGTTAGAACTTTAGAATCGCCGCCATTGAATCATAGTACACATCCACATTCCTACAGAACGCAAAAACATGAAACGCTATAACCATTTACTCACAAGAAACCACATGCCAACATAAATCATTACCATTGATGACTTTAACAGACAGTACGACAACTTATGCCAAAGTAATTATTTTCGCGTATGACCTACAGTTAGGGTTGCCAACAATAAAATCCAAGAATAAACCGAGCGATAAATCACATAACAATTCCAAGAGAGGTGTTACCAGTTGCAAACCATAAAACGTAATTGAATAATACCGAGCGATTGTTAACCGAGATGTGGAGGTAATAAAAATTTAAAAAAAGTGTGAGTTCGACCTTCGTTTTGAGAATTCCGTACATGGCTGGGGGTTATTGCAGTCGTTGATGGTATAATCAAATGTGCTACTGTATTTAAGTCTCCTCCATCCTTGCGTGTGTGTTATTGCAATTGAACACGACAGTAAAAAAGATATCACGAAATAATTAAAATCAAAGTTATAACAATATTATTTATAAATAAATTTGATATAAAAAGTCGCTGTCCTGTTTTAAAAAATAAAAATAAAAGATTAAGTACATTTAGTTTGATGGACTTTGATTGCCATGAATAAAAATAAAAAGAATAAAATAGAAGTAAAGCCATCAATAAATTATATCAAGGGAACGCTAGCACTTTACACTTAGCCAAGCAAAGCTATGGTTGACAACAGATAAATCTATACTAATATTATAAAGCTGAAGAGTTTGTTTGTTTGTTTGTTTGAACGCGCTAATCTCAGGAACTACTGGTTCGAATTGAAAAATTATTTTTGGGTTGAATAGACCATTTATCGAGGAAGGCTTTAGGCTATATATCATCACGCTTAAGCCAATAGGAGCGGAGCAGCGATAAAGAATGTTTTAAAATCGGGGATTCCACGGGGACGAAGTCGCGGGCAGCAGCTAGTGTGCAATAAAGGTCATTGCCCTTTCCTTGATATCTCTTCGTAGGTACATGGAAAAAAAGAAATGAATCGTTTTTCATTACTAGTAAATATAAAGGATCACGATGGATGTCAATTCAATAAAGCATTAATTCATTATTTCTGTTTTAAGAATTAAGGTTGTCAATAAATGTAGGTGGGTCAATGACCATTATTGCACATTTATTTGGTGTCGACTATAGTTGTTCACAGTGCTGAGGCACAAGGCTTTTCTCAGTGAAAGATCCTTAAATCCGTAATCCACAGTTGAATACAATAGAAAATCTGAAAAATGCAACAGCAAGCTGTACTGTCAAGAGCTACAATTTTTTTTCACAAAAAAAAAGCCTCAAAAACTTAAGCACCGAAATATAAGGACCACTTAACCTAATAAAAGAACGCTAAATATTTTCAACCAGGTATACGATGCCGACAAGGTGTTTTATGAAGTCGATTTCTCGGGTCGATAACAGTGAGCACGTTTATACAATTCTGGTGCCAATATGGAGCTGAGGGATTGGGTTATAATGGTGATCGTTAAATGAGTTTGAATGGAACGCGGTTTTGGACATTTGACTTTGTAAGATTTTTTTGCGTTCTTTTGTTTTTTAAAGTTTTGCAAGTGCACGTTGACCTTTCTAGAGATTGAAAACATTTTCACCTGCATTTAATAAAAAGAGCAGCCCAAACACGTGAGGAACTACAGTACACAGATCAATCCTACTAATATTATAAACGCGAAAGTTAGTACGTATGGATGGATATTTGTTACTCTTTCACGCAAAAACTACTGAACGGATTTGGATGAAATTTGGCACACAGATGGTTAATAACATGGATTAGCATATAGGATTTTTATTCCGATATTCGCACGGGATCGAAACTTATGGGGGTGAAAACGCGGGGCACTGCTAGTTACTCCATAGAAGACCTCTGATTACTTTCAGCAGGGTATGCGAAGCCAAAAACGTGTTGTATCGAGTCGATTTCTAGGACCGTTGCGTTGCTATAACCTTGTAATAGTGGATCTGAGACCTTTACACTATATTGTTGCTAATGTGGACTGAGATGTAACTTACTGGCTCTACATAGGGTTATTGTGTTGATCTGACTGATTATGGATTGGGTCATGCTGGTGATCGACAAATGAATCATAACTGAATTGAAGATTTTGGATTTTGAATAATGTGTCCGATTTTTTTATCTTCTTTTGTTTTTAAGGTCTTGCTAACAGGTTTTTTTTTTTCATTTGTGAAGTTTCATTAACTATTTTTCTTTTTGGTGGAAGGGCCTAAAAACCTTTACTTTTCACTAAGAAAACGAAACGCTTGTCTGCGTCGCTTTAGTGAAACTCATTTCCTGCATTATATTTTCAAGTTCTCATGATCATGAACGAAATTTTGATTTCTGCCTTTTGTCTTCGTAAAATTTGTGTATAATTTTGTTTTTATATTAGTAAACATACGAATTCACATACAAGTCTGTAGGCCATACAAATATTTGTTCCGTGTGGGATTTGCATTGCAGCAGTCAATCGCTTAACCACTGCTCCAACCGTGTACCCAGAGCCTCGGTATAACAATTACAATATCGTTGTAAAACATCGACACGCACTCTGTTGCATATCGGGTTTTCTCTATCGTATCAACACCTACTACAGCCATACTAACCATATTATTTTCTATCTTATCTTTATGATATGGACCAGGAGGATGGGTAGCAGATCCCTTGTCAACTCATAATAATAAACCGAGATCACCGATCCTAGTTTTAGTAGTGTTATTGACAATGACCTAAACATTAGACTTGTGTTTACCTATAAAAGTTTACGCAATATGAATAGCAAGTAATACTCCAACATAAAGAGAAGTTGTTAGATTTGGTTCTTGTAACCTGGATACAGGAAGAACTATAATGTCTAAACTTAGGTATATCTTAGAGCTGCTATGGTTGCGGAATATGTTCGAAAGAGTCACCGCGGCCCTAGAACGCAAAGGGCATTAGGAGGAACACTGGTGGGTTTTAGTCAGTAAATCAGTTGTCAGACACTCTCTTCTGCTGCGCCCGTAGCGGGAGAAGTCATTTGATAATTTCCTATACAGAAAAAAAAGCTATATCATAGAGAGATGATATTGCCTTTACGTCCTTTTTATTTTGAAATGGATTTGCTCTTGACTATAGTCTAGGTCACAGGTGACAGAGAAGTCACCTTCTTTTTTCTTTCTTTTTCTTCCGCTCTGAGAGAGCAATTGAAATATACAGGACGAATACCACTATCTCCTTTTAACAACGAATATAATATAGGGTGAACGACCCATCATAGTATGCACCCTGCTTGATCCGATTACCAAAAACCTTGCACTGGACAAAAGTTATACCATCGTTCATGGTCAAGATCTTGTATCCGAAAATGCACGGTTCCTGTGGTACATATGGAGTACAGCCGTGAGTAAATCTCGTGTTTTATAGAAACGATATCTCTGGTCCTTGTGACCATAACACCTTGTAAGCGCTATCAGAATAACTGGACCTTATTTGGTTTAGCAACCTCTTAGGCTCTTTAGTTTGCTGTTAATCTAGGTAAGATAGGATGAGCTCTTGCGTGGGTAATGCCGGGATTGTAAAGTGCTGGTTAGATCGCGTTCCGAGGACCATTTCTTTTAAGTTCAAGTTTGATTTTGTGCTGCTGATTTTGGCTTACGGCTAAACAACATTCATTTGAGAAGTTTTTACGCCGTTGAAAGAGCGACAGAAACATATGAGGCTGGTTTCCAACTTGAGTATTTGCTGTTAAGAGCGTGTCAAATCCTTCTTTAGTGCCAAATTTTGATAGCTTTTCAGACGATAGTAGATATTGAAAAATACTCACCATCAAATTCTAAGATCTAGGGATCAACTGTTTCGTCCACTGATTTAATGAATGTAAAGGGATCATTTAGGTAGATTTCTTCAAAAAACAATACAGCCCAAAATAATTACGGACGGCATCACAAAATGAGCTAAAGCACCCATAACGTTCTTGAAAATAATGAGGTTATGAGCCTCCGAAATTAAAAATTACAATAAAGATAACACAGAAAATCACTGGACTGTATGATTACAATCATTCTACAACATTCTTTCTCTCAATTATCCCGACATTATCCTCTATTAGTATACTTAATCTAATCTCTGAATGTTCTATAGAGTCGTTCCATTTCGCGCTCTGCTGCCTACCCTGCATCAACGGCCTCAAACTGGGTCTCAAACGGTCATTTGAGGCTTCGGAATGGTCTCAAACTGGGCCCTATAACAGTCAGTGTCTATGATCGCATAAAAATCAAATTTAATGTGATTTATTGCACCATAGAGTCTGGCAACCTTGTTTGTATATTTTTATGGTATTATTAAGTGTTTGTTATCACTTGTTGCATGGATATTTTGTATCGTTTGTAGTTGTATGGCAACGTTAAGATTATTTTATTAGGATCATTGTAATCTTGGAATTGATATTCAATTGACTGACACTTTATAGTGAAAGATGCATCTACGATTCTATAATTTGTTTGCTGACCCTAACAAAAATATAGATTTTAAATATGAGATTCTATCCTCTGACACCGATCAGGTACTAATAGATGAAGATGTTTTTTTTTTTATTCATTTATTTACTGAAAGTATAATACAGAGGTTATGCTTAATACTAAACTCGCCATTTTTTTTTTACCTTTGTTGGCGGCTGCATAACCTGTGTTAATTAAAAATTAACTGTGTTAATTTAAAAAAAAAAAAAAAACTTTTTGGTACCATCAACGTGCTTTAATTAATTATTAAAAATAGGACGCCAAAGTGGCTCACATATTTGTTTACGAAATTAACAATACACGAATAAGATTTCGAAGATGACCCGCCAACAAATAAGGATTTGGTTATCATCGAAGTTGTTTTAAAAAGATTATTATAAATATCTTCAATAATTTACCACACCTTTCATAACCAAAATGACAGGTCGATATAATAATAGCAGTCAATTTGGGCCCACAAGAATAATTTGTTTGCTTTTGAGAGAAACCTCAAAGATTACCCGCCGCCATTTTGAAGTGTAAGCGAGTTTTTGTCACGTAAAAAAGTGTTTAAGGCAAGTGGGTTAAGTAAGTGAAGTTTAAGCACTATTTGTGGCTTGTTTACCTACTTAAATAATATTGTTTCGGAATTCTTGTTTTTGGTGACGAAATTATGTAAATTAAAATATGTATTAAAAACGATCTCCTACGCACATATTTCGTTTTCCCGTTTCCATTTCGGCATATAGATTTATTTATGCCAAAATGTTGACGAATTGGGAATGTGACATAACGGGAAGTAGCCAATCTTTCTACGACCAGTAGATATATTTTCGTTTATAAATACTTTGTTTGTCAGTAACTTAGTTACACAGTAGCGGAAGAGTTTTCTTTACATTAAGTAATGGTTGATGTTTGACAGTGGACTGAAAAGTGAAACTATGGACGCCGCAAAAAAAAATTCTTTGTTAAAACAGGTTATTGGAAAATTTGTTATAAAAAAAAAATTAGATGGTTGATGTCTTATTAGGATTTTAAAGATTCAACGACTAAATCAAAGTGCTAAAATTAATATCAAGGATTTAAAAATAAATGAAATACCGTGGAGACTTAAATTAGTATACGAGTATACTAAAAGTCCTCAGATAAAAAATAAAAGTATAACGTAAAACTTCCGCGATGTTTTTATAACGAATCAAAGGCAGGATTTAATATCAGACCCCACAAAATTTTATTGCTTTTCACACTTATTATTGGCCACTTCAAAGTAAATTTCATTGTAAATCGATACTCAAAATTTCATAATTGGAAGCTTAGCATTACTTTTTCTTCGAAGCCTATAATATTATATGATCGATTACAGGATAAATGTTATGATCTGCGAGAGTACGAAAATTATTCAATCTTGAAAGTAACTTTGTAAGGTATTTAAGTACAATAGGAATGTTTCCTGAGTAAACAATATATGATTATGTTTAATCCGTCAGTTAGATTATAGAAAAATATTGGACACGTATTTTTTCCTCTATCAAATCTATAAAAACTGACGAAGATACAAAGCATCAAAGATCAGGAGTGGGGGCTTGTGACGTTACGGCTCGGTAAAAATTGTAGCGAGTAGTGACGTCACACGAATTTTCAACGCTCTGTATTGGACACGTATTTTTTCTTTTTTCACGTAAACAAAAAATGAACACGATACTTCATTTTTTGTTTACGTGAAAAAAGAAAAAATACGTGTCCAATATTTTTTGGAAATCTATCTGACGGACTAATTAGATTTTTTTAGTCAACTACCCTATTGCTTAATTTTAAGTAGTAAAGCTCTCTTGCGGTAGTCAAAGTGTATTTATAGAAACTATATTTATTTTAGCTGTAGTTCCACTTGAAAAACCTTTCTTTCTTCTTGTGTAATAGGGTAAGATAAAAAATACTACGCAGAAAATAAGTTTGAGTAACGCTTTTGATGGGTTGTAGAGGTCTGGTAGGCAACCGCTCAACGTAAAATACTGGTAGTCACTTGAATTCGATTTGACAGCAATTGGTTGGGAAAAGGCAGATAACGGTATTTTAAGCAATTTAATAATATTATATTACAATACAATTTTTTGATATTTAAGTGTTTGGCTTAAGTGTTTTTTTTTATACCAACGGATCTCAATAGTATTAAAACTCGATTTCCATAATAATTTTCACGGTATTATTACAAAGAAAACAAAAACAAAGAAAAAACAAAAATTGTAACTGTAAAGTACTTGATCATTATTTTGATTTTATGGTTTAAATGTGTCATCAATCTCTACATAGTATAAAACAAATTCGCTTCCCGCTGTCTGTCGTCCTTATGTATGCTTAGATATTTAAAATTACCCAAAGAATGTTGATGCGGTTTTTTTAAATAGATAAAGTGATCCAAGAGGAACATTTATACGTATAATACATACATAATATAGTAAATAATTAGTATCAGCATTGAACCCGTACGAAGCCGGGGCCGCTGGCTAGTCTATACTAATATTATAAAGAGGAAAAAATTGAAGTTTTGTATGTAACGAATGAACTCAAAAACTACTGGACCGATTTCCTGAGTAACATAAGCTATATTTTATTCCCATTATCCCACGGGAGCGGGAACTACGCGGGTGAAACCGCGGGGCGCTGCTAGTATTTTATAATATGATAAACTTATGACAATGACACTGCTCCACAACCTTCTTACGCTACTATAAACCAACCGTAAAGTTTCTAAATGCATCAAGAACCCGTGAAAACCCTAATAATAGAGAACAGATAACTTTACAACGCACAAAAACGTTTTATCGCTGTCAAATTTGACACTCGTTCGATGACAGGTCAAAAGTTTCGACATGAAACATTCACATCTATGATTTTGTTGAATGGACAACTCTATTTGCACCTCAGTGCTAAGTAATGATGTAATATGTTTTGTATTCAGTTTGAAGTGTGAGAAGAGTAAGTTGAATTATAGATACCAAGTCTTATGATCGTGATGGGGGAACATTTTCATTTCAATAGTATGATCTCCAGAAAATCGTTTCTTTTACATAGATGCCGCTCAACAACTAGGTGGTCTGACTAGTTCAAAACCCAGAAACACTTAAATTGTATATTGTACTGATTCCAGATGCTCGAAGAAGCCGATGAAGACAGTATGTCCGGTTCAGAATTACATCTCAAACAAGAAAACCCAAAGTGAGAGAGAGACACAGGTGCATCGCTTAAGAGAAACTAAAAATATAAAGTATTTAATATGCATTACTGAAATCAAAATTCATGCCTCCATTATCACGGAAGTCCAATCATATCTAAATATTCAGACTACCGATATTCAATGCGTTCTACAACACTGCTACACTGCATCGCTGCGCCCGCGGCGATATCGAAGCAAGTGTTAAACTGTAGAACATGATACTGTCTGTAATTCGCTAACGTCGGTGCAATGGTACTGTCGAGAGGAAAAGTGAATAGAAAGGGATACACGATAAAATATTTTATGTCTTTGGAAAATCAATAGGTAGGTATAATGATGTTGAAAGATATGATTATATACTAAACAGATACACTCCCTGTATTTGTGCTTGCTCACACATAGTATAGTGTGCAATATATTTATTACGAAGTTCCCGTTCCCGTGGGAATACGGGGATAAAATATAGCCTATGTTACTCAGGGTGAATGTAGTTTCCTAATGGTGAAAGAATTTTTGATATCGGTCCAGTAGTTTTTGAGTTTATTCGTTACATACAAAAATAAAATCTTTCCTCTTTATAATATTAGTGATAATGGTAGATGTCCCACGCCGATGATTATGCTGTTAAGATTGTTCGTCATGGCTGAAATCCGTCTGGAGGAATATTAATAAGTTAGAAAATTCGCGTATTATTGTGGCCGGATGATGCCGTCTAAAACGTTCTTAACAGCTGGCTGTCCTTTTGATCCTAAGTGTTTTCTATCGCCTGTGGCCATTTCCAATACCAAAGAAATATAAAAAAGTCAATCAGTATCGCCATTTTTAACACTTTTGTTGGTTAACTTAATTGTCTGTTTTTTTTTTTTTAATTCAACCGGCTTTGAAACTGTAATTTATTTAATCAATAACTAAAAAGGAGACGTACGGAATTTGTAACATGACATGTTCACAATATTGTTTGAATTGTTCTGTTTTTGTAACAGAACAATTCAAACAATATTACGTACATACGGGTCGAATTGATAACCTCCTTTTTCAACCGACACTAGAAAGAAAAAAAATGCAGATAAGGTGTCGCCACTGCCTCAAGCGTAAAGTTATGTTGTGTTATGCTATTTTAAAGACGAACATTACATCACAGGGTCAATTATATTCGATAACCATCTCCATATTTCTATATATGGCTGCATAAGCATAATCAGCCTTTTTAACATTCCCACTGCTGGAAAACAGGCTTGCTCTCTAGGAGAGGGAATGGGCCGTAATCCACCACGCTGGACCCGCGTGCGTGTTGGTGAATGTCACATGTCTTCGAATTTTTGGTTCTAGGACATTCCTCACGTTTTCCTTCACCGTTTTAAGAGCAGTGATGATAAAATTGATTACACAAAGAATACGCCTGGCTGGGTTTGAACCCGTGACATAAAATTCGTAAGTCGGGGCCGTTACCACTCGGCCACCATTGCTCTTGTATGTATGTGTGTGTAGATTGACCTCTTACGATATTATTATTAGCCGCATAATCAGATATTTAGATATCGGTTTGCGAATTCTACTGATGTAATACTCTTGCCATGGGCCAAAATATGGAAAATATGACTTGTAATTACTAAGTAGAGCTTCATAAATATCTTTAATAGCTGATTTAATTTGTGGTAACTGCCTCATCGATTCTGTACTCGCAATCATTATTTATATGAGATTTGATATTCAGATATTTATGTAACAATTACTAGGGATTTAGTTGCTCATCGTAAAATACTGGCACTCAGATAAATCCTGTTTGACTGGAAGCCAACTAAAACATAGTTGTGAAAAGGCTAAGCAATTGATTATAACTAGGGATTAAGATTTGTGCCAGTTAAGTGCAAATTTCATCGCTTAATATATTTTGTGATACCAAACATGTTATGATTACTTACCACAGATTAATTTTGCTTAGAAATTTACTTGCAAATTTTCGCATATCCTATACTTATAATAAATCTGTAGAGAGGTCAATTCTGTACAAGGAATATATTTTCAAAATAACTATCAGGGGGTGATTAGTGATCGATACTGGTGCCAAAAATGCAATCAGTAAATTTTTTGTCTGTCTGTCTTTCTGTCTGTCTGTCTGTCTGTCTGTCTGTATGTTCTTTATAGAAACAAAAACTACTCGACCGATTTTAACGAAACTTGGTGCAATTATTCTTCATACTCCTGGGCAGGTTATAGTATACTTTTCATCACGCTGCAATCAATAGGAGCAGAGCAGTGAAGGAAAATGTTGGGAAAATGGAAGAAGTTACTCCATTTTTTAAGCTTCCGTCGCGTGTGTAGCCTTAATGGTTAAAGTTACATAGAAATCATGTATTACGGAAATGTTCTACATAAAATTATCTAAAAATATCCCGAAACAGCATGTCTATCTTTTGTCAATTTTAAACCGATCGGGCTGAGAGTTTCAAAATCGGGGGTAAAGTAACTATTCCACGCGGACGAAGTCGCTGGCAGAAGCTAGTATTAAATATTGTGAAAACTGGCATGCATTCACTCGGACTATTTTTACAAATTGATGTTACCACATTAATCAAAATTGGTTCAGTAGTTTAGGCGTTACGGTGAGACATACATACATATACAGCTAAAATCATAACCCTTCCTTTTGGATTAGCCGTAGTCAGGTAAAAAGGTTTCATTGTAGGTAATCTGTAGATGACACACAGGCAGTTGGTCCTTTTTAAAATACTAGTACTCAGTTGCATTCAGTAAGACTGAAAGGTGATTTCAATATAGTTGGGAAAAGCTTTTGGCTGGTTTATCGAAGTAAAAATATCTCAAAGTTATTTTTAAACATTTAAGACTTCTTTTCTCGTCTGTACTACCTCTTCACTTGTGATTAATAAATGCATTATGTTTTATGTTCTTTTTTTGCCATTACATCGTTCGGGCACATGTGGGCCATTCTAATATGGCGGCCGTCCAAATTGTGAGGATAACGAGGACTCTTTATTAGGGATGACACTGGCATAAGCATTGAAAAACCGTTTCTGAATCAATACTTGAAAACCCTTTTTTCAACAATGGGAATAACAGGAATACTTTTCAAGACGTGAAAAGGTAAGAAACAAATACACTTCGTATTTATAATATTAAGTGACAATTAAATTACAATTTAGATTGGTTCAACCATATCAACAAATAGTTCTTTTTCTTTTTCATAACAAAAAATAGAATGAAACGTCTCTTCTTTTTTATTTTGTAGATATTATCACAATACTTAATTCGGGACAGCCCTACAGCGAATAACATATTGAGTATCAAATGTTCGACAAAATAATTTTCTTGGGTACATAAGTGCCTGACTGGCCTTACCCACTCTGTATACTTATGTAATAAAATAAATCTTGTATGTAATATTATGATTTAGTATTGTATGATTAATGGAAATGGCAAATACATAACCGAAATTCATGAATCTGTCTTTACTATTTCGACTTCCATAATTGACAACAACTTCACATAAATATTGTTTAAAAAATTTCATGCGGAAGAACCATTCTCGTGCTAACAAAGAGTTCAAATTACAGTCATAGAACCATCTCGGGGGGTTACGGAATTTGTTCAAAAGAGTTACCGCGGCCCTGGAACGCAAAGGGCATTTGGAGAAACACGGGCGGGTTTTCTAAATATATATAACTCAAAAGGGACTGACTGACTGACATAGTGATATATCAACGCACAGCCCAAACCACTGAACGGATCGGGCTGAAATTTGGCATGCAGGTAGATATTATGACGTAGGCATACGCTAAGAAAGACTTTTTGAAAATTCGTCCCCTAAGGGGGTGAAAATGGGGTTAACATTTTGTATGAAACTCCACGCGAACGAAGTCGCGGGTGTTATATCTTTAAGTTTTTTACTGAATTTATTACGGGCATAAGCTATAGTCAATAAAAGTCTGACACTCCCTTCTGCTTCGTCCAGAGCAGAAGAAGTAATTGGATGATCAATCATCCTTAAAAATAAGATCATCATTTCGGCGACAGTCAATATAATAAAATTACAAAATGTGGGAATATGAGAAGTTTTTGACAGAAAGTGCGATGCACATGCAAATAATTCTCAAAAATACGAGAATTGCCTCTCTGTTTTCCAAATATATCAAAACAATACAGGTAAAGAGGGCAAAAGTATTACTTAAAAACTTACATTAAATGAGTATTAAAACCAAAATTACAATAATCAGCTGACATTATGACCACATAACTGCAAAAGTGCATACTATTACAACATCAACAAATATCGGTGACCAAACCAGAATCCTACAAAAGTCCCATTAAATAAAATTTTATTACGTTTTTATCTACTCAATACGTTCAAAATGCTTCAAAAAGAAAATGTTTTACATAATACCAGAGCTTGGTCGTCTCGCTGTCGAAAAAACTCAATGCTGGCGACCTGAATACCAAGTTGCAGTTCAAAACAGTAGGCCGATTGTGAATCAACGAGGAAGTGTTTTTCGACGATATGGGTCAGCTTTGAAGGGTAGTGATGGGAATGTATCGATGGAATTGGGTTTCTGTTTATCGATAAGCACAGTAACAGTTGAGATTATTGATAGATTTCCGTGTTTGCTCGGTAGAGGTTTTGAGGTCAAAGGACTTACGTGTTTTGTAATGTAGCTGTAGACTGTTCACGCAGGCTTAAATTTGTACTGTCTATTTAATAAGGTATATTCTTCGATTTCATTCGATGCTTACCTGTAAATACAAAAAAAAAAGTTTTTTTACAAAAACTGTAATCAACAATAACTTACCAAACAGACGAATGAAATGTCTTATGCAAATTTGACACACAATTAATCTTACATTGTACTGTTACAAAAGCCACGCCTAACTAATTAAGAAATATTCGACAAATTAATTAAAGTAACAAAAGCTAGACACAAAACGCAATTCATCATGGACCACAATTTATCATTCGCCAATACATCGGCATGCCACATCCCTATTATAACGAATTGCATCACACTAGCCATCGACAGAGATTTAGAGCGGGCGTTACGTTGGTTTACCTAATTTTTCTTTGTGGTAACATTGCTCCAACCAATCTCTCATTGTTTAGTCGAACAATGACGGCTTTGACGCTGTTCTGTGCCGGAAAATTATTAATTGAGGACGCGAGTTCGTTGCGTTCGGTTTTTGAGACCAGACGCCGCGACTTCCCATCACTACCTGTCAGTTTGTTTTTTTTTTTTTTGTTTTTAGTTCTGATGTTTGCGGCAGAGAGTTTTCTTTTGAGTTTAGTGTCGGTGCACGATTATTTATGGTCCGTGTTCGCTTTGATAATGAAATTCAAGTAGATAAGTTTAAAATTTTAAGTTAATTGACCCGGGTTTTTGCCATTTAAAAAACATATTTAGTTTGAGTTAAAATTCTGACTAGAAATGTTCTGTTTGAAAATTTCATTTTGCTTTTGCTGAGATAGACTCATAAAAACACAGTTATTTCGTTTTGAGAGCATCCGTATGTGATAAAGCACGATACTTTAGCATAAACGAGTGATTTTCACGCCCCAATTATTTTAAAATGCAAATTGATATAAATATATATTATGGAGAGCAACACATTTTGTTGGTGCTTTGATAGCGGATTTCTGTTTTTATTTTGATATACATAAATACACATTTCGTGTTATACCAGACTTGTTTTTATTGTGTCTTAGCTAGACCACATACAGAATAGAATAGATTAGAATATTCTTTAGTATGTACAACATATAAGTTACAGAAAATATAGATGAAGAAAACATTACATAGGGTGACACAATGAATAACCAACTTCAAAATAAGAGGCTTTGAAAAATACACCTTAGCTTTCTCGACAGATGATAAAAAATCCATAAAGTTCAACCTTGAATGGGTATGCATTGGTGTTTTAGTAATTTAGTTCCTTTATTGTGTAAACCGGGTAAACGCGATAGATAGAAATGCACAGGGGAATAAAACGCAATTTTGATTGGGATTTTTACATTATTTAAATATTTTTTGCAGCAATGAAGAACTTCAAATTTTTATCTTTTTTTTTAATGGATACTTTGTGAGAATCCATTAATATGGTTTTAACTGAAAATCCAAAAAAAAAAACGTTTTTATACACCGCTGCATTTCTATCCAACCTGTCTTACGGTACTTTTATGTTTCACATGTTCAGAAATTGGCTTTTCCCACGTCACCCCAAGAGAACCGCATACCTATTCTCAGAAAAAAGCGATGGTGTAATTTTCTTTCCATAAAGGAATTGGTGAAATGGGACTAATAATTCAAAAGACTATCAAATATAAAAGTGGCGCGCCAGTGACGGAAAAGTTGAAAGGGAACCACTTGTCTTGGTATGGTCATGTAAAAAGGAGGGATGAAACACATGTAATTATAAGGGTTGTGAATATGAATGTGGATGGATGGAAAGGGAGAGGTGGGCCAAAGAAACGATGGATGGATTGTGTGAGATGATATGAAAGAAAAAGGAGTTAGTGATAGCTTGACGGCTGACAGGACAGAATGGAAGAAAAAAACTATGTTTTTTTGGGGCAAGGAAGGTCAAGGGCAGGAAGATGATGATGAATTCAAAAGACTATCTACCTTACATAAAAAAGACAACAAACAACTTTACTTCTTTATGATACTCCAAAAAGCTCCAATCACCAATCTTACCGACATGTGCATAATTAGAACACACATGTTTAAAAACACGTCTCATTCGAATTAAGTTTTATAATTAGGTATGTTTATTTATTGATATCATCCGCCTCTTTTAAGTTTCCGCTAATGAATCTCTGAATAAACTTAGTTAGATCTGAGATAATCGACAAATTTCAAATTCTTCGTCCTACAGTTTTGTCAATGAACTTCCCGTTTCGATTTGTTTTAAGAAAGTTGGTATTTCTTCGGCGAGATTATCTAAAAATCAACACAACTGAGTTCTGTTTCATCCTCTGAATTTGAGGAAAGTTCTGTGAATTGATCTTGACTTTAGATTATTTTTTACGAGAATTATTGATAGACGAGCGTTTGGCCACATTCTCAACTTACAGAAGGCCGCTTGCTCTCTTGCGCTTGTCTAGACTACCAAAAGTACTGTATTCCCTTTTGTCATTAAAATCCATCCAAAGATTGTCTTGAAAAGATCGCTTTTAGCGATAACGTCACCCATTGTGTCACCCTATGTAAAATTTTCTTCATCTATATTTTCTGTAACTTTATCCTTACTAATATTATAAATGTGAAAGCGTGGATGTTTATTACGCTTTCACGCAAAAACTACTTGACGAATCATCATGAAACTTTGTACACATATTCTGAGAGGTACTAGAAGTAACATAGGATACTTTTTATCCCGGGATTATGTTCCCTTGGGATAATTTCCGACATTCACGCGGGCGAAGCTGCGGGCAACAGCTAGTAGTGTATAAAATAAAGAGTATTCCATTATATTCTAGCTTAGAAGTAACCTATTCACTCTTGTCTTAAAGACCTGGAGGTCCTCCTTCAGGGAATTACAATCCTTATCGTTGAAATGCACATTGAAAGTATTCCTAGAACGTTTTCTGCGTATGAATGGGATTTCCACCTTATATACATATTTACATGTAGACCATTAGGTTAGAATATCGATGGTCATACATTGACAACTCGTAACCCACATTTTTTCGCAAAATGAGTAAAGTACATCAAAAAATTTTAAATTAAGCGCCTAGTCTTCCCATTGATAAATCGTAATGCTAAAAAAATGTTACTCGAACAATTTATGCCACAGTTGACAACTCACAATGAACAAGTATCAACTTGAACTCATGAGTGCGCGAGTTACGAGGTGTCAACACAAAATGCAGTTCGAAAGATTCACTGACAGAGTAAGATTACGGCGCGAGTTTTAATTGTTTAAAAATAGTTTTTTATTTCATCTTAATATGAAATACTAATTAATGAGAACTATTGACTTATTTAACAATCTTTTAGGTAATAATCGCAATAAAACCTATCGTATAACGATTTGTACCTATTCATTTATGCGCACTAATTTGACTAAGTAGTATAGGAATTGTTTTGATCGACGTTTATTTCAGATACTTTGTCTATTATCCTTTATCAACTAAGATCCATGCGATAAAGTCCATGTTGAAATGGATCATATAGGCAGGCAAAAGGATTATTAGGTACTTATCTAATCATGGAGATAAATAGTGAAGAAGAGCTTTTTAATGATCTTGTAACAGGTTTGAAAGAACAAGGACTAGTTTCTGTTAGGGTTTCTCGTAATAAGAGGCGTGAGTTTCTCTATGAAAGTCAATCACAAGAAACATTTCGAAATTCACCGAGCTCATCCGAGTTACAGTACTACACCTACGATTACCTCGTATAGAAACGAAGAAATGTTACTTTTGACAAAAAGTTATTCATCAAATCGACTTGAGAATGTTCCCCTGGAAGTACTTAGCGCCGAACAGAGCTGGCAAGATAATGGCGGAACAGATACTTTGGCTGATTCATCACTTAATTTTTAAACCAGCCTCAGCCACCTTCCAGGCCATGTTATCGGAAAATATTATCGAGAGTATTGTAGAAGTTTACTTCTACAATACTCTCGATAATATTTACCTGGTGCAGAATCTCCTAAAATTTTTAATCCAGATGATTTTGAATTTGAAACTTTTCATGTTGTTGAAGAGACACGTCGTGATACCAGTGGCTCTCCTACTATTTTGAACTCATATGATTTTAACTTAGAACCTGGGTTATCAACTTCTCATGTACCCACGAGTATTAGCACGAGTGATGATCGTAACTATGATCCGGATCAGACGTCCTGCTCTTCTGAAGATTATGATAGTTGTGTACCTAAATGAAGAAAATAGTACTGGAAGGAAGACAAAGAAAGGAAAAGGCTTAGCTGAAGTAGAGGATTAGAAAGTCCGTATTAATCAAAAGTTACGAGAACAGGGAAAGGGAAAAGAATACATAGGGTGGAGAAGAAATGAAATGAAAATTCATGTAAAACGCACAATGCACCACAAGCAGCAAAAACGTTGAAAGAAACTTGTAGTTCTGCATTTTGTCGCTCGTCCAAAGATCGCCACTGCCACGAATTTCTTTCAGAATGTAGACAGCGATTGCAATGGAAGTACCAGAAGAGCAGCGTCACTTCAATATTACCTACTTGAAACAAGGGGATATAAAGTAATGAAATGTAATTGTCTCAATCTAGTATATTAGTGTTTTTTTTTTAAATTGATAACTCGTAAGTAATTGTTGACTGCTCGTAACACATTAGTAGTGAGGTTTTTTTAATATTGTTTACTCGTAACTGTTTGTTTATTGATTATTTAATTAAAAACCTATGTGGGCATTTCATTGTTTTAAACTATATCAATAAATAATTTGATTATCTACCAACTACTTTGTTGTTTTATTTTTTTTTAAATTTATATTCGATATTATACAGTTTTTTCCCTCTCCTGTAAAATTTGATGCATTGCAGTTACATGTTGTCAACCTTTGACCATCGATATGTCTTTTTGATTTTCATATTCAACGGTAGTCATAATTCCATGAACAGCATTTTATGTGATGTTCCATTTTGAAATATTCCAATATTCTTCCAGCACCATTGTGTGGAATTTTCTCGTTTCTGTTACGTAGGTGTCAACTTTATGCTTGTTTATATCTTTTTAATTAGCATCTTTTATCTTTACGGTTCAAATCTTTCGTGAATTATGGCTTTTCTCTTAAGGTCCATAATTAAGGTTGTCAACTCTCATTATTTTTTTCGTTTTATTATTTATAGTAAATTAATGTTTCCGCCAACGCAATCAATTATAGCTTTTATGTTGTATTTTGCTTCTTACTACTACAAAATATTGAATGATTATTATTTTATTTTCGTTCCAGTTACGGAATACATTCTTAGTTTCTTCTTTATCAAGTTATCGAGTAAATTAGTATGTGGGTTTTTCTTGTTTTTTTTTTTTGTTTAATCTGTACTGTCTCCGTTTTTTCTTATTTCATTTACCTGTTCACCTAAATTATTTATTTAATAACAATTCATTATTTTATAAAAAACTGCAGTATTCATAACATTTAAAAATTGTTCTAAAGTCTATATGAGATTTCTATATGTTAAAGTAATGGTTTTATTGACCCTAACTATTTACACTAAAAATAAAATCCTCCAAACTAGAATATGACATCAAAATATTCATCAGCATCGCTATCAACTGGAAGTGAGGGCAAAAACGGGCAGTTTGGCAGTTACTATACTATACAACCTCAACCTAATGCATCATTACTACATTCAGTTGCAACATCCATAATAATATTAGTTATATTGGGACTCTTGACCATTTCGTGACTGATAGTTAAGTGCATGGTTCACGGTCCAAAACTAGTGGTCTATGACGTGCCCTTGGCCAGCGGTCAAAATTATAGTCTTGACCCCAATGTCATTCTTTGTGACTCAACAACGGGCAATTTTTGTCAATGTTCTATTGTTCATCGTCTCTTTCGCACTCATTGTTGTTAATAGGGATGTGCTAATATTTTCTAGATACCTATCGATAGTTTTACTCGTCGTTTTTTATAGAATATTTATCTCAATCAATCAAATCTCGAAGATGATGTTTCTAAGCATTGGCAATTTAACTTATAAATTATTATAAGGATGAAATAGTGTCATGGCATTAATAATTTTGTTTACATAAAGAAGAACCGCTAAAGCTGTCATTAATAAAACTTATGTAATCATGATTTACAATTGCAAAATCGTATAAATCTGTATAGATTTTAATAGACATGTGTGAAATTTTTGTTTAGATAATACGACGTAAAATAAATAATAGAAGAATAAAGATTATAATTTTAGCTTCACCTGTCTAACTGGCAGACCGACTAAGAATGAACAAGCCAAAAGAAGCTATAATGTTTCCGAATAGCCACAGCAAGGCAAAGACTTCCGTTTCCCATTTCCATACAATTATTTTATCTACTAGTGCGGGCCAGCAGTGTCGATAAGAGACCCGCTATTGCTATTGTCACCTTGGTCTGTACGATGTCGTTTAGCGTTTAGCCTACTTTGCGATGATTAAAATCGAAAATAATAAATTTTGATAGTTCCAAAAAAAAAAATTGAATTTGGAAACATTTTCATCATCCCAGGTCTGCGGATGGCGAGCTATGGGTGGCTCGCAGTCCGATAGCAACCAGGCTCGAGTCGACGGCGCGTAGTGTTCCACGCGCGCCTCAAAGAGCCGTCAGCAACGAAGACGGGGCCCCATAGGGTCAGTGCCTGCTAGAGTTGCGGAATTTGTTCGAAAGAGTCACCGCGGCCCTGGAACGCAAAGGGAACAAGAAGGATCACGGGTGGGTTTTAGTCAGTAAGAGTCTGACACTCCCTTCCGCTCCGCCCAGAGCGGGAGAAGTCATTTGATGATTTCCCATCCAAAAAAAGAAAGGCCTACCCCGATAGATACATTGCAGAACAATTATTGCGAACTTTTGGTGTATCATGAGTAACCTCTGCCTCAAACCCTTTATCATTGCAAACCTATATTGAAACATCATTTAGGCAAGAACAAGTAGTCACAAGATTACAAGTTATGACTTACCTCATGATTATTCAATAGCTACAACCTTCAGCACCTAGCAACTGTGCCAACAACGTTTGACACTGTACTTACACTTGTATTTAATATTTTTGTTTAAAGTACATACATGTGGTTATGAATCAGAAATTATGACATTGTTTGTTCCATATGGAATGGAATTTCGAACGATATTATCATTTGACAAAGATACTGAAAGTATTTTTTTTTTAACCAAGGTGATAAAGTATTGTTTGAATAAGTGTTTGTTCAACTAAACAAACAGATAGGGGTCATTTTAATTGTCAGAAAATACAACATAAGCGGCTGAGTTTGATAAAATTAATATAATAAACATTAACACAGATAATCCTAAAAACACTAAAGCAAATCACGATGATATAACACAAAAGCAAATAATCACAAAGGAAACTTTAATACACAAAGAAACGTAATTGAACCTTAAATAAAGGAACACCAAATTCATAAAGAAAGATATATCATAATAAGACCGTTGTAAAATCATATTTCGGAGGACGTTCCGCCATGTTATTTTCTTTCTTTTAAACATTAATCTTCACTTACTTAGAAACCGTCTTGGTTTTATTTTTAATTCGCAAATGTAAGCCCTTAAATTAATTATAACGTTGGAATGAACTTTCTTGTAATGGTGCAGGTACGTTTGTGGAATGAAAAACTTGAAAGCAATGCGTTCATTAGTGTAGGTGTACACACAAGAGTTTACAACTGGTTTAATATTTGAGCATAAGCAACGGACGATGAAATAATTGAGCATTCATTTTCTTCACATTCATTAACTCTCAATCTATAGAATTTTCTGAGCAGTTAGTTAATAGGTAAGAAGTGTCTATATTCATCTAGCATCATTTGCCCCGCCTTTTCCCAACTATATTACAGTCGGCTTCCAGTCAAACCGGATTCAGCTGAATATTAGTATTTTATGTGGAGCAGCTGCCTACCAGATCTCTACAACCCATTAACTGGGGAACACGGTACTTTTTGGCAAGACTGGAGTTAGATTTACTGGCTTCTGACAATCCGTAACGAATGCCAAATATCTCCAAATGAAAGCCGAGGCACGGAAGAGGCTTCACAGGCTCGTTTTGTTAATCACCAATCCACAGACCAACCTCGGCAAGCATTGCTTAACCTTGAAGATCGAACAGAATGCTTTAAGTTAGCCACGAACTCTTCACTCCTCCCGAATTTCACGTTTTTAGTTCCAGAAGTTTCGACTGTGCGTTGATCACCACACACACACATTTTCAACCTTTTACAAATAGCAACGTGCACGACTTCATCTTTTCCTTTTCTCATATTATATATTTTGGCTTTCACTCACACAATTCTGTCATCCCCAGAGACATTAACCCCCAAATTGCAAAACGACACTTACGAATAACTTCAATGTAATAAACCTTAAAGTGACAAAGATATTTTACGGCTCAACTTCTACTGAAACATTGGATTCCCAGGAATAGTTTGACATACCTTTTAACACACAAAGATGAAACAGATAAGTATATGTATCTAAAGTAGCAAATAAAATAAATCTTGTTAAAAGCCATAAAATCAATACAAAGTAATAAATATATTTCACTGACTTGTTCGCAATCGAAATGTATCGCAACTGCATAACGTTAATGGAGATAGCCACATATTCTCAACGTGACAAGTAAAATGGCACAGATGAAAATGCTTTAAAAGCAGTTTTTGCAAAAATATTAAGTGACGATGAAAATAATGATGATGAAAAAATATTTTTGGACGAATACCCAAAATGGTTCCTATGGAAAGGAAAGACCAAGAAGTCCAAATGATCAATGAAAGCGCCAGATCTAACTGTCACGAAGTGTTTTTTTAATGAAAATGTATGGTTTTGAGAGAGAAAATTAATTATTGATTTAATTATAGATTACATAAATAAGGTTAATATCTGCTCGTTAAAGCGAACAATCCAAATTAACAGACATTTTCCATTCAAAATATTTCATTTGCTCTAATTGAGATAAATCAAGATTCGCAGAATCGATGAATGATCCTTTGTTAATTCTAGACTTTTCACCTTTAGCTAGACATGGCTTCTCATTTATAATAACATTTCTATCTCTCAGAGCAAATTCTGTATCAGAAAATCATTAAATACAATCTTTCAAATTGAAGCTTCAACAAAGGGAATCGAATGTATTGTTTGTCAGCAGTTTCTAAGGATTTCGTCCAATAAAAGGTCATAGCGTCATCAAACAAGATTTGATGGAAGACTCTCGGAAAACATTTTGTAGTAATTGTGTTTGAGCATATCTTTTTGTCAGCAGGTTGGCAGGGATCAATATTTTAAGACGGGGCCCCATAGGGTCAATGCCTGCTAGGGTTGCGGAATTTGTTTGAAAGAGTCACCGCGGTCTTGGAACACAAAGGGCACAAGGAGGAACACGGGTGGGTTTTAGTCAGTGAGAGTCTGATACTCCCTTCCGCGTTGCCCAGAGCGGGGGAAATCATTTGATGATTTACCATCCAGAAAAAAGGGATATAAATTTAAGATGATGGAATTTTGCTTCAAGTTATATAAGTTTTTCATTACCTTTAGACGAACTAGTAAAATATCATAAAAATTCACAAAGATTTTTAGTATTATTAATAGTTAATTTTACTGTTAGTCCGTGACTATATTTTGATGTATAAGCACGTTTGGCTCATAATATTGCATCAAAATCAAAAGTCATTTATTCAAAGCCAGCACTTTTTGAATGTCCAATTTTATATATAGTATAATTATGTATATCTTTATCCAAAATTTGACGATTTCGAAGT
This sequence comes from Hecatera dysodea, assembly GCA_905332915.2. Classification (NCBI taxonomy): domain Eukaryota; kingdom Metazoa; phylum Arthropoda; class Insecta; order Lepidoptera; family Noctuidae; genus Hecatera; species Hecatera dysodea. The sequence continues at coordinate 13,298,661 of HG995309.1, read as the reverse complement.
GGTGACGGGCCGGCGTTTTGGAGACTTCCCCAAAACGCCCATCCGTCACTACTTCCTATTGTTTTAGCTGAGAAGAAGTGGCGCAAAAAACTCCCCAGCAAAACATCTCTAATTGGTACTTCATAGTATATTTATTTCCCAGCAAATCTCGAAGAAAGCTTTGTTTCATGATGGCATAATCATCAATGAATCAATCAGCGTACAAATTCCAATTATAATCTCGACCTTTCAATTTCTAACTAACGAATAAATTTACGTAAACCTAGTTAAGTCAACTGAAGATAATAAAAGAATTGGTGACATATACTAAGTAATGATTGATGCTGATAAAATTAATTCATTCGTGTTTTGTTAACACTTTGAAACGTAATCATTGTATATATTAAGAAAGCTATTTCAATGTTTGAATAGACATAGTGAAAAAAAAAAAACATGCAGAAGATACGAGCTTGAAAAAAATGAAAAGCCAATGGTCCCCACAAAAGCACTGGACTAATTAATTTAGCTAATAATCGAACCTAATAACTTTTAAAGATTTACTATCTTCTTAGCAAATTACAATAGGGTAGTTGACTAAAAAATCTAATTAGTCCGTCAGATAGATTTCCAAAATATATGGGATAAGTATTTTTTTCTTTTTTTCACGTAAACAAAAAACGAAGACAATTTAGTGCGTCGAAAACTCGTACGACGTCACTACGTGCTACAATTTTTACCACGGCCAGGCTTGTGACGTCATGCACAAGCCTCTCTTGATCTTTGATGCTTTTTATCATCGTCATCTTTTATAGATTTGATAAATTATCTCTAAAATATCTATCCTAACTAATATTTGAGAAGTGACTGTTCGTTTGTCTTTTTTAAACGCTTTCATGCACAAGTCGCCAAACGATTTTAAGCTACTGTTTTTGTGAAAATTTTTGTTTAGGCGAGCGTAGCATGGTCTAAAGCTAGCAAATATATAGTTCTTCTTTATAACACATATATTCTACAAATACTATAAAAAAATCCACAACTCAATCATACGTCCAATGACGTCAACGAAAAAATCACATCTGCTCAAGACCGTATGTCCCAAATAAACCGTCGTGTGTGGTGTCCGATGATTGAATAAAAGCTATAAATGTAATGATCAGCATCGTCTCTCATTGGTTGATTCACGAACTGCTTGATGTTACTGGAATTTGTCAGAATAAAGATACGGTTGTTAATTTTGAAGATGGTCAGATGAATGCAAACCTATTACATTTAAAATTACCATTAAAAAAATTAAATTAAATTACACAGTCTGCTTTCGTCACCGAAAAAGGCCTAGGAAACGCTAATGTGGCGAACAAGAGGAGTTTATGACGGTTAAGTTCAGAGAAGACAACACACCGAGAGTGTGTTTGTCGAAGATACCCAACAGTGGGATTATATAGTTTGAAAAACTTTGCTATCATCGTAACAGGTGTTTTAACAGTTCTTTTAAAATGATTGTCGTATTATCACGTATAAATAAATGAGCATTCTTGTTTTTTTCTAGATGGGAAATCATCATATGACTTCTTCCGCTCTAGGCGAAGCGGAAGGGAGTGTCAGACTGTTACTGACTAAAACTCACGCGTGTTCATCCTAGTGCCCTTTGTGTTCCAGGGGAGCGAGTAATTCCACAATCCTAGAAATAAATTAGCGTAGACTTTGTTGATTATGTTGGGGTTGGCTTCAAGTGTAACTAGATGCAGTTGTATAACAGAAGACCGCCTCGTCGAGGACTATCTCCTGTCCTCCGCAAACCAGTTACTGGATACCTTATGGCAAGACTGTTAATAATACAGTTTCAAAGGTGACTTTTTAGTTCATTCTGTATGAATATGAATAAATTGCCGAATACCCAAATGTATACGACAAAAGTGTAAATATTTCTGCTCTAAAAAAAGTCGACGAACAAATTCGAATTGGACGTTTCAAATTAAATTAACGTTTTATTTCGATTGCAACTGATTGCTGCAAACAAAAATCAAATGGCGTTCTATCGAAACGATGTAAAATAAAGAACCTCCGAACTGTATACACGATTAAGTTCTAATTGACCTTATTTTAATTCATCCAAATTACTCAATTATGACTTTTATACCTTGGGCTATAAAGTCTGAAATAGCACTTAACCTAATCTCCCTTTTAAATGCATGTTTATTAATTAATGACAATAATTATGAATAGAGGTTCGCGGCATTGAGACTCGCGTTTGAATAAATTTTATGGGCTCAAGTGTCAATTGACGTAAGTATTTAGGTCATGTGACTACGTTCGTTATTATTTATGGGCTAATAAAAACTGAATTTCATGTTATAGCTATCATATTTTTGTGTAGTCAGATTACCGATGAAAAAGGTTGCGATTTCCGGTGTTATAATCGACTAATCGGTACGAAATGGTGATCGGATAAATCGATTATGACTGGTTCGAAATTCGGATTACGCGTGTATCACTATGCATTTTAAGTGGTCCCGTGTGTGAATGATTGATAATTGACGCCTACTGCAACTGAAGATAGAAGAAACACAGTTTTGTATTTTTAACCCAAAGGTTGATTGTTTGAGACTGCCTTGTTACATAAAGTACACCTATGCAGCACTACTGTATGCGAAGATAAAATAAATAAATCAAACTGGAAGATTGATTTGAAAACAGCTGTCTTTCCTCGGAAAGTATAAACGAGAGTGCGCCAAAAATTTTTTATTTTTTTTTGGAAAGGATCACTCGCAGTTCAGCACACTAAGGCTGGTTACTGGTTAACCGGACAATCCTGTGGTGGCCTCAAATGAATTTAAGGCCCCCAGCCAGGGGCCAAAAAGATATGTTTCATACATAATCTGTCCCTGTTTGTGTATAATGGCGGCTGAAGCTTGAACTTGAATGTAAAAATCTACATAAGCTGAATTCATCATCATCATCATCATCAACAGCCTGTTGCAGTCCACTGCTGGACATAGGCCTCTCCAATTGCACGCCACTTAGGTCTATTTTCGGCTTCTCGCATCCAGTTTCTGCCAGCCGTCCTGCGCAAATCGTCACTCCACCTTGCCTGAGGACGTCCTACACTACGTTTGCCGAGACGCGGTCTCCACTCTAGAACTCGTTTGCTGAATAACTGTCTTTTAATTCAATTATCATTATAATATCAGCCAAAACACGTCCACTGCTGGATATAGGCTTGTCTCAAGTGTCACCACAACAACCGGTCCTGTGCGTCTCGCATCCATCGGCTACCCGTGACCCTCACCAGGTCATCGGTCCACCTTGTGGGGGATCTTTCAATGCTGCGTCTTCCAGTGTCGCGGTTGCCACTCCAGAGCTTTTCGGCCTCATCGACTATCTGTTCTGCGAGCAATGTGCCCTGCCCACTGCCACTTCAGTTTGGTGATCCAGTTTCGTTTGGTGTTTCAGTTTGGTGTGGCTATGTCAGTAATCTTGTTTCTCTTGCGGATATCATCATTCCTGATTCGATCACATAAGTAAACTCCGAGCGTTGCCCTCTCTGTTGCCATTTTTTCCGGATGGGAAATCATCAGATGACTTCTCCTGCTCTAGGTGGAGCGGAAGAGAGTGTACCGTTATCCTTCTAGTGCCCTTTGCGTTCCAGGGCCGCGGTGATGCCCTTTGGGTGACTTTAAACATTCTGATGAGGCCCATTTATATAAAATTTGCCAGTAGGAACTTCTATAGCAACTTTACGTGTTACTTTGTAACCATTTAGGTTTATGGAGATATTAATGTTGCATCAATCAATACTAGTGATGAAATGCTTGTATTTTCTCATCCTGTATCTATATGGAAACGCGATTAATGACTGTCGTGTGATGTAACTAAGTCGTTACCTAGATTTTTTGCGATACTCAACACGTGACTTGGAGCGATAATAAATCAGTTTGCTTCATCATTCAAACTTACTTCTTCAGTGAACGAGTTTGCGAGAGGTTGTGAGTTTAGTCTCCACTTGTTGCATTGTTGTGATAATTATAATAGTAATAGAATATCCCATAAAAAAAAAAACATTTTAAAATAACTAATTAGTTTCGAAGTTATTCAAGAAATTAGATGTAAAACGACCAACATTTTGAAAACGATGGAAAGCGGCCATTTCATATTTTTAAGTGAAAATAAATATTCAAATTCCGAACAGCAAATTCATCAGTATCGATTTACTTAGAATCGATATAGTCAGTTCCCGTTGCTACCGTAATTATAATTTCTGCATGCGCCACACGTTTCAAATTTCGTATTTACCTCTAGAATCCTTTGGAATAACTTTACGCGCGTGTAACTGGCCGTTTACAATCAATATATCTATGTTACCAACTTTATTTTGCACTTCAAAAAAGAAATCTGACATTCTTATCTTGTTGAAATAAAGTTGATATTAGAATGGTAAGTGTTTTATGAGTATGTGGATAAGGTTGTAAAAAGTTTCTTGTAGTAAAAACAGAATTTTACTTGCAAATGCTCAAAGGTACTCAGACAGGGCACCGTTAATAGGCACGTATTGAATAAAAACTTCACATCCAGACGTGTTAGTAACACTTGAAGTAGTATTATCTCCAAGTTTTATTCGATTCTAACAAGGATCGAGTTGGTATCGATACTGGAATATTTGATTTATTTAAATTGCGTGTTCCGTGTTAAGATTAAATCGAATCTAAGACACACAATACTTGAACATATTTTTTCTCAGAAAATATCGTATATAAAAGAACTACAAGAACAATAGTTATTGATTATTACTGATTTATGTAATAGCTTGGTCATTATCGTAATTACTGGAAGACGCCATCTTAATTAACAAAATAATATTGAATAACATAGTTTTGTTTCCATTTAAATAACCTTAATGTATCAATAATACCAGCGGCCACCCATCTTTGTACGTCTACAAATAGCGTAGGAGTTACAACTTCACTTATTTGCCACCCACTGCCTTCATTACTGAACGTTCCAGTAATTTATGAACCCCGTGGAGTTAAGATTAAAGTAAAAGTTTTTAAGAGTAAAAGTAAGTATAACGTGTATTTCCATTTTATATTTGATGTTATTTAACTTACATATTTGAATATTACTATTTAAAAAAAATAGTAGCACACCGGTATCTGACTGCCGGTAGCTTGGACACTGCTTGTCCAAGCTACCGGCCGTCAGGGCTCCAGAGAGAGACGAACCTTCTTCATCTAATGCGAGCCGTGTCCAAAATTACTGCTTTCTGAACTAATCCCTTGATCCAGCTGCCCAAAGAGAGCCTCCTGAAGCGTTTATCGAGGCTCGTGGCCATTGGCTGACATGACTATCAGTAAAATGATTGGCGAGTTCATATCCTACATTTTGACACCCTCAAGAACCAAGACCAGATATTTGATTTGTTTATTTTTCTTAGCTTTCTCGACATGCGGAACAATTATGTCTACAATTCTGCCCATTCTATAATAGTCTTACGGGTGGGCAAAGTTCTCTTTCTATTCATCTTGCCTTTATTTCAGTCCATTTATTTAGGCTCTTCATCATTTTCAGGCTATATCACTTTTCATACCATCCATCCATTCATCCTTTAGTTTTCCCCTCCTCTTATAACCATCCACAACAGTGTTTAGTGTATTGTGCTTATTTTATTAAGAATTCTTCAGAATGAGGAAAATCACTATTAGCTTTTAATGACATCTGCCAAAACAAGAGACAATCGCATAAATGCAGTTGACCTCATACGTCATCTTCAATGTATCTGCTATAATCCATATATGTATAGGTAAACATTTGCCTTCAAATTTCCACTAAATTGAATGTAATATAAATGTTTATTTGTTTCGTTTCAAAATGCTTGTCGTTGGCAATTTAGAAGCACGTTCTACATGTCGATATCAAAGACTTTAATCTGCAGGCACATAGCCAAGACAGTCAGGTCATCGTTTACATTATTAACTAATCTATTGTTTTCGATCTATTGGTCCTATCTTTCCGCTTCTAGCAAGTGCAGTTTTGAATCCTGAGTATTGACAATCAGCTAGATACACAGATATTAATTGCTTCATCGCATGGCAATATATTTTGACCATCCTCACGTTTCCACTATTACCTTTATAAGTTCCTGTAATAATCACGTCCTCTTTCCCACAGTTTAACCCATCATGATAACTCGTAAAAGGCCATATCTCTCACACCCTTATAAATCTAACGAACCATAATTACTCTCCAAGCCTAAAATAATACTCAATATCTACAAAGCCCACGCTCGAATTAAAACCTCAACATTTAACTGGAACTAATAAAGCCTTACAGAGAATCGTCCATTATTTCACTGCTGTCAATAATTTGCAAGGCATTACACTTCGTTCTCACGTTGGGCTTGAGCAGTTTATAGGCGCGGATTAAGCGCATACACATACAATCCGAACTAATAATGTCGAGTGATTACTGGGTACTAATCCAGAGACTGAGAACATTTCAGCTCGATGGAGTTTTACAACCAATTTTTATAGGAATGCTGGTACTATAATAAGAAATTCTAGGTTTATGACTGTGACGCCAAAGACGATTAAAGATAAAACGCATCCTTTAGTAGCAAAACAAGATGAATAATACGAAACAAATGGTAGTCAATGGTAGCGTAACGATTGACGATTGACGAGACGGAATAATATAAGAAAAAGTTTTGCGTCTATCCCATGTAACATGAAATATGGGCAGGAAGATGATGAACAAAAGCAAGAAAGTTGCAGACAGTGACATGATAATTTTAGGTGCCTGTCCTTTAGATTTTAATAAACCTTGATTTATCAAAATCTACAGGACGTGTAATAAGCTTAAAATATGCCTGACACAAAGTGAAAAACTTTAACCATGTCATTGTGACTGCAGACTGTCATCAATGCATCGTTTAACATACGTTGATACACCTCTGTCTGACCTTTCAGACCACACATTGTGCCCAATCGTGGCCGCGTTACTAAAACATATTCAACAAAAAAACCCAATCCACGTTTAACTTTAAATTCAATGTGTGTACTCTCTAACTGAACAGAATAACGGCTAAATACAATGATGGCCATTGATTCGAGTTCAGTTCGAAGCGTGGGTGGAAGCCTGCATTTAGTGTATGGGTATAATGTTAGGTTAGTAGATATTGACCTTATGGAGGTGAAAGGAGTGCTTGAAGGATGAATGAGTTGTTGCATGATGCTGCTGATTGGTTCGGGAGGATAGATGTTTTATCCGAGGTATGGATAGAGTTTTTGCAAAAGAAGTTGTGCGCGAATTGTTTTCGTCATTTTATTAAGGGAGGTTCTGGCACTTTATCAATAATTAAAAGAAAGAATACCGTTACAGAATGACTTAATATTCCTTGTATCGTTTCAGCTAAGTAAAAATCAAATCAAATCTATAGACCCTCTCCATGTTTGCGGTCTAACTTAATTTTGGCACAATAATGAAGACTCAACCCATGATCATGGTCTTAGAATCCAGTAGGAATCCTTCCTGATCAGCAGATCTTTTATATTGCAATATTGTTAATAACACAACGAGACTACCGGCTAAAGGAAGTGGCGCTTACTTATCTCAAAGAGTCATGACTAATCGTATTACTACACAGAATACGTTAAACATTTACTCACCGTTGACTAACATCTATTTATACAGTAAAATAATACACTAACAAACGCACCTGCATCGTCAACACGGAACACTTTTATATCAAAACACAAACAAAATAACAAACATGTTGCAGAATGACTCACTGTGCGTACGCGCCGAATGCAAGCGAACGTTGCAGAATTAATAATTTATTGTTGTGTAATTTCCCGACTGAGAAAAGGTCGTCTCTTTATTTAGTTACAATTTGTGATTTATACATTTTAAGATTAGAGAATTTGATTAAGAATATTTAATATTTATCGATCCTGAAACTAGCAACTTGCTTGGAGCTGTCAAGTATAGTAAATTAAAGTTTAAAAGATCAGGCATGTAAGACTGAGTATATGAGATTACGAAGCAACTATAACAATGTTAAGAAAAGATTAAGGGGAAAAGTGATTTACAAATAGAAATTATGAAAACACTATAAAGTAATTGTAAAGGTAGTGATAAAAATGTGTGAGATAAATAATTAAAAGGAATAAGCAACGTACATAATTATGCTGATGAACAAGCTTATATTACTTTCCAATCAGAAGCTTTTGTGTTCTCCAAGGTAAAGATGAAGGTATCAACACTAGTCATTCTTATGATACCGCATTTATAATTAGCAGAATAAAACCCAGAGAACCTCCTTTCCACTTCAGCAAGTTTGAACAAATAAGGCATTGAGTCATCCCGCGTTTGTGCATCAATATAATTGATCCTTTACATTGGATCCTGTCATTTTGAGGACCTGCACTTTGTTTGCACTTGGTGATGCAGTCAATGACATGGACCGGACGAAACATTATGATTATGAGATTTATATTAAAAAAATATAAAAGCGTGGTAATTGTAAATTTTTTTGAGTGAGTGAATAAAACAAATATTAGATTTTAAAGTTGGAATGGAATTTATTTATTTGATAGGTTAGGACAAAATTTAAAGGTGTACAGCGAACTAATGAGAAATTCAGCAGTAAGTATATAATTGTAGAAGTAATTTAAGACAAACATAATGGCAAATATTGCTACTATCAAACGAATACAGAGAATTATAGCAATTCTGCCTCGGAATGTGTAACTAACGGAATATGATGAACGTGATCATAACATAATAATAGTAAGCTAAAATTATAACACGAATAATACACTAAAGAGAGATACATATTATCTTCACCTTCATATCGAGTAATTTACGACTATTCGAATACTTTTACGAGTCTCATAGTAAATCAAAACAAAGAAAAACAGTTACGGGAGATATATTATTAGTTACTGCTCCATTTATTTCGTAAATCATAGAGAGTTATTGTGTTGGACGAAATACTATCTGTCACATACATCTACTTATAATAATAATATGAACTGACTATCGGTGCAAATTGAGATATTGACATTGAAATTATCAATGCTCTAACAATAAATAACACAGAATTCGAAGCTGCTTATAATTGGATTGTTTTATTAAAAGATAGTAAAAACACAAAAAAATATAGCACATTCAATATAGTTAAATGTTATACAATATAACTTAATAACACCTTGAAAATTGTCAACAACTCGACAAAGTACCGATCACATAATCTTTTACTCTGACCCTAATCCACAACACATGTGAGTAATTTTCTATGTATATTAAACCCTTTAACACATTGCCAGAAACCATAAAAACTATTATGCAATATCTTTGAAACAGTACATCCCGTTGTGAAGTAATAGGAATCATTTTAGTATTATGAAGCAACAGACATTGTATGCTAAAATATTTCAAAGGAGCTATTCTGTATTTTGCGGCCCGTGGTTTTCTAATAAGTAATTTCTTTAAGAACAATGCTTAACTTATTCAAATATAAATAATTCAATTTGTTATGAACCTTTGTATGAATATTAGAAGGCTTTTATCACCTTTGCAAATAATGGTGAACTAATAGCCGCGCATTGTACTAATATTGTAAATTAGAAAATCTATATTGACAGATGTTTGTTATTCAATCAAGCCTCTATAGTTGAACGGATCGTGATGTAGAACACGGATCTGTAATGGCCTGGATTAGAACAAACGAGTATTGAAGTAGTAGATTCCCGCAAAATTTTCGTCTTCACAATGCCCTAACAATCTGGGAACACTTATGTAGTATAAAGATGAAGAGTTTGTTTGTTTGACGTGCTAATCTCAGGAACTATTGGTCCGATTTGAAAAATTCTTTCAGTATTAGATAGCAAATCTATATCATCACGCTAAGACCAATAGGGGCGGAGCACCAATGAAGAAGTTTCAAAATCGGGGTGTTAGTAACTATTCCACGCGGACGAAATCGCGGGCAGAAGCTAGAGTTACTATTTGTAACTTATTATTGACTAGATATTATAATCGTTATCATTTTGAAATATCTATAGTCGCGAGATGTTCTCAGAGACAAGTATTTAAACCAAAGCTTGCCGGTAAGAATATAATGGAATTCTCTTAGTTATATACATCATATAAGTTATAGGAAAGGTAGATGAAAACAATATTACACAGGGTGACACAAGGGCGTCCTTAAGCAATCTTTCATTTTTGTGCGACCGGTCAGAAGCAGTAACCATAATAAATAAATGCGAGATTTATTCTGTTTGTATCTCTATCTGTATGTCTGTTTGTTATCTCTTCACGTCTCAGCTAAATTCGAATGAATAAACCTTTGCATATGTTAACGACATCGCTTCTTTTCATCCCGAGAGCATGCCCCTTTTTTCATGGATCATCAAATGAAATGAAATCATCAAATTACTTTTCTTCCGCTCTGGACAGAACGGTAGGGAGGGACAGACTCTTACTGACTAAAACCCAGGGCCGCGGTAGGTAATACATTTTGCAGACACCCTGGCAGACACTGGCCATACCGGGTCCAACCTTCTATTCTATGCTGGTATTTCGTTGAGGTGCGCGTGGAACTGGAACACAACGCGCCGTCGATACAGCGGGCGTACCATGACATCTTTCGAGCGAGAAAAAGTGATGGAGCTATACACCCTATGTATAATTCTATCCCTCTTTCTCGCTCGGAAAACTCACGTTTTAACACCTCATGGTACGCCCGCAGGTCTAGTTGTTATCGGACGGCGAGCCACCCAACGCTCGCCGTCTGCAGGCCCATGCCTACGGTGGCCTTCTTCATCTGTTACGGCAGCTGGGGCGTGAGGTTTGCGAGAGCATGTCAATTGTTTTTTTTTTAATTTTTTATCATTCTTTTATTTAAAATTACACGCGGACGAAGCTTTTCGCCAAAGCTACTTTTGCCGTTAACAGGCAATGACGACTACAATAATGATTAAAACATCATAATATCAATTCTCAATTGCAAACATCTCACACTCCTCAATTTCTCTATTTTGTTATTACAACAACACATTGGCACGGAAGAACAATGTTGTTTGTTGCAAATAACTGTGTTGTTTTCATTGTTTTAGTGCAGCCATTGGCTGGAATGTTAGCCGTTTAAGGAATGCTGATGTTTAGCAATCTTTGGCAGGGTACGGCTGGGAATTGTCTTCTTATTGTCTGTTAAGTTATCCTTAAGTGGTAAAGGTTGTGTCGATTTCATGAATTCCAAATATCTGTTATAGAGCTTGTTTGTCAAGTATTGTTCAACGAAGACTGGAATTTAGTTATATAGCTAACTAGTAGTGATTTTTGATTCTGAAAAATTTATAGACGAATTTAAAAAAGATGTTCAGATATATTTAAGATATAGAATAATTTTCGGTACTGTCTAGGCATGAAGTTTGGGTTTTAGCACTGTGGTAAATGAAGCGAAAAATTAAAGGCTACAAAGTTTTTAATTACCAACCTGAGAAACGATTGATTAACATGGGAACTTTAAAATTGAAACTATAGCAAATCAATCTTTCATATTCACGATTTGATACAGTTTGAACACTGAAGTAGGTTATTCAGATTTTTATTTGATTCAAACAGTCCTTTCACAATACCTTGCCTCATAAAGGGGTATGGGCGGTATGCCAATATCTTGTCTATTAAAATCTTGTCTATTATCGATTTTTTTTTTATGCCAACACAAGTCTAATATATAAGAATCTTAAATAAGTTTGAAATGACAAGTTTTTTTTTAATTTATTTTACTTAATTATTGTAATTACCTCCTACTCTTATCATGAATTTTGGAAGGTGTACACAGTCGGCCTATATTGCTATGTTGACTTGGCATGCCCCAAATGGCCCTTATAGACGCAATGTTATGTTTAAGAATCTGTGTAAGTCAGAAATATAAAAATAATCACTACAACTTTCAAATCTACGTGATTACGATAGTAAAATGTCTGATCTCATTCTTTAGCAGGTATAATAAAAAAAATCTGAAAGCCGATGTTCTCTTTCCTCTGGCAAAAATCTTTCATTATAAATAGGAATGAGTAATTGGAAATTCCTTATACATTTACTGTGAACGAGTTCATCCTTAAGAATAATCTCTCATTGATCAGGGTCAATCCCTTTTTAGTAAATGCCTGATTTTCCTTTATGATTTCTAAGAAGCAATGTGAAATAGAAATATTATGTCAGTCGTTGACTCATTGCTATGAAGTTGTGTTTAATAATGTCTTAAATTATTGTCTACATTTCTTAATTTCAAATAGGAGATCTCTGAAATAATTTCTATTGCTCTCTTAGAGAGAGCAATAGAAATTATTAGTACTCTTACTACTAGTAGTCTTACTTCAAAATGCCTAGTTTTCGATCTACTTATTTTTCGAACCAAACCAACAAAAAAAAGAAGAAATCCAATAACAAAGTTGTACAAGGCACTTACCTACATACAAGGATCTCGAATCGAAAGTCGTTATGGAGGCGGAAAAACAAACGGACATAAGTGCAAAACCAAATACGAATGGGAGAGGAAATCAATCAAAAATCGCGTGTATTTACTTGCTACCAATCAACGAAGGAATTGTGACGGATCGATTTTCTGCAGAGAGTAAAGATAATAATGATCGAGCAGAAATTAAGAGTGACGTTAGACGTATTATTGATATTGAAATAGCTTTCACTGATCTTAGATGAGATTCTCAAAGACCAGAAAAGTATGAAGCGGAAAGGGGACGGCCTATATTTAGCAGTGGTTCAAATAAAGCTGCCATTACTCTCAGTGATGAAGATGAGAAAAAGATTATCTCGTTTTATAATAATGCATTAAAATATAATCTAAATGCGATAGTGACCTTGAATGACATTGTTCTGTTTCCAGAAGCATCACAGTTTGTTCTTGATACTGAGCTTGAGGTTACAAACTGTGACTGAATTTAATACAGATAATTTATTTTATAGCTTTTTAAACGTTACGCCTTTTCTGATTTAGTCATTATTCTTATCCTATCTTCTTATCTATACTAATATTATAAAGCTGAAGAGTTTGTTTGTTTGTTTGTTTGAACGCGCTAATCTCAGGAACTACTGGTTCGAATTGAAAAATTCTTTTTGGGGTGAATTGACCATTTATCGAGGAAGGCTTTAGGCTATATATCATCACGCTTAAGCCAATAGGAGCGGAGCAGTCATGAAAAATGTGACACAAACGAAGTTGTGTAAGATAAAAAGAGGCGGATGATATCAATAAATAAATATACCTAATTATGAAACTTAATTCGAATGAGACGTGTTTTTAAACATGTGTGTTCTAATTATGCACATGTCGGTAAGATTGGTGATTGGGGATTTGGAGTATCATAAAGAAGTAAAGTTGTTTGTTGGGTTATTTACGTAAGGTAGATAGTCTTTTGAATTATTAGTCCCATTACACCAATTCCTTTATCGAAAGAAAATTACACCATCGCTTTTTTCTGAGAATAGGTATGCGGTTCTCTTGGGGTGACGTGGGAAAAGCCAATTTCTGAAAATGTGAAACATAAAAGTACCGTAAGACAGGTTGGATAGAAATGCAGCGGTGTATAAAAACGTTTTTTTTTTTGGATTTTCAGTTAAAACCATATTAATGGATTCTCACATAGTATCGATTAAAAAAATGAATAAAATTTGAATTTATTTATTGCTGCAAAAAATATTTAAATACCTAACGTAAAAATCCCAATCAAAGTTGCGTTTTATTCCCCTCTGCATTTCTATCGATCCTGTTTACCCGGTTTACACAATAATGGAACTAAATTACTAAAACACCAATGCATACCCATTTAGGGTTGAACTTTATGGATTGACTAACTGCTGCCCGCGACTTCGTCCCCGTGGAATCCCCGATTTTAAAACATTCTTTATCACTGCTCCGTTACTATTGGCTTAAGCGTGATGATATATAGCCTAAAGCCTTCCTCGATAAATGGGCTATCTAACACTGAAAGATTTTTTCAAATCGGACCAGTAGTTCCTGAGATTAGCGCGTTCAAACAAACAAACTCTTCAGCTTTATAATATTAGTATAGATTTATGGATATTATTTCATTCTGGACCTTTGACTTCATAACATGATAACGTAGTCTATTTTTTCTTCTCCCGGATTTCATTCGAAGCATCAATTTTTATTGTTACTACAGCATCGATAAATAAATGACTTATAATGGTTTGCGATTATTTAGCGTGAACGAAGATAATTTTAATACTGTCCGTGTAACTTGGACTGTCTGTAGTGTCACGATATTCTTTGATTGTAACAAATTTTGTACGCTCCAAATATTCCAAGAATTTAAATGTTCTGGATGACTGATATCTGTTTAAATGTGATTACGTATTGATTTCCGTCCCGTTCCTACCATATTTTAATTGGATTTTGAAAAAGCGTTTCTAATCTCGTGTCAGAATAAATTCAACTGATTTTATATTACATGGCATCTTTGTTCGATTTTTAAATTTCTCTACTTGAAACCATTATGCTAGTTTGTGTCAAAACTAGCTGCTAATCCAACAAGTCCTTCACTATTAATTACAGCAGGACCAAAATAACCAGACATGACCTTAATCACGCCATATTATTTTGTATTATCCTAATGAAGCGTACTCACAGATGCCCATATTAGTAAGTTTCTAATTCTATTTGTATGTCCGTAAGCTTCATTGTTTCGTTCCAAAATTTTTTGTTCGCACAATTATGCGGTTCGTTAAGTCGAAAAGACAAAAGGACTTTTTGTGAGACTTAAAGGATTTGCGGGACTTAAAGGATTTGCGGATATAAGTAGAGAATCATCAAAACAACTCCTGTGGTGGTATTCCCATATAGCTGTAACAGCGAAAATGTACTTTAGCTTATATGATTTAGAGCTTAAACTTAAAGATATAGATGCAGAATCAAGATATCAGCAAACAATTGAGTGTATCATGATTGACTTTGTAGTCAGTCACGCCCGAATTTATTTCCTTCTCACCAAATTGATCTTCGACTTTATTCATTTCAGAATACGTACCAAAATTAAGTTCTCCATCAGCAAAATGAAGTTGGTACATTAAAACATGAAAGCATTAATACAGTGAATGGTTAATAACTTCTCGATTGACATTAATTCTTCCTTGTTGCGCTTCTGATTTGCATAATCTGTGAACTTGTTCCTCTTACAAAAACTTATCGAGTGAATCATGCTGTAATTTCTGCGCTATAATCACATACTTACTTCGTATTGTTAAAAAAACTTGAATGGAACGGGTACGGAGAGGTTTTTCTTGGAATAATTTATGCTTATTGGTGCATTCTTACTCGTGTACAATATGTTCTGTTTCATTATTGCTTTTTCTTTTAACGCGGAATTGTGAAATATGATAAAATGACATAGCCTTTCCGCCATCTGCATTTTTGCACGTCATTGTAAAGTCATCAAAAAACATAGCCTCATTATATTTTCCCATAATATAAGTCGACTTATTTAAAATATTATATACATCAGCAATTATACCTGTTTCAAGTTCAAATAAACTATCTTTCTCATCTATTACTATTACTTCTTTATCGATCAATAGACTAAATACCTCTTCAACCAAATCAGAGGTATGTATACATATATCTACAGATTACTTCACAACCTCGATGAGAAGCACAGACTGTCATTCAACAATGAATAATATTAAAGACCTTGAAACACAACACCGTGAACGTGCTTCTAAACCTCTTTGATGCATCTTATGACGTTGTTGATGGTAAATTCAACATTCTCACCGTTAATGCCATTGATTTATAAAGGACGTTGCAATATATATAGGCCAAATATGTTATTAAAATTATTGAATCCAACTGGATATAGAGTTGCGTGGTAGTTGGTGATTTCTTTCAAATCTGAGTAAGATTATTTGAATAGATTGTCTTTTAACCTGAAGAGCTTAAAGTCGTGAGTGAATAGATCATAATATCTATGAATGGTTCCATTGATGATCACATTATTGCTTACCATCAGGTCAGTGTGGTAAAACACAAGCCATTTAATAATATTAAAAATATATTGTATAATGTTTGGAACACAAGTAGATCCTAGCCGGGATTTTATATCCCGATGGTACGTTCCTGACAATTATCGACTTACATGCAGGCAAAGTCATTGGATAAAACTATTACAATATAATCATTCGTTAAATATTGTAATTAGATACGGGTGCGACACCTAGGTCATTGAACCACTTTTTCTGGCGAACATCGAACGACTGCGCAACCAGACGGTATAAGATTTGTTCATTCACAGATTCTGGTGTTAGAAAAAGTCGAAACTTCGAAGCCATTTTTATTAGCTCTCATCTCAACTAATACCTATTATAAATAGGTAAATGATTTAAACCTGTTTGTGTTTGCTTTAATAATCTATAATATAAAAATGAATCGCTGAATGTGTTGCTAAGCGCAAATCTCGGAACAGCTGAATAGATTTTTGTTGTGTTTGTTAAACACAACAAAAATCGATTCAGCTGTAAGGAGAAGGTACTTATTAAAATAAAAAAATTGAAAAAAATATATAAACGCCTGAGCTAAGCCGGAGCGGGCCACTAGTAATAAAATATAATAATGTCTAACGGCGGTTTCTGAATTGAGTATTTTGAGTTAAGAACGTGTCATACTCTAATATTTAGATATTAGAGTATAATAATTATGTGGTTTTGTAACTTCAAATGCTTAATTCAAAATTTCCCCGATTTTAACACATTGTACGTTTTTTTTAAATTTAATTCTTCATTATATAAACTGAAATATTAGGATGAGGTAAATTTGTTGTTTGTTTGTAACAGATTATTTCTTGGAGTCCTGATTCGCTTACAAACAATATTTCTAAAATGAAAAAATCTACACTATCACCGGGTGCCATAGCGCTAGCTATTTTTCAGCCTGGAAAAATATACGTTACCTACCTATAGAGTTGGTCACGAGAAAAGGCAAGTCTTCAATACCAATACATTTTTTTTCTAGATGGGAAATCATCAAATGATTTCTACTTTGGGCGGAGCGGAAGGAAGTGTCAAAACCCACCCGTGTTCCTCCTAGTGCCCTTTGCGTTCCAGGGCCGCGGTGACTAATACTTAGTTTGCATTTAGAAATGGCTGGTTAAATCATGTAATTAGTTAGTGTAAGAAGGTTCTAATGTAACAGTATTCAATGTCAAATGCTTCACAATACTCTTAGAGTCGATCGTGAGATGATCATCAAGTATCAATGGAATGGTGATGCGAAACTATTTGCATGTCACGACTGGATTTCTGTACACGTAACATTACGCCTTTGTTCCCCGAAAGAGTAGGCAGAGGTCTGTGTACTTACATTCCGGTAGTTGTGTTTAAGTCTTGTCCTAACACCGGGAATAAATCCTGACACTAAACTGCTATTCAAAAGAAAATATTTAAAAAAATGAAAAGGGATCCTCAATCGAGGATCAAACTGCCAAAGTACAATTTCCATACAATAAGGATGTGAGAAAAATCCCGTTTTCCTGAGAAAATTTTGACAATTCGTCCTGGCTATTCAACAATGAAAACAAAATATACATACTCTGATAATCTGAAATGTAATCGATCTAAGTTTCATGGACATAATTAACTACATTTACAATTTACAACTTACATATTGCCCAAACTGGCAGTCAAACTTAAGACTACGCTTTGTAATCGCGATTGTTGTCGAACCCACTAGACCACCAAGTCATTCTCTTCAAGAAACATCTCAATAAAACGCATGTTTTTATAACCACCTGTTGAGAAATTTTGAAATAATACAAACAAGACGGTAGTCAACGCGAAATTCTCACTTTCTAATGTTCGCACATAAACATAATCAAATTATGTCCAGCCGACATGAGGGACCGTACTTTCGTTGAGCAAATATACAGTAAGGGCGAGGTGTCACTGCTAGCGAGGATGTGATAATTGTAGCTTCACTTTATGAAAAACAAGAAATTAATCAGTTATTCTTGGAATTTCTTTCGGAGTAGTAACTAAAAATTGCGCATACGTATGCGGCTTAACAGATTACAGCGGATGACTAAGAATTATTATGATGATTAGTCCAGAATGAATAGGTTACTTCAAAGCAAGCTTGCTTCATCGTATACCATATTGGCTTTCCATCAGATGAGAATGTGGTCAAACACAAGAATATTATTGTATATATAGTTATTTTATTTAGCTTAAGTAAATGTACATTTGCATGAGTATATAATTTTTTTATCTAGTTGGATTAATTGTACCATCACAAATTCATCGTAATCTACAAAAGTGTAAAACAACAAACGGGTTAGTCGACCCGTCTTTCATTAAACATGCACAGAACAAGACGAAAGCGACAATTAATAAATCTCTCAGCTATCAGTGTGACCTATTCCTTCGGGCGCAGTTCAAACATTACTAGAGAGAGAACAAAAACGGTGAAATTCTCGAACGACGTGTGAAAAATGGTTTTCATTTTAAGTTTGTTTAACGCCTACATTCTTGACGTCTGTTTTGTCTTAAGACGTTGCTTGTAAAGTAGGCATTTAACCACTTCAAGTTATTTTTACGAGAGAAGAAAACTGTACTGTAGAGGATTATTTAGATTAGAGCGTTGTCTATTTCAAGCTGGATTTATCAGGGCATCTGGCAGTTTTTTTATGGAAAAAACTGCCATTTTTTTTTGTATTTAGAATCAAGCCTATGTTTCAGATTAAAGTATGGTCGAATTCACCTTATCTTCTCTGGGACTAGGCTAAATAAGGGCTGAATTTCCAATAATGTGACCTGAGGAATTAAATAATCATTAACAGCTATTTGACGATATTTAATTCCTCGGCTACTTCTAAAAATCAGGTAAAAATATTCTTAAACCAGATAAAAAAAATTGTTTGAAAAATATGTCAAACAGCCATATTCCTTCCGTGTCAGCTGCCGCTCGCAACTCCGCCCGCGTGAATGTTGAGAATTATCCCAAGGGATCATACAACCGGGATAAAAGTTTGCAATGTGTTATTCCAGACTATAGGTATTCTACCTATGTGCCGAATGTCATTAAGATCTATTCAGTAGTTTTTGCTTGAAAGACTTTACAAACATCCATACATAGAAACTTTAGCGTTTATAATATTACTAGTTGACCTGCGCAACTACGTTTGCGTCACTATGTAAGTAGAAAGAAAAAGAAATAACCCCGTTTTTACAATATTATTCATAGATGCTCCTTTCCTGTTGATCGTAGAGTGATGATTAATAGCCTATAGCATCCCTCGATAAATGGGATATCCAACACTAAAAGATTTTTTCAATTCGAACCAGTAGTTCCTGAGATTAGCGCGTTCAAGCAAACAAAGAAACAAACTTTTCAGCTTTATAATATTAGTATGGGGCTGTTCATAAATTACGTCACACGTTAAGGGGGAGGGAGAGGATCGACGAAGTGTGACATTGTGTGACAAGGGGGTGGGAGGGGTCCTAAATTTCTTGACGTCACATTTCGAAATCTATTGTAATCTAAGTGTTGAGGTACCTAAAACACGAACCAAATACATGAACAAAATTGTAAAATATGTGACCAGGGAGGGGCGGGTCTCACAAATGTGACCAGCTGTGACAAGGACGGGGGGGTTCAAAAATGATGGAATTCGTGTTACCTTATTTATGGATGCTCCCTATTAAATTACTTAGATGGGTGTACATTTCTACATTTCCACGTTGTGCTACACAAATAGTAAAACGAAACGAACGTTTAAGTACACATAAAAATAGGATAAACGGAAGAAGTAGGCAGCATTGAGTAATAGTTCTTAAATTAGAGTTAATGCTCTCAAATGTGGTACAGAGTTCTATTATTAGTGTATTTTCTTTCTAGAGTAGGTTGCTTAATCATCTTTACGTGTTGTTTTGTTACGGTGTCTAAACGAACATGGTTTTAAGTAGAAACGGAAAATGTTGGTAGTAGTATTACAAACAATGTCAATCTATACTAATATTATAAAGCTGAAGAGTTTGTTTGTTTGTTTGTTTGTTTGAACGCGCTAATCTCAGGAACTATTGGTTCGAATTGAAAAATTCTTTTTGGGTTGAATAGACCATTTATCGAGGAAGGCTTTAGGCTATATATCATCACGCTTAAGCCAATAGGAGCGGAGCAGCGATAAAGAATGTTTTAAAATCGGGGATTCCACGGGGACGAAGTCGCGAGCAGCAGCTAATTTGTCAATATCTAAGCTAAAAGGCCACCATTAAAGACACGCTTACTTCACAGTTCAGTCTGAGAGACCGTTAAAATCAGACATGAGCAAGAAAAGAGGCCTTGCTAGTCCAGTTACTAAACCAATAGTTTACACTATGCCAGTCATAAGAAATAAACTTACTCTACTAATAACTAGAGACGTGTGACTCGAGACTAAAGTCTTCAACTAAACCAGAACACAGTATTACAGTGTCGACATTGTCAAAGGTCGACACAGGTTCCAGTTATTTTGCAGCGACTTGTAATGAATTTATTTTGTTTACAACGACCACACACACACACACACTTCGTTGTAAAGGAATATATTATAATTGTAGGTAGGTATTTATTTCTTTACTTACTTTACGCTCACATAATTATGTACAGAGGCGGACTTAATGCCTTAGGCATTTCCTACCAGTTAGAGAATAATTGTGGTGTAATATAAAACAAAAACATAAACAGGATTAATATTAAATTAATACAAAAATAAATATATAAACTATATATATAAAATACAATACCATAAATATACTCAAATTAATATACTAACCCACGAAAATACTTAAACAGTTGATGCAGACAAACAATGAGTAAAACAAAAGATTTGCACTGTGTGTAGGTTAGGTATGGTTTGTGGTGGTCATATTGATAAATGGTTTCAATGATGTGGTAATTCATAAAAATATAATTTTCCTCGTAGTGAGCAATAAAAGAGTAGGTACAGGTTAAGTTTCTTTCATTCCATAAAAGTGAACGCAAATCTGTGAAACACACACCTGTTTGTTTTTTATAATTTAGTTTTTATAAAGTACAATACTTAATACGTACATACAAAATTACATTAACTACGCTATGTTCCAGTAATATTAACTATTACCAACAAAAAGTATCTCAAGTCTAGCTTTTCAATACGAACACAAAACATTCGAAGAATTATAAGTATAACACAAACAATGTCAAATAAAACAGATGACAAACGATGCATAACAGTCTAGACATTTCATAGACAAAACACTGCAGTATGGGGACAACCACCTTTGTCAACTTGAAATTATTGTAAGATAGCTACAACACTTAAAACACAACAATATTATGTTGGTAATTATGTTATTGTTTGGAAACAAATAACTTAAATATTGAATAAGTTAACAATGGCCGTAAATTTTAATGTCAAATTTATATGAATATAAACCGAAATAGTGATTATGACAATTACTCAAACTGCACGTAAAATGTTGACAATATTTCACATATTATGCAAATCTAACTTTAACACAGACGGACCTAAAACTATAAACCAAACTATTTAAACATAACACAAGAAGTATTTGCACGACACAAGCAAAGAATAATATTCCTATTCGAATTGTAAAACGCTTGCAAATAAGTCGATTACATTATGGCGTTTTCCAACTGAATGAAATTTGAGACACAGTGCAAGATATCATTTACATCGCAGGGCCATCAAATGACACGGAGAGAGGTAATAATATATTTGGAGTAGATTGGAGTGCTGTCCAAATGGTCGAGTAAAACAAGTCTGTATTTGAAGGTCACATTAAGTAAAATATTACTTAACATCTGCATAAATGAATAGCATAATGATCGTGTAGTGTATATCTCAAACAGTCATAAATTATTTAGTAGGTAATTTTTTCTTAAAGTTTTTGCGTATCTTTGCATGACACAATACCGATAGTATGTATATTAGCTACATAAGTTGAATGGTTAGTTTATATTTATTAGTACACCTCTTTGTAGTAGAAGTGACTATACTGAATTTGAAGCTGTTAGCTTATCTATTTATTTTGAGCCTGTGCCGCCCCATTGTAGCCAAAGACCTCACTGTGTTCCTTCCATTCTTCCTGGTTCCAGGCTAAAGTGGACCAATCTTGTTGATAGGTGTCAAGCTCGTCTTGACGTTTTTGCCTGGGTCTGCTGCGATGTCGCCGGGCATATTCTGGGACTCACATTGTGGTAACTTTAACCCATAAATCGTTTGACATGCAGCAGATAAATATCCAGCCCAGTCCCATTCAAGCTTTGCTGATTTTTGGGTGACGTCGCCAATTTGTATTTTAATGCTGTTGCAAAAGTCAAATTTACAGTTAATATAAACTACCTTATTGTTGAAAATTTTACAAAAAAAACATTATCGAGACTACTCAATAGAACATCTGTCAACTATATCAAAAACTAATCGATCATCAAGATCCTAACACAGATGTTAAAGTAAGCCACGACGAAAATTACTGCATACATTTTGAAATTGAAAACTTTATGAAATTAAATAACCTAGAATCGTACTAGTGATGTAATATAGCTTCTAATTGCACAGCAAAATGCATAAAACTATGCAGATATTGCTAAATATTCCAAGGATAATGAAATCATTAGCCAAGACTGCAAATTTTAGCACATCCATCAGCACTTGAGCCAACATTGCATTTGTTAACCATTTACAAATTCGTCCTACATTCCTTTAAAGGCTCAAGGAATAGACGCTAAACTAACACTATTACTAAACGGGACCCATCGATAAATCTATAGATTTTATCCATATTCTACTTTGGCAAAGGTAGACAATACTTACACCATAAAAGAGGCTACAGTTATGCCAGCCCCCTTTGACTGTATTTTGAATATATTTTCTATAAAGAGCCACACGGCGGCAAAGGAAGGTCACGATTCTGCCATAACGTTTGCTATTTTTGTTAAATTTAATCCGTTATTGTTATATTCGGATTTGTAGAGTGCATTTATTTGCTTAGATCTGTCTTCCATTTTGTTTCGAGTATGGAACGATTTTGCCTTGTTGGGCAAGTTCAACCCACATTCACCCACGACTGCATCTGCTTTGTACTACCTTTTTCGGTTGCTTGTCAGATTGAGTTTGGACTGCTGTAACTCAATTGAGAAACGTTTTAGGTACTATTGCTTGTTTATCGTAGTCTTCAGACAGTCAATGGTTGCAATGTTGCAATCAATTTTGAGGATGAGTTCGTAAAACCTTAGCTAGTGGAATGCAACGGGAATGAAATACCAACCGCACTGTGTAAAACTTTGTTAACTTCAACATTTCCTATAAGCATCGGCTCTGTGACCTATTTCACTCACTTACGCAAAGCATCTTGCTACTGACAGAAACAGTGTTATTTTTCTTTGAAAAATGGAGAGTGTGTTTGTATTCCTGATGTCAGATGACATTGTGAAGCTGTCTGGAGAAATAAGGAAATGGTGAGAACGGAACCAAATGGAGCAGATAAACATAGAATGAGTATTTGTGCTTGATGCATGTGCAATTGATTGATTAGATAAGGAAAAGAAATGTTTATGTCGCCAGGAATTCTTTGAATGTGACTTAAGGAATTCCTACCCCCATACCATTTTTTTCCTTTAGAAAATGGTTTAATTAAAGTTAAAGATTCCTCAAATATTAATAGTGGTCCCAGAATGTGTTGTTACTCGGTACCTAATAATAATGTTTTGAACTTAGATACATTATCAGCTCGATGGGGTTAAATATTTTAGTAATCATCTGTTTTGTAAGCCGTTTGCCGTCATAAAATTTGATGAAATGGAATCATTAATTATACAATTTTCTACATTAATCGTTCTTCCTTGGTTTTACCTGGGTCTTTTTTTTGTGTGCGTGTGCGAGTAGTCCACTTGTATCTATGTAGCTCAAAGAGTTTTTTTTTTGTGTTCTGGATTTAGGAATTTACACACACTTTGTTTTTTCTCTTTGTCTCTAATACTCATATTGTCAATATCATCCATACCTACCTGTTATTTGCATGGTGACTGAAATGCCAATTTAAATGTTATATAATTTTAATTTTAAGTGACTGTGCTGTTGGTGTATATAAGTATCATATACTCAGGTCAGATATTTATACATATTAGGTACAGAGTTACAGACTTACATATATCAGCACAAAATCTTTTATGAATTTCAAATCCAAATACTGAGAGGCTGCAAACATCTGGGCTAGGAAAGCTTGGAAGAGGAACTCCGTATCTAGGCCGGGATAAAGTAAGATGAAAAGGATTGAAACCAAATAAAGCAAAGAAAGAAATAAAGATATTTTCTCAAACAAAACTCGAGATAGACATACAGATTTTATTTCATACATTCCAAGCCTACAATTACCATAGAAACTTGAGATGTAATAATTAAACAAAACAAACTTTATTTCTCATCGTATTGACCAATAAAACCGTCTTACCATAACGACAAAATTATTTACGACCAATCAGAGAGTAGCGTCATCATGTTTAAAGTTTTTGTAATGGTCTTCAACATTGAGATCTTTATGAGAGCTGATAAAACAATATACAAAGGATTTTAACGTAGATTCTAAAGTTTGTTCTATGTTCAGTAATTATTTTGAAGCTTACTTCTTTATAAGGCTGAATAAGCCCCGACTAATGAGGAAAGGCGATTGATAAGGATATTAGCAAAAATAAAACGAATATAACGGCTTAATTAAACCAAGCTTTTATGCTTGCGATGTTACAAGGCAACATTTCGAAAACTAAATCGAGGCCTATTGGTCCTTTGACCCCATGACGTAATCTTTATACAATCAAATGATACTAGAAGAATCATCATCACGATGATTGATATCAACCCACCGGTAAAGTACAAGAGTATTTTTTGCAAAGGAATTGCTTTACAAATTAGCAAGTTTATCTTTTATATTTACTTCATCTTATGATAGTATTTCTTGTAGAATTATTCCTTTTTGCTGAAGAGCGTTTCAGGTTTTTACCCGATGAATTATTCTGCATCTTATTGTGATTTAGTATCCCTGGATTCATTTTATGATATCATCATTTTGGTGCTCTCATCCGATGTATTTTTCATAATTTAAACTTTTGATTCGTCTTCCAGTTTTTCGAGGAAGAACTATGACCCTATATTCTAAGACATTCATTCGAAACCAATTAATTTGAAAATAATTATAGCTTGTTATTTATTGAAACCTATCAAGGGGTTTTTCCGATGCCGTCACCTTGTTGATCGAGTCGACTGGAATTCGCTTAAACTGCAAAGAGTCACCATGGTACTGGAACGTAAAGGGGCATTAGGAGGAACACGGATGAGTTTTATTCAGTAAGAGTCTGACGCTCCCTTCCGCTCTGCCCAAATCGGAAGTAGTCATTTATGATTTCCCATCCTCAAAATGAAAAGGCTATATTATGTGGATATATTAAGTGAAACCTAATGATTTGATATGGTTCAGTCTTCCTCTGAAAAGTTGATAAAATCATATCAAGTTACTGAGGTAAGTCATAGAGGTAAGTCACAATCATCATCACTACATAGTATAAAACAAAGTCGCTTTCTCTGGCCCTATATCCCTATGTATGCTTAAATCTGTAAAACTACGAAACGGATTTTGATACGGTTTTTTTAATAGATAAAGTGATTCAAGAGAAAGGTTTATATGTATAATACATGTAATACTCATTTTAAATCAATATTAATTAGTAGGTACTGAACGCTGCTAACGCTATTTGCCAACTTTTCAATTCCAAGTTTACAGACAATATCCATACATAAAGCTAAAATATGCGAATCTCTACCTAAACCCTGTTAAATTAAACGTGACGCTTGTTATGTAAATAACTTAGAAAACACAAATAGTACGATGAGTAACACCATAATAGGTATGTGTTTGTGCCACATTCTCCGAAACACGTTAAAAGCTTGAATGAAACCTGTTTTACTAGATAATAAGAATATTCTACAGCTGATTATCTTTGTCAAAATAGTGAGATTATAAGGTCAGTTAACGTTCTAGTTTTATTAGTAGAAGAGGGTTTTTTTAAGAGGAAATATTTTTTGTTTGTACCGAACAAACTCTAAAACTACTGGTCTGATTTTAACCATTCCCATCATCAATAGAAAGCTAGCTATATATCAGCGACTAGAATAAGCATGTTTCCGCGTAGTTCCCATTCCCGTTTTCCCACGGGAACGGGAACTAAGCGGGTGAAATCACGGGGCGCTGCTAGTTTTTCTGAATAGGCAACCTTTCGACCACTATCTCACCTAAATAGCGATAATGTGATAAAGATGGGGCACACTGAATAAATGTAATCTACTCTTGACTAGATACGCAAGGTCTTAGCTATCAGAAATTAGAGACCTCCACTATTAAGCTAGCAATTTTAATTGTTCGTTCCAAGACGAATGATTTCACACTTTTTTTTTTCGGTATGGGACATTATCAATGACTTCTCCCTCTCTGTGCGGAGCGGAAGGGAGTGTCAGACTCTAAACTGACTAAAACCCACCCGTGTTTCTCCTAGTGCCCTTTGCGGTCCAGGGCCGCGGTGACTCTTTCGAACAAACTCCGCAACCTGAATGATTTCACACTGAGGGATTAGTTTTCAGTGAAGTAAATCTTAGTTTAATCACACCTCAATAGTTGTACGGATGCGGATCTAACATGCAACTATGTTTTTTTTTTATGTGTAGAAAATTATCAAGTTACTTCTTCGGCTCTGGGCGGAGCAGAAGGGAGTGTCAGACTCTTACTGACGAAACCCATCCGTGTTCCTCCTAATGCCCTTTGCGAAGCCCTGGCGTGGCACTACGATAGCCCAGGGTTGGAACATATTGTGTTTTTATTCTAGTAACGCAGACAAAACAGTTAGCAAACGCTATTAAATTTATTAATTACTTCGCTAAATAGCTTTTACATTAAACTCAAATGGTAACCATTTCTTGTTAATAGCTAGGTACTTAGCAATCTCAATAAACACTCATTAATTAATTACCTTTCCATTTACTAAAATCAAAACAAAACGATTAAAACCTTAAGTTAAATGTTTGAAGCAGGAACTCTGGAACCATCAAGTAACGAGGATAAAATACAGTATCTCTTTTTAACGATTGAAATAACTTTATCTAATTAAACGAGGTCAGTGAACTGTTAATAAATAAACCCAGTACACATTGTTTCAAGAGATAAAAGTGAATAAGGGAAAGATAAGGAAGTGTTACACGCGATTCGTTTCGAATTTCGAATAGTTTTGCTTCTGACTCAAACTGGCATCTTTTGTTTGTGGGTGGCTTGAAAACTTTACATAAAAATAAAATGAGATCAAAGAAGGACATAATAGTATTTCCAAGTTGGTGGTCAATGTGTTCTTCTGAACTGTTTCTACATTTGTAAAAGGTAATACATATTTGGAAGATCTGATTCCATTGCAAACATTATTTCTCTCATATAAGGCTTCATGTAGTTTCGTATATATTTCATAGAGGTCTATGTTCTGTAATGTGCAACCAGCTTTATGTTTTTGATGAACCGACGTCGACAGTTCAAAATAAAAAACTTTCTAACAAAAAAATACAACCGACTTTTACACAAAAAATCAAAAAAGTGCAAAATAACTTTAATTTCGGAAGTCGGTGTTCAAAAAACGAAAAAGCAACCGCAAACACCGAGTTCCGAAAATTATAAATTTTTTATTTTTCACTTTTTAGTGGTACCTACACCCCCTCCCCTCCCCCACCTAAACGAACCAATCACATTGGTGTAAAAAAAAGTACTGCTCCTTTGCAGAGTACACTAAGAAGTCGTCAATGTAGACACTGTAGATATTTTTTTTAGATTTTTCGAAAACCGCTTGGTTGATTTCTATAAAATTTTCATGGGACCATTTGGGAAGTATACCCTTTCCAACAAAAAAATAATTTTTCAAATCGGTTGGCAAGCGACGGAGTTATGCGCGAACAAACATAAAAAAAAATACAAACATCCGAATTGAGAACCTCCTCCTTTTTTAGAAGTCGGTTAAAAAGTGCCTTTAAATGGTTTACTTGAAATAATAGCTTTGAGTTCGAATTAACACCATCGCTGAGCGTCTACTTCTCACGGTTTGAATCCATTTATTTCTAAGGATTACAAATCATTTGTACAGAAATAAATATTAAATATTACTTCTTTTATTCATTTTTGAAAGAAAGAAAGAAAGAAAGAAAGAAAATACATTTATTTGGCACATACAGATACACACAATTTATTTTTGCTGTCCAGGACCAAGAGCTTACAGTGTTAACATTAGAAATATAAAAATAAATACTGTAAGATATTTTTATTTTTTTAATTGGAATTGGCGCGTTGACGCTGTCGACATGCTGTTATTCTTCTACTTTTCATCCCAGAAAATGTCCAAGTTTTATTTTTTATTTTTCACTTTTTAGTGGTGACAACCTACAGCTACTCATCACAACGTATAACGTACGTGTTATAAACTGGTGTATACAATAAACACACATGCGATTTCAGCAATCCCATTAATTTGCTATCATTTATTGAAGAGTTCCGTTTCCTATCTCCGTTGTCTTCCAAATCATCGAATACAGTTTTTTTTTTTTTCATTTTACATTGACAAGTGAGAAACATTAAGCATTAAAAGGGATAAATCAAATACTAGTCGTCAGATCTCTCAAATTGAAATGGGACCACATGAAAAGCACCAGCATTGAATAATCTAAATCGGTACAACCACTAAAAAATATGAGGTAACACAAACAAAAAAAAAGTCGAATTGAGATCCTCCTCCTTTTCTGGAAGTCAATTAAAAATATTCATCATTTCAAGAAAAAAAGAGGATTTCTATGTAACAATATTATTAATATTGAACCTCCAGCAAAACCCTTCTCAAAGTCTAGAGGTAACTAAATGCGTTGAGTAAAACCAAAACGAACCAAGACAATGCCAGAAAGTATGACCATCTGTCTTGTAAATTCCTTAGTATTCAACTTCTCAATTGACTAAATTATTTTATTGTGCCAATGAAGCCGTTCGTATTAGTAAAAAAAACGTTCATCATCATCGTTTATAAGTTCATAAACGTCAGGAATTATGTCATTTTAAATACGAATGGAATGAACTGTAGAAATTTTGGAGAATATTGCCACAATAATCGATGTTAAAATAGGAACGATCACCAAAATGTTCAAAGTAGCACTTAAGGTCTTGCTAGGGTTGCGACATTTGTTCGTAAGAGTTAACGTAACCGGCCACTGTAGGGCCTGCGGATGGCGAGCTATGGGTGGCTCGCCGTCCGATAGCAACTAGACCCGAGTCGACTGCGCGTCGTGTTCCACGCGCGCCTCAAAGAGCTGTCAGCGAAGAAGATGGGACCCCATAGGGTCAGTGACTGCTAGGATTGCGGAATTTGTTCGAAAGAGTCACCGCAGCTCTGGAACGCTAAGGGCACTAGTAGAACACGGATGGGTTTTAGTCGGTAAGAGTCTGACACTCTCTTTTGCTCCACCCAGTTCGGAAGGATTCATTTAATGATTTTCCATCCTCAAAAAAAGCTCTTGAGCTACGAAAAGTGTTTTTATTGCTATCAAAAGGCTATTCACGCCGAATCGTTACCATCGCCGACAGCTTGACTGTCACTGTTGTACAGTACAAACTCAACGACAGAAGAAATCTTCCAAAGAGGTCTCCGTTCTTCTGTTTTAAAAAATGATCAACGGGCATTCAATTTTTTTTTACGTACCAGAGAACCAAACGGCACAAAAGACCAAGTTGGTGTATTTAATGATTACCTAAGTTAATACCTCCATGAGATGTTACGATCCAATAGCGTACCTACTTAGTCATAATTGACAGCCTTGAATACTTAAAGCTGAAGGCCGGGACGTGCACGGCGTAGACTATGCCATCTAGTGTTGCAAATCTGAAACTTTTATGTTATAAATATTTGACCTGTGCTGCCACCTATACTTCCTGCACCCTACGTTTAGGGGAACGTGCACGAAGTAGACTGTGCCATCTAGCGTTCCAAATTTGAAACTTATAAGTATACTTGACATTGACGCGTCTGTGCTGCCACCTATATTATCTGCAGGTTCCCTATAGGCTTTCATTTAACTATGAAGCACGGTTGCTTAGAAGTAGCCTGTCCAATCGTGGGTTAAATAAAGATCCCCAGATTGTAGCGCATTCTTGCTAAAGTACACTCCGATGTGAGTCAGCCACACAAGATGAATCTTTGCCAACCATAACCTATTTAACAGGACAGCCTGTCAGCAGGTTCCATCACCAAGTAACATTTAAATCCTCTGTTTACTCCGGAAGCAACAGAAACTTTAAGTAACAACTTGATTGCATAAGCGCTTATCAATCAAGCTCG
Source organism: Hecatera dysodea (assembly GCA_905332915.2). Taxonomy (NCBI): domain Eukaryota; kingdom Metazoa; phylum Arthropoda; class Insecta; order Lepidoptera; family Noctuidae; genus Hecatera; species Hecatera dysodea. The sequence goes on along the minus strand of HG995309.1, from coordinate 13,268,222 downwards.
TCAAGTCATAGTTAGGGTTACCATACGTACGGAATTGTGCAGACTTTTCCCAGTCTTGTCAGGTCCGGATTTTTCGGTCTAAAGGAATTTATTTAAATAACCCCCTTCGTCAGCAGAAGCCTATAAACTTGATTCTTCTCATTAAAAAAATAAATGATGTTACAGTAAATCTAAAGGCACTCGATTGCAAATTGCTTTTTATCTCATTAGTTTAATGGTCGCGGTCCTGCTATAATCCTGGGTTCCTCACCCGGTCTGGGCAATGTGTTATTGTGATTTTCCTTCTGAAATTTCGTTCGAGTTTGGGTTTGTGTTCTACTAATGACTCGCCCTCATTAACATAGATCTAGCGCAATGTACTATGGAAGCACCATTTCTGAAATCATTACGGATTATGAGTTTTACTTATCAATTTATTTTGTGCGTGTCCTGCTTTTCCTTTCGAGATGGTAACCCTAGTAACACTGGAATGCGACCCGCGATAAGGAAGCATCTGCCTGCTCTAATTTGTTAGTAGGTACTGCGTTATAAGAGCATTGTGTCTTGATAGTAGATTTGATAACAAGAACGTTGTTCAGTTGTTAGTCTAATGAGGAAAGTTAATTGTTTTATTCTGATCAATTTATGGTCTAACGTTTGCTGTGTGAACCTCTACAAGAGCTATTCGTGTCTAGATATTACTGCAACTAATCAATCTGCCTAGCTTTTTCCCTACTATTTTGGGGTTGGGGTTCATTTACAGATGCAGCTGAGTACTTCAATTTTTCATGGAGCAAATGCCTTTTTTTTCTGGATGGGAAATAATCAAATTAATGACTTCTCCCGTTCTGGGGGCGGAGCGGAAGGGAGTGTCAGTCTCTTACTAACTTAAACCCACCCGTGTTTATCCTAGTGCCTTTGCGTTTAGGGCCGCGGTGACTCTTTCGAACAAATTCCGTAACCCTAACAGGCACTGACCCTATGGGGCCCCGTCTTCTTTGCTGACAACTCTTTGAGGCGCGCGTGGAACACGACTCGCCATCGACTCGGGCCTGGTTGTTATAGGACGGCGAGCTTCCCATAGCTCGCCATCCGCAGGCCCACGCCTACAGTGGGCTGAATCGAACCCTGCGACTCCCGACGCCCAGGGCGTCTTCTTCTGTTGCGGCGGCTGGAGCGTGAGGTTTCCCTCTCCCTTACACGTTCTGCCTTCTCCTTCGCTAACATTACTGCTTTGCAGAAGGTGACCGCTTCCCATGCCTTCTCGCTCCGGACCATGGATTAAATCAGGGCGGGACGTGAGATATCGCTGCCGCCGATCGCCTCGACGATGGAGCAACTGCCTTTCATTAATTTAGCTGAATCCTGTTTGACTGGGCGCCGACCCCAATATAGTTGGGAAAAGACTAGGCAGATGATAACTGCCTATCCAACCTCCATAATCCAGTAGCTGGGCAACACGGATACCCTTAGCGAGTCTAGTGTCCGATTTTCTGCCATCTAACTTTGCATAGCGAATGTCAAATATCTTCAAATAGCATTCGGGAGGGACCAAGGTCTTAACGCGCTTTAAGAAGTACGGAAGAGTCTCGATGTGTAATGTATAGTCATTTATCTATGGGTGTTCTCTACAAAATTACAACAGCTATATTTATCTATACTTATATTATAAAGAGGTAAGATTTGATTGTTTGTTTGTATTGAATAGGCTCCAAAACTACTGAACCGATTTGAAAACTTCTTCCACTGTTCGGAAGCTACACTATTCCCGGGTAACATAGGCTATATTTTATCCCCATATTCCCACGGAAACGGGAACTATGCGGATGAAACCGCGGGGCGCTGCTAGTTACAAATATTTAACCGTTCTCAAGCAACAGAATAACATCGCAAAATCTATAAATAGCCTCTAAACGTATGTACAAAGATCACTTGGAAGTCACACGTCAGTTAAACAGACATTTGGTATGATATCATCATGTTTCTAGCTTCCTCTGAGTAGCAATTATCATGTACAACTAATTGCTAGTATTGCTCATTTTAATGTCTAGAATATGGTCTGGGCAGACATTCTGATACATTACATGTAATAGCTTTTGCTCGTGGCTATGCTCGCGTTAATATAGACTTTTGCAACAGCAAAAAAAGGTTCCAGTACCCCATCTATCTTTGTGCTGAAATTCATCAAAAGTAGTAGCGAAATGAAGTCACTTTCACTTTTATAATGTTTGGATATCGCTCCTGCAGGGGAAGACTAAGTCAGGGTTGCGGAATTTGTTCGTAAGAGTCACCGCGGCCCTGGAACGTAAAGAGCAGTCAGTAGGAGGAACACGGATGGGTTTTAGTCAGTTAGAGTCTGATACTTCCTTTCGCTCCGCCCAAAGCGGAAGAAGTCATTTGATGATTTCCCATCCTTACGAAAAAAGGAGAAGACAAAAACGCTGGATGGACCGAAAGAAAGATGATATTAAATGTATACTTCTTCTGTACATATCGTTTTCTCAAGTTAAACGACAGCGACATTAGGGGAGGTATGCATATTATGTCAAACAGAGATCGTCTTTTGGCTGAAAACATGATGACTAAAATACCGACTAAGAGAGCAGTAAGGAGATACCGACTTTAGTAAGGACGTTGACCGTGTTTTTGGGTCATTAAATTCAGATCTTGAAAGGGGAGAGGGAAGGGGGAGGAGGAGGATGTCAACAAAACTGTTATATGCCGTTATACGTTGTTTTTAGTATCTGTCTATTAATTAAAGTCACTGTCAGGCAGTTATATACTAAAGTGAGACCATGAATATGCGTGACTTTAGTTTTAGAACTAATTGACTACTCACAGAAGAGACCTTCGAAATCGACCATTATTTAAAATTGCTTTATTTTACAAATAACTTCAATGTCAAATATAGACTTAGAATCGTTGAACTCCTTAAAGTTCTAAGTTTGAGCTAAACGAAAACTGACAAATGCTTGCAGTGTTTGGACAGGTCCACTCAAATCTGTGTGATACTTTCCTTAAAAGAACACTTCAGACACCAACCTACATGGTTCTCATATGATTTGGCCAGTACAATAGGGTAGTTGACTAAAAAAATCTAATTAGTCCGTCTGATAGATTTCCAAAAAATATTGGACACGTATTTTTTCTTTAATCACGTAAACAAAAAATGAAGCCGATACAGAGCGTTGAAAACTCGTGTGACGTCACTACTCGCTACAATTTTTGCCGAGCCGTAACGTCACAAGCCCCCACTCCTGATCTTTGATGCTTTGTATCTTCGTCAGTTTTTATAGATTTGATAAAAGAAAAAATACGTGTCCAATATTTTTTTATAATCTAACTGACGGACTAAATATAATCATATATTTTTTACTCAGGAAACACCCCTATTGTATGGACTTCAAAAGAGACCTTGACCTCTGAGTTTGTTTCGGTGTTTCTTCTCAGGGTAGTCAGCTGGGAAACACCGGCCTCATCTAGTTTATAACGACCAAAAAAGATTGACGTGTAAAAGTGTTTTTACAACCTACTTACAAAAACAAAATATCATATATAATTTATCATTATCATTTAGTTCTTCATAGGACAGTTTTCATGACATAATGTTGTACCTTTTACAGTTAAAGATAAGAAAACCTTTTAAACTAACTACTTGGAGACCAGACTAGTGAAGAGCTATCCGGATGTAGACACGAGCAAAAAGTCACATCAAACAAGGTCGAATAAAAAGCCTGACATCGCATAAACGATGCTATACATTCTTAAATACAGTTTAAATGTGAAATAAAAACTAGAATCGTCTGTAAAGTACCTATTCGCTATCGCTGGCCATTCGACACGCGATATTAGTTACATCAGAATTTGTAACAATAATAAAATAATTATTCGCTTTTACTGTTTTTTTTTTTTTTAATTTATGCCATCAAGTTTTTCAAAAAGTTTTTCTTTTGTTTTAGGTATTTTTTTTCTTTATTTTCAAAGGTCTTTAGATTTTCATTACTTTGGTTATTGGTCATTATTAGCAACCAAATAAAAAGTTACCTATAAATTCTACATACATTCGTTTTTTTTACGATAAAGTGTACTTATTGTATCTAACAACATCAATACAGATCAGTTAATTTACACTCATTAGTTTCTTACCACTAAACATCGACTTAATGAAACCACATAAATAACAGAAAACAATTAGGAATAACTCCATTTAACGACACAATAAGGTATTCGAAGTTAATCGAAATATTCCAAGTATCTCTACTTAATGAAGTGTGAGTACGCAAATGTCAGTGAACTAAAATTACAATAAATATCTGCTAAGCACTGTTGCTACCACTAATGGCGGACTTAATGTTTTGATGTTGTTAAGGTATGTGGAGCTTGGTATGTATTTTTTCTTTTTGGTTGGGAAGTTATCAAGTGTCTGCTACCGTTCTGGGCAATGTGTCTGAATCTTCCTAAATAAAAATTAATTTCATCACCACTGCTCTCAAAACGGTAAAGGAAAATATCGTGAGGAAACCGGCATGTCTTAGAACCAACAATTCAAAGACATGTGACATTCATCAACCCGCACTGGGCCCGCCTGGTGGATTACGGCCCATTCCCTCTCCTAGAGAGGAGGCCTGTGTCCCAGCAGTGGGAACATTAAAAGGCTGATTATGCTATATGTTATGATTATGCTTATATAAGTTTTTGCTCCTGACGAACCACGGTCCTTCAATTTCGATCAACCTTTAAAGACCTAGCACGTTCGAGCATCTAGAAATCATTGGGTTGTAAACTAAGAATTTGATATTAAAACTTGAATTCAACACGTTAAAATATCGTCATTAATTCTGAGGTATAAAAAGGCAATTGGAAAATATTTTATGACTTTGCTACGAAGTTTACTAGGGTTCCGTATCCGACGGGTAATAAGCGGAACTCTATTACTAAGCCTCCTTTGTCCGTCTGTTTGTCAGCAGGCTCTATCTCATGAACTGTTATAGTAAACTGATGAAAAATATTCACAGAGTGCGTGTTGGCGCTATAACCACAAATAGCAAATAAAGACATCTCCATGTAGAAACGTGCGACTCCCCTTCGAGTCCAAATGGCACTTGGATGGTTTTTCAATGTCTATCATTCAGTACAAAGTTTTTTTTCGTCAATACGCAATTGCGCCTTATTTAACAGTAAAACCTTTCAACATTATAATCACAGCACAATTAAGCATACCAAGATCAACACACCTTTACAATATCAACACATTAAGTTGGCCATTAGTGGTAGAATTAGCGCTTAGCAGATATTTATGTACTCGTAGGATACGAGTCTAAAAAGTTAGTTGAAAACATTTTCGATAAATAGTGTTCCAGTTAAATTAGACCCATTTTAAATTTTCCATACAAACATAAATTTCCAGTTATCTCTTTTCAAATACGAGATTACGAAAATGTTTTAACTAACTTTTTAGACCTATATATCCTGCTTATTTATGTGAAGTTTCATTAAAATCGGTTCAGGAATTTCGTAAAATAGTGACTAGTGAGTGAATTTGTATGAAATGCCATACGGCGTACACGCTCTTAAATTAAATGCACAAGAAGACGTGCATGTAACTTCTACCTCCCGTCAGTCTCGCAAACGACCATCCAAACATTACGGCGATCATTAGCAGACGCAGCTCAGCAGAAATATTATTTATAATAGTTTCAGTTCGTTCACTCACAGCTTACCTACCTTTAATTACCTAGACTTGCTTGGTTATTAGGGACCATCGTAAAACACGGCCCGTTTTAAACGGCACAAGTTATGAGTATAAAATTTACTTATGTGTTTCTAACGATATGGGGATTCTGTAGTTATGTACTACTAGCATCGCCCCGCGGTTTCAGCCGCATAGTTCCCTTTTCCGTGGGAATATGAGGATATAATATAGCCTATGTTCCCCCGAGATAGTATAGCTTCCCAACAGTGAAAGAATTTTCAAATCGGTCAAGTAGTTTCGGAGCCTATTCAATGCAAACAAATAAACAAAAAAATAATAATATTAGTGTAGAAGAACAAACGTACCTTGAAATTATAAGGATTATGTTCCTACTGAAAAGTTCCAGTAGATGTCATCATAGGGCTGAGAAACAAATATAGGGATTCCAAATTGGTTCCTATCTTTAGAGCCATAAGGAAGCATATTATGCGAACCAGCTGTCCGGATTAGTCCACTGAAATATCTTCAGTACTAGCTTCCATGTGTTGTGCTGTAGACCGCAGCAAATGGTGGCACATCACGAGCGTTGCATTATCCAGAATAGATGCATTATTATTATTAATCACTAGCTTATGCCCGCGACTTTCGCGTGGAGTTCCATACAAAATCTTAACCCCTTTTTCACCCCCTTAGGGGACGAATTTTCAAAAATCCTTTCTTAGCTTCTGCCTACGTCATAATATCTACCTGCATGCCAAATTTCAGCCCGATCCGTTCAGTGGTTTGGGCTGTGCGTTGATAGATCACTATGTCAGTCAGTCAGTCCCTTTTGAGTTATATAATATATAACTCAAAAGGGACTGACATATTTAGATAGAATACACCACGACCACTGCGACAAGATAAAAGATTCAGGAAGAAGATTTCCTCTTTTCAAACTCTCTGCAATGTTCTCAGTTTTACTCGTTTCATATAAAGGAAAACTTCGTAAAGAAAATATTTTACGTAAGAAAAGTCATCGACTTGTGCCAACGCGTACTTTGCCCAAGTCCGAGAGATGTTATGGACTGATAGTCCACTCGCTCTCACAGAGATGGAAATGAAAGCCCAAGTCTTTGAAGTGGAAAACTTTAAGAGGCTGATTCTAGTTATTTTGTTCGACGGGTTTCCGAACGCAGTATAAAACCCCCATTAACACATAAAGTTGTGGAAAAGTTCTCGTGGTGGGTTCTTGACGTTTATTTATTTAAATAATTAATCGCGACTTTTATTTATATATTAGGCTTGATAAATGAAGTATTTATTTATTAACACTTTATGTACAGAAGTATAGTATTTGCCACTAACTGTACATCAAATTTAAGTAAACATAGACGAACTTAATGCAATAAGGCATTATATAAAAGTCAAAACTTAATAAAAAATCTTTTTTATGAAATCGTGCTTTAATGTATACAATTTTATACTTATTACTTGTCAATACATATCTAATGAGCCCAAACACGATGGTGGTAACTTGTTTTTTAGAGGCCACCTACTGGCTCCATCATCAGATCAGTTTCATAGTACCATATTATTTCATTGTGCCTACAGTTACAAAAGTATAGCAAGTTTTAGTGTGTGCAGAGATTTGCTTAAAAAATGGATGATTAAAATCCAATCGGACAAACATGCAAAAGCATGTTAAATAACGCATGTAAAATGACTACACTGCATTCATATTTCATTTCATAGATATGCAATTGAGCGTCACTTACATAATCAGCCTTTTAACGTTTCCACTGCTGGGGCACAGGCCTCCTCTCCAGGACAGGGAATGGGCCGTAATCCACCACGCGGGTGCGGGTTGGTGAATGTCACATGTCTTCGAATTTTTTGGTTCTAGGACATGCCGGTTTCCTCACGATGTTTTCCTTCACCGTTTTGAGAGCAGTGGTGAAGAAATTAATTACACAAAGTAATGCGCCTGGCTAGGTTTGGACCCGTGACCTACAATTCGTAAGTCGGAGCCGTTACCACTCCGCCACCATTGCTCTTGTAATTGAGCGTCACTTGTTCAAAACAAAATACGATCACCGCCGACATTCTTTAGGCTCACAGTAACGTTTGATACAGTCGACACGTGTTTAGAGCCGCTGTTTACTATGCATAGTGTCGGCATCCGACATGTGTGGATATTCATGAATGACATCATCGTTAGACCATCAGCCGAAAGGCGTGGTTGTCATAATGACGGTGGACCTTTTTTGTCAATGACTAAAAAGATTTAAAAAAAGTTTTGGTTGTGTTTTTTTTTGTCGACTAATTTTATTTTTGTTTATTTTATTGAAATAATGTCCGTAACTCATCATTTATCATTTTGTTGTTTGTGATTATTTACATATTTATAGATGCTATAAAAAATTAACGAAGTTTTTGTCTTGGCTTTTTATTTTCTATACCTACTTTATTCATAATTAAAAGATATCTTGGCAAAAAAAAATATCAGTAAAAAATAACATCAACAATTATTTATATTAATTTGAAGATAGGAAAAACGTAAACCATCTAACTTGGTTAATGGTAAATTTTATTCTTCACATTCACTTGTCAAAATGCACAACAATTTTGAGACATTGCATCAACATTATTAATTATTTACAATAACATAATATCTTTACGATTCTCAGTATAGTGCTCTGAATCAATCAATGTTTGCAAACTAAATGTCACGGTCGAATCAAACAGGTTTTTGTATAAACTTTGGTAATGTATTTTGGTGTTATTGATAATGACGTTATCGCTAATACTGCGCATTGAAAAAAAAAAAAACTATAGTCTTTACTTTATTTATTTTTTTTCTACCTATGTTGTGCCATGGTTACAAAAGGTCTGGGGAATTGAGGGAATTAATATCTTTGTTATTAATTTTACTGTTTATTCATTTATTGTGCTGGTTCTCTTTATTTATTTAATTAATGTTGGCATAACTGTTTTCTTTTTTTTAAATTTACAACGTATAAATTATGACTTTTATATTAAACTAGCGACCCGCCCCGGCTTCGCACGGATGCAATGTAGATACTAATGTTTTCTCTACTGTAATATGCATGTATTATACATATAAACCTTCCGTAAGAATCAGTCTATCTATTAAAAAAACCGCATCAAAGTCCGTTGCGTAGTTTTAAAGATCTAAGCATACATAGGGACAGACGGCGGATAGCGACTTTGTTTTATACATGTAGTGATAGTGATATTTTATTTCATTGATTATTCTTTTTTTAAATATTAAAGTTATTCGTCCGTCAATTTCCCGAGCAATTTATACTGTAGTATCTAGTTTTTAAGATTGTTATTTACAACAAAATACCTTGACCGTTTTTACTAAGGTTTTATGCATTACTCGCGACGTTAGATTAATAATATAATAGACTGGATTATATCGCAGCATATGGTTTTGATAAAAACATGCATGGCCATATAGAGTTAAAATAACAATGAGCTCATATTCTATTACCTCTCGACAAAAAATATTAAAACCCTACTTTATAATAGCATTAGCTTGTCCCTTAATACATTTTAGGGATATCAACCCTTAGTGTTATCAATATCATCCTTAATAGTAATTTTTTTATTAAAAAAAACCTCTACATTATTTGAGTTGGATAAGCTATCGAAAATCTCATGTTACACAAGAAAAACGTATTATAATAGTTATTAATATGCTTATAGCACTTTTTGTACGTTGGTAAATTAAATAAAACTCGTATGTGTTCAAAAAAAAAAACAACATCCCCTCTCTTCTTCACCTAGACCGGATGTCCCATTTATTATGATTCAGTTTGTCCGTCCTTGTCCTTTTATATCACTCAAAACCACATGTGCAGGACACAGCAGTATATTAATACTATTGTAAAAACAAAACAACAATTCTCAAGATCTTTCATTTTATCAACCGCCTCAAAATTAATCTCTTAGCACCTCATTCTCAAAGAAAACCATGCAATCAGATATCGCATCGTTCAATAATGAAGTGCTTAACTTGGTCCAACGGCTTGCAAGAATCTCGCTCGCCTTGGCTATTTCCTACTTGTTCACTACACTTTAGCTCAAGAATATCGCCTCCGTACCAAAGTTTATCGATAAAAACCATAATCCGACCAATCCCAACATTTTTAGTAGCATAAACAGTAGCGATATGCTAATGTAGAGTTGATGCAACGTCGTGGTACAGGGTTTTCGGAATTATGCCGAGAAATTCCGTTGTTTTTTTCTTTTCTTGTTTTGTTGTATTGTGTATCGAAGCTCGATAATGTTTGTTGTAATGTTATGGTTAATAATAACTTGTTATTCAGTTTTAGTAAGTGCGAAAATTTTACCCTTTAAAACAATACCTTGGTTTAAGTTCGAAGTTTTATTTTCATTATTTAATATCCGCTGCTTATCATCAAGAACGCCAAAATAAATAAAACTGGCGATATTTCCAAGCATAAAAAACCTTTTCATTTTATTTATAAATAAAAGGTCCTTTACCGGATTCGGAAGTGACATATAAAAATATCGATAACGATAGAAGGAAGTCTCTATTAGCGTTGAAGTGTTAATTTGTACGCAAACTGTTTGAGTTTTTGAACACGAAATATTGTGAGTTTTTTGTTTCTTATGCAACAGGCTTTTCTTAGTGGGTCAGTGGGACTATCGAATAATCTCTCTCTGTATTTAAATTTTGAAGAAACACATACATCAAAATATTTTTGTGAAATATTGATTTAGATACTTTGATTTTATATTAAGTATTTTTGAAGATCAAAAAGTCATATGTTTGAAGCTCAGAAAGTCATAGTTTTGATTTTACAAAAATATACATATGTAAAGCCTGATTTTCGCTTTCTTTTATCGCGAATTTTAATTTTTATCAATAAATGCTCTCTACATAGTTTTAACAACAAAATATTGTGTACATGTTTAATAAAGATAACGTTAGTACCTGTTTCCTAGAATCAACATTCAAGTTGATTATATTCCTTACAACTTACAAGTTATAACTTGTTCGCAACATTAAACAGCTGATAGGGACCTACGCTTTGTTTTTTCAATCCGCCATTAAAATTTACATATTCATTAAGCACTCAATGGGTATTTTTAATTCAATTAAACGATACTTTTAAGTACTTAGTACATGAGTCCGTAGCAGTAAAAATAAATAGTTTATCAACGTGTTGTTCTATGAAAACGGATGATTATTTCCAACCGGTTATTTTATCGATACTTATTTATGATGAGAGGACATGCCTAGTTAAATTATAATGTCACTAGCAGCGCCCCGCGGTTTCACCCGCGTTGTTCCCGTTCCCGTGGCAATACGTGGATAAAATACCTACACTAATAATGGGAATAATGACACTCCACAATAACGTAGCTTTCTATTTGTGAAATAATTTTGAAAATCGGTTCAGTAGATCCAGAGTCTACCCTTTACAACGTCACAAGAGTTTGTGACGTTGTAAGGGGTAGAAAAAAAAACCGAAACGTTACCTCTTTATAGTATTAGTATAGATTTAAAAAATATTGTACCATAATAAACCCCAAATTTAAACAATGCAAAAGTGATTTTTTTTTGTTACGTCTAAGTCACTGAAATTATTTTCATAACATAGAATGGAACCTGGATACGGAAATTCTTTTTATATTGTACTCGATATTAATTTGAGCGAAAATACACTTCTTTTATTTATTTTGCACATGGTTTTAGTAACAATATAAGACCTTAATTAATCAAATAAGATATTAAATAGCAGTTGAGTCGTTAAAACGTAGTTGGTATACATAAATTAAATTGTGTTTTCACTAACTTGAGTTGGGCACCGTGATAAAAAATAAAAATTTACTATGAACTTGAACGGTTCAGTGTCAAAGATTTGTATTTATTTCTACTTTATTTCGACCTTCTGTTTTTACTCATTGGTATGTTTGACAATTCGAAATATTTGATAATGATAACTTGTCATTACTTAATTCTAACTTTGCTTCTTGCTGTTTTAATTTGTATCAAATAGCAACATTATGTTGCATATTTTGTTAGTAGATGACACACTGACCAATATTTGCAAAGACATTGTATCACTGCATGATTGTACATGTGCGGTTGTTTTTCATCACATTGCTTTTATTTTTCAAATAAAACAACATATTCACATATACCAAAAATAAATAATTCACCCACCTAATTTATATTTGCATTACTTCGAGACTCGTGATAACAACCAGGAGTTAAACCAGTCAGCTGTTTAGTTGGCCTTGGTTTTGGAATGATCGAAATGTTTACTCAATCAGCTGTTACTGTATTATTCCCACAAAAGTATAAAGACTCAATAGAAGTTTTATTCTCTACTTAACACAAGAGATCACGTATGTACCTAAACAATAAATAAAAGCAAGTAGTAAACATGTCCTTACCGTTTTGCCACGATAGTGCAAACAAATCTTCGTCGCGAAGCCATTGTAGCTCGCTAATTATAGTAGACATATCAGCAACGAACGACATTAAAACATGATAGCATAACTCCACAACACATCAAAATCACATCACTAGCACAAAAAGACCGCGAACCAATCAAACAGTCGCTCAAAACACTACACGTAAATCTTCTATACACAAAAATTGTAAGAATGTACGAAAAAACACTGAAAAACTTTCGCTGACAACGAAAAACCACCGATATCGCGTTACAATTGATGTTACGAAACGTCAGCTTGACAGCTCGTAACCCGGGGTGAACGAACGGCTTGCGCAAACGCAGCGTACGTGCGGCGCGCGCGATCGATGCCAACCGACTGGCTCGACAACTCGAGTAAACACTAGCACAGCGGGGGGTTATCGATAACCTTCCGAATATCGACAAACAACATCACTAGTGGTGCTACCTCGTGTGAAACTGAAGGCCGGCAATTTTTACGGTTTAACGTAAGGTTAATGTAACTTGTTCGGTATTTTATTGATGATCTCAATGTATAGCGAGGCTCTGAGATTTTGTAACCACTTGGCCTCTTGTTGAGTTCATTATTTTCGCGGTTTATTTGTCGTATTTTATGAACTGATGATGTTTTAATTTATGATTAAAATGAAGTGATATGGATATAATGGAGGATTAAAATCAAAGTAAATGCAGATATGAGATACCTAATATGTTTTATACATTTTAAGATACAATAAAACATATAAACTTTAAATTAGGTTACAAAAAAAAACTGCTTTTTTCCCATATAAGTACTCAAATGTTTGATTTAGGTAACCTGTTTTATAAACTTCTTCTGACTGATAAAAACTCTGCCCTTTTCTAAAAATAATGATTTGTTATGGATTATACTTGTTCAAACTTGTTAGAAAGCTTGACAAAATCAGAATAATTCTAAAATCACTTGAAACAGACGCTCTTGTTTAATTTTCTATCGTTTCCACAATTCTAGACTTATTTCAGACTAAAATAACCTTTCCAAGACATTTCGAATTCAGATTTAAATAAATGCTCCAAATTAATCAATCAGGGTCGGTGCAGCCAGTTTGTCTTTTTTATGTATTTTTGTGTTCAAAACACAAATAGAAGAGAATAATTTTCAAACGAATGGGTACCTAGGCAACGCCCCTGTGGTACCCTTGGTATTTTAGATCTCTGTCTATGGCTGCTGGTCAGTTACCACGGAGGTCATTGGGGCAGACAAGGGATGCGCGCTGTGAAGGCTCAGTACAACAGCACAACAGTCAGTACAACACCTACGCCAGAACTAGCCAGAACTAACCTACTTGCCAAGGCACCTCTTACCAGAGCTATTCGTACCATCAACGATCTCCAAACTCAGATTGTATGTTTACATGTTGTTTTGGTGAATTCGCAAGGGTATTAATTTATATATTAAGTTACAGACAAAGTAATATCAAATTTGAACTTTATTTGTGAACTATGTTTAGGTTATGCTATGTTTTTAAATAATGTCATATTAATATTTTCTAATTTGGTTATAAGTGTATTGTTTAAGTTTAATTTAAGTTCCTAGCTGTCGCATTAGGGGAAACCCTGTAATGATAGCTTAAGGCATTGTAATAAATAAATAAATAACATCTACCTCCTAAACGCAAACTGCACTGACCAATCTCTAAACCAATTTCGAATCCAGGTTAATTACTATAGCTCACTGTCCGGTAAGGATCATCCCATTGGGTTCCACGCGCGCCACAAACAGATGTCAGCATAGTTGCCGGGGCCCACTAGGGTCAGTCTGTGCCAAGAGTTACCATGATCCTGGAATTCAAAGGGCATTTGAGGAAACACTTAGGATTTAATCAGTAAAAGTCTGACACTCTCTGCCATTCAACCCAGAACGGTAAAAGTAATTGAATAATTTACAATAGGTACACAAAAAAGAATTGCCCTGATTGAGGCATCCTCCATCCATCTCAAACGTAGTGCCAGTATAGAGCCTCTTCATAGGATATGCATCATTTCCCTTGTTGCCTGTTACGTAAAATCATTTGCAACATCTAGGATTTAAACGGGGCCAATGATAGAGCTGCACAAGTTACTAAATACTGTTCGGATCAAAATTTAATTTCAGTCAATCAATAATGAATTAAATTGAATTAGAAATAAAAGTGTGGTCACTTTTTTGCAAAGAACAACTTTGTAAAAAACCAAAATTCAACCGCCTCTTATCTTATAGCCATCAAAGTTAATACTTTACATGTTTCTTGTCACAATCATGCTCTCATTCCTAAAATAATCATTATTAAACAATAAAACTAAGACTTTTACAACCTTACTATAAATAGCGCTATCTGATCTATCTATTTGGACGTAGATAATAATAATAGTTACTCAAACAATGTCATCTTGAAAAATTAGTGTGCCCTGGAGAAGGATTTCGTCATTCTTAAATTAAATGATAAGAACTTATACTAAGCAAGTTTTGTTGTTGAGTTTCTATGGCGTTATTATCTATCTGTTATACTACAAGTAATATTACGTTTCTAAAGAGAAACAAATTGTTTGTTTTATCTCTGGAAACACTGATGATGCTTTTACATAAATTCTTGTGTCATATGTTAGGCTATGTTTTAATCTCGAATGATTCCTGTAGAATAAGCCTCCAAATAAATCATGTGAGCCTGTAGTAGTAGGTATATCGTTCAAATGTTTCATTCATTTGGACCCATTATCGTGTTAAATGGATTACTTATCGATTATTAAATATTTTACTTATGCTATTAAAAGTTTTAGACCTCATGAATAAAAATCCTATAACATTTTAGAACTTAGTTCCCTACTATAATCTAATAAAAAAATTCAATACCTAGCTTAAAATAAAGAAAAACCTAAAACAGAGACCTAAATCAAAATTATCATCACAGTTTAATCCTTGACATCCCAATTCTGGTACTGCTCCTGCTTCTGCTGAAGCTGCAACATTGGCAGAATTATAACCTTGAGGAGAAGCTCCGTGTGGTGTTGGTATTCTGTTACCTCAAGCAGTGTGACAATTACCAGCTGAGCAGCCTCCATGATTTGGTATACTACCATTTAATCCAAAACAACCCACACCGGAGCCAAGATTTGCATTGATCTCTTACATATCTAACAACTGGGTAAAGAAATATTTTCAAGGAATAGGTGAGAATTTCTACAAAAAAATGTACTAGCTGATAAAAAATATGGGACACGTAATTTTTGTTTCATTGCGTGAATTAGAAACTGACTTTAAAAAGAAAAAAATCGCATCGGAATTGGTCCATTCGCTTTAGAGCTACGATGCCACAGACAGACACATGCACACACACGCAGACAGACAAACGTCGACGTCAAACTTATATCGATGTCGATGAAATTTCGCGAATTTACTAAGAAGTGACAAAGCAAACGTCCAATCCTGAACTTTGATGCATTTTATCTTTGTAAGTAATTGTTATTGATTTGGTAGGGCAAACATTTTTAATCTATTTTTTAAATATTATTTTTGGGATCTATCTAACGCATCGGCCTAAATAATATATGTAGAATAGCAAACATTCGACACAGACACAACACAACAGCAACAAAACACAAAGTAAAAAAAGAACAGTAATAAAACATAATAATTTTCCAATAAAATTGTGCTGAGCGTGCCCATACCGAATCTCTCTATTATTTGCTGGTCGTCAGACACCCAGCGCTAGTATTCAGAGGCCATCCTGCAGTAACGTGTGGGTAAATAAAATAAATAATCATATGTGTCTATTCGGGAAACATCCCTATTGAACCCAATGATCTTTCCTTATCCGAAATTAAATATTATTAGGGTCTGCAGAAACATGGCCTCTGCACAAATAGGTAACACAATAAAAACATTAAAATGACGTAACTTCCCATTAATCATACGACAGCAAAAAAAGACTACACACCTCCTTTATATCATTACCGTTATTACTAGAGCTTAAAAAAATATCCTTCATTGGAGAACATCGCTGTAACCTTCATAACTGGCGTGAAGTTACATATTATTATAATAGTCTCGTAACAACCAATTATTTTGCACGGAAGTGTATAATTGGTGTGGTAGCTGGGTGAATACTCTCGGCCGCCAGTGTACGTAATGGCTTAAGTGGCTAAGCTCGAATTATTAATTGAACCGTTTGCAAGCTTTTTGATATGCGTGTTAGTATCAAATTGTTTGAATTCTATAGTACGAGTGCTTTTTGTTTACAAAGGTTTGGTTTAGTGAATTGGTATTGGGTTATTCTTATTTCGAATAGAAACATTTTAGCTCAATATTAAATTTGGAAATGTCAAATTGATCCGATGAATTCAACTGTTTTGATCTGATTTATTTTGTAACACAGAGTACACAAATTAAATTGATAATCGGAAAAATGCAATGTTTTCATCAACACCCACAATCAACCTAACCTAATTTACCTAACGTTAAGCCTTAAAAAGGGGAAAAATACATTGTATGTTACATTAACTGTTTATTTTTATGATAAACCCTCCAGTAACCTACTGTTGAGGGGCTAAGTATCGAAACTGAACCAACATGAAAAAATTAACTCTGTAGGAAAAGAGCAAGTGGTTCATGCACGAGGGAAAGGCAAACCTCACGCCCCAGCTGCCGCAACAGAAGGAGACGCCCCGGGCGTCGGGAGTCGCAGGGCGATTCCCGATAACAACCAGGCCCAGCGCGTTGTGTTCCACGCGCGCCTCAAGAGAGAGAGTCAGCATAGTAGTCGGGGTCTACCAGGGTCAGTACCTGCCAGGGTTCCGGAATTAGTTCGAAAGAGTTACCGCGGCACTGGAAGTAAAAGGGCTTTAGGATGAGTACGGATGGGTTTTAGTCAGTAAGAGTCTGACACTCCCTTCCGCTCCACCCAGAGCGGGAGAAGTCATTTGATGATTTCCCATCCTAAAAAATAAATAAACAAAAACTGCAACTTACATAAAACAAGATTATTTTGTACCAACAGTTTCCCCAATAAACAAACCTAATGCTTGACAACTAGTGTGTGAAGATTATACAAACATCGCATTGTTTTACTAATTTCATGTAGAATTAGAATTCACAACTTTCTAATGTATAACTAACTAATTAAAATGTTAACGGTGACTACCCAACCCATGTGTCGTCATGGTTTTTATAATGCGGGCTGTTTGAAATGCAAGTAAACAAGGTTTCACTTGTTTGTGGGCCTGCGGATGGCCAGGTATGGGTGAGTCGCCGTCCGATAGCAACCAGGCCCGGGTCGACGGCGCGTCGTGTTCCACGCGCGCCTCAAAGAGCTGTCAGCAAAGAAGAACCAGAGGCCCCATAGGGTCCAGTGCCTGCTAGGGTTGCGGAATTTGTGCGAAACGAGTCATCGAAAAAAAAAGTCCCCATATCTTCTATGTCTAGCGGACGTGTTAATCAAAAAATGTTCGTGAAGGTAATAGTTCCAGAGATAACATCCAATGAACCAAACAGACAACCAATTTAACTATCCTAACTTTAATTCAGACGTATTAACTTAGTTTCCAAGAATCTCTAAATATATGACCCATTCATGATTGTGTAAAAATTTTGTACCAACTATGACGTCTGCTTGATTTTCCGACGAAAATGTGCCTCAAGAAACGCCAGAAAGGCTTGGACAACCCATAATAGGTACCACAAACATCACTCTCACCGCCTAAGCTCTCACAAGACAATTAAATCCCGACATCCCTTTTGACTCTCGTTTTGCCACAAAATGGATTTACATACAGCACTGCTCGCTCACAATCTCATTAGATATGTATGTACATACATATGTTACAAACAGTCGCGAGAATCCCGACTCAAATCGCTAAATCTATTTTACTTGTGCTTTTTACTAGTACGTTTTTGTGGGTCGTGTTATAAGCGGCAGCGTTATTGGGTTAGTAAAGAGTTAATAACATTTTCAATATTTGTGTGGTTCGTGTTATAAATGGCAGCGGTAATGGGTCAGTATCAGCGTTTATAACATTTTCAAAGTTTGTGTGGTTCGTGTTATAAGCGGTGGTGATAATCGCTCAGTATTACCGTTTATAACATCTTCAATGTTTGTGTGGTTCGTGTTATAAGTGGCAGAGGCAGTGGATCAGTCAGCGTTTATAACATCTTCAATTGCAAGATACGTCGCCATTTACGAATTTTCATCCATAAGTGAAAACCTTACCTTGTTATTTAGAAGAATATAAAACTTGAGCGAACATACCTGAAACAAATAGAAGAGTTTATTAGCTAGGCGTTTAATGAAATAGCACTTCAATACGGTAAAAGAAAATACATGTACAGCAATGTGCCAATTCTAGTATGTGTAAAATCACTTGCCAAAATCCTTATTCCCATAGCCCATACATTTTTGATTTTTCGACAACCGTTGTTGCTGGTAATTATGTCACTTTGTCTCGATAAGATGAAAGGGCCCAGTGGGGGGTGGGGGGTACCTTAACGAGTTAAACGCTTTTAACTTGTCTCACAACAGTACGGCACAATGTATTTTTGCCTCGCATTTACACGACTCGTAAAGAAATTATAGCAGCTAGGCTTCAATTGTTTTGACGATACACGTTACTAAGTTTTGCACGCTTAACTACTTTAAGATAAGTCATTGTATATGCCCAGGTCAAAGAAAAGCAAGCGGACTGTATTTTAAACTGGTTTATTAGGTAGTTATAGAAGTACTAATCAGAAGGTATGTCCGAGCGCGGTCGTGTTGAACGATGCAATGCCGAGCTGCTGCTGCGCTCCTGGCCGCACTGTGCCTCGCCTCTCGTTGACGGCGCCGCCGTAGGCCGTTTGCTGGATTTGGATGCGTGTGTGAATAATAATTATGGAATTCCATTTTATTGACTACGCAAATAAATTAAAACTTCCAGGCTACGTTCTCATGTAGCGGAATTTGTTCGAAAGACTTACCGCGGACCTGGAACGCAAAGGGCACAGGAATGATCACGGGTGGGTTTTAGTCAATAAGAGCCTGACAATCCCTTCCGCTCTGCCCAGTGCGGGATAAGTCATTTGATGATATCCCAGTCAAAAAAAGGCCACTTTCTCATAAAAGTAACAGTGTTAAAACGTCGTTCGATCAGGGGTGGCAACAATGGTAATATTATTCAGCGAATTAATTATGTAAAGTGAAGAAGCCTGCAGTGAATAGCCAATATTTTGTTGCAGAAAATTAAGCGACTCTCAAATCTTAAAAGTTAAAGTGGTTTAGTTAAACTTACAAAAACGCAGATAACTATAAAACGGGCCACATAAAACACGTGGCTTTCTTTCATAACTGGCAAACACGCGAAACACGTGTCGGTAATAGTGTTGGGTTTTGCTTTGCCTTCCTGCTTGTGCATAAAATCCTTGCATTTGCCTTGTAATCTTGCATGTGCATAATATAGCGGGCGGGAGGGAGGTGCATACCTGCAACCCACTAATATTCGCGGAAATTAAAACTAGATATATTATTTTCATTTTCAAATTTAAAATGTATTTCCGCAAAGTAACGCCTGACTCAATCAATTTAAAAAAAAAAACAACATGTTGAAAAGGTATTTCTCTGATAGATATATAGTGTGTTAAATCTCTTCAGCCTACAAATTACACCACAAACTAAAAGTAGGCATAATCTGAATACGTCTAAGCGTTTCTTTTGTGCCCTATTCGAGTTGATTGCTACGCAAAAAGGCGTTCTGTCGTCCGCTTAGTTACATTAGCTTAACGTGGGTGTAGACAACCCCTTAAAGTGACAAGTTACAATAGAAATTCTTGTTCGTCCGTGAGGAATGTTTGTAGAATGTTCAGCTAGTTACCACTGTTGAAATGAGTTTATAGTAGATAAGTTTATGGATGTTTGTTGAGTGAAATTGTGCGATAAGAAATTAGTAAGTTCATTTGGCTTAGGTTTTTACGCATGTTAAAACTGTATTGTGTTGGGGGGTGGCTTTGTGGTATTGATATATATAGGTAGTTTAACATAATATTATACTCGTTGAGCTGCACAGTTTGTTTTTTTGGTTAAATAAAGTACTAATCTCAGGAATTAGATACTTATGAGAATTGAAAAAATATTTAAGTGTTGGATAGCCCATTTATCGAGGAAGGCAATATGCTGAATAATAATAATATCACGCTAAGACCAAAAGGAGATGAAGTTACGCGGGTCAGGTAGTGATAAAATAATATAGTTTGAAACGTACAGACAGACAGACAGACAAAAATTTTACTGATTGCATTTTTGGCACCAGTATCGATCACTAATCACCCCCTGATAGTTATTTTGAAAATATATTCCTTGTACAGAATTGACCTCTCTACAGATTTATTATAAGTATAGATGTCCGACCTCTTGATTAATTTACTAGTAGTAGGTACGCCGCAGACTAAACTTTTTTTTCGGTCCATCTAAGGGCTGTCTGTAAGATATTGCTGGCAGCGATAAGACTGCTATTGTAACAATACAATTAAATTTGTGTAAATGAGTTGTGTAACCAAATGTAAGTTTTTGGAGTTTAATAAAGTACAAATACAGTCTATCTCTAAAACTTTGACAGTTGCGCCTGATAAAAATCAATAGATGAGTTGTACTTTGGAACGACCTAAGACGAAAAGACTTTCACTGACCTTTTGAAGGCTGACACATTAAAAATGTTCTTCTCTAACTTACATCTAAAGGCAATTCTTAAAAAAACGCAGCCAAGTGCGAAACAGACTTGCTTGCAAAGGGTTCCGAAAGAATCTATTTTTTTAACATGGCTTTTTTAAACCATCTCATAATACGCTGTATCATTTGGTATGTCACACAGTACAGCGGAAAAATGTTTTTTATTAAGTTTTCTTATTTGCCATTTGCCAAATTGTTTATCCATTTGGATTTTATTTTTATTTTCGTTACACGTCTGTGTTCGGTGCACAAAAAATTATACGTGCACCAAATTTCAAACGAATAGGTCCAGTGAGTTCAGTGAAAATTGGCTGTGACAAACAGACAGACAGACAACCGAGTGAACCTATACGTGTTCCATTTTTCCATGTAGAGGAGGTTCAGAACTATATTTTTTGTATACCTAATATTGTAAAACATTCATTTGAAAAGAGTTACTATGAAGTTTATTGTCCGATCTCCTCCATAAGGATTTACCTTTGCGAATGGACGGTACTTAGTCACATTAATATGTTAACTTTAGGTGATGACAGTCAAAGGGGCCGTTTAATGGCCTAATTGAAATAAACGTTTTGACTTTGACTTTGAACTCTAAAAACTACCAAGATAACTATATTTCCCCAAACGCTTGTACCTTGCACCACACACCTTAGTATGACGTACATAGTTCTTACTTCTGACGCATATTAGTGTCGTTAAAGTCGTCACGTCCTACCACGTTGAACGACTTCGCTCTTTAAGTCTTTAGTGGAAGTCGGAAAATACTAAAGTGGCTATTCAAATGCAGAAGGAAGTTTGAGAAGGCGTTCTGGCTCGCGCTTTTAGAAGTTGGAACTAAAATTTACAGGAAAACTGAGGTACAGTTATGATGAGTTAAGTTTTGTGACGGGCGGGCGATGGTTATAAAGGAAATAGCGAGTTTTCATCAGTACCTACGTAATGTATCAACTGTAATGTATGTTGCACTGCTAAAATGCATGTAGCTGTAGGTAGCAGAAATTTTATTTAAAGTCTTATAATTTTGAGAGTTCCAAACGTAAACTAAGTGTGAAAAAAAATCACGCCTGCCATGTCAAAATTGAACTAAACAATTTGAAAACAAGACTACAATGAAAAGATGATGATCTATCTTGTTTTTTGACATTTTTGACAATTGTTTTTTATTTCATACCGTTTTTGCAAGCTTTACACGATGACAGTATGTAGTCAATATTTGAAAAAACAAAATATTTTGGTTTTTTTTCTATGAATCATGGCTCCACCTTTTTATTTTATCAACAGTTTTATTTGGGACTCACACAAGACAAATAAAGTAGTAAAAAAACTTCTAGTAAAATAAATGAATAAAATAGCTTTCTATATCAGATTAATGGGCGAGGCCATAAAGGTTCGGACTACCTAATTATTCACTACTCATTAAAGACGTAAAACGGTGAGTCAAAACAAAGGCAAAATCGAAAGTATGTATTGAGAGCGAAGGTTGAAGTTTGCGTAACAGCTGACCTTTTGGTCAAACAATACGGTAGTCTCTTTATGACACGCGTGTGAATATAATAAAATGTGTAATAATAACGTAATTGCGTTTTTTATTGTTTTGCGTATTTTCCAAAAAGTATGCGGAACGAATAGGTTATAGAATTCTGCTTTTCAAATCAAAACATTTTTTTTACTAGCAGCGCCTGCGGCTTCACACGAGTTGTTCCCATTCCCATGGGAATATGGGGATTTAACATATTATGCCTATATATTATATGGTGAATAAATATAGGCCATTTATGTTGCTCCCTGGTAATGTAGATTTACATTGGTGAAAAACTGCTTAAAATTGTTCCGGTACAAACAAACAAAATCTTTCCTTAGTTTGTGTTACTAAAAAGGATTTTTTGCTGCAATTTTGCTCCTATTTCCTGTATCATAAAAAAACACTTATAAAACGTCAGAAAGTAGAGCATTTCTATATCAGTTTCGTCCGGCGGTCTGAACTCCGCAATATTACGATAAAAATACAAACAAAAATCTACCTAGTTAATTTACTAATTTACTCCAAAACAGCACTACAAAGTTTTTTTATATTTTCCCCTGTTCAAGAATGCTCAATGTTTTAAAACATGGGTTCTGATGAAAATCTGTCTCTTGATGATCAAAAATGTGATTCTAGTTTCGATGCACACGCCAGCCTCGATTCAATTATGGACATTCTACGTGCTCAAACTGCTTTCAGAGTTTTCAGAAAATCATTAACACACACAACTTTCCAACATGCGTACATACATACATACATACATACATACATACATACATACATACATGCATATCCATTTCCGATACGTAACATGCGGACACATCTAAGTGTTCCGGGATGCGTCAGTCAACACGTCGTGTAGCTTTTAACTGATCAACTGTGATGTATGGAGACCATTTTGTAGTTGACATTCTGTTTGTGTTGATTGTGAGATGTTTTGGAAGAAAAGGATTTAAATTAACTTGATGATGACCACCGGTTTTACCATAAAAATGCATACCTGGAAAGAAAAGAAAGAAAGAAAAAGCGTTTTTTAACTAAACCTTAAACTATAGTGTTAGTACATCTTAATTTACCTGGGTCGTTCTTCTTTTTTATATATACTTTTTTCGTATAAAAAATATACTATAATAGCAGCACCCCGCTGTTTCAGCCGCGAGGTTCCCGTTTCCATGGGAACACGGGGATAAAATCTAGCCTACGTCACCCGTGTAGCCCCAACGGTGAAAAATTTTTTCAAATCGGTTCTGTAATTTCGGAGACAATCAATGCAAACAAACAAACAATAAAATCTTTCCTCTCTATAATATTAGTAGATATCCCAAAAATCTTGGACTTTTGACAATCGTTAACGCTTTCTAATTATTCTGTAGAGAGTACTTGAGAATAAGCAAATCAATGACTTATTTTGATCTTCTTAACAAAATTCTAAGATCGTCTGAAGCGACGGTCGTCATGGGAATAGATCGATATTAATTGATAGTCTATCTTTACATATAATATTATAAAGCTGAAGAGTTTGTTTGTTTGTTTAGTTGAACGCGCTTATTTCAGTAATTACTGGTTCTGAAGGTCATATGCTATACAACTTTTTTTCCAACAAACACGCGAACTTTGTCGCGGCCACAGCTAGTTTTTGTATAAATGCCATCTTGAAAAAAATCGATGAAACAAAACAAGATAAGTGTTTCATGTCCCATGTTACAGGTTCTAACCTTCAACCGGGTCCAAATCTATACTCTGGGCTATCACTGAGAAATACCAGATGCAAAAAACCCAACAGCATTTTGCCCGACCCAGAATTCGAGAATTCGCTTCGATAAAAATGTTTTGTATAAAATTAAACCCTACCAAGTAGTAAGAGTTACTTATACGTTTGTAATATTTCTACTATTATAAATGCGAAACTTTGGCTGGATGGCTGCATGGATGTTTATTACTCGATCAGGCCAGAATGACTCAACAGATCTGAATGACATTTTGTACAGCTACACGACATTCGTCACGGTAAAACCGTTGGCAGAAGTCGGTCGGTGATAACAATATACCGCATTTTTTACACCAAGAAAACATAAGTTGCTCGACAAGTCAAATAAAATCAATAACTTATTTGAACTTCTAATCAAAATTCTCCGATCGTCTTCAACTACAGTCGGCATGGGAATGAAATGCTTCTAATAGATAGTCCATTTCAACCGATTTCTAAAAAGGAGGAGGGTCTTAATTCATCGGAATCTTTTATGGGTCCAAAAATCAATGGGACCCTATTACTAAGCCCTCGCTGTCTGTCTGTCCATTCGTCCGTCTGTCTGTCTGTCAGCGGGCTGTATCTCAAGAATCGTATGAAGTATACATTTGAAATTTACACAGAGTGTATATTTCTGTTGCCGCTTAAAAAAAAAGTAAAAAAAAAATTATGTCATGTTATCCAATCTGGTACGATATACATAAACTTTCTTGCGCATTTGGCTGGTACTGGTACTTCTCACCCCGATACACCCTCACCTCACCAATTTGTGCAATTTCCACGTTTTTAGGGTTATTTATTTGTGTGTTATTCTTTTTACGTTGGATATAGTCAAGCTATATAGCATTTGCATTGGACGTTGAACTTTAAAGATACGCTAATGAGCTCAAATTTAAATCAATAAAATCTGGGAAATTTGAAGTGAGATATTGTTAGGTTATTCAAAGAAAAGTAGGTATTTGTCTGTAACGCGGGACTTCGACTAAGAAGGCACATAACCGTGGAGCGTATATCAATTTTAAAAAATATATAAAAAATACAACTGACTTACAATTAAAAATACTACAAATATATATTTTTTTTTGGAAATCGATGTCAAATCAATTGTATACTTTGTACCTAGTGTTTTTAATTGGACGTCGGATGAATTTAATTATTATAAAAAATATAGGTCGATTTCAAGATGTAAAGTTATACATACGTGTATAACTTTACATCTTGAAATCGACGAAAACGAAAACGAAACTGAAGATAAACACCATTTATCTGCAGTTTCAAAGAGTCGTCTTCTTCTGAAGAAAATAGTTTTGATAAAATAAACCTAGCAGGGTTTATAGCACACTCTGAGTTATTTGGTCTGAAGAGGCAGTATTATGAAAGCAATGAGAAAAAAAAAGTAGACCGACCGTACATCAATTCAATCAAAATTATAATAGTTATTATGCTGTTCTTTCCAAACAGTAGCCATTAAATATATTCTTTTTCTTTTTCGTATTGCGTCACGCACATCATTTTCAAATAACGTTCCAATTTCAAATTCAAACTTCGAAGCAATCGTTCCGTGACACTCCATGAACAATTACTGAGTATTCCGATGCGTGAAGCATACAGCCAGTATTTTAAGACCTATAAAGTTATTACTCGCGACTATTCTTCGCACATTTATTAAGGGATTAGAGAAAATAAGAGCTCTTGGTAAACTGGTTGTTGTTCATAGATCGGTAATGACAGTAGCATTATTATTATGCTTTTTTCTTGCGTCTTTCTTTTGTTTTCGCTCTGTACCTATTTATTTTCTTCTTTTGCTCGCCTATTGCATTGTTGAAAATTGGTTTGACATAATGATATTTTAAATTCAGAACGCGCCCCAAAAATATACCTATCTTTGTTTTTTCATTGTTCGTCCTGAGCATTCTCGCAGTGGCGTTTTTTGATACTGTCAAATTCTTACTGACTAAAACCCACCCGTGTTCCTCTTGATACCCTTTGCGTTCTTAAGTAAGTACTTTTGTTAAGATAAGTCACCGTGATCTTACTTTCATTGGTAGCAATTGTGCCCAATCTAATTACTAGACTATAATAATAATAATCCATGATCCCTTTGAAAGCTCTTAAGCCGAGAAACAACAATCAATATCGTTATTAAAAATATTTATATTTCTACTCTCCCTTTTATAAAACAATATTGGCACAAGCAATGGGCGGAAGTTAAAACACAAGCTATCAAATTTCAGCAGGAAATTGACATGACGGCGCGTGCGCGAAAGTGAACCAAACTTGACTCATATGGGGGTAAGGGACAAGGCATTAGCGGTAGCGATTTAAGAATTTCTTTTTTTTATACTACTTTCGTGGATAAAGTCAAAGCTGGCGGAATAAGCTCGACACTTACCGAAAACACTGGACAGTGTTGTGTGGAAGGAAAGGGAGGCCTTTGCTCACCAGTTTTACAAAAAGACTAGAAATATAGTTGCTCATGGGCACAAATACTTGTAGAGAAATAAACTAGGTACCTCCCGTACATTAACTTGGAAAAGGGGGTAACAAGTTGATGACGCTGTCTCAAGATATAGTTTTCTGTCATGTTGTACTTAACAAATTGAACTGAGAAGAAGAGCTTCAGACGTGGGCATTGCAACCAGCTTCGATACCTAAGGGCAGAAGTAAAATCTTAAGTGCTCTCAATGAAAATTTCAAGGAAAAATCTTTATAAGCTCCGGACCAGTTTTGATACTAACTAACTTTTAACTTCTCGTCTGTATTGGTTTGACAAAACGAGTTAAAATATAGAAATTCCACTTAATCGCTTTCAGTCCATAAATTAAAACCATTTCTCATTAAGGATTTATATTACATGTTACAGTGGCTAGCGTTACTGCAAATTAAAAAAAAAAACAGTTCCGAATAACTTCCTTATTCTGTCTGAACGAGTCACAATATTAAAAACCATTTTGTCTCTTTCAGACATTGAAAGATAGAAAAGGACGAGTAATCATACTTTACTTTTATAAATGCGTATTTTTGGATGGATGTTTGTTCCACAATCACATAGAATTTGGCACAGAGATAGATTACATTCTGGAATACCTACCATATACGATTTTATCCGGGATTATTTTCCCTTAAGATAATTTCCGACAGGCAAAGCGGCTGACAAAAGCTATATTAAAGGTACAGAATAAGGCAGTTGATGTGTTATTTTTTTGTACAGACGCCCTTGTCTTGTCATGTGATAGCTGAGGGGTGAAGGACTAAGGAAACGCGTTGAGTGGGGCTATTGTTTTAAATAAAGAATTTGTAGTTCGTGATTAATAACTACGTTATACGAAACCAAAGCGTTCAAGGTTGCTTTATGTTTTTTTTTTTTCTTGTAATTATAAACTTTATTAGATAACTGACTGGCTGGCAGGCTAATGTTTTTTTTTAATTTGAATGTGTATTCAGACATTCTTTTCCAGCGCCGTCTTAAAGCAGACCTCATGGAACGCGTCTGAACCATCTCGCAATCAAATCCTCGATCCAATTTGAGCCTTGCAGCTCTATTAACCATCTTGAATTTTGAGGGGATTTCTGAATTGAGTATTTTGAGTTAAAAACAAGTCAAACTTCCTTTGAAGTTTTGACTTCAAAGGAAACTGTTTGACCGGTTTTTTAGGCTAAACTAGACTTGGATATATAAATACTTATACTCGACTTCAAAATCTTAATTCAGCAAATATCATTTTTGGTCCCCTTTCGTTTCTATTCAGTTAACCTTTATAACTTTATTGTTGACGTTTTTCCTTCATTCAAAAATCATTATTCAAATACGTTCTTTTAACAGAATTGATTCAACAACATTACCCTGTTTCTGGGTAGTTATATGATGAAAAATGTAACTAAAATCACAACCACCAATATCAAAAAGCTACATTTTATGTTTTCTTTACTCCGACAAAGGGAACTTTTTCTTCTTTTTTTACTAAACAAACTGGCCTTAAAACATACAGTGTCAAGTCCTTGAACGACTCGGGTTAAACGCTTCGCATCTGTGACCAATACTGCAAGTCAAACAAGGCCTCTTTGTATCTAATTGCAGAGGAAAATAAAAAGACATGGCCATCCCTGCGGTCTCTGAGACCGTGACTCATCTGGTAAAAGTACGCTTTGTGTTTTGTGCCAGTATGGTAATATGGAAGTCCTGAACGGTTTTGTTATGTGGTCCAAGTTTGTGAGTCTTTTTGTGAAGAAGAGACTGTTTGGTTCTTCGCGAGGCAAAAGGTTGGCTTCTTTCAGCCAAGAATTTTAACGATACATCCGCCATGTTAATTCTCCACCACAATCGCAAGTTTAGTCTTCTTCAGCGCCGTGCTATATGGATCTACGTATAGCATAGCTTCATACTAAGTGGGAGCCTTGTTGTCACAAATCCGATTTACCTACATTCTGATCTGTCCGGTTTTTTTGTCGATATTTCGTTTCAGCCTTGGTTGACTGCTAGAGAATGCCTAAGGCATTGAGTCTGCATTTGTATCAAGTGTATTTATATCTGTGCAACGAACAGTCAGCACAATGATAACATCCGGGTGTCTACTCCAGGTTTATGTGATTTCGATTTCCCGAAAGTTCCAACAAACCAAATAAAGTCAAAGTCAAATTGTTTATTTCATTAGGCCATTAAACGGAACTTTTGAAGTTAACATAATAAAGTGACACTAGCATGTATTCGGAAAGGTAGAATCTTATGGAGAAGAACGGACAAGAAACTCCATAGTTATTCTTTTCAAATAAATGTTTTACAATATTTGGTTACAAAAAATTACGTTACTTTGTGCAGAATATTGGATGATTACTGCTATAAAACAGTGACTAAATTAAATTAATCGTGAGTATTCTAACAGGACTAAGTAGAACCAAACAATCAAAAAAGTGACATTCGCCAATCCACATCCATCAGCAGTGCGCACGAACACTAACTTGGTAAAGTGCGCACGAGGTCAAAATCAAAAGTAATTTATTAAAACTAGGCTGATAGTCAGCACTTTATGAATATTAAATTTTACATTAAGCCAGTTCCTCAAAACGCCAACCCGTAACCACTTCCTAGTGTTTTAGCTGGGAAGAAGAAGTAGCGCAACAAACTCCCCAGCAACACATCTGTTTGTTGGAACTTGAATTTATACAATAATAAGCAAACAATGGGTACTACCGACCAACTGTATACAATAGTGAGCTGTCAATACATACATACAAGATCGAACGATAATAAATCTGTAGAGAGGTCAATTCTGTACAAGGAATATATTTTCAAAATAACTATCAGGGGGTGATTAGTGATCGATACTGGTGCCAAAAATGCAATCAGTAAAATTGTCTGTCTGTCTGTCTTTCTGTCTGTCTGTCTGTCTGTCTGTCTGTCTGTCTGTCTGTCTGTCTGTCTGTATGTTCTTTATAGAAACAAAAACTACTCGACCGATTTTAACGAAACTTGGTGCAATTATTCTTCATACTCCTGGGCAGGTTATAGTATACTTTTCATCACGCTACAGTCAATAGGAGCAGAGCAGTGAAGGAAAATGTTGGGAAAACGGAAGAAGTTACTCCAGTTTTTAAGCTTCCGTCGCGTGTGTAGCCTTAATTGCTGACGACACTTCGTTGATTTTTAAAATAAATAGACGTAGTAATAATCTTGACGTCGTAAATAACGCCCTTTTGCAGGTCCAAAATTGGTTCACTGCTAATAATTTGGTTTTAAATGGGAAGAAAACGAAGTGCATAAGGTTTGCTTTACCAAATGTCAAAAGTAGTGATTGTGATATAGTGTTGAACAGGGAAAAACTAGAATTCGTCGATAGAACGGTTTTCCTGGGGATTACGCTTGACTCAAGGCTACAATGGGGTCCTCACTTAGCATCTCTAGCAGGACGACTAAGCTCAGCAGCATATGCTGTTAGGAAAATCCGCCAATTTACAGATGTTGATACCGCGAGACTAGTCTATTTCAGTTACTTTCATAGTATAATGTCTTACGGTATCTTATTATGGGGACGGGCTGCAGACATCGAGTCAATTTTTATTCTGCAGAAAAGAGCCATCAAAGCCATTTACAATCTCCGCCGGCGCGATTCTCTAAGGGAACTGTTTAAGGAAATTAACATCATGACGGTACCTTGTCAATATATCTACGAAAACATTATGTACGTTAGAAAAAATCTACATCTCTTTAGTAAACGAGGCGACAGACACAATTATGCTACTAGAAATAGGGATCAATTAGTTCAACCAGGTTTCAGACTAGCTAAAGTAGCCACATCTTTCATGGGGTATTGTTTAAAATGTTACAATAAAATTCCTCCCCATATATTAGAACTGAATGAAACGAAATTTAAATCTTGTATTAAACGCACATTATGCAGGCAAGCATATTATAAGTTGGGGGATTACATTGAAGATAATAATGCTTGGCTAAATGCCGGTCCTGCTCCACAGCCTCAACCACTTGGGTAAACAAGTTAGGATTTCATATTTGGAAGAGATGCTCGCCTTTTATAATATTATTTTGATAATAAATAATTTCCTTTTCTTTTTTTTTTGTACTTATAGTTGCTTGGTTATTGTAAACCATAGTTTTGTATAATGTAGAAGCATTTTATTTTCAAATATTGTAAATGTGAGTACCATGGAGCCATTTACATGTAATAAGTTATGGTTTACTTTGTGACATGAACTAAAATGGCAGTTGAGAGCATGTCATGCTCGCTTAAATGTTTCGCTGATGGCGGCGTGTGTGTTGGATCATTCGGTTCCCTTCAAAATGGTTGAGCTAAATGGTGCCGATACACGCGTCATGTTCGTGAACGGGCGCCCTCGGTTGAGACTGGTCACCTCTTGACTGCCAATGACTTGTTTTAATCTTTATACTTTGAATTGTTTTCATAGTTTCCTTTTTTTTTCTTTGCATTGTCCTCACATATAGAAGCAACCAAGGATGTAACCAAGGTTATGTAATACAGAACATGATTTAAAAGAGTGTCCGTGGAGTTTCTTGCACGTTCTTCTCCATAGAGATCTACGCTTTGGAACGTGCAGATAGCTTCATCTCTTTCGTCTTGACAATTCAAAAGTGCCTGTAAAGGGTTTAATTGAAATAAATGATTTGAATTGAATTGAATTGAATTGAATTGAATGGTTAAAGTTACATAGAAATCATGTATTACGGAAATGTTCTACATAAAATTTTCTAAAAAATATCCCGAAACAGCATGTCTATCTTTTGTCAATTTTAAACCGATCGGGCTGAGAGTTTCAAAATCGGGGGTAAAGTAACTATTCCACGCGGACGAAGTCGCTGGCAGAAGCTAGTCATAAATATGAGAACCATGTAGGTTGATGTCTGAAGTGGTATTTTGAGGAAAATACTGTGTGGTATTTTCAGTGGACCTATCCAGACCGTGTAAGGATTTATCAGTTAACGTGTAGCTCAAACTCAGAACTTTGAGGAGCTCAACGATTTGACGAACAATACTAAAGTAAGGACATTTTGCATAACTAGCCTAAAATTTTCCCATTACTGGGAACCACGCCTCATTTTCATGGGTAGGAAGACGCTATAATCTACCACTCGATCTTGTATGAATAAGTAGAGTAAGTCACATAGACGTGTGGTTCGAGGACATTCCAGTTTCCTTAGCGTAAAATTATTCACACAAAGTTAACAATACGCAATTTGGCAGCGTTTAATGATAAATTATATTTATTTTGTAAGTAGGTTGTAAATAACACTTTTACACGTCACTCTTTTTAGTCGTTATAAACTAGATGAAGCCGGTATTTCCTAGCTGATTACCCTGAGAAGAAACACCGAAACAAACTCAGAGGTTAAAGTCTCTTTTGAATTCCATACAATTGTACTGGTCAAATCATATGATATGAGAACCATGTACGTTGATGTCTGAAGTGGTAATTTTGAGGAAAATACTGTGTGGTATTTTCAGTGGACCTATCCAGACCGTGTAAGAATTTATCAGTTACCGTGTAGCTCAAACTCAGAACTTTGAGGAGCTCAACGATTTGACGAACAATACTAAAGTAAGGACATTTGCATAACTAGCCTAAAATTTTCGCATTTCTGGGAACCACGCCTCATCTTCATGATTAGGAGGACGCTATAATCTACCACTCGAGCTTGTGTGAATAAGTAGAAGTCACATAAACATGTGGTTCGAGGACATGCCAGTTTCCTTAGCGTAAAATTAATCACACAAAGTTAACAACACGGAATTTGGGAGCGTTACCGCTGTACCCCCACCGCCACTCCTATCTGACCAGTGTCATAGGCAGAGCTTATATGAAGAAAAGAACCTACAATACAAAGCTATTATTACTGCTAAGTCTTCTAAGAAGGCCACGCCTAAATTCAAGCTCTAATAGCCGCAATGAAATTAGCTTTATGCGAGATTGTTCTCCCAGACGACAGTTACTTGGAATCCTAACGATAACATAATTACTGGGCCGATGCGAAACAAAGGACCATTGAATTTGAAGACTAGTTGTTCGCTGCCAGTTCAATGTTTGAAAACGGCAAGGCTAATTGGCAAAATTGTTATGATTTTTTAATTTGTGAGGGAAACCTCACGCTTCAGCCGCCGCAACAGAAGAAGACGCCCCTAGGGCGATTCCTGGCCACCATAAGTGCGGACGGCGAGCTATGGGTGGCTCGCCGTCCGATATCAATCAGGCCCAGGTCGACGGCGCGCGCCTCAAAGAGCTGTCAGCAAAGAAGACGAGGCCCCATAGGGTCAGTGCCTGCTAGGGTGGCGGAATTTGTTCGAAAGAGTCACCGCGGCGCTAAAACGTAGAGGGTACTAGAAGGATCACGGCTGGGTTTTAGTCAGTAAGAGTCTGCTACTCCCTTCCGCTCCGCCCAGAGTGGGAGAAGTCATTTGATGATTTCACATCCAGAAAAAAAGTAAAATAAAAGTCGCTCATGGCTACATAAAACCAGCGCCATGGGTCGATCTTCTGGGTTAAGCGACGCTTGCCGAGGTTGGTCAATGGATGACCATCCGTGATATCCCGAGACTCCTACTTCCCTTGGAACGTTAGTCTTGGCTGTCATTTGAAGATCTATATTAGGTGTTATGGATAGACCAAAGCCAGAAAATGTGACTAAAAACTTTTTAGTGGAGCAACAAATACGTGTACAATATATTTCGATAATTTTACTGACGGACTAAATAATAGAATCATATTTTTTGACTTAGGAAACATTCCTAATGACAACCTCCTCCTTTTCATGAAGTCGATTAATAACTGTAATGAGCTGCATGTGGTTAAATATTTTTTTTAAAACCTCTCTTATTTTTTTTTAAATTTTATATTACTCTTAGCACTGACAGTTATTACCAAGTCGACAATTACAATTATGTATATTAATTACTAATTCATATTAAGTTCATTATTAAATAAAAAAAACCTAATCAAAAGAAAAATCATTAGAATTAAAAATATAACAAAGGCAACAAAAACTAATTTAAAAACGTATTCAATATTAATACCAACTTAAACGCCAAAGCAATCATTAGATCTTATTAAGTGCCCATTTATAAATTAGGCATGAAACATTAACTAGAATTCTTTAATTATGTTACATAAAAATTCAACAAACAAAAATACCTACTCAAGTAAATACCTAATACCTTCATAATTTCATGAGTATATTTCAAAAAAAAAAACATCTCACTGTCCCAACTTTCGTACACAAAGTATCGTATATTTTTCCTTTTGGTTTTATCTTTTTCTTTTAGCAAAGATATTTTTCCCTCACAAAGGATGGAGGACCTGTTAATTGGATGTTCGAATGAGTATTGCTCGTATATTTTTCCTGAATGGTCGAATATGAGTTCTTTGAATATTTACGTGCCGATATTAATACTTTGGAATATTACGATGGTAGAGCTGTATCATTAGATTGAAGGGGTATTAAAGCTGATTACTTCATTAAAGCGTACGATAAACTTATTCGGAGAAGTGTAAACATATCTTAAATACTACTTAAGCCCAATGTAGACCTGAGGGCTTAGTGCGGAGTTTTTAACTTATTCGATCGCGTTAACGTTCGTTTATGTCAAATTGTATTTAAAACATAAGGTTTTTTGTGATTTCACTAGACAACGCTTATTCAATCTCAATACAAACTTGACGTTTACGCTAACGTGACCGAAACACTTTTACACGTCAATCTTTTTTGGCCGTTATAAACTAGATGAGGCCAGTGTTTCCTAGCTGACTACCTTGAGTAGAAACACCGAAACAAACTCAGAGGTCAAGGTCTCTTTTGAAGTCCATACAATTGTACTGGTCAAATTATATGAGAACCATGTAGGTTGGTGTCTGAAGTGGTCTTTTGAGGAAAGTACCACACAGATTTGAGTGGACCTGTCCAAACAGTGCAAGCATTTGTCTGTTATCTTGTAACTCAAACTTAGACTTAGCAAGTCACGCTAAAGATTTTCGCTTCAAGCTTCGAAGAATAACTACAAAAACTTAGCTATCCTTCCACTTCTAGTAAACATTAATATGTCAATACTAATCTAACTACACTTGAACTAAAATCCTCCTAACTAAAATATGCCATTTAAAATTCTTCCGCATCGCTATCGACTGGTATTGAGCCCAAAAGACTGGCCTCATTACCACGTTGTATGGCAATGCTTATCCTCTGTCCGAGGTAAAAGCCAGCCCTTGGGTCACGCGAAGTGACAACTAAATGTTTATTTATTTATTTAACAATTTATGTACACACATTTAATAAAAAGATAAGAAGAAGGTAACAGAAAAATAGGTACAAAGGTGATGCTTATTTCTATAGAAATCTCTTCCAGCATACCTGCGATAGGAGAGTCGGGTTAAAAGAGATCTAGACATTGTGTGTAAAAGTATTGAGTATGAAAAATGTTTAACAAGTTCTTTAAATTACGCAAGAGCACTTGGACCCCACTGTCCAAGAGTTTCAACCATTTTTCATGTAGATTTCTGACTGAAGTTAAATAGCCTTTTAGGCTTTTACTTACCTACTCTTCACTATCACTACATAGTATGAAACAAAGTCGTTTCCCGCTGTCTGTCTGTCCCTATGTATGCTTAGTAAAAATACGCAACGGAATTTGTAGCGGTTTTTTTAAATAGAATGATTCAAGAGGAAGGTTTATATCTATACTAATATTATAAAGCTGAAGAGTTTGTTTGTTTGTTTGTTTGAACGCGCTAATCTCAGGAACTACTGGTTCGAATTGAAAAATTCTTTTTGGGTTGAATAGACCATTTATCGAGGAATGCTTTAGGCTATATATCATCACGCTTAAGCCAATAGGAGCGGAGCAGCGATAAAGAATCTTTTAAAATCGGGGATTCCACGGGGACGAAGTCGCGGGCAGCAGCTAGTGTATAATATATGCATAATATAGTAGAGATTTCGTATCAGCATTGAACCCGTGCGAAGCCGGGGCGGGTCACTAGTGACCTATATAAAACATTTAAAAAGTTTTTTTACTCTCCTCTCAGATTAGTTTCAGTCCAAAACCTACAAAACGAGAAAGCTCAACTTTTCAATTACTTACCTGTAATTATCAAAAATAGGGTAGTTGAATAAAAAATCTAATTAGTCCGTCAGACAGGCTTACAAAAAATATTGGTTTTTTTTTTTTCTTTTTCACGTAAACAAAAAACGAAGACGATACAGTGCGTTGAAAACTCGTGTGACATCACTACGTGCTCCAATTTGAAGCACGCCGCCGCGCCGTGACGTCACAAACCCCACTCCTGATCTTTGATGCTTTTTATCTTCGTTAATTTTTATAGATTTAAAAAGTAAAAAAATACGGATCCAATATACTTCGATAATCTAACTGACGGATTTAATAGAATCATATTTTTATTCCTCAGGTAACATCCCTATTATCTTAGTGACCCAATTTTGGTATAAGTAAGCTCATATACCTATTAATATTATAAAGAGGAAAGATTTTTGTATTGTATGTAACGAATAAACTCAAAAACTACTGGACCGATTTAAAAAATTCTTTCACCATTAAAAAGCTACATTCACCTTGAGTAACATAGGCTATATTTTATCCCCATATTACCACGGGAACGGGAACTACGCGAGTAAAACCGCGGGCCGCTGCTAGTACCTTATAAAGTGAGCTTCCATCAGTAATACTATCGGATGTAGAACCACGGTTTCTACACTGTGAGCCTACGGTTGCCATAACCATTAGAAAGTACATCGACCTATGATAGCCTTGACACATTGAGCTCAGCATGTAGGTACCTAATCAATGGTTTAATAGCCAATAAATAGTATAAATTATGCTTGATTAACTAATACAAGTTTATTGTGATGTTTTCGCTATTCGAAATCCTGAAAATACCAAATTCCTTTGGGTGTGTATCAATATACACACGATACCTAAAATAAATATTATATTTGATCTGCATGGCCCTCATATAAAGTATTGTGAATGTGAGGACCATGTAGATCGCTATGTTAAGGGTTCATTAAATGTTAGTCGGGCGGTTTGCGTTCTTTATGTGGCCTACCCGAATTTCCTCACTTTAGTATGATTTGAGCTCCTTTCATTTTGAGCTACACGATAGCTGAGAAAATGCTTGCACTGTCTGAACAGGTCCACTCAAATCTGTGTGGTACTTTCCTCAAAGACCAATTCAGACATCAACCTACATGGTTCTCATATGATTTGAACAGTACAATTGTATGGACTTCAAAAGAGGCTTTGACCTCTGAGTTTGTTTCGGTGTTTCTTTTCAGGGGAAACACTGGCCTCATCCAGTTTTAACAACTAAAAAATAATGACGTGTAAAAGTGTTATTTACAACCTACTTACAAAATAAATATCATTTATTATTTGTACAATTATTACTTATGCATTATTGTAGATAATACAAATTACAATTGTGGTGTTTCTCCAATATACTCGTTGTTAAAAGTTTAAAAAAGCATTTTCTCAGGCTTCTCCACCGAATGCAAGAGAAGAGGCATCCTCGTGTAGGACCTATGGAGCTATTATTCTTCTTCTTCTTTTCGTGTCTATGGTTAACTCCTTAGATTTTTTGGGCCCAGTAAGTGGCTACGTTAATTACAGCGTCCGTGGCGTTCATTACATCCTCCAAAGTACAGGTGCATGGGCAGTTGGGTCACTCCAACATGCGGCTCATGTTCTGAACTGGAGCACCGCACTCACATCGAGTATAGCATAAGCATAATCAGCCTTTTAACGTTCCCACTGCTGGGACACAGGCCTCATCTCTAGGAGAGGGAATGGGCCGTAATCCACCGCGCGGGCCCAGTGCGGGTTGGTGAATGTCACATGTCTCGAATTTTTGGTTCTAGGACATGCCGGTTTTCTCACGATGTTTTCCTTCACCGTTTTGAGAGCAGTGGTGATCAAATTAATTACACATAGTAATGCTTCTGGCTGGGTTTGAACCCGCAACCAACAACTCGTAAGTCGGGGCCGTTACCACTCAGCCACCACTGCTCTCACACCGAGTATTTGACGCGAAAAATCTCTCGGTGTCATATATACCTTTATGCCAAGTTTTTATGTCAATTTGACTGTAGAGAAATGAGTAGGGGTTGAGTTGAAAATGCCGGTTGTGATAAACTAGCAACCATGTCTTCATAAATATCAGCAAAATAAAACTACGATAGATTTTTCAAATAAAACCTTCACGAAGTCTCCACCTAAGCAATTATAAAAAAAAGACGTAATAAATTCTGCCATCCGCTTTCCTTCTAGTCAAGTCTAAATTAATGATTCTTGAGAACTGCCATCTTGTCAAACAAGACATTTAATTATGAGCATTAACCTTTAATTAGAAACTGATAGAGACAAATCGTACGGCGAGTTAATCAAAATAATATTAATGTGAAATAATGGGTTGTCTACAATGTGATTTGCATATTTTAAGGGTATGTTATCACTTGGAAGATTGAGAGTTTCATCTTTTCGACTAAACCACCCTTTTTATGTATGGGCAATCATCAAATGACTTCTCTAGGCGGAGCGGAAGGGAGTGTCAGACTCTTACTGACTAAAACCCACCCGTAATCCTTCTAGTGTCGTTTGCGTTCCAGGGCCGCGGTGACTCTTCCGAACAAATTCCGCAACCCTAGCAGGCACTGGGTCTAGCGGGCCCCTACTTTTTTGCTGACCTCTCTTTGAGGCGTCTACTATTTAAAACTGATGCTAAGTCTATACTAATATTATAATGAGGTAACGTTTGTGAGTTTGTGACGTTGTAAGGGCTAATTTCTGGATGTACTGAACCGAAAATGAAAACAATATATCTAGTTTTAATTTCCGCGAATATTAGTGGGTTGCAGGTATGCACCTCCCTCCCGCCCGCTATATTATGCACATGCGAGATTACTGGGCAAATGCAAGGATTTTAAGCACATGCAGGAAGGCAATGCAAAACCCAACACCATTACCGACACGTGTTTCGCCTCTCCACGAGGCATCCTCAGGGGACGTGTTGACTCGCTGACCGTTGAGTTGCGACTGAGACAAACACAAAAACCAACACACACAAATAACCAACGGTGGCAGTGTATAAAAGGGGGGTGCCTTGTACTAAATGCTCAGTCGCAACTCAACGGTCAGCGAGTCAACACGTCCCCTGAGGATGCCTCGTGGAGAGGCGAAACACGTGTCGGTAATGGTGTTGGGTTTTGCATTGCCTTCCTGCATGTGCTTAAAATCCTTGCATTTGCCCAGTAATCTCGCATGTGCATAATATAGCGGGCGGGAGGGAGGTGCATACCTGCAACCCACTAATATTCGCGGAAATTAAAATTAGATATATTGTTTTCATTTTCAAATTTAAAATGGATTTCCGCAAAGTAACGCCTGACTCAATCAATTTTTTTTTTTTTTTTTTTTTTTTTTTTTTTTTTTGTACTGAACCGATTTTCAAAAATTAATTCACCTATAGAAAGCTACTTTACTGTGGACTGTCATATGCTATATTTTATCCCCGTATTGCTACGGGAACGGGAACTACACGGGTGAAAACGCGGGGCGCTGCTAGTTACTAAATAAAACACATATTTTAATTGAGTGTAGTAGGGAACGTAGTTACAGTCTGATGCAAACTATATGGCTGCTCTGAACATGGGGCATACAGGGCTGCCTTTTAAGTCGTGTCGTTACCGCAATAATTAAAAAAAAATATGGATTTTTCATCTTTTTGAATTTAGAATTCGAAAACAAAAGGCAATTTTTTGATCGGTCGAATAGTTTTATTGTAGCGTCTATTCAAAGGTGACAATTCGGTTGTAAAAATGGAAAATTCAAAGAAGCATATGTTTGCGAATTATTTATTATACCGATACAAAAAAAAGGTTAAACTTCGCCTTAATAAACATCTGTTAATAAAAAAACTTTGGCCCGCTATTCCAGCGTCCTAACTGATTTACATATCTCGGTTCTTTCCTTTCTCGTTTCGCAGAAAGTAAATAAATTATCTCTAATATCAGGTAACAATTAATTTGAAGTCGTATTAATTTATGAACAAGCCAACTAATCGCGAAACGTATGATGTCCTAGTGTAGAGTTACAATGCTTATCGTGCCACGTTATTTGTTAAAGTCTGTTGCAAAAAAAACTGGTTTTGGTTGATTTGTGAAATTGTTGTCATCTTTTCTTAAGTCGGTTATTAAGTATGGATTTTGTGAACTATGAAGAGATAAAATAAAATAAATGTAAGCAAAAAAGACGCTTGATTTCTGTCTGGTCTAGAATTTTTAACCGACTTCCAAAAAAGGGGGAGGTTCTCAAGTAGTCGGTGTTTTTGGTTGTTGCTTCGTTTTTTGAACACCGCCTAGCGAATTTAAAGTTATTTTATACTTTTGTGTTTTTTTTTTGTTTTATAGATAGTTGTATTTTTTACTAAGGAGTTTTTATGAGCTGAATCAAGATGCTTATCTAAACCCATGCTCAAATTCACATTGCTCACCAATGTAGCTGATCATCTTACCTATGTTTTTCTTGACAAATAATATACGTAAGTGAACGCTATCGAGCACGTTTGAAAACCCTCATCACTTCAGTTACGGAAATTGGCATTTTAAAACTGTCAATCTTCAGTAGCTGTCAAATTCCTCTTTTAGGATTGACTAAAATGGGAAAAACATTACCCTCTTCCTGGAGCTGTCGGGTAATAATGCAAGAAGTAGGTAACCTATCAAGCCCTCGTTATACCCATGGTCCGAAGCGAGGGAGCATGGGAAGCGGTCAGCTCTTTCTACAAAGCAGTAATGCAAGCGAAGGAGGAGGCGGACTGCGTGATGAAGAGGAAATCCTCACGCCCCAGCTGTCGCAACAGAAGGAGACGCCCCGGGCATCGAGAGTCATAGGGCGATTCCCGGCCACCGTAGGCGTGGACATAAGTATGGCGAGCGCTGGGTGGCTCCATCCGATAGCAACCGTGCCCGACTAGACGGCGCATTGTGTTCCACGCGCACCAGATTCCACCACAGATGTCTGCATAGAAGACGGGGCCCGCTATGGCTGCGCAGGCAATATGCCAGGATAGCGGAATTTGTTCGAAAGAATCACCGCGACCCGGGAGGAACACGGGTGGGTTTTAGTCAGTTAGAGTCTGACACTCCCTTTCGCTCCGCACAGAGCGAAAGAAGTCATTCGAAAGAAGTCATATTCCTCATCCATAAAAGTTACCTTATCATTTCTCTACCACAGTATTACACAATATTATAGAAACTTCTTCAGACGAAACGTCCCGTGTACGAACATAACAAATTGCGACTAATTATAAGCTCGTTAACACTAATTCAATATGTCGAAGCAGTCACTCATTGATATAGAAAGTAACCGTTGTGGTTATAACATGTCTAATTTGATCACTGCATGTCATTCATACATCAATTTGTTTGGGAAGCAATCAAGTGACAGTTTTGTCGGTACAAAACTGTCACTTGATTGCTTTTAAAACGTTTTAGAGAATTTGTGAAGTAGCATCAAGGTTGGTATGGTTACTTCTACTATCGAACATGTAGGTAGACGTGATTACCGATGGTAGAAGCGGCGGATGTGATGAGATCGTGAAATTCATGGGTACACTCAACGAAGTATCTATGAATGAAATACTTTTGCGAGTTAACGAAGTAATATTAGTACCTACCATCTGATTTATGTGATGAAATGGTGCATAAGCATAAGCATAATCAGTCTTTTTTTAATGTTCCCGCTGCTGGGACACAGGTCTCCTCTCTAGGAGAGAGAATGGGCCGTAATCCACCACGCGGGCCATGCGGGTTGGTGAATGTCACATGTCTTCGAATTTTTAGTTCTAGGACATGCCGGTTTCCTCACGATGATTTCCTTCACCGTTTTGAGAGCAGGGGTGATGAAATTAATTACACAAAGTAATGCGCCGGCTGGGTTGAACCCGCGAACTTACAATTCGTAAGTCGGGGCCGTTACCACTGGGCCACCACTGCTCTCATCGATGAATAACTCGGAAATAAACTTTATTCAATGTGATTATTTGTATATTCGGCCTAAACAATAAATTAGTGTCCCAAATGCTAATAAAATTGGCAAAATCTTTAGTGCCTCAGGCACTACAAACATGTCATAATATATCTTACCTATTATATGTAGTAGGTAGAAATTAACCATTTGCTAATGATGACGCTATTAATTATAACAAAACTCGCCTGATTAAACCAGTCAGATAAATGAAATTGATTAACTTTGACAGAGGTACCGCTCGCGTAGAAAGTTGGTCGCAAAAGTTATTGGCAATATTCATTTTATTAGCAAGTTTGACCAAATTGAGATTTATTTTTGGATGTTGTTTTGTTAGCTTATGCTATGCCATGACGACACATTCAGAAGAATAAAAAATTGAAAAAAAAAGGTTTGTTACTACAAACTGCCTCAGACTGAAAGAATTACGCGAAATCCAAAAATTAGAAGAAATGTGACATCCAGCCTCAGTGTGAACACGTGATAGATTGCAGCCCATTCACTCTCATAGATTGAAAGCCTGTTTTCTAGCAGTGGAATTATTCTAGGTTAGTTAATCATCCTTTTTTTTTTTTTTTTTTATTTTTTTATTTGTATTATGCAAACTATGATTTACATTTATAAACTTTGCCCCACAAAACCGTTGTACTGTGGGGTCTAATGAGTCTTTATACATTTTTTCTTAATACTATATAATATATACATATATACTTTTTATACACTTAGAAATGCGCTGTTTCAACATATTTCCAAATAGTATCTTTTTAACTTATTTTTAAAACTAGTTTTATTAGTTTCACTCCTTATGTCTGCCGGCAGACTGTTCAATAGGTATGGTATTCGTTTTTTTAGTGTTCTGTCACCAAAGTAATTGGTGACTCTGGGTACATTGAACCTGCCGGCAGCCATAGATCGTGTATTATGGCTGTTTACAACGGAGATAAGCTGTGCTCTTGGGTACCATGGTTGTTAACTGCTAGGAGATATTTATGTCTATAACTAATAGGTAGAATTTTACAAATTTTAAATAGCTTCCTATAATCTCCTTTACAACTGTTTTTAGTTTTTTTTGTAACAAGTAGTTTCAAGAATCGAATTTGAAGAGATTCTAATTTATTCAGATTTGTCTTGAATGTTAATCCATAGCTGTCAAGAGCATAGATAATAATAGAATCTACTAATGACATGTATATACATCTTAAAGTGCTAATAGGAACCTTAAAGCTTAAGTGGTACATTTTACTTAATAATATCCTTAATTTACTACAGATGTAGTCTATGTGTCGGGACCAAGAAAAGTTCTTATCTATTTTCATGCCAAGGTAGGTTACACAATCAACTTTTTCAATAGGCTTACATATACAGTTCAGCAAGGTATTATGGTGACATGTATAGTCGTGGGTAAATAAAGGCGGAGTCGGACTATGTGGTCGTAAATATGGCGAGTGAATTAACAATAATTTAGTTTTATCAGCGTTTAATATAATGCCGTTGTCGTGCGACCATTTAACTACTGCGTCTATATCTTTTTGAACTAGCTGATAGGCATCGTCTATGTTAGTTCCGGATCGAATTATGCACAAGTCGTCGGCAAACATATACGCTGAACAATGCTTTAGCACTCGACACAAACTGTTTACATACATAATATAACAAATTGGTCCACAACCCGAGCCCTGAGCCACCCCACTCTGCACATCGACTCTGTCACTAAGCACGTCCTCCACTTTCACTTTCACTTTCATTCTATTATAACTCAGTTTGTCATCCTTAAACAAATAACAGACTATTAAAATGTATTTCAATTCTAGTTACTAACGTGGAATTTGTAATTTTATCCTAGTAAAATTATTATGGCTACAGAAAATGTAGCATACAAACTCGCGGTGACGTGAATCAATAAAATGTTAG
The DNA here is from genome assembly GCA_905332915.2 of Hecatera dysodea. Lineage (NCBI taxonomy): Eukaryota > Metazoa > Arthropoda > Insecta > Lepidoptera > Noctuidae > Hecatera > Hecatera dysodea. Next base: position 13,224,653 of record HG995309.1, on the reverse strand, counting down.
TGTTATTAGTAGCATAAGAATATCGTGACTGTAATAGAATATGAACGACATTAATATAGTATTTCACAGAAGAAATTATAAAGTCGGTAAACACTATCATAATGCAACTATCCCTGTCCTTCAAGATACGCACTCTACGTTGTTAGAATTACAAACAGAAATAGCATATTCTAATACATTGTCACATACCAGGAAGAAACAATATTTACTTGGATCGAAGTAATATTTCGACGAGACGTAGGTATACCACGTAAACCTAAGCATGTCAGGAGCTCGTGGCTCAAATAACAACAGCCGCATGGGTCAGTCTTTGAGGTTAAGCAACGCTACAGAAATCGGTCTGTGGATAGGTGACCATCCATGATAAGGTCAAACTCAACACTAAACTGCCGTCAAATAACCAGACTGAGATAGACATTTCGCAATAATGACGCTTTCAGACATACTAATAATGCAGTGATGAGTAAGACTTCTTATGAGATTCAACGGGCTAACAAAACAATGCTTCACAGCAGGGTTGCCAACCAAAAAAAAAGATTCCTCGTACATGTGTAGCTGAAAATCTCGTATATTGACTTTCAAACCTCGTACATTATAATTTTTAAAATATTTGAAACTTATTTATTTAAGTTACTCGATCCAATAATTAATTATCGTTGAATGGAGAAAGGCGTGTATTAATGAGTTCAAGAATCTAAATTATAATGTTATTTATGATTACTAATTGGAATATATTGAACAGATTATCAATTTTCATAAATAATGTAAGTAAATTTATACGATTTTCATTGCTACTATATGTAATTACTTGATTTACATGAAATTCCCACTTAATGAATAATAACGATTTTCAACTTCTTTAAACATCTATAATTTCTCTGTTTACGTAAAAATGTTTAAAATACTCTTAAGATATTAAAAATATTTTAAATTTCAAAATGATTCCAAAAGACAACCCCAGCGCGCCCTGTCGAGAACTTCGAATACTGAAATGAGGTTTATGTTCCATTCCCTTTCGCTTTTTTTCCAACCTATGGTCGCAGACAGCTAACTCGAAGAAAAAAAAGCTGATCTAGTTCTTGCAGAAGTAATCCCACCCAAATGATCGTATGGCCTAGAGTCCGGTGAAGTAGCGAAAGCTCATTTGCAACTAGCTACATAATCCATTAAAAAAATCGCATGTTATCAAAATCTCGTACATAATTGTACGAGGTTGATAGCGTCCTCGTACCTCGTACGGAAGACCACAAATCTCGTATTTGTACGAGGAACCTCGTACGGTTGGCAACCCTGCTTCACAGTAAAGAGACAAAGAACGATAAAAAACCAGCAAACGGAGTTCGTGGTCTGATACCCGTCCACAAGATCCGATCCGATCAGTAGATGAGGTTGTACGATCAGTAGGAGTTGCGAGGTCAGAAGACGGGATAATGCGGTCAGTAGACGGGACTGTGCGTGTCATAGTTGAGCTGCAGGTAGAGCGGGATGGCCATGTGGAGCTCGAACGTGCGCATTTTTCAAGCATTTATTTCAATTAGGACAACGAGGTGAAGCTATGTATAGAGAAGAACGTGCAAGAAACTCCACGGACACTCTTTTAAATGAATAAATTTTAACAAATTTGTGGTTACCTACATCGTTCTTGTTCATCAAATTATTCATACATGTCAGGACCATGTAAAAAGACGTGCATGATAAACGCGTCCGGAGAAAAACCGTGACAGTTGAGAGATGATCAGTCCCAGCTGACGAACCCAATTGATTAAACATTTATCGCCTCTATCAGGGATACCTTTGAGTGAGCATGGCTCTCCCAACCACCAGGGCACATTCAAGTAAAAAACTGAGACTCTTCCGTGGTTAGAAAAGTATGTTAAGTTTTTACTCCCGGCTGTCATTTGAAGATCTTCGGCAGTCGTTACAGATAGACAGAAACCAGATCATCAGATCATTATATCAAGACATAATGTTATAATTTACCCACTTACGCGATTGCAAGGTTAATTATATTATAAGTCTGTATTATAATTATAAGTCTGTTTCAGTCATACAATCTTGCAAACCTTTTCATGGAGCCTACTAGAATAACCCCCACTAGTGCAACTTGCCTAGATAATATCTATACAGATGTTGTACCTACACATACAAAAATGATTAATTTAATAGATTCAGATCACTGTGGACAATTTATCTCTATACCAAATATAAATAAAACTAAAACAAAAAAGGATATCACTGTTAACCCAAAATCAAAGTTTCGTTTAGAAACATTTAAGGCTAAACTTTTAAATAAAATGCCAACTTTGTCAACGAATGATGACCCTAATCAATATTACAATGATTTTTTCAAAATGTATTGCGCAGAGTTTGATACAACATTTGTTTTCAAAACCATTTCAGTTAACTGTAACACTACCTTCAGTGACTGGGCCACCATTGGTATTTATAAGAGTAGAGAACGGCTTTATGAGTTGTATGAAGAAAGAACTTATATTAATACAGTAGAGTTTAACTTATATGTTAAGAATTATACTAAATTATTTAAAAAGGTTTGTTATATAGCCAAGTCTAGATACTTGGGTTCAAAAATTAAAAATAGTAGTAATGTGATTAAAACGACATGGAATATTATTAATAGCGAAACAGGAAGGTCTGTCAATCGAAGTAGTGATTATAGCCTTGCTATTGATGACAGTATTATTGAATCAGATTCGCAAGTCGCCGCGGCATTTGAAGATTTCTTTGCAGAGATTCCCGTATCGACAACTAAGTATCTAGATTCATCACCCAGTGCTGCAGAAGCTTTACTTAAAGAAAACGTTCCAGTTTGTGATGCTGAATTTAAATTCCAATATGTCACTTCTACTGATATTGTAAAGACGTTTAATTCACTGAATGTTAAAAAAAACTGCAGATATAGATCTGCAGTTTTTTTTAACATTCAGTGAATTAATTCTGTTGACCTTGCTAAGTCTATAATACACATTGTAGCTCCTACTTTAGCTGTTATTTTTAATAATTGTGTAGACAGAGGTGAGTTTCCTGATCTAATGAAATATAGTAAAATAATACCTTTATTTAAATCAGGTAGCACATCAGACCCTTCCAATTATAGACCCATCGCAGTGCTACCTACTTTTAGTAAAATTTTTGAGAAACTGATTTTAAATCAATTGCAAAGATATAAACATAATCTTTTACATAATAAGCAGTTTGGTTTTACAAGGGGTCGTTCAACAACTGATGTTGTGTGTTGTGTGTGATGTGTTGAACTTCTAGGACACATTTATAATGCATGGGAGGACAAATGCGATGCTTTGGGGATTTTTTGCGATTTGTCCAAGGCGTTTGATTGCGTTCTCCATGAGACATTGATCAGGAAATTACACTATTACGGAATCAGGAACGCCTCTCTGGATCTTCTTACTTCATACTTGAGTGATAGGATTCAGAGAGTTGATGTCAACGGTAAAAGATCTCCTGGATCTGTAATTAGGATGGGGGTCCCCCAGGGCTCAATTTTAGGTCCCTTCTTGTTTCTCATTTATATTAATGACTTGCCGTACCTCATAAAAGACAAACACGATATAGTGTTATTTGCAGACGACACGTCGCTTTTGTTTAAACTAAAACGCCAGCAGATAGTTACTGACGATGTAAATTTTGCCCTTGCAACTGTAGTTAACTGGTTTAATGCTAATAATCTTTTACTAAACGAGAAAAAGACAAAATGTATAAAGTTTACCTTACCTCATTTGCGACAAGTGAACACTGTTGTATCGATAAAGGGTGAAGAGTTGAAACCCGAAGATACCACAGTGTTCTTAGGCATTACTTTAGATGCGAAGCTGCAGTGGGGCCCCCATATAGACAAACTGTCAAAAAAGCTCAGTTCTGCAGCATATGCTGTTAGGAAAATTCGTGGCTTAACTGATTTAGAGACAGCCCGTTTAGTTTACTTTAGCTACTTTCATAGTGTGATGTCATATGGCATTCTGCTGTGGGGAAATGCCGCCGATATTCAGACAATATTCGTCTTACAAAAAAGGGCTATTCGTGCAATTTATAAATTAAGTCCCAGACAGTCCCTCAGAGACAAATTTAAAGAGATTAATATTATGACTGTGCCTTCCCAGTATATCTACGAAAACCTCTTGTATGCACATACAAATATTAATCTGTTTAAAAAATACAGTGATATCCATAGCATAAATACTAGGAACAAACACAATTATGTCGTTCCTAAAACCAGGCTCAAAAAAATAGGTGGTTCGTTTCGATGTCAATGTATACATTTTTATAATAAACTTCCTAGCCCTATTCAAGAACTAAGCAGAAATAAATTCAAATCATTTATAAAACGTAAGCTATGCCAGAAAGCTTTTTATACAGTTAAAGATTATCTTGAGGACAAGAAGGCTTGGGATTGAGCTGCTTCAGTTTTGTACACGGCCCAATGTTTTAATGTTTTTGTTTTGTTCTCTTTTGTGCGCTTTTTGTTTATATTTATACAGTTTGACATTTTCATTTACTTTTGACATGAATGTTTACTTTTTAAAGTATTCTTTTTATTTTATTACAATTTCTTATTTTGACATGAATACTTACTTTGTAAAGTATCATATTTTTTTTTATTTTATATCAATATCTCATTTTGACATGAATACTTACTTTGTAAAGTATTATATTTTTAAATTTTAATTTTATTCCCTATTGTGAATGTGAGGACTATGTGGGTTATTATTAGCTTTTTCCTCTTCAAGTATTTTTTTTTTAACGTTGTCTGGCTGTTTGAGTATTTTTGTGGCCTACCCAAATGTCCTTTCATTGGCATTGTTCGTCGAGTTGTTGAGCTCCTTATTGATTCTAAGTTGAGCTAATCGACTCTGACCAAGGCTTGCACTGACTGGACAGGTCCACTCAAAACTGTGTGGTTCCTTCTTAAAAAGACCACTTCAGACACTGATCTGCATGGTCCTCATATAACGTATTGTGAATATGGGGATCATTTAGATCGCTACGTCAGGGGTTCATTCATGTTAGTCTGGCGGTTTGAGTTCTTTAGGTGGCCTACCCAAATGTCCTTACTTTGGTATTGTTCGTCAAATCGTTGAGCTCCTTAAAGTTCTAAGTTTGAGCTACACGATAACTGACAAATGCTTGCACTGTTTGGACAGGTCCACTCAAATCTGTGTGGTACTTTCCTCAAAAGACCACTTCAGACACCAACCTACATGGTTCTCATATGATTTGACCAGTACAATTGTATGGACTTCAAAAGAGACCTTGACCTCTGAGTTTGTTTCGGTGTTTCTTCTCAGGGTAGTCAGCTAGGAAACACCGGCCTCATCTAGTTTTATAACGGCCAAAAAAAAAGATTGACGTGTAAAAGTGTTTTTTAAAACCTACTTACAAAATAAATCATTTATCATTTATCAATTATACAGACTACAGCTACGTCTGCTTAGAGTCTCGCCTGCGTAAGCCTCTAGGCAGATTGATTGTCATACCAGAAAAAATAATAATATATACTATGTATATTCACCGGGATCGAAATAATATTGCGACGCGTGTGGCATAGCGTAAGCTAAGTATGTGTTAACTTAGCCTTTCGACCGACAATTAATTAAACACATCATTATTGTTATCGGTCTACCATTCCGCCGGTGACTTTGATGTTCACATAAAAATTAGAGAAAATAAAATATTATTCGAAATCCAAAACTTGTATTTTGACACTTAGTTTTATGATCGTGTATTTTTGCTTGTATTTATGTAATAGCGAATGCTAATAAATGTATGTGACTGAAAGTTTTTTGCTGTATTATTTTAATTATACTAATTTATATGTGTTAGTTATTTAATTATTGGTTATAGATGACGAGGAAGTAATAAATATGTAGAAAAAGTTTCTATATAAAACTTTTGCTTTCGATGCCAGATTATTGGCTTGTCTTGTGTGTTCAACATCAGTTATACCTATGTAATTACGTAGATATGTAAAGATTGTTAGTGTGTAAAAAACTTTGAATCTTTTTCAAATGTTGACACACTTCCGATCGCTGCTGGCTGTTGATTTGACATCGATAATGGTAATTTATCGGCGTAGGTCGCCTTCCTACCCGTGTGTGGCATTTTTAAAGCCAGAAGATAGAGCTTTGATTTAAACAGTATTAGCGGGTGTATTTGATTGAAGGCTATTTTATGTTGTTAAAAGGTTCTTTAGGATTTTCATTCATACTACCAGATTATACCAGTACCTATATAAAGTTGCGAAATTTGTTCATAAGAATCACCATGGCACAGGAACGCAGCGAGCACTAAGAGGAACACGGGTTGGATTTAGTCAGTAAGAGTCTGAAGAAGTCACTAAATGATTTTGCGTCCAGATAAAAATAAATAACCTGTACAAAAGTCGAGTCAGACAATCGTAATGAAATAAAAACGTCTCCTGCCATTTATATGCCATTTATATATGAAAGTCAGACGGCTAATTCTAGACAGATAATATTTCAAACGCCTAATATCTGAATTACCCAAGAAGACTTCGCTCAAAAGTAGGTACTTATATTTAAAACTTAATTAGGAAATTGGAAAAATTCACCATATAAAAAATCCTAGGACAATTAGATTAATTTTTTACCGTAATCCTCCTAGATCCTAATCTAAAAAATGTTGGTAAAGCGAAAGTGTATTTCTTTAATCTTTAAGCTGCCACGCCCAAATCGCTGAACTAATTTAGATGAGTTTTGGAATCAAATACAATAGTCTCTTCCTCCTCGGAGGTGACCTCCAGCGTGTTTTTTTTTTGTTTTCTTATTTTTCATACACAACTATATGCCTTTTGGCATAACATAGCGACTGAATGTTTAGTTGACACTTCGCGTGACCCAATGGCTGGCTTTTAGTTTGGACAGAGGATTAGCATTGCCATACAACGTGGCAATGCCGCCAGTCTATTGGATTCACTTCCAGCCGATAGCGATGCAGACAATTTTTTTGATGCCATATAGTTAGGGGATTTTATTTTATTTTTATTTTAAGTGATATAGTTAGTGTTAAAATTTATTTATTTTAGAAATAAAGTACGAGTATTCATGAACTTTAATATAAAAACTGGATTCACTACCTATGTAACAAAAATAAAAAATGATTATAATTATGGCCCTGATACTGATTATAGTCTATTTTACTGAAAAATTAAACTTGAACACGAGCAAAGACGCGCGAAGAAACTAGTTGTAAATAAAGCGAAAATCGCATACAAAATAAACTGCAAGCATTCCAAACCACCTAGGATGAGACAAATGACGGCCACGTTTTCCCAAGACACAAAAAAGGACGAAATGGACAAACTATGAGCTAACAAAGTTCTGAGGCATCCGTGAAATGTGCAATGCAATGCGTTAGTGAGGTGAACAGTCATAGGGATAAACAGAGGGCGGGGTGAGCGACCGATGTGCATCGCTGTCTATGGTAGGGTGACCGTGAGACGGGGACTTGCAGGACAGATTACTTAATAGTACAGTAAAACTTGGTTAAGTGGGACCTGTATAAGTGAGAAACCTCCATAGCTGGAACTCTTGCTTAGGTCCCGACACTTTAGCAGTGAATTACCTCTGTTAGTGGGACAATACAAACCTCTATATCTGGGATTGGTTCTTTCCATTTTATAGTCATAATTACCTCTATTATTGAAACAGTGAGTATATTTTACCTATTTTACTGAGACTATATTTTAGGGATTAGTTCTTTCGATTTTATTCGTCACAAGCACCTCTATAATTGAGACAGCGAGTGTAATTTACCTCTTTTATTGGGACTATATTTTGTGTACCAACATTATGTGGATGGAACTCTCCGTAAATGAGACAGATATTATTTATACCTGGATATCTGAGCACTGGGTAAGTGGAACACCTCTTTAAGTGAGACAAATTTGCAGGTCCCTTAAGGTCCCAGTTATCCAAGTTTTACTGTAGTTGAAGTGTTTTTTGTGCAAGTTTTTCTCCGAGGAGATATATAGTCCGAATAGTCACAGGAATAAACATTGGGTGAGCGACCGATGTGCATCGCTCTCTATGGTAGGGTGACCGTGAGACGGAGACTTGCAGGACAGATTACTTAATAGTAGTTGAACTGTTCTTTGTGCAAGTTTTTCTCCGAGGAGATTATATTGTCCGAACAGTAACAGGAATAAACAGGGGGGATTAGCGACCGATGTGCATCGCTGTCTATGCTAAGGTGACCGTGAGACGGTGGCTTGCAGGACAGATTACTTAATAGTAGTCGAAGTGTTCTTTATGCAAGTTTTTCTCCGAGGAGATGTATAGTCCGAACAGTCACAGGAATAAACAGGGGGGGAGGGGTGAGCGACCGATGTGCATCGCTGTCTATGATAAGGTGACCGTCACGTGAGACGGAGACTTGCAGGACAGATTACAAAATAGTAGTCGAAGTGTTCTTTGTGCAAGTTTTTCTCCGAGGAGATGTATAGTCCGAACAGTCACAGGAATAAACAGGGGGGCGTGGGGGGTGAGCGACCGATGTCCATCGCTGTCTATGGTAGGGTGACTCTGTGTGAAGGGGACTTGAGGGACAGATATAATATTTGTAAATTTTAATATTCGCTCATCTGATCATGATCATGAGATCTGGTTACAGTTTATTATGAATGTTGAAATACCGTAGTATTATGTATGTAGTAAAGAATGTAATTTTTTGTGTTTGCATAAATCCTAAAAAATTGTGAACAAATGATTTTTTATCTCAATTGGGGAATTGTTTCCATAACAAAGATTGTTCTTAATGATGAGTACAATCATCCCTTTTTGGTTTTCCGTTAATCTTACACATTTTCTATAAGTACTTACTGTCTCGTTAGTCACATCTCTATCACTCTATTATAAAGAGCCATTTCTAAGTAATTGACCGCCACCTACCAACCATTTGTGCTGAAATATTCCCCAAGGCTTGGCACGTGGCAGATACGTAGGTCTTAAAGTGATGAAATATTTAGAAGAGCAGCTTCTCAAGAAATTGAAAATGTACGGTACGTCTTGCAGATTCCAATTTTTGGCTCAATTGTATTTTTCTTCTATTAACTTATTGTCACGTTTGCTGTTTCGAACGAGGAAAAATTATTGGCAAAAAAAAGACAGATACCAAAAAAGGGCAAAAACAACATCGACAAAGGAATAAAAAAAAAACTTTTTACAAAAAAAAATACAACCGACTTCTCCACAAAAAATCAAAAAAGTACAAAATAACTTTAATTTCGGAACTCGGTGTTTGTGGTTCCTTTTTCGTTTTTTGAACACCGACTTCCGAAATTAAAGTTATTTTGTACTTTTTTGATTTTTTGTGGAGAAGTCGGTTGTATTTTTTTGTAAAAAGTTTTTTTCTATTTTTCACTTTTTAGTGGTACCTACACCCCACCCCATTGGTGTAAAAAAACGCACTGCTCCAATGCAGAGTAAACTAAAAGGTCGTCAATGTAGACAATGTAGATATTTTTTTTAGATTTTTGTTGATTTTTCAAAAACTGTTTGTTTGATTTCGATAAAATAAAAAGAATTTTTCAAATCGGTTGGCAAGCGACGGAGTTATGCGCGAACAAACATTAAAAAAAAAAACATACAAACATGCGAATTGAGAACCTCCTCCTTTTTTAGAAGTCGGTTAAAAAAAACGATACCGACTCAGTGATACCTTGAAAAGTTCTCAGTTTGGCCTACGCTTACTTTATTTTGATTGGTGAGATCATTTTATTTTACTTTCTACATAATGTACATTAGTACTATTTGTTATATACAAAGTCACTTATTAGATAAACAAACTCAACCACAGCAAAGTGTCTTGGTTAATATTTAAGGTATATTATTGTATTTACCTCCCAGGACATTTTTATTTACTAGCCTGAACTTTCCCACTCCTTTGCAAAGGCTGCTATCTTGGCGTCAAGGCGCCATCTTCTACCAGCGCTCATAGTACACATCCAAGTCGTCTCGCCACCTCTTTCTTGGCCATCCACGGCAGCGCCGTTCATCTTCGGGCACCCATTGTGTGAAGACTTTTACCCAACGGTCACCGTGCATGCGGCTAACAGACCCACCCAATTCCATTTGAGCCAAGCATCCTTCTATGCCACATCTTTTATTCCCGTTTTGGAACGCAGCGTGGTGTTACGAATTTTGTCCTGTCTTTTTACGCCCAGAATGCTGGATATATGTATTTATGAAAAAAAAAGCAATCTACCTACCTAAAATATTAACAGAAATGTCTATAGCAGATTTGAATGCCAATTAAAAAAAAAAAACAATACAATACAAAAAAGGTCTTTAGACTTTTAAAAAACCGGCAACGAAGGGCTCCATCTCATAAATCCCTTTAATTTGTATTTTGTTATTACAGCAGCAATAGAAATACACACTCAGTGAAAATTTCAACTATTACGCTTTTTGAGATACAGCCCGCTGACAGACAGACGTACAGATGAACAGCGGAGGCTTAGTAATAGGGTCCCGTTGGTCTTTGGTACGGAACCCTAAGTACTAAAAGAAATTATGGTCACCCGCTAATCTCTTTAATTATTTATTTATTAATCGCTTAAATAAATAAAGCATGGTCACCCGCTAATCCTTCGCCATTGATGCGTCTACGCACGCACACATTGTATGGTAATTACTGCGCATGCGTCGTGTCGCTCGCGCGGAAGGGATACGATTGTTTTAGTATTACAAGGAAGCGAGGACACTCGTCTGATCGACCGCAGAACGCGCGGACGTGTTGGCATGAGGATTAGAACTGATTGATGTGTCTTTGATATATGATTTGTTTCAAATGCTCTTGAGTGTAGTAATTGTTTTCTTTATATGCCGATGGATGAGTGAGTTTTGTTTGGTTTAGGTTGTTTATTGTACTAATGGAAATTATGCTTTTGATTTCTCAATTGAAATTAGGCTACCTTATTGGTTTAGGTTAGTATGATCGTGAATTGGCCAAATTGTACACAAATCATCACAAATCGAATAAAAATAATGATAATGGATTTCTATTGATACTGTTCGCTACATCATTGCCAGAAAAAATCTTATGCAATTTTAAGATTTACTTTTTTTAGAACTTCAAAATGAAATGGTTTTTACACGTTCTTCTTTTGTCAGCATGTTTTCTTCTCATGGAAAAATGAATGTCCATTCCTCCCAACGCTTAAACCCAAGATAAATCTTATCTGGTAAAATATACGTGAAAATATGTTAATAGGTAAAGTAAGTTTGTGTGTTGTGTAATTTGTTCGTCAGAGTCACCGCAGCCTTGGAACGCAAAGTGCATTAGGAGGAACACGGACGGGTTTTAGTCAGTAAGAGTCTGACACTCCCTTCCGCTACGCCCAGAGCAGTCATTTGATGATTTCCTTTGTATAAAAAAGGTTAAATTTGTGTATCAAACGTTCTTACTGGCGTAATATTGATGATAATCAATATCACGCCTGTATTTCTCGAATGAATATGCAAAAGGAGGGGTTTTTTAGGGATTTTTATAGTAAACATTTACCCAGCAATATTTAAGTCCCACAAGGAGCTCGTGGCTAAATTATAACAGCCGCACGGGTCGATGTTCGAGGTTAAGCAACGCTTGCCAAGGTTGGTCTGTGGATCAGTCATCTTAATGCATCGAGATTCCTCCGTGCCTCGGAAAGCTGCATGTTAAGCTTATTGGTCCTAGCTGTCTTTTGTCGATCCTTGGCAGTTGTTATGGATTGTAAGATGGCAGAAAATCTGACGCCAGTCTTGCCAAGAAGTACCTTGTTACCCAGTTAATGGGTAGTGGAGGTCTGGTAGGCCGCTCTACGTAAAACACTAGTATAAACAGCTGAATCCGGTTTGACTGGGATACGACCCAAATATAGTTGTTAAAAGGCTAGGCAGATGATGATTTACTCATCATATTTAAGTCCCATGTACCAAATAGAGACTTAGCTGCCAAACGAAAACAAAACCAGATTCTGAGCTGTTATTGAGAAATTTCAAATGGAGAAACCTAATCAAACTTTATGTCATCCGAGAATTGAAACCAGGTCCTTTGGCTTTACGCAAAGTGACAGAAGCTGTCAAAGCGTTAGGGATTGACTATGAGGCATTTGATTCAAATGTCACTTCTTTTGGACTGAGTCTCTTGTCTAAAATACATTACTGTAATCTATTTCTAGTCACTTGTAGCAGGTGTACTTATAATAGAGTACACTAAAGTACTTACCCTTAATTTTTTTGTATCTCAAATTGTTTTTTTTATGGCACTTTGCTGAGAATCGTGTCTATAACATTACTCAAATGAAATCTCTAGTGAATTAAACATACTGGTATAGAACCCATAAAAGAAAAAAAATAGTGGTTTAGAACTGCAGTGAATGATCACGGGCGAATTATTAAACAACACGGATTGTATGCATAGAAGCTGCAGAAAAACGGAAGTTTATTTTGAGAAAAATGCAGGAAGGCTAGCATAAATGTAGTTCTTCTTAAATCATTTTAACTACAGCTGGTTTCACGAACCTATACTCCATTCACAATAAGATTAGACATTGGAACAAAATTGTTTACAGTCCATTTAACCGATTCTTACTCCTATTCCGTAGGCATAAGGATGGCATTACAAGCAAAAACGTGATTATAATACCAACTGCTTACTGCAGCTGCCATGTGTCATGCCATCAACGCAATAGAAGTCACTGTCTGAAAAAAACTGTGTGGCTGTAAAAAATATGTATTTCAATGTCTAATCTTATTATGAATGGGGTATAAGTTTCTCGTAAGTCTAACTCTATTTGTCACGGTGTTGCTCGGATGTTCAAGCTGTTTATTTTTAGTTCATTAAAGTGAATTCTCGTTCGATCCTTTTTCTTTTTCACTTCCTTCCTGCACCGTCATTTATATCTAAAAAGAAATTGAACGGTCAATGTGTATTGCGAGGTTACAAAACCTCTCGATAAATTGTATATTATAACATTTTGCATAGGCATTATTTACGTACTCCGATCACTAATTCACTTTAATCGTTCCAGCGGCTTAGACTACAAGGCGTTTCAATGAAAAAGGTACACAAACAAACATATTCATACAAACATGTGGTACTCTCGAAAACTACCCTCTTTCTGAGGACTTTAGATAAATAATGCATGGTTTCTCTTGCATGGATACGAAGTCACGGTAAAAAAAATAGTTCTAAAAAAGCTACTTAGTAGATACTATCAGAATTAAACTTATAGTTTGACTTAATAATTACAAGTCCAACCGAACAGGGGCCGTATTATGACATCTTAAAACCATCATGTTTTCTGTGTGAGAAAAGGATAGTGCTATTCGTCCTGTATAGCTCCGTCTCTTTTTCACACCGAAAACATGATGGTTTTAAGAGGTCATAATACGGCCCCTGTACTTCAAAGTTATTCGAAAAAAACAACAAATACGTTGATATAGAAGACCTTAATATGAGCTGATATTAATCAACTTTAATAGAACACTGGGAATGTTTGAAATGAGGAGCGTTTGCTCGACGGCTCCAGCCGTTCAATCAAAAATGCAATTACGCATTTTCCCTGTATGATTGCATTTTCATTAAAAATACATGACATGTTTCGCTATTGTACACAAACATTATGTTTTTGAAAAATGTGAGTATCGTGTTATATTTTTGTTAAATAAGTGAGTTTCTATAAATATTTTGTACAATCCAATATTAGGGCAAAAGCTTTATATTTGCTGAAATAATTAAAAAGATACATACACAATACACATTACAAGACACATATGAGATAAGAAAGTACTTTAAAACTAGCGGAAACATACATTTATAGTAGCGTAGTGTAGATATTATTGTTATTATCTACACTAATATCTACAATTCTACACTAATAATATAAAGAGGAAAGATTTGTATTTTTGTGTGTGTGTTTGTAATGAATAAATAAATAAATAAAATAAATAAATTAATTAATTAATATTGCCACGGGAACGTGAACGACGCTGGTGAAACCACGGGGCGCTGCTAGTTATAATTAAAAGAAATTTCGTTTAGTTGCAAACTTAGGTACGTAACCGACAATCCACAACAATATTGATCGCTATCCTCACGATATGCGTATATCCACATAATATAGCCATATTATTACATGGCTATTCATAGCCCAGAACCATCAATATCCCGTGCGCCCGCTTCCTCCAAACTAAATCCACTTGACATACCAAGTCCGTAGCTCATCCAGTGGTTATCCTGGCCACCTAGGTAGAATTCTCGCTAAGTGCTGCGGAAACAGACATCTGTGGGCAGGATCGGAATCCCAATGTATCGACAAGTCTAATAGATTTGCTATTAGGGTCAGTCCACACCGAGACGCGACGTAGTGCGTAATAGTAATACAATATTATAGAGCTTAATTGCTAAATAATAACAGCCGAGGTCGATCTTCAAGGATAAGCAACGCTTGCCAAGGTTGGTCTGTGGATGGGTAACCATCTTAACATGAGTTTCCTCCATGCCTCGGAAAGCACATTAAGCCGTTGGTCTCGGCTGTCATTTCTAGATCTTTGGCAGTCGTTACGGATTGTCGGAAGCCAGAAAATCTGACACAAGTCTTGCAAAGAACTAGGTACGGTGTTCCCCAGATATTGGGTTCTGGTCTGGTAGGCAGCTGCTCCCCGTAAAACACTGGTATTTAGTTGAATCCGGTGACTGGAAGCCGACCCTAAAGTTGGGAAAAGCGTAGGCAGATGATGATAGCTTGTGGCTGAGTGTTAACGACCGCACGCACGGGTCAATCAATGAGGATAAGCAATGCTTGCCGAAGACGTTCTGTGCATGAATGACTATTCATTACATAGGTATACAGGTTCCTCCATGCCTCCAAAGGAACGTTAAAGTTTTGGTACCAAACGTCATTTGTAGATATTTGACGGTCGTCAGAAGACCGGAAAATCTGACATCAGTCTTGCCAAGTGTTACCCAATAAGTTGTGGAGGTTTGATAGGTAATCGCTCCATGCAAAGTACTAGTAGGCAGCATAGCCGCATAGCTGCATTCGGTTCAACTGGAAGCCGATCTCAACATGTTAAATGACTTAATCCGGTCTGGGTGGAGCAGAAGGGAGTATCAGATTCTTACTGGCTAACACCCATCTGTTTTCCTCTTTTTGCGTTCCAGGGCCGCGGGGACTTTTTCAAAGAAATTCCCTAACCCCAGCAGACTCTGGCCCGTCTTCTATGCTCACATTTCTTTGAGGCGTGGAACACCGTCGACTCGGATCTGGTTCTTATCAGAAGGCGAGCCACCCGACGCTCGCCGTCCAAAGTTCCGACTCCCGGGTCGTCTTCTTCTGTTCCGGCGGCTGGGCCGTTAAGTTTGCCTCTCGCTCACGCGATCTGCCTCCTTCCTCGTTAAATTTAGAGCTTTGCAGAAGGAAGTAACTGCTTACCATGTATTCTGGGAAATGGCTACGTAGATTTATTGAAATTATGTTACAAATAAACTAATTTACTATCAAATTTAAATCAAATGCATAGCTTTACCTAACTAAAGGTGGTACATATATTTATGTACCTTAGCTACCTCGGCACATAAGCTATATGCTTTATCGAACTGTACATACACACAATTGGGTGCGACATTTCTGACCACAAAATGCAATTACTATTGAGGTTCAGCGGTTGAAAGTGACGGGTAGCTAAATCAATTATATGGTTTCACTTGTACTCTACTTCATCTATATACCGACGACACGCTTGGCGCAGTGGTGGAGCGTTCGGCTGCTGCACGGAACAATAGGGTATTTTACTGTAAAAATATAATTAGTCCGTCTGATAGATTTACAAAAAATATTGGACACGTATTTTTTTTTTCACGTAAACAAAATATGAAGACAATACAGTGCGTTGAAAACTCACGTGACGTCACGTCGCTGGTAAAAATTGTAGCAACGTAGTGACGTCACGTGAGTTTCTAAGACGGACTAATCTAACTACGGTGAAATCTATCAGACAGACTAATTAGGTTTTTACAGTAAAATACCCTATTGTTGTATGGCCTACAGATAATTGTTCCGGGTCTGGGTGTCTCTTGTATATGTGAGTATCCATGTTTGAGAACGCATCCACGACACAGGAGTACATCCTAGTGTGGGGCAACGAAAAAAAAAACACTAACAC
This sequence comes from Hecatera dysodea, assembly GCA_905332915.2. Taxonomy (NCBI): domain Eukaryota; kingdom Metazoa; phylum Arthropoda; class Insecta; order Lepidoptera; family Noctuidae; genus Hecatera; species Hecatera dysodea. The sequence continues at coordinate 13,208,454 of HG995309.1, read as the reverse complement.
TATAGCATGGTCAGGGAAATTATAGTATTATGTTCGTAATTTAAGGTTATATCTATGTAACATAAATGACATAAAATTCATGAACAATTAGACAAGATAACATTCTAACTCCGAATGAAATAGAACCAAGCTGAACGTCTCTATTAATCTTGTGTTTAAAAAATGGACACTCAAATAGGGGCGTCTGTTTACGCTTGCCAATACGATAACATACCGTTATCACGATAAGGACAATTTCTATGAAAAATCACCATCGCGTTGTATCATTTCTCTCTGCAAGAGCCTTTATTTATTTATTTATTTATACTTTACGCACACAAATGTACAGAGGCAGACTTAATGCCTTAGGCATTTTCTACCAGTCAACCTTAGGGTGATGCAGAGAATAAGTGTGGTAGGTGCAGTACGAAAGAGAGAAAAATAAATAAAAAAAAAAACAAAAACGCGATTAATATTAAATTACTACAAAGATAATATATAAACTATACATACAATACAATGCTATAATATATACTCAAATTAATAAACTTATACCTACATAAAAATACTACAGTTGATGCAAACAGATAATGAGTAAAAAAAAAAAATAACTCTATGACGATACTACTGCCAACTTCTTACGAATGTGCTCGCGAACCTTAACTTTGAAGGTTAATCGGTTGGTTGCCATCCTAATTTCCTGGGGTAGAGCATTCCACAAAGAAATAGCTTGTATGAAAAAGGAAATGAGGAAGGCCTTTATGTATGGATATCCACTAAAATCATTTGCATGCAACAGGCAACAAAAGGAGATTGCTTTCAAAGGACTGTAATATACACTCATTAGATATACTGTGTCATACACGTAAAAATATTATGTTTACTGAAAATCAGCAACGATAGTCATAATAAAACGTAACCTAAATATAACTTCGCGAAAACATAATTATAAGGTATAGCAAAACTTATAACAAGTAAATACTTACTTCAGCAACTCACGAATAAATCGCAAATAGTACGTTGAAAACTTTTAATGGAAAAAAATCTTCGCGTAATCTGGCTGAGTTTCATGAAAAGATGCAAAGGAAAAGAAAAGTAGGTATTTTAACAATTTCTTTTTATGCATTGTAGTCAGTAATGACACCAATCCGCTAAAAGCCTTACTAAGAACAGTTTTCTTGTTGTATCAAAGAATGTTCTACGTCAGGAGGTATTAAGTAAGCTAACTTCAGACAGTCCTGGCTTGGAATCCGGCCGCAATATTGTTGGGAAAATCCTTCATAGACGACCGCGTACCACTTATTAAGCTGGCTATCTCCTGTTGAGTTATCTAGGTCATAGGCATACTGTGTTTAGGTATTTTTTCTTATTTAAGATAAGGTCCATTCTGTTGAGAATATCTTTTTTTACACCAAAAACAGTAATACAAACTTTATTCTGAATCAAAACTCAAATGTATTAATGTAAGCGCCTACTATAATTTTCATTGCAATTCGCTTATTGCACGCGGCTATGCGATTTTAGGCAGGCGTTTCTTTTTTGTTATTTGTTGACCAATCGAATGTATGGAAGTAATAATAATTTAAAGGTGTTTGACGTTTTGATTATTATGTTTAATTATAGGCTTCAAAACATGGTATTTGTCTTTGAAATTGCTTTTAGTAAAGTATACATTTTGTTGGCAAGATATCATCTAAATTACACTGGCATATTATATTATCAGCGAGTTAAGTTCAATTTGAGTCTAATTAGTATACAAGCAACTTCACTACGTAAACAACGATGGGCTGAACGCCAAACTTCAGCCCGTATTTACCTATTTGCGATGATTTGATTAACGATAAACTCTTTAATTGTTTGGTTTGGCTGCAGTTACCTTAATAAATTGTTGCCAATAATCTTAGTTGATACTTTAACAAATTGATGTTCTTGAAATGTCTCGCCACGTAAGCTTAAGGGTTTTCCATGTCAAAGGGTATAACGGTAGTGTCCTCGATATGATTCTACGATCAGCGACCTTCTCGACTACCTACTGAAGTTGGTAATCCCAACATGACCTAGATGTGGGTGGGTCCATGTCATGCTAAGATTCGTGTGGAGTATTCAACTTTATAGTTATACGTATAGGTAGGATAGTCTATGCACCTGAAAAGTTATCTCCACACCTTGCGTCTTGCTTGAAACGCAGGGTGATTCCTGGCCACCTTAGGCGCGGGCCTGCGGATGGCGAGGTATGGGTGGCTCGCCGGCCGATAGCAACCAGACCCGAGTCGACGGCGCGGCGTGTTCCACGCACGCCTCAAAGAGCCGTCAGCATCGAAGACGGGGCCCCATAGGGTCAGTGCCTGCCAGGGTTGCGGAATTTCTTCGAAAGAGTCACCGCGGCCCTGGAACGCAAAGGGCACAAGAAGGATCACGGGTGGGTTTTCGTCAGTAAGAGTCTGACACTCCCTTTAGCTTCGCCCAGAACGGGAGAAGTCATTTGATGATCTCCCATCCAGAAAAAAAAGGATCCCAATGCGATCACTTGATCAATGCGCGAAACAGGTGAAGAATTTGTTATATATAATAAGTATGTAATAACTCTACAAAGTTTATCGAAATCAGTTCAACGTAACCTTAGGTTAAACAATATTGATAAAGTAACACGAGAATGATAACCCAACTGCAATAACCAGCCAATATTATGAATTGTGGGTGGTCTCAATACATAACCACAGTGCCAACTTCAAATGTTGTAAGCGACCTGTTGAATTTTCAACTGTCGTCGCCCAGCCGAGTGTTGAAAATCCAAGTGTATTGTATGTCACTTAGGACTTTTGATGTTTTCACAGTCGATAAACTAACTCGGCCTTGCAAGCATGTAGTAAAATAAAAACAGTAGTAAATGCTATTACCGAATTGGCGGTATTCCAAGACTCCACTCCATGGTGGTACGATTGCGATCAAGTTCGGTTTTTTAATAGTTTATGGGTAAGCTTTTGGTTTATTTTGATTTCTGGGTTAAAAGAGATGAATTATACACGTGCGACCATTAAAAAAGACGAGATTTGTCCCGCGGCGTCGCCCCTGAGCCTTATCTCACAGAAAATGTGTATTTAGATTTAGAAATAAAAAGTAGCGTACCACAACGAGGCTGGCTGCTCTATCCGGGCAATAATCTATTTGCCAGACCATATCTATGTATGTATTATTCCTCGGATACAGTCTACAAAAAACCGGCCAAGCGCGCATCGGGCAACGCGCAGTGTAGGGTTCCGTAATGTCACGTCACAATTGCAGACTTAGAATGGTATTTTTTGTTTGATTCTAATGACTAACAACTTTGCACTACATTTTGTTTAATCGGCTTCCAAAAAAGGTTCTCAAGTCGACTGTTTCTTTATTTATTTTTCATTTATTAATTTGTTGTATGTGTGTCTTTCATTATTACTTTTTATTTATTTCATATAATACATTATTTTATATCCATTTATTTCATTTGTATTTGTACATTTCATGTTAGTAGGTATGTGTTCCGTGAGTGTATCCATCACAGGCCCTATCAGAACACCAGGCGCTGTGATATTTACTAAAAAAAAAATATTTTTTTAAGTATCGCAGCATATGCTGAGATAGGGTCCTTTTTTGGCCTCGCACAGTTTAGAATTAATAATATTTTTATTTTATTTTTATTTTTCTTTGTTTAATGTGCGAGTCCTAAATAAATATTTTTCTTTCTTTCTTTCTTCTTTCTTTATTTTATTTTGTGTGTTACCAACCTCATAACTTTTACTGGGTGTATCGATTTTGATGATTCTTTTTATATTCGAAAGCTGGTCCTTGTCGTGTGCATTTAAATTTGACTGAGATCTGACGAGTAGTTTCCATAATAATGCATGGCTTCGACTACATTGATAATGTTCTCATTCCCTCTTAACGATGTAAAATGAAAAAATAAAATTATGAAGGATGGTTTGGAAGAGCATCTTAGTACTTACGTCTTATTACGTACAAGAACATTCAAGGCGGCCCCTTTCTAATTTGTGAAGATCTGATGAAGAACAGAGACAGGAAAAGGAACTCTTCAAGCAAATCTGTCGGCATAGCTAAAATCGCATATTTGTCTATTGTTTACGCCAATTTAAACCACGTACGCTGTGAACAACCGACTTCTTAACAAAAAAATACAAAACGTATGAAATAACTTTAATTTCGGAAGTCGGTGTTCAAAAAACGGAGAAACAACCAAAAACACCGACTTCCCAAAAAAAAACAGTTATTTCATACTACAAGGTGTTTTTTTGTACGAAATTTTTCTACTCCAAGAACATTTTATAGGTTGGATCTGAGCTTATAATTAGTTGAATAGAATAAATTAGTTTAGTTTGACTCAAAGCAAGGTTATCAAAAACTTTACATCTCTCGGTGATTATCGCCATCCTAAATTGCCTTTACACGTTAAATTAAACCTTATCGTTTAAATACTCGTAAGTCTAATTTTAAACATCTTCAAACATCTTTCGGATGTCGCATTGGTAAAAGCAATCATACTCACGTTAATGAAGTCGACAAATATGTTTTAAAGGTCAATTGGCAGCTTGATGTATATCTTTAAATGTTACACATGTGTATGTATTTAGATAAAAAGAAAAAACAGATTTATAGAATATTTGACGACACGGTTGGCGCAGTGGTTGAGTGTTCGGCTGCTCCACTGCGTGTCGCGGGTTCGATTCCCGCACGGAACAAATGTTTGTATGGCCTACAGATAATTTTTCCGGGTCTAGATGTCTTGTGTATGTGATTTTTAATGTTTGTGAATGCACCGTGATACAGGAGTATATCCTAATGCTATAGAAAGAAAGATAATTTCATATTGACTTCACAAAAATATATTTCATATCTTTCAATTTTACTTTTAGAATAGCTTCAGCAGCACCGCACTGAAGAAATATATCAAAGCTAAATTGTTGATGTCTTTTTTTTTATTTTTTTTTAATTTTTTTTTAATGCGAATTGAGTATTGTTGGAGAGGCAACCCGGATAAATAATATTTATTTCGTAATTTTATACTAGATGAGGCCGGGGTTTTCCCGTTTGTTGTGTTCCAACTTCCACGTACACTTCAAAGAGATATCAGCACAATAGACGGGGCCTCGCTAGGGTAGTATTGAGGAATTTGTTCGAAAGTTTCTCTGAGAAAATTTCTCAGGAGTAAAAAATAGGTAGGTAATAGGTACCTATTGACAATGCGACATATTTGTAAAACAAATACATAATTATCACATTTTTATGACACGACCCTACAGGTGCTGTTAAAGCAAAAAGTGACATAATTTACCAGCGGCTAAATCCTTAAGAAAGTCAGAAAGCATACAACTTTTTTTTAAGCTTTGCTTTTCTTATAATTATGACATAGCGCACCCCTATGTATGTAAAACACATATGTTTCACAAGTAAATTGATTGATTTATTTGGAAAAGAGTATTATGTATTTCCGGAATCCGGAATGATGCAGTATCAAGACTCACATGAAATAAACCCAAGGAATATTTACCCACAATATTTGAAGTGTGAGGCTTGGTTGCAGAATTTGTTCGAAAGAGTCACCGCAGCCCTGGAACGCAAAGGGCACTAGAAAGATCACGGGTGGGTTTTAGTCAGCAAGAGTTTGACACTCTCTTCCGATCCGCTCAGAGCGGGAGAAGTCATTTGATGATATCACATCCAGAAAAAAAAAAGTGTGAGGCTTCGTACATACCAGGATAACATCAAAATGCGCGGGTAGTCGGAAAACCTTTAAAGACTAGTCTTTGGCGAGCTCGTGGATTTCAAGAGGAACTTTAATGGCACATACTTTGAATGTAGCTTCGGAATAAATGTCACTAATAAATTCAGGATTTTCTGTTCCATTTTTGCAATGGACAACATTGTTTAACTTTAAAGTCTCAATCTCTCCACAAATAATAATTATGATATCTAATTTCAAAAAGGCGACTATCAAACTATCAGCTGTTTTTCTATTATACCTAATTTTATTACATCGTTATATAATAAACCAGTCAATATTATTGAGCCAGTTTGCATTGTCTTCTTTTAAAATAGTTTTTTTATATTCACAACTCACATAAACCAATTTTATTTTATCAAATGTCTGTACTTTATCGTTCTTAACTAAGAGCTGGTCTATATTTTTCCTTTTACTGAGGGTCTGAAGGATTACCTCAGTTGGATGAGCAACAACTTTTTTCTCGTTTTTCCCAAATCCTTCAAGGCTTTAACCGCTTTTTTCATTCACCAGACATTATATCCGCTCACAGATTAACTTTGAAAATGAAAACAAAATATCTAGTTTTAATTTCCGCGAATATTAGTGGGTTGCAGGTATGCACCTCCCTCCCGCCCGCTATATTATGCACATGCAAGATTACTAGGCAAATGCAAGGATTTTAAGCACATGCAGGCATAGGATGCCTCGTGGAGAGGCGAAACACGTGTCGGTAATGGTGTTGGGTTTTGCATTGCCTTCCTGCATGTGCTTAAAATCCTTGCATTTGCCTAGTAATCTTGCATGTGCATAATATAGCGGGCGGGAGGGAGGTGCATACCTGCAACCCACTAATATTCGCGGAAATTAAAACTAGATATTTTGTTTTCATTTTCAAAGTTAAAATGGATTTCCGCAAAGTAACGCCTGACTCAATCAATTTCGCTCACAGATTATTTTTCACCTGTCTAGTGGCATATCGCTCATATGCTGCAAGCTCGACATATCATAAAATTGATAATTTTTTAGTTATTAATACAGATATGTTAAAAAACTGTGATCAGTTTACTGTAAAATCGTAACTTCTCGGAGAATATCTGCTCTCTCTCTCTCTCTTACTATAGAGCTTCGACAAACTACGGTTTTACAGTAAACGAAGCGCAATTTTGTTAACTCAAATATGTTATTAACTAAAAAATCAATTTTGAGACATGTTGAACTTGTAGCAAATGAGCGATATTACGAATAGGAAAGTTCCCAATCATAATATCTTGTAGCTAATTTAATATGCATGTATTATTTAGTGCTTTTTAACGTACTCTATAAAAGCCAGAGATAGCAAATATGTTTGCTTCATAAATTCTCAATAGGAACACAATAATCTTCAAATTGTCGATAGATGATGGAATAGACCACAGTAATTTCTTTTAAATCCCTTACGGTGCAGTTGGAAAAACAAATCTTTCATATCTCCTATCTCAATCGGAAAGATTAGATTTGATAATCTGAAACCTAAAATAGACGAATAAGTACTGCTGAAGATATTCCATCACCGAGAATACTGCGCCAGTACTATTCCGTCATATACTAAGTGCATAAAATTCTGAGTTCCTACATATTGCGATTCCAAAAACCCTACAGCTTTGTACCACAAGTGGATTACTTCGAAATTACTGTAACCCAATATTTTTAGTAAAACTGAAATCTGTTTTGAAGGAACTTGATCTCAAATCAAAGTGCCCAACAATTCCAGTTATTAATTTCGTATCGATTTCAACAGATTTGCCTACATAAACTTGATTAAATATTTCTTTTGTTCTTGGTTGATAATTTGGTATCGAGACTAATGAAGAGGGGTTGTTGAAAAGAGCCTTCATAATTGAGAATATCTTCTTAGCCACCCTTGTTAGTGAATCAATATTGCTGACTCATTAATCTTTTATCAAGACATGTCTTTTGATCTACATAAGACCACAAGGTAACATTTACTGGGGCTTAGTTAGCTATCTGAAAGAAATTTCCTAAACTCCAATTGATTCAGTCGCCATGATTTGCCATGAGAGAAGTAAAAAATAATTCGATAAGGGTGGCTCGTGCAAAAATAAACAAATAATGTAGTTAGCTTAGACCAACAAACTAAATTAATTACTTATTAATTATTTGTATAATATAGAAATGTACACTAAAAATAAAGTTTTAGCCAGAGCTAACTAGTAGTGCAAAACTGGTCCTTAGTACATAGGGGTGTTAGTTTACCATCCCATAAGACTGCTGGTAAAACATGATTTGCCTAATCAAAAACGTGACGCTGCATCATACTAAACAAAACGTGAAACAGACGTACAAGTCCTCGAAACAGAAGGAAAATCTCATTACTACAATAAACAAAATCTCCACATCACAAACCCAAGTTTTATCATCGAAAACGGAAAATTGTAAACCGAGCAAAGTTCGGTACTAAACCAAACATAACAATCGTGTCAATTTCACAAATCGTCCCTTTTAAGTGCAGACATTCAAACATCTTTATCTATACTACTATAATAGATTTTATGAGTTTTTTTATGGCAGACCCTCCAATCTAATCTGGTAGAGCGTTTGATAAACAAAAAAGGGCATAAAAAAGCCATGCGGAAAGGGCGCGTTCCTGAACTTGACTTTTAGGGCTTAGGGTTTGGATAATTGACCTTACAAGGTCATGGTTCGGTATTTAGAAATTTGCATAATGAAACGTTTTGGATCCGTTGCGTGTTTGTTGTGTTGGAGTACCTCAAGGACACGTTTTAGGACCTGTTTTATTTTTCCAAAACTTGCTGGAATTATGAATAATGAATAATTACCACTACTTTGCTTTGTTCTTATTTTATCTTGAATATCATAATTTTTTTTGGCTAATTAATGGTGTAAATGAATTAATTCTTGTTCAAACAAAAAACACCTGCTATGCTCAAGTTACTACAGTAATTAGTTAAATGATAAGACACTGCATCGCCTGGCTTTTCAACTGTACTCTATTACGTGCTTACTGCCACTACGAGACAAGCTGATTAAATTATAATATTCCTCTGTTACGAAGAAGCTCTCTGCTCACAATTAGATTAAACATTAAGGATATCTTGTGGGAAACGTGAATGGAAATTAATTATTCTTGTTTACCGAGCTTTATTTTTCATATGAGTAGAAAATCATAATTGGATAAAGAGTGAATGATGATGAGAGAGAATGAATGGAAGAATGTGATAGTATATTTTGTCAACCGATAACATAGGAAAAGGTCAAGAAATTAATTACTAATAACTGTATTTTATTTGATTGAAAACTTCCCACTTTAATTATCTCTTGTTAATTAAATCTATTTTGTTACACCTAGTTTCTAGATCCTCATATTTGCAGTTGCTGTATAACACGCACTAGCAAACCAACCCACATGGCATTTTAATCTACTTACCAAAAAAGCAGCTCAATCCGGAATTAATTTAAACTTAATAACGGACGGAACAATGAACAATGTTTGAAGCTTTCTTCAGAAACTGAAGAACAGCCGTGGTTTCACAAGAAATTCAATTTCGTATAAGGAGTAAATAAAACGTTATGAAGCGCTTTAGGCTTTCTGCACGTTCCAGACCTTGCGTCTGTTTGCTCAAGACTTATTGTCGCACTTAATATTAATATTAGTTGTTAGGTAAATACTAATACAATTTGCGCTTGCGTAGACGGGTTTAATTGCTATGTATTACTTAAGTATTATTGATTCAATAAATATTTTGCTTTAGTATATTTAATTTTAAACAGGTATCGCGTATGAGAATTTCAAGTGGCAGTTTGTCAGGACATTAATGCTATTGTTAATTTAAAAGGGTAAGCACAAAAAAGTTAATTTGTTTTTTTTCTGTGACGCTTAACGTTAGTTTGTTACTGGAACGCAAAGAACACGAGTAAGTTAAACTTCGATATTCAAATGATCGTGCTTTTAATCTTTATGGTTTATTTTTTAATTAATCTGCAGTAATTAATGCTACCAGAACTGGAACATGATGCCCCTAACTTCAGCTCAAGTTGCTCAAGCTGTGTTGCTTCGGAGCCAGGGGTGAACTCAGCGAGAGATTGCCGAAACTTTAAATGTACCGCGTACAACACTAAGGTACGCCTTAAAAAGGTACGATCAGACCGGCCTATACACAAGGAGACCAGGAAGTGGCGGTATTAGGTGTATATCAGCACGAGACGACCGATTTATCGTTCTCGCAATTTTGAGAAATCGGTTCCTTACTGCGGTTGAAATACGGCAGCGACTACAAACGGCAAGAGGGGTCAACGTACATAAGTGCGCGGACAATAAGAAGGAGAATGGAGGAACAGAATCTGCGTGCTCGAAGACCAGCTCGAGGTCCAGAACTGCTCCGGCACCATCGTGTAGCTCGACTTCGATTTGCTCGCGAACACGCCAATTGGACTCACGAGCAGTGGAGCAAAGTTCTGCGGACAGATGAATGTAGAGTGGCCTTAAGAGCTCCAGATGGCCGCGAACGTGTGTGGAAATGGCATGGGGAGAGGTTTCTGCCAATTACGACCACAAAAACCCATGGTGAATCAGTTACGGTTTGGGGAGGGATCTGTTCAGACGCACGCACAGACTTGGTAGTCGTACCAGGTCGACTAACAGCAGCACGATACATTCAAGAGATCCTCCAAGAACGCGTTTTACCATTCGTGGCATTCCTCGGCAGCGAAGATTTCATTTTAATGCAAGACAATGCCCGACCTCATACAGCTCGTTGCGTGAATGATTACCTATCTGAGGTGAGAATCACGATATTGGAGTGGCCAGCACGAATCCCAGACCTGAATCCCATAGAACATATCTGGGACATGCTTAAAAGACGCATCCGATCCAGTCCCAACCCTCCAGAGACTATCGGTCAATTGAAAACCGCTCTGGTGGCCGCCTGGGACGAATTACCCCAAGTGGCCATTAAAAACATAATCCACAGCATGCCTGACCGCATGCAGGCAGTCATCAGGACCAGAGGTGGAAATATCCGCTATTAATTTTAAGTACCATAGCTTTCATTTGTAAATTTAATTTAAAAACATTTTGTTGAAAACTTCAAGCTTAATGCCTTTTCTGGTTTTGTAAATTTTTATTAAAATTAACTCACTTTTTTGTTAATTAATCGTTAGCATATAAGATCTGAATAAACATTTAAATTTTACAACAACAAGAAACCCTGTTTCGCTTTTCATTTTGATATTAAACAACATAACGCACTTGGGCCACATTCCGTGCCGCTGAGTATATATTTGCATCACCTGTTTCAAAGTCTTCTCTCATATTCCATTAAATTACAAAGTCTTTGTCTAAGCGCGAGTGTGGGACCAACTTTTATCCGAAATTCTGTCTTCATTTCACGTGCAAAAACGTATACGTTTGGACAGTAAGTATACGTAAACGTTTGGACAGTAAGTTTGATTGAAAACCTCTATATTGAGAGTTTCTTTTCATTATTTCTATTGAAGTTCACTTTGTTGAAATAGAGCAGCTTGTGGCTAAATAATACATATTAAGAGTTCACTGCAATAACGATGAATGTCTTTGTTAGCTCGTTTTGAGATAATTGCGTTTCAATTGTATTAATGGGAACAGGAAAATCGAGTTTAAAGGTATTTTTAAAACTGATATTATATTATTTCTTTACTCAAGCTTTATTTAAGAACTAAGTAAAAAAATATATTAAGTATTTAAAATTATTTTTAAAAACCAGGACTTTATTGAGTGCCTTTTATGTAATATAAGCGTGCCCTGTCTAAAATATTGCTAAGTTTGCCAAAGAGAATACCAACTACAGATATTCAGTGGCTGAATGATTTATGCTTACTAAATTTTTTTTACAAAAATGAACTTTCATTTTTGTAGTGGACCCTTCATAATTATGCAGACATGGGTAATGAATAGGTTCGTTTCTAAGCGTTTAGGTAGCACAGCGTGCGATTTTTATTTTTTAATTAATTTATTTTTTCCAATTTTGTTTAATCTTTATTTCTTTTTAACTGACTTCCAAAAAAGGAGGAGGTTCTCAAGTCGACTGTATGTTTTTTTGTTACCTCCCAACTTTTTATTGGTTGTACCGATTTTGATGGTTCTTTTTATATTCGAAAGCTTGTGCTGGTTTTTGCTGGCTTGTGGATTTTAAATTTATTTATAACATATAAAAAAATTAGAACGTTGAATATGATGATAAGACATCGAACATTAATAATGCTTTTACATGTAGATTATTTCCCATAACTAGTCTCTGAATAGCGAAGAAAAACGCACTATCGCAAGGTTTTGGTCGGGTATCGCCTTAAGCGTTTGGTAGATTCTCGTCAGTCATTACGCGTACTCAGGAGCTTAAAATTTTATACCAACTTTGCCAAAGGGTAACGTGTTACCCAGTTACTGGGTTGTTGAGATCAGATAGACAGTCACTGAGAATATTTTCTCTATTTGGAAGTCGGTTAAATACTCTGCTGCATCTGATTTGAAAGGAAGCCGACCCCAACAATGTTGGAAAAACATATTGTATTTTGTTGCACCTCTTGTGCAGACTGTATTAATACTGCAAATATAATTATATATTTGATTTATTTGAGGTTCTATTTCCGAATTCACTTCAAGATTTTTAAGCTATTGCATAGCTTCTATCGCGGGCCTTAAGCGTCGCAACCGAATCCAGAAATTCCATAACGAAAATAACCTAACACCGCTACGTCATTCGATTAGGCCCCGCCTTTTTAAAATGGTCGCTTCGTTACTGAGCTATTATGTCGCCGTCACCGAGCCGACCCGAACGTCTGCGTTCGGAAACAATCGGTGGAACAAAGTTAAGTGAAACGTATGTGATTTACATTAGTACAGTAACCCAGGTGAACGAATCGAGACCATATCACAATGACGCAGAGTACTAAATATATAATTGCATAAGTTGATAAAAAATGCTATGCAATAGCTTTACCGCGGCAGTCCCCGAGTGCCACATGTATTTTTTTTAATACTTTATCATTTTTCTGTTGCTAACGTCTTTTAAATGTGTACCTGCCCCGGCAGGTACAGATTTGAATAGCAATCAAATATCCTCAAAAAATCATAAACATAATAACGTTTTATTTTAAGAGATAAGTACTTGGATCACAAAGAAAGATGATAATACTATCTCCGTGTCCTTGACCTCTAGACATTAATATAAAATCTTTATTACTTATTCAAAGCTGTCTACTATATTAGAGAAAATATTATAACTTCACGGTGAGTTTACGTTGGCTAGTAGTTACAATTTACCCGTTGGATCTTTGCTGAAAGTTTTTCTTACTTTCCTAAGAACATGGTGGAGAACAAAGAAGTAAGTTGGAAGTTTTATTGGGATCCTCTGTTGGTACTCAAAGTAATCTAGGGCTATATTATGTGTTGGGAGAAACGCAGGTAACAATGGTTCCCGGCCACCATATGCGGGGGCCTGCCGACTGCGAACTATGGCTCGCCGTCCGATAGCAACTAAGCCCAAGTCAACGGCGCGTCGTGTTCCACGCGCGCCGCAAAGAGCTGTCAGAACAGAAGACGGGGCCCCATGGGGTCAGTGCCTACTAGGGTTGCGAAAGGGTTATGCCAAGCCGCCATAGTGATTTAGGCCCTGAGTGCCCACAAGTAACATCGGATGTTAATATTAGTATGCCCCACAAATAATATATTGATAAAAGAAAATTATTGAAAAAAACTTGCTACATATTTCACATTTTACATACATACATATTTTTACATATTTTTTTTAAGTAAATTAAATATCTTGGGCATTGCAAGGCCTAAAATCGGTATTCCCCTTTGTTCTAAAGAGGTAGTGTCTTGCAGGTAAAAAAAAAACCCATACGTGTTCGTAATGCCTTTTGCACTCTAGGACCGCGGTAACTCTTTCAAACATATTCCGCAACCCTGGAAGATCCACTTACCTGACCTACAACTCAAATTCAGGTTACTCACTGCCAAAAAGTTCCGCATTGTCCCATTTACATTCCAATTTCAAAATGAAAGCAGAACAGACCGTCACAACATTCAGTGAATACCTGAGAATACTCGCTTTTGCGATCCTTGGGTTTTAATGAACTCTTTGTTTTAATGGTGACTAACATTTAAATGCGGGGCTGATTTAATCGTTCTTAGTTTGTCGGAACTGGCAACCCTAGTCTTTTGTCCATTTTCATGAGTGAAACGAAATGCAAACTGATTCTGAAATAAGAATCAGTTTGCATTTCGGTTCTGTGGAGGAGCTGTTTATATTTGCTTTTCCATTGCTCTAAATTGTTGTCATAATGGTGTTTTTGAAAACGGATCTAAGTACTTACATTTTATAACGGTAAAGTATCTAAACAGTTTGACTGGTGTGTTGAGTGCGTTGTTATTTATAAGTGGAATAGTCAAGCGCTATACATTTATTTCAAGAAAATTGCCTCAATAAGCCAAAACGTTTCAATATATTTTATAGCTTGAACTTTACGATGCTTCAGTTCCAAAGGTATTGGTAGCTTTTGATATATTGTTCGTTGAAGATTGTATTCGTTCATGAGCTAACAGAAAAATACCAGTTTTCTCTAGATCTCACACAATTAGCAGTTTTTGATCATGATGTAGGAAATTTCTGATAATTAAAACTTCTGTAACATGAAAACAACCGAATGACGTCCCCAAAGTTCTCGAGATGAAAAAGGACACGGCGTTGTTCCGCCCAAGCAGGGCAGACCTCCACCGTTTGCTCCACCGTGTCTTCCGGGAAAAGAGTCACCCTGGAACGTAAAAGGCATTCGGAACAACACGGGTGGGTTTTAATCAGTAAGAGTCTGACACTCCCTTCCACTCCGCCTAGAGCGAGAGAAGTCATTTGATGATTTCCCATCCAAAAAAAAAGGGTGACTCTTTTGGAAAAATTTCACAACCCTGACAGAGCAACCTCTGAGTTAAAGATTACTCTGGTAAGTAAGCCTCAGTTGGTGAATAAGAGAACCCTGCAGTATCTTTCCATGTCATAATTTTTATGCCATGTTCCGGCTTGAATGGTGTGGGTACTGTTGTATTAATTCTATGGTGCCTTTTGCCCCAGTCGATAAAGTCATCATGCTGATCATACTTTAAGGTCATAAACTCAAAATGTCTAACGGCAATCATTAACAAGTTTTGCTGTCCTTTGATCGATAACATAAAAATATATTAGTGTCCATTTTAGGAAACTCACTGTTCTCTTTGTCTCCAAACACAAAAGCGTCATAACCTCTGACCTGTCTAGCACATATCTCATAGAGCACGGAATCAACTAGAGATGTCATTACTAATAATATTATTACATACTAGCTGCTGCCCGCAGCTTCGGCCGCGTGAATGTCGGAAATTATCCTAAAAAAAAAACAGTATCCTATGTTACTTCTAACACTCCAAGAATATGTGTACAAAGTTTCATGATGATCGGTTGAGTAGTTTTTGCGTGAAAGCGTAAGAAACATCCACGCTTTCACATTTATAATAATAGTAAGGATGTATTTCGACTGTCGACGTGACAACTAAAAAGAAAATTCAAATTAATTTTTGCTTTAACTACTATAATGATAATGGTAAATGATATTTATTTTATGAGTCGGTTGTAAAAAACACTTTTACATGTTAATCTTTTTTGGCCGTTATAAACTAGATGAGGCCGGTGTTTCCTAGCTGACTACTCTGAGAAGAAACACCGAAACAAAGTCAAGGTCTCTTTTGAAGTACATACAATTGCACTGGTCAAACCTTTTAGCACAATCCTATACTTAATCCTGTACTACTTTATTACCTAATATTATAAAAATGAAATTTGTGAGGATGAATGTGATGGATACTTTGAAAATTAAACTTTACTGTGTAGCCGCGTGTTTATTTTCTGTTGGGACAGTTTTTTTTTTTTATATATAGATTCTTATCGTTTTTATTTATTTTTGTGCCACATAGGGAATTATCTTTCCTTCATTCGCCGCCAAGCCATTTCGGTGTTCTATAGTCTCATTAAGCTCGTGATCGACTCATAAGCTGAATGGTCGATTGTTTTAGCTAATATATTTAAATGACGCCGGAGCGCCTGATGGCTATCGAGCTGTGACTCGTGACAAGAGGTTATTGGATCGTGGTAGGTTCATATTATTTTAGCGACGGGTATCTGTATGCTGATTGCTTTTTTTAGGTGGACCATTCGCAGTTCAGCACACTAAGGCTGGTTACTGCTCAACTGGACTGGAATCCTGTGGTGACCTCAAATGAATTTAAGGCCCCCAGCCAGGGCTAAAAACTACTTTATTACAAGCTAAATGACCGCTTCGCTAAGGACATCTCGTGTGGGATACGGGCCTCAGCTTAACGGGGTCATTGAGGGAGGGCAGCAAGGGATAGGCTGGGTCTGGTTATTATTATTTGGGGATTTAACGCTAATGGATCAGCGGCGTGGGCTGGCTCGTTAGGCAAAAGTCGGGGTGGGATGTTACGGGGGCGTCGCGATAGGCCACGTCGACGAGGCCGGAATACGGAACGCGGTCTTTTTTTGTATTTTCCCTACGGCTTTCCTGAATAAGGGTCGTGGGATCGTCGGCATCGAATGCTGATTGCAAAAGTTTGTTTTAAAATAACTACTTTGGTATCTAACGTGGAGGAGCTCGTGGCTGAAATATAACAGCTGTACAAAATGATCTTCAAGGCTAAGAACCGCTTGCCGAAGTCGTTCAGTGACCATCTTAACATATCGAGATTCCTCCGTGCCTCGGAAAGCACGATAAACCGTTGGCCCCGGCTGTCATTTCTTATGGCAGTTGTTACAGATTGTTACAAACCAGAAAATCACCACCAGTCTTGCCAAGAAGTACCGTGTTTCCCAGTTAATGGGTTGTGGAGTTCTGGCAGGCAGCCCCTTCACTTAAAATTACTGGTATTCAGATTGTTAAAAACCAGAAAATCACCACCAGTCTTGCCAAGAAGTACCGTGTTTCCCAGTTAATGGGTTTTGGGGTCTGGCAGGCAGCCCCTTCACTTAAAATTACTGGAAAAGGCTAGGCAGATGATGCTACCTAACATGGGCTTGATTAATATTCTAGATCATTTATTTACACCAAACATAACATAGCGTGTTGTAAACAAGCAGTTCATGTACAATGTCGAGTTAAACTTAAAATTGAGCTTTCTGCCCGCAAAGCTTTGAAGTGTTTTTGTCTTACAAATGGTGGTAAAAGTATTGGTCCATTTTCTAACCGACTTCATAAAAAAAATCATTGTTGCTCCACTGCTATTGGTCGTAGCGTGGATGTTATTATAGCCTTCCTCGGTAAATCGCGTATCTAACACTTTTACACTCCATTTTTCAATTAGAACTAGTTGTTCCTGATATTAGTGCATTTAACCAACCAAACAAACAAACAAACAAATTCTTCAGCAATTTATAATATATTACTTACTAGCAGCGCCCCGCGGTTTCACCCGCGTTATTCCCGATCTCGTGGCAATACGGGGATAAAATATGACACTCCACAATAACGTATCTTTCTATTGATGAAATAATTTTGAAAACCGTTTCTGTAGATCCAGAGATTACCCCTTACAACGTCACAAACTCACAACCTCACAACCTCACAAACGTTACCTCTTTATAATATTAGTATAGATGCAGGAATTTGTCATAGAAGCAGTAAATGATATCATCAGCCACTTCTTGGTCTTTCTTCCTGTGGTGTCTAAGTGTCTTGCAAAAAGCATATCATCTACCAGTTTCTGGACGCCGCTCAGTCACTGCCTCACTAAGCGTGACGTCACGGGCGAGTTTGAATAGAACCTATGTAAAAACTACCCCACAATTTTTTTTCATAGTGGTAGGGTAGCTGCACTTAGCTTTTTGAGAGCTTAGCACGTGTGAAAGAGGTTAACATAATGCATGATTTATGCACACACATGCTCCCATTACGCTGATGAAGTTTCTTGTCCGTTCTTACTGTATTTCCTTTTCTCTTTAAAATCCATCCAAAGGTTGTCTTGAAAAGATCGTTATAATCGATAAGGCCGCCCACTGTGTCACCCTATGTAATGTTTTCTTTATTTATATTTTCTGTAACTTATATGTTGTACATAATAAAGATTGTTCTATTCTATTCTTCTCCATAATAATCTACTTTTTGCGAATGGACAACTAGAGTCACCATAGTATTTTTATTTTCAAACTGTTTTAATAAACGAATTGACCTTGAGTGGCACTTTGAAGGTGGGATCAGGTGTACCTACTATATTGACCAGTGACCGGTTTAATACTTTGAAGAAAAACTGATTGCGAAGATTTTCTTCATAGTATTAAATCGGAATTGATGATGTTACTTATATTTTCCATTTGATTCAGCCCTGAAAAACTAAGAAAGTAGAATGTAGAAAACTAAATTTCTATCTAGATTTATTTTACTAACATACCAACGTGCAATTAGTTGCGAACTACTAAAATTAAATTAAAATAGTAGGAAATAATAATCTTGTATTTATGTTCACCTTGCGTACATGTACTGTATTTACTGTTGCCTACTGTATTTAAACCACTACACTGTACAAAATGATAACAGTTTTTTTCTTCAAATAACCTAACCTGCGGTTTTATATTAATTTTACGGACATCAAAGAAAAACGTTTGTCTGAATATTAAATATGTTATCAAGGCCTATAAAAACTTTAGTATGTAGGCCGCCTTATATTACGTAACCGAATGACGTCATCGTCGTGTATTATGTTTATTTAGCACGCACATCTTGATACGAAATTTCATAGCTGTTACCACAGCCCGGCTAGCTCAGTCGGTAGAGCATGAGACTCTTAATCTCAGGGTCGTGGGTTCGAGCCCCACGTTGGGCGCTAATCTTTTTGCGCTTGATATTGTTTTTTCAAATTTTGTTTGCTATTTCTCGTAGATTTCTGTAAATTTTCCGATTAACTAAAGTTTATTTTCATGTTTCTTACCTGCAATTTTTCTTTCTCTCATCTTCCGCCATAGCTGTTCGGCTTTCCGCATAGGCCAGTTCTCGACCTTAGCGCTGAAGCTCCTGAAGAACTTGTACTCCTTGAAATGCGACATTCTTCTCTCCATCTTGCTTGGGGTGTGCCCCGGTGGGGGCGGTGAAGGCGCTTTAGGCGTAGTCGAAGGCGAAGGCTCCGTATTCTTTTCCATTTTTTTATTTTATAAATTTAGCTTTTACAATTCTAATTTCAACTTTTTAAATTCGGATTTTTTATTGGTCCCGAATTCAAAATTTAAACTTCCATTTAATCAACAACTTATCTTTTAATTGTATCGATTCCATTTTCAAAAATATTTATTTTACATTAACTAAGATGTGATAAAAATATTTTTTAAATTCTAATTTATTTTTCTAAATCGAATTATTTGAATTCACTTTTATTAGGTAACTTCACTTAAACACGATTTAACTTTAACTAATTTAAAACACTTTGCTGGACTAGTTTCCAATTTCGCCAAGTGTTTTCGTTAATTTAACCTGAAACAAATAAAGAGCAAAGTTTATTTATTAACTCAGTTGTTGTTGGAGTTAATTCCTTTATATTGGAGGAGGGAAACAAAGTGGGCAGTGCAAGCAGTAGTAAAATATCAGTTATTCAAAGTTGATTTGAAACAACATAGTCGAGAATAAGTATAGGTTTATAAATCCATAATCTGATTAACCTTGTGAAATTCATTATGGATTAATAATAGGGAATTTTACTGTAATAATCTAATTAGTCCGTCTGATAGATTTACAAAAAATATTAGACACGTATTTTTTCTTTTTTCACGTAAACAAGAAATGAAGACGATACAGTGCGTTGAAAACTCACTTGACCAGTAGGGATTGTATGGACTTTAAAAGAGACTTTGACCTCTGAGTTTGTTTCGGTGTTTCTTCTCAGGGTAGTCGGCTAGGAAACACCGGCTTCATCTAGCTTAAAATGACCAGAAATATTTGACGTGTAAAAGTGTTATGTTTAACCTACTTACAAAATAAATATCATTTATCATTCATTTATCATTTATCACGTGACGTCACTACGTTGCTACAATTTTTACCAGCGACGTGACGTCACGTGAGTTTTCAACGCACTGTATCGTCTTCATTTTTTGTTTTTTTACAATGTGTGTGTGTGTGAGTAAATTAGATTTTTACAGTAAAATACCCTATTATTATAACTGATTCGGTAAGTAGGTGGGTCTCACTATGGTCTCATCAGAGGGTTTAAAGTTACCCAAATGGTGATGGTGAGGGCAATGCTAGGAGTTTCCTTGCGTGATCGAATCAAGAATGATGATATCCGCAAGAGAACCGAGATTACCGACATAGGCCGAAGGATCGCCAAACTGAAGTGGCAGTGGGCGGGGTACATTGCTCGCAGAATCGATGGTCGATGGGGTCGAAAAGTTCTGGAGTGGTGACCGCGTACCGGAAGACGCAGCGTTCGAAGACCTCCCATAAGGTGGAGCGATGACCTGGTGAGGGTCGCGGGTAGCTGATGGATGCGAGATGCACTGGACCGGTTGTTATGGCGACACTTGGGGAAAACAGCCGAAAACAGTCCACTGCTGGACATAGGCCTTCGCCTATGTCCAGCAGTGGACTGTTTTCGGCTAGTATAATGATGATGATGAAGTATAGGCCACGAAAAGAATTAAAAAAAGGCAATTTGTGTATCTATTTGCGTGCATGTCGACGCTAACCCACATGATTAAGGTTAATTACAATTATTATGATCACAATTATCTAGCTTACTGACTTTGACCTCCGATTGTGGTCACTAACACAAATTATGTCCAAATATACTAGAAATACACTTCTAAATGGCTGAACGAATTAGTATGAAACTTGGCAGATTACATCGTGGACAGGATGCACTTCATCATTAGTCTTGGGAAACGTCGAACGTATCATACAAGTATGTTCTGAATCCTGATCCCTCATGCACAACTAAAAGATGATATTTTTTGTTTCATAAAACCACTTTATTTATAAAAGTTTGCTTCATTTATAAGTGCTGCTGCTGCACTGCGTGTCGCGGGTTCGATTCCTGCATAGAACAAAAACTTGTATGCCTGAAAATAGTTGTTCTGGGTCTGATAGTTGTGTACATACCCCGGAACAACTATTTTACAAACATATAACTCACATGAGTTACATGTTTGTAAATACATCCACGATACAGGAGAAATTCCTATTATGGCGCAAGGGTTTTATGAAATAAAAAAGTAGTAGACCACAAAACGGGCAGTGTACAAAATATTCGGCGATCTTTTTGACATGACCCAGTAACTGTGCCATTGTATGTAATAATGATTTTTATATTAAAATTCATCGCCTACCGTCTCGTAATTACACGACACAGCTGGGCTGTCAATTACGAAAAGATTTATTACAAAATTGAATAATGATACAATGATTGCTAATGTAAGTTTTTGTAAATTGAAGAGATTAGATTCAAAGGTAGGACTTAATATTTTAGCTACGCTATTACAAAAAGTAAACTGAATTTTCGTCTTATTTTGTGTGCTTTAACTCCCCTTTCTAATTTGAGAATTCAATGTTAATAAGAGCTAAAATTTGACAAATTCTCTCGATGAATTTCAACATTGAATTCTCTTTTCAAAAATCATAAATTAAGCACCGCAGTGATTGTATAATTATTATTCTTGACTATAAATTATTGACTACAAAACTTTGGGGACTCCTTCAAAGAAGCCACGTTGTTTTTATCAAACTGGTTCAGAATTGTTTAAATGGAAAAATGTCATCTGTATGTCTTCGGTAGTCGGAACGAATTTTGAATTTTTGAAAATCTGACACCAGTCTTGCCAAGTAATACTGTGTTACCCAGTTAATAGGTTGTCGAGATCTGGTACGCTGCCGTTCCACGTAAAATACTGGTATTCAGTTGAATCCGGTTTGACTAAAAGCCGACCTATATATAGTTGGGAAAAGGCTAGGCAGATAATCTGATAAACTAACTAAGAAAAACCGACTATATTCAAACATTTCTTCGGAAAATAGATATGCAAGAAATACTGTTCCATCGTCATTCGTCAGTGTCCTATAATATCCTAAATTTATCTTCTCGCTTATAAAGAAAAATCTACTGTTTGATAAGAGATAATTGAAAGAAGCTTATTATTTTTAGATCAAATCGCCTTCCTTCGTTCCCTAAAATTATTTTCCCAACAAAATCGAAATATTAAAATGGATCCAATCCGACATGCGAGCCTCGATTTGTGTTCAATCGATTTCGGATTTATCTGACTCCTGATTTAATTCGATTTATATCCCTTTCAAATATTTCGGGCTTCATTTTGTAAAGGTTTTAGAAGGCTTTCATTCCCGTCAGCTATTTAGGATAATTTGTATGTTGTGTGCCATCGTTTCAAAAGCTCTGAGCTATTTTTTATTTCGTTTTTATGAATATTTGTGATTCAAAAGTTGACCTATTTTCTGGTCTCTGCTGTTTGAACTGTTTTCTGATAGTTGAGGGTTGTATGAGTAGGTTTATATTCTAAATAAAAATCTATAGGTACTAATATAAAAGCTGAAGAGTTTGTTTGCTTGAACGCGCCCATTTATCGAGGAAGGCTATAGGCTATATATCATTACGCTAAAACCAATACGAGCGAAGCAGTCATGAAGTAATGTATGTATGTGACACAAATGAAGTTGCGCGCGGGTCAGGTAGTAAAAGCAAATACTATAAGTTTTTATTAATAAAATCACATCTAGGAACTAAATTTTTAATCGATTAAAGATTTAGTTTTGAAATTTCTATTATATATTACACAAAATAGATAAGTAACAAATATAAAAATATATATATATATATATATATATATATATATATATATATATATATATATATATATATATATATATATATCGTCGTTCTACAAATATAAAAAACAAATAATGACAGTTGAGCAGACCATGTCACCATTATTTACGTATACGTAAAAAATATTTAGTACAAACTTGTTATGTATCATATTTCTCACCTGCCTAGTATTTTCCCAACTATATTGGGGTAGGTTTCTCATCAATGAGAATTTAGCTGAATACCAGTATTTTACGTGGTGCGATCGCCTATCCGAACTCCAAAATCCAGTAACTGGGTAACACGGTTCTTGGCAAGAGTGTTATCAGATTTTCTCTTCATGATATAGGAATCAAATTGTAGTAGAAATATAAGAGAAGTATGTTTTGAAAATATTTATTAAAAATGTACAATTTAATTTAAAAACATGACCACACTCTAAAACAGTAAGAGAGAGGAGGAGCTCGTGGCTAAAAAATAATTTCCTATAGAGGAACATTCCCTTTCTTAGAGAGGAGGCCTGTGTCCCAGCAGTGGGAACATTAAAAGGCTGATTATGCTATATGCTATACGTACATGACTACTTTCCAATCTTAGAAAAAATGAATGCAAAAGAGAAGTACAGAAGCGATTACAAAAGCTTAACCACGAGACTGAAGATCTTACCAAAAAACTCGTTAAAATTAGGTCTACCTTTTACATACGACGCATCCTTTTCAGCTCACACCAGTTACTATACTTCACAAATATATTCACCCGAGCACCGAATAACTTTGTAAGTTGCATACCTATTATTTTATAAACATTATTTGAATTGTTATTACTACTGCCTAACTCAATTTTAACTTTATAATTTTTAGTTTTATTTTACGTCTTGTCTAGATTTTTTTATAATATTTACCTAACCTTTTGAAAAATTAACTACCTACCTATAGAATTTCCTTCAAAACTTTTATTTCTAAACGTTTATGGAAGGCGTTGGTGCGTGGTGCCTGTGATACAATTATTTTCATTAGTACAAGTACCAACGATACTCTTTCTTGTCGTTACCACTTTTCATTAGCAAAAAAAAAGAAATCTTTATGATCCTTTAAATATGTATTCTTTCTGAATAAACTAAATTATTTAATCTTGTTCACATTTAAAAACCACTGGAGCTCTTTCTGCTAATGTGTCATTGCTATTTTACAGATCGATGAATGATTTATAAATATTTTTGGCCGAATCCTATTTTTGATTAGGTACTGTTTTTTGTAAACTAATTCAATTTAGCCACTCTAACAGTCGATTTGGAGTAAAATATATTCATATTCTCCCTAGTAATTGATATTTATCTTCTTGGTGTTTAAACAGTCATTAGTCAGTCAGGCATAAGTCATTTTACCTACCTACTTGTCTACTAGACTAGTAACACTGCGATATATTACTAACTAGTATTTCGCTTGGGGGCGCGAGTTGCGAGCAACTCGCGGTGTCTTTTTAGTATTTTTTGACTAACAACAAAGGGGTTGAAAGTAGGGGGTTGAAAAGGGTTGAATTTTTATTGGCCATATACTCATCTAAATACCCTTTATACAACCTCGAAAACTATTTTTCTCTACTATGTCAGATTTCTGAGATACGTAAAGGGGTTGAAAGAAGGGGGTTGAAAAGGGTTGATTTTTTATTGGGCATATACTCACCCAGATACCCTCTATACAACCCCGAAAACCATTTTTCTCTAAAATGTCAGATATTAAGAATATCTGTAATTACTTACTACGACAAAAAAACACCAAACCGCTAATAATAAAAAATAAATGACATTGTCAACAGCCACGAAAAAACAAGTGCCGTCATTATTTTCGTCAAAACATTAAAAACTCTCAAGTAAATTAAATTCAGAAGTTAAACACTCCCTTCCCTTGGGCTCCAATACGAAGATCGATGAAGGGCTCAGGAATTACGGTAATTGAATATTCCCAAGTTTGATTGACTGTTTGCTTTTGACGTAAGACGCTGGCTGTGTGTGCGTTTGAGCAAAAGGCGTAAATGTGTGCGTTTGAATAAAAGGCGTAAATGCGTGCGTTTGAGTAAAAGGCGTCTATGTGTTCGTTTGAGTCACAGAGCAGCGAGACGCTTCGGTGGCGGACCACTGCTAACAGATACAGCATAGTTGCAAGTTCTTATTAAATCATGCGTTTCAGTGAGTGTTACCGTCTACTTACTCAAAGACAGTGGCGGTCCTGACAGTAGCAGCAGGGCAGCCAAAATGTGTCAAATAGGGTAGTTGACTAAAAAAATCTGATTAGTCCGTCTGAAAGATTTCCAAAAAATATTGGACACGTATTTTTTCTTTTTTGACATAAACAAAAAATGAAGACGATACAGTGCGTAAAAAACTCATGTGACGTCATTACTCGCTATAATTTTTACCGGGCCGTGACGTCATACGCTCCCACTCCTGATCTTTGATGCTTTTTATCTTCGTCAGTTTTTATAGATTTGATAAAGGAAAAATACGTGTCCACTATTTTTCTATAATCTAACTGACGGACTAAACATAATCATATATTTTTTACTCAGGCAACATCCCTATTTTACTCAAGAGGAATTTCAGCTACTAACTCCATGTAGCGGCTTCTCCTATCATTTTAAGGGATCATACAGTCAGAATAACACTAATTCAGGTTTACCACTGTGCCAAGTTTGTAGAAATAGAAAGAAAATAATAGATTTTGCCCGTGGCCGCAGTGCATCATTCCATGCTCTATTATTTCAGTAATGGTAGTCACTGTGTGCGTCTGACTAAAAGATGGCGTTCAAGTGAAGGAAAATTCTCTTCTGAAAGATTTTGCGAGTGTGTTTTGTTCGTTTGGTTTCCGTTAAGAGATTTATTACTACGGCTGAAGTGTGAATCTTATTTTATTCAATTGAGTTCTAGCTTTTAGCTAGTGAACAGAGCAACCATTTTTGCTTAATGAATGTAGCTATTAATGTATGCAGATTTTAAATGTTAAACTGCTTGTAGTATATGTAAGACCTTAGAACCACAGAATGTTCAATTTTCATGTACAATATTGACCGTTCTGAAAATTTGGGGCGCGTTTTCTTTAATCACTTCGAAATTGGGTATTTTAAAATTATGAAAAAGCTATTATGGCACTATTGAAACCCTTGAACCGATGAGCCCTTTCATTTGAAATATGATACGGTACAGATTTTTATTTTTTTATTTTCTAATTTGCTCTCAGAAATATAATTTCTTTATGCGTCCGTATTTGGGTTACAAAAGGTTATATGTGTACCAAACTTCGTCTCAATCGGTCTAGTAGATTTGAAGAAAATCGGCTGTGACAGATGAACAGACGGATAACCTATTTGAGGGTTCCGTTTTTCCATACAGAGGTTAGGATCCCTAATAATACTTAATACTTTCAGGTTAAGAGTGTATACGCCGTACGGCATTTCATACAAATCAAGTAGTTATTTTCCGAAATGACAGAACCGATTTTAATGAAACTTCACAAATATAAGCAGGATACATACATAGGTCTAAAAAGTTAGTTGAAAACATTTTCGATAAATAGTGTTACAGTTAAATTAGGCCCATTTTAAATTTTCCATACAAACATTAATTTCCAGTTATCTTCTTTTAAATGAGACATTTCAAAAAGTTTTTAACTAACTTTTTAGACCTATGTATCCTGCTTACATGTGTGAAGTTTCATTAAAATCGGTTCAGTCATTCCGGAAAATAGTGACTTGAAAATTTGTATGAAATGCCGTTTGGCGTAAGCGCTCTTAAACCTACATCCATACCAGTCTATCATCGGCGTCATATCAGTATTGTATATGAAGCATCTGCCCATCTGAACAAAGAAAACTCTACTCAACTTTTCTTTTCTTTCTTTTTTTTTAAACGTTGCCCCCACACTAGGATATTCTCCCGTGTCGTGGGTGCGTTTACAAACATACAATCTCACATACACAAACAACCAGAGCTGGAACAACTATCTGTAGGCCATACAAATATTTGTTCCGTGCGCGAATTGAACCCACGACACGTAGCGCAGCAGCCATTCGCTCAACCCCTGTCCCAACCATGTCGTCAACCATGTCGTCGTGTTTCTGGAATATGAATCTGAAAAAGATTCTCAAAAATCTAAAATGACAGCCGGACTTAACTTGCTTTCAAAGGCATAGATGAATCTCGGGCATAGAAAGATGGTCACCGATCTACGTAACAGCCTCGACAAGCTCTGCTTAACCTCGAATATGCG
This sequence comes from Hecatera dysodea, assembly GCA_905332915.2. Lineage (NCBI taxonomy): Eukaryota > Metazoa > Arthropoda > Insecta > Lepidoptera > Noctuidae > Hecatera > Hecatera dysodea. Next base: position 13,181,567 of record HG995309.1, on the reverse strand, counting down.
TATATCATTATTTAGTCACGAACTTCACTCAGAAGTGGAAATAGAATATTAAAAAGAAAACATAACTGAATACTTTCAGATCCATCCTGCATAATAATATTTAATTTTATCTATGTAAATTGGATGAAATAAGTAGGTCACGGACTCAGGGCTAAAGGGACGTCGAGGGACGGCTTGTATTTAAGAAGAAGCAGCATATAGAATACACTATTTATATACACGGCCTTTTGTATCCAAGATTTTGTTTATGTGAATTTTGTTTTGTGTTCTTTTGTGGAGATTCAAATGTTAAACGTATTTTTTTCTTCATTTTTAACCCCCCACGCGAAAAAAGAGGGGTGTTATAAGTGTGACGTGTCTGTTTGTTTGTCTGTCTGTGGCTCTGTAGCTCGCGAATGCATGAAGCGATTTCAATTTAGTATTTTTTTGTATGAAAGATGAATTACGGGCGAGTGTTCTTAGACATGTTTTTTAATTTTTTTACTTTTTAAAGGGAACATAGATTTTTGTGTCAGGGGGTTTTTTTTTGTTTGAAATTTAAAGTGTCTTGTATTATTTTTACATGGCAACCTACTGCATTATAATTATAATTATTAGATAGATGCAGTGTGACTGTCCACCAGTGTATACCTGGTGAGGTTCGAGGGTAGCTGATGGATGTGAGACGCACAGGACCGGTTGTTGTGGCAACACTTGGGGAGGCCTATGTCCAGCAGTGGACGTCCTTCCGCTGATATGACGATGATGAGTCACAGTGTATAATATTTTCGGGTCGTTGTCTAAAGCCCCTTCTCATTTATTGATTTTTTGGGCGGGTTTCTGAATCTTAGTACTAGTGTTTGGTACTTTTGTTTAGTTAAAAATCAGTCAGCCAGAAATGCCAAAAGACGTTGAAGTAAGGTAATGTTTTTGATGGAGTTTCAGGCTAATTCCAAGTTTGAACAATGCCTACTCAATTTCAAATGCTTAAATCAGGAATCTGGGATTCATATACGAAAAAAAATTCCGATATTTTATTATCTGTGAGATACCTAAAAAAACCTCCAACGAAAGAAAAAAATGATTAATTCCTCCCAAAGAGCACATGACATTTTTACAACATAAATACAAATAAATAAATAAAATATAATAAAATGAGGTAAAAATAAATAAAAGTTGTTTGAAAACAGGCCCATTCATGAAAGGTCGGTACCTTTGTAAAAAAGGGTAAAAGCCTGCACAGCTCGTCTGCTGGCCTGTCTCTATTAACTTCCGTTTTTTTATGGATGGGAAACCATCATAGATATAATAAACAAGGAGATATGCCCTGTAGCCGAAAATGTATCGGAACCTGTGTCTCCTGTTTTGCCCTACCACCCGGCAACTACTACGAATGCAGTTCAGTAAAAGCAATAGATACGCAGTCGCGCATACACCCGCATTTTTGAAATCGGACTGTACTACACAATCAATTATAAACCTTATCCTAATAAACACAGCGTATATTTACAGTACACCGTGCAACTTACTCACACAAAAACAACGCTGGGTATCGTTGTGCTGTGCAAAAGCAATTTATTTTACATATACGCTAGTGATTGACTTATCGATTCTGGCATTTATTACACACGCCATGCTGCCCATGTATAACAAATAAATAGCATGAATATGTTGACTATTTTAAGCAAAGGTCACTAATATATTATCTTAAACATGCCGATTACTATAATGCATTCGAAACTTTATCGAAAGTAAAATACAATTACCATAAAAAGTAAGGAAGTAGCACGAGGATAAGGCATACATACGATAATTCAAAGCCAAAAACACTTGAACGATTATTTACCAAAAATTTATTGCAATCTAAGAAAGTTTGGTACACTTATGTAATATTTCATTCAACAATCGACATTGTTGTCGACAGTGTATCTGCACAATTACATCACTAACTCGCGGCAAGAAGCAGCGGCCGTACTATGCGATACATCGGCTTGCTAAAGTATCGTTTTGTGATTTTTACATTGCTCATCCAGTCACTTAGCGACAAACTTAGGTAGTGGTTAAGGAGCAGTGTATTCATTGTAATATGTTATTGTCGCTGTGATATTTGAAAACAAAAATAACATAGTATAAGCAAGAAATATTTTACGATTTGTTGTTTTTCATGATTTTAAAGACAAATATAGTAAAATACTTGTATTTTGATATGGTAAGTGATTCCATAATTAACAAAGTTTTGGTTTAGGCTTCGGTTTTTACAAGAAAACACTGAACAACACGGCATTCTTATATCTTATCACGCTCACGGTCGGAAGCGCACTAGTTCGCGGATTCGACTATTGCGTAAGACATGCTCGCCCAGACCATGTCGCGTGGACACCGACACGCCCCCTTGCCATTTCTCCTGTATTTTATATTTCTATGGAAACCATCAATTGACCTTTTCCGTTCTGAGCGGAGCTGAAGGGAGTGTCAGACTCTTACTGACTAAAACCCATCCGTGATCCTCGTAATTTAAAAAAAACTTTTTACAAAAAATAAAACCGACTTCTAAACAAAAAAAAAACCCAAAAAGTACAAAATGACTTTAATTTCAGAACTCGGTGTTTTTGGTTGTTTCATGTTTTTGAACACACCGACTTCCGAAATTAAAGTTATTTTGTACTTTTTGTTTTTTTTTTTTTTGTTTAGAAGTCGGTTTTATTTTTTGTAAAAAGTTTTTTATTTTTCCCTTTTTAGTGGTTCACTCCCAGCTAAACATACCCATCACAGCGTACGTGGTATAAATTAGTGTAAACAATAAACATGCGATTTCAGCTATCTCGACAGATTTGCTATCATTTATTGAAATTAACAAAAAACCGCTTGTTCGATTTTGATAAAATTTTCATGGGACCATTTCCAACAAAAAAAAGAATTTTTCAAATCGGTTGGCAAGCGACGGAGTTATGCGCGAACAAACATAAAAAAAAACATACAAACATCCGAATTGAGAACCTCCTCCTTTTTTAGAAGTCAGTTAAAAAATTATTAAAAAAATATGTAAATTTTTAGACGACACGGTTGACGCAATGGTTGAGCGTTCGGCTGCTGCGCTACGTGTCGCGGGTTCGATCCTCGCACGGAACAAATGTCTGTATGGCCTACAGATAATTGTTACGGGCCTGGGTGGCTTGTGTATGTGACTTTATATGTTTGTAAACGCACCCACGATACAGGGGTAAATCCTAGTGTGGGACAACGTTAAAAAAAAAACATGTTCTTCGTGTTCCAGGGCCACGGTGACTCTTTCTAACACTATAGTTTAAGGTTTAGTTTAGAACAATAACTGTCGTTGTTTGTGGTAAATAAACGCTTTTTCTTTCTTTTTTCTTTCTTTCAAATTCGCAACCCTATTAGACTACCTACGTATTAGAACACAACATTGTACAGTAATCATTGATGCTTGCCAATTTCCCCGGAGACCGGTACCTACTCGGTACTCGGTAGTGCTGCCAATTAATAGTGTATGGAGATTGTCGCCTGATTGGTCTGCTACGTCATGAGAGTGGATGCAAGGCGTAAGATCCTGTAGACTGTGTAATGCCGTAGCAATCTATGTATACTAATATATAAAACTGAAGGGTTTGTTTGTTTGTTTGTTTGCTTGGACGCGCAATTGTCAGGAAAATAGTCCATTTATATAAAAAAGCTTTATGCTATATATCATCACGCTATGACCAATAGGAGTGGAACATGAAAAATGTTGCTAAAACGGTTTTTTGTTTTGGTAGCGCGGGTCAGCTAGTTATTATAAAATAGGATTCAATACTTTTTACCAATTCTGTAAAAAAACTATTGAACCCCAACCATTCATTTAGGTACCATTCATTTGGATCATTCAACCATACATTTTGATAACGATTATTGCAGTCGTTTTACGCAAGTATAATAATTACATCTATATTAAACTAAGTGTCTATTACTGAGTATAATTAATTAAGTAAATCTGATGTTGTATTTTCTTTTGTATCGTTTTCATATGGCGTAGCTCTTATTTATCTTTCATTGTAACAAAAAATATATAATAAATTTAATTTGTTTGTTCTAAATCACTTTAAAATATATCTTAATTTTTTTATTTATGCTTAAGCTGTGTACATCATTAAGTGAAAAAATCACCATAATAGTACATAACTATATATGTAAGTTCTTTTATGCAATATTTTATTTGTGAATAAGTTTTTGATCTACCTTATATACATACATATTATTTTATTATATAAAAATCTTTATCTTTATCTCATCCTATTGTAATGACTAACTAAACTTAATTAGGTGGTTTCATTTGAGGATGTGTCGTACATTATGTGTACAGTGTAATACCCCGGATTACAGACAGGGATGCCCTTTGGCGCTTAGCAGACGTTGCGACGCCTTTATGATCCCTTTATGTTTGTATCAAGAGCCTCATCAAACGTGAGCCTATACCCAAAACATCAAGGAGCAAAAGGTATTTTTAGTTTACCATACCTACGTAGAAATCCTTTTATGAATATATTTATTGTGCGTACAGCTTAGATGTGGAATTCCCTTTTAAGAGGTTGTGTTCCTTGTTAGCTACAAGCTAACAAAGAATTTTGGAGTTAAAATTATATGAACACCTATTTTAACGCCAAACTTGACATGTAAGCATAAGCATAATTAGCCTTTCAACGTTCCCACTGCTAGGACACAGGCCTCCTCTCTAGGAGAGGGAATGGGCCGTAATCCACCACGCGGGCCCAGTGCGGGTTGGTGAATGTCACATGTATTCGAATTTTTGTTTCTAGGACATGCCCGGTTTCCTCACGATGTTTTCCTTCACCGTTTTGAGAGCAGTGGTAATGAAATTAATTACACAAGGTAATGCGCCTGGCTGGGTTCGAACCCGCGACCTACTATCCGTAAGTCGGAGCCGTTACCACTCGGCCACCACTGCTTGACATGTGTATTCAAGCCAAACTTTGACAAATTCTTAACTTCAAGCGCTTAAATTCAGGAATCGGAGTTTCCATGAAAATTTTAATTACAAAATCCGTATCAACGTACCTATCACAAGAATTCTTCACATTTTTATGGAACCTTCGCCACGACGGCGCCATCTTTCGACTACTTTTATATTTTGTTAGTTAAGTGTTTTCGTTATTTAAGTGTTTATAATAGTAACAGTTAGTTATAATAATAATAAAATATAGACTTAGTAATTTTGTGTGTTATATCATCATCATCAACAGCCTATTGCAGTCCACTGCTGGACATAGGCCTCTCCAATTGCATGCCACTTAGATCTATTTTCGGCTTCTCGCATCCAGTTTATGCCAGCCGTCCTGCGCAAATCGTCACTCCACCGTGCCTGAGGACGTCCTACATATAATCGCCGTGGTATATAAGATCCACCAAATGTCTACCTTCCTAAATATGACATCACAACAACAAAGGACCGATCCTCCCCTCTTATTATTATGTAAAAAATATAATCAAAACTCCTTGGAAGAAGGATGAAAAGTCAAAGCTTTTAATAAGATCTCTGTGAGAGAATGGCAGGAACTTTTAAAATGCCGATTACGAAATGGAATGAGGAATTTCGAATGCGACCCGACACACAACGTAATATAAAATTCGTGTGTTTAGAATGTTTGAGTAAGGAAGGTAAAACATTATTAATCCTGCTTTCTATCTAAATATATATACTCAAAACCACTGAACGGATCGGGCTGAAATTTGGCATGCAGGTAGATATTATGACGTAGGCATATGCTAAGAAAGGATTTTTGAAAATTCGTCCCCTAAGGGGGTGAAAAAGGGGTTAACATTTTGTATGAAACTCCACGCGGACGAAGTCGCGGGCATAAGCTAGTAAAATATAAAATTAAATATGAAATTCTGTTTAATTGGATAAGCAACTTTTTGTTAGGCACAGTTTCACGAACGAATTTACACTAAAATTATAAAGAGGAAAGATTTGATTGTTTTTGTTGTTGTTTGTTTGCATTGAATAGGCTCCGAAACTACTTGACCGATTTGAAAAATTCTTTCACTGTTGGGAAGCTACACTATCTCCGGTGAACATAGGCTATATTATATCCCCATATTCCCACGGGAACGGGAACTACGCGGCCGAAACCGCGGGGCGTTGCTAGTATTATTACAAAACTAGTGTGACAATAATATATCGAACGCGCGCTATCTATATAAGACTGGCTGAATGAGATTTCAGCAGTCAATATCATCACTTGACTGGAATTTAATTAGTGACGAATGTTAGTTTTTTCTAGAAGCCGTGGGTTAGTTAATCAATCCTTATCGGCTAAACGAATTGTGTTCTAATTTGAGTAGATCATGGTCTGAACTAGGACACAAGCATGTAGTCAGAGGTGAGTTTTGGATAATTTTCGACATTCCTGTGTGTGAAACCACTGCTACTGTGAAATAAAATGGCATGAAACTAAAGGAAACATGTTTTCTCATATCGAGTAGGACAAGAAGACATCATCTGCCTAGCCTTTTCCCAACTACATTGGGGTCGGCTCCCAGTCAAGCCGGATTCAGCTGAATACCAGTATTTTACGTGAAGCGGCTGCCTACCAGACCTCCACCGCCTATTAACTGGGGAACACGGTACTTCTTGGCAAGGCTGGAGTCAGATTTTCTGGCTTCTGACAATCCGTAACGACTGCCAAAGATCTCCAAATGACAGCCGGGAACAACGGCTTAACGTGCTTTCCGAGGCACGGAGAAGTCTCGTTATGTTAAGATGGTCACCCATCCACAGACCAACCTCGGCAAGCGTTTCTTAACCTAGAAGATCGACCCGTGCGGCTGTTATAATTTAGCCACGAAGTCCTCTCCGGGCAAGAAGACATAACCCACTAAATACAAACCCTGAGCGTTGGTGGTTTCAGATTCGCCTACACATAGTAAAGTTATCTAACTATGTTTCTAAGTTTGCGAAAATCAAAGAAGTCATTTACACTGTGTCAGGGGAATTTGATGAAATTAAATGATTTATTCTACTTATACAATTCTATGATGGAAACGACAAACGTTGTTATATATCCACCTGCATGGTTCTCATATGGTTTGACCAGTATCTATGCAATTGTATGGACTTCAAGAGAATTTGATCTCTGAGTTTGTTTCGGTGTTTCTTCTCCGGGTAGGTAGTCAGCTAGGAAACATCGGCCTCATCTAGTTTAAAAGGACCAAAAAAGGTTGATGTATAAAAATGTGATTTAATAAAACCTACATACAAAATAAATATCATTTTTAATTGAATAATGTTCAGGTTTTATTCAGACAAATTATGAATAATAAAATAAAAATAATTCGACAAAGTAGCTCTCAAGCAATTTACTTAACGAAATGAGGCATTTATTTTTTATTAAGCTTATGGATTTCAGAGTGTTCCACTCACTACTTCAGAACACTTAAGCTCAAATAAAATAGGATCTCTGCTATGCAAATTTCTAACTGATAAAGTACTCTGAATTTTATCAGTCAAAATAACCGCACGCTCGCGAAACCCCGGTAAATATTTGACTTACCTAAATGCACATGCGTTTAGGTAAGTCAAATATTTACATAACAATTTCATTGTTTTTAAATACATCATTCTATCCTTGTATTTGCCTCTTACACGTGTAACATTTATTATTTAAAAAAAAAGGATGAATTTTCTATACACTTTTAACATTTACCTATAACAATAAAATAAATGAATGAGTATTTATTTTGTCACTTGCACTGGAATCAAATAAAAAAAAAACGAAATTAAACCAATATTAGGATCATATTTAATTAAATCCTCAATGTAAAATCTCAAATGTTTTTTGCAATCTACCTTTTTTCTCTAAATCCTTAATTGCAAAGTACCTACATACGCAGGTGATTAATATTAATGAAAAAAAAAACAATTATGGACTCAGTCAATTACAGCATTTATATTAGTTTATATTAGTTAGGAGAGAGGAAGAGCGCATTCATATTTTTCCTTGTTACTAAATTAGAAATTCAATTTATCATCTTTCTGTTTTTTATTTTACTGCAGTAAGAAATACTTAGGTTTTCGTGAATGATAAGTTCAATAGGTTAATATTGTTACCATGATATCCAAAAGTATAATTTTAGATCGGTTTTACCTATGTAGGTACATCATGTTCTGAAAGTTTTTACCTACACACAACTAAAAAAATATTTTATGAACAGAGTACCTATCCAAAAGCTAAGTGAGATTTTTTTAACGTACTCAATCGCGTTAACGCTAATGAAAATAAAAAAGTGTTATTTTCATGACACGGCGCTTATTCAGCTTCAATACAAACTGACATTACGCTAACGCGACCGAGACTGTCAAAAAACTCGCACTAAGTCCACCGTTGTTAATACGGGGTTAACTCTGAAATGTGGGTAAAACATTGTGTATTCTATTTATGATCGCGTAATACCAAAAAGTGTGAGGACACATGATTTTTGACGGTAGGTATATTCGTTTTGTTTCCATAGAGTACCTAGTAAAATAGGGAGACTCCTGATGAAAATATATGATAATGTTGTCCGCAAGTCGAATCATAAAAAAAAACAAATTTTATTTTTCTTTATCAAATGAATATAAATTTGTAAATATTTAAGGCACTAAAGTTCAGTAGTGGAGGTTCAGGGTACTGGTAAATCTTAAAAGTTCACACTTTTACGTCGACGTGACGTCACGCGAAATTTCAAGACATCGTAGTCTTGTTTTTTTTTTTTAATCTGGCGAAAACAAAAACTTACCATTACGTATACGTACGTTATCAACATGTTTTGTTTATGTAACTAATGGACTAAATTACACATATTTTTAGGATATTTCCTTCAGATTCAAGAGAACTCATTTCGTTCGGAAAATTGTCAGTGCCAGTTAAAATCAACCTGTACATATACTACACTGTAGATTGTATTGTAGATTTACCAACGGTGTTTGTTATAATGAAAAACAAACAGAAGTTTGTTTGGCATGTGCTACATTTTCCTACCAAAGGTAAAGTGCAAAGGTTGATAGTTTAATTTGATAGGAAATTTAGTTTAAAAGCTTTCACGTATTTTCCCATTAATCCTGTATGGCTTTAGAGTTAATGCGATTTATAGAGCACTTATGTAGAGAATTGTTTAAATTATGTTAGCCTTGAATATCGGGCCAAGTAACATAATAATTATTTATTTAGGGATTTCTTGCAAACGAAGGGGTTGAAGGAGGATAAATATTTATTTGGGACTCGTTTATTTATTATGTTCTTGCCGTTTCTAAAGAACCTTTTGAGATATATGTTTTGGCGAATTTGTTTTGTTTGTTATTCTTTTTACCTACAGTTAATTATAATAAGGTACAATTCTGAATTTAATTAAGTGTAAAATTATTTTTTTTAAGTGTAAATGTATTTATGTATCATTTGTTTTTGAATTATTTTCATACCAAGACTTGTGCTTGATAAAATATAAATAAATAACAAAATATTATACATATTAATTTTGTTATTTCTAATATTTAAAATAATAATTTATTAAAAATCAGGTCAATCAATCAATCATCAAATCATGTTTATGTTAGTAAGTAAGAATTATAGCAGATGGCATTCTACTGTTTCAGTTTACCCCACGAGAAAAAGACATGAGTTTATTTATGTAGGTATATATAAAAAAATAAAAAAATATTACCTATTCTATTCATATTTAGTTTTTATTGCAAAAAGTAAACGATATCTGAGATCAAAACTTAAACAACAAATGGCGGCCAATATTCACGAAACATCGCAAAGAAAAACAGTTTTCACCAAAATAAAAAAACCCATCATCAAATATAATTCCCGCAAGGCCAAAACTATAATTGCAATAAATCTTATCGTAAATATCCGCCGTTACGATTGCACGGAAAGAAAAACATTCGATAAATCATTTATATTCACTCACCTCACTATATGTCTTTCATTTATTAACACTAGCACTAAAAACACATCACTACACTGAAAAATAAACGCACCTATTTACAAAAAGCACTTAAGAGATACAATATGATAAAAAGTTGAAATCGCTCGCGACTTCGAGAGTTGAAGGGAGCTTGTACGAAAACCGTCCTAGCTTGTCACGAGAATCTACAGGTCTGACCGCAATGCCACAGAATTTCCCGCTCCAAAGCTGGAAAGAGACACCACCACGAAAACCCCAGACGTTAGAAAGAGATAGCTATGTTCCCCGCGTTTCGCGTCTGCGGAAAAGCTCGCAAAATATACATAAGCACGCTACTGAATGCGGCGTTCTATAGGAATTCGCACCATCCAATAGCTTATGTTAAATTAATAATTCATTCACTATGTTTGTTCTAGTTTTCTCAAAGTTTTATACATTCATTGTTTTTAAAAGTTATATTTTTAGATTCGTTTCAAAACCAGGTGCGTTTTTTAAACACTTTTTGGTATAACATCGTTCCGTTTTATGGTTTCCACGTGCGGTTTCGAGATGAATTTTTAAAATTCTTACCTTTTCGTAGAAATGTATGTATGTTATTTTTGAGAATTATAAAGGCTTTTAGCTGTAGGTAATGAGATTTATTTTATCTTTGTGGATTTACTTCAATGTTATTATACTAGAGACATACGAGTAGAAGGTTGCAAAATATTTGACGTGATTGCGTCTGAGAATTAAATTTACGCATATTTTCTTTGACGTTCAAGGACGATGCAAGGTTTGATCTTAGATTAAGCTTGACGAGGTAATTCATATCAATAACAAATTCAGGCTCTTCCATGTCTGGGAAAACTTGTTGCCAGGTCCCGACTGTCATTTCTAGTTATTTCGGGTAATGGCTGTCAAACATTTACAAATAATGTTCCGGACGCCAGACAATCTGACGCTAGTCTTGCCAAAATGTGTTACCTAGTTTCTGGCAGTCAAATAGGCAATCACTACATTTCACACTTATTTTTTTCTTGATGAGAAATCCGCCAATGGCTTCTCCTGCTCTGAGCACAGTTGAAAGGAGGAGTGCCAGACTCTTACTGACTAAAACCCACCCGTGTTCTTCCTAGTGCATTCCAGGACGGCGGTGACTATTTTGAACAAATTCTTGCACCCTAACAGGCACTGACCCTATAGGGCCCCGTTTTCTTTGCTGACATGTCTTTAAGGCGCGCGTGGAACACGACGCGCCGACGACTCGGGCCTGGTTGTTATCGGACGGCGAGCCACCCAACGCTCGCCATTCACAGACCCGATTTATATTATACCTAATGGTCCTACTAGTCTCCGGTTGGACTAGATCAGACCCCAGGACCAGGTCTTTGAATCATATAAAGAAAAGCTAACATGCGTTTCATAAGCAGCTTCAGGCACAGACTACTGTATGATCTCTTGACAAGTTAAAGTTTCCTTTATCTATACTAATCTATACTAATATTATAAAGCTGAAGAGTTTGTTTGTTTGTTTGAACGCGCTAATCTCAGGAACTACTGGTTCGAATTGAAAAATTCTTTTTGGGTTGAATAGACCATTTATCGAGGAAAGCTTTAGGCTATATATCATCACGCTGAAGCCAATGGGAGCGGAGCAGCGATAAAGAATTTTTAAAATCGGGGATTCCACGGGGACGAAGTCGCGGGCAGCAGCTAGTTTTATTATAAAGAGAAAAGATTTGAGTGTTTGCACTGAATAGGCTCCGAAACTACTGAACCGATATGAAAAATTCTTTCACTGTTGGGAAGCTACACTATCCCTGAGTGAGCTATATTATCCACGTATCCCACGGGTACGGGAACTACGTGGGTGAATCCGAAGGACGCTACTAGTTTTCACTGTTTTACTTTTGGAGTATTAAACACCTTATTATAACACTTGTTTTGTTTACATGAATTACGCTTTGTTTACACAAATAATAACGAAAACTACTGATGTAACTCCTAAATCGAATGACGATTCTTCAATAGAAAAGTAAACAGTGCCTCTTGCCATAATCAGTATCGGTTTTCTTAAACTAATGTCAACACAATTGAATCTGAGATTAGTAATGACAAATCGAAGATTTCGTTTTCTTTTTGTTTTGTCTATTTTATTTTTGAATGCCACCATCTTTATTCATATTTAACGAGAAGCAGTATTTCGTCTTTAACCAAGACACAATCGATCTCTATACCCAAAATTTGTAAAAAATATGCTTTTAAATTTTCATAGATGAATTGATAGTAGACAGATCTGATGTCAGACTACGTCAATGTTTAGGGGTTACCAAGGAACAAATAAACATCCCATATACATGTATAAAAGATACACATAGACTCCCAAACTCATAACGCTCCCAGAAGACGGCCGAATTAGTGAAAAACTTATATAGATAAACTAGCTGCTGCTCGCGACTTCGTCCGCGTGGAATACTTATTAAGCCCCCGATTTTGAAACACTCTTTATTAGTGCTCCGCTCCACCTGACCCGCGCAACTTCATTTGTGTCACATTTTTTATGACTGCTCCGCTCCTATTGATCTTAGCGAGATGATATATAGCCTATAGCCTTCTTCAATAATTGGGCTATGTAACACTGAAAGATTTTTTCAACAGCAGAACATTACAGCAGAACATTTTCGGAACAGCAGTTCCTGAGACTAGCGCGTTCAAACAAACAAACTATTCAGCTTTATATATTTGTATAGATTAATTAATTATAGAAACGAAAATAAATTAACGATGAATTTTACAATTTTCGTAGCGTTCATTCCGACCACGATTTCCATTCAATTTCAGTCTTCAATTTATTTCAATGAATAAATTTGGCTATTGGCAAGAGTTCAAAATTATAGCGATCACGGTGTGCCTCTTATATTTCGTTTTTCACCATCGAATTTATGAATGGATTTATTTATTATGTGCTAAATACGAAAATTTCATGATTCTTCGAAGTAGCGGCAAACCACAAAGAATAGGAGAAACAAAGAAAAAAGAGGAAAAAGTGACTCGCGAGATGTTATACGGGTAACAGCAGAAGAGATAATAAATAAAATTATTTAAAAACATTTATTTAAAAAAAATCATTGTACAGGCACTTTTTTAATTTAGGTATAGGGTGGTCAGTCCAAAAAATTAAATAAAAAGCACGCTCCAACTCGTATATTATATATGTATTTATCTATGAGTAAGATCGTGCAAAATCTCCACGAAGACTCACGACATTTTAATTTCCTGTGTTAATTTCAAAAAATTAGGAGCGCGTGGCTAAATAATAACAGCCACACGGATCGATCTCCAAGGTAAAGCAACGCTTGCCAAAGTCTGTTTGTGGATGTGACCATTTAATATCGGTGCTCTGAATTGCATATCCACCCATTTGTAGATCTTTGGCAGTCATGGATTGTCAGAAGCCAGAAAATTTGATTCTTGCCAAAAAGTACCGTTTTACCCAGTTAATGGTTTGTTGAGGTCTGGTAGAGAGCCGCTCCAAGTTAAATACTGGTATTCAGCTGAATCCGGTTTGACTGGAAGCCGACTCCAATATAATTTAAAAAAAAGACTAGGCAGATGAAGATTTCATAATACAAAGCTCCAAATCCAAACTGTGTGACTGTGATTTGTATCACAGCCGTGATTACTCTCAAACTTACAAAGGGATATCTTCTAATGTGTCAAGATCAGATCTCAAAGTGGCAGCATGACACCCAGATAAGAACTAATCCTCAACTCAGTAGCGTGCACAGAGTTCTAGGCAGTAACTAGGTCACCTGTGTAAATCTTAACATCAGCTCCTTGTTATAGTCCAGCACTCACGTTTATTAGCGAATCAATATATGACTTTGTAGCCATTATCACGCAGTTATTAATAGTTCTCAAGCGACTTCATTGGCAAAAAAAAAACTTTTTTATAAAAGTACAATTATTATAATAATAATAATAATAATCTGTGGCTCGCCTGTCAACCAAGTGACACGAAATTTTTTCACGTCCGATTTAAATACATTTTATATTACAATATATCCACATAAACATTAAAAATGACAGTAATAAAGGGAAAACCAATCACGAAAATCAAACCATTTGTAACAGATACATGTATGTATGCCATGAAATAATATTGGAAACGAAAACACATCAATGTTGACAAGAGCCGCAGCTCGACGAGCACGCCTACCACCTCCGGCCTCGTCGCTCAGCTCCGCCTCGCCGCCGCCGGAACCCAGCCCCACCGTGAGTGCTGCGACACCGGCCGTGGCAGTCGCGTCGAGCTCGAGCGACGAGTACTTCTCGCCGCCGACGTCACCACCACCAGCGCGTCGACGAAGAGGACGCCGGCCGCCGGACGGCTTAGGACCTCGAGGCCCACCGGCCTCTGATAGGGTCCCAGCTCCCGGCGGAAGTGTGCAGCGCATGCGATGGACGCAAACCATCAACGAAAACGTCATGCGCTCATACTATGGGGCTACAGAGGGGGGAAATAACCTGACTGCGTACCGTGGTCGGATGCTCTCTCTGTTTCAGGTGCTTGAGCCAGCTGTCAACGTTTCGGCCCAACGACTGTCGGATCAGGTGCGCGTTATCCTACGTAACCGTATGTTGGATGACAGTGTGCTTGATCGCCTCCGAATGGAAATATGTAGCAGCCATGTCATTACTCCCTCGCCGCAGACTGTGGCTCAACCACAGTTAATCCAAATCCCCAGCCACGCTGACGAGGAGAGTGATGACAGGGTTACGAACGTAAGTACCCAGTGCAATGAAGAATTGAGGAGTGCTTTGGAGAGTGCGATTCGGGAATTTCGCTACGTGTCGCCCGAGCTTAGACCACGCATACCTCGTTTGCCCATGCATAACAAAAATAGGGCGCTGGTGGCTGCTCTGGATTCGCAGTTGTCAAACTATTTTGATAACTGCGAAGACCTCACTGATGCACACTCGATAATGTACTGCGCGGCTGTAGCGGCATGTCGTGTAGCTCATGTCAAAATGCCCAATGACAGAGTTACACGACCGAAACCAGCCATACCTGCCTGGCAGTGCAGAATCGAGCGTCGCATCGGTGGGGCCAGAGCGCTAATTGGCAAACTAATCTGCTTCAGGGAGGGCAACACTCGCCCAAGAGTGATGCGCTTTGTGAGACGTGCGTTTTCGGGGACTGAAATTAGTCCCCTAGACTATCTGTCTCGTGTCACAGAGCGCATCGACTTCCTGAAGCAGAAGGTGTATGCATGGGCAAACCGTATCCGTAGGTATAAGCGACGGGTTGAGCGATACACCCAGAATCGCACATTCCGAAGTAATGAAAGGTGGGTATATAAGGCTTGGGAGCGACCGGACCAAGATGTGACTGACACGCGCCCGCCGGATGATGACGCCATGTGTTCGTTCTGGCGCAACATTTGGTCGGCGCCTGTCAGTCATACCGAAGGTGATTGGATCCGGGAGGTCGAACGAGCATGCGATCCATTACCAGATATGGGGGCTATCATAATCAGCCCCCAAGATGTAGCCCGTGCAGTCCGTCCGTTACCTAACTGGAAATCCCCAGGGCCGGACGGACTGCACAACTTTTGGATAAAATGGTTACATAGTTCGCATGCTTGTTTGGCATCTCGGTACCAAGAGTCCTTGGAGTCCGGTTCACTACCCGAGTTTCTTATGACAGGCATTACCCACCTGCTCCACAAGTCTGGTAGCACCGCGGAACCCAAAAATTATAGACCGATCACATGTCTACCAACGGTCTATAAGGTTCTTACATCTATTTTGAGAGATAAAATTAATCAACATATTAACAGCAACAACATCATGTCTGCCTCTCAAAATGGATGTAGGAACGGGTCCCGTGGTACAAAGGAGCTACTCCTCATTGATATAGCCATTAGCCAACAGGTTCGGCGTTCCCGAAAAGATCTGTCGACATGTTGGATAGACTATAAGAAGGCCTATGACTCTGTGCCCCATACATGGCTCTTGAGGGTGCTAGAATTGTATAAAATAGATGCAACACTACGCACCTTCCTGATGTCGTGTATGGGGCATTGGAGGACAGTCCTTCGCTATCCAGGATGTCGACATGTCCAGGGGAATAGCGAACCGATAAGGATCGAGCGGGGTATATTTCAGGGCGATAGTTTGAGTCCTCTTTGGTTTTGCCTAGCCTTGAATCCTCTAAGCACACTGTTGGGGAATTCAGGGCTAGGTTATCGGTTGAAAAGAGGTGGTCAGGTTATATCTCACCTCCTTTACATGGATGATTTGAAACTCTTTGCCCCCACTAATCTGCAACTGATGGAGCTACTGAAGGTAACTGAAACTTTTAGTAACGCCATCAGGATGGAGTTTGGTGTGGACAAATGTGCGATCATGCATGTAAAGCGTGGAGAGATTATGGAATCCGTGGGAACGCAACTCTCGGATTCCATAAACCTGAGATGCCTCTCTTCAACTGAAACTTACAAGTATTTGGGTATGTCGGAAGCGTTAGGTATCAATGTTACTGACATGAAGCAATCGTTGAAGGAGCGCTTCTTTGGCCGCCTGAAGAAGGTACTCAATAGCCTTCTATCGGGCGGAAACAAGGTGCGCGCCTTCAACGGTTGGGTCATGCCGGTATTGATGTACTCTTTCGGCGTACTCAAATGGACTCAAACGGAACTTGACGCCCTGGATAGGCGGGTCCGAACACTGCTAACTACATATCGAATGCATCACCCACGGTCGTCGGTAATGAGACTGTATATCCCGCGAAAGTGTGGAGGTCGAGGCTTTTTAAATGCTAAGACTCTCCACAATCGCGAGATATGCAGTCTCAGGGAATATTTCCTAGCTGCCGAAGTGGGTATGCATCGAGATGTAGTGGCAGTGGACAAGGGACTAACCCCGCTCTCCTTGGCAAATGAGAACTGGCGCAAACCTGCGGTGCTTGACACTAACGATCGCAGGGCAGTATGGCAGAGTAAGGAACTTCACGGACGCTTTTTCCGGGCTCTACATGGGCCCGACGTAGATCAATTAGCGTCCGTAGCCTGGCTACGCTTTGGTGATCTCTTTGGAGAAACCGAAGGTTTTGTCTGTGCAATTATGGACGAAGTTATCATGACGAACAACTACCGGAGATTTATTGTGAAGGACGGTACGGTTGACATATGTCGGGCATGTCACCGTCCGGGAGAATCAATACGCCACATTGTCTCTGGGTGTTCTCGTCTTGCTAACGGAGAGTACTTGCATAGGCACAACCTCGTAGCCAGGATTATCCACCAGCAACTTGCTCTAAAATACTCACTTGTGAATTCGGAGGTGCCGTACTACAGGTATGTGCCCGACCCAGTTCTCGATAGTGGCAATATCACATTGTACTGGGATCGGTCCATCATCACTGACAGGACTATTGTTGCCAATAAACCTGATATAGTGGTGGTGGACCGAATCGAGAGGCGTACAATGATTGTAGACATAACCGTCCCGCATGACGAGAACCTCGTGAAAGCCGAGAAAGATAAGCAAATTAAATATCTTGACTTGGCTCGCGAGGTTGTCGACATGTGGGATGTGGATTCAGCAATCATTGTACCGATAGTCGTGTCAGCCAATGGCCTAATAGCCAAGAGCCTCGACCAACACCTTAGGAGGCTCTCGTTAGGCAGCTGGATCAAGGGCTTGATGCAGAAAGCGGTACTTCTGGACACGGCTCGCATTGTTAGGAGGTTCCTCTCTCTGGAGCCCTGACCGCCGGTAGCTTGGACCCTGTTCCCGATACCGGTGGGCTACTATTTTTTATATTTTTAAATGTTTTTTTTATTTTTTATTTAAATATTTAAAAATGTAATCAATAAGATTTAAAAATGAATACACGAATAATAATAATAATAAAGTTTATTCAATAACTTAAAGGTATAACATTAAATACAGTATTTCTTAAATCTATGTAAAGTGCACACGTGATTTGTGCCTGAACTAGGTAATCCTGTGTTTCAGGCGACTTGGGACATTTTTAATTTATTAAATAATCACATAGTCATCATATTAATCTTATTGGTATCTATGTAAAAAGGTGTATAAAATAACATTATCTTAACTTAGCTTAACTAATTTAATATAACAATAATACGAACTATATTTACTTTAGCACAAGTAATAATTTCTCTGTATCTTCATAGGACAAAGTTTGAAGTGTTTCCTTTAGAATTTTCTTGCACTTACTATGATTTAATGAGTAGATGTTTCCTTTTTTATTTATTCTATTATATAGTAGCGGTCCGAGGAATATATAAAATTTGGCTGTGAATGCATGTTTTGTACTTTTTTGCGGGCAAACCATATCTTTCCGCCTCCTTTTAGTTAATTCAGTGCTATAAGGAAGTGCTGCGTGTTGTTTTAATACAGTGCTCATTATAAATAACTGTCGAACGGTTAGTACTTCACAACATTTATACAGGAGGTTAGTGGGGAAAAGGAAAGGGCGACCAGTCGCCACCTTGAGAATAGCTCTTTGAGCTCTTTCAATGGGCAACATCAAAGTTTTACTCGCCCCACCCCATGACGTAATACAGTAAGTCAAAATTGACTGACAAAGAACAAAGTATACCTGCCTAATTATTTTTGGGTCTGTAGTAAAACGGAGCTTTTTGAATACAAATATTAGCTTACGAATTCTATTATTTAGAGCTTCCAAATGGTGTTTGAAGGAACTTGAACTTGAATTGACTTCTAAGCAAAAAAAAAGAGAAAAAAGAAAGTTCCGTTTCCCTCGGTTCTTCATCAGACCTTCAGGGAACTAGAAAGGAACCACCTCGAAATAATAAGATGCTCTTCCAAACCATCGTATACAGCTTTTTTTTTTCATTTTACATCGACAATGACAGAATGAGAACATCATCAACGTAGTTGAAGTCACACATTATTCACGGCAAATAAAACTGCGCTCGTTCGTGGTAGAAACAAAAGGCTGTATTTATCAAACTTCAATCAAAAACATAGACAAAATTTACAAAAAAGGAAAACTATGAAAAAGCCTAAAGAAGGCTTGCACATTCTCCCCTTTTTTTAAGAAACCGGTAGCTTAATTAATTTCTGGAGGGGCCTCCTGAATGTGCCGGCCACAGTAGCAACATCGGCCACCCGCACTACCCCATCTCTGCCGGGGAACAATCTCGTGATCCGGCCTTTGGGCCACGAACCACGCGGTAAATTCGAGTCACAAATGACTACTAAATCCCCTTCCGTAATCGAGGGCGCGGTGCCTCCTCCCCTTCTGGGTGCCAATGAAGGCAGGTATTCCCGAACCCATCGCTGCCAAAAATGATCGGCTAATCTGAGTGCCCTCCGCCAAAGTTTTCTGCTGGAGAGGTCCGACTCTTGAAGCGTGGCTGGGATAGAACGCCCTGGAGATCCGTTCAAAAGAAAGTGAGCTGGCGTCAGAGCTTCTTCAGCATTAGCGTCGAGGGAGATCGTAGTTAGTGGTCGCGAGTTTACCAAGGCCTCCGCTTCAGCGAGCACGGTTCTGAGTACCTCATCAGAGGGAGTCCGCTCGTGGAGTGATACTTTCAGCGCTCCTTTGACACTTCGGATGAGACGCTCCCAAGCTCCACCCATAAATGGTGCGGCGGGGGGAATGAAACGCCAGTTTATTAGCTCGCTGGCAGCGTAATCTTCAACCGCATCACCGTATAACTCTTGCAATTCTCGGCTGGCCCCAACAAAGGCAGTGCCGTTGTCAGACCATATCTCCAATGGGGTTCCTCGGAGTGATACGAAGCGGCGTAGACACATGATCGCCGAATCAGTAGATAAGCTGTGCACCACATCCAGATGTATGGCGCGGACGACCAGGCATGTGAACAGGGCCACGTAGCGTTTCTGCTTACTTCTGCCGACTGTGACGTAAACGGGTCCATAATAATCGAGACCGGTGAATGAGAAGGGTTGATGGTGACCTAGACGAGCTTCTGGCAGATTTCCCATAGGTGGTTGGAACGGTCTAGCACGGAGTAATTTGCACATCTGACAGGTATGGGCCACGAAACGAACAGCGTTTCTGAGTCCAATTATCCAGTAACGCTGGTGAAGCTCGTTCATTACCATATCTAGGTGTGAATGTCCGGCCTTCTGATGGTATTTGTGGATCAAAAGACGAACTGCCGGGTGTTTTCCATCCAAAATAAGCGGACGCTTAACATCGTCTGTAACGGCTGAGGCAGCAACAATGCGACTTGACATTCGCAGCTGATTATCATCATCTATGAAAGGCGACAGCTTGAACAGGCGACTATTACGAGGTAACGGTTGTTGGTTCTTAATCCTCAAAAAATCTTCTTTAAAGGAATCGAGCTGAGACTGCCGTAAGATATGGGTTTCGGCCAGGCGTAAATCGTTTGCCGTTATTCTCGCTGATACATTGAGGTTATTGGGAACATTAAGAGAGGATGTGCAAGACGGAACAAATGTACATAAACTTCCTTCAAGACGAGTAAAATTGGCGTCAACACCGCGTCTTTGTAGACTACGCATACGCAATAAGAAAATGAATTGATGCGCTTTTGCTGTTGCTCGCACCATTCTCAGCCATGAGCTGCAACGCCGCGGATCTGCGGAGATTGGTGCGGGCAAGTCCGTATCAGTGATGAGATGAACATGATGTTTGAATTCTTCGCAGCCTAGTCCACTTACATCAATCACGGGTTCAGTGGGCCAGTCTGAGGAGAACAAGAAAGCAGGACCTGAAATCCAGCGAGATTCTGGAGTCAACTCTAATCTTTTAACCCGAGTCGCATCATCTGCCACGTTTGAACCACTCGGGATCCAACGCCATTCACTGACATCGGTGAGCTCCAGAATCTCACCAACTCTATGAGACACAAATAGCTTAAGAGTGCGAGCGTCGCTACGAAGCCAACCTAAGGTTGTCATTGAGTCACACCAGAAAACGCGTCTCGTCGGTTTGAGTCGGTGGGCTTCACAAATAGACATAGCAAGGCGTGCAGCTATCAGAGCAGCTTGAAGCTCTAAGCGGGGAATTGAAACGGGCTTGAGGGGGGCGACACGAGCTTTGCTGCAAATGAGAGAAAGACTAACGCTACCGTTAGCGTACAAATTAAAACCGCCAATAAGCTACAGCGGCAAAGGCAGACTCACTAGCATCCGAAAACACGTGAAGTTCGCAGCCTACTAGTTCGAGATCACTTAAGTTATAGCGACGTGGAATTCGTAAACTAGAAACCGAAGATAAATCCTGCAACCACGACTTCCATGCAGCGCTATCACCTCGGGAGAGCTCTTCGTCCCATTCCAAACCCTTACGCCAAGCATCTTGAAACATGATGCGGCCTCGAACGACGATTGGTGCAATGATTCCAAGAGGATCGTACACTCGCATTACGTGGGCTAACACCGCCCGCTTGGTGAGCTTCTGTGGCAACACACCCTTATGGACTCCTGTATTAAAACCAATCACATCACAGGCGGGTTGCCAGATAAGGCCAAGCGTGCGGACATGCGTAGCTAAGTGGCCTAAATCTACGTCTCTCTCACTGGGCGCCTCCAACAAAGATTCTTTGGGTAGCAACGAAAGCGCTGTGAGATCATTTGATGCCCAGCCTCGCATTTCAAAACCAGCAAAAGAATGTATGTTATAAATGTCGACAGCTAATTTGGCCGCCTCATGAGCGTTGTCTAAACTAGTGATGCAGTCATCCATGTAGTGATCTTTTTCAATTACTCGAGCTGCATTGGGATATGTATCCTGCCACTCTAAAGCATTTTTGTTTTTTATATAAATTGCAGTAAAAGGGCTGGACGCAGCGCCAAAAATCATGGATGTCATGCGGTATGTACGTATAGGGTCATTCGGATTGCAGCGCCATAAAAATCTTTGAGCGTCCCTATCTTTTTCAATTATTTTAATTTGAGGGAACATTTCACGAATATCAGCCGTCAGAGCGATCTTTCCCTCACGAAAGCGCATCAAAATACCTAGGAGGGGTTGCAATAGGTCTGGACCAGTTAATAACATTGAATTCAATGACACGCCGTGGGACTTGGCGGCTGCGTCGTGGACCGTTCGCAACTTGTTAGGCTTGTTTATGTTAATAACTCCAAAGTGAGGGAGGTACCACAATGGAGACGCCAAGTCAGGACGAGTTGAACACGACTCAGCGTATCCCTTTGATAGCATATCATTGATATTCCGACGGTATCGTTCGGCGAAGATCGGATCTTTCAGCATCTTTTTTTCTAAATTAAGAAACCTAGACACAGCTAACTTGTAACTGTCAGGAAATTCCAGTTTATCAGCCTTCCACAACAAGCCTACCTCAAAGCGGCCACTGGGTAGACGGCGCGCGGTCCGCTCAAGAATTTGCACGGCGCGTTCGTCGTCAGCACTACGAGCTTTCTGTTTAGAGATGCCGATTGAGTCAATTTTAAACTGCTCCCTAATAAGACCTTCCATGGCTAACCGGTCGTTTATATCAGGTTCGCTGTCCGTGGTGTGGTTGACAACGTCCACTCGTTTAGTTTTACTGCATCCAAAACCGTACAAAACCCAGCCTAAAGCAGTTAAAATAGCTACAGGTTGTGTCTTGGTTCCTTTGCGCGTCGCTTTAGCGAGAGATAAATGCCAATTATCGATGCCTATGATCAGCATGGGCTTAAGTGACCGTCAAGATGAAGGGACCAAGTCTCCAATGTTTGCGAAACATATATAAAAAATTAATACCATTAATCTACTATTTGCTACCTTTGCTATAATTTTAGCTACCTCATCATATACATAGTAATTTAACAAACAGTTTGGTCCCTCCATCTTGATATCAAGATGGAGGGACCAAACTGTTTGACTACTCCCTGGAATTTACTACCCACTTAGTGTTATAATACCTTAATTCTACCTTAATATTATTGATTTGGGCTGCCCGAAACACATATCGTTTAAAAGATATCGATTATATAATTTGGTCCCTCCAAATTGACGTTTCTAGTGTTGAGTGCAACAGGCAAACGGGCGGTTTATTTTCGATCTTCGAAGGATAAATATTTAATACCTATTTACTACCTTCCAATTATGCAAAATTTCTTACGTTTAAGTTTATTTATATGAGCCAAAAACCTACTTTAGTTTTGTACACAGTGCATTTACAGTGATTCAACTCTGCTCAACAAGATTTTGACATTTGACACACTAGCTGAGTCGACAGGGTGTTGCTTTTTACGTTATGAAAATGAGAAATTATCTTTACTTCTGGCATTTGAATTAATTATGATAAATTTGTTTCTATTATCGCCGATACATTTTTGAGAAATATCTTAAATTAAAAGTTAATATCGTTCACATCACGCCATGTCAGTCAACTTAAAAATGCGTCTTAAATACGCATTAGTACACCGTTCCAAGAAGTAGTCAGCTTAGATTTACCAAAAATGTAAATGTTAAAACAACCTTCTCGCTTGCTGAAAAGATTCAAAACCGGAATTCAAGGCATCATCATTCTATTTGCGGCCTTCTTTTTGTCATTTTCAAGTTAATTTAAAGTTCGATTAAATCTTGACAAAAAAAATGACTTACGTTGCAATCAAACAGTGGTGTTCGAGGCTAAAAACATGATATTTTTTTTTAATTCAACTACAACTCTACTAGAGGGGTAGTGGTTTACCGCGTGCGGGAGAGGGAACCTCACACCTCATCCGCCGCAACAGACGAAGACGCACAAGGCGCCGGGAAACGCAGGGTGATTCCTGGCTACCGCAGACGCGGGCCTGCGGATGGCGAGCTGTGGGCTCACCGTCCGATAGCAACCAGGCCCGGGTTGACGGCGTGTTGTGTTCCACGCGCGCTTCAAAGAGCAAGCAGTCACCAAAGAAGACGGGGTCCCATAGGGTCAGTGCCTGCTAAGGTTGCGGATTTTTGTCGAAAGTGTCACCGCGGGCCTGGAACGCGGCGGGCTCTAGGAGGAACACGGGTGGGTTTTTCTGACAATCCCTTCCGCTCCACCTAGTGCGGGAGAAGTCATTTGATGATTTCCCGTCCAGAAAAAAAGGGATAGGTAGTGGTTTGCTCATCATTTATTTTACGAATTTATCCACATTTCTAAAAAAAATATGTATGTAGCGGTAATGAAATATTTTGATATCCAAAGATGTTTCACGCCAACTCTGTTTGCTTACGTTTTTATTTTACATAAATATCATACACTCTCATGTAAATACGATTGATTGTTATAATTCAAAATAGGTAACGAGAAGAACAAAACAAAAACAGCCCTGATCTAAATGCAATTTAAAAACACAGATCCAATAACTCATTATATTCATTACTGCTATTTTATTTTTGTTCAAAATCGTAAAAAACTATATTTGCTAGCGTGTGCGAAAACGAGTACGACACTATTCGATCCAAGGTTCCTAGGAATGAGTGCTAGCGGATCCCAAGTTTTATGGGCTGTTTTTGTTTTGTTATTCTCGTTACCTATTTTGAATCATAACAATGAGGTGTGAGGTTCCCGCTCCCGCACTTTGGGTTTCCGAATAAAAAAAAATATCATGTTTTTAGCCTCGAACACCACTGTTTCATTGCAACGTAAGTCATTTTTTTTGTCAAGATTTAATCGAACTTTAAATTAACTTGAAAATGACAAAAAGAAGGCCACAAATAGAATGATGATGCCTTGAATTCCGGTTTTGAATCTTTTCAGCAAGCGAGAAGGTTGTTTTAACATTTACATTTTTGGTAAATCTAAGCTGACTACTTCTTGGAACGGTGTACTAATGCGTATTTAAGACGCATTTTTAAGTTGACTGACATGGCGTGATGTGAACGATATTAACTTTTAATTTAAGATATTTCTCAAAAATGTATCGGCGATAATAGAAACAAATTTATCATAATTAATTCAAATGCCAGAAGTAAAGATAATTTCTCATTTTCATAACGTAAAAAGCAACACCCTGTCGACTCAGCTAGTGTGTCAAATGTCAAAATCTTGTTGAGCAGAGTTGAATCACTGTAAATGCACTGTGTACAAAACTAAAGTAGGTTTTTGGCTCATATAAATAAACTTAAACGTAAGAAATTTTGCATAATTGGAAGGTAGTAAATAGGTATTAAATATTTATCCTTCGAAGATCGAAAATAAACCGCCCGTTTGCCTGTTGCACTCAACACTAGAAACGTCAATTTGGAGGGACCAAATTATATAATCGATATCTTTTAAACGATATGTGTTTCGGGCAGCCCAAATCAATAATATTAAGGTAGAATTAAGGTATTATAACACTAAGTGGGTAGTAAATTCCAGGGAGTAGTCAAACAGTTTGGTCCCTCCATCTTGATATCAAGATGGAGGGACCAAACTGTTTGTTAAATTACTATGTATATGATGAGGTAGCTAAAATTATAGCAAAGGTAGCAAATAGTAGATTAATGGTATTAATTTTTTATATATGTTTCGCAAACATTGGAGACTTGGTCCCTTCATCTTGACGGTCACGGGCTTAACGTCTTCATAACAAAATTCACTAGCGATGTCTGCCAAGTATGGATACTTACGCACGCTCTCAAGATGCGCAGACTGTCGCGCAGCGCCCAAACCGCTCATCGACCTGGCCCGCTTAACACAGTGAACTTGGTTTGAATGATGACCTTTTATATTAAAATCGACATACTGAATGTTCACGTCCATACCTAGACCACCTACACAGTCTAAATGAATACGTTTCTCTTGACCCTTGCAACCAATTTGAGCCGCCAGCTTTGAATCTATAAAAGTGCCTGTGGAACCGTCGTCCAACAAAGCGTACGTATTAACGCTACCAGCAGGACCCGACACGATCACGCCAACAATTTTCAGTAACGGTCGAACAGAAGGTTCCGCGGCTGACAAAGAGGATGCATGAGCCAAGACTTCGTGGTCCGAGTCGTCGGACGTTGGTTCGTCATTCACTTCGCAGACTGCGGCTGCTCTGCAAGCAGGCGGTGCGCTGTCCGTCGGGAGCGCGCTGGATGTCGAAGGCTGGGGTTCAGAATCGTCTTCCACCTCAACGTGCGCGGTGATTGCACGCTCCTTCGACCCGTGCAACAAAGCATGGTGACGCATGGCACAACCGTCTATCGTACAAACTCTTTTAATACAAGAAGTTTTATTTTTGTGCCAACCTTTCTTTAAACACCTATGACATATTTTATTTTTCTTAATAAATTGCCAACGATCATTTGTTGTCATTTTGACAAACTTGTCACAGAACTTCAATTCATGGTTTTGTTGACACAACGGACAAATATTATTTTTAGCCGATATTTTTTTTCGTGAAATGCTTCTATTTTCATGAACTGTTTCAGCTACAGCGTTCACCCTGTCCCTAAGACCTCTGTTGTCACTGTTAGAACGTGCAACAGTAGGCAACAAGTATTCGACAGCACCGCCGAATCTACACTGCAAGTTAGCTTCACGAGACAGAAAATCGGCTAGCATTTCCATTTTAGACAAGCTGCTATCGCACGAATGAGCATAATCCAACCACCGCGGCCGCAGGAGCGGTGGCAGCTTGCTCCACAATACTTGGAACAGCTCAGGCGAGCGTAAATGGTCCGGCTGATTTAACAGACGGATGACCTCTACGCAGTTTCGTACACGGCTTGCAAAAATCACAAGGTCTTTACTATCGTAACTTACCTTAGGCAGCGCTCGTATCACAGACACTTCGTGCATCACTACGAGCTCGGGGCGGCCGTAGCGCGCGTCAAGCGCAGCTAGCAGCACATCGGGGGCGCGCGCCGCCGCCAGCAGGCCCGCCACTGCGTCACGCGCCACTCCGCGCAGGGCGCACGACAGTCTCGCTAAATTATCGGCCGCCGAAAAACGTTGAGCCGTATCTTCATATGTACGCTTTAAAGCTAACCAATCTAAGTACGACTTGCCGTCGAACGTAGGCAAGTCTGTCTTCGCTACAGTTTGCTTGTTGACCTTTTCTATAAGTAATCCGAGCGAACTGATTAGGCGCGTCACTCCTCCATCTTCATGACGATCTCGGTGGAGCGCGTGCGTAGTCGCCACAGCCTCTTGGCCGTGAAACGCTCCCAAGCCCGGTGTCGCACACCGTGCTATATCGTACCTGAAATGTGGGTTGGCACTTAATACATTTCGCTCATCGGGATTAGGCACTACATTATCCACCCAATCTTGGATACTAGCACGGCTACGCGTGCCGTGGCTGCCGCGCTGGCTGGCGTCCGCTTCTATGGCGGCGAGCTCAGCTTGTAATTGAAGCTCAGCAACCTGTCGCTCCCGCTCTAGAGCTTGATTCTCCATGTCAGCTAGGCGGCGCGCGTGCTGCGCCTGTGCCGCCAGCTGACGCGCCACGATGGTGGCGGAGGAGCGTGAGGTGGTGGCGCTGGCCGGGCGGGAAGGCGCCGGAGCCGCGGCGTGAGGGGGCAAGTCCGCGCTCTGCTGCGCGGGCGGGGCAGTCTCCGTCGCCGCAACTTGGGTGCCGTCTCCTGCACAAAGCGCGTTCACTTTTGCACGTTTAGAACGTGTTTCTACCATCTTTTTCCGAAGAAGGACCAAATATTCACGTCAAATAAAACTGCGCTCGTTCGTGGTCGAAACAAAAGGCTGTATTTATCAAACTTCAATCAAAAACATAGACAAAATTTACAAAAAAGGAAAACTATGAAAAAGCCTAAAGAAGGCTTGCACACACATGATTAGGGATAACTTAAATGCTAGTCTTCAGATCTCACTCAAATTTAAATAAGACCACATGACAAACATCAGGTTTCGAATATAAAAAGAATCATCAAAATCGGGGTAAACAGTACAAAGTTATGAGGAAACACACACAAAAAAAAAACAGTCGACTTGAGAACCTCCTTTTTTGGAAGTCGATTAAAAATCATTACAAATCTTTTTACGCATTCCAAAACTTAAACCTCTTTAGAGACGAACATGCTAGAAACTCCTCGTGCTCTCACAAATTTTTAATTTGCTGTATTTTGATAAAATACCAAACTTGCTGTCTTATCAGAATAACTGTTTTCAAATTCACAAAGGGAGCTATTCTAATATGTTAAGATCTGGATCTGATTTATCAACATGACACCCCGCCAGGTAATAACCCTCTACAAAATAACTTGTCTAGAGGGTTAACACACGCGCACAGCTCTAGATAGTAACCACCTAACCACACCAAACACTCGTATAAATCTTAACATCAGCACCTTGTTATGATCAAAGCACTCACATTTTTTTTCTGGATGAGAAATCATCAAATGACTTCTCCCGCTCTGGGCGGAGTAGAAGGGAGTGTCAGACTCTTACTGACTAAAACCCACCCGTGATCCTTCTAGTGCCCTTTGCGTTACAATGCAGTACCTGGCAGTTCTCAAGTGACTTCATTTGCAAAAATCGAATTATGGAGTACAATCTTTAATACGATTGTGATGTGTTATTTTGTCGTCAAACAGTCGCTAACATTGGTTATGCATAATCAGCATTTTAATGTTCACTGCTGGGACACAGGCCTCCTCTCTAGGAGAGGGAATGGTCCGTAAGTCTCCACGCGGGCCCAGTGCGTGTTGGTGAATGTCACATGTCTTCGAATGTTTGGTTCTAGGACATGCCGTTTTCCTCACGATGTTTTCCTTCACCGTTTTGAGAGCAGTGGTGATGGAATTAATTACACAAAGTAATGGGCCTGGCTGAGTTTGAATCCGCGACCTACAATTCGTAAGTCGGGGCCATTACCACTCGGTCACCACTGCTCTCTAACATTGATTGCTCAATTCAAAATTAAACCGTATGTAAAGCAAACTTTAATTAGGTTTTTCTTATAGGGAAATTGCACGAGCAACATGCACGACGAATTGAAATGGAAAGCGTGGTTTCGTCCCTAATTGAAAAAGTTGTTGTAACCAATTAACTACTTAATTACTCACGATACTGCGCATTTTGTTCGATTTGTTGGTTTAGAAATCTTATATTATGGTGGTTTGCAGACTCATGCCAGCTCTGGACCAGGACCTACTTGATCACTACATATTATAAAACAAATTCGATTCCCGCTGTCTGTCCCTATGTATGCTTAAATCTTTAAAACTACGCAACGGATTTTGATGCGGTTTTTTTTTTATAGATAGAGTGATTGAAGAGGAAGGTTTATATGTATAATCTAATAATACATGCATATTATAGTTGAGGAAACATTAGTATCTACATTGAACCCGTGCGAAGCCGGGGCGGGTCGCTAGTTTTACATAAAAAAGAAGCTGTACAAGTTAAAAAATACTTTGAATTAAAAACAACACAAAAACAAAACATCTTTGGAAAAAGGCATAAAGATATACATTATGATGCATGGCAAAAAGATTTGTGTATACTAGTATTAAAGGTATGTATTATTTTATCATAAGTATGTATTTAGGTAAATTTATCTGTGTATATTTGTTTGTATGTTTGAAATAAGCAGTACCTTTGTGCTCTTGGTTTCCGTACAAAATTTTCTATTTTAAGTATATTGTGTGTTCATAAATAAATAAATAAATATATATTATATGTCAAAAAAATATTGTTTTCCATTCTTGTCCCTACAATATTTCTAAATTAAAGCCTAAAAAAACGGAAACAAAGGCCTATCTACTAGGCAGACAGAGTATAAAACATAAAGGTGGGCATCCACTAAAGAAAAATTGCAAACTTTTGCGTTGTCAACACGTTTTGGCGACTGAATAGGAGCAAAGCCGCGTGTCCTCGTCGAGGCGATCGGCGGTGGCTACCTCTCGAATCCGGCCCTGGTTCAATTCATGGTCCGAAGCGATGAGGCAGGACGCGGTCGCCTTCTTCTGCGAAGCAATAATGCTGGCAAAGGAGGAGGCGAAACGCGTGCGGGAGAGGGAATGAATAGTTTGTATTATCAGTTCAGAAGAACGCGTTTGTAGCTGATATTCTTTTGCTCTGGGATTACAATAAGTTCTGAAAATTTTGTAATTGCTTTTCTATATTTAGAATGCGCTTTTTTTTTGCTTTAAATCAGTTTCATTCATACGAAGAAAGTTTCCGATTCTTCCATCCTACTAATATTATAAACGCGAAAGTTTGTAAGTATGGATGGATGTTTGTTACTCGTTCACGAAAAAACTACTGAATGGATTTGGATGAAACTTGGCACATAGATGGTTTTTAACCAGGAATAACAAATAAAATAAATTTTTCCGATTTTCTTACGGAATCGAAACTTATGTGGGTGAAACCGAGGGGCGCTGCTAGTATTCAAGTCGACTCACTGACCAAATAATCTATCTTCAAAGTAATTACCCAATATCTCAATCCCTCCATGTACTTACTTTTATTCCTTGATATCTTGGTCGTATCCAATATTTATGCTTCCTTTTCTTTTTATTTCTTCTCTTTCTTCTTTTTATTTAAATCCTTGCTAATATTATAACCGCGAAAGTTGCTTGTTTATCACTATTTCAAGCAAAAAATACTGAAAGGATCTTGATGTTTGGCACAGAAGTAGATTATAGTCTGGAAAAACATATAGGATAATTTTTATACCAGAAGTATGTTTCTTTGGGATAATTTACGACATTCACGCGAGTAGAACCACGGGCGGCATCTAGTAATAAATACTGCAGCTGTCTTTATAATATCATCGTTGTTTGAAGGCATACTGCCAACAGTACTTCTTGTAGAGAAAGCTAGGTGTCAACTGAAGCGTTTCTCAAATTGCTGGCAATTAGTTTCAATTCGGTGTTGACACAACGGAAAAAAAGTTATTGAATTTTCAAAGAGTTGGAAACACAAAAGTTGCCAACATTTTCAGTGGAAACACACCTTTATACAGGCCTATTTATTATTCATGTTTCGGAGCCGGCTCTCACTCAGTTACAATAACAAAACATATATTCGCAAACACAAACAAACCTATACACAACCAATATGTACGGAATATGTATGTATATATAATGAAACATTTGCACACACTGTTTGCAGGTTTGTTACGTATTTCATTGGGTTATTAATTATTTTAAAGTTTAATTGGTTAGTGCTAGAAAACACGGACACATACTGATTTCCGATGCAAAAAAAATCTGTCAAAATGGTTCACTGTTCGCAAACGATTTTTACACATTATGAACTAGAGATCCTGAATTATGTTATACTAGCTTTGCCAGCAGATTCACTCTCGTTTAAGTATAAAATAATCCCAAGGGAAAATATTCCCGAAATAAAAAGTATCGAATGTCTTATTCTACCCGTGTTGCAGAATTTGTTCGCAACGCAAAGGGCATTAGAAGGAACACGGATGGATTTTAGTCAGTAAGGGCCGGTTGTATCAAACAGTTGGTTAACGTAACATACGTACGTCAAAAAGTAACGATTACGAAAGATCTTTAACGTTCGTTAAATACGAAGCGTTGTTTCATAGCATAAAAAACTGGATGTTATAGTTAACAGGGTTGCCAGTAGAAAGCAACATGTTTTCCCAATAAAAATCGATGGGAGATTTATCTAATATGGCAACATTTGACGGTTCACGTCAAATTTTGTCTGTCCTGTCAGTAAAATTGTTGTGTTATTGTCGTAGACTTATAGTACTCTTTGGTTATTGTGTACGTTTTTCTATCGCGTGTGATTTTAGAGACAGAACTCTTCAATACTGAAAAGTATTAGTATATTCTGACGTAAAATGGATACTTTTGAACCGACTTTTAAAAAAGGAGGAGGTTCTCAATTCGGATGTTTGTATTTTTTTTTAAATGTTTGTTCGCGCATAACTCCGTCGCTTGCCAACCGATTTGAAAAAATCTTTTTTTGTTAGAAAGGGTATACTTCCCAAATGGTCCCATAATTTTTTTTTCGAAATCGAACAATAGGCTTTTTTGTTAATTTCAATAAATTATAGCAAATCTGTCGGGATAGCTGAAATCGCATGTTTGTTTATTGTTTACACCAATTTATGCCACGTAACTCGGTGTTTTTGGTTGCTTTTTTGTTGTTGAACACACCGACTTCCGAAATTAAAGTTATTTTATACTTTTTGTTTTTTTTTTTTGTTTAGAAGTCGGTTTTATTTTTTGTAAAAAGATTTTTTTCACAAGTAATATTTGTGAAACGTTACAATCTAACAAACACTCGTTTGTTATAATTGTTCGACTTCACGTGGTTTTTATTTCCAGAGAACGGGCTGTAAACTTTTTCAAACACGAAAAGACTCGCTTTCAAGCGCTGATTGAAATTTACGAAGTCATTGTTTTTCTTCCACATTTTATAACACTCAATAAAATAATACTCTTTGCTATCATTTTTTTTAACTATATTTTTTTTATTTACAACCATCAATTAAAGTAAATAATATCAAAAAAGTCCATGTGGCACGACAAAATTTAAATTTTGTTGACCAGTGTTATTCATACGTGTTCTAAAGACTTTTTTCTTTCTTTCCACACTATTTGAATCATCATCAGATGAAGAACTATCGTCGATTAAAGACCAAACAGGCGAATACAAAAGAGAATCCATGTTGTTTTACTATTTGACGCAACTAAAGTTACGTTAACCAGTGCTCACACCATCTGTTACCGTAATCGTTAATTTTTTACGTACGTTAACGCTGACATTCTGTGAAACAACCCATTTTTTGCTTTAACAATGATTAGCGCCATTTTTGACGATTACGCGTGCGTTAAGTGTCGGTGAAACAACCCGCCCTAAGAGTCTGACACTCATTTCCGCTCCGCCCAGAGCGGGAGAAGTCATTTGATGATTTCCCATCCATGTTCAACAAATAAATAATAAAATAAATAACATGCTTATGCTTTATATTATTCACCTTGGCTACCATCGGTGGCTAACTTCCTAGACTAAATGATAACAGGGATGTTTCCTGAGTAAAAAAATATGATTTTATTTAGTCCGTCGGTTAGATTATCAAAAAATGTTGGACACGTTTTTTTTTTGTTTTTCAAATGTATGAAAGTTGACGAAGATATAAAACATCAAAGATCAGGAGTGGGGGCTTGTGACGTCACGCCACGGTAAAAACTGTAGCACGTAGTGACGTCACACGAGTTTTCAACGCACGGTATCGTCTTCGTTTTTCGCTTATGTGAAAAAAAGAAAAACACGTATCCTATATTTTTTGGAAATCTATCTGACGGACTAGTTAGATTTTTTTAGTCAACTACCCTACTGCACCAATCAGGTATATAACGCTAATTTGTGTAAGCATAAGTTAGTATCCAATACCTCTTCACATGCATTGTATCATAGTATTAATAATCATACTGTCAATTAAAGATAAGTTCAATATGTTTGGGGGTTTGCCAGAACCGAGCATTGTTTGGGCTTGCAAGGACACAAGATCTATAACAGAACTGCGAATTACCTCGCTGTACGTCATACATAACTCGTTATAGTAATGAATGGTGTCTTTGTTTTAAAGGACAAACATTACCATTGACCTATTTGTATCGCTGTTGCCGTTTAAACACGTATATACAACGCGACGCAGAGCGTTGAATTTCAGTAGATGCAAAAGCGCGCCTCTTCTTAGGCGTTATACTAATACAAAGCGATCATCGCGTGAATTGGCGTTTATTGCGTTAACTTATGTGGCAAAATGCTTCAACGCGATGATGCGATCCTGTTTAGCGTACAAATGAACGCGACGATCGCGTTTTAAAGCACGATGATTTATGATCCTGAAGGCAGGCGCAAATTGAACTCAAAATCAAAAGTCATTTATTCAAACTAGGCTGAGAGACAGCACTTTTTGAACGTCAAATTTTACATAAAGACAGTTCCCCAAAACGTTAACAAACCGCAAACTGGACATTGCGACTACGTTTCTTAGTATACTCTCTACTTTATGCATAAGCATCTACAGTAAACCACAACCAACATCGTGAGGAAACCGACATGTCCTAGAACCAAAAATTCGAAGACATGTGACATTCACCAACCCGCACTAGACCTGCGTGGTGGATTACGGCTCATTCCCTCTCCTAGAGAGGAGGCCTGTGTCCTAGAAGTGGGAACATCAAAAGGCAGATTATGCTTATGCTTATGCATCTACAGTAAGCTTGAGACGCCCAAACGATTTCCTATTAAAAAACACGACGTTGCGTTTGCGTAGCGTTCAAGCTGCTTTGAATTTTGCAAAGCTAAGCAAATAACTTAATTTTAAATTTTAACAAACGAAAATTTAACTATGTTTATATTAGGCCTTAATTATTAAGTAAGTACACGCAAACTGCAAAAGTTCAACAATTTCAGAAGTTTTCGCATAACTCGGTCCGGACCGGACCGGACCGTCCCTCCGGCTCGTACAATTTATAAATTAGTGGTCACTTTTATTACAGTGTTAATTACTAAGTTGGGAGTTCTAAAGTTTCAAGAACTTTTGTGTACGGTTAGTGACATAAGTGGTTGGTTTTTTTTTTTTTTTTAAATAGAAATATAGCTATGTAAGAAGTGTGTAGTCTACTACACACTTCTTACATAGACAAAACAGAATCAGTGTACTTTGTGTTATTTTAAAATAGATTTTTTCTACGGCATAGGTCCCGTGGCCCAATCAACTAAAATTAGCTTTTTTTATTTTGAGCTGATTTAAGGCAAAAACGTAGCTTTATCGGGGAAACAGTATATTTATTTTTTTCTACTAGTTTAGATTATTACAATTCATATTTTTCTTGCTATTTTTGTCTTACTCCTCGAAATTTTGATACTCATTTACTGCAGTAGGAGAAAATTCAATCATGCTTTTGCAATTACCACTTTTCTTAAGAACAACCATAAATAAAAAAAAATAACAAACGAACATATAAAAACTAGCAGCATCGCAGTTTCACCCGCATAGTGCCCGTTCCCGTGGGAATATGGGGATATAATATGGCCTATGTCACCCGGGGATAGTGTAGCAAACCAACAATCAAATCTTTCCTCTTTATAATAATAGCATAGATATTATTGAAAACATTTATTTGAAACAGACACAACATAACACAAAGTAAAAAATAACAAAAATAACAATGGTCCATTAAAATTGTGCTGAGCGTGCCCCAACCGAAAGGGGCACTTAAATTAATCCAAAACTTAAAAAAAAAAAATACAAAAATGGAATCTCTCCAACAAACAACACACCGAAAACTTTCCGCCAGCAGTTTTCACAAACATCAGAATGTGCCCGGTGACCCTCAGCGGGCACGTAAACTTGTACAGTACCAACTTTTATTACTCCACTAATTACATTTAAACATGTAACCCCGACACTTCTATAAATAATAGAGATTTATCGGTCTAAAATGTGAGTTTTTTAAACCTAATAAATACGCTGAGACGTGGCACACCCTGTACCATGTTTATAGTGGACTAGCAGCGCCCCGCGGTTTTACTCGCGTAGTTCACGTTTCCGTAGGAATACGGGGATAAAATATATATAATAAATAGCCTATCTTACTTAGGGTGAATGTAGCTGTCTAATGGTGAAAAAATTTTTGAAATCGGTCCAGTAGTTTTTGAGTTTGGTCGTTACATACAAAAATGTTAGTGTAGCGTGACGTCTGACAGGACAGAATGGAAGAAAAAAACATGTTGCGCCGACCCCAAGTAACATGGGATAAGGGCAGGAAGATGATGATACAAAAATATAAAAATACGAATCATTCCTCTTTATAATATTATTAGTATAAATTATAATATTAGTATAGATATAGATTAGCGTTGCTACCTATCTCCGTTTACGTGGAACGAACCAATCTTTAAAATATCAAGCTTTTGATCTTTATATGTAGTTCCTAAATGGACGTTCCAAATGAAACATGATTAGTGAAACCTGAAGATTATTTTCAAATAAATGTTTATTTTTCTTTTTAACCAACTTCAAAAAAAGGAATTTTCGTATTATGTTATATCTGCGTCTGAACAAATGTACCAAATTTCAAAAGTGTATGAGTGTATGTTTTTATGTTTGTGTTCGCATATCTCCGGAACTACAAATCCGATTTAAGTAATTCTTTTTTTGTTGTACTAATACTAAATTGTTGTAATAATAGTTTTTGTTGTTTGTATGCTTTAATTTCATTACTCTTACTTTTCTATAATTCGAGCAGGCACCGACTTAAAAAAATACTTAGTTGGTATATCAAAGGCAGAATTTATCGTTTCTTTTTTTACTTTTTAGTTCAGCAGTGCTATTCTGTAAGAACTCACGTGCGAATTCGATTCACATCTCATTTTCGATTACACTTCGTAACTCACCTGAAGTGAAAAGTATTTGATATTCTGACTGTTAAGTTAAGTTCGCTTCACCTATGTTCTCACTTAGTGGCGCTAGTGTAGTTTTCATCAAGTTACAGAATACCAAATACAGTTTTCACCGCAGAATCAGAAGTGAGCACTGGAGTGAGTTCTTACAGAATAGCATTGCAGTTATATTCTTTCTAAACATACATAGGTAAGTTAGTTATATACAATTTTGAAGTCGGTTTTATTTTATTAATTTTTTTTCACAATATTGCGTCTGGTTGTCGATGTTGTTAATGTTTTCAGTCACTCTCGCGAGATTTACACAAATTATTAATGAAAAACAACCAAAATATAAAGGCTGTACAAAGGCTGATAAACACATTACCCTCCTTTGCATCGCGGAGTTGGGTAAAACTTTGCTTATGATAAACGATCAATCAAAGCGAAGCTTACTGTATCCTTGGATGAAAAAAATCGGGCCAGAAATCCCAGTGATTGACTGCCTTTAGAAACAAACAATCCATTTTACTGGTATGCTATGTTTTCAGGGTATGAATATATGTGAGTTTCTATCTACCATTATAACTTCTAAACTTCTCAACCAATTTCGATGTGATATCGTTAGAAGCGTTGCGTTGTCATAGATAACAAAGGGTCGTGAAAATTAAACGAAAAATGGGATGTCATGGTTCATGAATAAAAACAGAAATATTTTTTTCAAATTACTCTGAGTTATGTTGTATTGTTAGGGCTAGGCACATTGTTGGTTCAGGTAACGGCTGACCCTAATGCAGATGAAGTCACTACTGCCCATGAACAACTTTATTTTTTAGATGGGAAATTATCTAATGACTTCTCCCGCTCTGGGCGGAGCGGGAGGGAGATGATCCTTCTTGTGCCCTTTGCGTTCCAGGGCCGCGGTGACTCTTTCGAACAAATTCCGCAACCCTAGCAGGCACTGACCCTATGGGGCCCCGTCTTTTTTGGTGACGGCTCTTTTAGGCGCGCGTGGAACACGACGCGTCGTCGACTCGGACCTGGTTGCTATCGGACGGCGAGCCACCCATAGCTCGCCATCCGCAGGCCCTGCCCATAAACACCTGCAATTTACTGATACAAATGATGTCACTACTGCCCACTGACACCTGCAATTAAACACGTGGTGAGGGTTGCCGATCAGACAAAGAAAACTTGGCAGGGTTAGAACTACGCATTATTGACGGAAAACTTTGCCAATAAACGCGTAATGGTTGTAACAGCCTCATTGGTGTTGTGGTCATTAGCGCCACTTCTGAGCAGCTGTTTCCGGGTTCGATTACGGGAAGATTTAACTATGGAGTTTCTTGTCCATTCTTCTCCATAAGAATCTACCTTGGCGAATGGACGCTAGAGTCACTTAATTATGATGACGTTCAAAAGTGCCTTTTAATGATCTAATTGAAATAAATGTTTTGACTTTGACTTTGATTTAAATTATTGAGTTTTTTCAGTACATTACTGCCATAAATCAACAATGCACCAGACACGAGGCTGAAAATAATCGTTCGCAGTATAAAACCAATCAAGGTATCGATCGACTACTTAGGTACGTGTGAATGTGGTGTAATAGCTGCAAATACCAGTGTAATTACTGTCTGTTTGTGGTCGTGCCGTGTGGTCTGGCACAGAGTAGGGTCACGCACCCATTTTTGGTAGGCGTTCGTGTGTAATAGTCGTCTAGAGAGCTTTCCTGCCCACTCAGGCAGGAAAGCTCTCTAGACGAAAATGATGGGATGGGAAATCATCAAATGTCTAAAACCCATCTAGTTCCACCAATGCCCTTTGCGTAGCAGTGACTCATTCGAACCAATTCTGCAACGCGGGTAGCCCTAGAATAGGACATTCGATATTTTTTTTCTTGGAACTTGCTTGGGATTATTTTTGACTTAAACGTGAGTGAATCTGCTGGCAAAGCTAGTATAACATAAGCATTATTGTAGTAAACCCACCCGTGTTCCTCCTAGTGCTCTTTGCGTTCCAGGGCCGCGGTGGCTTTTTCGAACAAATTCCGCAACGGGACCTACGGATTAACCAACTTGGCAAGGCTATCTAGTTACGAGATTTTTATTCTATATAATAAATATCCTCTTATTAATTACGTATTAAAATTCGCATAACATATTATAATGAAACCAAACAAAATTATAAATTCCACCTCGCCATCACATTCCCTGGCTTACTGTTATTTAATATTTAAACGATAGCCACGCAATTATGCTTTCAGCATAAACTATTAACGAGTTACATGGCGGTTAGATCAATCGATACTGCTAAAATTAGATGCGGTTCAGTTGTGGATTTTAAAGCGAATGTTTCATAGCTATTCATACAATTGGGTTTCTATAAATAATATTTTCGTTAGAAATCGAATTCTTACGTTTTTCTTTGGTTTTTGTCCCACCAGTGGACACTTTGCTGACTCTCCTTTAATTGGAGTCAATGGTCCAATCCGTAGATTTCCTGGACCCTGTAGGTGACTACGTTAATTGCAATATCGGTGGCATTAATTAAGTGCAAGTCTATAGGAACTTGGGACAATACCACTGCGTATCCGGATCTAAATAACCTTATGAAGAGCTTGAAGCAAAATAATATCTGCCGCATGGGTCTATCTAATGCTTTGGAAGGTCGGTCTGTCTACGATTGAACTACCAAAACTCTTCTGTTGGTTTTGGTTGTCGTTTATAAATCGTTGACAGTCGTTACAGATTTTCTGAAGCTAAAATTCTGACACCAGTCTTCCATAGTTCTAAAATCAAATCATTGAGCTCCTTAAAGTTTGAGCGACACGTTGTTTTAAATGCTTTGGACAATTCCACTCAAATCTGTGTGATACTTTCCTCTAAAGACCACTTCAGATACCAACCTACATGGTTCTCATTGATTTGACCAGTACAATTGTATGGACTTCAAAAGAGACTGACCTCTGAGTTTGTTTCAGTGTTTCTCGTCAGGGTAGTCAGCTAGGAAACACCGGCCTCATCTAGTTTATAACGGCCAAGAAAGATTGACGTGTAAAAGTGTTTTTTACAACCTACTTACAAAATAAATATCATTTATCATTATCACCATATTACCTACCCAGTTCATCATCGTCAACATATCAGCCAAAACACGTCCATTGCTGAACATAGGCCTTCCCCAAGTGTCGCCACAACAACCGGTCCTATGCGTGTCGCATCCATCGGCTGCCCGCGACCCTCACTAGTCCATGGGTCCACCTTGTGGGAGACCTTCCAACGCTGCGTCTTCCAGTACGCGATCGCCATTACAGAAATTTTCGACCCCATCGACCGTCTGTTCTGCGAGAAATGCTCACTGACAGTTCCCTTGCAGATATTCATTGGTTTTCTTGAGCAGATATATATCATCATTCCTGATTCGATCACGCAAGGGGACTCTGAGTAATGTCCACTCCATTGCCCTTTGGGTGACATAAAGCCTTCTGATGAAGCCACCCAGTTACTGGGTTGTGGAAATCAGGTAAGCAGTCGCTCCTTGTCAAATTGGTATTCAGCTGTATCCAGATAGACTGCAAGCCGATCTCAACATAGTCAGGAAAAGGCAGGAGACATTGAGTCAGTCAAGAAGATTTTCAGCGAAGCTCAGGGAACCACACAAGTGAGGTCTTCACCAGAAGACATAAGCTTCTACAGTCAGTTTCAATGTACAGTAATCATTGTTAGAGATAGGCCTCTCTGCAGACATGTAATTTTTTTGTGACGTAGGCGTTGTTGGCGTGCAAAAATAAAACAAACTAGCATACCTATATGAATACTAAAGGACAATGGCAGCCGCCCATACATTGTTTTAGCTGTGGTGAAATTCTTACGTCTTTAAATGAAAAATATATTGTTTAACTCGGCTTCACCTTCTGAACTAGTATGTGCAAGAATTTTGGTTCAAGAAGGCCGAGAAAAATAGATATTCAGTCATGAACATTTGTAGGTTATGTCTATGGCAGCTTGGTAGGTAAAGGGCCCCTGAGACGATCAAATACACTTTACAAGTCGTCGTTTCACGTTATATTCAATAGATATCTAAAAAATAATATATAGTAAAACTGGTCTGAGGCAGCCAGTCGCCGAGAGCATTGTTTTAGGTATTGAAGCAATAAGATTTATCTAACATTCTGGGATTTAATAATTACTTGCTAAGTTTTCGCACGCTTAGCAAGTATTTATAAAATGTGTGTAGAAATATCGAGTTGATAAGAACCAATAAAACAAGTTTAATTTTTAAATCTATATTTATTCTTCTTCATCCTCTTACAATTATTTTATCCAGAAATTCTATGGGTGTGGTAATATTTTGCCGATGTCAGGCCCATCCTAAATACCAGACTAGCGTCATTACATGAGCGTAACATCCTACAGTGCGACGACGAAGTAAACAATTACAGCAATGTTTGCTGATTCCTCTCCGGCCAGGAATATCATTCAGGTGATACACAGGATTCGTGTCGGTTTGCTCTACGAACTTCCATCTGGCGGTATCTAGCAAACAACTAGTTCACTGATAAGTAATCCAAAACAATAAGGCAAGATCGACGGCCAGTATAGAAAAAGCTCAATGTCACAGGAAAAGTCTCGCGTGTCCTTAAACACGCACAGGGTCACACAGGGGCACATCACAGTCCATAATATGCAGTCCGTACAAATGAAAATTAAAAAAATACGGGAAAAACAATAAAGAGCACTGATTGAATATGGTATCAACCAATCTATTACTATACTCTATGGTATCAACTCAACCAACAACAATCGTCAGTAATCAAACTAATTTTTTTTTTAGATTCGGGATACTAGTCTTTTTGCCAGTCATTAAAAGCAATTTATTTATTTTTTCATCACAGTGTTTTGACCTCCATGCAAGAAACACTTACTCTCAAAAATAAAGTAGATTTTTACTCCGTTTAATTATTCACTTACTCCGTAATAAAAAAATAAAACTAATTACAATTCAATAATGCTGTACTTACTGTCACTTGTCAGGATAAATATAAAATGGCAACACTACACCGTAATCAAAAAGTCAAATAACTTTTCATTTAAAATATCTTTTTTCTCCGGCCTGATCTAGTAAATGTAATAAATTGAAAAAATATTGAAAAATAATGGAACCTCAGTCGTATATAAGTCACTTTTAGACGCTTAAATTCATGTCAGCTAAAATTTCGCCATTGTTCTTTATTAGTGACAAGACATTACAAACCATATGTAACTACTACACAGGCTGTAATGCTTCTTAAGTAAACACAATTAATGTCTAAAATCGTACAAAAGTTTCTAAAAGTTTTTTATAACGTAGTTTGTTACATTTGTTTTGATTAAAACGTATTGGAATGTGATTGGGCTGTAATAATTGCAGAACAATTTTCCTGTTGATTTTTGCAGCGTTTTCTAATTATTTAACCCCGGAAGAAAACGCATCAAAATTGAAAATCAACAGGGAAAATTTACCCACATCGTAAATTGTCTACATCAAATTCTGAAGGTCCTTGCAATGTGTGGAACATCGATTATATTTATCGGCCCAGTATTTATTTTCCTTAATTCATCATCTGCCTAGCCTTTTCCCAACTATATTGGGGTCGGCTTCTAGTCAATCTTCAAATGGCCAGTGCCTGATAGGGTTGCGGAATTTGTTCGAAAGAGTCACCGCAGCCCTGGAATACAAAGGGTACTTGGATGAACTCGGGTGGGTTTTATTCAATAAGAGTCTGACACTCCCTTCCGCTCCGTCCAGAGTGGGAGAAGTCATTTGATGATTTCCCATCCAGAAAAAAAGGACCACTTTACGTTGCTTATCCTGTGAGCTACTTTGGTGGCTCCTATATTCTTTTCGTAAAAAGAAAAAGTATCATGTGGAATTGAATTTCTTATTACGCCTACATTCCTACTTATCTTAAGCTTACGAAAAAATCGTTGATACTAAAATTATCTACACTCTTAGTCAAAAGAATTCGTTTCATAAAACTTGTTATTGAAAACAGCTAAGCTTTGATATTGAAAATTATATAAAAAACGAATGATATAATAAGTATTACGTTTATACTAGAATAGTTTATTTTGGGAAGCACTGTTTTATGTTTCGTGTAACGATTGTAGTTTTATTTTTTTATTTTATGTTACTTTTATGTGGTTTAAATAATCGTATTTAGAGGTCGTTTGCTGTGTATGTGTTTTAGATTATATATACCAGCCAGCTAGCTGAACTATTTGAGAATTAGAGTACCTAATCAGTAGATAAAGGATCGGATTTTCTCGATTTTTACTTGTCATAGGAATTATTACGGATTGTTGAAAAAACGATCATTGCACGAATATGCGATCGTCACGTTCATTTGTACTTTATAGTACAAATGAACGTGACGATCGCATATCCGCTTTATTTTGTTAGGTTAAAAAATTACCGCGATAGTCGTTTTGTAAAACAACATTTGTTCAACCACAAAAAAAGTGAGCCGTTATCAGAAACTCTAGCCAATGCAGGCTAGAGTTTCTGATAACGGCTCACTTTTATCACAGACAGGAGGCCTAGGCTATGTCCCAGTTGCAGAATTTGTTTGAAAGCGTCACCGCGACGCTAAAACACAAAGGGCATTTGGAGGAACACGGATGGGTTTTGGTCGGTAAGAGTCTGACACTAACTTCC
This sequence comes from Hecatera dysodea, assembly GCA_905332915.2. NCBI lineage: Eukaryota > Metazoa > Arthropoda > Insecta > Lepidoptera > Noctuidae > Hecatera > Hecatera dysodea. Next base: position 13,138,662 of record HG995309.1, on the reverse strand, counting down.
GCTCCGCCCAGAGCGAAAGAAGTCATTTGATGATGTACCTTCCATAAAAAAGGCCGTGTCCCAGCAAAGTGAAGATTACAGCGGGCGTACTGAGGTGTTAAAAGGTGAGTCTTCCGAGCGATAAAGAGGGATAGATTTATACAACCTATATAGCTCCATCCCTTTTTCTCGCTCGGAAGACTCACGTTTTAAGACGTTATGGTACGCCCGCAGGCAAAGTATTCTGCGATTTAAAAAAATAAATTCATAAAAAAGAATGACATAAAATCTGACTGTATCCGCCGAACAAACGGAAATCTGCCAACCTTCACCGTCCCTTGATCTAGAAACCATCTTTTGATTCAAAGTTAAGTAATTGGTAAACAATCCCGATAATTTTAAACACTTCTCGTCTTGTCGTAAATAGTATTGAACATTGATGCACAGTACAGTCGGCATCAACGAGCTCCGAGTGCCAAAAACAAAAAAAAACAATAATCAGGTTGGGGCCATTAATTCGGCAATGCAAACTGTTTATCTGAATCGTAAGATTCAAACATAATCAGCCTTTTAATGTTCCCACTGCTGAGACACAGGCCTCCTCTCTCTAGGAGATATGGTCCGTAATTCTCCACGCGGGCCCAGTGCGGGTTGGTGAATGTCACATGTCTTCGAACTTTTGGTTCTAGGACATGCCGGTTTCCTCACGATGTTTTCCTTCACCATTTGGAGAGAAATGGTGATGAAATTACACAACGTAATGTGCCTGGCTGGGTTTGAACCCGCGACTTACAATTTGTAAGTCGGGGCCGTTACCACTTGGCCACCACTGCTCTTCTAGAGATCAAAATATCGCAAGATTGATTTCAATGAATAAGTAGTAACTATCCATATGCAATAGTCTACCTTTTTGTGTCAGTGCAAATCGAATAAAATTATGGTAAAAACACTTTTAGAACTGTTTTCTTTTTATATTGGCGCGGTAAAAAGAAGTTCAAAATCGTGAATGTACCTGCTGTTGTTCGTTGAAAAATTGCTTCATTTGGACCCAACTATAAATATAAAAAATCAGTTCATGCGAGTAGTTATGATAAATTGTAATTATCATCGGAATTGAAACAACATGTGCATTTTGAACTGTATAGGATAAAAGGAAGTGGTTTTAAGAAATTGAATTCGTTTCTGAAAAAAAGGTAAATATTTTGTATCTTCTTTGTTAGCAAAGCTCTTATTTTTTGTTTTCATTTATTTTCTCTTTTTTATGTAATTTTTTTGCCTCATTTTAGCCTAAGTATATATCAACTTCTATAGGATAAAAATCTCATAGTTACCTAATTAAAATGGGCATTTAATGCATTTAGTTCAGTTTGGCTTTAACTACTCGCCAGTTCTAATATTATATAAAATTATTTGTTAAACTTAATAATAAAACTGTAATTTCTCTATGTAACACTATATAACAGTTTCAAATTTTAAATTAATAATTATTTTTTTATTCCAAAGGAAATCTTCTGTGGGACATGCCTAGCCTATTGCAGAAAGGCTTTGAAAACCTTTTTATGCTTAATTTTTAAATAAAATCAAACGTTATATGTACTTATCAGACTCAGTATTCTTATTTTTACTTTGCTGACTGTACCCATGCATATCGTTTCAAGAGGCCATCTATTTTAGTACAAAATCAAAACATATTTTGTAATAAATTCTATAATTAATGTTCCGTTATATTTTAGAGTTAAGCCGGAGAAAGAAAAGCAAAATTATGTTATTATGACGGACGCTTATTGTATCCGCTAAAATAAGAGTTAGCGAACATTTCAAAATTTGATTTAATCGATACTTTTATTTAACTTGCTTGTATAAGTCTTTATAAAGCTATAATCAGGTAAGTCACCGGACAATGGCAAACTTCGCAAAATTATAAAATATCTTGAGAGATTGTAACTTTCGATAAATTGTCAACTTTGACCTCTGAGATTGTTTCGGTGTTTCTTCTCAGGGTAGTCGGCTTAAAAACATCAGCTTCATCTAGCTTAAAATTACCAAAAATATTTGACGTGTAAAATTGTTATTTTTAAACTACTTACAAAATAAATGTCATTTATCAACTGAACATTTGGAACACTATTCTCATCTATTCATTTAATAGTCTACAATTTCTCGAAATTACTTTTTCGAGAAATTGTAGAATAGCAAGTACCTAAAGAAACGTTAAGTATAACAATTTCAACATTCTATATGATGACAGTTCCCTGTGCACTATGTTCGGTTACTTATCTAGGCCAGAAAATCCGATAAATTATAGAACCGTATACAGATTTCTCGACAACATGTGAATGTTCTATGGAGAATTTGAATTAACAATCCCTTTTTCTTCTTTGAAAAGTATTTATGAATAAACTTGTTAGAATAATATAATTATACGAGCAAAGGCTTGAGCCACATACAAGTGACTAACTGAACTTTCCACAATTACTTTAAATCTTCTCTAGTACATTTTGACTTTTTCGCCAAAGTTACAAAGAAAGTGTTTACAAAACCCGTGAAGGGATCAAACGGTGACCCAGTAAAGGGGCTTATGGAAACAAAGTTGCTGACAATACTTCTTTCAACATAAAGGTAAATTCTAAGAAGTCTTTATGCTAAACCTTAAAAGGCACTTTAAATATACAAAGCGTAACTAAATTGTTGACGTAATGTAATTAATTTGCAAATTTACAGGAGCAAAAGAATACACATAATTATGTATATTATTTATAATAATTCCAAAATACATCTGTTACAGATTGTCCTGTACAACTGTGAGATTAAATCACTGCACACTTGTTTTTAAAAATGTTGGAACCTATATGAAATAATAAAATATGAAGTACCTATATGCAATATAGTAAAGAAAATAACAAAAAAAAAAAACTAATTTATGTGTACTGTTTCACTTCAAGAGACTAACGGATTTTCCAATATTTCAGACGTGTAATTGAATACTTAGATGGGAAACCATCAAATGACTTCTAACACTCTGGGCGGAGTGGGTGGGAGTGTCAGACTCTTAACATATTGTGAATGTGAGGACTATGTAGATCGCTATATTAGTCTTATTTCAGTTAGTCTGGAAGTCACTTATGCGTCCTATCCAAATGTCCTTACTTTGATATTGTTCGTCAAAGCGTTGAGCTCCTTAAAGTTCTAAGTTTGAGCTACAGAAACTGACAAATACTTACACTGTCTGGACAGGTCCACTCAAATCTGTGTAGCACTTTCCTCAAAAGGCCACCTCAGACATTAATCTACATGGATCTCATATGATTTAACCATTACGAATTGTATGGACTTTAAAAAAGACTTTGACCTCTGAATTTGTTTCGGTGTTTCTTCTCAGGGTAGGCAAGGAAACACCGGCTTCATCTAGCTTAAAATTACCAAACATATTAGACGTTTACAAGTATTATGTTTAACCTATTTACAAAGTTAATATCATTACACACTACACACTGACTAAACCGACTGACTGACTTACTGACTAAATCTCATCCGTGTTCCTCCTAGTGGCCTTTGCGTTTCAAGGCCGCGGTAATTATTTTTTTAAAGTCTGCTGTAGAATGTAGTATGAATCATGATTAGGTTAGTGTTTTTAAACCCTTCAAAGATTACCAAAAATAAATTATAGGCACTCCATCTGTATCAAACCAGAGAGGCATATCAGAAAATCAGCACAGAGGTTCAATGCATAATCTTTATAATATTCCGAACAAAAAAAAAAACTACATTTTTAATAAAACTCAGAATAACAAACAAAGTTCTAAACCAAAACGGTTGATTGATGCCGTCGGCGATTTGCTCTTCACAGGTTTTTTGCTGAAACATTTCTCAGCTAGATTAGCAATATTTTACATGATTTATTATTGATAGATACTTTCAATGCTTTCAGAAAAACGGCGGTGAAAAACGTGCCGGTCAAAATTAGCGCTTCTCTCAGAGTCAGGCCTAGCCAGATTTTGGGCCTATAAATATCTTCGCGGTTCTTTAAGAAGATCACCTTCTGAAAATCTGTTTCGTACAAAAATCTGTTTTGAAGATTATTTTTTATTTGTAGTTATACTGAATATTAAATTTGTAGCAAGGTTTTGACCGAACTTCGATTTTCTTTTAGTTAACTGCTAGCTTTTGACCACGTCTTTGCTCGCGTTAGTATAAATTTTCGCACTAACGTTTCATAATATACACCCCTAGTTTTTAATTAGTACAAATACTTTAAGGGCTTATTAGAAAAGGTCTTGTTATTATTTAAGAAAAGTCTCAAAAAATTATGTTCATAAACAGCAAAGTTATTAGCGTTTTTTATTTCCTAAAATGCCACTCAACTTATAAAAATATTGTACAGGCTATTGATTTATGAATGAATAAATGACGATCAAAATGGAAAAACACTGTGCGTAGTATTTTCTAGTACCAATTGTTATGAATGTTGATTCTATTATGAATTTACCAGTTATTAAAAAACTCCGTGGACAATTTTAAGTTTTTATTTTTTTACTTTTGACTACACAAATATGATCAGTAACGGGTACGGACAGAGCCCTGTTTTTTTTGTACTAATTAAAAACTAGGGATGTATAATCGTCTTCAGGGTTTTCGACTTTTAAAAAATAATTATTGCGGCCCTGCACTGCAAAGAGCACAAGAAGGATCACGGGTGGGTTTTAGTCAGTAAGAGTCTGGCACTCCCTTCCGCTCCGCCCAGAGCGGGAGAAGTCATTAGATGATTTCCCATAAAACTAACTGACATAAGGGAATAAAATATAGTGTCTACACTATATCTAATCCCTTGTGTCATAAAAGTTATACTTAGAAAAAAAAAAACATTATTTCCAGTATTTTGCAATATCATTTGGCACTTCTGAAATTATTGGAAAATCCGTTTTTCTCTTGAATAAAACTTTATACAGAAATTACATTTTGTTTTCGTTGTTTTATTTATCTGCATACTTCAATATAAACACAGATCAAACATTTATAAAAACAAGCGTGCAATGATTTTATCGTACACTTAGATAGGGAATTTTTACAGATAGAATCGAATATAATAGAGTGGAGAACATTTATTCGGCACAGATACAAAGTAACAGATATAACAATTGGTACAGATTGTGCCCAGACCGAAAGGGTTACCATCTCAGCATTTGCGGGGCATTATCAGTAACACAGATGTCCTTTTAGAATTATTATTAAACCAGCTTTAAATGTATTCTTTAGTTTAAATAACTTTAAAATAATTGTTATTTATCCCACTAAGTAGATAACTTGACTGCAATGTCTTGTTCGCTCGAGGAGTGCTTATACAATAGAATGCTCGGACATACGTTCAACATTTTTATATCAGTCTACTTCAAACAATGTGTACTGGACCAAGAAATAGGTACATGCTATCTTATTACTGTGGAGTACTCAAGAATTCCAGTGAGGAGACTGGGGAGATATGATACCAGTACCTTTAGTCCAGAGGCTTCAATTCTGTTCTGGGTAAAAACAGCCATTTCCTTGCTTGTTGCAAGTGTCCGACATTGATTGTCGCTGCGAAGGAAATTTAACTTCATTTTGTTCAGTTTCTAAGAACGCGAATAGGATTTTTGCCTTTGTATAATAATATTTAAAAATATTTGTGTATAATTATGTAGTCAGAAAGGTATCATCAAAATAATCAACAATTTAAGAAGCTAATCGGGACCAACCATTTCTATCTTATATTTTTATTCTTGAAAATTTACAGTTTTGCTTCAGCCTTTTTTTAAAGTAATGGATTGAAATACTAAACACCAAATTGCCCCATGTTGAAAATGAGAACTGACACAATAATGACCCATTTTGCTATTCTCTCAAAGCACCTGCTCGTTTTTCCCCAGCCTCCTCACCCAGCTGCTGTCGGGCGATGTAATCAAGGAGGGAAAACAAACATGTTGCGACCACTGAGGGCAAAGAGAGGAGATGTTAAGAGGAAGCCATTGTTTTCTTCTTACTCAATAAGTACCTACTATATATTTTTCTTTTTTTTTATCAACCAATCATATTAAAGTTACGATAAGAAATTGTAATGTGAAGCAACTAGTATTAATCCTTTTTTTTCAAGTTTCAAATATTTAATGTTACTGTTGTTGTCAACAGAACAACAACAACAACTCAACTCACTTATCTTCTTAAAAAATATTATTTTTAGAATTCAATTTAGAAAACAAACTATGTTTGAAGTCGAGATGTAATTTTCAAAAGATCTATGAATTAAAGATCCTGAAATCCTGCATAATAAAGTCATCCAGATACTGATAATATTATTACTTTGGGACGGTCAACGTCAAGGTCATAAATCCACGAATATCCCAATAACACATAGGACCACATAAATTATATATTCATTGAATATTTCCTTCACTAGACTTGATATTGAAAAGTAAACGTCATAGGGTTGACGCCTTTCAGAGATCATGCTGTTAATCCGAAGAATTTTCAAGACCCAACCTAAAATTTAACTTTTATGTGAGTGTGAGCTATTACAGACTGCATAATATCATCACCAGGTAAGTTAAATAAAACCAATTTAGGAACCGGAAAATATCCAAAACTAAAAAAACTAAAAAACAAATCACTTGCATATAAACAAACAGAAATACACATATACTAAAGAAGAAACCTATAATACAAAACAATTTAAACCTTAAATTGGAAAGACGAAAAAACCTAAAGGAAGAAAAAAAGAACTACCCCTTACAACTGACCCCTTAACAGAAGTCCAGAGCAATACGCAACAAAGCATTGTTTTAATTTAATAACAGTCACATACTCCCGTAGGATTGAAGGGGACAAACGAAAAAATTAGTTGTGACGCCCCTGAGACCTCGCCTACTCGTCTTTCCTTTATAAAAGCAAGGTCCAGAGAATCCAGACTTCAGAAACGAAGAAGCAGTCCTGAAGTCCGTACATTTTCTCTTGAACAGGCTGTGGGAACATGGTAGTAGATTTAATCGGAAAATTCACGTGAGTACCTACCACTGTACCTCTATTATCTATACCAAGTTGGGTCTTAATAATTATATTTTCCTTATGTTCCAATCCAACGTTCCTATTGTCTTTGAATTCATTGATAACTTTACAATTTATAATCATCCCAGACGGGGCAAAAGTAGACATCATAAAACACTTTAATACTTTTGTACATATCACTGAAATATTATAGACTTCGAGATTGTAATAAAGCTTTATTATGAAAAAATCGATTCGTATACAATAAATCCTATCTAACTGTAATAGTTTCCAATACATCAGTGTCTTATTAAGAAACAATCGTTTACAATTTCACGCGTTATTTTACAATCTTACGGCGTTTGCAATTTTCCGTTGACACATATGTATATACGATTACTGGATCTAGCAAAGTGTTATTAGTTTATCTCATCAGGAATATCTCAGGTCCTCTTCAGATTTATGCAAACAGGCCTCGCCTCTTTCAAAATAAATGACGAAATGTGTTTGTAGGTACAACTTTGTCTATCCCTTCCGGAAATACAAAAGTGAGTTCGTGGCTCTGGAACGCAAAAGGCATAAGAGTAACACGGGTGGGTTGTAGTCAGTAAAAGTCTGACACTCTCTTCCACTCCGCTCAAATCAGTAAAAGTCATTCGAAGATTTCCCATCTTTAAAAAAATGCGTGATGCATGGCTAGACGCGTAAAGTTTTAAAACTCCGAAATATGATATAATCCGTTTTAGCTTTCATCTTACGGAAGTCTTATAATACTAAAATGCAAACATGGATATAGATTACATTCGAGGCATGAATTTGAACAAGCTTCGCATCATTGGAACTAATATTGTCATATTATAAGTGCTATTATGTCTTAATAATTTCCAAAATGTAAGCTACACAAATTGATGAGTACTTACTTTCAAATCCTGGCTGGTGTTGAGTTCAAAGGCAGCTTACCCTGTTTTGTCTGTTTTGTTATTTTTAATTACTGATAATTCAAACAGCTTTTAGAATCAGCGTGCTCGCAGGAACGTCATTGATATAGCGATTTTATATAGCACTCGTAAAGTTTTTCGAAATAACGTGCGTCCCAACAACTTCATTTGAATCTTAATATTACTCCCCATTTTTTGTATGCCTGTTACTTCTCTAACGTAATTAAACATTCTTGAGCTGGGTTATTGTAAACTCACCACAACGAAAATTCGCCACGTTTACAAATATTGGTTAACTTGCCACAATGACAAAATAATTCACAACAGGTATAGTAAACTCGTCACAGATACGTCAAACTCGTTTTAAATGTACCGACAATTATTAAACACTACTACTTCGTTTGCTACCGGTAATTTTAAAGCTGTGGCAAGTTTTCGTGAGACAGATAAGACTGTGGCGAGTTTCTATAATTTTTACTTATGGCAAATTGTCATTATGGCAAGTTTACAAAAACCCCTTGAGCTATAGGTACTAGGGAGGTAGTTATTGTATATATTTCCCTAGTACGTCCGTTCTTGCATAACCGATTATAAAATGAGATGATGAAGACTAATTAGTCTTGGTTACATCTCATTTTATATGAAAACAAATAGTTTTCCATAATAATGATGCCCAAAAGTATTGAACTAACAAAGTTTACTAAGATAGATCTGATTCAATGATACAATATTTTTGCGTTTATTTATGAAAATATATCTCTTTTTGGAACTGCCTCGTTGGTCTAGTGACCGCAAAGATGATGAGCTTGAGGTGCTAGGTTCCCTGGGTTATGAGGGTTTCTTCAATAGATACATACTTGTCTCGATTTTAAATTTGCCTCTGGGAGATGACATTACGTTTAAAAAAAATAATGAAGAGTATTATAGGTATGTATCTATCTTATCGACCGGGTGTATTATATTGAACCAGGGAATCTCGCCCTTAGTGCTATTTAATATTCTAATGAATTGAAAACTCGGATTGATATTTAACTACGTACTCATTTACGGCATCTGCCTAATAAGAGTGCTACTACATAACTTTCATCTAAAGCAAAGCATATTTTCCGTATTCTTAATTCAAAATACTCTTTATTCATTTGCCAGACAGTTCCAAAGTTCTTTTAACAATTGTCAGCCAGTGACTTGCAATCAAGGAGGGTATCATCGTCACAATTGCTCACTATTGCCTTTCAGGGATACATGCGTAGTGTTATGTTTATCATTATTTTCAGTAGCGCCTTCAGACGCCAATAAAATAAACATAATACTTACCTACATACTTCTAATTCGATAAATATGTACTCAGAAATATCACAGTGGTACTCTGACCGCTGTTCAATTGAGTTAGTAGATGTCGATAAAAAATATGTTGTTTATGAGTACATTTCAATAAACTAATAATTATGGTTTGTCCTCAGATTCTAACAAAATGCGCCGTAAAGTACAAACGTTTCTCCTGTTCATCTTAATAATAACCACCGAAGTCGTTCTTGGCAAAGAAAATCAAACAAAAACATTCAATACTAATCACAAGAAACATAGTTCTTTGAAGGATAAGTCTGAAAATGGACGCGTTAAGAGATCCCTGAACGATGACGACGATCGACCATTTTGGCCAAACAGGGGTAAAAAACAAATTGACAATGATCCGACTTATTATAACACTAAATTTGACAATGATTTTGAAAATAATCAAAAATTTGCAAAGTCCAGTGATAAAGTACTGAAACAACAACCATTCTGGGGTAATAGAGGAAGACGCGACAATTCTATGGAAAATATGTACGGGTATACTATTGATTATCCCGATTACTTTGTTAAACATTGCGAACACTGCACAGAATTGACCCAAAAGCCAGAAGAATATAGAACTCTCAAAGATAGAAGAGATGATTTCATGTCTCCATTCTGGGGAAGTCGCGGTCGCAGAAATTCTGCAGAAGTTGAATTATCAGAAGACGATCCATTTTGGGGTAACAGAGGTCGCAGGACTGAAAATGAACCATTCTGGGGCAATAGAGGAAGACGCGAAGAAGAACCATTTTGGGGAAATCGTGGCAGACGTGATGATACGGAGCCGTTTTGGGGCAACCGTGGAAGAAGGGATGATTCAGAGCCTTTCTGGGGTAATAGGGGAAGAAGACAGTTAGATGAACCGTTTTGGGGAAATCGAGGTAGAAGAGAAGAAGAGCCTTTTTGGGGTAATCGCGGTAGAAGAAAGATTTCAGAACCAAACTGGATTCGTAAGCAGGATTTAAAAGAATCAATTCTAAGTGCTATAAATGACGTTGAAGAGGACATCGAAAATCTTTCACGTCTTAAAAAGAGTAAGGTTGACCCGAATTCTTTCTGGAGTGGCAGAGGAAGGGATAATAAGCTATCTACGCTATTTAATGGGCCAGCCAGAAGTAGGGCTGCTAAATCAGGAAGACACGGACAAACAACTGAGCCTGGAACTGTTTTGGACAACCGAATGTACGTCGACGAGCCAAATTATATTTTAGTTGAAAGAACCGGTCGATCTTCAGCCGAAGCTGATGATCCTTATTACATATCACGAGGTAAAAAATATTACATCAATTATAGTTTAGAGCAAGCAGCAAGGGATAGACGAGGAGCTATAGAAGAAATTGTAAAATCTGTACGTAATGATCCCTATTACATCGCAAGAGGTAAAAAGAATACTGATGTGACTATTAATGGAACCTCTTCGATGCATCAGGAGGAATATGGCAAAGCAAAGGAATTAATTTGCGCTGCAATTGATTTAATGATGATAAAAAACGATGGAGCCAAAGTAAAACGGGAAATTGACGATAATGATCGAGACAGGCGCACCATACTAAAGAAACTTGCAGCCCAACTTCAAATGGATCCATATTTTGTAAGTAGGGGCAAAAAAAATCAAATTCCCGGTGACAAAGATAATCTCCAAGATTTTATTAGTAACGTAGTTGAAAAATGTAACTAAAATTAGCTTAGGATTTCTCATTTGAGGTTTTCAAAGATATATTTATGGAAATTCGTATAACTTTAATCGATTAGTAATGATTTCATAATAATCGTAATACTTGTGCAATTAAAAAATGTTTGTCTGTGACCTGATCAAATAAAATATAGATTATTTATCATGTCTTAATTCATTTAATTTTTGTTGCTACAAAATCTTTCCTAACACACATAGACAGATACGAGTACTAAAGAAACATCACAGAAAAACATGAATACTAACAAATGTTATATTTTAAAACTAAATAATGTTTACAAATAATATTTCAAGACTACCTTTGATATTATAATTTTTGTTTATAATAAATTCTCACCAGTTACAAATCTTAGTAAAATAAAACACAGTCAGGTTAGTGCGACTTTTTATTATTCTGCAATATTATAAATATAGGATACATCGTCCAAACATCCTATATTAAAGATTTGTTGCTCTCATATGTCAGATCAGGTAACATTTCAAAAAGATTTTGAGCAATCACAAAATTATATTTTTTTGACCAGATTTTCGATGATGTGGCAAGGTAAATTCGGAATAACAGTTGTATACCTACTCCTAAGATAAATGAGAAAATATAGGATACTGGTTGTTTTACGTTTCCATAACATATATCTGGTGTTACCCTTGATTACTTTCTCAACTTTCTAGAAGATTTCGTGAAAAGTGAATAAGAAAGATTCGATCTAAGAGATAGTTCTAAAGATTACACCTAAATAGACGAAGAGATCAGTCTAGATTTTTAATTAATTTTAGAAATCAAAATACTTCTTGCATATTTGATTACATAATATTTCAAGCCAAGTTTTCTAATAGATTAAGTCTAGTGAAAAACATAATTGAGCTAGTAAGCACGAGTAACGTAATTTCTGAAAGCTATAATGATGAAAGTAATGAATAATTTAGAAGACCTAATAGTCCCATAGGTACATCAATTTATCATTTTTCATCTACAACAGTTGCACTACTACTCAGACAACGATAATATTATAAAGACACATAATATGTCTTGATATGGGCTGGATACATGTAAATAGTTCTAAAACACTTGATAGAAACGTCTATAAGGTGCGCAACCGGCCATTATACAGATGGTCCAATTTATTTAATAATACTGCACGTTTAAATTAATTTTGATACATTGGGCCGAATTGATAAAATTTGACATTTCATGTCCTAACGTTAATAATCTCATATAACGCTCACAAGCGCAAAACAAAAAAGATTTATTATATATTTAACGTACATCAACGTTTCGAAATGAAGCTGGAATAATACTAACATTCATTGATGAAAACATTTAAAAATAAAATCTTTAGGCTTCCACTGACGAGTGAAACGTACGTAGAATATTCAAAACGTCGATTAAAAAGTCCTTGACGCGGTGAGCGCCAGAATGATCTAGAACCCTGTAGGCCGTGAAATTCGTTCATACTCTCCACAGAAGGAGGTGATTGGTCGAATCTTCTCTGCCTGCATCCTCCGTCATGGTTGAACTCCTGAAGTCCTCGTATCCATCTCCACCAGATATAATGAGAGTTTCCTTATTATTCTGTGTGGGTTCAGCTTGTTTCTGTAGTTTCTCGGCGTTTGTCGACCTGCGACTTAGAGCCTTTGTCTTCAATGAAGTTTGTGTCGTTTTTGCTGGTTGCTTTTGTGCGGCTGGGTTCTCGACAATTGTGAGGAACCTCACGTGGCCGGTATGCCCATAGGTTATTCCTGAAAAAAAGGAGTCCATATTAGAATTTTCGTTTGATTTATTTTTCGTACCGATCGTACTTGTTAATTTTGGTTTTTGGGCTGCAATAATTTCAATATCAGCGATTTTAACGTCCTCTGTAACCGCCTGTTGTTTTGAATACAGCAGCAAGTAAACCGTTCCAATCCCTAAACTGTAATCTGTAAGCTTTCCTTAACATGCTTGCAAAAGCAAAAGGTATAGTCTGAGACAGTACCCTTACCGGTAAGATGCGGCACAGTAAAGGCTCCAGTCCTGGAGTTGGGAGAGTTGTGCAGTGGAGCAGTGAGCAGTACTCCGGCGCTGGTGCCCACCCACAGCGTGTCGCGGTGGGCGAGCAGGGCCGTGACGCGGAGGCAAGCTGCTTTGTGCTGGCGGATTATGTCGTCGCATCCTGGAATTGAAAAGGATGAGTTAGATCAAATATTGATATCTGTTAGGAAGAATCCGGTTATCAAGGCAAAGAGATCTAGATTTTGGTTGTGGGTTTAAATGTGATTTTTTATGTGATATGGTTCCAAGAGGACTTCATGGATATCGATGACATTATCAAGGATAAAACATAAAAACAAACATAGCCTCAAGTGCATCTCACAATAAATATGTACGCAGTAAACCTTCAGGAAAAACAAAGCAACAACCTATTCGACCACCCATGCAACATAAAAGCTCACTAAGGCTCTGGACAAATTGCCATTCTATCAGAGAATGCGATTGTCGAAATGCCAAAATGACGTGATATTTCAATTACTTTTTTCAATCCTATATATTTTGAAATAATTACAATCTGTTTCCCGCTGTTAGAACGCCACTTCTTCAGAGCCTCTGGTAAACCTACTTATAAAATAATAAAAAGTAAACCTACGTATAAATACTTACCATGCAACATTTTAGTAACTTGCGGCGTGATGTTGATCTCTGCCAGCTGCTCGCGGGTGCTGGAGTTATAGCATCTTAGCTGAGCGGCGTTGTGCAGTGACAGCCATATTGTGCCGCCAGCCACCGCCATGTGGCTGATGGGCTTCGTCTCTGAACTTATTTGGAATGTTTCGTCCACCTGAAAACAAGGCATAATGTTATAGAAGATGGAAACAGGAAAATGGAGGTTAATCGAAGATCTAAAGGCATCAATATGTTTGGGTATTCTGCTACACGGTCCTATTAAAACAACCAATTAAAAAAATTACTTAGTTTCAAGTAAATGTGCTGTTAATGTGTTTGAAAAGGATACCTAAACTCATTTCAATGAATGACTTGTCATTCCACTAAAAATGTTGGTTAAAGTTTGGTACTTAGTTGATTTAAACCGATTTTTATCCTCAAATGCATTGGAACGACCATCATTCAAGCTGGGAGGGTATGGCCTCCATAAAGCATAGTCAACAACCACCCTTTCTACGCTTTTAGATTTTCTACGCTTTCATTAAGGTAAATGAAATCCCCATAATGCGATTACTGCGGCCAATCTTAACAAAGATTTTCCGATTACGCAGAAGAGATTGAATTATGCAAGTGACTGCGCAAGGAGGATCATTGGTGTATTGACGTGCTTTCCGAGGTACGAATGCTAACACAACACCGACTTCCACAGTCCGGGCTGCTACTGAAACACAGACCTAATCACCCAACCTTGGAATAGAAAAGAAGATCTCACACTCAACATTCGCGCTCGCGAACAAGAGAGATAGAAGACAAAAATGGCTCTGCTACGGTTAAACCATACTTTCAAAATGAAGCACCAGTTCCACCAGTTCCATTACCTGCAGTGTATGCGGGTTGATGATCTTGATGGAGGCATGCGTGGCGCACCACAGCTTGCCGCTGGACAGCAGCATGCTGCTCACGGGGCTGCTGCCCGTGCCCACCGGGATCGTCGAGCGCTCCGACCAGGAACCATCTGGGGAAGATGTCAAAGTAATAACTTAACTGGTATGGTGGATGGCGTAGGACAGAAATTAAGAGAAGAAGAATATATTTAAAGAAATAGTTTGAGTTGATGATAATAAGGATCTTTGACTAGAAGTAGGACAGTGATGGTTGTAGATATGATGACAAGTTTGGCGCAGTGACTGGACGATTGGCTGCTACGCTGCGTGTCACGGGTTCGACTTCCGCTCGGAAGAAATATTTGTATAGCCTACAGATAGTTGTTTTCTGTCTGGTTGTTTGAGTAGCGAATTTAAATATTTGTAAACACACAATACAAGAGAAATTCCTAGTGTGGGGCTACGTTTTATGAAACAAAACAAAAAAAAAAACATAGAATAAGAGAAGAACAAAAAAAATATGGACGGATATGTGATAAATAAAGATAATTTATTATATCCTGAAAAGGGAATTAGTCCTGAAAGATAGCAAATAGGAATTTATGGAAGAACAAGACAAGTCGATCTGTCACAAATAAATTGAGATTAGGCAGGGGAACGAAGATGATACAAAAATGTTGGAAGAAACAAACTGGACTGGTAAATAAGTGGAGATTGTGTGTGTGTGTGATTGTGTGTGTGTAAGAAGCGATTCAAATATATTTATGCTTGAAATGAAATACGACTGCGTATATTTACTTACCTATATCCCGGCAATATACGACTAGATCACCGTTGCCAAGTGCAACAAATACTTTTCCCTCCACGTACCTGAAAATAAACAATCTTTTATTAGAAAACTATTTTCTAAGTTTTCATAAGATATCAGTTTGGTGGATCGGTGGAATTTGAATAGTCTTTATTTTTAATATAATTCTATTTTCAAGCGCAACCTCAATTGGTGTAGACTTGTACTTGTGGCTATATAGATGTTGGATAGAATTAAATGGCAATCAAACGAGTGTTAGTTACCTTCTTTTATTTAGACATCTACATATTTTTTAAGTGACTCGCAGTATTTATTTTCAAACAAGTCCCCAAGATCTTGACGAAGGCACACACAACATAGATCAAGTATAAATGAATATACTCACACAATGGAATGAACTCCCGAGTTGTGCTGCAGTTTCACTTTGTTTTTCTTTATCCTAATGTTGTCAAGACAGTTGTACACATGTATACAACCATCCTCTGTACCTAGCCACATGGTTGGCTGATTGGCTGTGGTGCCACTGTCTTCTGAAGACTGACGACTGGCCGGCGATGATAGAGTGCCTGGAATTTTGGAGATGTCAGATAGTAAAATTGGACCTCCAATATTTTGAATGTTATAACTAAGTGTGCTCTGTGAGTGGTGTTCTTTTAACAATCTGTTCTTATTAAGCATTGTAGGTAGTTGTGAGGCAAAGCAAAGCATTGCAAAATTTGGTCCATCAGTTTTTTAAGCTTTAAGAGGAATTACGGTTATGTGTCATTGATGTTCTATACCAACGTATTTTGTTTTCTCTACAAGTTATGACACGAACTTCGATGACTACATAGCTGAATTTCCTCCTAAATCAAAAATTTTAGGTCGGTATAGAAGTTCGTTTCGCTGTACATTGGTCTTGTGCGTTAGTTTTCACTCTTGACGTAGTTTGTGGAGCCGACCTTCTATACCCACCCACATTATTGTGTCGTTAAGTAACCCACGATCAGTACCTACCTAGTTTACTACTGTCTCTCGTGTACTTGATTGTGTTATTTGACAATGTTGTTAACAGTTCTAAAATGTTTAAACATTGTGTGGTCGGTTGTAAGTCATGTAATGAAACAATAACAAATTATTGAAACCTTTTAAAGCAATCTATTCCGCTAAGCATAATTCATAATCTTGAGGGAAATTTAAAAGGTAGAAAATCTTGTAGTAAGCTTTATGAGCAAAGTTTTACAAAGCGCTTGAGGTCATGCAAAAGTAAATATTTCGATTTTCTATATTACCCAACATGGCACGTCCAGTTACTAAGTTGCGTTGGAATAGGAAATATACAAGTAAGTAAATTAAGTAATGGGAAATATTGATGCGTATGTGTACATATTATAATAATAAAGTGTATTGGACATCATTTTAATAACACAAACTTAATATCTATATACAATGGGACTGAATTGCAAATCTATTAAAATGAGTAAAACGTCAAATTGTTTTCAAATAAATATCAAATATTAACTAGAGCATCAACATATTTTAGAATGATATTGTTCTAAAATATTTGATACTCTCATAGACATATATCGAGATTTCAGAAATTGTAAGTGATGGAATAATAATAACAGTGAATAAGGTACCTAATCCAAAGTACAAAAAGAAATGATGATACAAAAATCTACTAATCGAAAAAGGAAACTACTTTGATATCAAAATTTATCGAAATATAGAAATAGCGAAAAAGGACTTATAAACCTAGAACATGAAAGTAAAAAACATAAATTAAAACTATATCATAAAGTATCTAATCTTACCGGAATTAATCCCCATAGCTTGCTTATCAACTGCTGGATTGGAACTCGATTTCATTACAGGATGCACCTGGATACTTTGCCCAGTATGTGGGGTACTCAAACTCTTGCTATGGTTCGGAGTCAACGTGGTCCGTTGGTTACCCAGACTGGCTGTCAGGCTGCTGTGCAGACGAATGGTTGCTGACTCCTGGCTACGTTCTGATTGGGCGTCTTGATTTTCGCTGGTTGAAGAGCCGTCGTCTTCTTCGTCGCTCGAAGATGAGCTGTAAAGGGGTTTTTGAAGCGTGAGTAAATTTACATCCGTGATTAGGAATAATCAGTATTATATTGATCTTTTCCGAAGTACCCTGTCTGGCCATTCTTAGAAATTTCAGATATATTAATACTTTTCACGGTTTCCAGTCAAACTGTAAACAGCTAAATACCAGTATTATTTGGAGAGTTTGCCTATTTGATGTCCACAATCACGAGAATTTATAGTCCATAAAAATGTGTAACATCTATAAATGCCTTTTATTCATTTTAGACATACTCTAGACAAGGAAAGGTTAGGCAGATGATGATAATCATGTTGCGAATTGACAAAAAACTCAACAAGCTTCAGGATTCAAAATATATGGTTTCTTTGAAGGCACAATTTATTTCGCAGTAGCAAAACATCAACCCTAATAGTTGGGTACCAAGACAAACATTTTTATGCCCTACAAATATTTGATCCAAGCTTGGATGTTTGTATACTACGGCGCACCGTGATTTATTTGGATATCGGCATCATTGTCTTGTCCAAATAGTACCTGTTTGTTTATCCTTTATTACAACCGTTTTATTTCTTCTCTAGATTCTTATAACATTGGTCGCTGTGTTGAACGCAAGACAATGTCATATTTATCATGTTCTTTCTCTATAATTTAGCTTATGACAGGTTATATGAGTTCATTTATATATATATATATATATATATATATATATTTTTTTTTTTTTTTTTTTTGTTTTGTGTAATTTTTAAGACTATGTGGGTCAATCTTTTTTTACAATGTTTTTATAGTGAATTGATTTAATATTTCCATGTTGGATAATTGATTTTTTTCCTACCTTTGGCATGTAATGACTTTGCATACTATTGTATAAATTCAAGTTCTTAAAACACAACAGACAGATGTGTTGCTGGGGAGTTTGTTGCGCCACTTCTTCTTCCCAGCTAAAACACTAGGAAGTGGTGACGGGTGGGCGTTTTGGGGGACTGTCTTTATGTAAAATTTGACGTTCAAAAAGTGCTGTCGCTCAGCCTAATTTGAATAAATGACTTTTGATTTAAATTTGAAAATGAAAACAATATATCTAGTTTTAATTTCCGCGAATATTAGTGGGTTGCAGGTATGCACCTCCCTCCCGCCCGCTATATTATGCACATGCAAGATTACTGGGCAAATGCAAGGATTTTAAGCACATGCACACAGTGCAAAATTATTATTATTAATAATAATAATTTTGCACTGTTGAATGACCAGACGAATTTGGTTTCTTCCCCTTTACTGCGAATGTTTGTGGGTAGTTGTACACAAATAACCAACGGTGGCAGTGTATAAAAGGGGGGTGCCTTGTACTAAATGCTCAGTCGCAACTCAACGGTCAGCGAGTCAACACGTCCCCTGAGGATGCCTCGTGGAGAGGCGAAACACGTGTCGGTAATGGTGTTGGGTTTTGCATTGCCTTCCTGCATGTGCTTAAAATCCTTGCATTTGCCCAGTAATCTTGCATGTGCATAATATAGCGGGCGGGAGGGAGGTGCATACCTGCAACCCACTAATATTCGCGGAAATTAAAACTAGATATATTGTTTTCATTTTCAAATTTAAAATGGATTTCCGCAAAGTAACGCCTGACTCAATCAATTTTTTTTTTTTTTTTTTTTTTTTTTTTTTTTCGACTTTTGATTTGATTTGATTTGATTCTAGGCATTATGGATTAAATTTTCCGACGAATTATAATTATTCTTAGTTCCCAGAGCTACCTACATGCATACAGCTACATCTTTGTTAAAGTTTTTGGAAATTAAAGAGTTGTTAACTTGGCTTCCATTTTCAGTAAAATAACTTTTAATAGTTATCTTTCAACTTTGTTACTGTTTTACAGTTAAAGATATTCAATACGTTGTTTTCAAGATTATCAAAAGTTACGAACCTATCCAGTCGTATATTCTTGCAGCTGTCATCAGGATCAGATATACTGATACCGGGCTTCACTGAACTTGTGCTATTCAGCGAACTCGTGCTCCTGAAAAATCCATACCAAAAAGATGTTAAATAAATGTGATGAGTGTACAATAACTTTATGTAATCTGTTTTAGTCTAGTAGCAATGAGTGTAGTTCCATCAACATCTATTCTAAAAACAGATTTTTCTTTGGATGCAGTGAATTAAATGGGAATAGCTTTGATCTGTCCCTGATCGTAAAAAAAAATTAATGGTGATTAGAATGTCTCTGAAGTTCACTGTCTCTTTTTTACAGTCGTGAGTTTGTCCACAATCTCAACCTACGGAAATTGATGATGTGGTCGTTGATGGAGCACGCTTGTCTAGAAGTAACCTATTTTTGTAGCTATTATAAAATACTAACTTTGCTGTTCGCACTATGGAAGTGTTCCCAAAACGTTATGTGCGTGTGACTGAGATGTCCACTATATAATAAATAAATAATAATAAATAAATATCTTGGGACAACTCACACACGGCTATCTGATCCCAAGCTAAGCAGAGCTTGTGTTATGGTAACCAGACAACTGATATACATACTTATATAATTTATAAATACATACATATTATAGATAAATCACACCCAGACACAGAACAAACAATCATGCTCATCACACAAAGTTTGTCCTGGGTGGGAATCGAACCCACGACCTCCGGCTTAGCAGTCAGGGCCACTAACCACTAGACCAACAGGCCCGTCCAAATATAGTGAAGCATCCCCATCACTGCATTTCCAGACGACAAATAATAACTTACGGTATATCCAACGTCTGTTGCCGAGTAAGTGCGGGTGCAGGCGGCACGCACGCAACGCAGAGGATGCGTGCGTTGCAGACGCCATTGCATGACGTCACTTGTGGCTTGGGCGATAGCGTCAGTACGCAGACCTGACCAACATAACCATCGCTGTTGCATACCTGAAAGTTGATGAGATAATACGTTTTATAAAATGAAGTTGAAACAATTGCAATGTAAAGACGAATTTATAAAAAAAAAAATCTTACCACTTTAAATGATTCTGAATTCAAATTCTCCATACAGTAATCAAGACTAAGTCATACAATATTTATAATATTGTCATGATTTACAATTTTTACCGAAGTCACTTGGTTTTTGAGAAAAGTACTATTGAAAACAATCAATATAGCAAGTATCAAAGATACATCGTACAGCAACCATGGTTGTATAGATAACAGCCAGAAAACTACTTGCTCCATAGCATCATCTCCATCCAGCAAAGTTGGTTCGCTGGTTGTTGGTATTCATTTCAGACCACCAGATTTTAAAACTAAGTTCGAATGTACAGCAGCTCTTACCCAAACATCAGGTGACTGTCCCTTCGGTGGCAGGGTGGGAGCGGCGCAGGTAAACTGCAGTCCAGCACGAGTCTTGCGAATTGGGACGGGTGATAGAAACTCAGGGGCTGGACGCTCTTGACCGTATACACCTGAAATCATATTATTCACTTCAGTTCAAAAGTTTTTCTTGGTAATAACATAGTACAAAATATGTTCTCTGTTGTATATTTTCTGGCATTTGGATGGGCACATAACGATTCTCAAAGATCTACAAATGAGAGCCGGTATGGCGTTTCGGCATCTGAATATGGTCACCAATCTACAGATCGATCTTGACAGGCGTTGCTTAACCTTGAATATCGACACGTGCAGAATTATCGGGAGTTCCTCCATTCATCTTGATTGTGACAGATATTTTTATTTTTTGTTCTAAGACTTACATAATTTCTGTTTGGTCTCATTTATTAACTCCTCCCAACTGCTTCTCTTCTCAGCTTTCGGGTATATTATTGTGATGTTCTCTGGACCATTTCTGTAATTAATAATGACGACTCTTACTTACTTTTTAAAAAAGAGAAAAAAAAAGAGTTCATCCTTCCGAATTATCTTCGGAGTTCATATAACATTTACTTTATACAAATCAGCAAGCAGTTAGTCGACTTTTCACGTGACCAGAGGGCTGGCCTTTTCTTTGGTCAACGAATCGGTATTGACATTCATCGTGGCAATGCGGCCAGTGTTCTGGGCACTTTTCCCGTTGACAGCGATGTGGACAAATTTTTCGATGCCCTATGAGTATTTCCCCCTTTTTACTCCGTTTTTTCATCATATATATTTACATTTACTTTATATTACACTAGCGATACACCCGAAAATTTTATATAAATTTTGCACAAAATTCATGTAGTCGAACACTAAGAAGGCATTTTTTTGTTCTCAGTGTTGCGTCTGTGCTTTCATATGTCAGTCTCCCTTTTATCCACAAAAAACATTATATATTATATTTCAAAGAGGAAAGATTTTTTTGTTTATTTGTACCCATTTTAACCATGTTTCCACCAATGTAACATGCAACATCATCAGCCAGTGTCACAGACTACAATTTATTCCAGCGGGGCGCTACTAGTATACCATATAGAACATGTATATATAACAAAGTGATAACTTACGAAGTATTCAAGCTGATCTCCATATAACACAGCTGCGTATCACTGTTCTGCCTCTCCGACAGCTGCCTGTTCAGAGTATGCAGCATCTCCCTCACCATTTCTTCCAGTTGTATGTGCTGCGTGTGTAATGCCGCCACATTCTCAGAGATGTGTGTCAGTGTGTTCACGTCTTCAGTCAAAGTTTCCACCTCATGCATAATCTTCCTTAAGTTCTCATCTTTAGCTGTTGGCAAAGAGTTGATGGATTGGTTTCGGAATGTTTAATTAGAAGGGTTTATTTTGATTGGAATCTGGGTTTATTTGCCGCTTATGTTACAATAGTACTGATATTTAAGGTAAGACTTATTTATTTAATCCAAATAACTAACTACTAACCTAACCTTTTCATTTAACGACGCCGAATTATCAGTGGGCTAAATGAGATCCAGCAAGTAAGTAATGAATGGGCTGGCCGATTCCTTAGGCCATTCATATAATAGGGTAACCGTGAAACGAAAATTTATTAAATAATATATTTTGGGAATTCTGAATTTAAATAACAATCAATTTCACCATTTTAGTCTCGACGACGATGGGACTCTAATTTCTGATTGCAGGGTTTAAAGGAATCTAACATGAATAGCATGAAGGGAGCTAGGTTCGCTCGCTTTGCTCGCTCACTCTAGCTAAGCTTAGCTTCCTGTGTCCTATGTTCTGCTATTTGGCTAGACAAGTCATTAAACAATGTTGAACCTAGCTGTTCAAAAATCAGTGTCTCTCTTTTGATAAAGCTAGTTGACTGCGACATATCCAGAATATTTCAAAGACTTTCTTTTTTACCCGACTACGGTCCGTAAATCCAAAACGAAGGGTAATGTTTTTGGCTGTCTATTGTATGTTTAATAATACACAAAGTACGACGTGGACGATTGGCAACACATACATACACATATTCGTAATTCTAAAACTCAACAGCATTAATTCTATTTCATTCGAAGGATGGTGCTGTTCTTAATCAAACAGGTTATCCTGCATTACTCAGATTACTCTTCATGCTTAAAGATTCTCAAGGCCTTTATTTTGAATTTAAATGGAATTCATTGCTCCAATAATTGTTATAAAAAAGAAAAAAAAATTAAATTTGAAGACTTAATTTTCAATGCCCTAAATGAAGTATAGATAAAATCTCAATCTTCCAACTGGAATGCGATTTTTATCAGCATTTCGCTGAATTTTCTATAAATGTCAAGCTCCAACAGATTGCACAATCCTGATTGTATCACAAACGATAGTTTCCACTGTAAACTTCGCCGTACTTTTTCATTTCCTCGGCATCATGGAAAGTTTATTATTGATATCGAATCAATATTTCACCACTTACGATTTGACCTACTTCGCGACGTTACAAAGCAATTGCTACAATTTCCTCGCTTTCCGTTTGTTTATTCCTGAGATGAAAACTGACCTTTCTGAGTTCTGCTTGAGTAATTTTCAATAAAACATTTTTGTCAATAAGCTTTGAAATCGGTCCTTTCATGTTTCGTTCAGTAGTTTCTTTGTGGTTTGTATTTTTATTTGCTTTTCTGTGGGAGGCATATGTTTGTCTTTGTGTGTTGCTGATTGGAGCTACCTGTATATGTAACTTCTTTGTGGTTATTGAATATTTCAAAATTGTGTAAAATATTTGCGTTTCTTTCTCATTTTTCTGAAACTCCATATTTATGATTGCGATTCCAACTGACTGTGTGTCAGTTGCAAACACAACTGGTATATTGGGTATGCTCAGATCATTGATTTTTTGCTGTTTTTTTACGACTCTAACCTAACTTAACCTAAGCACTTTATTTTATATCAGACAGCATCACACAGCCACGTCAACTCTTAAATGAAACGCTTCCGTTTTTGCAACCACGAAACTTATTTTGACATCATAAAAGCAACTCAAAAATTCAGATTTAATTAAGAGATAAGGTTCATAATGGAGATTACCTTTAACAATCTCGAGATCGGCCAGCGATATCCTCATGAGAAGTTTGTACTTGTTGCCTTCCATCTGACTTGCAATACTACTGTGGAAGGTCCTGAAATCAACAAGAATAGATTAATTGAAGAGTGAGAGATAACACAACAACTTACAAATGGCTTCGCTACTTTAAATAATAACATAACTGATCGGTTGAGGAATAATGAGTGGCACATCGAATTTAAAAATTATTATGTACATGCGTAGAAGTGTCATAAAAATCAAAGTGAAAAGATGTTCTGAAAAAGCCGAACTTCTTCCACACATGATGAAGCTTTACATAATATTTGTTTCTCACAAGAATATGTACAGTTAACTTACTTGCGATTAAAATTTTTAACGTAATTAATTCGTCGTTCAATGACGGTGCATGCAGAATTACAATCCCAAACAACGTAACAGTGTAGTAAATTAACGACAAGTCACTCTTGTAACCAAACTTTATATTTGGAACTATCTTAGGGTTTTCTAAAGACAAAGTAAATCTTAATAGTGATCAATACGAATACTATATTAATTGATTTCATACTTACGGGGTAGGCTTTTTGATTGTTCCCGTCCTTCGCTTCACACTAGTTATCAACAGAGTATCATTGAATAGAAAGAGAGCTCTGTCTTTTATAGTCCCCTGGGCCGAAGGCATTGTCACCGTCTCATGTCTCAGGAACATTCGGTCCAGGGTCACCAGGTTTGATAGACCCTCAATCATCTGCTCTAGTTCCCTCAAGGTTTGCTGCTGTTGTTCAAGTTCTAAGCTCTCCCTTTCTGTACAGTTTATCAGTTCCAGTAAATCATGGATCTCTTTTTGAGCTTCTAGTAGAAGTTTGTGATCTGGGTGTGACTGGTCTGGAAAGAAAACATATAAAATTAACACAATGGAGCATCTGTTTTAATCTACAAAAAAAATTGGGTAAATGGACGGTTTGAACGTCAATTTAAAAACAGATGAAGATCTTTTTTCAAATTTCAAATTCAGAACGTTAAAAGAACGAATATCGAGTATTTTTTTACAGGATCCCAAAGGAAGTTGCCAAATCAGTAAGTAAACCCCAAGTCCCATTACAAAAGTAAATCGCGTACTTAAAGAAAATTAATTTTGCACCTGCCCCTGCTCTTACAAAATATTATTTCAAAGTGACTTTGGGGGAGTGCTATCAATAATGAGGGACAAAATTTATTTGACACCGTCACCGTCATAGCTACTGTTATTCTAACAGCGAACTAAGTGCTTAAGCTACTGCTTAGAACAGATATTTAGGGAGCTTCTACTGTTAACTCTCCAGTCTAAAATAGCTCTTATTAAAATCATAAGCAAGGGTTTTATTGGTCTGTGTACTGATTATTAAAGTTATGACTAAATTCATGATCTCATAATGTGAATAACGTAGTGACTATTGTAATTGTCAACATGTTTGGAATGGCTGTAAAATATTGTTTTAAGTAAACCACTTTATTATAATTTGCGTTAAGTCCAAGTTACTAATACATTGTTATATATCTACAACATTTATTGATTTAAAACAGTGTCCGTGGAGTTTCTTGCACGTTCTTCTCCATAGAGATCTACGCTTTGGAACGTGCACATAGCTTCACCTCTTTCGGATGACCAACCTTTTCGCTGCATGTAAAGGGTTTAATTGAAATAAATGCTTTGAGTTTCGAGTTTTCAGTCTAGTGCTTAAGCCTCCTCTTTATGAAAGTGAGTTGGTTGATTGGCGGAAACGTTATATAAACTGGCAATCTATGTATCTATTATAATATTATTAATTTCTATAAAACGATATACTAACAACAACTCTTGACTAACTAACCTGTATGCTTTATCAGCCTCTGTATCAACAATTTATAACTCGGGAACTTCTGTACCGGTTTGATGAGTAAGTTGTCCAATGACAGCTTTCCTTTGTGGTCCCTTGCCATAGCATCGAGAAACTTGGCAAAGGCTGGTCTGGAAGTCGAAGCCGTCTTGATGGTCTCCTTCGCTTTCTTCAGGTTGTTGATAAACGACATGTAGGTGTCGATTACGGTGGGTTTGGTGAACTGTGAAAGAAGTTTGACATTAGAATCTCACGGCCATAGTACTAACAAACAAACAAACAAACAAACTCTTCAGCTTTATAATATTAGTATAGATTACCAATGCAATTATGATTCCAATTTGAAAAGGAATAGTTCTATTTGGCTTACATGATTCTGTTTTGTTCTAATACCGGAATAATGATAGTTTTAAGATGTCAAAGTAGGGCCGCTGTTACCTAGTAATAGACAAACAACAAAATTTTGGATGTTACAATGCAGAAAAGCTTGTTTGTTTGTTTGCTTAAACGCGCCAATCTCAAGAACTACTGAACCGATTTGAAAAATTCTTTCAGTGATAGATATCCCATTTATCAAGGAAAGCTATAGTCTATATATCATCAAGCTAAGACCAAAAGGAGCAGATCAGTCATGAAAAACATGACACAAACGAAGTTGCGCAGGTCAGCTAGTAGAACTATGAAGAGACAGTGTCTCTTGGTAATTCGTTCCTTTCGTACATTTACACTAGTAATCATACTTATTCAACATAATGTCATACATAACCGTAAAACCCAATAATATACACCTATCTCCTTATGCATTGCAGCTTTCCATATAATTGCTTAGAATTAGTATCTAGTTATACAGTAACACACGATATTATTACTATACTACCTTGTGCCTGCGGTTTCACCTGTGTGAAAATTGCAAATTCTCCCAAAGCCAGGCCTTGCTATTGCTGGGATAAAAAGTATGTATGTGTACGTATGCAAATCAGTTTTGTGACAGCAAACACTTTTATTTACACGTAAACGAAAATCGAAACGTGTTGAAAACTCGTGTGACGTCACTACGTGCTAGAGTTTTTTACTACGACGTGATGTTGCAAAGCCCCACTCCTGATCTTTTTTATACTTTTTATCTTCTTCAATTTTATAGATTGGATAAAGCAAAAAATACGTGTCCAATATTTTTCGATAATCTAATTACTGACGGACTAATAATTAGATTTTAGTAAACTACCTTATTATTGTTACAAGTAATGTAGATAAGAGTATACTATCCGTACAAATGTTATAAATGTGTTTAGAATGTATTTTTTTTTTATTAGAATCATAGTTTTTTTACTCAGGGAACATCCGAATCCTATTTCCTTAGTGTACTTCCTATAATATATAATGAAAGCGCCCTTTACTTTACTGAATACGGTATTACTCCACATTGCTTCATTGTCTTTGAAAATGACATAACATAAACATATTCACGGGGTTGTTGCGTAAACAGGTGGGGGAGAAATGAGCGGGGGAATTTTGCACCCCCAAAGTAGGGTTGGAGGAATACTTGTGTTACGTAATTCCCGGCATATTTATCAGACTTCCAGAAAATTAGGAGGTTCATAGCTTTTTACTAGGTGTACCAATTTTGATGATTCTTTTTATATTCGAAAGCTAGTGCTCGTCATGTGGTCCATTTAAATTTGATTGAGATCTGACGACGAGTATTTGAGTTATCCCTAATAATGCGTGGCTTCGACTACATTGATGATGTTCTCATTCTCACTTGTCGACGTAAAATGAACTGTATAAGTACGATGGTTTGGACTCTTCCAATTACTATTATTACGATTACTATTTCGGGGACCACGTTTCTAGTTTGGTGAAGAACGGAGATAGGAAACGGGACTCTTTAATCAATTATAGGAAATCTTCCGGGATTGCAGAAATCGCGTGTCTGTTTATTGTTTACAACAGTTTATAACAAGTACGTTTGCTGTGGTGTGCCACCACTAAAAAGTGAAAAATACAAAAAGGTTTTTTACAAAAAAATACAGCAGGTGTGTTTGGTTGTTTCTTCGTTTTTTGAACACCCTCTTCCGAAATTAAAGTTATTTTGTACTTTTTGTGTTTGTTTGTTTAGTAGTCTGTTATATTTTTTTCGTTTTAAAGGATAGTATGGAATGTCAACACGGTCAAATGTGATAGTTAACAAAAAAAAAATGTTTACGGATCACAGTAAGTGACGTTAATTTTTACAGATGATTTATATAGTTATATACTCACTTTAAAAATAAAGAATAAAAATATACTTAAGGGGCTCGCACACAACAGACATATGTAATTTTGTTGTCGTTTTTATAGATAATGATACAGAACCCTTCGCTCTAAGCCGGTTTTTCTTTTGTCTTAAGTAGTCCTTTACTAATTTTTACTTAACGAATTCTCTTACCATAATAATTTGTTTGTTAACCAACTGGTTCAACCACAGATGGTTGAACCAGTTGGTTTTCTTTATCCCAATGTATATTTTACTTATTTTTAACATTATTTTTATATTAATCATTATAATATTATTCCAGACCTACCAGATAATCTAGTTTTTATATACCTATGGGTAAAATTTTACAGATGGGAAATAACTTATCATACTCTTTCTCGCGCTTATTTTATTTTTATAGTAATATTTAAAAAAATAAATATAAAATTGATTGAGTCAGGCGTTACTTTGCGGAAATCCATTTTAACTTTGAAAATGAAAACAAAATATCTAGTTTTAATTTCCGCGAATATTAGTGGGTTGCAGGTATGCACCTCCCTCCCGCCCGCTATATTATGCACATGCAAGATTACTAGGCAAATGCAAGGATATTAAGCACATGCAGGAAGGCAATGCAAAACCCAACACCATTACCGACACGTGTTTCGCCTCTCCACGAGGCATCCTCAGGGGACGTGTTGACTCGCTGACCGTTGGGTTGCGTCCGTTGAGTTGTTGTTGTTGTGTTGTTGTGTTGAGTCGCAACTCAACGGTCAGCGAGTCAACACGTCCCCTGAGGATGCCTCGTGGAGAGGCGAAACACGTGTCGGTAATGGTGTTGGGTTTTGCATTGCCTTCCTGCATGTGCTTAATATCCTTGCATTTGCCTAGTAATCTTGCATGTGCATAATATAGCGGGCGGGAGGGAGGTGCATACCTGCAACCCACTAATATTCGCGGAAATTAAAACTAGATATTTTGTTTTCATTTTCAAAGTTAAAATAAATATAGGTAAGAGCAAGCAGATATTTGCATAAATTGTTTGTGCTGGTCCTACA
Source organism: Hecatera dysodea (assembly GCA_905332915.2). Lineage (NCBI taxonomy): Eukaryota > Metazoa > Arthropoda > Insecta > Lepidoptera > Noctuidae > Hecatera > Hecatera dysodea. The sequence continues at coordinate 13,109,751 of HG995309.1, read as the reverse complement.
CTTAATTATGATCTCTCTCATCATTATTATCAAAGTGGATTTCTTCCAAGAATGTTCTCAAAACCTTTCGACGTCCACCCCAAAAGATTCTTCAAGTAACGTTGATTGGAGCACCTACCCTTCAAGGTTTCGACTTAAAATAGGGTGCCAAACGCGATCCGATATAATGCTTCCACAAACCCTTCTCCAGACAGCGGAAATCAATGCGGATTTTCCCGTGAAAATACGGTGTATAAATGGACCAGTCGACTATGTTCTCACTTAATCCGAACATGCCAATCCGAACGTCATGTCTTGTATATACTGTAGGTATGTAGTTGCTCCAGAGGACGGTAGGGTTATGTTCAATTTCCTCCTACAAGCTAACGTCAACCAAATGAATGGATGTCACAGGCAAATGACGAAAACAGAGAACTGATAAAATTCTGAAAACTGATTTCTAGGCAAGCGTTGACCACTAAATCAAGCAACAAAATTAGGATAGAAAAAAAACTAGGTGGCAAATCATTTGAATTACAAAAAAAAAATGTCACCGTGGTCACAGCAATAAAAATAAAATTTAAATAAGACACTGAAAGGATCACAACAATACGAATGATTTCTAAGTAAAAAAAAATGATTCTTTTTAGTCCGTCAGTTAGATTATCGAAAAATATTGGACACATATTTTTTGCTTTATCAAATCTATAAAAATTGACGAAGATAAAAAGCATCAAACATCAGGAGTGGGGGGCTTGTTAGGTACGTCATATCGTGGTAAAAATTTTAGCACGTAGTGACGTCACACGAGCTTTCAACACACTGTATTGTCTTCGTTTTTTTATTTCGCAAAAAAAATGAGTCCAATATTTTTTGGAAATCTATCTGACGGACTAATTACTTTTTTGTAGTCAGCTACACTTTTAAGTCAATCAATAACTAAATCAGCAATTAAAAAATAGTCATTCTGTTATTTTTTTTTTATTCGCAGTGCATATATCGATGTTTATAGGTAACTAAGTCATTTTCAATCCCCCTAAGCAAATACAATCAAGAAGAAAGTCTTCGCTCCATCTTCATCAATCATAGATTTGAAGCAAACGTAATGCTAATGCATCAAGAAATATAATTTAACATTAGAAATGTGAGGATTTACGAAAATAAAAACGCTGTCAATAAGTCTATGACGGATTGGATCAAAGAAGTGTTGAAATCCTGACAACTTTTTTTTCTTTTTTTTACTATTGATATTCACGCAAAAGACCAATATCTCACCTGATAGTAAGCGATGATGTGGTCGAAGATGAAGCATGCTTACCTAGAAGTAACCTATTCACTCTTGACCTAAAACCTCCCAGGTTGTAGTTTTCAGGAAACACAGATTCAGGCAGGGAATTTCACTCCTTAGCTATACGCACAATGAATCATAATCAGCCTTTTAACGTTCCCACTGTTGGGACACAGGCCTCCTCTCTAGGAGAGGGAATGGGCCGTATTCCACCACGCGGGCCCAGTGCGGGTTGGTGAATGTCACATGTCTTCGAATTTTTGGTTCTAGGACATGCCGGTTTCCTCACGATGTTTCAACGCACAACGCACAATGAATGTAAAGAATTAATCTGATAATAATATAACTACCTAAGTAAAAACATTTGCGGCCCTTGTGCTCACAGCCTTTTCAAAGAAATTTCTTAAACGGATGGTTGACACTTCTCGTGAACCAAGAGCTGGCTTTCAGTTTGGCCAGAGGCTAAGCTTTGCCATTCAACGTGGCAATGCCGCCCAGTCACTTGGCCACATTACCAGCTGACAGCGTTGAGGACTAATTTATTATTGCATCATTTTTTTGTTAGTTTAATTAATTAAAATATACTGACTAAATAAATTACAGGATGAAATGTGGATGGATGGAAAGGGAGAGGTAGGCCAAAGAAACGATGGATGGATTGTGTGAGGAGTGATAAGAAAGAAAAGGGAGTTAGTGATAGCGTGACGGCTGACAAGACAGAATGGAAGAAAAAAACGTGTTGCGCCGACCCCAAGTGATATGGGATAAGGGCAGGAAGATGATGATGATGACTAAAAAGATTACAGGAAATTGGAGTTAAAACCTGACCATGTTGGAAAATAAATACTAAAGTAACTCTGTCTCTCTGTTCCCTCTGATTTGGATGAAACTCAGCACACGAGCAGACCATGTTCTGGAATAAAACAGGTTTTTTTGCGGAAGTATATTTCCTTGGGATAGTTTTCTACTTTCACATGGGCGAAGCCGGTAGGAATAAACTAGTGCTGATATAAGATGAAAATAGAGGTTCCCAATGACGTAATAAAGGCATTTTGTTACTTTATGAAAACATATATTATAGATCAAGTTGCTTTACTTAGGTAGGTACGCCAATCTTCATTAACCTTTGCAAGGTGATAATGAACGATGATGGCGGAAGTAGCACGAGGAAACTATATCTACTAAATATATACGTATGTATGTACATATTCCTTGATTGTACAAGGAATCATCGTGCTCATATATGTGTACATATGTTTGTATTGTTTACACACGATTTATTTGTAAAAAAAACTGTAATAAACAAAAACTTTTTACAAAAATCTTCACAAAAAGGTTTTTTTTATTATTTTAAACTTACCACATCTAAAAACACATCTCCAACTTTCTGCTGCAGGTCCCATTGCTCCAGCCTTCGCCGTAGCTGCTCCAAGAATACCTGGTGCACGTTCAGAATCCCGGGAACTTGGTAGAAGATCTCATCCACCAGGAATGTGTCTAGAAGTCCAGCGTTCTCAGGACTCTTCAGCGGTTGGAGATATTTCTGTTGAGAGAGAAGATTCTTTAATTCTTTATTGTACACTAAAACAACTTATATTATATTATTAGACACTAGCTGACCCAGCAAACGTTGTTTTGCCATATATAAAAAAATGAAAAAATATTTTCCCGCTTTTCTGTTGAATTTTTTCTTGAATTTTCTTTGCTATAAACCTCACGGAGCCCGAGACCTTTCCAACGAATGCAAAACCGTGGAAATCGGTTCGTGCGTTCTGGAGTTATAGCGTCAGGAAGGAAAACCCGACTTATTTTTATATCTATACTAATATTATAAAGCTGAAGAGTTTGTTTGTTTGAACGCGCTAATCTCAGGAACTACTGGTCCTATTTGAAAAAATCTTTCAGTGTTAGATAGCCCATTTATCGAGGAAGTCTATAGGCTATATATCATCACGCTAAGACCAATAGGAGCGGAGCAGTCATGCAAAAGTGCCACAAACGAAGTTGTGCGGACAACTAGTAGTAGATAATAAAGTGCATGTACAAAGGCGAGCTTAACTCAAAGTTGAGTTTTCTCCCAGCAAACCTTTGAGTGATACACATTCTACAATACAACATATTTTATCATACATACATAGATTAAATGAATAGATTTAATTTGAATGGAAGCTAGTTGTATGCCTTTTTCCTGTATATAAGAAGGCACGGTCTGGTTGATACATATATCTATTAAAAAAATCTAAACAACTTTGGGTGAAATTATTTAATGGGCTAGTTATTTAGCTGGATCTATAACTGGATGGAAGGAGAGTTCGCTTAAAAAATGTAGCAGCTTTTATGCTCAAATACGTACATATTTACTCGGAAATTCTTAGATTTTAAAATTAACCCTATTTCCTTCTTTGCCAATATAAGAAACTGAAATGGTTTCTGTACCTATACAATATTAAATCAAAATAATTTTACTGTATGAACGTAATATACCTAATAGGTTTTTCCAGTAAACAGAACATCTAGATTACAGAAATACCAATGTATACGTGCAAAATAGGTAAGGTAAACATTCTAATGTACAGGTCAAGTACACGTCATTCAAAGACTGGCATATAGAACATGCAATGGATTCCAATCACTATAATAAGATTTCCCGCTAATTACTCCAACTATGAAAATTTTAGCTTGGAACAAGCACTGGAACATTTTGACATTAAGTAAATTACAAAAATCAAATATTCTGAATGTATCAAAATTTATTATGAATAAAGCTAATCGGCAGAATTTTTCTATTGAATATAGAAACTATGTATAATTATATATTATATAACGCATATTTAGGGTAAGATATCTTGCAGATCTCGGTACGACGTATCTCATCAATAGCCAAAATATCAACGCCAAAGAAAAGTCCTTTATCTAATAAATCCTACCTCAACCATTCTAAGGTAACACAAAAATAACAAAAGAAGGTAAGTAATAGCTACCGGACACGGTAACAAAACACCTTGGTCACTTGACGTCATAAAAACACTTGAATCCACCCTTTTGGACGAAGAGCGTGATAATGAGACACTCATCCAAAATAAACCCACAAGTATAGCAGTCTCTACCAGAGCATTTCAATTAAGGATAACAAAATATGGTTCAGTTGACAACCTTGCTGGTGGAGCTCTTGGTATAACAACTACACGTGTCAATCTTCAAGGTTAAACAACGCTTCCAGATTCAACATCATGTTAGCATGTCGAGACTTCTTCGTGTTTCGGAAAGCACGCTAAACAGGCAGTCATATCAGATTGTCACAAGCCAGAAAAGCTGACACTAGTAGTCTTGCAGTTTCACCCAGTTAATGGGTTGGGGAGGTCAGATTGGCAGTCGTCGTACCTGGCGACCTATTATGACGTCTTAAATCCATCATGATTTCTGTGTCAGAGAGAGACGGAGTTACACAAGACGAATAGCACTATCTCTTTCCCTCACACGAATCATGATGGCATTGGTACTTCGTAATACGGCCACTGGTCAGACTGGAAGCCGACCCTAAGATAATTTGAAATAGGTTAGGCAGATTATGATGACAACTTTAGCACAAAAGACTTTTCCCATCAGAAGGTAACCATAATCACCAACAGACACACGACACAAGTCTCGATTAGATAAAAGCAAGCACAACTTTCCCCAGTAAAACTCATAATACCTTTTTATATTTTATGAATTTTACAACAGTAATAAAACCTCCCAAGCAGACCTACAAGGCTATAAACATTTTTCTGCCGCAAAAACTGGAGACCATAAAAATATAGACGAAATTCTTATCTTTTTGAGTGAGAAAGTTTCACGCCAAACATGGGATTACTTTGATGTTCCGTGTCTCAACTTTGACGGTTTGGTTACCCTAATCGAAGAAACGGAAAACCTTCGGATAGGGTGAAGAGATTGCGCGGGTATTAAGATGGGGCAATAAAAGTAAACATAAGGAAACACTCGTCATTTGCATCTTTTTTAAGTGACCATGGACGCCAATAGCTGTGGAACTGATAAAGTCAGCGGTTTTCATACTTCAGAATAAAACCGCTGACTATCTGCTTATAGTTGTGGTCATAACAGTGTCGGTAATTTGAATTAAGAAATCGGCCGATTTATGGCGGGAAGTTTTTATCCGTTCCAAAGTATTTTACTATTGATTTTGGACTCTTTTACTGATGTCTACGGATAAAAATCTCAATCTCAGTTCAGTCAAAGCGTGTGCTACACGGAACTGATTTCGTCGTTCAGTCGACTGTAGTACCTACATGTATGTCGCTTGATACCGAACTTGGTCAATTTTTTAACAGTAGTTATCGTTGATAGAATGTCACTTTGTCTTTGTCTTCTAGTGAATCTCGAGTGAGCAATCATCTATTGTTTTATTTAAAGGCTCTAAAAAACTGACATTATGTCGGTGTTAGCGTGGAGAAAGCGATTGTCGAAATATCACGTGTACAAATCTCTTATAGGTATGTATTTTGTCATTTCGATAATCGCTAATCGCTGAAAGAATGGCACTTTGCTTACAGCCTGAGTTAACAAAAATAATATCAAAATCAAATGTCATTTATTCAATTAAACTAGGCTGAGAGCCAGCACTTTTTGTACGTCAAATTTTACTAATCGCCCTCCCGTCACAACTTCCTTGTATTTTAACTAGCAAGAAGATGTGCAAGCAGCGCAACAAATTTACCAGCAACACATCTGACTGTAACGTTTTAAGAACTTTTATTTATACAATATAATTGTAACAGAGGAAAAAAATACCCAACATGGAAATCATAAATCAAACACGTCTCTCTGCGGCTCGCTACATTTCGCGATGCACTGTGGCCACTTAGTCGCTTCCGCTACCGCTTGTATCACCCTAGACAACGCCTAAGTGAAGGGGGGGTAAAACGCACAAATATACGACATAGAAGTTCTCAATGTTGAAGATGGAAATTTATTTAGAGATGCTGAGTTCGCTTTTGGAAGCACAAAGCGGAATCTGGAAGTAAATCTTGTTATATGAATATGGAATTTTGGCTGAGTGAGATAATTACTGAGATTGACTTAGGTAACGGTGAAGGATTTAAAGATATGACTATTGTTAGAGATACTGAACGAAACTGTAAAGATGTTTTTTCAGCTTTCTAGAAGTTTATTGTGAATTGATTTTTACTTCTCAAATAAACATTCTGTAGATATAAATACATTTATAACTCGGACACTTCGAATTTGAGTATTTTTTATAGAATTTATTTCAATCTCATCCTGATTATTAAAATCACGACTTTGTGCTATTAAACTTGGATTGTTTTTATTTTGTTGATTCACAAAACAAAAGTTTTTTAATTAAATTGGACCTTAATAATATTCTTATATTAATTAAATAAAGATAATATATAAGATTATTAAAACCGACTTTAGATAGAATTTAGTTAATAATCGGTAGGCAGACTAAACAAAAAAAAAACAAATGGTTATCCTTTTTAAATGTTACTATTTAAGCTTCAATAGATAAAACAGTTAAAAAAACCCGAAACTTTCTATCATTCGGACCATTAATAAACTTTGGAGCAAACGTCACGGAAAGGCACGAATCTGGCCTAGAAAATAATTAAAAGTACCCAGCCGACACATTTCTATGGCCCTCTGTTAAATCTGTCCTTCGTCTCACAAGGTTGACACGCAAAATGGATACAAACAAAAGCTCCACTACAGCAGATTGTTTGATGTAAATTAGACTTACTAATTCTTTTTTATTTTAGAATTGCATAAGCTTCTTAGAATACAGATACTGCAGAATTACATATGTAGCTACAGACATCAGGCTGTCGATAAAGCAAAGAAAAATAGGAAAGATGCAATTACAGAATTCATGAAAATTTTGTTATTGAAATGATAAAATAGCATAAAAGAAGGGCCACTGCAATGTTTTTATTGTAGTTAATATTGATTTTTAACAAATATTACGAATTATTATAACGTGAAACGGAACGCAAACAATCAGCGTCTTGTGACATCACTGTTGTTATGAAAACCGCGAAAGGACGAACTTAAATTTTAATACATAACAGTTCATGATCTCTGGCTTCATCATTCGTTTTCGCGGGAAAAGAAAATCAGTCAGTTTATAATCGCAATTTTCGGCAATACATTAAAGCGTACAATTTTTTATCTTTGTATGGTCTATTTTACACGGAATTCTTTTAAATGAAAGCAAGGTGAAAATATTGCATGTTGCTCAAAATCAAATCAAGTTTCAAATTAACAAAAACTTGCTATCACTTCTAGCAGCGGCTGTCAATCTTTTATGACATTTTTTTAACAAGCTTTTGTTTAATTTACCTTTTTAATTAGGTTAGTATGCATGGGTCGTATCTTGCAATGAATGAATTTTAAAGAGTTATCCCCAACCGACTGAACTGCAATTTTGCATACACGTTCGGTTTCGAAGACAATTCACAGTTAGCTATATTCGTAACTTCTTAGATTAGTAAGTATGAAAGAGACACGAAATAAATCTCTTTTGCACTTAGATGTAAAGCAATCTTCTATCCCTCTCTGTCTCTACTCAAATTCCCAATGGCATAATTCAAAATACAATATGGCGGACTCTCAAAGATGGCGAACCAATTATTTTAATGCATCCTTATGATATGGTTTTAAAATGACAAGCTAAGCTGCATTTTTTTTGATATGAACATAATTACTGGTAAAATCTGTTCGTTTGAGCATTTGGTATTAAACTTTTCTTTAGCGTTGTAATTGTTTTTGTCTTTAACATTTATGCAATTAACATGAGTTGAATTTTCGAGCCTTCTGCATCTACTTTATTTTGTGTTTTAAGGGGGGGGGGGGGTAGACGTAAGGGGGAACACCGGTGACAATAAATAGCCCGACCCACGTGATGGAAAGGTAGAGTGGAAAATTTGAGTGCGAAAACCACTACGAAGTTAGGGCTGGTCAATTTAATGTAAGCTTTACGATCCGGAAAAAATAAAAAGTAGCTGTTTGTGTTTTACATAATGTGTCCTTTTTTTCGTGTGACGAACCATTTCTTTTTTGGGTGGTGACTTATAACTTTGAAGTTTATACAGATAGTGAGGGTTTTAGTTGAAGCAAAGAATGAATCTAATGTGGAAAAGTAGGTAGTTACTGTGTTATGCTGTAAAATATTTCGTGCATGATAGTCATGTTTTCTTAGTGTCTGTAGTTATGTGACAATTGTTCTCATATATAAAACACTAGTTTATGTCAGCTACCTCGCCCGCGTTAATGTCGAAAATCATCCCAAGGGAACATTCTCCCGTGATAATATTCTTAGACCTATTCTGGCACATGTTCTACCCGTATACTAAGTTTCATCCAATCCACTTTGACGGGTGAAGAGGTGCCAGACATATGCGCAGACAGAGTTACGAACTCATTCAGAAAATTAGTTTAAATTTGATTTAAGATAAATCTCAATTTTAAAAACAAAATTACGATAAATACGAATCAACCAATGATCAATTCAAAAGGGTAGTCTATAAATCCCGCATTTTAATTTACTTAGGTACAATGAAATCCTACCACACTGCCATTTACGACCCCTTTTTTATGGATGGCTTCATCAACAGAGAAGAAGAAGTCACCGCGGCCCTAAAACACGAAAAGATTTTAGTCGGTAAGAGTCTGACACTCTCTTCCGCTCTCCCCAGAACGGCTCTTCCGTTCTGGGGAGAGCGGTGACTTCTTCGAACAAATTTTGCAGTCACTCCGGGTAACATAATAACAGGACCAAAATTCACAAATTAACGATCATTCCACAAATCATTAAATCTTGTACAAATAAAACCAAAGAAAGATGGATCAGAACTTCAAAAACTCTAAAGTGACAGCCCTGGATTGTCGTCGTCTCCATAAATTCAACGAATTTGTCAGTCCGCGGCTCATTTCGACCAGATTAACGGGCGGCCTGAGTTACTCAGTTATTATAATAATTTTACGACTTACAATTAATTTCCATACTGATATTAGCAGTGAGGAAATATAGACAGTTCCTTTGGTTTCAGCGAAATTCCTTAATGTTAGGCACGTTTTCGACTGGAGAATGAAATCGAATTTTGCAGCTTTAAACGATTACTGATGTTATTTTCATCAGTAATCGTTTATCCATCAAAGCTACAATATTCGATTTTTAGTGACCTTAATATCTCGGAAACGATAGCAATCAGTTGTAAATTCGATTTCTTTGGATGAACATAGATTTTTGGGGAAAAAACTTAGAATCGACATAGATGATGCAAAACATGTTTAGAAAACAAGACAAAGCTGTACAAAATCCAAAATGATTATGAATTTCTACGAAACTTCATGCTGATATTCCCCGAAGGTTAACCAAAGAATTATAAACATTTACCTACCGCTGTGCCTACATATTTTTCGCAATGAATTTCGCCCTTTTAACCCAATTTTATGTTCCAACTAAGGCAGAGTCTCTCCGATGCTAACACGCGTATAGACAACAGAGAAGGCAGCTGTCATCCCGATAAGCCCCTAAGCGGGAGTAACCCAAAAATGTGTCATATTACGGGAACATTATATTACTTGAATAACATATCTTAAGATATACATATCCTTACCCTTTAATTCTGTTTACATACATATATGTATATATTAAAGGGACATTGACTGACTGAAATATTAACGTACAGCAGAATTTACAGGGCTTTGGAAAGGAAGAATCTACATCTCTCTAGTAAACGAGGCGATAGACATAATTACATAATTATGTTTCAGACTGGCTAAAGTAGCCACATCTTTCATGGGTTTACACACTGTTTAGAATCTATACTAATATTATAAAGCTGAAGAGTTTGTTTGTTTGTTTGTTTGAAAGCGCTAATCTCTGGAACTACTGGTCCGATTTGAAAAAATCGTTCAGTTTTAGATAGCCAATTTATCGAGGAAGGCTATAGGCTATATATCATCACGCTAAGACCAAAAGGAGTGGAGCAGTCATGAAAAATGTGACACAAACGAAGTTGTGTGGACAGCTACTGTTATTATAAAATTCCTTCCCATATACGCATACTATGCAAGCAAGCATATTATAAGTTGGTCCTGCTTCACAGTCACTACGGCGCACAAACTAATCCATTAGCATTTGAAAACAATGTCAGAACCGCTGAAGATTTTAAGAACATATTTTTTTCATTGCATAGACTCAAGTTATTTAGCATTGTATAATTTCATGCATTTACGGCAAATTAACTATGTACTTTAAAATTAAGCTATCATTTTAGGGTATGTCTGATGTGAACGTGCCCTGGCAGTTGGGAGTTTCTTAACTCAAAAATCTCTCTGGCGGTAGCGTATATGTTTCATTCATCATTGGACTGCGTCAACTAGGACTGGTCATCTTCCAACTGGTTTATTTTAATTATTGGTATTTTGAATTGTTCCTTTTACTCTCCAGATGCCTTTATTGTGTACATCTTTCTACATAGTTCTCACATCAATAACTCACATACATACATAATGTATATCAATAACTAGCTGACCCACGCAACTTCATTTGTGTCTCATTTATCATGACGGCTCAGCTCCTATTGGTCTTAGCGTGATGCTTTATATAGCCTATAGTCATTCTTGATAAATGGGCTATCTAGTACTGAAATAATTTTGCAAATCGAAGTTGCGAGTAATTCCTGAGATTAGCACGTTCAAGCAAACAAACAAACTCTTCAGCTTTTTATATTAGTATATACATTTCAAAAAGAACAATGTATCCACAACTTTGTAACAATTTATTGATTTAAAACAGTTTCCCTGAAGTTTCTTGTACGTTCTTCGCCATAAAGATCGACGCTTTGTAACGTGCAAATAGCTTCATCTCTTTGTTTGGTAATTCTTAACAATTCAAAAATGCCTGTAAATGGTTAAATTGAAATAAATGGTTTGATTTTTAGTTTAAATGGAAGAAATCATTTGTACTTAATCTGCGCAGACAAAGTCGCGGGCGAAATGCTAGTTCACTAATATTCCAGTTGACCTAGATAAACAACGCTAGTAAGACCTTAGACTTTTAGAGCTTGAGTATAAACTTTGACATTTCGTTGAAAGGAGGACTCCAAGAATTATGGTACAATACTTTTTGATTGCAGTTGAGAAGTTGTTCAGACGTATTGAGGAACAGTTTCAAGAGCTTGAAGAACTTTATATTGTCAAAACTTAACGATGGTTTATTTTTAGCGATTTACTTATTAGCTTGTTAGTGAGTAGGATATTAATTTGAGAGATTATCGTCTTGATATGAAGATTTGCCTATCATTGTTTAAACTGCCTCATGACCAAGGGCTTGAATTGGCTCCTCAAGAAGCTCTTGTTAAAATCAAAGTCAATTCATTTATTTCAACTAGACCATTAAACGGCAATTTTGAACGTCAAAACATTTGAAAATAAAAATATTATAGTGACTCTAGTTGTCCATTCGCAAAGTAGATTCTTATGGAGAAGAACGGACAAGAAATTCCATAGTTACTCTTTTCGAATATGTATAAGTTTTACAATATTTTATATACATTAACCAATTGATTTTATGTGAGGACGATGCACCCGTTAGGCGGTTGTTTCATGGACTTGATTATGAAAACAAGATTCTCCAAAACGATATCATCTTAGGCATTGTGATGAAGTTTTTGACTTTGGAAACCTAGCCTGGTAGCCTGTTACTAAATATACAGCCGTGCTTGGAAATAACACTGTGACACATTAACAAATGTAAATTGTTGGTACAAATCCAAACAAGGTCTATGGCTCCCAGTTTAATCAGGATGTCTGTACTAAAAAAAAAGTGAATCTAAGTGCAGACAGTAAAGAAGTCTTACCTTGACTAATATCTCCAAAGCTTCCACATAAGACTTCTCAGTCTCATACAGTTCCACCACCACATGCGTCCGTGTGTCCTGTAACAAAGGAAGATTTCATATTAGTGTGGGGTTTCATACCAAGTCTATGAAATTAACCTTGTAGCAGCACTCTTCTTTCTTTCTTTTAATGACGCCACAAGAAAAACTAACGAAGCGTAATTTGTATGGCACCAAAAAGAACCGCAACGCCAGCTAGCCCGCGGTATCTGAGTTTTCCTTGCAATATAAACATGTACATATATCAGCCCGAATATCAACCATCAGACACTTACCCACTGAACACAACAACAGTTCCATCTTTTTATGGAGCATGAGCATAATCAGCCTTTTTTAATGTCCTCCTTGCTAGGACACAGGCCTCCTCTCTAGGAAAGGGAATGGGCCGTAGGTAATCCAGCACGCGGGCCCAGTGCGGGTTGGTGAATGTCACATGTCTTCGAATTTTTGGTTCTAGGACATGCCGGTTCCTCACGATGTTTTCCTTCACCGTTTTGAGAGCAGTGGCGATGAAATTAATGACACAAAGTAATGCGCTTGGCGTATGTCGGGGCCGTTACCACTCGGCCACCACTGCTTTCAATGAAGGTGTGCGGGAGTTTATCCTCTGTACCTCATAACACTATAACCTTTTGGACTAAGAGGTGCCCGATGGTCGCAAGGTCTAAACACTGAACCGAATATGATTTCTTTAAGCCCAATTAGGCATTGGAAAAGATCCTGAATTTAATTTTAACTGCACTTCAATAATGTAAAAAATCCCATTAAACTTTAGGTTATTGACGCAGTTTCAATTTTGATTGAAACTGCGTCAATAACCTAAAGTACTAGCTAAAAATTTTCAAGATCTTAATTATGTTTGCATAATTAAGATCTTGAAAATTTTTAGCTAGTAGGTTTTATACTGCCTTAATTAAAAATGTAATCCCACTCAACATTAATTGAAATACAACCCACAAAATCACTCCCGACCGACATTAAAACCCAAGAATTACATATTTATGAATATTATACGGAAAAGGCAGAGCTCCGAGGGATTATCGAGTTAAAAGAAATTTATTTAAATGAAGCCATGAGGTTTGCATAAAAATATACAACAGAGTACATAATACGGATAAGAACAGAAGGTTGGCTTCGTACAACTAGCGAAAACATACGTACATATACAGCGAGTACACACTCGCAACAAGTATTAGTTTGTAATGGTTAACAAACTCTAGACAAACTGTCAGTCTATCAGTGATAACGATTGTCGAAAAGTCAAAATGTAAGAAATCGTGACACTGCGACAGCGTATGTCAATCCTTAACATTTTTTACCTTCAACCATTGATCACTAACAAGTTAGTGAAGCCTTTAATAATATTGCGTATTCGCTATATAATAACTATGTAATATTAATCATTTTATTAAATAGTGACTACGACGTGACTAAGACGTGTAAATGACATCGTGATTCCGTAGTGAGAGAGATGGAGATATAAAAGACGAATAGCATTATCCCTTTTTCGCGACGGTTTCATATTAGCAACGATCTGTAATTATTTAAAATAATCGCTGATAGTGTCAATTTTATTGGCATAGGTTCCAAACCTCCTTTTGCACGCCAATTTTGTATGACACTAGCCTTCTGTTTCCATCTACTCTGTGGTATCACGGTGTACGCCTAAGTGAGTACAGTTGACAGCATAAATATTCATACAGGTTAAATGCGGTGTCGGTAGCAGGTAAGGAAGGGAAAGGTAAAAATGTGCTGGACAGTTTTTGTGGAAATATTTTCGGGTAGCAAGGGTTTTTGTTTTGTGGATTGTACCTACTACAGTTTAATGAGTAGATACTCATTTTCAGGTAGGACCTAAACTTTTGGGGCTATTAAAAGGTTTTTTTTTTGTATGCTACTGTTCAAATATGGACTCTTTTTTAAGGATGGTAAATCATCAAATGACTTCTTCCGCTCTGGGCAGGGCAGAAGGTAGTGTCAGACTCTTACCTACTGCCTGAAAACCTTCCGTGTCAAACGTCTTACTGTACTTGTTGAAGCACGGAGGAGTCTCCGTATGTGATGGAAGATGGTCACCCATCCAAAGACCAACCTTGGCAAGCGTTGCTTAACCTTGAAGATCGACCCATGTGGCTGTTATAATTTAGCCACGAGCTTCTATTTTCAAATAAAATAAAATAGAATTCGATCAATATTTACTGCAAAAATATAGCGAAGTAGTGAATAACAAGAAAATAAAAACTCTAAGACAATCCAGTTACAAAATAAGCGATGCAAGTAGTTATTTGTTTTCCAGTTCATTTTAGATTGCTTAGTTTTCACGAGTAATACGAGATTTCCTGCCGGTTCTCTTGTTCCAATTAGTGATAGTTCTGGACTCAATGCTTTTCATGAGCTTTTGTGATATCAATTAAAAGCGAAATACCCCGGCTTTCAACGGATTCAGCTTATATAGATACACAAATGTTTCATCTCATGTACCTAGCATTTTTCCAAATAAGTATTTAATTTAAAATAAATGTTTCGCGATCCAAAAAATATGTCTGTATTCACCACTTTTTTTCGAAAGAGGACGAAAACTCAAATATTACTAATATAAAATCCCATTTTGGGCAAAATTGCGTTAACGCCCTTTGGTATTAAAGGTACGAGTATAAATATGTGCTTCTTTAACGTTTCCCATACTAGGAATTTCTCCTATACCTATCGTGTTTGCGTTTATAAAATATTTAAACTCACATAAACAAGTAGCCAGACAAACTATTTGTAGGCCATATATGTAGATATTTGTTCCGTACAGGAATCAACCCGCGACCCGCAGCGCTGCAGGCAATCGCTCAACCACTGTGCCAATAATGCCTATTGGGGCAGATGATAAATATATAAGACACATATTGGGGTCAGCTTCCAGATCCAAATTCAGCTGAATACCAGTATTTTACGCGGAGCGGCTACCTAACAAACCTCCAAAACCCATTAACTGGGTGACATGATCCTTCATAGCAAGATTGAAGTCAAATTTTCTGGATTCTGACAAGTTGTAACGAATACCAAAGATCTACAAACGACTACATATAACCTTCTTTGACCCAAACACTGCCGCATAACGAAAGTAAATACAATGCTCTTTGCAATATTTTCTTGGTGGATGTTACCGTTATAAAATGAACCTTAATACCAAAGTCTAGGTTTCTAGATCAAGTAGTTTTGGTTGTGCTTTGCTAATCAGTAAGGACAAATAATTTTATAAGTATGGTATATATATAAATAATAACTAGCTAAAAGAAAATTAAAAACAGCATCTTTAAACCGATTATTTTACCAGGTATGAAAGTCTAATTATGATGGACGTAAAACTAGATGAAAACGCTCTTAATTACTTAATTAAATAAAATCCTTATTATACCAACATAAGCAAAAGCATTGTTCGCGACGATGCGTCTTAGCTACATAGTATAGGTAGTTATAGGTAGCTATAGTAGTACATAGAATGTTGCAAATAAATAAAACCGCGACTACATAGTATAGGTAGTTATAGGTAGTTAGTTAGCACATAGAATGCTGTAACAGATAAAGCTGCATAGTATAGATAGTTATAGGTAGCTATAGTTGATACATAGTTTGTTATTGAAATAAAACACATTCGTTACAGTTGTTTGCTCTCAAGAGGCAGTATATAAGCCCTTGGAGCCTTTATTTCTTCCAAATAGATAGAATATAGTTAGGTAGGGTATCCTATCCCTTACACATAACAGTAAACACATGGTAACCCTGGTAATCGAAGGTATATGAAGGTAATCAAGGTATATAAAGGTATATAAAAGGTAATCGGTGGTATATAAGGTAATCGAGGTATATACACACACAGACAGACATACATAGGTAAATAGAAAGGGCTTGGTAATTGAGACCCGAAATATTCAGGTCAAAGGTAGTCGCATAGCTAAAAGCGACACTGACCAATCACAGAGCAGGAGGGTGCTGGTACGTGATTGGTCAACAGTTTTTGATAAATAGCCCTAGTGAAGGTATGCACAAAATAAAACACTTTGCATCTACCCTCTTCCTTTTCCGAAAAAACAAGTCTAGATTCTAGACTTCTAAATGTCTGAAATAGAACCGCCTTGAAAAATCCTTTCAGGGGATATATAGATGTCTATAGTGTATGCAGGCATAAAGCCGTAATTTAGGTTTAAATAAAACTGTTTATTTTTATCCCCCTGAAACATATACGTTTATAGAGTTGCAACCCCTTGAGTGACAGGGTTGAAACATATGTAGTTTTGTAGAGGGTTGTCGTATCTATAGAGATACATATAGCTGTATAGCCCTCCTAGCATAGTTTTACGGTAAATTCACCCCAAGTAGGTAATAGCTTCGCGCCTACAATAGTTTTGTATAGTTTTCGGCATCCCACCCCTACATGGAAGGGGATGAAGGGGTGAATTTGTCTCCGCTGTATGGAGCCTACCGAGGGCTATCCATGAAGGTACGACAACCCCTACTCACATAGACCTAAGCCTAGATATAGCCTAAAATCTAGAATTAGCATAGTGAAAATTTAAGTTAATAAACTTCATCACACACGGTGATTTTTTGGGTGTCGATACGGTATAGTTGCGCCGTACAATAGTAACATTGAAAATTTATAGAATTTGTAGTCATTGTCAAGATAATTTCGGATTTATAACTAAATGTAGAATCATATAGTCGCGAATTTCACCCTTCAAATCGCTAAGTGCATAGTGAACAAGTTAAATAGTGTTTTATTGTGACTTTATTGGTAAGCCCTCTATACCTACCCCTATATACTGTGTCAATAACAGCAAGTATAGCAAGTATTCAGCTAAGGGTTGCATCCTCATGGCCCGTAGCTTATAGACGGAGCGTCAACGCGTCTGGATCATTTATACCTAGGTGGGTTGTCACCATACAGTCCACTTTCGAAGAATAGGATAACCTACCCTGGCCACCCTACAGTCCAGTCGATCACGTCCGCCCCGTACATTTTCTGGTCCATCGGAGCCGGATATTTTGAGGATGGCCTGATCTGGCTATTTGGAGGTTGGATTTACCGAACCACGCAGCTACCCTGAAGGCGCAACCCCTATTGTGAAGTCGCACCCCCTTGAAGAAAAAACTACCCTTCAACATTTCAAGACACGAAGGGTGTCCCTAGAAGCTAAATAGAAGTCGGACCTTGAAGAAATCATCCCTTCAAGAAAACTACCCCTAGGCAGATTGATGTTGAAAAATAGTGAAGCAACAACATAGAAGAAATTTAATCAAGCTGAACTTAGAAAATTTCGAACGACTTCACACTTTGAAAATTTTGAGGGGTCCCGACACTTAGAATATTTTTGAAGATTTTGAACTTGGAAAATTTTTTGAAGAATTTTGAACTTAGAAAATTTTCAACAATCCGGGACTTGGAAAATTTTTGAAGATTTGAACTTGGAAAATTTTCAACAACCTGACACTTAGAAAAGTTTTGATCAAGCGGGACTTGGAATATTTTTGAAGAATTTTGGACTTAGAGAATTTCGATCGACTTCACACATAGAAGACTTTGAACAGTCTGGGACTTAGAAAAGTTTCAGTCAATCCGAACTTAGAATATTTTTTGAAGATTGGGGACTTTGAAGAATTTTGAAAATTTTTTGAAAATTTTTTTTTTTGGAAACTTGGATTGAAGTTTCACCTGAGGCTTACCAGTGGACTACCGAATAGTTTTGAAGATTCATTGAAGACTTCAACAATGCCGATCACGAGGTCGCATGGCAAATCATCCGAGGCGTGGACAGTTCCGATACAGGAACCAACCGAGAGGGTTCCTGCTATCCATCATCAGGTGCCGCCGCGTTCGCCTTCATCGTCTGGGACGGCGCGATCGATGCAGCAGCGCAGTGAAGACGTGTCTCCGCCTGCTGCCGCTGAACGAATAGAACAGATAGAAGCTTCAGCAATAGAACGAGTACCTGCACCATTGCCGACAACAGTACAGAAACAGATGCCATCGACCTCAAGGAAGGGAACCCGCTTTGAGACGACTTCAGATAGTACAATGAAGCCGTCAAATAGAAGAGATAGCCGAGTCTTGCCAATGACTACCCGGGGTGACGCCCGTATAGAACATAGACGTCCGCCGTCGACCATTGACAGGTCACCGCGGTCATATAGAAAACTACAGAAGGCTCGCGAAGACTTATTGAAGATTAAGTTGGAGCTTGCCCAGTTAGCACTTCAGAGAGCCGAACAAGAGTCGGACGAAGAATATTTGGACGATAGAAACTCAAATGAAGAGTACGTGCGTTCCTGGCTGGAAGAGGCGCCTGAACCTGTTCCTGATCAGAGAGAGACCAACGCCGCCGAGGGGGACATCCGTGATAGTCGACAGCAACCGCCCCCCCCTGTGGACTTCGAACCAATAGTGGACTCTCGTCGAACGCACATAGATCCAGATAGTGCTAAACAGATAGAGCCACCACCTATGAAGAAAATAGAAGACGATAGGAGCGAGGATAATTTACGTCCATTCGTTACGGACCTTACGGCTGCTATAGCATCTTTAGTTGACAAGAAAACAGAACAGCAGTCACAGAATTCCTCCTCGGCGTCGAAGGTCATTATGACTTTACCGAACTTCAGTGGTGCGCATACAGAATGGTTGTCATTTCGAGCCATTTATGAAACAACTCGAAAATATTTCAACGATGTCGAGAATACAGCAAGACTTAGAAGAAGCCTGCATGGACGCGCTTTAGAAACAGTCAGTTCAGAACTCATCGGCCATGCAAGACCAGATGACATCATGAGGGAACTCGAGCTGCAATTCGGCCGACCAGATTCGATAGCACAGGCCGAAACAGATAGATTGCGAGGACTGACACGATGCAGTGAGAATCCAAAGGATATTTGCTCATTCGCAAGCCAAGTGAGGTGCGCTATAGTAACGCTGCGAGCATTGAAGAAGGATCATTACCTGATCAACGCCGAGCTCATGCGAACATTGACAGAGAAGCTACCGAACTCGATACGTGTACAGTGGTACCGTATATATACAGAAAAGTACCAGTCCTTGCCAGACTTGTCGCTGTTTAGCGAATTCATTACCGAACAAGCTCGATACTGCAGCGCTTTCGCTCCTGCTGAAAACATCAAGACAGAGGGCTCATCCAACCGACGCACACCGCAGCAGAGGACTCACACAACAACAGAGAAGTCAGCAAGCAAATGCCGACTGTGTGAGAAGGATGGCCATATAGAACGCGATTGCTCGAAGTTCAAGAATAGCAATAGTAACAAGAGATGGGAAATTGCGAAGAATCTAAACCTGTGCTTCCGTTGCCTGAAGCCAAGAAGAGAGCGGCATAAATGCAACGCGAAGAAGTGTGACGTCAAGGGGTGTACAGCCACGCACAGTCGGCTACTTCATTACGACAAGAAGCCTGCTGCGGTGGCAGCCGAAAAGCCCAGACAGACCGAAGTCAAAAAGGAGCCCAAGGAGACAGTCGCCAGCTCAAGATCATCGTCGAATCACGCCTATTTAAAAATCATCCCGGTCCGGGTCATTGGACCGGCGGGAGAGGCATCTACGTTCGCCCTACTCGACGATGGATCGACCGTATCGTTGATCGATGAAGACATCGCCGACCAAGTCGGAGCCGAGGGCAAGATCGACCCACTGAAGATTGGTGCGATCGGTGACACCATGATCGACACTCCTTGTTCGAAAAGAGTCACAGTGATACTCGCGAGTCAGCATAGAAATAGGGTGCCGTTCAGAGCGCGCACCATACCGAAGCTTAATCTCGCGTCACAGACAGTCCGAGAAGAAGATGTCACACATTGCAAACATCTCATCGACTTGAAAGAGCAGCTAGTCTATGATGTTGGCGCGCCCAAGATTTTGATTGGCCAAGACAACTGGCACCTTCTCCTTGCCAGTGAAGTCAGAAGAGGCCCCAGGCACCAGCCAATAGCGTCACTTACAACGCTTGGATGGACGCTACATGGCGCGCACACTAGAATACTCGGTCAGCAGGTGCATTACGTCAGCGCATGCAGAGAAGATAGAGAAAATAGAGACGACAGACTGAACGAGCAACTTCGTGAATTTTTCGCACTCGAGTCCCTAATAGTTAATCCTCGGCGTCCAGATTCTGATCCAGAGAAGCAGGCTGAAGACATCTTGAAAAGACATACCAAACAGTTGACAGATGGGCATATAGAAACAGCTATGTTATGGAAAAATAACAACTTTGAAATGCCCGATAGTTATGGGACAGCACACAAGCGGCTGATCTCTATAGAAAAGAAGCTCGACAAAGATCCGAGTCTTCGAAATAAATATATAGAACAGATGGACTCGCTCCTTTCGAAAGGGTACGCAGAAAAAGCGCCCAAACAGACCACGCCAGGAAGAACCTGGTATCTGCCTCATTTCGACGTCTTCAATCCCATGAAGCCGGAGAAGTTTCGAATAGTACACGACGCCGCAGCTAAATCAAATGGAATGTCGCTGAACGACTTCCTACTTACAGGACCGGACCTGTTACAGTCGCTGCCCGGCGTCATGATGAGGTTTCGTAGATATCCGATAGCCATTTCAGGTGACATTACCGAAATGTTCATGCAGGTCAAAGTACGACCTGAAGATAGAGACGCCCTCCGATATTTGTGGAGAGGCAATAGAAGAGAAGGAGCCCCCGACGAGTATCGAATGACGTCAATCATATTCGGCGCGGCAAGCTCACCGTGCACGGCCATATTCGCGAAGAATTGGAACGCGAACCGGCACATAGAACAGCATCCAGAAGCAGTAGAAGCAATAGTGAAGAACCATTATATGGACGATTATCTGGATAGCTATAGAACAGTTGAAGAAGCGACACACATAGCAACAGCGGTGAAGAAGATACACCAACAGGCTCGTTTCGAAATAAAGAAATGGGTATCGAATGACATCGACGTCATACAGAATATAGAACCGTCGCTTATAGAAACAGACGTCGTCGACATCGGCGACCATACAGAAAAAATTCTTGGCCTAATATGGAGACCAAGAGCAGATACGCTGGGTTTCAATCTGAGCCTAGCCCGATTACCGAGTGGCGTATTACAGAAGGAAGTGCCCACAAAGAGAGAGGCGCTGAAAATAGTGATGTCACTATACGACCCACTCGGCCTAGCCTCACCCGTAACGATTCGCGCCAAACAAATACTCCAAGAAGCATGGAGAAGAGGAGTCGACTGGGACCAGCCGTTCGACACAGACTTGGCCACAGCATGGAGAAGTTGGGTTCAACATCTACAGAATCTTGCACAAGTCACAGTACCAAGATGTTACCCAGGATATAGCGACGCCATAGAAACGCAAGTCCACGTTTTCACGGACGCGAGCGAAACTTCGTACGCCGCAGCGGTGTACTGGCGTATCTCTACAGAAGATGGCAAGACTCACGTGAGCCTCGTCATGGCCAAGGCAAAGGTGGCGCCACTCAAGCTCCAATCGATACCCCGACTCGAGCTGCAGGCCGCGGTGATGGGGACCCGCGTCGCTGCAGCTGTCATCCGAGAACACGGAGTCAAGCCGGCCTCCGTGACGTACTGGTCAGACAGCAAAACCGTGCTGACCTGGATCAGAAGAGGAGCTCGAGTTTACAAACCGTTCGTCGCGCACCGCATAGCTGCCATAGAAGAGCATAGTAGAGTCGAAGACTGGCGATGGGTGCCCACTAAGAAAAATATAGCAGACGCAGCCACTCGTGATGTACCACACAACTTTGATTCGAGACACGAGTGGTTTTGTGGCCCCAGCTTCCTGTATGAAGAGTCGACAACATGGCCAATAGAGAAGCCTCCACTAGAGGAACAGACGGGTGAGGAGCGAACCTTAGTCGCTATAGAAAATATAGATAGAAGACTCACAGAAGTCATACCCGATCCAGCAAGATTTTCAAAATGGGAACGACTGTTGAGAGCGACGGCGACAGTACTACGCTTCGTCGCCAAATGTCGGCCGCCCAAAGAAAATACGTTCTATAAAAGAACGAGGAAAAATATAGAAGCGGATCCGGATTGGAGGAAACGTACAAAGACGGCAGTGCCCCCTCCTACAGCATCAGTGACGTCCCCAGTGACGTCAAAATATAGTTTTTTAATAGAAGCCGAATACCTCCAACAAGCGGAGAGGTTACTCGTGCAAGCTGTACAGCAACAGATGTTTTCCCGCGAGTTGACAAGTTTGCGAGGAAACGAAGAAATAGATAAGGACAGCGCCCTACGACCGTTGCAAATAGAATTGAAGGATGACGTCATACGCCTCAGAAGTCGTATAGATAGAATCGACAAAATAACAGAAGACGTCAAGCGCCCACCCATATTACATGGCGACCATCGTATAACTCAGCTCTACATAGACTGGACACACCGCAGCTTACAACACAGTGGAACCGAGATGACCATCAATGAAGTCCGACAGCATTACTGGGTCGTCAGAATGAGACCCACAACGAAGATGGTAGTGACACGTTGTTTACCGTGTCGCATTAGGAAGGCGTGCGCACCAGTACCAGCTACAGGCGACCACCCCAGAACGCGTCTAGCTCATCATCAGAGGCCGTTCACATTCACTGGACTCGACTATTTCGGTCCGCTATCCGTTACAGTCGGTCGCCAGCATCAGAAGAGGTACGTGGCTCTATTTACGTGCCTGACCACCAGAGCGGTACACCTGGAAATCGCCGCAAGCCTCAGCGCAGACTCCGCGATACTAGCACTGCGCCGCTTCGCTGCACGCAGAGGATGTCCAACAGAAATACATTCAGACAACGGCACCAACATGCACGGTGCCGACAAAGAGCTCCGAGACGCCTTCAAAGAAGAGGCAAGTCGCCGAGGCATAGTATGGCGCTTCATCACTCCGTCAGCGCCTTTTATGGGTGGCGCATGGGAGCGCCTAGTCCGATGTGTGAAGACAGCATTACAGACTATACTTCACGAAAAACACCCACATGAAGAGGTGTTACACACACTGTTGTGTGAGGCCGAATATACGGTCAACAGTCGACCACTAACCCATGTTTCAGTTCACAGTGACGATGACGAGTCCATCACGCCGAACCACTTCCTCCTGGGTGGTTCAGCCCGGCTGCCGACGCCTGGCGTGTTCACAGAGCACGACATCGACAGCAAGCGCCACTGGCGGCGCTCACAAGCACTCGCCGACCAGTTCTGGCGCCGCTGGGTACGTGAGTACCTACCCGAGCTCCAACACCGGCGGGAGCCTCATAGCCGTGGCCCTAATCTGCAGGTGGGTGATCCCGTACTCATCGCAGACGGCCAGCTGCCTCGCAACACGTGGCCGCGAGGCCGTATAATCGCAGTTTTCCCGGGCGCTGATGGAGAGGTCCGGACAGCTGAGGTGCGCACATCCGGCGGCACCTTAAAGCGTCCAGTGAAGAAACTTGTCCCACTACCAAAGTAAGACAACAGCAGGCGATGCTGCTCCCACAGCTCGCCAACCAACAGATAGATGGGTGACGCTGCCAACACGCGCAGCTCGCCCCCCGTGCGGGCATATCCGGCCCGCTACCAACTTACTTTCAGCGGACAGTGAGAGTGTGATGCTGCCCACCGGCGCAGCTCACCTCCTGCGGACATGTTCGGTCCGCATTCGGCTCGCGTCAAGCGAGCAATAGCCGGCGATGCTGCTCTCACAGCTCGCCAACCAGATGGGTGATGCTTCACAGCTCGCCCCCCGCGGACATATTCGGTCCGCATTCGGCTCGCATTCAGCGGGCAATAGCCGGCGATGCTCTCACAGCTCGCCAACCGATAGATGGGCGACGCTGCCCGCAAGGCGCAGCTCGCCCCACTGCGGGCATATCCGGCCCGCCGCCGCCTTGCTTTGTGCAGGCGACACAGCAGGCGATGCTGCTCTCACAGCTCGCCAACCGATAGATGGGTGACGCTGCCCGCAAGGCGCAGCTCACCCCACCGCGGACATATTCGGTCCGCATTCGGCTCGCATCAAGCGAGCAGTAGCAGGCGATGCTGCTCACACAGCTCGCCAACCGATAGATGGGCGACGCTGCCCGCAAGGTGCAGCTCGCCCCACTGCGGGCATATCCGGCCCGCCGCCGCCTTGCTTTGTGCAGGCGACACAGCAGGCGATGCTGCTCTCACAGCTCGCCAACCATAGATGGGTGACGCTGCCCGCAAGGCGCAGCTCACCCCACCGCGGACATATTCGGTCCGCATTCGGCTCGCATCAAGCGAGCAGTAGCAGGCGATGCTGCTCACACAGCTCGCCAACCGATAGCTGGGCGACGCTGCCCGCAAGGCGCAGCTCGCCCCACTGCGGGCGTATCCGGCCCGCCGCCGCCTTGCTTTGTGCAGGCGACACAGCAGGCGATGCTGCTCTCACAGCACGCCAACCGATAGATGGGTGACGCTGCCCGCAAGGCGCAGCTCGCCCCACCGCGGACATATTCGGTCCGCATTCGGCTCGCATCAAGCGAGCAGTAGCCGGCGATGCTCTCACAGCTCGCCAACCATAGATGGGCGACGCTGCCCGCAAGGCGCAGCTCGCCCCACCGCGGACATATTCGGTCCGCATTCGGCTCGCATCAAGCGAGCAGTAGCCAGCGATGCTCCCACAGCTCGCCAACATAGCGAGTGATGCTGCCCACTGGCGCAGCTCACCACCGCGGACATATTCGGTCCGCATTCGGCTCGCATCAAGCGAGCAGTAGCGGGCGATGCTGCTCACGCAGCTCGCCAACATAGCGGGCGATGCTGCTCACGCAGCTCGCCAACATAGCGGGCGATGCTGCCCACGGGCGCAGCCAGCCCCATTGCGGGCATATTCGGCCCGCCACCGCCTTGCTTTGAGCAGGCGATACAGCAGGCAATGCTGCCTACACAGCTTGCCACCGCAGCAGGCGACGCTGCGCGCATTCGCAGCTCGCACAGACAGCAGGCCATCCGGCCCACAGCTCGCACATTTGCGAGAGCCTACGCAACAGCCTTGCGACTGCAGGCGACCCACAGCAGGGAAGCGGCAGACCGGCGACTGCACAGCTGCGTCGAGCACCGGCATCGAGCACCGGCGCCGCGCAGCGGGCGACGTGGCTACAGGCGTCGCTCACCGGGTTTCTGCAGCGCCGCGACGTCATCGCACCGAGTCATCGCTGCACTGCACGGCGGGAGAGATGTTCGCGACGATGCGTCTTAGCTACATAGTATAGGTAGTTATAGGTAGCTATAGTAGTACATAGAATGTTGCAAATAAATAAAACCGCGACTACATAGTATAGGTAGTTATAGGTAGTTAGTTAGCACATAGAATGCTGTAACAGATAAAGCTGCATAGTATAGATAGTTATAGGTAGCTATAGTTGATACATAGTTTGTTATTGAAATAAAACACATTCGTTACAGTTGTTTGCTCTCAAGAGGCAGTATATAAGCCCTTGGAGCCTTTATTTCTTCCAAATAGATAGAATATAGTTAGGTAGGGTATCCTATCCCTTACACATAACAGTAAACACATGGTAACCCTGGTAATCGAAGGTATATGAAGGTAATCAAGGTATATAAAGGTATATAAAAGGTAATCGGTGGTATATAAGGTAATCGAGGTATATACACACACAGACAGACATACATAGGTAAATAGAAAGGGCTTGGTAATTGAGACCCGAAATATTCAGGTCAAAGGTAGTCGCATAGCTAAAAGCGACACTGACCAATCACAGAGCAGGAGGGTGCTGGTACGTGATTGGTCAACAGTTTTTGATAAATAGCCCTAGTGAAGGTATGCACAAAATAAAACACTTTGCATCTACCCTCTTCCTTTTCCGAAAAAACAAGTCTAGATTCTAGACTTCTAAATGTCTGAAATAGAACCGCCTTGAAAAATCCTTTCAGGGGATATATAGATGTCTATAGTGTATGCAGGCATAAAGCCGTAATTTAGGTTTAAATAAAACTGTTTATTTTTATCCCCCTGAAACATATACGTTTATAGAGTTGCAACCCCTTGAGTGACAGGGTTGAAACATATGTAGTTTTGTAGAGGGTTGTCGTATCTATAGAGATACATATAGCTGTATAGCCCTCCTAGCATAGTTTTACGGTAAATTCACCCCAAGTAGGTAATAGCTTCGCGCCTACAATAGTTTTGTATAGTTTTCGGCATCCCACCCCTACATGGAAGGGGATGAAGGGGTGAATTTGTCTCCGCTGTATGGAGCCTACCGAGGGCTATCCATGAAGGTACGACAACCCCTACTCACATAGACCTAAGCCTAGATATAGCCTAAAATCTAGAATTAGCATAGTGAAAATTTAAGTTAATAAACTTCATCACACACGGTGATTTTTTGGGTGTCGATACGGTATAGTTGCGCCGTACAATAGTAACATTGAAAATTTATAGAATTTGTAGTCATTGTCAAGATAATTTCGGATTTATAACTAAATGTAGAATCATATAGTCGCGAATTTCACCCTTCAAATCGCTAAGTGCATAGTGAACAAGTTAAATAGTGTTTTATTGTGACTTTATTGGTAAGCCCTCTATACCTACCCCTATATACTGTGTCAATAACAGCAAGTATAGCAAGTATTCAGCTAAGGGTTGCATCCTCATGGCCCGTAGCTTATAGACGGAGCGTCAACGCGTCTGGATCATTTATACCTAGGTGGGTTGTCACCATACAGTCCACTTTCGAAGAATAGGATAACCTACCCTGGCCACCCTACAGTCCAGTCGATCACGTCCGCCCCGTACAAGCATTGAGTTCGGGCAGCGAAGGATTTTCAAAAGTTTGTTGCGAAAAGACCTTTCTGCGATCTCTTTTTCCTTAATTTTAAGGTAAAATTCAACGGTTTTGAAAGTAACTTTTCCGAGAAAATCTTTGCTTTCAGAAATTCCTAAGTACTTTGTGTGACAAAATAAAAGTTTGTTTTTGTAATTCTGTATTTCATTTGAAAGGAGAAGTTTTTTACTTTTTGCAGAAAGCAACAAATATTCCTGGATTTTCTTTATTATTTCATTTTGTATGGAAAAACGGAACCCAATCTGTATGTCAGTCTGTCACAGATAATTTTACACGAATGTGTATTTGGGTTCCATTACAGTCGGCTTCCAGTCAAACCGGATTCAGCTGAATACCAGTATTTTACGTGGAGCGGCTGCCTACCAAAATTCCACAACCCATTAACCTGGAAACACAGTACTTCTTGGCAAGACTGGAGTCAGATTTTTGCTTCTGACAATCCGTAACGACTGCCAAAGATCTACAAATGACAGTCGGGACCAACGGCTTAGCGTGCTTTCCGAGGCACGGAGGAAACTCGGTACGTTAAGCTGGTCACCCTTCCACAGACCAACTTGGCAAGCATTGCTTAACCTTGAAGATCGACCTTTGGGGTTGTTAATCATTAGCCATGAGCTCTTAATTGTTGTCTAAATAAGTAATAAATAATTAAACGGAAGAAAAAATAATTAGGCACAGATATTTTAAACTCTTACTGACTAAGACCGGCCGGGCCGCGGTGACTCTTTCGAACAAATTGGATCAGAGTACAATCCACAATGTTTTCCTCTTTTTATCAAGGAATGCAACGTGATTTTATAAACCACTATTAGTTAGTCATTTAAAACATTAATACGTTTAATATCCATCGAGTATCCGACCTCCACCACCCATTTGCCAGATTCAGAATTCCCAAACTACTATGATACAGAAAACCGACCGTTATCTCTGTAACAAATGGTATTAGCCCCGTCAGTTCAGACATTCGAACCTATATTTATTCCTAGACTAGGCCATTTAGTCTAGGTTTTATCGCAATGACCTTATGATTGCGGTCAGTGGCCACACGTTTTCTAGAAAGAATAGAATGACAAAGAATCCCTCCTGCGATTCGATCTAAAAATATGTCCATTAGGAAAAGATAAGATCTAGGTAAGATGTGATTTGTTTGAAATAATTCCTGGAATAGCGAGCTTCGTTATTAATTTATGTGTTTGAAAAAATATAGGTTATTTTTATTGAGTTCATCAATAACATCACCAATTTATTACGAGTTTAGAATTTTAGATCAAACTTTGCTTTTATAAACATACTTTACTTGAGTAATTTTTGCGCAGATTAGTTCTCAGAATTTCAGTTTTGTCAAACACTTAGGTACTAAGCATTTCACCTTCTTCTGCGAAACAGTAATGATAGCGAAGGAGGAGGTAGAACGCGCGCGACAGTGGGAAACTTCACGTCCCAGCCGCCGCAACAGTAGGAGATTCCCAGCCACCGTAGGCGCGGGTCTGCGGACGGCGAGCTACCGGTGGCTCGCCGTCTGATAACAACCAGGGTTGACAGCGCGTCGTGCCATCCACGCGCGCCTCCAAGAGATGTCAGCAAAGAAGACCGGGGGTCAGTCCCTGCTACGATAGCAGAATTTGTTCAAAAGAGTCACCGCGGCTCTGGAACGTAAAGGGCACTTGGAGGATCACGGGTGGGTTTTAGTCAGTAAGAGTTTGACACTCCCTTCCGCTCCGCCCAGAGCAAGAGAAGTCATTTGATGAAATCATCCAGAAAAAAAAGGTATTCAGCATTTAGGGCAAGTTGAGAATCAGTGAATTCTATTATTTTAATGCTTATACCTACAAGCATTAGAGTAATAGAATTCATTGATTGGTTGCCTAAGTATTCAAAACTTACAGTAGGTTGAAAATACACATTAGATACTCTGAAAAAGGTGTTTTCAAAACAGAATCAAAGGCGTAAATTATTATTGTATCTAGACACACTTGGTCTACCGTCTCAAAATAATCTTCACAACATTTCGATCTGCACATTACTTTTTTAATAACGCCATACTATTAATAGTTAAGAAGACCTTTATTACGCCTTCAGAGGGTAAAAATGTGGGCGTTTCGCATCTCATACAGTCCTAAGTAAATATTCATTTAGTGTGCCTTTCGCAAAGATTGGCTTCTACCTCGGGAGTACAATGAACATCATATTTTGTAGATATTCTGTTTCATTACACACTTATTAAAGACGAAGACAATTTAAGTAAGTTTGTTTTCCGATTTGAAAAATAAATGTAAAGGGAGTTATTCTATATCCTGGGCCAATATGTTAAAATTTAGGGAAATTTTAATTGAGATGCGAATTAAATGTTCCATTTTAAGTAGGCAGGTGGGCGATGGATGCAAGAAGCACTGACAACATTAATTTCACTGCGTTTAATAACGTCAAGCTATAATAATAGCGTAGGATGAACGGCCATAACCCAAAGCTGCATAATAGACATCCCACCCGAACGTAACGGTTTGGGAATACTGGCTTAGAATCGGAATTCCTTGCCGTAGTTTGTGTGTCCAGATAGTTACAACCTGGGCCTCGAGTCTACTATTACAATAGTGTCAGAATAGTCTATCATGATTTCATAATGGTTGATTTTGACAAGTTTGGTAATCTACTAATATAAACGCGTCACTATGTCTTTCCAATGGTCAACCAATGACATTCCATTGAAAGAAATGGCATAGAATGGTAATCTCGTACATAGTGACAAATGAATGATAGACGTATGTGGTAATCGGCTAAAGTTTTGACAGTTCCTTTGATCAGTGACCTACCTTTAAAGCGTCGTTGTGCAGTAATTTCTTTAATAGCTCGGTTATCAAAAAGCATTACGAGACCATTGACCGACCAATGATCGACTATTATGAATTTAGCAGATTACGAACTTTTAGCAAAATGACAATGGGATCGTGTTGGAATGATAAATTTATAAAAATAGCAGACTTGAGGCCCTGGGTTTTGTTACTTCCAGTCACCGCGGCACTGGAACGCAAAGGGCATTTGGACGCACTCGAATGGGTTTTAGTCAGTAAGAGTCTGACAATCGTCTTACTGGAATGACTTCCCATCCAAAAAGGTAAGCGTGCGCTATCACCGACCACATCATCGCTTACCATCATGTAAGATAGTGAGCAAACGAGAGCCTATAAATTATAATAAACGAAAAGTTAACTAGTTTAAAACTGTTGATTCACAAATCGAAATACAACAGCCAACTTCAATCCCTTACAACCCATCCCATCTGCCTAGCCTTGTCCCAACTATATTGGGGTCGGCTTCCAGTCATACCGGATTCAGCTGAATATCAGTATTTAACGTGGAGCGGCTGCCTACCAGACCTCCACAACCCAATAACTGAGGAACACGGTACTTCTTGGCAAGACTGGTGTCACATTTTCTGGCTTCTGACAATCCGTAACGTCTGCCAAAGATCTACAAATGACAGCCGGGACCAATGGCTTAACGTGCTTTCCGAGGCACGGAGGAAACTCGGTATGTTAAGATGGTCACCCATCCACAGGCCAACCTTGGCAACCGTTGCTTAACCTTGAAGATCGATCTGCGCGGCTGTTATTCTTTAGCCACGAGCTCCTCCAACCCCTTACTTCACCCCTTCCTTCAATCCCTTACAACCATAGTTACATAAACATCTTTATGTAGACGGTATCTTTTCCCACCCTACTTCAGTTCCCCCCTCTCCCTCTACCCACTACATCACCTTTGACTTTCCTTCTAATCATAGAAAGCTTAATAAAAGTGTTATTGTCGACTAAGTGTCATTCAAAGCGTCTTTGATTAGGGCTGGCTCGATCATTTATTTTTGTTGTTTTGGGAGTGAAGTGTAATGGAAGGAAGGAAGGGAAATATTGAGTGGCTCTTAATCGGTGAGGCTGAGGGTAAAATGATGGTAAACGAGTAGAAACGTGTAGTCATCTATACTAGTATTATAAAGAGGAAAGATTTGTAATTTTGTATGTAACGAATAAACTCAAAAACTACTGGACCGATTTCAAACATTCTTTCACCATTAGAAAGCAACATTCACCCTCAGTAACATAGACTGTATTTTATCCCCGTATTCCCATGGGAACGGGAACTACGCAGGTGAAACCGCGGGGCGCTGCTTATTTAAAAAAAAGCAGAAACGGTAGAGTGTAGTCATATTTAAAAACTGTTTTTGTTCATGTGAATCAATAACTTGCTTGAAAATATCCATAAGACTTTCCATATAAAATTATCATCAGATATTCAAAATTAGTATGGAAGCTACGTACGTACGCACTTATCTATTATATCAGACAGCGAAAAGGGACGTTGAAGACTAGTCGCTTACCACCACAGATTAAAATTTTATAAAGCGGCCACCGGAACGAACCCAACAACAGAAAATTCCCAACTAAATATTTCATGTGACAGCCCTAAGAACACGCACTACACAATTACTATACATGGTGTAGCAAAGTGCGAGGGTGACATGTACAGTCATTTACAACACGCTTACAAGACAATTGTGACACTTGCTTTGTGCTCGCGTAATTAAGTGCAGGAGTGACGTAAAAGCAGGTTGAATACTACTTTGTGACGTCATAAGATGTGGGATTAAGATTGTGGGTAACTTTGTGAAAGGTTTGGTTTTTTTTGTAAAGCGTTGGTTGTGAAATAGACAAAGAAGGATGTGAATGTTTGTTTTGATGATGAAATTGTTACAAATGATCGTTTTAAATAATACATTGGTAGTTTTTATTTTATTATAGGTATGTATTTTTGTAAAAGTATTATCTGCAATAATAAAATACTCGACATAATAAGAAATAAATTGATCTATTAATTAATAAATGTTAGTACTCAATTGGAGAATTTTTGACCGATGAGAATTTAAAATGATCATATTACATGCCTGTATTTCTGACTTGTACATCATTTATGTATTTTAATTTAAGTGCATTGACCTCGTACCGTATTTATAATCCCATTTTATAAAACTTAACGTTATGTATTGTACGAGTATTGCTTATTTCAAATATTATTTATTGAAAAAAGCAAAAAAAAAAAACTTGACATGGTGAACTTGTATTGATTTCGTTGAAATATATATTGAACTAGCTTCTGTCCGCGACTTCGTCCCCGTGGAATCCCCGATTTTAAATAATTATTTATCGCTGCTCCGCTCCTATTGGCTTAAGCGTGATGATATATAGCCTAAAGCGCTAAAGCCGTCTATTCCACCCAAAAAGAATTTTTCAATTCGAACCAGTAGTTCCTGAGATTAGCGCGTTCAAACAAACAAACAAACAAACAAACAAACTCTTCAGCTTTATAATATTATAGTATAGATGAGTCTTTATTATTATAGCTTAAACTGTTTGCACGCCTTAGTTAAGGTAGTTAGTACAAGGATAATTTTAAAATTAACATCTGTAACTTGTACCTACTTTCTGTGCAAATAAAGAACTTTTCTACTCTATTCTATTGATGTTACAAACAAATAGCGATTTTTTTTTGGGAAGACTGTTGTAACTGTTAAACATTAACAGTACAAAACACACTTTTCTTTTTCAAAAGCAAAGCCGTAGGAAAACGCTATTACATAAATAAGACTACTTATTTACAAATGGCCTCATAAAACTCGAACATTGTGCCAATAACTTGTACAATAATAAAATAGATCGCCATAATGACAACGACATTTCCTGTTTCCTAAATACTTGGACGTAAACAAGGAAGTACCAAATTAGTTCATCGTTCTCGAGCATTTAAAGCTATCAACAACGCATCGCTTTTGTATCGCGTCGCTTCGACGATGGATTGAGGGCTTAATAATATGCAGTACGAAATGTAAACGTTAGAAGGCCACAAATATCTTGAAATTCAAATTAATGTATGACAGTAGCAGAGCAGTTAATTATTTGGCATGATATTTTCTTCATTTTCAACAAGCATCTATCTACTGGCGAAAACCGTATGAAAATCCGCTAGGTAGTTTTTGAGTTTATCGCGTACAAACACACAGACGTGGCGGGGGGACTTTGTTTTATAATATTATGTAGTAATAGTGAAGATGGCTGGACCACATCTCATCCCTAATGGATGGGGAACGTGATCTCGATTATCCCATTAGGAAAACTCGATAGTCGCCCGAAGTCTCAATTAGCAGAATCTTCTCCAAGAACTCATCAGCAAGCCAGCATACACACACATACATAAAAAATCTCCAGATTTAAAGTAAATAAAACTGATGAAATTTTGGTGTAATAGACAATTCTGCCTATGCCATTAGTAAATACTGACGTGATTATTATAATTGAAAATGTCTATCAAGAGACAAAGATAATTGCTACCAAGTGTTAGAAAGTATCTCTTTTTGAAATTGAAAACAATGTATCTAGTTTTAATTTCCGCGAATATTAGTGGGTTGCAGGTATGCACCTCCCTCCCGCCCGCTATATTATGCACATGCAAGATTACAAGGCAAATGCAAGGATTTTATGCACATGCAGGAAGGCAAAAACGCCGGAAATTAAAACTAGATATATTGTTTTCAATTTAAAATTAAAAATGGATTTCCGCAAAGTAACGCCTGACTCAATCAATTTTTTTTTTAAGTATCTCTTTTTGTTAAGGAATAATTTTGAATACAGTGTGAATACAACCGCCGTATATATAAAGACTTACTTATCTGAAATACTAATAAGCAGATTCTTTATTCAAAAATATTTCATGGAAAATTTGAATTTAGAAGTCTTATAAGTTTTTTTTTAAGAATAATTCTCTAAGATTGTGACAGATTTAAAGACACACACATGATGGTGTTTTTGAGGACTAATCTGAGCTGTCAGTATGAATCGCGAACTTCCTCATGAGGTAACTGCTTTGAATGAGTTTGAGTTGTTGACTGATGGTGGTGTCATTAGTTTTAAGTAGGTTAATTTAAACACATTATAATAGTTTATCATTGTCATGCAAATCTGTTTCTCTCGTGTTCAATTTCTCTAAGTGACATAAATTTATCCTTTTAGAAGATTTTATCTCAATGTGTTAATTTTAAAATAGAAACATCAAGAAGAAAAAACAACACGGGCAATACAGCATTTTTTTTTTCTAATCGGCCATGGCCTATTAATTGTGTTAGATAGTTACCCGCCTGTTAAACTATTAATTAATTCATCGTGTGAAGTTGAAGGCGTGTAATAATAAACGCCCTACCTAAAATTAAAATATGAGCGATTTATTAATAAATGGCCCATTCAAAAGCAAGCAAAGCTGTTTGTCACCTAACCAAAAACAATAGACAAACAATACATTCTAGGGACAAAAACAAAAACATATTCAAATTCAGAACCCCATCTCAGTATGATGCAATATTGCCAACACAGAAACAAAACAGTTACGTTCGCACACGTGTGATGTTAAAGCTTTCAGCGGTCGCTACATCGCAATATTGTGTACTTGATGTACTCGGTGTACTTCTATTAGAAGTAATGTACGAAATTGAAATGTTCTATCTTTTGCGGTTTGGTATCGGCTTGGGTATGTTCTGCGGATTGAGGGGGCGAGTTTTTTTCTTGATCGCGTTAGTGTAAACGGTAATTTGTATTGAAAATGAATGAGCGCCGTCTAGTGGCAATAATGGAAAACCTTTTGTTTTCTATACAGTTTGACATAAGCGACCGCTTACGTTAACGCTGTCAAATAAGTTTAAAAACTCGCACCAAGCCTTTTGCGGTAAAAAATTGGTTGCGGTTGAAGTGGACTGTCATTCCACCTTGATCGAATGTATTGTCAGCACCACAGTTTTCATCGAGAGATAGAATAGGGAACGTGCAAAAACTATAGGTGGTAGCACAGACGCATCAATGTCAATTATATTTTACTAATAAATTCCAAATTTGCAACGCTAGATGGCACAGTCTACTTCGTGCATGTTCCTCTAAACGGAGGGCGCAGGAAGTATACATCCAGTACAAAGTTATGAGGAAACACACACAAAAAAAAATACAGTCGACTTGAGAATCTCCGCCTTTTTTGGAAGTTGTTCGAAATGGGGATCCGTTGGATGCATGTAACACGGGCCCCAAATCAGCTATGCTTCTCTAAAAAGCATAGCTAATTCGACCGGGTCCGCGTCTAAGTCACAAGACGTCTTCTCTAGCATTGTCTCTACCGACATGATCATTTATCCATCAGTCAACTTTATCCAAATCGAATCCATCCAAAGATTATCTAAAATATCGCTTTTAACCATAATAACGCCCTTGATTACTATTTATTAGTATTGAGGTTTGTATGGTAAACAATAAAGATTATTTCTATTCTAAAACTGCTTGGGCATCCCTAACATTTGGAAACTGGTACTATTTGGTATCCTAAAGTGTTCAATCAGCTTGCTGTTATTAATCAAGATAACTTTTGCAATCTGGAACTCTTGCACCGCGTAAACTTTGGCAGTAAGTCGTGCTCTGGAAGTTTTAATTGGTACAACATACATTTGAGTTGTTTTGCTGTTTCGCCGTAATCTGAAGTCAACATGTACGAGTTAATTCAGCGGTTCGATCATTACGTTTTCTGAAAACTCTACAAAATCGGCATCATGACCGTGGTTGTCGCTGAGAAGTCTCTGATTCATAGAAAGCTTGAATGTACTGTACCAATTTTACGATGCCTTACGAGTCATCAAGCTACAAACCACTCTCAACCACGTGTCTAAATCCATACCCCCAAACGTGATCAAAACATCAACAGTAGTAGGTACAATAATGATTACTGAAACGCGTACGTTTCAATAAAATGAACATAGTGACTCACTCGCTTTCAGAGTGATCAAACGATATCATTTACGATATTGTGATATGTTTTCTTGCAATGTCTAAAATTAAATCTGTTTACGTTAAATTCAGCATTTTAAAAGTTTTCTGTGACTCAATTTCGTATTTTAATTCTAGACTAACGACTAGAGTGATCCTGAAATAAAAATTGTTTTAAATATAACTGGAGTAACGTATCATGTTTGATTTTACAAATGAATCAGATTTTTATCGTTCGCACTTCAACAGCTGTGTGGATTTAGAATAGACCTGGTGGCCTGGTAAGTCACACCTTACTTACTTACCTTGTAACTGTGATGTCTTAAAACTATCATAGTTCTAGTGTGAGAAAGAGACCGAGCTATACGGAACGTAGCGCTATCTCTTTTTAACAACGGAATTAAGATGACACGGCAAGGAGCTGGACCTGAGTATCACATGACCTTAGCATGAGGATGCTTATAGACAGTACAAAAGTTAAGTTAAGTAAGCAAAAGCCATTTAGATATATGTACAAGCATTGAAAGACAGTGCTGACATAAGAACGGTATAGATTGATACATTTGATGTCAATGGCGTTAAGATATTTATTTTAGAGCGTTGCAAAATTCAAAGTGATATTAATAGTTTTCCTGTTGATTTCTATAGTGAAATTTGGTATTGCTAAAACGAGCTACTGTATCGAAGTATGGATGAGGAAAATATCATTGAGAATTTTGAAATAACATTTGGTTGAGTATATCAAAACGATTTTATGAAGTCGGTAAGATAGCAAAATGTGATGGTTTGGCAAAATTGCAATGATAATACCTGCGTTATATGTAGTTTAAATTCTCATGAAATATGGACCGTAAACCATAGAAGCAGATATCAATCCAGAAAATGGAATATCGTAAAATGGAATTGTAGTATAAATTGGCGATACCATTCAAGGAGGTCGAGGTTACATAATAACAGCCGCACGAGTCAATCTTAAATTTTAAGCAACGCTTGCCGATGTTTATTCTATGGATCGATGACTATCTCTTAACATACCGAGACTCGGAAAGCACGGAAGATCTGTGGCACTTGTTTCGTTACGGATTATCAGGAGCCAGAAAATATGATACCAGTCTTGCCAAGAAGTACCGTGTTATCCAGTTACTGGATCACGGATGGCAGATATAAGCAGTCGCTCTAAGTAAAATACTGGTATTCAGCTAAATCAGATTTGACTGGAAGCTGACCCCGATATATGTAGCTAGGGAACGGCTAGGTAGATAATGTTGAGCTGTAGACCATTATCATTAGGCTTGTCCTTATTTACTGAGAATCAGCGTAACAACCTCTTCATATTCAGGGCTTCTTAGTTAACCACTAAGTTGTATATCACACCTTTCTAGCTAAGTTTCCATGTTTCTTTATCACAGTCCAACCACCTTTTCATTGGTTTTCTCGTCTTTTACTAGACCTTCCAAAACTTTTTTCTGTGGATGGGAAATCATCAAATGACTTCTTTCGCTATGGGGAGTGGAAGCGAGTGTCAGGTTCTTATTGACTAAAACCCGTCTGTGTTCCTTCTTATGCCTTTTGCGTTCCAGGGTCACGGTAATTCTTTCGAATAAATTCTATTACCCTCCTGGCAGAAGACCAGCCGTACCTACTTCGATATATCAATATCGAAGTAGGTTTGGCTGGTCTTAGACCCACCAATATTGATTGATATCAATATTGATGCGGACTTGGGACTCCTAACAAGATGATGGTGTTGATGATCATACAGGTCTAAGTCTGTTCAGTGTAGTCTGTCTTGTGATCTAGTGATGAACTGTGTATGATGTGTTTGATAATAATACAAAGGCGACAGACAATTTCCAATTGAAAGGCCCACTGCACTAATGATGAAAGTCCATTTTTGTAAAAATTCTAAGTAGGCACGTCATTCAGCTGCTGGATATTTGTAGTTGTTAATCTCGTTAACAAACTCAGCAATACTTACATCCGAGATTTTTTAAAGTGAACTTTAATATTCGATTTAGACCCTCCAATAATGAAGCCAAAATATACGTAACTTTTGGTACGAGTAGATACTAGAGCTTCACCCGCGACTTCTTCTGCTCAGATTTAGTACAAACAATTTTCAGCCCCTACTTCACCCCTTTGCGTGTGAAGTTTCTTAAAATCCATTCTTATCTGACGTCTCCTGCTCATAATCTACCTCAGTGTCATCTTCATGGATCAAGTAGTTTTCTAGATTTCGTGATTAATCAGTGAGTGAATGACCTTTCGCTTTTATAATAGAACAATACGAGTAGCTTCCAGAAAGACAATCGGAAAGTTTTAGGAACCGGTCGTTACAAAACCTTGTGTTATATTACATAGGTACCAAGGCTACTACAGCCTGCCTGGTATCAGTGAATAGTTTATGCGTTATCGTGGCAACTGATAGGTGAACGGCTGCCCCTAGTTCTCACGACATTACAGGGCGTTCAATATTTATTCATTTACGTTTACCGAGTGGCTTGTCAGTTCGTGTTCTCTTTGTAAGTTATATAGGAGTAGAATCAAAACTTCTGTAGAACTATCGTAGAAATCAGCAGGTAAAAATACAAAATTCGAAGACGTAGGACATACGGCTCTGGGTCCGTATGGTAGATGACGGTCCAATAAATCTTACAGAGAAGACGCCTGGTGTCCTTTTTAATGAAAGGTTAAAGGATAATTTGAATAAGTAATATAAGGTAGGTACTACAGAGTTGCGGAATTTCTTCGATAGAGTCACCGCGGCCCTGGAACGCTTCGGGCAGTAGGAGGAACATGGGTGGGTTTTAGTCATTATGAGTCTAACACTCCTTTCCGCTAGAGCAGAATCCCATCCATAAAAAAGGTTTAGAGTACTAACATAGTTTTAAGCTTTTTATGCTGGAGAATTTCATATGGAAATAGGTACGTTCTGAGATAAATTCTATACTAATATTATAAAGAGGAAAGATTTGATTGTTAGTATTGAATAGGCTCCGAAACTACTGAACCGATTTCAAAAATTCTTTCACTGTTGGGAAGCTACACTATCCCCGGGTGACATAGGCTATATTTTATTCCCATATTCCCACGGGAACGGGAACAACGCGGGTGAAACCGCGGGGCGCTGCTAGTTATATAATAAATTAATAATCGCGCTCAGTGTACTTCTCCAGCTACATCATCATTTCTACAAATCCCTCAGAGACTCAAATCTCCACAAATATATCCCCGAAAACGTCATCTGGTCCTGTTATCACGCAGCACATCTATTAGTACGTTATCAGGGCAGTCGCCGACCTCGGGCCACTCGTGGCGGATCGATATACCATTAATTATGTCCCACTGTAGTCCACTGTAGCTACTGGAATCTTCGGCGCGATATTTTGTTACAGGGCTGGTTGGTTTGTTTCTGATTTTAAAACGAATGGGTGAAAAAGGTTGTCTTGAATAGATCGCTTTTAGCGATATGGCCGCCCATTGTGCCACCCTATGTAATGTTTTCTTCATCTATATTTTCTGTAACTTATATAGTGTATGTACGTAATAAAGAGTATTCTATTCTAAAAAAAATGTCATAAATAAATTGTTATAGCTCTTCCGTTAGTGAATAAAGGAAGTCTTCCGTTTCTGACTGACAGACAACACACAGCGGAAACTATTAGTGACAAAAAGCTGAAAGGCATGTAAGTTAATAAGATTCCTAAAAATTGAAATGGAAATTCCTACGGGAAAAGACGGGGTGTGCGCGTTCGAGTCCCGACAAAAGCTAATTCTTATCCTTACTAATATTATAAACGGCAAAGTTTGTATGTATGGATATCTGTTAGGTACTCTCTCACCTCAGAACGGCTGAACGGATTGGGATGAAATGTGGCACAGAGGTAGATTATAGTTGGAATAACATGGATTTACCTTTTAACACGAGAGTATGTTTTCTTGGGATAATTTCCGCCATTCTCACAGGCCAAGCCACTGGCGGCAGCTGGTTATTTATCCAATGGCAAAAAAGACAACATTTGGTTTCTTTAAAAAAACACGTAATCATGAAAATAGACTATATTATTCTCCGAAAATAATAAGTTAATCGATAACATAACATCATACCTTAATTCCCCGTAGGTATAGGGAAGTAATGTATAGGTACCCGCCATTTTGGCAATTTTAACCGGACATAAATTCGGTTTCCAGATTATAATTATTTCATTCTTCTTAGAAAAACCCAATAAAACGTTGCCCAGCCTTAGTATGTTCTTGACGCTCAGCAGCAGCACACCACAAACAAAAATATACATCCATGGAGTCTCTTGCATTTTCTTCTCCATAGATAACTACGCTCTGGAACGTTCAACTAGCGGCATTATTTTGACTGACTAACCTCGACAATTCAAAACTGCCTTTAAATGGTTTATTTGTAATAGAAGCTTTGAGTTTAATAAGAATATTTTGGTCATACTTTCAAAGGACTGAGAGTTGAGGCTGCTTTGAATGTTGTGGTTGATGGTAAAGTTAATTGTATAGCGCGTTATGAGGGGCAGAATTAACACAATAACACCGGCCGATCTAGGATTAGCACGGTACTGAGAATTTATACGCAATATCTCAGCAGTAGCGCCTACGAAATAAAGATTGAAAAAAAATACAAAATCGATCATGTCTTGGACATTCGACAATCATGAACAAAACACCAAAAAGGAAAATACAAAAAGAAGTTTTGGCCATCCCTTCAAAGGACTGAGAGTTGATGCTGCTTTGGTTGATGGCAAATTAAATTGTAAAGCGCATAATGAGTGGCGGGAAAATCCAATAACACTGGCCGATCTGGGATTTGCACGCTACTGGGAATTTGTACGCATTTTCTCAGTACCTAAGAGCACGAAAAAATAAAACCGACAATGATGAACAACCAAAATCCAAAAAGAAGATTTTGGCCATCCCTG
The DNA here is from genome assembly GCA_905332915.2 of Hecatera dysodea. NCBI lineage: Eukaryota > Metazoa > Arthropoda > Insecta > Lepidoptera > Noctuidae > Hecatera > Hecatera dysodea. Next base: position 13,068,936 of record HG995309.1, on the reverse strand, counting down.
CGATGGACTGAGAGTTGTGGCTGCTTTTAATGAAGTGGTTGATGGAAAAGTTGATTGTATAGCGCGTAATGAGTGGCGGTGAGTCGGAGTTAATTACTGCGAAATTAGTGCAGATATTGATCAACTCTGCTGTGGTTGTGATTGTATTTCTGATATTTATAAAATACTGAACTGGCTTTTTATACTAATGCGTAGTAGTGATCCGCCCGTACCTCGACAACTTGATCAACGAAACGTCTTTACAAATTGGAACTTTAATATCAAAAAAATATTCTGATACACCCTCCGTTGAAAATAATGGTGAAAAGGGCAAACAAGTCTTTGCGTCGTTAATAAAAACAACATGACCTCTTATACAGATGAAAATAACTTTATTTCGTCATAATATATTAATAGATTTATTATACTTGAAAAGAGATCGATTCAAGTAGAAAGATTCTGGTGAATAAATATCTGGAAAAGGATTGAAGCGAAACCAAAGACCATTTGAAGTCAAGACGAGAAAAAAGAGACATTCAATTAGCTATAACGACGGTCAATAAATGCAAACTTATGGCATTAAAAAGTCCTACTTAAATGTAGTGTAGTAGTCAATCCCATAAACTTTTTCTTATAGAAATGAGAAATCATCAAATGACCTCGTGTCATGCTTTTACTGTCTAAAACTCATCCGTGTTCCTACTATTAGCTATTGCGTTCCAGGGCCGCGGTGATTCTTTCGAACAAAATCCGATGTCTGGCAAATCTATACACTTTGTATTTTTACCTTAGAAGAGAATGCAAACTTGTCTGAAATTACCTGGATTCTTTTAAAGAGGTCAGAGAATTTCCTTTGCATTGTAACAATATCTGGATAAATTATAATCCTAGAATTATCTGGTAAGGATTTATAATAATAATAATAATATTCTTTATTTTCGGACAACAAGGATCCAGCGTGTTTGTAAACAGTAATAAACTCAACTAAACTCAACTACTCAACTCTCTTTATGCCAACGGCTTTTATATTTGAATTCAGAATTCAAGATAATTATGACTATCTTCTCTCTCTCTCGCACGTATTTGTAATGCCAATACTTGAGATGGTAGCGATAGATTTAAATTCAATAAAGTATTTCATCGTAGCTCGAGTAAGTATACATAATAATGTTGTTCACACCCTTATCCCCGAACGATAAACACGAAAGTTGGTCAAGGTGAAGCTTAATAGGCGCCTACCTACATTTTATCGTCGAAGGTTCTATAAAACAAGGGCTGAACAGCTCTTATCCAACTGTTGTTGTTCCCAAGTTTTAATACATACAATGTACAAGTAGCATGGAATACAAAAAGAAAATGTAAAAGAACTTAACACTAATTTAGAATGTCGAAAAGAAAACCTTTTCAGAATCTTAGATGATCTTTTAATGATTAGATATACTACAACATCATCTGCCTAGCCTTTTCCAAACTATATTGGGGTCGGCTTTCAGTCATACCGGATTTAGCTGAATATCAGTATTTAACGTGGAGCGGCTGCCTACCAGACCTCCACAACCCATTAACTAGTGTCAGATTTTCTGGCTTCTGACAATCCGTAACGGCTGCCAAAGATCTACAAATGACAGCCGGGACCAACGGCTTAACTCGGTATGCTAAGATGGTCACCCATTCACAGACCAACCTCGGCAAGCGTAACTTAATCTTGAAGATCGACCCGGGCGGCTGTTATTCTTTAGCCACGAGCTCGACTAGGTACACTACAACAATATACAGTATTAGAACATCACGCATGTATCCCCCAAAAAGTTAGGTAGGGACGTAAGTCAAGTGAGAAAACGAGGAAGAGGAAAATTACATCCAGAACTCAAATTTAGCCTACTATGTTTAAAAACTGTGTGTTTTATCAGAGTCAAACTATAAATAACTAGCAGCGCCCCGCAGTTTTACCCGCGTAGTTCCCGCTCCCGTGGGAATATGGTGATAAAATATAGCCTATGTTACTCAGGGTGAATGTAGCTTTCTAATGGTGAAAGAATTTTTGAAATCGGTCTAGTAGTTTTTGAGTTTATTCGTTACATACAAAAATACAAATCTTTCCTTTTTATAATATTAGTATAGATATAGATGGTACCCAGTTCAATTTCCAGACATTTATTTCTAACAGTACGTTGACCTCATTCCAAATCAACCCCAAAATCGATGCCCAATAAGTACGGAAAGTATTTCGGTCCCTAACATCTTTTCGGTGTGAGAAAAACCCAATATCCATTCCGCAGAATCACCTACAATCTAAGGAGCGGTGAGAAACCCGAAATCTCTTGGGACGTGTTGGTCATTTCCGACTCGGTCATCCAATTCGGTACTGGATCGATTATCGGGAGTTTGGGACCGATTCGATCCCTCTCGTTTAATAAATCATAAACTTCTGAAGCGAAATGATAACAAAGGGACGTCAGAAAATGGTGGAGACTTAAATGGTGAAGATTTTCTACGGAATTATGATTATACTTTGAGAACGTTGTTTTGCTTTTGCTTGATTTATGTATATTTGTGTTGTTTTGTGTATAATTTTCTAGCTCAGTCACCTATGGCCATGGATAATAAAATGTGGTCTCGAGTTATGTCTTTGCTTTACAGTAATGTATTCCAGTAACATACGAGTTTCTTTTGGTAACAACAAACCATTCTGCTGTAATATGTGTTCAAACCAACCATCTCTTAACATGGATAAATACATAGTGGCGCCTTGTATGTAGGTATATCTATACCTACTAATATAATAAAGATTTTTTTGTTTATTTGTACCGATTACGCTCCGAAACTACTGGACCTATTTTAACAATGTTTGTACCTATGAAAAGCTACATTATCAGTGAGTAATAAAGGCATATTTTATTCCCGTATTCCGGCGGGAACGGAACTACGTGCGCGCGGAATCATAAAAAAGAAAAACGCAAGAATTTCGCGACCTATACCGAAAAAAAATCTTTCTTACAAAAAAATCCTTCTCCTTACAAATCTTACGGAAAAGCAAAAAGTTATGAATCCATATAAAGTTATTTCAAATGAAATGGAAAACAACTTCTTTAATAATTCATGTAGGAAACCCTTGAATCGGCGAAGTTTGAACAATTTTCTACGCTTTATAAAACATGACCCATTTACCGAGTACGTGTATTCTAAATAAAAAGTGAAAATATATTCATATTTAAATCAGATAGACGATTTTATTCATCTCAAAAGGATTTAATTGTTTATGATATACATAACATGGTTATTACGTCACTCAAACAAAAAAAAATCGGGAGTTAAGTTATTTTATAAAAATTGATAAACCAACTTCTTTTGTTAGCCTTTGGACCCAGTCACTCAACAGTGTACTAGCTGTTGAGTGACTGGGTGGCTTCAAGGCTGCTGACTATACGGCGCGTCGTGTTCCACACGCGCTTCAAAGAAGACGGGGGCCCATAGCCCCGGGGTGCCTGCTAGGGTAGAGGAATTTGTTCGAAAGAGTCACCGCGGCCCTGGAACGCAAAGGGCACTAGGGGGAACACGGGTGGGTTTTAGTCAGTAAGAGTCTGAAGCTCCATTCCACTCCGCCCAGAGTGGGAGAAATCATTTGATGATTTACCAAGCAGAAAGAAAAGGCTGCGGACTATTCTCATACAAGTTCCGTTTGTGCCCCTACAATTTCAAAACAATTTTATTACACAGACTCATTTCCCACAATCAACCAACTTATCTGTAATTCAGGCAATTAAACTTCACTTCAAAAACTTCTTTAATCATACAAGTAGAGCAACCATGAACCCATGTTCACAGGTTTTAAATGCTCAAAGCGTTTTCAGAACTCGTATTGTTGACTCCGTTTACGAGGTTAGATTTAGGTAAAGAGGTTGAACCGAAAGCCTTCGAGCCGTAAATTATGTTGTTATGACATACTTCGTGAACGTACCTTGTGTTACAGCTTTTGTTGTTCCCGTTATGGCTAGTTTATTTGATGCTTTGGTAAATAGTGCATTTTTATGAAATAAAAATTTCGATGATACATTTTATGTGTTTAGATTATTAACTCCAGAGATTTTTGCCTTTTAAAGAATACAAGTATGAACAAACAATTTTCCCTTTTCATAATACTATTCATTGAGATGTATTTTGGTTCGCATTTTCTTAAAAAAAAATAAGGCCAAAATTGCAAGAAAATTCAAACTGAAATGATCTTAAATTGACTACTCGCGGTAGTTTTGTATGTATAGTGTTCGGCTTAATTGTATTGTTTTCTTCGAGCAAAGAAGCATGACAGAAAAACTTTTTCTGGTATGATACAGCTTATCTACAGTATCATCTGTCAAATGAACGTCTATTTTCTGAACATTATCGTTTTGCTCAGCCTGAAAAACTATCCCATCGAATACATAAACTTCTGTAACATTGGCCTCTCTGAATATTGTTTAGTAGCCAATTCCTATGAGCTTATGTCCAACAAAGCTTTCCCCATTATAGAACTCAATGCTGAACTGATGACTATTGTGAATGACATTTGATTCCCTAAAATATCGTCCTCATTCGTTGTCCCCTGGAAATTGGGCTTCTTTTGTTTTATGTCAAGCAGACAAGGAATATGTCAACCCTTTCTATTCGATGGAACGTTTAAGGCTTACTTCAAGAAGATAAATAGCAGCTTCGTTCAATCAGTTTTCTAGTTCCTGCTTTGAGAAACACTTACACGTTTTTCTTTTTTGGTAATTTAAAACTAGATGAGATCGGTGTTTCCTAGCTGACTACCCTGAGAAGAAACACCGAAACAAACTCAGAGGTGAAAGTCTCTTTTAAAGTCCATACTATCGTATTAGTCAAATCATAATGAGAACCATGTAGGTTATAATCTAAGATGGGATTTTGAGGAAAGTACAACACACACAGATTTGAGTGGGCCTGGCCATACAGCGCAAGTAAACGTGTAGCTCAAAATTAGAACTTTAGGAAAGGGGGTAGCTCCAACATTGTTGGAAACCGGTGGACAGATATATTGATTGACGGTTCAGTGTTGGCAGTACCTAACCTGTTTTCTCTGTCTTTGAGTGTTCCAGTGGAATTTAGGTACATTGGTAGATTGGTACTCGTATTTACAATAGTTGCATAATTATAGCTTAGCCCATTATAAAATTAAGAATGCTTGGATACATGCTGGTCTTGCTCTATAGGGCAATCAAGGGTGTCGATAAAATCAAACTGGTCGAATTATGTATGGATTAAAATGAATGCATTTTTTTTTGTGTCTTGTACTTTTTTCTATTTGCCTACTGTTTCCATATTTGTAAATATGTGAGTACCATGAGCTTATTTAGAAGTTTACCTCTGCTGGTAATACTTGGTTCTATAACTAGTGTACTTGGTGCATCCTCCTTACATATATGAAGTATTTTTTGTTATCCAAATATTGTAAAACATTTATTTGAAAAGAGTAACTATAGAATTTTTTGTCCGTTCTTCTCCATACGAATCTACCTTTGCGAATGGCCGCTAGCGAGTCACTTAATTTATGATAACTTTTAATGATGACGTTCAAAAGTGCCGTTTAATGGCCTAATTGAAATAAAAGTGTTGACTTTGACTTTGAATTATAATAACAGATATGAACCAAAAGTAATACAGATTTCTGTAACAAAATGAGCACCACTACTTCGTTAAAATCCTAAGAAACCGTGAATATAGGTGTCATGAATAATAAAAGCTAATTAGGTAGTCCTCACTTGTTAAAACACCTAAGAATAGATAGCTAATCAATGAATGCTAATGCATGTACCTACATACAAACGAGCAAGCAAATAAATAAAACAAACAAATGCGATTACTAATCCACATGTAAATAAAAAATGGAATTGGTAAATATTTAACTGCACTCGACAATGGAAACAGAATTCCGATTAATGTCAATTCATAAGAAGCTATATAAAGGTAATTCTGTTAATTTTACTAATTTTAGTGGAGGAAATGCCTTGAAATATATTTGTCTAAAATACTTTCTAACTGTTTATTTTTCTCGTGAAAGCACTAACAACGTTGCTTTTTTGATTTGGTGTTGATTCCGAAGGAACAGACCCGCACCAAATGGTTTTCCGCAATATTCTAGAAGCATGCTTTCAATTTTATCGGACAATAATAATTATATATATTGGGTTCAATTAAGCATTGTCTGGAAAGGGTCATGAAGTTATGATATTGGGTAAGTGGAAGGAAAATGCGCTCATGATGAAACACCGAGAAGACGATCAGACGTGGTTAAGAAGGCTAAAGGAGGCAGCATGTACTGAACGGTCCACACTGCAGAAGACCGCATGACGTGGAGACGCGTGTGGGAAAACAACAAAGAATAGGAGTTCTGTATGTGTGTCTAGTTTCTGTAGCAGAATTTTATAGTCTGATAATAATAACAATATTATGATGGATAGACTTGCGGTCAAGACTACAATTTGATTGTAAATAAAACTGATCCGAATGCCAAGGATAGCGTCCAGCATTTGACGTCATGCAGTCATAACTCATAATCTAAACTACCAATGTAAAAATTACATGTCGAACATTAGCAGAACTGCCAAGATAGTGGTGGTACTATTGATGGGTAGACATTTTGAGCTGTCCAATTTTATTTGTTAACCTTGACCTACCCTTGTCTTTTTGTTAATTACCGTAAATTAGAAAAAAAAAACATATGAAGATCTCTACAGCAATAACATTGTACCAATACATTAAGTGAACTTTAAAGACATGGAAAACTGCGTTACCAAGTTTTCTTTCTTTATCTGTGCCACCCGTGAGGCAGGTATAAGCGTGGACAGACACGCGTTTACCCATGTCACGGCCGTAACATTTAACGGTCAAAAAGGGGATTGCCCTAGTGATTTCCAGCATTAGGTGTGTGTTTTCTAATCTTTGGCTTTGCACGAACTGTTTCTATTGTATTGTGAGTGATGAAAGTACGAGTCATAAAGTTGCTAACAAAATTTACTTCTTAGAGTCTATCAAAGTAAGCAACACACATAAATAAATTATTAATGTGCCTACTAAACCCGTTATGACTTAATCAAAATCAATTTTACTGTACGCAGCTATCACGCCCATACCATAAAAGAGAACACACACATAACCTTTCATTTTAAAGTCCCCAATTTGAAAAACACGCAGAACATCCCGCCGCAATTTGGCCAGACCAAATTAAGAGTGTCCAAAGCGATATCATAAACTGGAATACAAATTTAATTATAAAAGGCTCTTACAGTACAGAACATTCAACACAAGCCTGAAACAATTATGAGACTCCGCGCGTTATGCGAAAAGTTTTGGAACAATTTTCATGTGTTGAAAGCTAAAAAGGTTAAAGTGAAGATTATTTATGAAGATAATAGTGTTCATAATCATGGAAACCTTGCAAATGGACTCCTAGATATAACAGTACAAAGGTAAAGCGAACCGATGGAGATATGCATATGGCAGAAGAAAACTTGCTGCGTCAAGAACAGTGTAATGGTGTAAAAGAAGAGAACATAGTGTTTAAGGAGTGGCTCGGTCAGCTGCTGAATGAGATTGTGTAAACAGGCTTCAGCCTGCCGGCCAAGAATATTGTCCCAGAACCCAACGGCTTACCTGGGAATGCCTGGGTCCTGGCCTCGGAGGCACTAGGACCTCGGCTAAGGGAATTTCTAAACGCAAGCTTGGAGAAAGGCCCGTTCATTTCGTAGGAAGATGAAGAACTGATCCTTAATACTCCTTAGATCTCCGCCGTCCGCAAACCGGCCCATCGTGCTTCTTGACAAGGTGGGCAAGTTCTTTGAAAGAGTAATGCAAACCTCTTCTTTGTATATCTAGAAAGGGTGGGCCCAGAGAACCGGAGTGCCCGACGATGGACGTGAGAGCCCTAATGACAGAGGTCTCAGGGCGATTAAGCTGTCTAGCTTTATACACGTCGTATAACTCGTATATGTCTAGTTCATATTATATATCTGTATATGAACTTAATTTTCCATAATTATCTTGTTGTATAGAGGAAGCAACTAATCCATGGCTGATGCTGTTGAGAATTCGAAGCAACAATCTTCTTTCTCGAAAAATATTCATATGAAAAAAGAATATTTGACATAAGTATACTATTTGCTAGTACCAACACAGACAGGAGCATGGATCACAAAAAAAAAACACAGAATTCGTGTATATGAGGTCCCTAGTGTATGGATATTACCGTCACAGCCTTCATACACACGGGCAACTAGACTAAGCAAATATGGCTACTACCCAAACATTCCTACCCTCAGGGGTATGCTATGCTGCTACAAAATAATACGCTGTTAAATATACCAACATTCTAGTATTACGCTATAGAGAATTAACTTAGCAAAATATAAGGTTTTTAGTGTAGAAATAGCTTAATTGAAACCTACAATAATTCCGGTAGAGGCAAAAGATCACGTGTCAGCACCGGATTGGATTCTAGACAGTCGTAGATTGTAGATTGTTTGTAGAAGATTTCTACAAATAACGGAGATAGTGATGGGAGAACTGGTTATAAAGAAAAAGCGCCATTTGATGACTGAAATAAAGTACGGGAATTCCATGTGCCCCGACTTACAAATTGTAGGTCGCGGGTTCAAACCCAGCCAGGCGCATTACTTTGTGTAATTCATTTCATCACCACTGCTCTCAAAACGGTGAAGGAAAACATCGTGAGGAAACCGGCATGTCCTAGAACCAAAAATTCGAAGACATGTGACATTCACCAACCCGCACTGGGCCCGCGTGGTGGATTACGGCCCATTCCCTCTCCTAGAGAGGAGGCCTGTGTCCCAGCAGTGGGAACGTTAAAAGGCTGATTATGATTATGAATTCCATGTCTGTGTCTCGAACAGCATATTAAGCCGTTGGTCTCGTAGTTATGAAAGGAACTTAGACAGTCATTACGGCTAATTAGAAAACGAACGTGTAACAACTGGTTTTGCTAAGGGACACCATGTTATCCAGTTTCTGGGTTGCAGGTATTCAGGTGCACCCGGTATGGCTGAAAATCAATACCAATATAGTTGGGCTACATATAATAAGCAGATTAAGCCAAGAGTAAGACTATACTAGGTACATTGAGGACGTAATGAATACCACTGATGCCGCTATAAACCATTTTTTTATGGATGGGAATGGGAATGGATGGGAGAAGTGGAAGGGAGTGTCAGACTCTTACTAACTAAAACCCACCCGTTTTCCTCCTATTGGCCTTTGAGTTCCAGGGTCGCAGTGACTATTTCGAATGAATTCCGCAACAAAAGTGGCATCCTACTGGGCACAAACTGTTAATTGATCACAATCGACTCAAAGAAGAAGAATAGCTAACAAAACCCACAAATAAAGCAGTGTATTTAGCATCAATTCACCGTATAACTTAGACTAGCATCGCCAAGTGGTTTTACCCGCGTAGTTCCCGTTCCCCGCCTATGTTAACCGGAGATAGTGTAGCTTCCCAACAGTGAAAGAATTTTTCAAATCGGTCAAGTAAATTCGGAACCTATTCAGTGCAAACAAACAAAAAACAATCAAATCTTTCCTCTTTATAATATTAGTGTAGATAACCACCCATGGTTAATCTTATTAGGCTTTAGAGATCCCTTGTAATGTGTGAAAGTGAATTAATCTTGCTTTCACGCTTCGTCACCTAATCCTATCGTCGTGTAATGGTCACGTTGTGTAGTTTGTGTCTCAAGACAAGACGGACATTCCGACAAGTACTGAAAGCCTGTACAAGTCTCTGCTCAGTAAAGCTGCTCTATATTAACCCTGGACATGCCTGGAAGGGTCTGTTAGACACACCCTATTACTTGAACCGTTGTATTCAATTAAAATATGATTTCAATTCATGCTTGCAAGTATTATCAATCAATCGAAGCCTTATGGCCACCTTCAGTCTGAAGTCAGCTTTGATGGTGAAAATGCACTAAGAAACTGTGCTAATTTCCGAGTTTATACCTTACGCCTCTGCCTACTCCAGTAGATAGGAGTTTTATGTATGTAGGTATGTATATACTGAGCGTTTTTTACTCATTGTCCTATTTCTTGGAGTTTAGTAAGGATATCTTTTGTTTTTACCTTAGTGCAAAAAAAACATGTTTTTTTGCCAAAATACATAAGTCGTACTATTTAGTTAATATGGTGGTTTTTTTTTATTAATATGCCATCGATACATTCCTCGTTTACCCATGTGTATGTTTAGGTACACCAATTACCACAACTGGTACGAGAAATAGTCGTATTCAATTCGGATCTGAAGTACCTAACCAGGCATATCGCGTAACATTTTGCCACCAAGCATGTTGAGGGTTAAACTCACATCTTAGCGGTGTGATAAGACATTTGTAAATATTGATAGTTTAAAAATTCGATGATCTGCTATTAAAGTTTCTGATTAGCTTTGTTAACATGTCTATTTATTTATCAAAACACTATGGAACACAAGCTAAAACAAACCTATCAAAAACAGTAAGACTGATAGCCAATTACAGGTCTTTACCGGCCTTATCTTGTTTATAACGACCAAAAAAGATTGTCGTATAAAAGTGTTATTTACAACCTACTTACAAAATAAATATCATTTATTTATAAAATAAAGAAAAAAGTAAATTCAATAGAAATTCACACCAAGTTTCGAGATTATCTACATTTTCACAAAATGTTCTTTCCCATTGTTTTTTAAGGTTCCGTTTTAAAAGGGTAAAACGGGACCCTATTACTAAGATTCCGCTGTCCGTCCATCTTTCTGTCTGTCTGTCTGTCACTTCAACATCATTTTTTCAAGTATTTTGAATTCGGTTCCAGTCTACTTAGATTCAGCTGAATACCAGTATTTGCGACACTATAAAAATAGCATGAAAAAAAACTTGGGAAGATACACGAAGAAGTTTCATTCCGAATCCAACCCAAATAAAATCTCCAAACATCATGATCTTATTTTTCTATGAAAATTATCCTGAACCAATGACAAAGCAGAAAAAATGTATAGTCAGCTTACAGAGTAAATTAAGCGTGAAATATGTCAAGTCAGAACCGTCGTGAGGTTATAAATTATATGGATCAAGGTTAAGTGGTTTTGATATATCAAGTTGAAAGGTTTGAGGGTTTAAATAGATTAAGTGTTTCGGTTCTACCGTCTTCAAACGACGAGAGTGTAACCCTTTTTTTATGGGAAATCATAAAATTACTTCCCCCGCTGTGGGTAGAGCGGAAGGGAGTGTCATACTCTTACTGACTAAAACCCACCCGTGATCCATCTTGTGCCCTTTGCGTTCCAGGGCCCCAATTCTGCTATTTTTATAAATGTGTCATTCCAACACGATCCCATTGTCATTTTGCAAAAAAATAGTAATCTGCTAAATTCCTAATCGTCGATCATTGTTCGGTCAATGGTCTCGTAATACTTTTTGATAACCGAGCTATTACAAGGAATGACTGCACTACGACGTTCTAATGGTAGGTTACTAATCAAAGGAACTATCAAAATTTTAGCAGATTACCGCATACGTCTGTCATTCATTTATCATTATGTACGAGATTACTATTCTATGCCATTTCTTTTGGAGTGTCAGTGGTCGACCACTGGAAAGTCATAATGACAAATTCCGCAACCGAGGGTGTAACCCTACGGGAGGGGGCTGAAATGGAGTGCCAGTAATGGTCCCATTTCGGCCTCCTCCAGAGACAAGTCGGCCGCTGTGCTATTGCGCAGTGGCTGATGTCTGTGGACGGTGAGCGTGGGTGGCTCGCCGTCCGATACCAGGCTGAGTCGACGACGCGTTGTGCTTCACGCGCGCCTCAAGGAGCCGTCAGCACCAGAGACGGGGCCCCATAGGGTCGGTGCCTGCTAGGGTTGCGGAATTTGTTCGAAAGAGTTACCGCGGCCCTGGAACGCAAAGGGCACATGGAGGAGCACGGGTGGGTTTTAGTCAGTAAAAGTCTGACACTCCCTACCGCTCCACCCAGGGCGGGAGGGGTCATTTTATGATTTCCCATCCAAAAAAAAAAAAAAAAAAGGGTGTAACCCTAGCATCTTTTTATCGGTACCACCGAATCCCTACTTATAGAACAAATGCTTGCACTATTTGGACAGGTCCACTCAAATTTGTGTGGTACTTTCTTCAGAAGACCACCTCAGACTTCCACCTACGTGGCACTCATATGATTTGACCAGTACAATTGTATGGACTTCAAAAGAGACTTTGAACTCTGAGTATGTTTCGGTGTTTCTTCTCCGGGTATTCAGGAAACCTGCTAGGCCTTATCTAGTTTAAAACGATCAAAAAAGATTTACGTGTAAATGTGTTTTTTACAACGTACTTACAAAATACACAATGCGAAAGTAAGTTCGTTTGCTTAATACCTCTTCACGTCTGATTGGCTGATCGGGTTTGGAGGAAGTGTGGCACTTGGATAGGCTATGTCGTGGGTTAGGATATATTGCATGTCGGGAGTATATATATATATCAGTGTCTCAAGACAAAATTCTATAAACAGTGCATGTTACCACTGATGATATTTGGAACTGAAACATGGCGTTTCACAACGGGCCCCATCACAAGGTTTAAAAACTGTCCACTCAAAGGGCAATAGAAGGGATATGCTGGCCATTTCACTGCATGATCGAATTAAAAATGAAAATATTCACCAAAACAAATGTTACCGTCATAGCTTGAAGAACGGTCCAACTTAAGTTGCAGTCGACAGGGCAATTGCTCACAGAACAGATAATAATTAATCGATGGGTTCGAATGGTTCTAGTATGGCGACCGTAAACCGGAAGACTCTCTACAGCAATCTTCCATGATCAAACATATCCACCCACCTACATGAATAATCCAATTTCCTCTCCGTATAAAGCAGTACACAGATAACAACTAAGTTCTCATAGTTCCTGCTTATAAAAGCACGTCCTCTTTAGTAACGTTGACATAAAACGTCATTAATAGCTTTTCACTAAAAGGTAAAGCAAGTGCCCTCTGCATAAATTCTGTTTGTAAGGTTTATTTTTATATAACGCTTATTGCTACAGGTGTTTCGTATTTTAAATCTATAAACATACTACTAGCTTTTGCCAAAGGCGTCGCCTGTGTGAGAGACGAGAATTATAAGAAGTAAAAATAGATACTACTGCGATACAGAAGTTTCCTAGGTCCTAATCAGACCCTAGCCTTGGTTCAAGCCATGGTCCCGAGCGAGGGGGCATGGGAAGGGGTTACCTCCTATTGCAAAGTAGTAATGCTAGCGACAAAAGAAGAAGTCATCCCGAGCGTCGAGAGTCGCAGGGCGTTTTGTGGCCATCGTAGACGTGGGCCTGCAGATGGCAAACGGAAGGTTCTATTGAAGTTCATATTCCCGAATATAAACTACACTAGAAATAACACGAAAATCGAGAAAAAAAGGCCGTTAAGAACCTACAATTTATTGAATTATGCTAACACTAACAGCACCCCGTGGTTTCACCCACGTAATTCCCGTTCCCGTGGAAATACGGGATAAAATATAGCCTACGTTACTCGCTGATAGTGTAGCTTAGTCGGTACAAACAAAAAATTTTTCTTCTAATAATATTTGTAAAGATAGCACTGAAACACAAAAAGTTAGGTATTAATAATTATTCACGAATATTTTCATAACCTAAAAGATTATCAATGAACTTAAAAACACCCTTAATTAACAGTACCCCCAAAAATTACAGCCCGACTCAATTCCTTTCCACTGAAAATACTCAACACGTACATAAATTAAATAAAGAATAATCCTCATATAAATCATTATTTCGCCCTTTGCAGAGGCAGAAGGTAACTTTAATTGGTTGTCATTAATAGTAATGAATTCTCAAGAGCTTGACAGAATGACAGCGAGACAATCTGACAGCTGGCAGTGACAGCGTAATAAACTGACGCTTGCAGGTACAATTCACATCACAGATAATTGCGTGAGCTTGTCTTGTCTAAACTGATTGGAGAGGTCATAACATAATTTTCATGATATACTATCATTAGATTTTTCCTGCCATTGCTGCGGAATTTGTTAGAAAAAGGTACCGAGGCCCTGGAACGCAAAGGGCATTAGGAGGAACACGGATGAGATTTAGTCAGTAAGAATACTACACTCCCTTCCGCTCCACACAGCGGGAAAAGTAATTTGATGATTTCTCATCCATAAAAAAGGTATCTTCTCTAAACAGCACAGTGCTTACCGCTCATAAAATCAGCCTTTTTAATGTTCCCACTGCTGGGAACCAGGCCTCCTCTCTAGGACAGAGGGAATGGGCCGTATCCACCACGAGGGCCCAGTGCGGGTTGGTGAATGTCACATGTCTTCGAATTTTTGGTTCTAGGACATGCCGGTTTCCTCACGATGTTTTCCTTCACCCTTTTGAGAGCAGTGGTGATGAATTGAATTACACAAAGTAATGCGCTTGGTTGGGTTTGAAACCGAGACTTACAATCCGTAAATCGGGGCCGTTCCCACTCGGCCACCACTGCTTACCGCTCCATTTATACAAATGCGTTTACCTTATGGCTTAGTTCTCCCATCCTTCAAGGGACTTCGGTAGGGTACAGACATATACCTACATAGGTATTTATACAGAGGAGATTAAATAAAAATCCATCTTTCCCCTTCGGAGGGGAAGAAATAAAGTCGTCGACAGTATCATCAAACTTTAAAATACGTGGAATTTTTCATTCCGCTGAAGTAATCAGATTTTCAAGATTTATTCCCAGTGTTCCTCGATGCAAATGGATTTCATAGAATGAAAATTTATCTTAGTTTTTCACTTAAGTTTTTATTAAAAAATCGAGTAAGGGGAAAATAGACTACTAGTAATTAAATATGAATCTGTGGGTAGTTTTAATTAGAAAAGCCTATTCATTTATAATCTATCAAAGGGTTTATTTTTAAGTCTGTGTGGCTAGTTCTTGGGAGAGCGTAGGAAGGTTTATTATTATTATAATAGTGAGTGTTATTAAGAGTGAATGATGAATACCCGCGTAGTGTATACTGAAGACTCGAATGTTGCAATAAGATTTGTTCCTAAGTCTTCTTAAGTTATGTTCTGTCAATTCATATTTTCACTGCTGTTCGATATTTTTGAGAATTTACAGCAGGTAAGATTTAATACAACTTGTGTCCTACCTACTTATAGACCAGTCATATCTAAGGCTGTATACAGAAAGAAAGCTGGAAACTTATAAGCGCTTACCGGCGCTTGACAGCGCTGGTCCGTTCTACACAAAGGAAGCAGGTTGTTTATTAATTTTGAATGGCAGCACCCAGCGCTGACCAGCGCGTGTTGAAGCTTGTCGGAACTTGTCGGCACCGTTCAGTGCTTATCGGCGCGTCGTAGTGTTAGTAGTAGTTTGCAGTTCCAAAAAACCTATCCTCTCTTCATCTATCTTTGTCTACTTCAACTTTTATAAATTACTTCCTCCCCCTCCAGTCGTTTTTACTTGGGTTATCTGCTTTTTGTATCATATTTTATTATTGTTTGTATTTATCTATTATGTTTGTATTGTATACAGGGTGAAATTGAAATATGCGACATATTTAAATATACAATAATACGTGTTGTCAAGAAAATTTAGAACATACCAAATGTAAAATTAATGAACTTTTATCACCGCTATGAATGGCAACGTTTAATAACGCGAGTACTCCACAACGATCATTGAGCACTGCGATTAGTTGGACGAGATTTTTTGATACTTTAATTTTTCTTATTTATTTTGCATATTAATTATTTTTCTGGAATACCGATAATTCGTACTAAAATAAAGATATTAACATCGATGGATCATTTTAAAACGCCAACCACGTAACTTTTTTTAACGATTTAGATTGTAGAAAAAACAGTTTATAATTACTATGTTACTGTAACTGAAGCTCCCATTTCATTTTGTCGCATCTATTCAAAGTCATCCTGTATATGAATAGTACACTTAAGGCTATCTACAGAACTGCCTTGAAATCCATCCAAAGGTTGTCTTGAAAAGATCGCTTTTAGCGATAAGGCCGCACCCATTGTGTCAACCTATGTAATGTTTTCTTGATTTATATTTTATGTAACTTATACGGTGTACATAATAAAGAATATTCTATTATATTTTTTCAATTTGCAGCACTAGAAAATCCAATTTCATCCATTTCACTCTTTTGAAATTCGTAGATACACATCTATACTTCTATACTAATATTATAAAGAGGAAAGATATTGTATTTTTATATTTTTGTATGTAACGAATAAACTCAAAAACTACTGAACAAATTTCAAAAATTCCTTCACCATTATAAAGCTAAATTCACCCTGAATAACATAGGCTATATTTTATACCCGTATTCCCACGGGAACGGGAACTACGCGGGTGAAACAGAAACGCAGCTCGCTGCTAGTATTAGATATATCCGATATACGATAGAATGCTCATTTTGGTAGATCACAGCCCTATTTCATGTCCAGACATACTCGTATCCTGTCCTTGCCAGGTTCTCTGGAAGAGACCGCGAAATGCGATAAGTCCGCTCATTGTATGTGATACACCAATAATTTTGGTTTACAATAAAATATAAATTAAATAAATAAATCACCAGAGGTTCTACACAAGTGGACATTCTGTCATCCGTATCGTGGCAAAGACGATCGCCAAAATATCAAACATACGGGATTTACAAATGCTGACGAAATTTCAAGTGACGTTTCTTATATTATGGCATTTCGACCATCGTATTTTGCTGACTAAATAGCACTTTGCACGCAGCATTTCGTAACCAATTTTCAATCAGTTGCAAAGAGAGTTACACAACATTTCACTCAAATTAAATAATTCAACTGCTTTCCTATTTAAGAAACCTTACCACAATAATGAAACAACTTTGAAGTAAGTCCTAACCTGCCAAGTCGAACTCCGATCAATAAGCATTTCGATACAAGTACTAACAGCCTTGTGATGGATCACTAAAGAATATAAGGTTGTTTTTCACCCAGGGATGTACGCGGTAACCGAGCGGTGCTAGGATGTGTAGCGGCGCTATTGAAATGGGTGATAGTTTCCATTAAAGCTGGGCGGTGCGAGGATGCGTAGGGATACATTCACAGCTCAAGTCCCTTAGCATCATACCTCGCTCGCATACTACGCACCTCTCTTGATTTTTAACTGAGTCCAAAAAAGGAAGAGGTTTTGCATTCGTTTGCATTTTTTTTTAAATATATGTATATGCAAGGCGACATCGTTGTTTGTGATGTTAAAGAGTGGAACTCCTCAGCGGACAGGAATAATTGAACCGTATCTAAAGATTTTGGTTTTTGAGATGGATGTGTGGAGTAATGAGGATGGACAAAGTGAGAAATGAGTACATTAGAGGCAGATTAAAAGTGGCGCCAGTGACGGAAAAGTTGAAAGGGAACCGCTTGTCTTGGTATGGTCATGTAAAAAGGAGAGATGAAACACATGTAACTAAAAGGGTTATGAATATGAATGTGGATGGAAGGAACGGGAGAGGTAGGCCAAAGAAACGATGGATGGATTGTGTGAAGAGTGATATGAAAGAAAAAGGAGTTAGTGATAGCGTGACGGCTGACAGGACAGAATGGATGGAAAAAAACATGTTGCGCCGACCCCAAGTAACATGGGATAAGGGCAGGAAGATGATGATGATCTAAAGATTTTGGTTACACATTTCGAAGACAATAATCGTTAACCTTATGAGGCTCTGAAGTGTGTCTTGGAGAAAATTGGACAAAAGTCCCCATTTTCCAAAAGAGGTGCACTAAGCCAAGCCAGGAAGATTCAATGAACCCATTGATGTATTATTTCTCTCGCACCGCTTAGCTACCTCGCACATCTTTCATAGAAAAGCAGCCTAAGCACGATATACACGGAAGGAATTTATGACGCTCATAAAAACGACAGAATATGATTGAAGATCGTATTTTAGATGGTAATATTTGGGGTTGGCTTCTTTCGTTTCCCTTCCCCCTTTGATTGCTTGCGTGTGAGTTAAATGTTTGCTGGGTGAAGCTTTTGATGCGGAAGAATTTTGAAGAAAATGGTAGCAAAATATCACCATATGTCATTTTTAGTAATTTCTCTCCTTCTTAGGAGGTCATGACTCGTTTTATATAGCAATACTAGCTGACCCGGCAAACGACGTTTTGCCACATAATTTAAAAAAAATAGGGGTGGACCACCCTTAAAATTTAGGGGGATGAAAAATAGATGTTGTCCGATTCGCTACCCTAGCCGATATGGCGATATGCACGCTAAGATTCACGAAAATCGGTCGAGCTGTTTCGGAGGAGTACAACCACAATCACCGTGACACGGGAATTTTATATATAAGATTATTTTATCTTTGTCAATCTGATATGCAGGGAACGTAGTAGATAGTGTTTCGTACTCGTAGTTACTGTCTACCCACATAGAAAAAGGCGTACGTTTATGTCCTTTAATTGTTAGCTATAAGGCGCATGAATCAAAACCTTTATTATTCACGTATCTAAATCCAACTTTAATTTTAATTTTCTGTCCTGTAGGCCCTACCATGACGTCTTAAATCCATCATGCTTCCTGTGTCAGAGAGAAACGGAGTTATACAAGACGAATAGCACTATCCCTTTTTCACACAGATATCATTATGGCATTGGCACTTCGTGGTACGGCCACTGGATTCAGAATTAAACAATTCAGTTTTTGCACTAACACTTCTACAAACGAAAACAGTTTGATAAACTGACCAAATCAAGCCATTCCATAATAGTCGCCACAATCAATTTTAACCCAAAAGTATTTCACCTTCACCTTTTTCCGTCGGTTTTCGGTATCAGCTACCTATACTCGTAGTAACTACCTACCTATGGATAAATCACGCAATACATTTTCCACCCACTCGGCTGTTATCACTTCGCCAACCTTTCCTTAGCCAATTTGTGCTAGGAAAACGAACCCCACATTTTGTTATTTTTTAATTATTTGGCCGTGATAACGTTAAATATTTGGGCATTTTTTTGGTTGTATAATAAGGTCACAGTTTACGTCTATGGGAGGTTCCGTAGTTGAAACAATAGCGTTTAAGACGAAGTAAGACAATGATATTGGTGCAGTCGCAAGAGCAAATACTACGTAAAATGCCGAATGTGTAATTCGTTAGGATATTGAGGAGTTAGGTACTCAAGTTTGTTTGTATT
Organism: Hecatera dysodea; assembly: GCA_905332915.2. NCBI lineage: Eukaryota > Metazoa > Arthropoda > Insecta > Lepidoptera > Noctuidae > Hecatera > Hecatera dysodea. The sequence continues at coordinate 13,049,720 of HG995309.1, read as the reverse complement.
TCTGCGTGCCCCAAAAGATAATAAAAACAGCTGTTTTGTGTTTAACAAATAAATTTATAGATATTTTGGCAATGGATGAATGGCCAAGAACCTGAGAAGAAATTCTCGTATTTGAAGGAGCGTTCACAGTCGCATCGTAGTCGCAAACTAACAAAAATACGTAATTTCTATACACATTGTCAGATTATTAACAGTGATGATTTCTGACAAGGATCATACTGCGACTTAAAGAACGCTTTATTAAATATAACGAGAATAATTGGCCTTATGTTTAAACCCATCTCCAGACATGAATGACATTATGCGTCGCAGCAATACAAAAAATAAATACGCGACACGGCGTGACAAAACTGTTGGTCCCTGGTTGGACCATTCCATGTTTTGCGACGGAATCCTATAAAGGTAAAAGTATATTTTGTTTAGTAATTTGAGTCGTGGTAGCTTAATTGCTTCCTCACTGATTAGGGGCGGAAGAAAATATCGTTTACTTAGTGAAAAGGTTAATATTGTAACACAAATAAAACACCCCGGTTTTGCAACATTTTTTATTGATGCTCCGCTCTTATTGGCTTTCCTCGATAAATGGGCTATCCAACACTGAAATATTTCGCGTTCAATCACACAAACTCATCAGCTTTATAATATGAGTATAGATTTTGCTTAGCACTTTTATAGCCCAACGGCTAAAGTATTGCGCCAAAGAATAAGATGTTATGTTGTACTAGCAACCCGCCCCGGCTTCGCACCAGTGCAATTTAGCGTTGTAATTCTATCGTGAAAATTCTGCGACTAATTATTTTATAAAGCGTTTGATTACTAAAAGTTAAAGTAATAATTACAAAATAATTAATCTTATCCTAGTTTAAAATTTAATTTGTAGATCATAATCAGACTAAGGGTGGTTCGCTCACACAGCGACATATTTATTATCTTTAGCATTTTTAGACCCGTCGTTACTTTTAAACGGAAGATCCAATTTAAGTTATTTAAAGAGAAATTTACATGTACATACATAATCAACCTTGATTATTATATTATTTAGTTAAATAAGGATAAATACCATGATACGAATATCATCATGTTATGCACTTAAACCTTCCTCATAAATAACTCCATCCAATGGTGAAAACCGCACGAAAATCCGTTCATTAGTTTTGAGTTTATCGCAAACAGACAGATAGATACCGCGCGGACTCTGTTTTATAATATGTAGTGATAAAAAGTACAATTATAGTCTTTATTTTAGTAAAATCGCGGTAATTAGAAAAACAAACATCGTAGAATTGGTTAGCAACAAGACTAAGTAATTAATGAGACTACATGCACATTATCATTCGCCATTTTAGTTCTAGAACAAGAGCTTGTTTCGTATTTCCAACTAAATATATTTTTAATATAAAGTTAATCATCCGGCTCCAAGGACCAAGTCGGATGAAAAATGTCTTCGAGCAGTATGTTAAATGGGTCCCAATCATCGTAAAGTAGAAGTCAGTTTTGTGTATTTGAAAAATCAGATACATTTTCTACAGCATCACCAAGGACATCATCAATAATCAAAAATTCGCAATTTAAAGTTACCTGTGCAGCTGTGACAGTGATAGGCAACACATGTGGTTCTTCCACACCACTTCTGGAACTCCTACTGCCTCGGTCCGAACTCTCTTCTTCCGAGTCCGAAGCGTGGAACGACAGAGACCCAGGACTTGGGTCACTGAGTCTCAACTTCAAGCAGTCTCGACGCATCTTGAGGCGGTTCAGTATTTTTTTAATTTAGCACTTCTTCTGTGACATGTCTTTGGATTTATCTTTGGGAATGTTTCGTTTTAATTTGGTAAAGGTTTTTAGTTAGTCTTTAATTGTTTTCATTCATTTTATGCTGTGAATTATAAACAATATTGAAATGTATTTGCAGTCAGAGTTCGTGATGCAAAACGGCTAGGCGGTCGAGAAACGAATCGTAATTTTCAGTAAGCTTTATGTAAGAAAAGTTTATTATACGTTTCAATAAATTCAAATAACGTTGTCATCAAACATTTTAGAAATGGGAACAGCTAACCCAAATACACCGAACACATTTTCTGTGTCATTCAATAATAGCCCCAAAATACCCATTATTTCCTTCATTCATAAATCGCAGCGCCCGTCGATATTCGCTGATGTGTCCCAGCCTAACGCCCACGTAACGCGACACCTCGCCACGTAAGGACTCTGTTACGTCCTTCCATTGTCGCACTTGTATAACCGGCTTTATTGCGACTCGCGCTCGTTAGCACATGTTTTCTTTGAAAGATTTTTCTTTTAACATACAAAATAACATGTTGTACTTCGGCAAACATTTGTTTTTTAAGACCAGTAAGATGAAGAAAAATTGTTTCAACTTTTATATCTTTCATATCTTTATTTTTATGTTTTAGAGCATTTGGTATTTTTATTTGGAAACATATAGTTTTGTCATGTTTACTTTGTAAAGTATTCCTGATATTTGGAGTATTTGGAGCGTATAGAAACGGTTTGGTCTCGAATCGTAAACACCGATTCGCCAAGTACTAAGCTGATTTCAACAATTGTAATTTGAATTCCTGGATGCTTTAGTGAACGTAGCTTTAAACTATTGTTATACTTTAGTAAATCTTTCTCATATTGATTGTATCTGTCATTCTCCCTATGATTTCTCTTGAAAACTAATCCATTTTACTAGGCACAAAAGATTTACCGCTTGATATGAATATTCTCTCCTATTTTCGAAAGATTTGCATTTTTCAACGTCAGCATTATCAGTGCACTTTCTAATTGAGTTTTCTTAAACTGAATCCTTGTTTACTGTTCTAATACCATGACGTACCTACCTAGTTATTTATTTAGGGTCAAGGACTTTCCAGACTAAGGCATTTTAGAACAAGTTCAAATATGTACTATATAACACAGCCATTCAATAAAGTCTACAATCGCGAATTCTAGTTCATATCTAGTTTATTTCAATGAAATACACCAAGATCAATTAGGACTCGTAAACACAGAAATTGAAATGTAAACTATTGCCGATTGATTCGCAAATGTGTCTGCATACTCCTATTGTTTACAATGTTAGAATGAAATAAACCAGGATTGGGAAATGTCTAGAAATAATCGTGTGTTTTGGTTCAAGTACCTGGAGAACCTGCGAGCTATTTGATTCATGCAAACAGCAGAACTGTGTACCATGTAGAAGCTTTGTTTAAGTCTTAAGAGGAACTGCAGCCGCTAAGGATGTACACCCATACATCCACATGCCCATCATGCATATATGTCTGCATGATGGGCATGTGGATGTTGGGCCAACACCTGGCAATGGAGGAATGAGGGAGTCATGATGAACTGTGCAAGTCTTCCTGCACTTCCGGCTTAAAGTAATTGACAAGTTGGTTTTAGTCAGTAAGGGTCTGATAGACTCTTCAGCCTTCTCTATTCATTTAGTTCAGTTACTCTTTGCACTAACAGTTACTACCAACACGTGCAGAGAGTCAACAATTATAATTATAAATTTTCATTATTAAATGTCAGTCAATGTAAAAAAATCATTGTTAAATTAAAACCAGAATATTATTAGAATCCAATTAAATTAAAAAAAAGAGTGAAATAATAATTATGTATAGCATTAGAATTAAAAAAGACATAGACAACACAAATAATTTAACTACACAAGCCAAAACAACCTTTAATTTTTTTAGAAATAGACTCACTTTCGAGTGGAATATGTCTACATATACCAACCCGCACTGGGCCCGCGTGGTGGATTACGGCCCATTCCCTCTCCTAGAGAGGAGGCCTGTGTCCCAGCTGTGGGAACATTAACAGGCTGAGTATGCTATGCTATGTCTACATCCGGATGCTGAGCAAGCAGAGACTCTGCGTCTACTGTGGACGGCATCCTTATGGATAGATATCCATAAGGATGCCGTCTTGCAAAAAAAGTGCAGTATTTAGGGTATTCCACGCGATTTTCTAGGTGAAATGCTCCTAGTAAACCATGTTATAGTTTTACTATTACAGTGGTCACGAAGACGCTTGGCTCTTATTTATTTATTTATTGATTATTATTTAAGGATCACCAACGAGTGTTGGTGGCCAAAATACTAAAAAAACATGCAGAAATAAAGAAATGGTACAGTTAACATTATCCTATATTGCACACTCAATTATAGGCAACCACAGCTTGCGTTTAAACCGAGCGTATACGGCTCTAACAAAAATAAAACACAACGGAAATGTCACATAATAAAAGTAATTTCAACCCTTTAAAATAAATTATAATTTAAATAAAATAGTTTAAATGTCCTGGATTAAATAAATAAAATATCAAAAATCGATTACATGTAATAAAATACAATTAATAAAGGTGAATTAACTATTTTGTAACAGTGATTGGAGCTCTTCATGACTATTTAGTCACGTGTTGACTAATTTCCTACTCACGATGCGTGGAAGCAAGCGAAGCTTCTAGCTATAACAACAGCTTCACCTCTACAGAATCTATTAGTTTTAGTTTCAAAATCTTTGAATGATTGATGGCTTTCATCGTTATGTTTTAGAAACAGGTGCTAGGTATCATAAAGCTTTAGAATTTGAAGACATTTCGACTGAAATGTTTATCTTATGAATATTTTTTTTCTATCTTGATGCAAAAGTATCTATCTACAGGGTGTAAGACATATTGGCGCACAGACACATATCTCATTCAAAGATACAGGTACTGTAATGTGAAACAGGAACTGTAATGTTTATTTTTAGTGTCCAGAATCCATGGTATCCGTTGTTACGCTGACGTATCTTACACTCTGTAATTGCTTTTAACTATTTCGAAAAAGCATCATAGTTATTTAATTAATAGAAAGAAATTCCTACATTCACTTCACTTAATTTCTTACTGAGCTAAGGACCAGTCGTGCTATCAAGCAAACTCCTATTTTTTCATGTCATTTGCAAAATGAACCACTTTTTACGCTCGTGCAAGTTAATCAAAGTTGGAAGTGCAATTTCCTAGCACTTCCCGCTATAATGAACATAAAATTAGTTTAGAAGTAGATGCTTCATCACTAGACATGAGATATGCTTAGCGGGACACAAATTATGTGAAATTACGTGACAGTTTAGACGAAGAATTTCGGATCTAACTTATTTAGTATTGAATTATTGGTCAAGTTTAAAGATGCTACTTTTATATGCTGTCATATTAATCTGTCTAGCCTTTCCCAAATATTTTACAGTCGACATGTTCGAGTCGGATGAACTTAATACCAATATTTTTCATGGAGCGACTGCCTATCTCACTTCCATATTTGTGAAAGATCCTCAAACAGCATTCGGAACCAATAGGGTAGTTGACTAAAAAAATCTAATTAGTCCGTCAGATAGATTAAAAAAAAAATATTGGATACGTACTCGTATTTTTTCTTTTTTCACGTAAACTTAAAACGAAGACGATACAGTGCGTTGAAAACTCGTGTAACGTCACTTCGTGCTACGATTTTTACCACGCCGTGACGTCACAAGACCCCACTCGTCAATTTTTACAGACATGATAAATTAAAAAAAAAAATACGTGCACAATATTTTTCGATAATCTAACCGAAAGACTAAATAGCATCATATTTTTATTCCTCAGGAAACATCCATGCCACCCATCCACGGATCATCTTAAGAAAGCGTTACTTAACCTTGAAGATCGACACGAGCGGCTATTATTATCAGACACCAGCTTAACCATAACACTTTCGTGAATGCCTCTTCAAAATATGTAACCTCTCAATTATCCATCACCTTGTTTTACCTTCAGAGCAAAATGACTAAACACAGCCTCTATGTATAACTTCAATTCTCTATCCGTATCACAGGTAAATAATCTCTTCATTAGTTAAAAAAACGTGCCTTAGAAAAAGCCACTGAAAGATAATTGGATAAAGCGATCACAATGGTAGCAATACCGTTTGTCAGTTCCAAGCAGCACAATCCGCTCCCCATCTATTGATTCAAATCGGGAAAGCCGTTGAAAGCCGGAAGTCTATTATGAAACGTTGGATTAAAAAGTCTGAGTAGAAAAACAGCCATTAAGGGCTTAAATGAGGGAAAAGTGGAGCTAGATTTTTTGCTTGCTTTTAGATTTTCACAAAGTCTTCTGTAGTTCTTAAATTCTGTTCTATATAATTATTTCGATCTCGTTCCTAAGCTTGAAAATTACCTTAAATGTTCTCTGCCAAGCTCCTAACTATGTAAATTGTACGAGTATAAACTTTCCCATCTGCTGTATAAATGCACTAGCTGCTGCCCGCGACTTCGTCCCCGTGGAATCCCCGATTTTAAAACATTCCTTATCGCTGCTCCGCTCCTATTGGCTTAAGCGTGATGATATATAGCCTAAAGCCTTCCTCGATAAATGGTCTATTCAACCCATAAAGAATTTTTCAATTCGAACCAGTAGTTCCTGAGATTAGCGCGTTCAAACAAACAAACAAACAAACAAACAAACAAACAAACAAACTCTTCAGCTTTATAATATTAGTATAGATTTGGCAGTATTTTGCATCTGTTGCATAGATCTGGCAAGAGTGTTGTATGCAGATATCATTGAATTGCTTTTTAGCACTGACAACTGGCGTTATAAGTGCACTGGAAACTGCTTGAATGATGGTCATAACAGTAACCCTTTATGAACTTCTAAAGTTAATATTCATATTTTTATAAACTTAACCTTCATAAATTGAACTAGCTAAACTGACCATTATTAAAACAACAAAACAGTTTTCAAAAAGTATGAATCATAAGATAGTTCCTTCACAAAATGAAGAACATACAATTAATGTCACCTTTATTCTCAATAAAACAGCCATCATTCTAAAATAAATCATGAACATCGCCCATCGTGATACACATAATTAAAATTTCGGAATGCAAAATGTAAATACTAATGTCATGATCGAGGAAGCTGAAACTATAAAATCTACCAGAAAAGATACTTCAGCGTGGCATAACAATGATGCTACAAGGACTTTCTAAATATAATAGTATATCGTAAAATTATACGGTGTAGCGTGTTATTGAGTCGAAACACACTCATCAAGTGGTCTTGGTGAATTACTAAGCAATATATCACAGACTAGATTAGATTGGAACCAGGTGGATGGGGACGCCAATGCGAAAGTAATGGCTGCATTATAGTTTACCTTGAGGAAAATAAGATTGCAGAACTGCAGAATAAGCTCGAAATATGGGATTGGAAATGAAGCAAATAAACATTATGCCAAAATTATTCTAGAAAACTCGCATTCAATCTCATCTCGATATGGAAAATACACTTTACCCACGTGGCTGACAATAGGAAGGGAAAATTCAGTTTCAAATTCAGTCCCATTCATTGGCAACTTGGCACCCCACATGTGGCAGGCCCATACTTCCAATTTCCTTCGTCTGTTTCGATATTCATATCGTCTGTCAGAGCCGAAACTGGCTTGAGTTTTCTTAGATATTAAGTGAATTAAGAATTGCTTGAATATATGACATGTTTGTGTGGTTTTCTTTTTAATTTAATATTGCACCAGCTTATCAGGACTTTATTCCTATGCTGAAGATACTGAGGCAAATAGCCCAATAACCTTTGAAAACATAGCTAAAGAGTATAGACTATTCCGCCATATGAACGCGTTCAGAGGATTATCAGATAAGCCCGACAAGCACATACCCGGGGCTTCCTATCAACAGGGGCTCAAACATTTACCTAAAGGATTCCTCAATATTTTAAATGAACCCTGGATAGAAAAGGTGTTGAATAATTTATATGGATTCCTTGTCTCCGGTACTGGGACGATGAAATCCAAATTATTTAACGATGAACCCTTGGCATACGAACAATTTACTGGGAATATTATAATTGAGGAAATTACAGAAAAAGTAATACGACTGGTTTTCAGAACTCAAGCGGGGTCTTGTAGCTTTGACATTTTAAACGATGAAGTACATACATACCTATCTATCATAGTATTCATCATCACTTCTATTTGTTAATGCTGCTGAACACTAGTGACCATCTATATGATCTCGCAGTTCAGTAGTAAACATTAGTATTTAGTAAATGGTAACTGGGCTGTGAGCTTAGACCGACTGGTGGTCACACTTTCGGGATATCATAGTTATCAATAAACACAGTCACATTTGAAACAATGTGTATTCCTATACTGAAGAATACGCGACCAACCATACAAATCTAGAGTTAGTTTAAACATCTGTAAAGATTTGACTACTAAATTATTCACTGGCTTAGGTGAACCCGAGAGAATAAGAGTTGAAAATCAAAAGGAAACAGTTGATAATGTTCAGAATAGCTTCAAAAACAGATGAAATGAAAGTAGTAAGAATAGATTATGAAGAATTGCATTTCAATAAGGTATTTAACTAAATTAATAATAACTGACAAAGAATAATATATCACAAAGAGGAAGACGTTGCTCTAGAATTGTATCTATTTTTTACTGTATGATCTATCCAAATACGAGTACACATTTCAGAATTGTTTATTGTTTTGAATGCACTGTTCTGTTTTGTTTAATTGTTTCAAAGAGCTGTAGAAGAGAATAAGATCACCGAGCAAAACCAACAATTTAAAATATTAGTGAGTATCTTTCAGCGAAAATATTATTTACATGTTCTGAGTTTGAAACGAGAAGCAGGGTTTACACAATGACTAACAGACTGATTTTTAAAAACACTTGAATAACAAGGTTAAGCAGAAAATTAACATTGAATTAGAATAAGCGTTGACATTGAATTTTTGATGCTATCTTTTAGCTAGTAAACTAGTAAAGCATTTTAATAAACTTGTATTTTAGACCAAGTAAAAAAAAGATTGTAGTGACTGCAGTTCGATCCTTCGTGAAAGAACTAACAGTTGCTAATTTACACTGAAAATCAGAGCCGTCCTGTAGGTCCGCCCAAGCCACAGCATCATGCTAAATGAGAGCCTTATTGCCACAGGCACGACGTATGTACTTCTTCCTAATCTCTGGTAATTCTTTTTCTTTCTTGTTTTTAGTTCGTTAGTCACATATTAACTTTAATATTTGTGTTTAAGAATAAAAGCTTTATAATTTTGTGTGCTTTCTTTTCTGGTTAAAACTGAGCTTAGATTGATACAGACAAGCAGACATATTAAAATTACTTCAAACTCAAACCCACAAAAAATCTTCTTTCAAACCTAAGACTTTGTAATTCAGGTTCTCTTTGTAAGATTTTTTTTATTTAAAAACACAAAGGAGAAATTAAATGCTGCTATGAGATTGTAAAATAATACTTCCCGTACTAAGGAATTAATTGTTATTTTGTTATACAGAGATATATTTTCAGAATCAGCTCTGACCTTTGACATTAGAAGTGGGTAGTATTTAGTTTATAGCGACCTACGTGTTTTATTCCTCTGTAACTTGATGCAAATCAAATAAATTTTCGTATTAAAACAGGCAATATGGCAGACTGAGGACAAAATGCCGTCGGCTGTTTTCTGAAGGACACGATATATTATTTGGGTTAGTAAAGGTTTATGATTTTATGCTCTCAGATTCGTTAGAAAAAGGGTTATAGTAATTCTGTTGGGTAATTGGTGTGGGTGGCAGTTCTTTATTGGTTTAAAAGGGCATCTTTATTTGAAGGGAAATACGTGTTAAATAATAAACGATTCAAGTCTCGATTTATTACAGATGAATGAATTTGGACAAATTGAAGAGAATGGATTCGAGTAAAGCATTTGAATAGATGCAACATTCGTCTAATTAAATGCTCTTGACGATATTACACTGAATCTTTGTGGAAATCTGGGTCAATAAATATATATTTAGAATTCAGTGTTAAATATATGCCTAGTATAAAAAACACACAAAAAATGTTTGAATTACTTACTGTAAAGGTATAAAGTTATCAGAAGCGTTCAAACGATAACAAGAAATATGATTTATAACATTATTATCGCCTACAATTTTGTATTTTAATTTTCCTCCTATCCGTAAAAGCAAACGAAATTTAAAAATATAACCATCATATCTCATACATACGTAAATTCAATAATGTTTACATCGAATGCGTCGAACGAAAACGTATTTCAAATCAAATTTGGTTTATTTATCCATCTTGACAACCAATTATAGGAAAATTCCTCGGAAAACATAAAGGAACGCGTAACGCACTGGTCCGATGTAGCGAAATAATCGTCTATTCGGTGAAAATACACGCAATATTTAGTACGCGACCGCCATGCCGATCTGCACCGTAAAACGCTTATAAACACTATTTTTGTATCGTTATTTTGTAAACGTAATCGATTTTGAACGTACCACAGATATTAATCACCTCTCGTGGAAATCACTGATGATTTTTTATTTGGCTATCGATATTTGAACACGACATTCTTTTTTAATTTATAAATATATTTTTTTCGGGTGGCGAGAGAAAAAAGCGCGGGTTTGCGTTTTGGGAGCGCGTTACGACGCCCACCGTCGACAGTGGCGCCGCGCGCGGCACTGGCTGAAAATCAACTGGCTTCGGCAACAGGAACGTTCCATTTCACCAACAAATTTACGCATTCAGTGTCGTTCAACCTTACAGTCATTACAATAGAGTTTGAATTAATCTATTTCGTTGATTATGTGTAATATTATGTGTATCTATATAGGCATCAGGATGTCCCTTTTGTTCAAAGCGTTCTTGTTCCGCTCATTTGAGTAGATTCCGTTTCATTTGGGCAGTACGAGTATATAATCGTTTCATTAATTTCAGTCTAGCATTGTCTCGAATCATTTGTTCGGTGTTAGTATTTATGTAATTCAAGTTTCGATGTATGCATTAGTGACAATATAAACGAAAAAAAAACATGTCTTTATGAATAAACATCTAGGTTTGTTATGTATATTTATGAGAATGTAATTTTAAATGCTGAAAGTATTTTGAAGAGCTTTCTGAATGCATGATGACTGAAAGATAAATGATAAATGCGTGGAAGCGGAAAAGAATGAGTAACGGTAACGAAAAATGTCGTAAAGAATTTTGAACCAATAATATTTTCTTTGTTAAATAAGAACGTATTGCTTTTCAATGCAGTATGACCGTTTAAATAGTTCGTGTATTTGATTGAATTAGTGAAACGAAATGAAAAAAAAATGATAGCGTTTTGTTCCTAAGGTACGGAAACCAAAGCAGTAAATTGATCATAATTCCAAATACTAACTAAATTGGTGTTGTTTATACTTTCATAATAACTAACTATTACTATAATATACACTAACAAAAAAACTTAATTCACTAAAACTAAAAAAGTCATAGAAATGAGATTTATTTCATGAACCGGCACTAAAACTAAAAGAGTCAAAGAAATGAGTTTTATTTCATGAACCGGCACAAAATATTAAGAATCTAATCTATCTATACTAATATATACGACGATATATGACGACACGGATGGCGCAGTGGTTGAGCGTTCAGCTGCTGCGCTACGTGTCGCGGGTTCGATCCCCGCACGGAACAAATGTTTGTATGGCCTACAGATAATTGTTCCGGGTCTGGGTGTCTTGTGTATGTGAGTTTACATGTTTGTGAACGCACCCACGATACAGGAGTAAATTCTAGTGTGGGGCAACGTTTTAAAATATATATATATAAAGCTGAAGAGTTTGTTTGTTTGCTTGAACACGCTAATCTCAGGAACTGCTGGCTCGATTTGAAAATGTCTTTCAGTATTAGATAGCCCATTTATCGAGGAAGGCTATAGGTCAGTATATCATCACAATAACACCAAAAAGAGAGAAGCAGTCACGAAAAATGTGAAACAAACGAAGCTACGCGAGTCAGATAGTCCTACAGAATACTATCTGCCTAACCATATTTAACAATTTATAAAAGATAAGAAGATGGATACAAAAAAGTAGCTATTATGGTAATGCTTATTTCTATAGAAAAATCTCCAGTATACCTGCAAAAGGAGAGTTAAGTAAAAAGAGATACTGTGAGAGACTATGTTGTGGCCAGCTCCCAGTCTGCCTGGCTTTAGCTGAATTCAGATATTCATGTAGCGCCTGCTTATCTGACCTCCAGAACCCAGTAATTGTTACTATACTCCTTGGCAAGTCTTTGTCAGATTTTCAGCCTTCTGGCAACTCGTACGGACTATCAAAAATCATAAAATAACAGCTGGGACCAACGGCTTAATATGCTTCTATACCCGGCCACCGTTGGCCAGGCCTGCTGATGGCGAGCTAAGGGTGGCTCGCCGTCCGATAGCAAACAGGCCTAGGTCGGCGGCGCGTCATGTTCCACGCGCACCTCAAAGACCTGTCAGTAAAGAAAACGGCGCTCCATAGGTCTCCATAGCCTGCTAGGGTTGCGGAATTTGTTCGAAAGAGTCACCGCGGCTCTGGAACGCAAAGGGCATTACAAGGATCACGGGTGGGTTTTAGTGAATGAGTGTCTGACACTCCTTTCCTCTCCTATCAGGGCGAAAGAAGTCTTTGTCAGACAAGAATTCACTTTTTTTTACAGAAAAAAAGGAACAATGAATGTTATGTTATAAATGTATGTTCACCAATCCACAAACCCAGTTCGGCAAGCGCTGTTCTACGTTGAAAATCAACCCGTGTAGCTGTTCATTATTTAGACACAAGGTACAAAAGACCCAGCTATTATTCCAATTATTAATAACTCCGACCTACTTCGTAAACCAACCTGTCAGATCGTATTATTAAACTGTCAATGTATACAGCGAATATTCATTATGAAAATGTTCAATCTATTTACATTCTATTTGATACTAATGTACTTTGAATATCTGATAGGTGTCGTATTCTATGCGATATCAGTAGTTATCTGCCCGTTATTGTCAAAACTTAATGCAATAATAATCGTCTCAAATACAGAAGGCAAGTATGTACATACGTGCGCTGATAGACTCGGCTGGGTGTTTGTTGATGATATATATTAACATAAAATACTTTTTATTAGGATCAGAAATCATCAAATGGCTTCTTCTGCTCTGACCGGAGCGGAGGGGAGTGTCAGACTCTTTTTTTCTCACTAAAATCCATCCGTGTTCCTCCAAATGCCCTTTGCGTTCCAAGACCGCGGTGACTCTTTCGAATAAATACAGCAACCCTGGCATGGACCACCCCTTACCTATTCCCCACCAATCTGTCCTCTGTATGTTTGGCTCAATATATTTTTTGGAGGAGTCTGGCTTGTCCATATTTCATCTTCGCCTTGGTCTGCCCCAGTATTCCCTGGTATTTAGAAAGCCCCTTTTTAAAATGGGAAATCATCGAGTGACTTTTCCCGCTGTGGGCAGAGTTGAAGGGAGTGTCAGACTCTTACTGACTAAAAACCACCACTAACTAAACACTCCTAATGCCCTTTGCGTTCCAGGGCCGCGCCGTGGCGACTGTTTCGAATAAATTTCGCAACATTTAGTACACCCCTTCGATGACCTTTTTTTGCCGTTTTTCGTTTGGCATGCGTAATTCGTAATCGTTTCGTTAAAAATAAGTATTGATCTTATAAATTAATTAATATTTCAAGCACGTTATTTTCCTCCGCGTTAGGTTCCGTGTTGAATTTTAAATGGATTAATTAAAAGTAAGGATTATTCATTACTTAAACATCTTTCAATTAATTTAATCCTTTAGATACACGGACTGTCTAACCTTTTTAATATTAATTACACAAAACTTAGAGCTTATTTGACTCCGTTATGTACACAGTAACTGGTTAACATTTTTGAAATGAGGAATTACATTTAATATCGAAAAGTATGAAAATAATTAAGAGTTTCAGAAACTTACTTAATAAGACTTGTAAACTTAGTCATTCTAGGAAATATACCCGTTTTTTATAAAAAAAAGTTCGAAATACAATTTAAAATCATGAAATTATCATCTGCCTAGCCTTTTCCTAATTATATCGGCTCCCAGTCCGACCGAATTCAGCTGAATACCACACATTTTACGTGGAGTGGTTGTCTACCAGACCTCCACAATCCATCGACTGAGTAACAACGTACTTCTTGGCAAGACTGGTATCAAATTTTCAGGCTCCTAACAATCCGTAACGACATACCTACAAAATGAAAGCCGGGACCAATGGCTTAACGTACTTTCCGAGGTATGGAGGAATCTCGATAGATATGTTAAGATGGTCACCCATTCACAAATCTCTCATCATCATCTCGGCAAGCGTTGCTAAAATCTTGAAGATCGTACCGTACAATGAACAAAAAATACTTTACCTCAACTTCAAAAAACATCTCCTCAGAAAAGTCAAGACCCCTCATAAATGCGACAAATCCACACGTTATAAACCTGTTCGTCTTTCACACGACAATTTATAACGTCCATGAATGCTCTCTCTCCTTTATCCCCGTAGCTACTGAGACGTTAACGCCGAAAAGTTTTGACAGGTACAAATCATCGGAGTGATTAATAATACACTGAAAATAAACTCCGGTATCTTCATCATTACTCGGGAATTTCGCAACGGTAGGGTTAAGTGAGATCCAATTAACGAAAGGAAGTAGGAGAAAAAGGTTGAGTTTAACTATAGCGATTTTTTGCCACTTATTCTGGAGCACTTAACTGTAGCGTTAATGATTACGGAGCGAGGTTGGATATCAGAATTGCTAGGAGGTGGCGTTCGTCACATTTTCGTGAACTATGAAAGTCGCTCAAGTCAGCCAGTTTGAGGTAGGTACACCAGAGTGACCACCAGACTACCCAAAAAAAGGAGTGTTATGTTCTCAGAGTTCATGCATGTATGTTTGTGAGTTTCTTTATTCCACCATAACTTTTTAACGGCTTAACCGATATCAATGTATGTGGTATCGAGAAGTGTTTAGTTATGGTAAAATAGGCTAGAAAATTTTAAAGGAGCCATGGTTCATTAATAAAAAATCGGTTCAAGATTCAAGATTCAAAGCATTTATTTCAATTAAACCTTTTACAGGCACTTTTGAATTGTCAAGTCGAAAGAGGTGAAGCTATCTGCACGTTCCAAAGCGTAGATCTCTATGGAGAAGAACGTGCAAGAAACTCCACGGACACTCTTTTAAATCATGTTCTGTATTACATAACTTTGGTTACATCCTTGGTGCTTCTATGTGTGAGGACAATGCAAAGAAAAAAAAAGGAAACTATAAAACAATTCAAAGTATTAAAGATTAAAACAAGTCAGTGGCAGTTAAGAGGTGACCAGTCTCAACCGACGGCGCCCGTTCACGAACATGACGCGTGTATCGGCACCATTTAGCTCAACCATTTTGAAGGGAACCGAATGATCCGACACACGCGCCACCATCAGCGAGACATTTGAGCGAGCATGACATACTCTCAACTGCCATTTTAGTTCAAGTCACAAAGTAAACTATAACCTGTAAATGGCTCCATGGTACTCACATTTACAATATTTGAAAATAAACTGCTTCTACATTATACAAAACTATGGTTCACAATGACCAAGCAAATACAAGTAAAAAAGAGAAATTATTTATTCCCATTATTAGAAATTAATTATTTATATAAAATTATAAAAAAAAAGAATAAATAAATGAGACAAAAAAAGGGCGAGCATCTCTTCCAAATAAAAAATCCTAACTTGTTTACCCAAGTGGTTGAGTCTGTGGAGCAGGACCGGCATTTAGCCAAGCATTTTTATCAAGGATATAATCTTCCAGTTTATAATATGCTTGCCTACATAGTGTGCGTTTTATGCATGTTTTAAATTTTCTCTCATTTAATTGAAGGATATCGACTGGTATTTTGTTATAAAATTTTACGCAATACCCCATAAAAGAAGTGTGTACTTTAGC
Source organism: Hecatera dysodea (assembly GCA_905332915.2). Lineage (NCBI taxonomy): Eukaryota > Metazoa > Arthropoda > Insecta > Lepidoptera > Noctuidae > Hecatera > Hecatera dysodea. The sequence goes on along the minus strand of HG995309.1, from coordinate 13,033,864 downwards.
CAATCTAAACCTAGGTTGATCTAATTTGTTTCTATTTCTAGTATTAAAATTATGCCTGTCGCTGATCTTATTAAAAATATGCAGATTTTTCCGAACATACATAATGTTTTCATAAATGTATTGACAAGGTACCGTCATGATGTTAATTTTCTTAAACAGTTCCCTTAAAGAATCGCGCCGGCGGAGATTGTAAATGGCTCTAACTGCTCTTTTCTGCAGAATAAAAATAGACTCTATGTCTGCAGCCCGTCCCCATAGCAAAATACCGTAAGACATGACACTATGAAAGTAACTAAAATAGACCAGTCTCGCGGTATCTACATTAGTAAGTTGACGGATTTTTCTGACAGCATATGCTGCTGAACTTAGCCGTCCTGCAAGTGATGCTAAATGAGGTCCCCATTGTAGCCTTGAGTCGAGCGTTATCCCCAGGAAAACTGTGCTTTCGACGAATTCTAGTTTCTCTTTATTCAATACTATTTCCTCAATACTACTTTTAACATTCGGTAAAACAAATCTAATACATTTTGTTTTTTTCTCATTTAATACTAAATTATTAGCAGTAAACCAATTTTGGACCTGCTGTAGGGAGTCATTTACTTCGTCAAGATTTGCAGAACGTCTATTTATCTTAAAAATTAAGGACGTATCGTCAGCAAATAACACCATTTGTGATTGTTTTTTCAAAAGATAGGGTAGATCATTTATGTACACTAAAAAGAGGAAAGGACCCAGTATTGAGCCTTGTGGTACCCCCATTTTGACTCCTATCTCGGTATGTTTTTATATGAAGTGATGATATTTTAGAATATCGATCCAGTTTCTAAATATCCCAAGCAAACGGGTTGTGTCAACAGGTTACTCGTGTAAGTAGTAAATACTCAAATAATGTAAGTTGTGAAGATAGAAAGAGACTCATGTCTTCATATGACACTTTATGGCTTACTTTCAAGCCATTGAAAACCGTAAACAATCTATTTGCCTTATATTTCAGATATTAAACTAAACACATCAAAAGTATCTAGGGATCAACATATATTTTTGCAATAACTTTCCTCCTGATTGATATTAATTAAAATTTTCTTTAAGGATTCATCAAATAAAGTGTTTTCGTTTGTCACAGTAACGATAAACCAAGTCACCTTTGCATTAATAAAGAAATTTGCCATTTTCCTAATAAAGGGATTTTTGACATTTGAACCACTAACATTAAAGTTCGAAAAAAAGACTGAAATAACAGTTTTCTTTAAAATTTTATTGGGTAACTTAAACAATTAATAATCCGTGTTTCTACCGCGAACACTAACAACACAAGAACATCGGTTTGGCATACTCAAAATGAGTTCATCCAAATCACGCTGTGGAATGGCCGCCCATGTTCGTTGCAACAACAAAAAAAGGTCTTCTTGCGACTGGATACCCTCCATATTCGGCAGAGCTCTTCTCTGTAGCATATCCCATGCATGCTCAATCGGGTTCAAGTCTGGCGACTGAGCAGGCCAGGGCAGGACATTGATGTTAGCTGCGGCGAGAGTCTGTCTTACAACTCTTGCGGTGTGCGGTCGTGCATTATCATGCATTAACTGAAATAAGGGACCGATTTGCACTTGTAGAGGAACGATGACGTCTGATACAATCGTCTCAGCATAAATTTGAGCGTTGAGGTTGCCTCTGATCCAAATCAACTCAGTTCTTCCGCCGAATACCCGCCCATACTATGATGGTTCCACCACTATAAGGATGGACTTCCTGGCAGGATTTTAATCGCTGTTGGCGTCCAGGGGTTCTCCAGTGTCGTATACGTCTTGTATCCGGTCTCATACCAAAACGAGACTCATCAGAAAAGCACACGAAACGCCATTGTTCTTCTGCCCAATTTCTGTGTTCAAGAGCCCATTGATATCGAATCCTACGATTGTGCATTGCTATAGGTGGTACCCGTAGCGGTCTTCGGGAATGAAGGTTCACTTCATGCAAGCGGTTTCTGACTGTTTGGTCGCTAATTAAGTTCCCTGAAGAGTGATGAAGCCTCACGGCTAACATCATGGCGGTTATTGTTGGAGCTCTTCGAGTTAAGATTTGAATGTATCGGTCTTGTCTCCGTGTGGTGCAGCGATACCGTCCTCCATGGCGCTCAGCCAAGGTAAGCGAAGAGCTCTGCCGAATATGGAGGGTATCCAGTCGCAAGAAGACCTTTTTTTGTTGTTGCAACGAACATGGGCGGCCATTCCACAGCGTGATTTGGATGAACTCATTTTGAGTATGCCAAACCGATGTTCTTGTGTTGTTAGTGTTCGCGGTAGAAACACGGATTATTAATTGTTTAAGTTACCCAATAAAATTTTAAAGAAAACTGTTATTTCAGTCTTTTTTTCGAACTTTAATGTTAGTGGTTCAAATGTCAAAAATCCCTTTATTAGGAAAATGGCAAATTTCTTTATTAATGCAAAGGTGACTTGGTTTATCGTTACTGTGACAAACGAAAACACTTTATTTGATGAATCCTTAAAGAAAATTTTAATTAATATCAATCAGGAGAAAAGTTATTGCAAAAATATATGTTGATCCCTAGATACTTTTGATGTGTTTATTTTCACAAAACGCTTGATGCACGCTTTCCAATTTTTCTCACACGTGAAACTTCTAAGCAGAAACTCAAAATCAGCAAACGAAAGAAATATGTTTATAGTAACGGACTATTAAAAGTTGTGATTTCAAAAAGAAAATCCTATTAATCTCTTTGAATAAATTATTCAGGCGCCACAACGTATAAAAATAAATACATTTACGCAAAACAAGTACGCAAGATCGTTACACATTCTTGACATTTTTTGTGACTTCCAAATAAAAAAACTTTCCATTTTTAATTAGCAGAGTAAAACCGGTAGCATTAACGTAAGTTAAACCTTTTAATGGTTAAAATCAGCAAATGACTTCTTCTCTGGGTGGAGTGGAAGGGAGTGTCAGTCTCTTACTGACTAAAACCTATCCGTGTTCCTCTTAATAGTCCAGGTCCCTTTGCGGCTAGGGTTGCGGAATTTGTTTAGGGTTGCGGAATTTGTTCGAAAGAGTTACCGCGGCCCTGGAACGCATAGGGCACAAGAAGGATCACGGGTGGGTTTTAGTCAGTAAAAGTCTAACACTCCCTACCGCTCCACCCAGGGCGGGAGGGGTCATTTGATAATATACCATCCAAAAAAAAAAAGGTCCCTTTGCGGTCCAGGGTCGCGGTGACTCTTTCGAACTGTAACCAAGCCGACCCCGTTGTCTTTTTAAATAAAAGTACAATAATTCTACAGAACAACTTTAATCCACTATAGTACAAAACAGACACACAAGTACTTAGGAACTTATAATTTGGCAATGTCCCTCTTAATTGCTCCCTTAATTTGGGCACACTGGTTTACGCGACAACGTCCAGATTCTAACTAATTAATCATAATAATATTATTTCTGTGCATTGGGTAAAAATACAACATCATTAATTTGGTATAGGAAAAGTACACTGTTTATAAGTAAAAGCTGATGTATGCTTTATTGCCTTGTAGTAAGGGTTATAACAGAACAAATTCTACAGCCCCGGTCGGCATTGGCCCTAGCAGGCCCCCTCTTCTATGCTGACTTCTCTTAGATGCGCGCGTGAAACAAACGCACCGTCGACTCGGGCCTGGTTGTTATCGAACGGCGAGCCACCCAACGTTCGTCGTCCGCAGGCCCACGCCAGTAGTGGTCGGGAATCGCCCTGTGACTCCCGACGCCCGGAATCGCCCTGTGACTCCCGACGCCCGGAATTGCCCTGTGACTCCCGACGCCCGGAATCGCCCTGTGACTCCCGACCCCCGGGTCGTCTTCTACCAACCAACCTAACATACCTTTAAGATGAGCAGACTATGCCTGCCTATGGTCATGAGAGCTAACTCTATATTTTCTCTTCTTTCAAGTGACTTCCAAAACGGTAGTTTAGATTCCTAATAAAATTAATTAGTCCGTCAGATCACCAAAAAGTATTGGACATGTATTTTTATCTTTTGTCAAGTAAATGAAAACTTGACGCAAAAATTCAGCGCACTGTTTCAAGATGTAACATTGCGTTGAAATTTCGTGTGATGTCACGTTTTGTTACTTCATGAAAAGTAACAAAACGTAAATTCGTGAAATAGTAAGAAATGACCTCATGATAACAAGCCCCCACTCCGAAACACGCGTTTCGGAGTGGGGGCTTGCGTTTTATCTTTTACAAATTGTATTGATTTGATAAAGTAAAAAATCGTGTGCATTGTTTTTGATAATCTAACTGATCAACTGAATATATTCATTCATATTTTTTTTCTCTAGGAAACATGCTTCAAATCCTCAGGATACGCTATATCTGTTTGTTGCAATATATAACTGTGAGGTACGACCATTACTGCCCGGGGAAACGGGACTGATTCCCATGAGGAAAGTAATTTGAATATCAGCATAATGAGCATTTGGCTCAATAATAAGGCGATGAGGTTTTGTCTCATTTGCATTGAATTTAGAAGTTTTAGCACGTGCATTTTTAAAGGCAAATGTTTGAATTATAGGATTTATTTTTCCATGAACTGCCAATTTCCAATTATCAATAAAAGGCAGGATTTCTGCAAAAATATGTCATCTCCTACAAAATAAAAATTAGCTGTTTTTCCCCCCACATTTTTTCATTTTATTTTTTATTGTCAGATGGATATGCTCTTGACTCTAGTCTAGGTTGCTGGTGACAGAGACAAAGTCGATGATGGAATGAGCTTACCCGGAAGAAGCCTTTTCACTCTAAGTTTGAAGAGATCTGGGTTGAATGCGTTCGGAAACACAGACGCAGGCAGAGAGTTCCACTCCTTTGCTGTGCGCATTACAAAAGACGATTGGAAACGCTTGGTGCGAATTGATGGAATAGCAACAAGGTAGGGATGGTAACTTACAGTGCATCTAGACCCCCGGAAATCCGGCCCCTGTCTAATCCGGCGCCCCCTGTATCCGACATGCCTAACACTGTACATAACATTTATTACGGTAAATTTTCACTAATTATTTATAACTAGCTTCTGTCCGCGATTTCGTCCCCGTGGAATCCCCGATTTTAAAACATTCTTTATCGCTGCTCCGCTCCTATTAGCTTAAGCGTGATGATATACCTATAGCCTATAGCCTTCCTCGATAAATGGTCTATTCAACCCAAAAAGAATTTTTCAATTCGAACCAGTAGTTCCTGAGATTAGCGCGTTCAAACAAACAAACAAACTCTTCAGCTTTATAATATTAGTATAGAAGTATAGATAATAATGTAAAATAAATAGAATTTTGTAACTTTCACTCGTGATTTGTCGGATTACAAAGTACTCTTTAAAAACTACAAATACTACTCTATAATCTAACGAATTCGATAATCCTACACTGCCCTTTTTTTTGGATAGGAAATGATCAAATAACTTCTCCCGCTCTGGGCGGAGCGGAAGGGAGTGTTAGAGTCTTACTGACTAAAACCCACCCGTGATCCTTCCTGTGCCCTTTGCGTTCCAGGGCTGCGGTGACTCTTTCGAACAAAGTCGCAAAGTCCTACCTACACTGCCCTGTACACCGTTTGTCGGATTCCCACGCTCGACTGTATATCGACGGTTAAAAGGAAATAGGGTATAAGCGACAAAAAGTGAAATGTTCAGGAGAGCCGTTCAAAGTTTTAAATTTTAGAAAAACTGACGTAATTTTGTTATTTATTAAGATATCGTGAAAACTAAAACAGTTATAAAATCAGAAAAAAATGGAGCATTTACCGGTATTTTTAGTTTTAATGATTTTACGCTATTTTAAGTGGTTTTTGTCGCTTATAACAATAGCTTTTAATTTTCTAATGAGGAAATATGGCATAAGATACAAATGACAAAGTAAAATATTAAAGGATAAGAAGCCTAAGCGACATACTGATTTCTCACACAGCAAGGTAAAAGGGTATAAGAGACTAGACAGTTCAATAAGTGTTATAGGAAAAGAAGGATAAGGTACTTTTCACAGTGGTTGTATGGAAGCTAATAGAGCACAAGAAACAGTCGGCTTTCAAAACAATACCCGGATATAAGACATTAGTGACACACAATGACGCTTGAAAGCAAAGGAAAAGAAGGATAATCAACATTTGGCATTGCGTGAGTTTATGGAAATATGGATGAAAAGACACCTCAAAAATAATGAAGTAGCGCAACCAACACGATCCTTGATCAGGATAAGAGCTAAAACGGGTATTACACTACACTGTAATTTTGTCCCTAACTCGTAAAATAGGGTGAAGTATTTTAAAAGTATTAGGGAGTCGATTTTCATACAAAAAGACTAAGGATCCTTAGTCTTAGGGGCCTGTTTCAGTATACCCCACCCGTTCAAGTGATTCTAATTTACACTAAATAGTAGATTTCAAAGATGATAGTTCGTCATTATAGTCATTTTCATGTCACCTACTTACCTATTTACTAACAAGCGGATAGTAAGATTTTTTTAAATAAAAAAAGACATTGACATGACATGGACACCTTATGGTGTCCTCCCCCAAGCACATCCAGTACATCAGATGACCTGATTCCAGGGTTATCCCTGGAATCGGGTCATCTGATGTACTTCCGCGAGGGAGACCAACAATCGCAAGGCAGCGTTGGGTTTCTGGTAAACAAGTCCTATCTAACAACTTTGTGGAAATGTCAAGTGTAGCGAACAGGGTAGCGTACCTTATTGTGAAGCTCACCGAGAGGTATAGCCTCAAGGTAGTGTACGCACCAACCTCGACACACTCGGACGACGAAGTGGAAAATATGTTCGATGACATATCGAGAGCCCTCCACTTCACTACAAAGACATAGTACATCGTTGTCATGTTGACTTTAATGCCAAAGTGGGAGTACAGTATTGCTGCGAATAGGTAATAGGATACCATGGATTTGGAAGCAGAAATCATAGGGGGCAAATCCTCGTCAACTTCCTCGAACGGGAGGGGTTGTTCTTGATGAACTCCTTCAAGAAACAGACCCAAAGGAAGTGGAAGTGGCAAAGCCCTGACACTATGACCAAACATGAGATGTCGATCTCATGTTTGTTCATCATGAATGACAAGAGCCATATATTCAGAGACGTCTCCGTGATCAATAGGTTCAATACCTGTAGCGATCACCGACTTGTCCGAGGCTCTCTGAATATTAACTTCAAGACCGAACGTGTCCGTCTGATGAAGTCCAGACTCCGACCAACTCTGCTCCAAACCATGGCATGATCTGAAACGTTCCAGCCGTTCCAGGCAAACCTGTAAAACCGATACGCTGCTGTGGAAACCACAACAGACGTAAACCAGAACCTCTAAAATGTGATTTGGATCCTCAGGGAAAAGGGTACGAGATTCTGTGATATGCAGCGTAAGGGCAAGAAGTTCAAGCTTTCAGAAAGGACTTTAGGGCCAATGAAGGAATGACGTAAAGCCCACCCGTCACTTCGTCGGCAAAGCGATTTCTAAACTGAGAGATCAACAAGCACGTACGACAGGACCTCCGGGGCTTCAATGCTCTTTCGGTTGAAAGAGCAATCGAGCAGAATCGGGGGTCAAAGGTGTTCGTACAGTCTCTTGGAAGAAGCCACCTGATGAAGTTGACCACAGCAAGTGGAGAAGTTGTTTCTTTGAAGCCAGTAGTTTTTTCGGAAGTGGAGGACTTCTATAGCCGGTTATACGCATCGCAAGCATCTCGTCCTCATCCCAAAAATGAGGGTTCTAGAGCCACATTGACAGGCCATTTAACCGAAGACCTGCCAGAAGTCCTATGGCATTAAGTCCGCTTTGTACAGTTTTTTTTTACTAGTGCGTAAAGTTTTAATAAATAAATAAGTCAGTATTGGCGAAATCGAGATCGCTCTTGGGCAGCTTAAAAATGGAAAAGCTCCTGGAGAAGACGGCGTTACCACAGAGCTGCTGAAAGCTGGAGGTAAACCCGTACTGAGGGAGCTCCAGAAGCTGTTTAACGCTGTCCTGTTTGAAGGGAGAATTTCAGAGTGGCGTGGAGTAGAAGTGTGGTTAAGATAACCACACTTCTACTCCGTTCTTTAAAAAGGGAGACAAGACCCTATTGAAGAACTATCGACCCATATCCCTTCAAAGCCAGGTCTATAAGCTGTTTTCAAGAGTGATTATGAACCGTCTTGCGCGAAAGCTCGACGAATTCCAACTACCAGAACAGGCTGGGTTTCGGAGCGGATACGGCCACATAGACCACATCCACACAGTGCGGCAGATTATACAGAAGACCGAAGAGTATAATCAGCCCCTGTGTCTAGCATTTGTGATCGAATCATGAAAAGGCCTTTGACTCGGTTGAAATCTGGTCTGTTCTGAAGTCCCTGCAGCGCTGCCAAGTAGACTGGCGATACATCCAAGTGATGAGATGTCTCTACGAGGCTGCCACCATGTCCGTTCAAGTACAGAATCAGCAAACAAGTCCCATACCGTTGCATCGAGGAGTGAGACAAGGGGATGTTATTTCCCCGAAATTGTTCACTAATGCAATGGAGGATATTATGTTCAAGACGCTGAACTGGAACGAACGTAGCATTAACATCAATGGCGATTACATCTCTTACTTGCGATTTGTAGATGATATCGTCATCATGGCAGAAATGCTGCAGGACCTACAACAGATGCTGATTGATCTGGCTGACTTTTCTGTAACATCAACATTGTTTCGCAGTAAACATATTGACTTTGACTTTGGATAAAACCAAGGTCATGTTCAAAGAAAATGTTCTACCGGAACCGATTGCGATTCACGGTGCAATTCTTGAAGTTGTTCAAAAATATGTGTACCTCGGGCAGACATTGCAGTTAGGTAGAAACAACTTTGAGGGCGAGGTGAATAGAAGAATTCAGTTAGGCTGGGCAGCGTCTGCGAAGCTACGTCGAGTCTTTACATCGTCGATTCCACAGTGCCTAAAGACGAAAGTCTTCAATCAGTGCGTCCTACCCGTCATGGCATACGGAGCAGAAACGTGGAGACTGACGGCTCGTATGATCTACAAGCTTAAAGTCGCTCAGTGTGCTATGGAAAGGGCTATGCTCGGTGTGTCTCTGAAGGATCGCATCAGAAATGAGGTGATCCGTCAGAGAAGCAAGGTCATCGATGTAGCCTACCGGATTAGTAAGCTGAAGTGGCAGTGGGCTGGCCATATTAACCGACAACCGTTGGGGTAAACGAGTTCTAGAGTGGAGACCGCGTCTCGGCAAACGTAATGTAGGACGTTCTACACTACGTTTGCCGAGACGCACGGTGGAGTGACGATTTGCGCAGGACGGCTGGCAGAAACTGGATGCGAGAAGCCGAAAATAGATCTAAGTGGCGTGCAATTGGAGGGGCCTATGTCCAGCAGTGGACTGCAACAGGCTGTTGATGATGATGATGATGATGGGTAGGTAGCTAATACTGCAGCTAGCAGGTAGGGAACTTAAGAATTAATTACGAACACTTGGTATGTATCCGTAATATTAACATTTAAAAATGTAACAAACATAACAGTAAATAATAAAAAGCTTATTGGGTATTGTAGTATAAGTGACGTATAAGTATGATTGTAGAACGTGGAAGTAGGTTATAATGTGGTTATAATCGACACCATGATATCTTATTTAATTTAAGTAATAAGATATTATCGACAAAACTGTATTTATATTGTACGCGGAAGTAAGGTATAACCAACAGTGTGATATTAAAATAAATTTAGGTAATAGAGCATAACCTGCATAGCTTCCATAAAGTACTGAATGGTAATAGGGTATAACTGACAGAGTAATATGAAAAGGAATTTCGTATATAGGGTACAAGCGCCATAGCTATGTTAAATTACGAAATGGAAGTAGGCTATAAACAACGTTTGTACTTTGTGAGGGAAAAGCTTAAAAGGCATAAACAACCGAAAGCTCGACAACCTTATGAAGTAAAAAAGCATTACCGACAACAAACACAAAATAAATCATTTTTTGTAGGGGCACAAGCACCTTTGTAGCAAAAATTACTTGAATTTTCGTCGGTTACGAAAACTAATACTATGAAAATGATTTTTTTTTGCTAGGGCATAAACGCCAAAAAACTCATCGTAGAGCCACGAGAGTAAGCGCATTCGAAAGAGCGGAAAATTTTACGTAGGATGGCATATATAACTCATTTTTGACCAAAATGTCGCTTATGCCCTACTTCCTTTTAACCGTCGATATGTAATTGTAATAATTTCTGCCGACAACTAATATAAACTTCATTACCTCCACAAATAGTTACATGAAATTACAATCTAACACAGTAATAATCTATTTCTAAATCACGCAGAAATCCCCTATATTGCGTAGGTGTCAAAAGACCATAGATTCAAGAATGAATACTGAAAATAGATCGAATGAATATTAAAGCTACGCTCACATTGACGGTTTAAATTGTTAAATTTACAATTGCTGGCAGCTAGTTGAAAGTATCAGAGGATCAAGTTTAATGGCGTAAGATGAAGAATGTCCAGTAGCAGAATCATTATTTCCACTGCAGTTGTCCAGCACAATATGGTCACTTTTGTAGGTCTATTATGACTCTTCATTGCTTACTTACCAAGTAAATTGCTCTAAGATAAAATGATGATCATGGTTATTATGTGAAAATCGTTGTTGGCTAAATTATTCCTATTCTTTATTTTTATTGTACAAACAAAAATACAAAAGGCCTTTTGTGCTTGTTTTCGATTGATTTGCCAACCATAGAAAATATGAAAGGATGGGCTAAAGAATGATATGAACGAAAAAGCCAAAATAATACTGTAACGATTGAAAGGGGAAAGCGTATAGCACCGGCCACAAGTAATATGGCACTAGGATAGGATGATGATCTAAAAGTTTCTTTTACATCTAACAGAAATTTCGTTTCAAAGAATTGCATGTAACCAGAGCTTTAGAATTAAGAGCAATCAGACAACGGACATATGACGGGATATTGATGCAGACTCCGACGTAACGAGTAAACACGATGATGCAAATACGTGGGTGGGTATATACACCCCTTTATGTGGGTGTACGGGATAATTTGTGAATAGAATCACGTGTTTCAGTGACTGATTGATTTTGGAGTTTCGATTGTACTATACAATTTCGTGGTTAAATAATGACTGCCTCGTGGTTTCATCTTCAAGGTTATGAAACGTTTGCCGGAGTCGAATCATGGATCTCAATGAATCGAGATTTCTCAGTACCATGAAAAGCAGGTTAAACCTTCGGTCGCGGCTGACATTTGGACATATTTGACAGTCGTTGAAGGCTTTTAAAGTCACCCGATGGTCACCCGACGGCAATAGAGGAGGCAATGCTCCGAGTTTCCTTGCGCGATCGAATCAGGAACAAAGATATCCGCTAGAGAACTAAGATTACCGACATACGAGTAGCCGCACATTGCTCGCAGAAAAAACGGTCGATGGAGCCGAAAAGTTCCTAAAAGTTCTTCTTGAAAGTGGCGTTCGCGTACCGGTGACGCAGCACTGGTATGCCTCCCACAAGATGGACCGATGACCTGATGAGGATCGTGGGTAGCTGATCGATGCGAGACGCCACAGGACCAGATGTTATGGCAACAATTGAGGCAGGCCTATGTCCATCAGTGGACGTCTTTCGGCGATATGATGATAATGATAATGACAGTCGTTACGGATAGCTTGAAAATCAGTAGAGTCTTGCCAAATGGGGGTTACTGGGGTCGCGGGGGCAGAAAGACAGTCGCATGATGTAATACGGGTACTTACATAATAACATAATCAGCCTTTTAACGTTCCCACTGCTGGGACACAGGCCTCCTCTCTAGGAGAGGGAATGGGCCGTAATCCAGCACGCGGGCGTAATGTCACATGTCTTCGAATTTTTGGTTCTAGGACATGCCGGTGTCCTCACGATGTTTTCCTTCACCGTTTACATACGGGTACTTGCTGCAACCGATTCTACTGGAAGTCATCTCGAAACGGTTGGAAAAAGACAAAACATCATAAGCAAGCCAGACTCGTCATACCTCTGGTTCACGGGAGGTGTCAACCTAGTGGGCCCCAAGTGTTTTACTTAGTTATAATCTTGTTATTATTTTTAGAGATTAGTTCTTTACATTAATTGTGCGTACAGTTAAGGAGAGGAATTCCAGAAATGTATACCAGAGAGAAATACCAGAGTCTGTGTTACTTCAAGGCAAGCGAAGTTCATCTTCGACCACATCATCGCTTACCATCAGGTGAGTATAAATCAAACACCTGCCTATCAATAGCAAAACAAAAAAAAGTAATTCGCAATCTGTAGATCTCATTGTACTAAATAAATAATTGTACGATATAAAAACCTATTCAAGCAACTAGAAACGGTAGGCTCGTTAAAAAGAAAATCAACAGTGAGGAAAAACGTGATTAAGAAAAACAAATCCAGCAATATGTTGCAACACCAGTGAACAAATGAACCATTTCCCTTGACTTACAAACGCTGAGACAAAACAATAATATTTACTACAAGCTTTTCGACAACCGACCAAGTTCATTTATACTATCTATACTCTATACTAATATTATAAAGAGGAAAGATTTGATTGTTTGTTTGTATTGAATAGGCTCCGAAACCACTGAACCGATTTGAAAAATTCTTTCGCTGTTGGGAAGCTACACTATCCTCAGGTGACATAGGCTATATTTTATCTCCATATTCTCAAGGAAATGGGAACTATGCGGGTGAAACTACAGGGCGCTCCTAGTTTTAATATTAACTTTTTAGACTAAAATATGTTATTGTGCACTATACTTGACTGAATGCCACACATTTTTTGACAGATTGCGAATGATATGCGAATGTGAACGTTGCTTAAAATTTAGAAGAATTGGCACTCTTTTTAAATAAATCTTTTTGATGTAGTTTAATGTCTGAGGTGGTCTTTTGAAAAGACCATGTAATTTGAATGGACCTATCTAATCAGTGCAAGCATTTTTCAGTTATCTTGTAGTTCTACTCAGGACTACAAAGGAGCTCACTACCAAAGAATGCGCATTTGGGTAGGTCACATTTTGGTCATCAAATGACTTCTCCCGCTCTGAGCGGAGTGGAATATAGTGTCAGACTCTTATTGACTAAAACTCATCCGTATTCCTCCTAATGATGTTTGCGTTCCAGGACCACGGTGACTCTTTTGAACAAATTCCGCAATCCTAGCAGGTTTAAGTCGCATAAAGTACTCGAAACTGCCAGATGAATGTTGAAATTGATTTTTTATGAAAATTTTGCCGTAAAGTGGCATTCAAGCTGCCACTTCATACAACTAGTCATGTAGTATCCTCTCAATGCCGACTAAAACCTATAGTTATCTTTCTATCACCTTCAAAACAAATCCGCGGACAGTCGGGGGTATCGTTAAACTTTTAGTTATACTTAACCGTATGTGTTCATGACCCAAAAATGTTGGCAGTCAGTCAAACGTACCGCTGTATAAACACCGAGTTGATATTGAAGTTCTTGATTCTTAGCTCGATGCAGTAATGGTCTTGAAGGTAATTAGGGATAGGGAGTAATTAGAAGTATTTTGGAGCTTTGTTTTGTCTGGAAATAGTCTGAATTTAGTCATTACGGAAACAGGAGGTCATCTTAATGTGGACAATATCTGCGTAAACTATCTGTATAGTAATAACACAGCCTGTTTTATTGTTTTCATGTCAATGAAGTTTGTTTTTAGTAGTAGTGTAAAAATGACTCCAAGGTTTGTGTTTTGTCAGGGCCTGTTAGAGCCAGTACCTGCCAATGTTGTGGATTTTTTTGAAAGAATTACTGATACCCTGGAAAGCAAAGGGCATTTGAAGGAACTCTGATGGATTTAAGTCAGTAAGAGTCCGACACTGCCTTCAGCTCTGCCCAGAGCAGAATGACTCATTTGATGATTTCCCATTCATAAAAAGTCTGTATGCCAAAAGTTATCAAAATCGGCGAGATAGCGTTACAAACAAATCACTTGTTTTATAACTAATACATACTCGTATGTATTAGTTAGGAAGTACGAGGTTATTTTTTTTTTCAATATGGTATGTGCTTTTCAGGCCTACCAAGAGACTTTCGGAGTAAATACAAAATACATTAATTTTGTTCCATAGCTATAGATACTGTGCGTCGTACTGTGCATTGAATCCTTGTCTCGGAAAGCGAGTTAAGCCATTGGTCCCGGCTGTCATTTGTAGATCTTTAGCAGTCGTTACGGATTGTCAGAAGCCAGTAAATCTGACCCCAGTCTTGCCAAGAAGTACCGTATTACCCAGTTAATTAGTTGTGGAGGTCTGGTAGGCAGCTACTCCACGTAAAATACTGGTATCCAGCTGCACCCAGTTTGACTGAAAGCCGACCCCAATGTAGTTGGGAAAATGGTTAGGCAGGTGATGATGTGTATTAAATCCTTTACACGCGTAAATGTTCAAATTAAAACTGGTCACGGAGGACTTTACAACTTGCGCGAGTAGGTTAACAGTTTTACTGAGAATTTAAGAAAATTAAAGACAATTTCACCTACTTTTTTATGACACAGAACGATTGAAGGAAGTTTCCCACATTTACGTGGATGTGCGAAACAGCTGTTACCCGCAATTTCATTTATATACAGCCGTTTTTCTAGAGTCAGATAACATTTAACAATAAATGTGGCTATTAATTGTCGAACCGTTATTTATATTCGTCAATTAATCGGTCCTTATAAATCGGTAATCTTCGGTTGATTTTCATTTTATTTTTATTTTGTTAGATCTTCCTGTTCTGGAAATTAGGATCTTAATGAGATATTATCTCCTTATCATTACGATGATTACAGCCGGAAAACACATGGTCAACATTTATTACAGCGATCTCTTTTAATTTCTCAGACCTCAGGCACGGTGGAGTTACGTTGTGCGCAGGACGGCTGGCAGAAACTGGATGCGAGAAGCGTAAAATAGATCTAAGTGCCGTGCAATTGGAGAGGCCTATATCCAGCAGCGGACTGCAACAGGCTGTTGATGATGATGCTGATCTTAATTAGGTACTAAACCCTAATAATGACTTGTATAGTCTTTATATCACTAAACTAAAAGTGGAGCTACTTTAATGCCATTACATTGAAAGATAGTCGAGAATTATGTTCCAGTTTTCCAGACAATTATTTCTTGATTTCCACGAACCATTGTACGATTTCGATTCGACTTCGGTGTCCGTTCAATTTGAAGAGGAATGTCGGGAACGCGCGAATCCTATTCAATGTATGCGAACTAATACTGAATTTCTGTAGTTTAACTATGTACATATATACAGGTAGAAATGTTGAATTGTTGGCGGATGTACATATTTTAGTGTTAGAATATGGGAATTAAACTCATCTTAATATAAAAAAAATTGTGTTTTTTCTTTCATATTTTATTCCAAATACAGGGTTATTTAAAAAAACACCAACAACCTCTTAAGAGGTCATTGTACTCAAACAACTTTTACAAAAAAAAAAATCGGCTGTTCCCTACAGTTATGTTCGTATAACTCATCAAAATGTAGGGAACAGCTGGCTTTTTTTTCGCGATTTCAGGTTTGTTCCCATAGTAAAAGTTATTCATAATGATGAGTACAATGACCTCTTGTTGGTGTTTTTCAAATAACCCTGTATATTACAATGCATTAATTCTGCCAAATTGCATAATAGTTTGTCGGCAGTTGGTCTCGTTAATAATTGTGTTCAAAATTCATTTCATTTCATAGTTACTTCTACAAAGTAAACCGCAATATTTAACAAGCTGTTTTTTTAATATTTACCCGTCAGTAAGATATTAGCGAGTGAATAAATAAATGCCAAAGTTGTTTTTTTTCTTCTGACATACCTAAATTTACCTTTTTTTAAGGAAGTGAAATCTTCCGAAATGACTTCTCCCGCTCTGAGTTGAGCGGAAGCGAGTGTCAGACTCTTACTTCTAGCCCTTTGCGTTCCAGGGCCGCGGTGACTCTTCCGAACAAATTCCGCAAACCTAATAGGACCTACATTTACCTACTTAGTACCGATCAGTTGAAACCTTATTACCACATACAGCTGGTCGTCCAAAATTAGTCCATGACTAGTCATGACCAAACTCAATTTTAATAATTTTCACAACCTATAATTTTAATTTGCTAATAAAGCTGTGTACGTAACGGCGTCGTAAATATACAACAGTAGGTATTAGGAGGCTATAAATATTTTAGGGCGGTGTATACTTGGCCTGACAACGTCGTCCCCACAATGAGATCACCGAGGTATTGTAAATCATTTGATCATCATCGCGACGAAAGAATTTAGTCTTTTTTTTTTCTTTTGCTGTCGAATGTGTTGTTGTTTTTTTGTACTTTCCATTGGAAAGTAAGCAGTAGTACATTCTATTTCCTGGACGGGGAATTATCAAATTAATTCACCAGCTCTGGGCGGAGCGGAAAGGAGTGTCAGACTCTTACTAACTAAAGCCCACCCATATTCCTTCTAGTGCCTTTTGCGTTCCTGGGCCGCGGTGTCTTTCGAACAAATTCCGCAACAAATACATAAAGTAATGCCTGAGGGTGATTCTCATATTTTTGAAGAATCGCAGTCACATACTGACAAATAAATCTCTGTGGTCCTTACATTTGACAATTCTTTGAAACTTTTTTGTCGATGACATGATACATATAACGACTTGAATTTGAATGTTCCACAAGTACGAGGGTTGGCCTTCTGAAGGAAAATGGACAACACCGCATTAGCACGTCCAAAACAACGACAGCTGTGACGCAACAGTTCATCGGCCATAATTTAAAGAAATTTTATTGTAATTTTACAAAAGGGTCATTTTAATCAATGTCACGTATTAAACTTAATAGAGAACAAAGCTAATAATGAATCCTTTCTCGCCTTTAATTACACAAGAAATATAAAAAACCAAAAGTAACAAAACAGCCACAATAAAGAAAGCCAGGAGACCAGCTCATACATGAAAAACAAAGATCCCTCATTACCATTATATGTCACATTGCATAAACTCAAAATTAAAACACAAATATGAGTCATGGCAAGTTCAACACAGGAATGATAAATTGAAAATAATACATTTTTACCGCATTTTAAACCGTTCAGTGGTCTTGCGCAATACTTTAGCCAAATACCTTGGCATTGGCATTCTCCTGAAATAGACAGTGCATACTTTTACCTACTTGAATTCATAATAAATCGATATTATCTTCGATCTAGGATATAATTCGAGTATTGACTTTAGCTTTGTCTATTTAAAGTTGATTTTTATGTGACTTATTGATGTTTAAATTTTTGGAGGTATGCGGAACAGAGAGTAAAGTCCCGCTAACCTCCGTTGAAAAGGGAGGATCCTCCGGCCAGACGGGTTGTTGTCGTCTGGTGGGCAACTGCCCGATGTATGATTTCGGGCTGTCGTATATGTTCTAATCGCGCGGAGAACTTTGATTGCGCGATGCAGGATTAGTTCTTATGTGGCGCCATAGATGTCGCTACATCACTCCCCTCCGGAGATCGGAGATCGATGGTTCTTGATGCTTCTTGATGCGTGCCAGGCCAGTGGTAGGTTGGTCCCAGTGGGTCGGAACCGAATGCCGCATAGTTCTCGGTGAGTCGGAACTGTCTGCGGTGATGCCCCAGTGAGTCGGGGTGGTGCTGTCCCAGTGAGTCGGGATGATGCCCCAGTGAGTCGGGGTGGTGCTGCAGGCTCCAGTGAGTCGGAGCGGTGCTGTGCGACGTAGTGGCTTGACTGCTTGCGTCGACCAGGAGAGGTTCTTCATGGCTCTTCATGTGACTGGCCGAAGGTTCAGTGTGCTTCACCAAAGTCGCTGATGAGGCTGAGGGTGATGACCAGGTATGACCAAGTAGGCATGCTGGTGGTCAGGATACCCTTTATAGCCGTGGGTGCTGGCTGTATGGCTGCTTGCTGCTCGAAAGCTTCAGAGAAGTGATGATGACGTCACGAAGTAGTAGCTGCACGAAGGCTGCGCTGACGTTCTTTGTCGAGGGTCACCAGTTTGGAGGTATGCGGAACAGAGAGTAAAGTCCCGCTAACCTCCGTTGAAAAGGGAGGATCCTCCGGCCAGACGGGTTGTTGTCGTCTGGTGGGCAACTGCCCGATATATGATTTCGGGCTGTCGTATATGTTCTAATCGCGCGGAGAACTTTGATTGCGCGATGCAGGATTAGTTCTTATGTGGCGCCATAGATGTCGCTACAAATTATTTCTATTAAAAAGAATAAAACAGGTTAAATTGGAATTTAGAAGTTATTCCAAAATTACAAAAAATATCGGATTCTAAATTTGGGCGCGAATAATTTGTATTTCGAATAACGATAATTTATAAAAAACAAATCGAAGAACAGTTCTACTCATCTCAGTCGCAATTTTTCAAAAAAAGAACTCATACTAGTACCTAGTTAGTTATGAAGTGTGACGTCACAAGCTGCATATACGAAAGCACTGGCGATTTAAAACAGATTCCATTGCAAATTCTCTTTTCAAACTAAACTTTATATGTATAAAGTACTCTTGAAATGAAATTAGTTTTAAAGTTATTTCACATCGCTCTACTCTCGAGGCAGTTAGCAGGTTTTTATGATTTTACTAGCTTATCCCCGCGATTTCGTTTCGGAGGAGCTCGTGGCTAAATTATAACAGCTGCACGGGTCGATCTTCTTGGTTAAGCAACGCTTGCCGAGGTTGGTCTGTGGATGGGTGACCATTTTAACATAACGAGACTTCTCCGTGCCTCGGAAAGCACGTTAAGCCGTTGACTGTCATTTGGAGATCTTTGGCAGTCGTTACGGATTGTCAGAAGCCAAAAAACTGACACCAGTCTTGCCAAGAAGTACCGTGTTCCCCAGTTAATGGGTTGTGGAGGTCTGGTAGGTAGCCGCTTCACGTGAAATACTGGTATTCAGCTGAATCCGGCTTGACTGGGAGCCGACCCCGATGTAGTTGGGAAAAGGCTAGGCAGATAATGATCCCCGCGATTTCGTTCGCATGAACTTTATGAGTCCAAAGAGAAATAATAAATATGCTGCTTGTACTGGCATCTTAGCAGGCCGCTGGGACACCACATAGTGAACGTGTTGTGGCGTAGATGATCAGACTCCTCCAGCGTTTCGATTACTCTCAAGCTGACCGTCGCTGAGCTGCTTCCTGCAGCCCTATTATGACGTCTTAAATCCATCATGATTTCTGTGTCAGAGAGAGACGGAGTTACACAAGACGAATAGCACTATCTCTCCCTCACACGAATCATGATAGCATTGGCACTTCGTAATACGGCCACAGATCATGAATCTTGACCACATGCAATTCCAGTCCCGAAAATACTTCAACATATTTCTGGCCTCCTGGTACTAGTGAATTCTGACAACGCACAATTTCAGCCCTTCCTTCAGCCGTTGCGTAATTCGAAAAAACACACAAAAAAAACATACAAACTTTTACAATTATAATATGAGTAGGATTTTATCTTATGCTTAATTAACATAAGCATAAGCATAATCAGCCTTATGCTTTTAATGTTCCCACTGCTGGGACACAGGCCTCTTCTCTAGGAGAGAGAATGGACCGTTATCCACCACGCGAGGCCAGTGCGGGTTGGTTTATTAACATAAATTAACCATTAATAGCATAGACGAGAATCAACTGCTAATATCCTCTTCCAATCCACAATCAGTCAAAACATACCTACCCAACTTACGCATCAATCAAATAAATTAATCAATAAATTGTGATCAGCTACACCCCGCCCCCCTAAGGAAGGGATACAATAGTAAAATAAAATAAAATTTACATTATAATTATAACATATTAAGATTTCACATAAAATATACAAATAAAACGCTTAACTGTTATTTTTAAGACCTTTCACACATTATTTGATGTAACTGATGTTTTACAGTGGCGTGCAGTGGTTCGAGTTGGGTAGGCCAAAAACGTCCAAAAAAAAACACACCACATTATTCAGGGTTGAAATGTAGTGTTTTTTTTAAACTCATTTCATTAAAAATCAACCCTGAATTATGTGGTTATTTTTAAAATGTATTTGGTCCTTTTCTCTGGCCTACCCTAACTCGAACCACTGCACGCGCCTGATGTTTTACAATAAATATATTCTAGTAAGGTTCACATCAGTGGGCCACTGAACGCACCGTCACTGAGGGGGACTATATTGGAGCACTGATACTCAAAATGTGATCCGTATCTTAACCAAACCATTTAAAATCCACTCCAAACCGATCCCGAAAGAAACACGTGAACTTTTCTCAAAACGAAACGTATTTCACTCGGACGCCGATATAAATAGCATCGAGAAATAAATACGTAGACACACATCTATTTTTGTTACCGAGTATATTTTTGACGCAATTCTTAAGCAAACATAGTATCGTCAGCTGATTTTGACAATCCGCTGACATAGAGACAAATCTCTATGGTTAGATGAAAGTTGGAATTTTAATATGCGAGGGTACTTTGAATTTTTATTATTGATGGCTATGGGAGGGTTGGACATGATTGTGTTCTGTATGATAAATTATAGAGAAAAAAAAGCATGCCTTGAGATTCCTTTCCTTGTTGCTTTGATCATTTAAAAACTGCATTTTGTTTCTTTGGAATAAAACGATGTGGAATTTTGATTTATTTTATGGTATTTTTAGGGTTTTGGTCTGTCTATCCGTATGTCACAGCCCTTTTTCTCAGAATCGACTAAAATCTCCGAATGGACCGATTCACTTGAAATTTGGTTAACATAATTATAACCTGTGACCCAAATCAAAAGTATTTTAGACTGAGCTAAAATTTTGAAAAAATTAGTACCTATTATCCTGTACCTATGGATTACTGAAAATCCTATTAGAAGTTATGATTTTAAAACAACATGTTTAAAAAAATAGCTCACACTTGGCCGTTTTTTTAGTCTGAAGAACTTCCAATCATAAGTTGCAGCTGCAACCATGAAGTAAGAAAATGTGGCGGCATCAATCACAAGAAAAACTAAAGAAGCAAATTAAGATTTAAAAAAAGAAACACTGCGCCATCTATCCTGCCAGCGATGAACTAAAATCCTGCGTCGCGGTATTAGAGTTTACCGTGCATAGCATAAGCAGAAGCATAATCAGTCTTTTAATGTTCCCACTGCTGGGACACAGGCCTGCTCTCTAGGAGAGGGAATGGGCCGTAATCCACCACGCGGGCCCTGTGCGGGTTGGTGAATGCCACATGTTTTCGAATTTTTGGTTCTAGGAACGGTTTACCGTGCGAATATCAATTACCAGCAGCACCCCGTGGTTTCCCTCGCGTAGTTTCCGTTCCCGAGGGAATAAGGGGATAAAATATAGCCTATGTTACTCAGGGTGAATGTAGCTTTCTAGTAGTGAAAGAATTTTTGAAATCGGTCCAGTAATTTTTGAGTTTATTCGTTACATACAAAAATAAAAATCTTTCCTCTTTATAATCTATATATATAAAACTAGTATTTCGCTTGGGGGCGCGAGTTGCAAGCAACCCGCGGTGTCTTTTTAGTATTTTTAGTAAGAATTATTATCTCTACAATGTCAGATTTCTGAGTTACGCAAAGGGGTTGAAAAGGGTTGAATTTTTTTTGGCCATATATTCATCCAGATGTCCTCTATACAACCTCGAAAACCATTTTGCTCTAAAATGTCAGATTTCTGAGATACGCAAAGGGGTTGTAAAAAGGGGGTTGAAAAGGGGTAGTTTTTTTTTTCGTTTTCTACTCATCCCAACACCCTCTATACAACCCCGAAAACCATTTTTCTCTTCGACGACAGGTTTCTGAGATAAGCAATGGGGTTGAAAGAAGGGGGTTGAAAAGGGGTAGTTTCAGATTTTTCCCATACTCACCCCGACACCTTCTATACAACCCCATAAAAAGTTTTCCCCCCCTAGCACGGGAAGTGGGAGAACAATTATGTCAATCAGTCAGTGAGTGAGTGAGTGGTTATTTAATTATATATAATATAATAAAACAAAGACGGGTTTGTTACAACACTTATAACTCGAGATCTGCTGGACCAATTTTCTTGGTTTTTGATTCGTTGGATTTGTCTCCACCCCGAATAGCAGAATACATCTTAAAAACAATGAAAACTCTATTAAAGTAAACGCAGTGGAAAATGGTTTTAGGTGAAATGTATTTAGTGCATTGTAGACAATTCAAAATTAACAAGAGTGTAACCTAGCAACCAAAACAAAAGATTGATAAAATCTAGAAAGTTCGCCTTCATAGAATAAGGCTGGAAGTGCTTTCTTAACAAACTCAACGAATACATAATTATGAAAGATGAATCATTTTCCCTAAATGTTCCTTTGTATCATAGCTGTCAAAAATTGCATGCGCTAAAGATTCACAAGTACTAGAAGACCAGAAAGAAACATGTCGAAAACTTAAGAAGTAAGGATTCACGCGTACCAGCAGACCATAAACATGTCGAAGCATGTCTGGGGCTGGAGTTGTGAGTGAAGACTTACAAAGTACCAGGATACCAGAACCATAATTATTTAACATCAAGCTATTATCCTTAGCAGACGAAAGAAAGATCACTGAGCCAAAAAGAATAAATGGCGCAGGCAGGTGAAACCGTGGGATACAGCTAAGAAGTATTTTAGCTATAAGTTTTCTATTTTAAAAATTATTTCACCAAATAGAAAGCTACACTTCACCTGCGACTTTCTTTTATATATATACAACATCATTCATACCCCTAAATATTGTTTTTACTTTATATGGCAAAACAACGTTTGCTGGGGCAGCTAGTATTAGTATAGATATAGATTGGCCCCACCTGACACAAAAACCGTGCGGTCGGAGGATCCTCCCTTTTTAATGGAGGTTTGAGGTACTTTACTCTCTGTACCGGATACCTCAATAAAATTAAGGTGCATTTTTGTGCCTCAGAACAAAATACTTAAAGAGTGATAAGCCAGAGTAGCCCACAAAATTAAAATTTTCTTCCTTTTCCTGCAACTCAAACGTGGGTTTTATGTTATTAAAAAGGTAAAGAACCGAAATATATGCATTAAAATCAACAATACAACTCTAGAAGATTTTTTTTTCTCTTTCTGTGAAATTTGAGCAACCTCGTCGCTTTCAGCATATAAAAGTCGCCTGAGTCATGTCCAGGCAACTGTCAAAATACTTTATACGTTATAAAAATGGCAAGTGCTAAGGATGACACTTGTATAATATAAGACCGTCAAGAATTCCCTTAAAAGTCCAAAGAAATCACGAAATACGAGAGACAACGTAAAATTCTTTGCTAACAAACCATTTAAGGACTTACAGACAGCCAGACAAATGCACAGACATAATTATGTACCTTGCGAAAACAATGCAATAAGAACCATGACCCACTACCCCGTTTTACACAAAAATAAAAGCTTTTTGTTTGACCCCACGATGACATTTTATATAAATTACGACATTTTACGACACCTAAAAACACGATTTTGTGATTTTATAATCGATTAAAGGTGAAATGAATCGATATTTTCGTCAATAAACGTAGTGTCTACATATGTTCGAACGAGCCTTATAAAAAAGTAGTAGGTAAATGATTTTCTGTTTGTCTGTATGTTGTAAATCAAATTTAACTGTTTTTTTTTAAGAATGAACAATTTTTGTTTGAACTCGCACCAGAAAAACAAAAAAAAAAAACTAACAGAAAAATAACAAATGCTAACAACATGAATTTTAAACTGTACGAGGTCAAATAAGGTCCCTTTAGGAATTATGATTGGAATTTTCATGTTTTTTGAATATCACTTGCAGCAATGAAGAACTCCAATATTTTAGTAAATTAATTATTCTTTAAAAATTATAACAGCTGCACGTGTCAATCTTCGAGGTTAAGCAATGCTTGCCGAAATTGGTCTGTGGATGGGTGACCATCTTAACATAACGAGACTTCTCCGTGCCTCGGAAAGCACACTAAGCCGTTGGTCCCGGCTGTCATTTGGAGTTTTTGGGCAGTTCTTACGGATTGTCAGAAGCCAGAAAATCTGACACCAGCCAAGAAGTAGGTACCGTGTTCCCCAGTTAATGGGATGTGGAGGTCTGGTAGGCAGACACTCTATGTAAAATACTGGTATTTAGCTGAATCCGGCTTGTCTGGAAGCCGACACCAATATAGTTGGGAAAAGACTAGGCAGATATTGATGCTTTGTGAGAAACCGTTAATATGGTATTTTTGTGAAAATCCCAATTAAATTTTCATTTTTATTAACCCCTGTTTTACGGTACCTACTTCGTTTTTCAAAATGTATAAAATTATAAGTCATAATTTTTATTTATTTTCGAATTTAGAATTGTACGGTACCCCAACACTATACAAAAAAAAATAAAAATAAGCAAGTCCAAATTCTACACTAGTGAAAAATAAAGTAAATTAATTAGTGCCATAACTCACAATTAAAGCGACATAATTGGTGCGCATAATTATTTTTAAGTGCTTTATTAATAAGATAATAAAGAAAGAACCGGTTGTGAGCATAAGGGAAAAATGGTTAACGAACTATTTTGTAATGTCACAGACTACCAGTTTAAATTAATATGTTTGGGTTTGGGTTTGGAAGTAGGTACCTTTCGAAAATTCAAATTATTTTTTTACACTTACTCATTTTTGACATTATCCGACACGCTCTTGTTGCTGTCGGCGATCCAGCCGTATTAAATAAGAACCCAATGACCTGGCACGCGACGATGGCAAGCGACCAGATGGTATACCTTTATTTCCATGGAAAATGGGTAGGCATTAAAAGTGTGGGACGCTACTTGTGTCGATACTCTTGCGCCATTCCAACTTCTAAACCCGTCGTGCTGTGCTGGTGCTACTGCTGCGACTGCTGAGAACCTCAAATGGCGAAAATATAATAAACGAAAATTGTATGTTCAAGCCATTTGGGGTCTAAACTCTTGGACCGTGGGGTCCGAGAGCTCATGCGTTATTTAAAGAACTTGCTTCAAGTTTAGTTGACATGACCAAGGACTGGTTTTTACTTCGGACAGAGAATAAGCATTTCCATAGCATATAGCATAAGCATAATCAGCCTTTTAAATGTTCCCACTGTTGGGATATAAGCCTCCTCTCTAGGAGACGGAGATGGTCATATTCCACCACGCGGGCCCAGTGCGGGTTGGTGAATGTCACATGTCTTCGAAGTTTTGGTTCTAGGACATGCCGGTTTTGGGCACGCCGCTATTGCGGCGATAAGTCCCCTCTTTGAGGAGTGGTTAGAGAGACGCCATGGCGTCCTCACCTTCCGCCTGACGCAGGTGCTCACCGGACACGGCTGTTTCGGGAGGTACCTGTGTCGGATCCAGCGGGAGGACACGTCCGGGTGTCATCACTGTGTGGATCGCCCGGAGGACACGGTGGAGCACACGGTGGAGGTCTGCCCTGCTTGGGCGGAGCACCGCCGTGTCCTCATTGAGGCGATCGGCGGCGGCGACCTCTCACGTCCGGCCCTGGTTCAAGCCATGGTCGGGAGCGAGGAGGCATGGGAGGCGGCCGCCTCCTTCTGCGAAGCAGTAATGCTAGCGAAGGAGGAGGCGGAGCGCGTGCGAGAGAGGGAAGCCCCTCTATCCAGCCGCCGCAACAGGAGAAGACGCCCTGGGCGTCGGGAAACGCAGGGCGATTCCCGGCCACCGTAGGCGCGGGCCTGCGGATGGCGAGCTATGGGTGGCTCGCCGTCCGATAGCAACCAGGCCCGAGTCGACGGCGCGTCGTGTTCCACGCGCGCCTCAAAGAGCCGTCAGCAAACAAGACGGGGCCCCATAGGGTCAGTGCCTGCTAGGGTTGCGGAATTTGTTCGAAAGAGTCACCGCGGCCCTGGAACGCAAAGGGCACAAGCAGGAACACGGGTGGGTTTTAGTCAGTAAGAGTCTGACACTCCCTTCCGCTCCGCCCAGAGCGGGAGAAGTCATTTGATGATTTCCCATCCAAAAAAAAAAAAAAAAAAAAAAGGACATGCCGGTTTGCTCACGATGTTTTCCTTTATGTTTTGAGAGCAGTGGCAGGGCCGTTACCAGTCGGCCAACACTGCTCTCAGTATTGCCATACAACGTGGCAATGCCGTCAGTCTTTTGGGTTCACTTCCAGTCGATGTCGACGAATTTTTTGATGCCATATTCTAGTTAGGAAGATTTCAGTTTATTTTGATTTAAGTATATAGTTAGATTTAAGGTTTATTTATTGTTACTAACATTTAAACAACCAAAGACACCATGTCCCCGTCACTTCCATATCTGTCCCATTCACGTGACTATAGACTAGATGTACCTACCCACCTTCCTACTTCATCTAAGAACATACCAGACACAGAGTATTGATGGTAATGACACATTGATAGTACTTATACAACAGACTGTAGCCGAGTCACGCGGACCAAGCCCGTACCACCCGCTGGTTGGGCCGGTAAGATGCCGCTTAGGAATCATTGAGTCGAAGTTTTAACTAGGATTTATCATAGACAAAGGAAAGTTCTACTTTGAGCTAATGTTTAAAATGTTGAAGCAATTATGTTTATTATCTCCATATTTAAACAATATATTATGTAGGTATGTTCGATCGCGGCAGACCGTGAAGCTAGCGGAAGGAAGATGGCGGGACGACTTGGAGTTTTTCTTTAGGAATTGGGAACAATGGAAGGAGTGGAAGGAGGCCTTTGCCCAGCAGTGGGATATTTCAGCTACGATGGTAATAATGTTAATTTGTGTTTGCACAAATCGACAAAATGTACTGAACAGCAGTTTTTTTTACGTGACCACAGGGTTCCGTAGAAAAAGTTTTTCATATTATGAGTACTGTGACCCATTTTCAAGTATTGCATTATTTCTGCTCCACAGGAACAAAGTTAAAATGGGTCGTCATTTGGAAGTTCAGTAGGGAATAGAGCCTGGCTGACGGCAATCATTTCATTTTGGAGTGATTATGTCAGATTGAAGCGTAAGTTTAAACTTTTATGTGTTGTCATTATACCTGTCCAAAGTTGAATGCACGTCCATATTAAAATAATATATTATTAATATTTTCTATATTGAATTATTGTCACGCCAAAATTAAAGACATTTTCATTTAAGGAAACACATTTTAGCGGCCCCACTCAGATCGAGACAATAGGTAACTGAACCAAACCGGTTTATTAAATAATTATGCTATTATTATATTCCAAATTAACGCTAACTAATCATGTTTAGGATATCTATTGTTGGCCAATCATATTGATGAAAACACCTTTGATTGTGTTTTGTGTATCTAATACAGTTGATTTCTTGTGTTTCAAATACTGTATTCAATGGTAGCTTCAGAGGCGCATGTGGCTCAATAATATTAGCGGTATGAGTCGATTTTTTGTGTTAAGCAACGCTTGCCGAGGTCGGTTCACAGATGGGTGACCATCTTAACGTACTGATATTCCTCCGTGTCTCAGAAATCACGTTATCACTTTTAGTGCCCAGAACTCGACACACGTGTTTTTTCAACCCGTGTGCCGAGTTCTGAGCTCTGAAAGTGTTTGGTCCCCGCTATCATTAGTAGATATTGACAGTGGTTAGAAGCCAAAAAATCTGACACCAGTCTTGCCAAGGAGTATCGTGTGATCTAGTTACAGGATAGTGGAGGTTAGATAGTTCCTCGCCATATACAAAACAGTGGTTTTCAGCAGCATCCAGTTAGCCTGGAAGCTGACCCGCATAGTTGAGAAACGATGATGAGAGCAGTGGTGGCCCAGTGGTAATGGCTCCGATTTACGAATTGTAGATCGCGGGTTCAAACCCAGCCAGGCGCGTTACTTTACGTAATTAATTTCATCACCACTGCTCTCGAAACGGTGAAGGAAAACATCGTGAGGAAACCGGCATGTCCTAGAACTTAAAATTCGAAGACATGTGACATTCACCAACCCTCACTGGGCCCGCGTGGTGGATTACGGCCCATTCCCTCTCCTAGAGAGGAGACCTGTGTCCCAGCAGTGGGAACATTAAAAGGCTGTTTATGCTAGGCAGATGAATTAATTAATTAACCAGTGTCAGGTCTTTGGTTTAATGCTCAGCCAAGGAAAGCCGTTTGTATATTTACTTTATTATTTGAGTCTGAGTTTTTCAATCAAGTCCCAGGCTCCGAATTCCAAAACGTAAACTTCAACACGACTTGAACACCAACTCCATCGGAACTTGTCATAAATTTAAGTTTTGGTGGGTTGCGGAATTTGTTCGGAAGAGTCACCGCGGCCCTGGTACGCAAAGGGCATTAGAAGGAACATGGGTGGGTTTTAATCAGTAAGCGTCTGACAATCCCTTCCACTCCACCCAGAGCGGAAAAAGTTATTTTATGATTTCCCACACAAAAAGACGACGATACAGTCTTATTATGGGTTCATACGACACCGTCTTTTGTCTGCGCAGACTTTGAACTCTGAACAAAAAATGTCTAACTTCCAAAAAAGTCTGTGCACTTGTGCAGAGATAAGCCTGTATTGTGTGGATGCACTATTAGTTACAATCTCAACCACTTAAAACAAATGAGTATTCCGTAATAATCTACAAACCGAAAATAGGTACTTGAAAAACAAAAGCAATCGCCCTACCTTCGTGCATCTGACGCGACCTTGCCCAGAACTTTTATATCTTTCTGTGCCCGACAGTACAATGCTTTCCCCTCACAAAAGGTTCTGACAGGCTTTCCTTTTGAAATGTCATTGTTTACAGTAATTCATGTCAAGATAATGTGGTTTAAATGTCATGGAAACAAACTGCTTGTGAGAGGTTTTTCCAAGTGTCTATACTGTTGAATTTTATAAGTGTTTGTGTACTGAACTTTTACCATAATACTCTATAGTAAAAGTTCAGTTAATCTGTCTTGCAATATCCTACTAATATTATAAACGCGAAAGTTTGTAAGTATGGATGGCTGGATAGATGTTTGTTACTCTTTCACGTAACAACTAAGTACTGAACGGATTTGGATGAAATTTGGCACAGAGATGATTTATAACCAGGATTAACATATAGAATATTATACAGGAGAAGCCGTGGGGCGCTGCTAGTAATAAATAAATAATAAATTCTGACACTCCCTTCCGCTCCACCGCAAAGTGGAAGAGTTCATTTGATGATTAGGTACCTTTCCATAAAAAGGATGGTTAGGCCGGTAAGGCACACAAAGTAGACAGATTGATTTATATTGCTGGCATGGATTGAAGCATTTGCACTTCGGTAACATTTTAACAGAGTAGATCAACAGGATATCCCTATATTCGTAATTTTTTCAGCGGTCCTGATCCCAGATGGACTCTATTTGGTTTGTGTTTGAGTAACTCGCCGTCCGGTGTGGATCTGGCCCGGGTCGAAGCCGACGGCACGTCATGTTCCACGCGCGTCTCAACGATATGCCAGCATAGAAGGCGAGGATAGCTATAGCCAGTGTCTTCCAGGGTTACAGGGTTGTTTGAAAGAGTTACTGCGGCCCTCGAACGCAAAAGGCAATTGGAAGAACACGGATGGGTTTTATCCAGTGAGAGTATAACACTCCCCCCACTCCACCCAGAGCGGGCGGAGTCATTTCATGATTTCCCAGCTGTACTCTCTAAATCTAATTGCGTTGGTAAACAATACTTCAATTTTAAAATTAGGTAAAATGTAAAACTTGTCTCGATAGCAATCAACACTATTGTAAACCTACAGAAGTAGAACAATTGCCATGAGTCGAGTGACGTCAATCCTGACGTTAGTCACAAGTAATCATAACCCTAATGTATTTACAATAATGTGACAGATCTGTGAATGTCAGTCGGTCTGACATTCAGATGTCCGTGAGTGCGTACTGTTTGGATAGGAAAGGAGCATGTGTCTGCTTTGTGTATTAGGTTATTTACAAAATTTTTGGTGCAGTGTTCTTTTTTGGCCTGAAAAGTCATTAAATGACTTCTCCAGCTCTGGGAGGGACCGTCAGACGCTTACTGCTACCTACTAAATACCACCCGTGTTCCTTCGAAAATTCCTGTGGAGTCCCATCCCATTTATTCATGTTAATAATATTTGACATTTATGAATAAGTACAAAAACCACAGTTTTAGGTTGCATAGTTCTGCTAAGGTTGTGGAATTTGTTCGAAAAAGCCAACGCGGCCCTGGAACGAAAAAGGCACTAGAAAGATCACGGGTGGGTTTTAGTCAGTAAGAGTCTGACACTCCCTTCCGCTCCGTCCGGAGCGGGAGAACTCATGTGAAGATTTCACATGCAGAAAAAGAAAATGGTTGCATAGTTCTGATATCATTGATTTTCCTTTAGATACAAAAATGTACTGTTAATGTTTTCCAACAATATATTTTGCTCCACGAAATTCAAAGCACACACCCACCAGAATAATTAATTGAATAATATTGAATCGGGTATTTATGACTTGACTTCCATACTAAATAAATTTTATCAACCCTAACCTACAAATTAGCCAAGAATTTTCACACTCATACAACACCACAACCAGCTCAAAAACCAATAACCAGTGTCCTTGCATACCACTTGAAAACACATAAAGTTTTCTATTAATACACTCACACATACATAAACTCTCGCCTTTTTCCCATGGAATTAGGCAGAAAAATCAACGAATTTATGTCACCTGAGTGAGACATTAGTGCGAGTTTTTAAACGCGCTCGATCGCGTTAACGTAAACTTTCAATTCAAAATCAATTTGTCTATACTAATATAATAAAGAGGAAAGATTTGTATTTTTGTATGTAATGAATAAAGTCAAAAACTACTGGACCGATTCCAAAAATTCTTTCACCATTGGAAAGCTACATTCACCCTGAGTAACATAGGCTATATTTTATCCTCGTATTGCCACGGGAACGGGAACTACGTGGGTGAAACCGCTGGGCGCTGCTAGTATAGAATAAATACGGTTTTCCGTATACGTCACCAGATGAAAGTTTACACGTACGAGTATGTACCTATGTTTGTGAGTTTCAATAGAAAACTTCATACCGATTATCCAATTTCAATACGAAGTGACGTTTTGGTATCAAAACCCGCATTCAGGCCACTGCTAAGATCCATAAATAGGTAAGTATTTATATTTCTATTAATATAAGTCTTTAATAGATTCAACACCAAATGTCTCTGCCACAAATGAATCAACAGGTGCTCTTAAAAATGTGTATTGCTAGAAAAGATCCCACTGTTTGTGAGTATGTTTGGATATATGGGTATTTCCGCTTTGGATTTAGGATTTTGAAAATAGCACTATATCTAACTAATCATCATACGTATCACTACATAGTATAAAACAAAGTCGCTTTCTGTGTCCCTATATCCCTACATACATATGTATGCTTAAATCTTTAAAACTACGCAACCGATTTTGACGCGTTTTTTTTTAATAGATATGTAGAGTGATTGAAGAGGAAGGTTTATATGTATAATACATGCATATTATAGTAGAGAAAACATTAGTATCTACATTGCATCCGTGCGAAGCCGGGGCAGGTCGCTAGTTTAAAATAAAGGTAACATGAGATAATAAAGACCGTTGACAAGCAATTAGTACTTAGATATTGTGGTAAACATTTTTGGAGCTAAAGATGGAATGAAAGCTAATGAAAAAATAATAATTACACATTACACTGCATTGACGTTAATGTTCGCTTTTGTCGAATCGTATGAAAAAATTAAGTTATTAGGGTACCTTTCATCACATATTAACGATGACATTAAAAGCGATCGACGATGTTTTGAAAAGTTAAAGATAGAAATTTCATAGAAATTGCTATGGAAATTCCAACATCTTTAAATCGAGAAATGCAAATAAGGCTGATTTAAAAACCCAGGAAAACCTCATAAAATTGGCAAATAATTATTTTCTGAATATACAGACCAAAAGCCAAAGGAACTTCGAGACTTCTTAGAAATTCTTTGATAGCTAACAAAGGTTATGCTAACAAGAGTCTTGGCATTGTAAGAAGCATTCTCTGTATATGTAGTGTGAGACTGGCACAGATTGAAACATTATTTCTTGAGAATATTTACGTACCTACATCATACGTATGTTTTTAGACGCCGCGTCGGCAAAGATTAATTGTTTTCTAAATATAATCTTCTAAACAGTGAAGACATATTGTTTTCAGTATTATTTCGCTTTGAGAAATATTTTCAGCAGGTATTCATTTTGAACTACATAATGTCTTCTGAAGAAAACAAATAAAGTTCACTTCCAAAGGTAGCATGGAGCTTTACTCCGTTTACTATAGCACTAGCTGCTGCCCGCGACTTCGTCCCCGTGGAATCCCCGATTTTAAAACATTCTTTATCGCTGCTCCGCTCCTATTGGCTTAAGCGTGATGATATATAGCCTAAAGCCTTCATCGATAAATGTTCTATTCAACACAAAAAGATTTTTTCAATTCGAACCAGTAGTTCCTGAGATTAGCGCGTTCAAACAAACAAACAAACTCTTCAGCTTTATAATATTAAGTATAGCTTAGACAGAAGTTAAAAAGGCGCTTTTGCTACACACTTTGTTATAAAAGTTCCGCTCCGCCCAGAGCGGGAGAAGTCATTTGATGATTTCCTATCCAGAAAAAAAAGGTTCCATACCATCGTACAAGATTTAAATAATTTTTACTTCAAAAAACACATAGGCTATATAAATTGCTAAAGTCGTAAAAAAAATCGAATAGTTAAAGCAATTTAAACTGTACCTATAAGCATTTCATGCAGTTGCCGTTACTAAGATCGAGCAAGTAACGCCAAAAACGCATTTGTAGTAGGTCCCCTTAATTTATTTCTATTTTTATTGTTTGTTATTATAGTGGCAACAGAAATTCACACTATATTAAAATTTCAACTGTCTAGGCTATTACCGTTCATGAGATATATCCCTCTGGCAGACAGACAGACAGACGGACGGTAGAGAGCGGAAGCTTAGTAATATAGTTCCGTTGGTATGGAATACCTAAAAAGAATGCTAAATGAAATTACTGAGCTTCAAATAAAAATCGCCGAAAAAACTACCAATTATTATCACAGCACTCTAAAATAGAAAACCATCTAAACATCGGAATTTTCAAAATAAACTAAGCATGGAAATAACACCGGCAAAAACCGCGGGCATCACTAGTTTAAAGATGAGGTAGAATATGTGTGTATAGTGCAGAGATTCCGCACTTGGCTGTATGCCAGCACCTCTTCCGTTCTGATCGACGAATAAAAACCGGTAACTACCGAGTACTAGAGACACGATCTTGATTGATATAATACTCGAATTTGGTTTGAATTTTGCTTGACAAAAATGTGCACCTCCAAAATCCCGTTTAACAAAAAATATATAATATACCTATATAGAAAAAACTTACGACTGACAATGAAATCTTAGACTGAAAAAAAAGGTCGCTTTTTTAACGATTTGAAACGAAATATCAATTCAATAAACTTAAAAACGGTGCAGCATACATAAGCATAAGCATAGCATAAATGCGTGTGTATGCTGCAATTAGGTAATCTTTTAAATTTCAACGATTGTATTGTCCGGTTTTTTTTTTGTTTTTGGGTGGCAAATCATCGATTGATTTTTCCGCTCTAAACCCATCCGTGTTCCTCCCAATGCCCTTTGCATTCCAGGGCCGCGGTGACTCTTTCAAACAAATTCCGCAACCCCATTGTCCATCTACTACCAACTTTACCACCACCACCTACCGCTTGGAAGCTGGTTCTTCCAATAGGTCCAATTACCAACTTTACTATGGCCAGTTTTTTCAGGATAGGAAATCATCAAATGACTTAGTCACAGAAAGAGTCGGACACTCCCTTCCGCGCCGCCCAGTGCGGAAGGGAGTGTCAAACTCTTACTGACTAAAACCCATCCGTGTTCCTCTTAATGCTCTTTGCGTTCCAGGGCCGCAGTGACTCTTTTTAACCAATTCCGCATCAAATTATCCGTCTACAGTATAGCCCGAATGATAAGGTTTACATTACCTTTAAAAATGAAAGGCTGCAATCTATCTAACATGCTTAGATATCTTCGTTTTTACACCCGAATTACCATGAATCATGGCTAAAATCAATGAGTACTTTATTGCCATTAAATATGTTATCAAGGCCTGTTTCTCAGTAATATTCAAGTTATCGCAACGATCTACTTATCGTCTGCTATTGTACTAATCTTTTCATTTTACATGACAGGTACCCAACTAATGGCTTGAAAGTTGCCAGTATAGAAAATACAGGTTACCCTATAAATCATCGGGTTGTGTGTTGCCAGTTTACGTTTTTTTGGGTATAATTACAAGATACATAGGTTTTTTTTTTTGCTGGAGCAACAATGTTATGAGTGTTCGACACGGAATAATTCTTGCTCATCAGTAAATTGGTGCATGTTTTTTTTTTCTCAAGTTACACATTCGACTTTGGTTTAGACTTATCTGGACAGCTATTGGATAGACTTTTGTATACCATAGCCTGGCCTATTAGTCTCACAAGGATTTAGGAAGATTATCTATTTTAGCCCATTTTTATCCGATTTTGTAAAGTTATCCTAAAATGTTTTTTTTACAATTTATTAAAATAAAAAAAGTAAAATTACGTTTGATTAATTGTGACTTGTATGTGTAATGTAAGCTATTAACTGATCAAAAAAAAAGAAAAGCTGAATATTGTGACGCAAATAAATATATCCGTAGCAAAAATGTAAATCTTGGAAAAAAATAGGTTATCTTTAATATCTCACTACAACACAGCACAGATCACAACGTAAAAGTAACGCAATAAAAAAATAAAGACACCCCCACATCATAATATTATTATACGTCATAAATAATAACTTCAAAAAAAACGTAAAACTATTTTAGACGTCCCCGTTTGAATATTACGAAAGCGTATTAACCGAGACGGCGCGAATTGGTACAAACGAGTACAAATTATACGCCAGTTAGAAAAATGTCAACCACATTATAATTTTATTGGATGTTTACGATATATATTTTTAGCTGAAAGCTGTCGTGTGCAAAGACTGTGCCTTGTTTCCGAAGACGAGAAAATGAGTTTTCTTTGAAGATATAGATTTACCGATATTTATCTCGAAGAATGGAAGAAGAAAGAAAAATAGTATATTCCTCCCAAACAGACTAACATGACATTATTATAACACTAGCAGCGTCCCGCGGTTTCACCCGCGTTGTTCCCGTTCCCGTGGCAATACGGGGATAAAATATAGCCTATGACACTCCATAATAACGTAGCTTTCTATTGGTGAAATAATTTTGAAAATTGGTTCAGAAGATCCAGAGATTACCCTTTACAACGTCACAAACTCACAAACGTTACCTCTTAATAATTTTAGTATAGATAATAATATACAAAAAAAAAAAAAAACAAAGATAAAAGCACGATGGGGCAAACATAAACAAAAGTTAAAAATGACATATTAAGAAACAGACTTATTCATGAAAGCCCCCCAACTATATACCCATAAACAATTTTGTAAAATTTGCGGGTACAAATTGCATGTTATTGAAATAAAAATAAAATTAACTATGCTGAGCCCACACACCAAACAGCAGATTCATACTCAAATTCCCTATAAAGACTTAGAAATTTGAACCCACTATAAACAGTATCCAAATCAAGCTCTTGCCGAATTCTCATGTGTGTAGGGCCTACTTATGTCAGGGACGGACAATATGCACAAAGTTATTGTCGTTTGTCACATCATCAGAATGGACAAACTTAAGCGACAGGGGACAGAGCACGTTGCGGAATTTGTTCGAAAGAGTCACCGCGGCCCTGGAACGCAAAGGGCACAAGAAGGATCATGGGTGGATTTTAGTCAGTAAGAGTTTGACACACTCGAACCCACTCCGCCCAGAGCGGGAGAAGTCATTTGATGATTTCCAATCCAAAAAAAGGGGACAGACCACATTCGCAGAACAGATATGATAAACTAAAATATAACACTTCTATACATCTAATCTTTTTTGGTAATTTTAAGATAAAACTGGGTTTGCCAAGCCAACTACTCTGAAAATTATTCTGAGATGAAACACTGAAACTCAAGGGTCAAGTCTCTTTTAAAGTCCTTACAATCAGTACTGGTCAAATCATATGAGAACCATGTAGGTTAATGTCTGAAGGGGCTTTTTGAGGAAAGCGCAACACAGATTTAAGTGGATCTGTGTGATACAGTGCAAGCATTTGTCAGCTATAGGGTCAAAGGATCTGGGAGTGGTGACCAGTGGTGAAGAAGCATTGGAAGGCCTCCCACAAAGTGAAAAAATGATCTGGTGAAGCCAGTTTGAAGCCGCTGGATGCAAGATACACAAAACCGGTCGATGGCACTTGAGGAAGGTCTATGCTCAGCAGTGGACGTTTTTCAACTGAAATGATGCTGATTATAGACTTGGTGGAAATAAAGGCAGCTGTCAAACACTTTATAATCCTATTTGAATACTAAAATCTTACTTTGATCTAACTTCCGTATCACCCAAGGTCAAAACAAAAGCAAGGAGAGAAAGAGAAAATCGTTCGTAAATCATGACAAACCTAAAATAATCATTAATTTCTTCAATGATGCGACACCCGTTTTGAAGATCAAAGGAGATATTAAGGAATGTTTTGATACTTCCTCAAATTGTGATATTTCATTTTGCAAAAATTTATATAGTTTTTTATTTGTGCTAAATATTGTTGGTGATGAATGGATAACAAGTGGAAAGGTAAAGAAAAAATAGATGCATTGTTCGAAGAATGATACGACAGAAAACAGAGTGTCCGAAATCTTGATTCACCGACCCTATGCATCAACTATAATAACATGATAAGGAGGATGATGAATATGAAACGGAGCTGTTCGGTCATTGATAAACGAATATATCGGAAAAATAATTAAGCGAAGACCTGTTCATAATTAAACGATAAAGGACAACATCGTGAGGACACCGGCACATCCAAGAACCAAGAATTCAAAGACATGTGACATTCACCAACCCGCACTGGGCCCGCGTGGTGGATTATGGCCCATTTCCTCTCTAAGAGAAGATGCCTGTGTCCCAGCAGTGGGAACATTAAAAGGCTGATTATGCTTATGCTGTTCATAATTCATCATCTACCTAGCCTTTTCCCAACTATATTGAAATCGGCTTCCAGTCAAGTCAAGTCATATCGGATTCAGCTGAATAAGGCTTCGGGAGTGCCGACCGCGCACCAAAAGTAGCACTGATAGGCTTCCCATAAAGACAACCAATGACCTGGTAAAGCCAGTGGTAAACCACTGGATACAAGACATACAAGACCAGTCGATGGCACATCTTACGTGAAACAGCTGCCCACAAGACCTCAACAACCCGTCAACTGGGTAACACGTTAATTATTAGGAAGTATTAATTTAAAACCTTCATATATTTAACTAGCCTTTGTCCGCGACTAAGTCCCCGTGGAATCCCCGATTTTAAAACATTCTTTATCGCTGCTCCGCTCCTATTGGCTTAAGCGTGATGATATATAGCCTAAAGCCTTCCTCGATAAATGGTCTATTCAACCCAAAAACAATTTTTCAATTCGAACCAGTAGTTCCTGAGATTAGCGCGTTCAAACAAACAAACAAACTCTTAAGCTTTATAATATTAGTGTAGATTTGTACTAGCTACCAACCAAAGATACGTTTTTTCTATCATCAACTGCACACCTCATTATGTTTAAATGGCGCCTAGATAAAAATAAATACGACCGGCAATCTTGTCTGTATCAGATAGGAGAAATATTTAATTGCTGAAATAAACATGGCGGTTATTTGAAACACGAGATACGTTAGAGTTGGTTTGATAATCTGCGGAGTATCCTTTTTTTTTTTTTGTTAATAAGAAATGTTGCCCCACACTAAGAATTTCTCCTGTATCGTGGGTGCGTTTACAAACATACAATCTCACATACACTAACAGCCAGACCCGGAACAACTATCTGTAGGCCATACAAATTTTGTTCCGTGCGGGAATCGATCCCACGACACGTAGCGCAGCAGCCAATCACTCAACCACTGCGCCAACCGTGTCGTAATCTTGATATTATAGTATTGGAATAACATTAGTATTTATAAATGGTTCGGAAAATGAATTTCCCTGATCAATGTAAGAATCCAAAATTAGTTTGTAAACCTTTGAAACTGATGATCTTGAAGGCTACAGGAACACGCTGTATGCGATTTTCAATCCATACCGTGTGATACATCAAATCAAAGAGCTTATTGTGACGGTCTGTTTTTTTTTTAATATCTGGTTATACGATGCTGCAATTTTGTAGAAAAGCAGATTAGGGGTTTTTACTTATATATTTCAGGAAATAAAAAAAAACCTATAAGAAGTTTACAGTTACAAAGGAACATGATAAAATATTTATTAATACAATACAATTACAATGGCTGAAAAATCATTTAATTATTGTAATTGAAAAGCCAGAGTCTCATATAATCCAAAAAGGTCGAACAAGGTTCTACCAACTTAAAAACATCCGCATCCGCACAGCAAAACACCTATTCCCCTACAAATATTTAGATTTACAAACAGTACCTAGACATGCCCTACATACCTACAGAATCCCTGAAATTCCCAGTATGACGGGCGGCAACTGAGAGCGAATCAATACGGTTGCTAGGTGTCCTGAACTTGCATATGTGTGTAAATGTCATAGAGTTAGGAATGCCACACTGGCAGTAACTAGATACGCAATGACATAATAATATTCCAGCGACATCTATGTGCAAATCATCTGCCTAGCCTTTTCCCAACTATATTGGGGTCGGCTCCCAGTCAAGCCGGATTCAGCTGAATACCAGTATTTTACGTGAAGCAGCTGCCTACCAGACCTCCACAACCCATTAAATGGTGAACACGGTAATTCTTGGCAAAACTGGTGTCAGATTTTCTGGATTCTGACAATCCGTAACGACTATCAAAGATTTCCAAATGACAGCCGGGACCAACGGCTTAACGTGCTTTCCGAGGCACGGCGACATCTATGTGTAAATAAACAAATAAAATAAAATTTGTTTAATTATTAAAAAAAAAAAACAGGATAACAAGCACAGACAAAATCGAACACTCCCAAAGTAGCAATATGTCTGTTACAATGCGACCGGATATAAGGGCATTCCAGTTTGTTGCTGATCATCATCGCCAGGACGGAGTTGGTTCTACCCAGCACTCTGCGCAACAGAGACCACTTGTGAATCATCGCGTGTAAGCAATCGGTGCGCGCCTCCGCGAATATGCCCGTCGTGGAACATGCCCTTCAGTGGTGAGGCAGCCTCAACAGCCTTGAACGCTGAGGGTGCTGTATGCCGCAAGAGTATACTTAGCCCACAGGTTGTACTTGTAGAGAAGTACAGTAACTTCTAAAAAGGGCCCTGTGCGGGCCCAGTCATTCTTTGAGGATAAGCAATGCTTACTGAAGACTGTCTGTAGATGAATAACCATCCGTTACATTCTGAGTATCTTCCGTGCCTTGGAAGTACTTTAAGCTGTTCTTCCTGACTGTCATGTACCTCTTTGATAGACAAATAGGGTTGTCAAAAGCCGGAAAATCTAACACCAGTCTTGCCTTGCCACGGGGCAGGTAACATGTTCTCTTGCGGAATTGGTTTGAAAGAGTCACTGCGGCCCTGTAACGCAAAGGGCATTAGAAGGAACACGGATGGGTTTTAGTCGGTACAAGTCTGACACTCCCTTGCTTCAACACTTCTTTCTTCTTCTACTGACACTTTTTCCACTCTGGGCGGAGGCGCTCAGATCGGAAAAGTGTCTGCAGAAGAAGTAAGAGAAGTAAGATGTTTTCTAGGAACTGGGTTATTGAGGTCAGTTAAGCAGTCATGTAAAGTACTGGTACCTATTACTTAGCTGCAATGGACGTCAGACACGCAGCTGACCCCAATTTAGATTGGAAAAGGCTAGGCAGACTTATTGAATCAAGCACAAATTTCGGCTATCAGAATTGTCATGCTTTGTTTGTATCGGGAGTTTTGACGTTGCTGTGTAATAGTTGCCACAGAGACGTTCAGTGCTCTGTGGTAAAATGCACACATGCATAAACTTTGATGAATGTTATACAGCTCAATTATTCAGAGAACTGGGATGCGACGGGAAATGCGTTTTATTTTAATGCTACGAGAGTTGGTTTTTGATTGGGGTGGTTGTGATGCAATTATATTTGTATGTAATCGCCATCACGCTATCCTGTAAAGGGTACTCAGGTAAAGGGCTACTATTACACATAATTTTAGTGTACTACAGAGCGTAGCTGTCTATATATTTACCGTAAATATATTTCAATGGTCATCATCATTATCGTAATTTCAGCCGAAAGTCGTCCACTGCTGGACATAAGTCGCAAATGACGCCACATCGACCAGTCCTATGCGTCCCGTTTTCAATCGATTCCCTTGACCTTCACTAAGTTATCGGTCCACCTTATGGAAGGACTTACAACGCTGCGTCTTCCGGTACGAGGTCACCAATCCAGAACGTTTCGATCCCATCGACGAAATGTTCAAATACTAATTTTGACAGTGTCACAATTTAGGGAAATTTGTTTTATATGACATATTGCTCGATTTTGAACGTTTTTTTTTTTTAAGAACAGGTATGAGCGTTGACCGGATGGTAAGCGATGATGGTTGTGGAATTGGTTCGAAAGAGTTACCGCGAAACGTAAAGGGCAATAGTAGGATCACGGGTGGGTTTTAGTCAGTAAGATTCTGACAATCCCTTCCGCTCCACCCAGAGCAGGAGAAGCCATTTGATGATTTCCCATTCATCTATCTATACTTATAATAAATCTGTAGAGAGGTCAATTCTGTAAAAGGAATATATTTTCAAAATAACTATCAGGGGGTGATTAGTGATCGATACTGGTGCCAAAAATGCAATCAGTAAAATTTTTGTCTGTCTGTCTGTCTGTCTGTCTGTATGTTCTTTATAGAAACAAAAACTACTCGACCGATTTTAACGAAACTAGGTACAATTATTCTTCATACTCCTGGGCAGGTTATAGTATACTTTTCATCACGCTACAATCAATAGGAGCAGAGCAGTGAAGGAAAATGTTGGGAAAACGGGAGAAGTTACTCCATTTTTTAAGCTTCCATCGCGTGTGTAGCCTTAATGGTTAAAGTTACATAGAAATCATGTATTACGGAAATGTTTTACATAAAATTATCTAAAAAATATCTCACTACAGCATATGTCTATCTTTTATGGTTGACTCACAATAACACGTGTAACTCCCGATAGCTTAGCAGTAATCTTATACGTTTATCGTCGGATTGGGCTGAAATTTGGCATGCAGGTAGATGTTATGACGTAGGCATCCGCTAAGAAAGGATTTTGATTAATTCTACCCCTAAGGGGATAAAATAGGGGATGAACGTTTGTATGAAACTTTGTCAATTTTAAACCGATCGGGCTGAGAGTTTCAAAATCGGGGGTAAAGTAACTATTCCACGCGGACGAAGTCGCTGGCAGAAGCTAGTAAAAAATAAAATAATAATAATAGTAAGCGATGATGTGATCTAAGATGAAGCACGCTTACCTAGAAGTAACTTATTCACTGTTGACTTAAAGACTCCCAGGTTTTAGTTATCAGGAAACACAGACTCTAGCAGGGAATTCCACTCCTTAGCCGTACGCACAATGAATGTGTTCCCAAAACGTTTTGTGCGTGTGGATGGGATGTCCATCATGTAACGGTGGTGTATTACCGTATATATTGTGGTCCGATGATGGAACGGGTTTGGCGGAATCAAACTATGCGATTCCGTCGCACACTCCTCAAAATGCAACCGATACAAAACCGAAAGGCCAGCAACTCGGGGTCGATGCTCAAGACTTTGGAGCTTCGATTCAAAGACCCTATCATTGCTGATAACTACTACTTTACTGGAAGTAATAAAACAAAATAAATCTTTCTAGAAACGCAATAGATACTGCGGAGAGCACCATAGCTCTATCAAGGGTATATATACGAAGGTACATCTGTTCCAATAACGATGATACTCTAGTAATATTTATACCAGTACCAGGAACATCTGATCGATACGATTTGGTGCAACGCTTCACTGAAGTATCAATAGAATAGGCGACAGTTTGCTCGACTGTTTGGTACAGGTGATTTATGTCAGTTGGATGGAAATATCCGGTTCCTATTTGTTCGATCGGACGGTAGAATTTATCTGCTGTAGTCAATGGACAGTTGGAAAAATAATATGAGTAGGTAGGTCGGTAGGTCGCAACTACTTATACTCCATTCACAATACGATTACACATTGGAACAAAATTGTTTACAGTCCGTTCAACCGATTTTTACCTATATTCCGTACGTATAAGGATGGCATTAAAAGCAAAAACGTGATTATAATACCAGCTGTTTACTGCACCTAACATGTATCATGTCACTAACGCAATAGAAGTCAAAATCGGTTGAACGGACTGTAAAAAAGATGTATTTCAAGATCTAATCTTATCGTGAATGGGGTATAGTTAACAACAAAATAAAGGGAAGCATGAAGGAAGAGGCTAAAATTGGATTTAAACAAGAGAATGAGGAAAAATTTTCATCATCAATTTCACTTCTCTTCCATTATTATTGATATTTTACGCCCTGATATCATCATTACGGAAACCTATTGACTGAAACATAGTTTTCTTCAGAATGATTCTGGTTTCAGAGGAAGATAATAAGAAGAGCTAAACAAGACTCATGGCAATACCCCATTTTTACAATGATTACGTTGCAAAAAATAGTAGTGCTAAAAATAGTATTACCTAAATAACAATCAACAAAATCGACTTGCATAGTTCTTGAAGGAATTTCAATTTACGTATACTTACAGTATGTACATATGTTATACATGTATTGTTACAATTTACACGTTTTAAAATCAGCCATAAATCTCTCAACGCCGCCGCCGCGCCGCATACGTTCAACTACGCCTTAATAAAACTATAGCTGAAGTAGGTACGGGTATACCTACGTAACAAAGGCAGCATCCAATCAAATCACACGAATTTCTAGGAATGCATCGGAGTTTACCTACATAACCCAGAAACTGAGACAAGCGAAGCGATCGCGGTTCGCCACTGACCCGATTTGCCGATGACTCACACGTTTAGGCCGGTTGCTAACGAGAGTTTATGCTGTATTGAGGACGAAGATTTTAAGTGATAGTGATATTTTTTTTGGTGTCATCTAAATTTCAAAATTGAGAGAGCAGCGGTGGCCGAGTGGTAACGGCCCCGACTTACGAATTGTAGGTCGCGGGTTCAAACCCAGCCAGGCGCATTACTTTGTGTAATTAATTTCATCACCACTGCTCTCAAAAAGGAAAACATCGCGAGGAAACCGGCATATCCTAGAACCAAAAATTCGAGGACATGTGACAGTCACCAACCCGCACTGGGCCCGCGTGGTGGATTACGGCCCGTACCCTCTACTAGAGAGGAGGCCTGTGTCCCAGCATTGGGAACATTAAAAGGATGATTATTAATTTTCAAAATTGGAGTTTTCAATGTACTAGTCTTATTCGGGTATATTTGGGTCTTTTTGGAATTTGATAAGTCTAAAGCATTTAACATACTTACAACTGTCTTGGATCCCAATTAGTAACGAGAATTAAACTTGTCTTTTGATAATGATAATTTTAGAGATGTCTCCAAATGTGATTTTTTAACCGTTTTTAAGAAATGATGAATAAATGAATGAATACATTTATATTCATAACATGGATGTTTCACCCATGTTATGAATATAAATGTGTATGGATAGAAAGGGAGAGGTAGGCCAAAGAAACGATGGATGGATTGTGTGAGGAGTGATATGAAAGAAAAGGGAGTTAGTGATAGCGTGACGGCTGACAGGACAGAATGGAAGAAAAAAACGTGTTGCGCCGACTCCAAGTAACATGGGATAAGGGCAGGAAGATGATGATGATGACGAACCATGTTTCAAAAAATCATTCGTAAAAACATGACCATCAAAGGATAATTGCTTCTTTATTGGCTCCCTGCACGTGTTGGTAATAACTGTTAGTGCAAAGAGTAACTGAACTGAATAAATAAATAAATAATAAGTGCACCTTGTCAACTTCTACGTTCATGATATTTCAAGCGAATCGAAAAGAGCTCGTATGATGCAAGCCTAAGTGGACTTTAGATTGCAAAACTAGTACCGTGAAACCTTAGTTTGACAACACAAAAGTTTATGATCACTTGAAGTCTGTCCAACTGTGAAAACTGTACTGTTTACTAAACAAAGCCGTTTTAGTTCTGGAGACGTGT
Organism: Hecatera dysodea; assembly: GCA_905332915.2. Classification (NCBI taxonomy): domain Eukaryota; kingdom Metazoa; phylum Arthropoda; class Insecta; order Lepidoptera; family Noctuidae; genus Hecatera; species Hecatera dysodea. Next base: position 12,989,463 of record HG995309.1, on the reverse strand, counting down.
ACAAATTAGTGGCAATACTTCAATACACATTCGGGGAATATAGTTTTACGTCGATGTAAATGTGGCTACCATAAAAATACAAAATATCTATGGTGGGTACGGTAACCTGGACGAATGTGGCACAGGATTGTGGCGACTGGGCAGAAAAGTGTTCAGCAGTGGGCAGGCTGTAGATGATAATTATATAAAAAATACAACCAACTTCTACACAAAAAAACCAAAAAGTATAAAATAGCTTTAATTTCGGAAGTCGGTCGTAGTCAGTACCTCGCCTAGAGAGGAGGCCTGAGTCCCAGCAGTGGGAACATTAAAACCCTGATTATGCTTATTATGCTTATACATCTGCAGGTATTCCAGCCTTATCTGTTTCCATCATACAGACAAATAAATGATCAGTACATTCTAAATAGAAAAACCCAATAACATATTGCCTGACCTGGCAACCGAACCCAAGACTTCAAGCTCAATCGCGCTGGTCAGACTTGCACATAAACAATTCTCAAATAAACACATAATCTATAATGTTGAGCTTTGACCTACAACATTACCTACACGTGTCTACGAGTGGGCTACAAACCAATAAATAGTGTACAGTCGCCAGCATATGTGACGATAGAGTATTTGACTGCTATTAAAAATTTACCTAAATAAATATTTTTTTCGTAATATGTTATTTTTTACCCTGATTTTTCTCTAGGTTGCACAGGATATTCCAGAAGGGTGTGGTCATGTTTAAGGATGGTATTCTGTGTTTGTTATACAGCCAAGAAATAATATCAAAATAAAAAATATAGACTTAAAAAACCCGACCTAAAAACGACTAAAAAGTTCAATAAAAATCATTGTTGAAACAATTTAATGTAGTTTGTAGCATTTAATCACACATTTCATGCTAGCAATTGCATCAAACTGCTTGAAAAGTGTTTCTTTTTTCTTTTTTTAGTATCCAAATTAATACCTTACTAAATAAAATTCAAAAGCGATTTACCTACTTCTAAAAACGTTGAAAGAAATTTTATGGTGTTACCAAATTAATATATTTGAAGCTAAATTATTATGAAAACTTGAAATTATTTGGTACAAAAAAAATAGAGAATACAACACCCAAAAGCAAAGAAAATTTAAAATCGGAACATGAAAACAGGATCTAGGACAGTTTTTGTTGTGCACTTATAGCATTATCGCTAAATTGTAACTTTATATCGCATTACAACCCAATTTCCCTCTGTATATAAGCTACCCTATCATGTTTTATTTTTTTTTGTCTACGATAAAGAAGTATTTTCTCAAAGTTAATAATCGGTATAATTATAGAAAAAAAATTTCTTGTGAATGTTTCGTAAATAAAGAAAAAAAAAAGAAAGTAAAGAAACCATTTCAGTATATGGTATTAATGCTGGCGACTGTACAGAGTGTGTTGTATCGGTAATATGCTCAAACAGGCGAGGGGGCGAGGTAATTTCCTTAGCAACTGTTTTAGTTTGGAGAACTTTGCCAAGGTAAGATCATTGCCAATGTTGATATCGAACTCATATACTTCCTGATTTCTGAACTGGCCAATATAGTCCCACTTCTGGACAACAGCCTCTGGCCTCCTTCTGGCCTCCTCCACTTTTAATAACTGTTGCGGGCCCAAACCTCATGAAGCTGTCTAGTTCCTTCTACACCTTTTTTTCTGGATGGGAAATGTTCAAATATCTTGTCCCGCTGTGGACGGAGCGGAAGGGACTGTCAGACTCTTACTGACTAAAACCCGCCCGTGTTTCTCCTAGTGCTCTTTGCGTTCCAGGGCCGCGGTGACTCTTTCAAACAAATTCCGCAACATTGCAATCTACACCTGGATATTGCACGGAGTAACTGTCTGCTTTGTTTCCAGCAACTAGCGATCATTTGAGGGCTTAATGCGAGTTTTTTATTAACAAACTCTATCGCGTAAACGTTCTCTTATGACAAATTGTACGAAAAAAAGGTTTTCCGTTGTTGTCACCAGACGGCGCTTATTCAGTCTCAATACATATTGACATTTACGCTAGCTCCAAGCCACAAGAGACCGTATACTTACAATTAACTGATTACAACCCTATTTTTGGGTTCTTTTTTCCTTTCATTGATAGACTCGTGTTCCACCATAATCAGATATGGAAAATGATGACGTGGTCGATGACGAAACACGCTTGCCTTCAAGTAATTTTTTTACTCTTGACTGAAACAGAAACATCCCATATTATTGTTATCTGGAACCATAGACTCTGGCGTGTCACTCCATTCCGTTCCTAATATTTTGAATTTACAACATTATCAATATCTACTTTTAACCTGTTAAAATAAATATTTACTTGTACTTGTTGTAATCATTTTCTATTTCATAATACCTACTCATAATATTCTTATACATACTTTTTTGATACAGAAATTCTGTTAATCGTTATGTTGTAATTATCTTAGATATTTGTTTTATTTTTCTATTTTGATCCTGTGTGTGACATTCCAGCAATTTAATATTATTGACATTATTTGATTAATAATTTGTGTGCTTAATAATTTTATTGATTGATGGCGTCATCATTTTCAGTTTTTCTGGGTCCCTAATTGCGATCTAATTAGCGTTATTAACTTCATAGTAGACTAGCAGCGCCCCGCGGTTTTACCCGCGTTGTTCCCGTTCCCGTGACAATAGCCTTTGTTACTCAGGGTGAATGTAGCTTTCTAATGGTGAAAGATTTTGAAATCGGCATAGTAGTTTTTGAGTTTATTCATTACAAACATACACACACATATAAAAAAGTACAAATTCTTCCTTCTTATAATATTAATGTAGATACTTACATTCTATGTGAATAAATGATTTGATTTGGCAAATTAATTGGAAGAGTATTATGTTCATGAAGAAAAAAAAACTGCTTACTATTTTCAGCCTTAACAATAGCACAAGAAAGACCTTGGCCCAATTCAGAATTCTCGTCTACCTTAATAACGCTCAAGACGACAGGCGTACTGTGTACTGTATGTTTTATTATGTTTATATCGTTAACTACGGCTATACAGGATGTTCGAGGGAGCAGTGGTGGCCGAGTGATAACGGCCCCGACTTACGAGTTGTAAGTCGCGGGTTCAAACCCAGCCAGACGCATTACTTTGTGTAACTTTATCACCACTTCTCTCAAAACGGTGAAGGAAAACATCGTGAGGAAACCGACATGTCCTAGAACCAAAAATTCGAAGACATGTGACATTCACCAACCCGCACTGGGCCCGCGTGGTGGATTACGGCCCATTCCCTCTCCTAGAGAGGAGGCCTGTGTCCCAGCAGTGGGAACATTAAAAAGCTGATTATGTATGTTATGTATACAGGGTGTTCTAGAAGTGTGCGGTCATATTTAAGAGTGATATTGGGTAGATGATTTTAGATTGATGTAACAATAGTAAATAAAAAAAGCTTTTGATGACTGAAAAGTTCTAAATAATGTTTTGAAGCTGTTTGATGCTGTTGGTGTCATCAAATATTTGATTGAAGTAATATTAATGCCATCAACTGTAAAAAAAACTGCTTGAAAAGTCTAAAGTACGATTTTTTTGCCGTTTTTTGTGTAAAAAAAATAGCTATACAAAAAAGAAAGTCACAGCTTTAATTTTTCAAAAGTCACTTATTTTTTGTTTTGCAGTTTTTCGTGTATTGTGTCTCAAGTACCCAACATCTACCTTAAATATAACTACGCATTTGTAGAACACGCTGTATACACACTGCTATGTAATCTAATAATGGCATGCAAGCTGTACTGGGTACTCGTTTAATATACAATGAAAGTTTTAAGTCTTATACAAGATTCTCGTCATATTTTGCTAGGATCAAAGTTTTTAGCTGACAAAACTATTTAGCTGCTGATTGAATTATCAAGTTAAGCGTTGATGATCTGATAATGAACGCTTAAATTAGTGTAGTAACTCTTTTTGAAATATTTATTTATTTCAGACAAGCATGCAGCTATGATTACAGTCACCCAATACAATAGTGTAGAAAAAAAAAATCCCATAACAATTTACCTATACTCATACATACAATTCAATTAATTAACATAAATAATGCAAAAACAAAACAATAAAATAATCAATTTAATATTATCATTTCAATCATATTATTAATTCAACGAATTACCATATCACAAAATGTGTAAAGTTTTGTGTAGGTACTCACTTAGTGAACAAGTGAGTGAATCTATCAATTTTAATGGGATTCATCGTATTCGTAATGAAATATACAATAGAAAGTGTTTAATAAAGATTTATTTTGACACCTTACTTCAAAGTAGAAGTAGATAATTATTCTTGTTAGTGACTCAATCATGTTTTCCGACCCAAACACAATTAAGGCATTTTTTTGTGGATTGGATATCATCAAATGGTCTCTTCTTATTATTATTCTTCTTATTATATTTCTTATTTTTTTCTTACTGATTAATACCCACTCGTGTTTCTCCTAATGCCCTTTGCGTTCCAAGGCTGTGGTAACTCTTTCGAACAAATTCCGCAATACTCGACCATCACAGGCATAAACCATAAAACCATGGGAAGTCCCACTGGTTTTACAATAAGGAGCACTTAGATCCCATAAACCATATTATTTTTACTCCCTCAGGTGAAATTGTAAACACGTTAACCCTTGATGGAACTAACAACGCTGTCGCTAAATCTTGTAAGATTTTCTGACGTTCCGACGTTTAAAGAGTACTCGAAGTACGATTTCAAAGTGCACTTTAGAGACATTATTTGAAAATTCGTGTAAGTGACAGATTTTCTCGTAAAGCATCTTAGATTTGAGGGAAATATTTCGTTTTACTACTGAAAAGGCCAGGGTTATGGTATTTGTTCGAAAGATTCACTACGACCCTGGAACGCACAGGGCATAAGGAGAATCACGGATGGGTTTTAGTCAGTTAGAGTCTGACACTCCCTTCCGCGCCGTCCAGAGCGGAAGAAGTCATTTGATGTCCCAACCTTAAAAACCACAAAAATAAAATACAAAATGCAGTTTTTGTGTCGTACTTCTGTATTTCATGCATATGTTACCAGAATTGACATCACGAGTAGCTTACCGGTCCTATATAGCCCCGCTAGCACTTGATAACTGGCTAATATTTTTGAAGCAAGAAGGTAGGATAAGAACTCGCTCCAAGTAAAGTGAGTTCTTACAGAATAGCATTTCTGGTACTTAACTGCAGTCGACTAGACTGGATTTCGAGCCCAACATAGTTAGGAAAAAACTGAGAAGGCTGAATGGACTGAGATGTTGAGAGAAAAAGAGATTAAGACTGGCCTTAAATATCATACCTGCTTATAAATATTAGGAATGTAAATAGTAGATTTATTTATATTAACATTATTTATAAAGAGCAAAGATTTGTTTGTTTATTTGTAGCTCCGAAACAACTGGACCGATTTTAACCACTTTTTCCGCAATGGAAAGCTACATTAACATAGGCTATAATTTATCCCAGTGTTTCCATGGGAACTGGAATACGCGTGTAGAATCGTGGTGCGCTACTAGTTCTGTTATAATAATAAATACAGCTGATGTTCAGTATATTTATGTATATTTTTTTACGATTACGATTAGTCAACGGCAAAAAAAATCTAATTAGTCCGTCAGACAGATTTCCAAAAAATATTTGATACGTATTTTTTCTTTTTTCACGTAAACAGAAAACGAAGACGATACAGTGCGTTGAAAACTCGTGTGACTGATCACTAAGTGCTCTATCCTGATCGTTGATAATTTTTATCTTCGTTAATTTTTATAGATTTGAAAAAGCAAAAAATACAGGTTCAATATTTTTCAATAATCTAACTGATGGACTAAATAGAATCATTTTTTTTCCTCAGAAAACATCACTATTGCAGTTAAAAATTGTACCCTGTAATGAATGCAGTTTCCTGTCCACCCTTACAAAGTAATTTACAAAACACACATGAAAACTGTAGATAACTAAACGCCCACGTCCTAATGAAAACCCACACGAACACTATTAATAGTAATACAAAATCGATCAATCAGTGTCCTTCAAACCGAGATTTCAACAAACCATTTGCTGTTTACCTATTCAGACTAAATGCTAGTAATGAATCATGTGAGTACTTATTATTGTTAGAACGATGTAAACAATTAGATGTATTCCATCTTTAAATAAGTATGATTTGTTTGTGGTTTTGTGTGGGAGGTGCCTTAAGTTTTAAAGGTAGTTGAACTATTTGTATGTATATTCGTTGGCAAACCAAGACAAGCAACAAAACAAATTGGGCAAACCCAACATGGGCTTCTTGTCTAACTGAATCCAACTAACTCAACATCATAAGCCTTTTCCCAACTATATTGGGGTCAGCTCCCAGTCAAACCGGATTGGACGGACCCAGCTGAATACCAGTGTTTTACGTGGAGCGGCTGCCTACCAGACCTCCACAACCCATTAACTGGGTAACACGGTATTTCTTGGCAAGATTGGAGTCAGATTTACTGGCTTCTGACAATCTGTAACGACTGCCAAAGATCTACAAATGAAAGCCGGTACCAACGACTTAACGTGCTTTCCGAGGCACGGAGGAAACTCGTTATGTTAAGATGGTCCAATGCAACTAAGTATTAGAATATTATCTCCGCCAAGACGAGCCAAGCGAAGTGCAAGGAAAAAAAACAACGAAGCGTTTCGAGAAAAGGTAGGTAGTACACCTACCTTTTCCCGAAACGCTTCGTTGTTTTTTTTTTTAACTTTGGATGATGTTTTTTTTTTCTGGATGAGAAACCATGAAATGACTTCTTCCGCTCTGAGTGGAGCAATAGGGAGTGTTAGACTCTTACTGGCTAAAACCCACCCGTGTTCCTCCTAGTGTCCTTCGCGTTCCAGGGCCGCAGTGACTCTTTCGAACAAATTCAGCAACCCTAGCTCCTACGGGGCCCGTCTTCTTTACTGAAATCTCTTTGAGGCGCACGTGGAACATGATGCGCCTTCGATGTCGACCTGGGCGTGGTCGTAATCGGACGGCAAGCCACCCATAGCTCACCGTGGCCGGGAATCACCCTGCAAATCCCGACGCCCGTGGCGTCTTCTTGTGTTGTGGCGATTGGATCCCAAGTTTTCCCTCTCCATCTCGCGGTCCGCCTCGACTTTCGCTAGCATTACTGCTTCGCAGAAGGAGGTGACCGCTTCCCATGCCGCCTCGCTCCGGATCATGGATTGAACCAGGGCCGGAAGTGAGAGGTCGCCGCCAAGAATTTTATATGGTGCGACTGCCTTTTTGACCTCCATTGCTCCGTAACTGAGTAACATACCTTGGTTAAAACTAACGTCAGATTCTCTGGTTTCTGAGTACTACGATTTACAAATGACCGTCAGCTTAAAGTGCTTTCTGGGATACGGCGGAGTCTCGATATATAACAGATATTATATAACCATCCACGTTTAGACCTCAGCAAGCCTTGTTGAACCTCTATTATCAAACCGTGTCGCTGTTATTATTTAGTCACGAGCTGTCTGGTTAAAAGCAAAGTCGATTTGGTATAAGTACAGCTAAGTAAAGAAAGATACAAAAGTGTATCTTCATAGATAAGCCAGTTGGTATCGTAATGGCATGAGCACGGCAGCATTGCGGCGATAAGCCCCTCTTTGAGGAGTGGTTGGAGAGACGCCACCTCGTCCTCACCTGACACAGGTACTCACCGAAAAAGGAGGATCCCGTAAAAAAAAAAAAGTCCGGTTAAGTAGTAACCGACATTAGCGTGTTGAACCGAGAGTGTCTGAGTACTGACTTCAAGGCACCTTGTACCGATAATGAATAATTTATGATATTTATTTATTTTCCAGAATATTTTTGGTACTTATATATTTTTTTTTATATTCGACTTATCAGTCGTTGCAATGTTTTTAGTACTTACATGGTACTAAAAATATTTGACAATAAACGAAATTACATTTATGTTGTCATTCGTCATACATGATAATTATAATAAAATTAACAGTCTTGCTTCGTTAATGCTAATTACGAATGTTAATCTATTAACACATTAAACAATATATTTAATTTGTTGTTTTATTATGCCTTACAGCCAAGACACTTCGTAAATTTATTGCTTAGATTTATAAATAATGTCAATAAATAATGTTTTTTTTTGCATGGAGCGACTGGTTTTCTGACCTCCAGAACCCTAGTAACTGGGTAACACGGCATACCTTAGCTAATATTAGTGTCACAAATACTGGCTTCTTTCTTGTTCTATTGTAAAAACCCTGCATTACCCTTCAAGTTTCAGATGAGACCCAGCTGCCCAATGAAAATAGCATAAATCCATTCTATGCAAGCTTCTTCGAGAAAGAGCAACTACATACATTTTATTTTAATTTTATGAAGTGTTAACCATTTGATCTGGGAATCCCCGAAGGTAGCAATAATAGAAAACGTGGTGTAAGACTCACGATGAAACTATTTGAAAATATATAGACGGTCATTAAATTCCAACTGTTTGATAGATTTATTGTTCGCTTTATGCTTTTTTTTTTCCTGTAACTAGCTATCGAAAGTATTTCTGGAAAAAATTGTGTAGGACGCCTACAGGTTAACGAAAGAAGAAAACTGATTTTCCATTGCTTTCTTTTATTTAGTTCAATGTTAAATATTATTTAATATATTTCTTGGTTTGCATATCTAATGTCACTGGACTATCTGCTAAATGGTTTACCCATTCATAATCATAATCAGCCTTTTAACGTTGCCACTGCTGGGACACAGGCCTCCTCTATAGAAGAGGGAAAAGGACATGCCGGTTTCCTCACGATATTTTCTTTACCGTTTTGAGAGCAGTGGTGATGAAATTAATTACACAAAGTAATGCGCCTGGCTGGGTTTGAACCCGCGACCTACAATTCGTAAGTCGGGGCCGTTACCACTCGGCCACCACTGCTCAACCACAGACTACCCATTCAAAATACTATTATTAATAAAAAAACGAAGAGAAGTGAGAGAACTGCAAAATTTTAACAAAACAACAGCTCAGCTTATGGACTACAAAACACAGCTACATAATAATTAAACAGTCGATCAATACTTAATACAACTACGTGTGTACGTATCCAGCCTGTTAGGATCTATATAAAGAAGCACTACATAGTTCCATGACAGAATGATTTTATATATTTCTTGGTTTACATATCTAATGTCACTGACTATCTGCTAAATGGTTTATCCTTTCAAAATACTATAATTAATAAAAAACTAATTTCAATAACATCCAGTTAAATAAAAATATATACATATATGTATGTACATTTTCTTTTCATTTCCACATCAGAAGTGAGAGAACTGCAAAATTTTAACAAAACAACAGCTCAGCGTATGAACTGTAAAACACAGCTACATAATAATTAAACAGTCGATCAATACTTAATACAACTACGTGTGTACATATCCAGCCCGTTAGGATCTATATAAAGAAGCACTACATAGTTCCTTGACCGAATGATTCATCCGATGTATCGGTACGCCACCGCTGTTTATTTGAGATGAAGTCTTTTAAAGTGTGTGATTTAATTAGTTGATTATGTTTAGACTTTACCTTACTAGCAGAGCCCGCGGTTTCAACCGCGTAGTTCTCGTTCCCGTGGAATTACGGAGATAAAATATAACCTTTTTTTGGATGGGAAATCATCAAATGACTTCTCCCGCTCTGGGCGGAGCGGAAGGGAGTGTCAGACTCTTACTGACTAAAACCCACCCGTGATCCTTCTTGTGCCCTTTGCGTTCCAGGACCGTGATGACTCTTTCGAACAAATTCCGCAACCCTAGCAGGCACCTACCCTATGGGGCCCCGTCTTCGTTGCTGACGGCTCTTTGAGGCGCCCGTGGAACACGACGCGCTGTCGACTCGGAGATAAAATATAACCTATGGTGACATAACTGACATTAGGTACAGATCACATGATATTGTTATAAAGATAACCTATTATGGACAGCCCTTAGAATCATAATATTCTCTTACCTCTCTTCTTTACACCCCATGTATGTTTGTATGTACATGTACTAATATTATAAAGTAATAGGTTTTTTTGTTTGTTTGTACCGAATAAACTCCGAAACTTCTGGACCGATTTTAACTATTGTTTCACCAATGGAAAGCTGCATTATCAGCAAGTGACATAAGCTGTGCTATATCCCTGTATTCCCTCGGTTTCAACCGCGTAGTTCCCGTTCGGGAACTACGCGGTTGAAACCGAGGGTGCTGCTAAAAATAATAAAGTTACATAAGCCTAAATACATAACCACTAAAACATTGAAATTGAACATGTTGTTCATGAGATATTCATCAAATTGAAATGAGTCTTGCAAACAAAAAAAAAACACCTAAATCGGTTGACAAATGGCGAAAATATCGCTGAACAAAAAAATAATACATTCTACCGAATTCAAAACCTCATCCTTCTAATAGTCGATCAAAAACTCTTTTATCGGAAAAATAACACATACTCAAGTTTTATTTAATTTTGATTGATTTTTGCTATACCAGCAATGGTAATATACACTCTGTAATAATTTGTATATCACCTCCTCTGTGGTATTTCCCCTATCAAGGTTCATGAGATACGCTCCCCTGACAGACAGTGAGGGCTTAAGAATTGTTACTCTTCTGATACGGAACCTTTAAGAGGCAAATATGTGTGCAAGCTTTCCATTCAAATTGATTGAGAGTTACATACTGAGTTCATTTTTCTTGCTAAACTTTTTGCTGTTCAAATATATTTTTTACAATTCCTAGACTTGTTTCACTACAAATATAATTTGAACACCGCAATTAATCAAAACATAGCTAATAAAACCTATTTTCGCTTAATACACGGAAAATCTAAGTAGTGACGTCATTATCATATATTCTCGTGTTGAGTGTGCATACACATACGGTACGTTGAACAGTTAGACGTCATCGTCACTTTGACGCACTTTCTGCTACTAGTACACAGGAAATGGTGAAAAACTACGAAAATCTCCGGTGAAACGTAGAAAAAACAGTGAATAGTTTTAAGTTTTCGTGGAAAACTAGTGAAATAAATAGGTTTTTGGTACTTTTTTATGGTTGGGAATTCATCAAATGACTTCTTCAGCTCTGGGTATTGTGAAAGGGAGTGTCAGACTGTTACTGAATAAAACCCACCCGTGTTCCTCCTAGTGCCCTTTGCGTTCCAGGGCCGCGGTGACTTTTTCGAACAAATTTGGAAACCCACGGGGACCCATCATCTTTAAGGCGCGCGTGGAACACGACGCGCCGTTGACCCGCTCATGGTTGTTATCGGACGGTGAGCCACCGATAGCTATCCATCCGCAGACCCGGCCATTGGTAACTAAGATACGGCGTTCCATGTGCTGGTGATGACCAGCAGGTTTGTTTATATGTATTTTACTTAACAAGTTACAAGGTACTTATAGGCGACCACAGTATGCACAGTTAACAACTAAGCTATCGATATTACTAGTAAATAATTAGAATAGGAAAAATAGATTTACAATTGAAATAAATTGCAGCATAATATGAATTAATAACAATTAAAAAACAAAATTAAACAGTCAGTATAAAAAGGATAAATACAATAAACAAATAATTATTACATTTAAAAATTAAATCAACTCTACAAATATCTAAGTCCGTAGTTTTAGTCAAATTTGCATTGTCCTCACATATAGAAGCGACCAAGGATGTAACCAAGGTTATGTAATACAGAACATGATTTAAAAGAGTGTCCGTGGAGTTTCTTGCACGTTCTTCTCCATAGAGATCTACGCTTTGGAACGTGCAGATAGCTTCACCTCTTTCAACTTGACAATTCAAAAGTGCCTGTAAAGGGTTTAATTGAAATAAATGCTTTGAATCTTGAATCTTGAATCTTTGAATCTTGAATCAAAGTATTATATTGCCTACAAAGTTTTAGTAAGTAAGAATGCGTCTTATCTCAAGTCCAGCTGATTTACTATGTCAACGTTAAGCCGAGTAAACTTAGGCGGAGCATGATGTTAACTGGCATTCCATCTTTTTAGGGTTCCGTAGACAAATGGCAAAAAACGGAACCCTTATGGATTCGTCATGTCTGTCTGTCCGCCCATATGTCACAGCCGTTTAACTCGGAGACTATTAAAGCAACATAAATGAAAATTGGTAGATAAGTGCAACCTGTTAACCGCTATTCAATAATGCTGTAATATTATGGAAAAAAATAATTTTAGGGGTGGCACTCCATACATGTAACTGAGGGATGAATAAATTAATTCCAACAAAAATAATTGTCCGGTATCGTTGGGTAGGCCTTTCAAAATGAAATAGAGTTTTCCAAAAACGTTTTTTATTTGAGGCAATAGTTTTCGAGATATGTGCTTCCGAATTCGTAAAAAATGTGTCCCACCCCTCTAACTTTTAAACTATGAAGTTGAAATTTCTAAAAAAAATTGAACAAATAGAACTTCACAGACACTTCCAACGAAAATTAGTTTGAACATCATAACTTATGTAGTTTTAGAGATATGTGATTTTAAGAGTGAACTACGGAACCCTTCACTATGCGTGGTCCGACACGCACTTGGCCGGTTTTGTGTATATTGACAGCCCAAGCTTATACGGTGAGATGTTTAAATTCTTCGTTGCACTCGAACTGCAGGTACTTAATAACATTTTCCTACTAAATAAAAAAGGTAAAAAAGTAGCATTCATTATAATAAATACTACTGACCGAAATTCGTTCGCGGTGGCCGATCTCAACGGAGATAGCCAAGAAACGCAGGAGATTATTATACTGCACAAGTATGCGCGCGCACACAAGTACACTTTCTGTTATAATTACTCATTTATTACAGTCGCTAGGATAGGTTAGCTCGTGGCTAAAGAATAACAGCCGCACGGGTCGATCTTCAAGGTTAAGCAACGCTTGCCGAGGTCGGTCTGTGGAGGGGTGACCATCTTAACATATCAGGTTTCCTCCGTACCTCGGGAAAATACATCAAGTCGTTGGTTCCAGCTGTCATTTGTAAATCATTAGCAGTCATTACAGATTGTCAAAAGCCGGAAAATCTGATACCAGTCTTGCCATGAAGTACCATGTTATCCAGTTAATGGGTTTTAAAGGTCTGGTAGACAGCCACTTCACGTAGAACACTGGAACTCAGTTGGATCCGGTTTGAATGGAAGCCGACCCCAATATAGTTGGGAAAAGGCTAGACGTATGATAAGCTCCTCTGATCATGGAATTTTCCATAGATTCATTATTGGAATGACCATGTTCAATACTTTTACTTTAAGGAACATCATATATCTCTTTTACAACTTCAATTAACTTCGATTGAACCAAATTAATTAAAATAAACGAAAGTGCAACCTTTCTCACGGAAATATAAAGTCATAATGCTGGCGCCAGACTTACTAAAATCCATTCTGCTGCACTAATGTTACCGTTTTCAAGTCCAATTACTCGTTCAAATAAAAGTGTGTTAGTTCTTTGAAGACAAAAGTTGCAAGATGCTTAAACCAGTTTTCTGCTACGTAGAGACCGGTCCCGTGGCTTTCAGCAGGGAATCAGTTCACCCTGGGCCATTCCAATGTTTTTTTTTTATTGATTTAAAATCATCAATTGACTTCTTTCGCAAACTCTTTCTGAATAAACGTCATCCGATGTTCCCAAATGCCCTTTGCGTTCCAGGGCCGCGGTGACTCTTTCGAACAAATTTAATCGCAACGGCCCTTGGAACGCTGCATCTTCCAGTAAGCGGTTGCCACTCCAGAACTTTCAACCACTATCTGTTCTTCGAGCAACGCGCCCCTTATTATTCGGGCGAAATTAACTCATAAAATACAGGTGTTTCTTCACTTTAAAGTCCATTATGCTTGAATAGTCAACATTCATCATCTTTATATTTTAGCATGACCTCATGGGACTTTGTAAGCAACGGAAGTTAATTTTAGTGCCTTTGCGATACCGCATAAAATTAGCAGATATAACTATTCACGTTAGGATATCAAACCACAAGTATTATTATTAAAAAAAATATATATTAATACATTCGGATACTGCAATGTTATTCTGCCGAATAACATTACTGTATGCTGTTGCAACTTATCGGTCAGAATAAATGTGTTAGGGACCTTCTGTCTTTTGTTAGATAAAAAAATAAGAAAAGTCAGGGGTGGGAAAATTTATATAGTAGACCGAAAGATTTTTATCTTCCCGAACACCATTTTTTTCTGGATGGGAAATCATCAAATTACTTCTTCCGCTCTGAGTGGAGTGGAAGGGAGTGTTAGACTCTTACTGATTAAAAGCTACCCGTGACCCTTCTAGTTGCCTTCTAGTGCGAACCAATTCCGAAAACTCTAGCAGGCACTGACCCTATTAGGCCCCGTCTTCTTTGCTGATAGCTCTTTGAGGCGCGCGTGAAACACGACGCGCTGTCGACCCGGGCCTGGTTGCTAACGGACGGCGAGCTACCCATAGCTCGACATCCGCGAGCCAGTTCCTGCTGTGGCCGGGAATCGCCCTGCGTTTCCCGCGCCACGCTCGGGGCGACTTTTTCTGTTACGGCGAATGGGGGCGTAAGGTTTCCCTCTCCTCAACGCGTTCTGCCTTAAAAATTCTCAAGTATCTATAACTGAATTTAACACTTCTTACCATAAACTTATATCATAACCGGTTATGGTCAAAATGCAAGCATATATTATAAAGATAAAAGAAAGAAAGAAAGAATAATATTTATTCAGCACATACATGAAACACGCACGGTACATGGTAAAACAAAAGATAGTTATAAATGACAAGAACTAAGTGTGTGTCCCACGGCTGCACTAAATAGGTCCATTTCAGCGATATGTCAGACAGACTGATGCTGTCTGACGCTGGTTTTCTAATGAACCTTTCAAAGGACGAGTGGCGGTTCATTTGAATCCTTATAAAAGAAAATATATATAAACAGATATTTATCATCGAAATACAGTAAATTATGTAATAGAATAAACAGATATACTTGAACGTGCAATTATAGTAAACATAAAAACAAAGTTATAACATTATAAAATTCGTATGATGTGTTTGTGTACGTGTATAGAGGTAATAAGTACTATGTTAATATAGTATAGATAGATAAGTAGGTAGGTATATATATATATATATATTGTAACAGTAGTTTACTACTAGATAAGCTTTCATTTATCTACAGAAAAACCGACCAATTGGGTATTTTTTTACTTATAGAAATCATAATTCTATTTAGTCCGTCCGTTGGATTTTCAAAAAATATTGGACACGTATTTTTTGTGATTCCAATCGTGAAAAAATTATAAAGTTTATCTCTATAATTTTTCGCGCATCAACGCGGTCTGGTGACGACATGCCAGTTTGCAACGCACTGTATCGTCTTCATTTTTTGTTTACGTGTAAAAGGAACAAATACTTGTCCAAGATTTTTTGGAAATCTATCAGACGGAGTAATTAGGTACATTTTTCTGTAAAATGCCCTATTTTTGGCTAGACTGGTAAACTTAGGATTCCGTTCCATCATAAACCGAAAGTCTTGTTTTTAGGGTTCCGTACCTCAAAGGCAAAAAACGGAAACCTTATAGGAAAACTAGCTGACCCGGCAAACGTCGTTATGCCACATAAAAAAGGGGTGGACCATAAGGACATTTGGGGGGATGAAAAATAGATGTTGTCTGATTCGCCACCCTAGCCAATATGCACGCTAAGATTCTCGAAAATCGGTCGAGCCGTTTCGGAGGAGTTCAACCATAAACACCGTGACACGAGAATTTTGTATATAAGATTTCAACTGTTTACCAGAAAAGATGGCTACCCTTTGGGCATGGAACCCTGTAAAGGAGAAAAATAAAATAGACGTATCCAATAACAGATAGTGCTTCGATATTGTGTGAATTGAACCTTAAAAAACTCAATAACGAGCGTTTTTAATTTCGTTTCGCTGACGCCGTAGGTCGATAGAAGAGATTCGACGAAAATTTAATTTTCACATCATCTCTAACGTAGTTAGTGTTCCTACATGGAGAAAGTTTGATGGTTGAGCGATTCCAGAGGAAATTCTGTTTGGAAGTCAACATCGCTGTTTTTGTCTGGAGCTACAACAGTAATATTAATAACCCGACCAAAACCATGCGATAATGCGTTTTTCTTCGCTATTTAGAGACTATTAACTCATTAGTTATTTGAAATAATCTACATATAAAAGCACATTATTAATGTTCGATGTCTTATCATAATACTCAAAAGAAGAAAGAAAGAAAACTTGTTAATTCCGCCAGAAAAGACGCACTAAAAAATAAAACTAAAAAAAAATCTATATATAGACAAACTTTTAAAAGAAAACAACTTATCGACTAAAACTAATAAAACTTGCTGTGTCAGGACCGGACACAACGACCACGAGTTGATCGCACCACAGACAAAAAAAAAACAGTCAATTCACGTTCTAATTTGTTTTTATGTGTTATAAATAAATTTAAAATCTACTTTTAAAAAATGACTAAAATTGTTGATTTTATGCATCTGTTGCTAAATGCAACGCTCTAATCATTTGAGGATTACACTAATGGATAGATAATTTAAAAATCTATATTATACACGTTTTATTTCATTTCATAAGATCGCTTATCTTTTTTAATCAAAATAATTCCGAAAATTGTGTGAATTCTATGATAAAAGGGCGTGCGCAGGGTGCGGTCGGCAAAGAGGGAACGAATGCTCAAGGTTATTTGGTCAGGGAAACTCCTTGTAAAGATTTAGCAGCTTTAGTAAGTCGTGGTTTATCATAAGCATCATTGATTTTGCCCACGTGATGAACAAATTTCCAAAAATCAAGTCATGTATATTCACAAAAAAATTGTTTCACCAAATAAACCTATAGAGAGCAGTGGTGGCCCCGTCTTACGATTTGTAGGTCGCGGGTTCAAACCCAGACAGGCGCATTACTTTGTGTAACTAATTTCATCACCACTGCTCTCAAAACGATGAAGGAAAACATCGTGAGGAAACCGGCATGTCCTAGAACCAAAAATTCGAAGATATGTGACATTCTCCAACCCGCACTGGGCCCGCGTGTTGGATTATGGTCCATGCCCTCTCCTAGAGAGGAGGCCTGGGTCACCGGCATAGATTTAATTAAAAGGTGAAAATAGTACCATCAAAATACCTGCTTATAAGTGTTCACCATACCAAAAATACGGAATACGACCGCTCCCGTTTGATTGCGACCCAGTTCGCTTCGATCTAGACGGGGCAATTACAGGCTAATTTGTGGCGTCAGAAAAACGTGCGGCCCGCCCCGTCCTTAGTACGTTAATGGACACAGGACACTTAGAGACTGGAATAAAGTCCACTAAGCACCATTGCGTCTTGATCCACTGTACGTACGTCTCTTTTAAATGCATTAAAACGTTGCTTACATACACAGACGACCGAATTATTGGTTACATTTTTTCTAAATATCCTAACTTAATCAAATATTGCTGTGTGTTGCAAACATGAATTTCGTATTCCCAAAAAATATAGTTTTAATTAAATTTCATTGATAGTACTAACCAAACAAGAATTCTCATTACATTTTGACGTTATGTAATGAATGTTGGATTCGCAGAAACCCAAATATGTTCACTAACGAAGTTGAAAAGCAAAAAGATAATAAAACGACTGCATATTGCACGACAGAAAAAGGGATGTAATAAAAAATATAGTGTGAAACGAATAGCTGGGACTCCAATTTTTCCACGAAATCGTTTTATTCATTTTTGTGTTCCGTGTGTATATGACAAAGGATGGCAAAGAGTTTTGAGTTTTCCAGTGAAGAGATAACCTATCTACATGGTGCTTTGTTTTAAGAATTTTCTTAATTAACGTAGAAATACATTATTTTAATACACATACACAAAATTAAGTTATTTCATAGTAAATTAGATGTAGTGATATAAAAAATTGCAACTTTGAAAACTGATCTTGTGTCATAGAATTCCTGTAGTTTGATGACCGATGATCGGTTTCAGCTTTACAATAATTTTACTAGAAAAATTTCGTGACGCATTGTTAAAATTCATTTCCAAGAAAAGCCGCAAACGAATCATAGTATATATTATCTGAATAAGACCTATCAGAATATCAGCGCTGTGATATTTATATTTTTCTTTTTTTTTTTAAATATCGAAGCATAAATGCTGAGATAGGAACTTTTTGGCCTTGCACTTGTAAACTGATGCTATTGTTAATTTATTTTGACTACTACTTTTTTTTTGTTTTTGTGCGAGCTCCAAATAAACATTTTTCTTTCTTTCTATCTTTTATATTGCAAAAAGAATAATAGTAATGTCTGCCGCACGCGGGGCATCGCGCAGATAACCCCCGGGGCCTCGCAACGGAAAAGGCCGCCGCTATTCCACGGACAATATAACACGCAGAGGAAATCTACAAAGTTTTCCAGTCTTCTAAATTCAGCATAAACAAACAGTAACAAAACCTAATCCCCACTTATAAACGTATGATAAATAGACTTAACCAACCAGCCAAAACATTTCCACAGCTGTAATTCCTGTAATCCAGGATCTGTGGTTATGAGAAAGCAATCGCGTGGCGTCTTCAAAGATACGCCAAATTATCTTCGAAGATACGCCAAATCGTCTTCGAACCCAAACCCACGATATGAACATGTATAAGTATCCTACTGATTCACCCATTGGAAATACATTGGATGCATTTGCTGTCAAAATTCCTTTCCAAATTACCCATGTTTTTGAACATGCTATTTGACATTTGCTATAAACATTTCAGAATCACGAGGAATATGAGAGATGTTCTTAGGTGGTATTTTGATCTTTAATACCTACGTTACTGTGGTAGGTGTTGCTAGGATTCGAAATCTAGTACCATTTTCTCTTCAGCGTCCGCAAGCAGATAAAAGTCGAATTTTATTGGAAGATTTACCAACTTTAACATAAATAATAATGATCTTTAATTACTACACCGAATTAGTACATCTCAGACAAGCTACAGTACAGTATTGTAAATCCTTCTCTCTTTTAAAATCCATCCAAAGGTTGTTATTAAAATATAGCTTTAAGTGATAAGGTCACAATAAAATAGTTCTAAAATTATGAAGCGTAGTCTATTTTAATTACATTCCCTAAGATGCTTTCACACCAGAGCCAAGCAAAACAATTATGTCTACAATACAAAATGTGTCAAATTGTTTTACAACAATACCTTACGTACATCTTAATAGCTCTCACTTTGTATCTCCGCTTAAAGAGTCTTGGCTCAAGTCTGCTTACTGCCTAAGACCATCACAACAATTACAGATGACACGTAAGATATCTTGTCGTCTCGAATTGGAACTGGCCAATATTCCGGGCGCACATTTGTGCATCCGTCCTTAACGATTAATCTCAAATTTAGTGACAGTGATTTAAAATAAACACGATTGCCCTTACGATTTTTAATGCCCCTGGAACAGCTGTTGCATGATTCACGTGACATTGGCCGGAGCAACGCCGGGGAACACGAATAATATATTTAAATACAACACGACCATGAATATGATCGCGGATTAACAAAAACTGCGACCGAAATCGTATATTCCACTAGCATTTGTTCGCACGACTGACAAAAATCTCAGTGCATAAACTCAAATAAACTTTGGCAATAACACAAGATCGTTTGTTCTTAAGCTATTTTCTGCTGAGATAAACATCATAACAGAATTTGCAGTGTTTCACTTTGTTGCTCTTTTTGCGGATGTAATCGGGGTCAATAGCAACTACAAAGGATGTTTTGAAAGTACTCACATTGTGCTGGTGCAGCGTCAGGACCACGTTGTCGAAGGTGGACGAGTTCGAGAGAGCCTCGGAGCTGCCTCGGAGTAACTCGGCCAGCAAGTCAGCTCCAGGTTTCACTCCCACAAGCTTCGAAGGCGACGATGTAGCTCTAACGTGGGTCGGACCACGCCCGGTGGCCCGTGGTGACGTCATCGCCCCAACACTAGTTTTGCGACAAGGTACAGTTGCGTCTGACAAACTCCTTCTGCCCACTTCTACTGACCGACTGCACGGTGCCTCTAAGTTTTTACCGTACGGCCCTCTAGTAAAGTGATGTCGCCTTGCTTCTACATCAGAAGTATCTGATGGACTAAATGGAGAAGGCGAAGCTGTTCTGTCTCTTGAACAGGTGTCACTGTCGGCTTCAGAAGGTGAGTCGCCATATTTCCGTCTCGCTCGAAAAGAGTCGTCATCTCTCTCGTCCGAGCTTTGTTGATAAAACCTTGCTCGTCGTGCTTTTAACTCTTCAGACCTCGGCCACATTGGTGCTACTCCTTCACACGGACTTGGCGGTCCGTTATTACAAGAGTCGTCTGATTTGTCACCGAGTAAGGACGAGGTTCGCGTTTCAGCTGACAAACGCATATCTTGTAGTGATGCCTCACTGCTCTCGCGTTTGCAGCCGTTTACTGATGGTGGACCTTCTTCTTCACCACCATCATCGCTCGGCGTTGTGATGTATATTCCTTTCCTTCTTCTAGTTTTGTCGAGTGGCCTACGTCTTTCTCTAGCACCAATAGGGGCAGGCGTGCAAGGGTTTTGTACCGCAGCCAGTAAATGGGCAACCTGTTCACTTGTTATCGTTTCATCTTCCTTGTCGCGATCCAACGAGCCGTCAGACGCAGCGTCCGACCGGTGAGGCTCTTCGAGCGGTAACTCCTTCGACCACTGTTTCACTATACACTCATACACAGGCACAGGGATTAGATTCTCTTCAGGACACTCCTCTATTGTATTAGGAAAATTCGTACAATCACAGTCCACATTAGCACACGCGTTTGTAGGAGGTTCAGGAAGAGGAGGGAAAGCGAAAGGCTGGGGTTCTAGTGGCGAAGTACCTTCACTGTGTGCTTGTGCACTATCGGCTTGTGAGCCGTCACTTTCTTCGCGGAGTTCGTGTAAGACGCGTGGTGCCATCAAAGCTGGTAGACTACCACCAGCTTCGGCCGGGCCCTCCTCCCGCACTGGAGGGATGCGACGCGGCAGCGGGTGCGTCAACGAGCGAGCACCCAGCTGCTTGTGAGGAGTGTCAGGTGGCGGGGACCGAGGCGCAGGCGACGCGTGTGCCAGTAACCCCTCGTCAGAACCTACCGCGGAGTCAACCGACGCCACTGACCCGCCCTCCGTCGTGTTTTCATCGGTGGCAAGACTTACGGTCTCTGCATCGCGACGCTTTGCACTCGCGCACTCAGACACTGACTTTGCAGGACGCTTCCCAAAGTCAAAAATTGACGGATTCCTCGGACCGCGATAATATTTATCCTGCGCGAAATCACCTTGTGAAAACGATGCGCTGCGGTATGGTATAGTCTTTTGGGCGTAAGACCCGACAATAGAGCGGGGCTCTACGCGGACGAGGGTGATATTGTCGGTGTCAAAGTCATCACAGCGATCCACGGAAACGCCACGCGGCGGGCTGTGGCGATGCCGGGAGCGGGGCGGTGGCACCGGCGGCAACACGGGCGCCGAGTGCGGCGGGGGCGGCGGCGGAGGCGGGGGCGGCGCAGGGTGCGAGCGTGGCAGGAGGCGCTCGGTGAGGGCCTGCAGGCGCTGCTGGCGCGAGGGCCGCTCGTCGCGCGCGCCGCGGCCCAGCCGGCGTTGGATGCGATCCAGCGTGCGTCGGTCGGGCTTGGCGCGGCCGAGGCACGCCGCCACCGCCTCCTCGGAGCAGCAGCGGCACGGGCAGGCGCGCGGCGGCGGTGCGCGGCGGACGGCGTAGCGCACCGCGCCCAGCGTCACGTACGGGGACCTGCGCACACGACGCCGATATAATTTTAGACAGACGTGAGAACGTCCGCGCGCGCGACTCGCCGAAAAGCTTGGCGGCAAGTGCGACCGATTTAGAGTGCGCGAGCTTCCCCGCGACTCGCCGCTGAATTCCGGGAGGATTCCCCGCGACCCACTCCGCCACGGTTCAACAGTTATATCGGAGCAGATGACTCGTGTCTGAAGACGTGTTGCTTTGAAGCGAATAACGCTTGGTATAATTGACAGTTGCGCGTTAAAAGATCCACATACTAACGATGTAATGCAAACATTAGTAAGCGTCTGGGTAAGAGCAGGTGTCGGACAGACAGACGGAAGACGCACGCACTATAAATAGTCGAACGTTGGCGATTTGGCGACACAGCGACCTCGTAGTAATGTTTACAATTTTCTTGGTTGGTTGCTGTGGGTGATGTTTGAAAATATTCGAGGCCACGCCATTACTAATCTTCCCCAAAATCCATGTACTACTCTAACTACTGACTCTCCACCATACTCTATATAACTCGTACATTCTGCCAAAACTAGTAAGATTCATGTTTAATACCTGGAGTATTCTCTTCGCCTCCTAGCGCCATCTATGGGCTCGCTCGCGCGCGCGTCCGACGCCATGGGTCGTCACGTGACCCCGCGCATGCTGCGCCTGCGTCACTCTCTCTACAACAATACAACATGGAGCTTAGCACAGTTAGAGGAGGGCAAATTTAAAAAATACCGATAAGTATAATCTTTAGGTAAATACTATAGAAATACAGCTTTTATTTATTTTATTCTGTTTGGAAAGTATGTATCACAAGGCATTCTTCTAATATGTAAATTGATAAAAAATAATTTGATAAGGGTGTAGACGTTTTGGCTTCATATCTACAATAAAATAAAAAATTAACTACTTTTTGGAACGCGATAACAATTAATGCACCTACGTGTAAATATGACACCAAACTTCGAATTTGATGGATACATTTAGTGTCCACTGAAATTGATACAGTAATAATAATAATAAAAAGAGTACTTGTATAGGCACAACCTCGTAGCCAGGATTATTCACCAGCAACTTGCTCTAAAATACTCACTTGTGGAATCGGAGGTGCCGTACTACAGGTATGTGCCCGACCCAGTTCTCGATAATGGCAATATCACATTGTACTGGGATCGGTCCATCATCACTGATAGGACTATTGTTGCCAATAAGCCTGATATAGTGGTGGTGGAATCAGGAGGCGTTCAATGATTTTAGACATAAACGTTAAAGCAAATTAAATATCTTGACTTGGCTCGCGGGGTTGTCGACATGTGGAATGTGGATTCAGCAATCACTGTACCGATAGTCGTTTCAGCCAATGGCTTAATAGCCAAGAGCCTCAACCAACACCTAAGGAGGCTCTCGATAGGCAGCTGGAACAAACGCTTGATCCAGAAAGCGGTACTTCTGGACACGGCTCGCGTTGTTAGGAAGTTCCTCTCTCTGGAGCCCTGACCGCCATTAACTTGGACCCTGTTCCCGATACCGGTGGGCTACTATTTTTATGTTATTAAATGTTTGTTTTTTTATTTTAATAGAAATATTTAAAAATATAAATGATATGTATACACCCCTAGTTTTGAATTAGTACAAAAAAAAAACAGGGCTCTGTCCGTACCCGTTACTGATCATATTTGTGTAGTCAAAAGTAAAAAAATAAAAACCTAAAATTGTCCACGGAGTTTTTTAATAACTGGTAAATTCATAATAGAATCAACATTCATAACAATTGCTACTAGAAAATACTACGCACAGTGTTTTTCCATTTTAATCGTCATTTATTCATTCATAAATCAATAGCCTGTACAATATTTTTATAAGTTGAGTGGCATTTTAGGATATAAAAAACGCTAATAACTTTGCTGTTTATGAACATAATTTTTTGAGACTTTTTTTAAATAATAAAAAGACCTTTTCTAATAAGCCCTTAAAGTATTTGTACTAATTAAAAACTAGGGGTGTATAATGCGAATAAAATAAAACAAGGAAATAAAAAATATCGATTATTTTGTGAACAAAATCTGCTCTGAACAAGCTCTGGACTCTGCTTGGTGATAAATTGTGTTTAAATTGTGCTGACATTGTGGGCTCGCAGTGACTGTACGGTTTACAAGTACTTACGTTTAGGAAACTGGTTAAATTGATACAGAAGAGCAGACAATGTTATACAAAGCTAAGGAGACCAACAAAATATACAGAACCTCAATCATAATGAAATAAGGCAGAACAGTCACGTTGACGACACGTTTGGCGCAGTGGTTGAGCGTTCGGCTGCTGCGCTACGTGTCGCGGGTTCGTTCCTCGCACGGAACAAATGTTTGTATGGCTTACGATAATTGTTCCGGATCTGAGTGTCTTGTGTATGTGAGTATTCATGTTTGTGAACGCACCCACGATACAGGAGTACATCCTAGTGTGGGGCAACGTTTTTCTTAGTCAGAATCTGTATCACTAGGATGTGCTACAAACTCTGCTTATACAGACTTATGTGATACAGACTTATGCAAGCAAATATAACCCATACCTAACAACTCTTTTTTATAATAGGTACCTAACACTGTTAGATATTAAAACACTCCAAAGAGGCGCATTTAGAGTATATACGAGAGTTGAGTAATTATCACTGCAACACAACGTGAAGTTTAGTTAAAAACCTGCCCTAGGCACTGTTTATCTTTGCGGAATTAATAAGAAAGAAAAAAGAGAAAAAAATAATAAAAAAACAGGAACACAAAGGGCTAAAGTGCACTTCGAAATCGTACTTCGAGTACTCTTTAAACGTCGGAAAAATGTTAGAAAATCACACAAGATTTCGCGACAGCGTTGTTAGTTCCATCAACCGATAACGTGTTTACAACTTCACCTATGGGAGTAAAAATAATAAGTAATGGTTTCTGGGGTCTAAGTGGTCCTTATCATAGAACCAGTGGGAATTCCCATGGTTTTATAGTTTTTGCCTGTGATGTTCGAGTGCGGCCCTGGAACGCAAAGGACACTAAGAGGAACACGGGTGGGTTTTAGTCAGTAAGAGTCTGACACTCCTTTCCCTTTTTTGAAGAAGTTATTTGATGATTTTTCATTCGTTTAATTTTTACTAACCTTTTCTTTTCTTTTCTTTTTAGTGTTATTTTATTATTTTTTTCTGAAAACTTGTTGTGTGGCTATATCTTTTATAGTAATATTATAAAGAGGTAACGTTTGTGAGTTTGTGACGTTGTAAGGGGTAATCTCAGGATCTACTGAACCGATTTTCAAAATTATTTCACCAATAGAAAGCTACTTTATTGTGGAGTGTCATGTGCTATATTTTATCCCCGTATTGCCACGGGAACGGGAACAATGCGGGTGGAACCGCGAGGCGCTGCTAGTGTCAAATAAACTAATATTCTTTCTTATATATTTGTTGGCACCCATTGATCAAGAGTCTGTGGTTTGGTAATGAGATTGAGTAAAAGAAGATAATATACATAGCCCGATATACTCTCCATTGTCTACCATAACAAGTAAGAAGAAAACAGTCAAAATGATTCATTTACGATCGAATTTCCACCACCTTACCTATCCGTGGTTAGCGTTTCATCTGTAGCAACTACAGCCGCCATCTGGCTGATTTTATCGGAACTATTTCACAAGGCGGGCGGCGTGGTATTGGTTAGCGTTTGTTATGGTGTCAACTGGGCGGTTGTGAAGATGGGCGGGCGGCTACTTACTACGGTATTGATGCGATAGAGGTCGCTGATGTCGATAATGTTTGTTTTATTCAAATAATAGTAGGGTAACGTAAAAAAATAATAAAAACAAATTTTTCGACAGTTAAAATGTTACAAACATGTTCTGGAGAATTTAAATGAAAATATATTTCAGGGATTTCATAAAATTACTAACTGTCAATACGAATTATTTGTGTCAGATTTGACCTATTTCACGGAAAATGTATGAGAAACAAAATCGTAGGTTTGTCATCTATCGATTTTCATCAAATTGATATCATGTTTGATATTGAAAAATAGAAAAACATGTGTCAAATAATCGTAATGTATATGGTTACCCACTTCATGAACAATTGACTTATTTGACATT
Source organism: Hecatera dysodea (assembly GCA_905332915.2). Taxonomy (NCBI): domain Eukaryota; kingdom Metazoa; phylum Arthropoda; class Insecta; order Lepidoptera; family Noctuidae; genus Hecatera; species Hecatera dysodea. The sequence continues at coordinate 12,963,502 of HG995309.1, read as the reverse complement.
TTGACTTTCATTGTAAAGGATGGGAAATCATCAAACGACTTCTCCCGCTCTGAGCGACGCGAAACGGAGTGTCAGACTCTTACTGACTAAAACTCATCCGTGGATCACATGATGCCTTTTGCGTTCCAGGTCCGCGGCGACTCTTTCGAACAAATTCCGCAATCACATTTACACTAAAACAAATAAATTGTTCTTTGCTGCATTAACCAATTGATTTCTCAACAGCAAGGAAGCAGAAATAAACATAAACAAATCAATGAAACACCGACGACAAAGTAATCAATAAATATAACACTTTATGAATAATAACAATTATTAACAAAGTTGCACTTTTGAACAACCGACCTTCGCTGCAATTCTCTCCGATTTATGTATGAGCAAACTCGTGTTCTTTCTATATAATAACAGCTAAACAGGTCAATTTTCAAGGTTAAGCATCGACTGCCAGTTTGTCTGTGGATGGGTGACCCACTATTACATACCGAGACTCTTCCATACCTCAGAAACCGCGTTAAGCCGTTGGTTTTTTTCCTGGATGGGAAATCATCAAATAACTTCTCCCGCTCTGGGCAGAGCGGAAGGGACTGTCAGACTCTTACTGACTAAAACCCACCCGTGATCCTTCTAGTGCCCTTTATGTTCCAAAGCCGCGGTGACTCGAACAAATCCCGCAACATTTGTAGCACACCTTTGACTGTCATTACGGATAGTAAGAAGCCAGAAAATCTGACGCCATCTTGCCAAGCTTTTTTTTTACAGGACCACTCCCAATTCAGCACACTAAGGCTGGTTACTGCCCAATAACTTTTCATGGAGTATCCTAACCGGGCCCCAAGTCTGCCATTTGTTATAAATTCGTCATTCCAACACGATCCCATTGTCAATTTGCTAAAAGTTCATAATCTGCTAAATTCATAATGGTCAATCATTAGGCGGTCAATGGTCTCGTAATACTTTTTGATAAGCGAGCTATTAAAAGCAATGACTGTACAATGACGTTCTAATAGTAGGTCACTGATCAAAAGAACTGTCAAAATTTAAACAGATTACCGCATACTTCTGTCATTCATTTGACATTATGTACGACATTACCATTGTATGCCATTTCTTTCAATGGAGTGTCAGTGACTGACCTTTGGAACTTTATAGTGACGAATATTATTACCAAACATGTCAAAACCAACAATTATGATGTCCATTCTGACACTATTGTAATAGCAGACTTGATACCCTGGGCACTCGACACAAATTGTTTAAGAGGCACCATTAACTCGGAAGAAATTAAACCTAGGAGGTCAAATAGGCAGTCTACTGCCTAACAGATTTAATTCTAACCTGATGCAGACCAGTTAACAAAGATCTATCTTTGTTAACTGGTCTGCATCAGTTTAGACTAGAATCAAACCCCAAGATAGTTGGGAAAAAGCTAAGGAGATTGACATTGCACAATCGACCTTCGTTTCAATTCTCCCCGATTTCTTTATGATGATAAAACGAATATTCATGCATAACAATTCAGTAAGATCAAAAGACCGTTGTATTTATTGACCAATTAATTGAAGGGTAATAACAATATGGAATACGGAAATTTTGTGACTGTTTTATTGGTTTTATGGAAATAAAGCTTTCAGTTTACTTGTGGGTAATTGAACACACATTTTTTCTTTAACTATGGGTGGATAAATCAGTTCCCAATGGCGATTTTTGAAATGCCAAATTACAAGGTACTGATCACGTGTCATTTCGACAGATTTTATTCAGCCCATTTTTTTAAATTGGTGTTCTGGAGAGTTTAGGAACTAAATGGCACATTATAAAAAGACATAAAAACGAATTCGAATGTAGAATCTTACTACAGTTATTTTTTTATGTATTGGCAATCATAAAATGAGTGTCAGACACGTACTGACTAAAACCCACCCGTGTTCTCTAACCAAAATTCTTCAAAATCGGGGTAGCGATTTAGGCGCGAAAGTGAAACAAACGTTACTCATGGAACTTGAAATTAAAATGAATCTTCTAGAAGCAAAACGAACTCCAACTCCATCGGAGCATCAAACTCTCAGTAAATAATAATAATTTATTTATTTATTTGCTCGGACAACAGTGATCCACATGTTAGTTACACAAAAAAAACCTAAAAACTATGTTAGTATTAATATACTTAACAACAATAAAAAAAACAAACAAACAAAAACATTACAAAATCATCGATGATGCATCATTCCTGCCTCGCCAATACCTGCATGAAGTGGTTCATCATCGGTGAATCAAATTTGTCCATTAACAGTAAAGCTTGTCATAAATTGAAGTTCTCGTGCTCGAAAAATGAGCAAGTAAACGCACTCGCTCAGCTAAAACTTACCTCTCGAGCATGAAAACTTAACTTAATAACGTCAATTAGGCAAGCTTTTATTGATGTTTTCGTGCTTTTGTCAGGATTGTAGTTTGATTTGAGTTGAGTTAGATATACAATTTTGGAATATAGGCCCAAAATCTATGCAAAGAATTAGGTACAAGCAACCTTTGACAGATAATTCAGGCTTGGTACGTAAATTCCTAATCATTCCATCTGGTTAATTTTACATGTGCTGTGGTAATTAATCTAGACTTTGTTTATCTTTTCATCGATCCATTTAATTCCCTAGTAGCAATGGTTAATTTTATATTTGTTTTCAGGTCATTGCTGTACTGATTTTGTAGGAAAATGAGCTAGGAACTTTAATTGAGTGGAAACCTGAACTTCGAGGTTAAGCTACGCTTAGAAAAGTCGGTCCGAGGATAGGTGATATCCATTACATGTCAATGCCTGGTATACAGCAGCATCCGTATATATTGTAAGTAGATAACCCCCAACGTAACGTCACTATGACGAAACTTCCTATTAAATTAGAAGTCATATAGCAGTCGACTAATTTTGTTCAGCTGTCGCCAACGTCCATACTACGTTGAATACACCGGTTCTCGTCCGATCACCGAAGTTAAGCAACGTCGGGCGCGGTCAGTACTTGGATGGGTGACCGCCTGGGAACACCGCGTGACGTTGGCTTTTTGTTTTTTATATAGCTATGTTTGTAATCAATTGAAAAACTTGTTAGTTTTAGTCAAATCGCGTTACAAACGTCTGTGCCAGATGACAATAATTGTTTTGACAAACATGGTACCTATTTATGAATTATTGATATTTTCTCATAACGAATTCTTCAATAGTATAGAGTAGAAATACCGTGATTTATCATCATCTGCCTAGCCTTTTTCCCAAGTATATTGGGGTCGGCTTCCAGTCATATACCAGTACCAGTAGTTCAGCTGTATACCAGTACTTAACATGGAGCGGCTGCCTACCAGACCTCCACAACCCATTAACTGGGGAACACGGTACTTCTTGGCAAGACTGGTGTCAGATTTTCTGGCTTCTGACAATCCGTAACGACTGCCAAAAATCTACAAAATATGACAGACGGGACCAACGGCTTAACGTGCTTTCCGAGGCACGGAGGAAACTCGGTATGTTAAGATGGTCACCCATCTACAGACCAACCTTGGCAAGCGTTGTTTAACCTTGAAGATCGACCTGTGCGGCTGTTATTCCGCACAGAAATACCGTGATTATGGGCACTCGAAAATATTACAAGTTTTTCATCAAATATCTCAAAAGTAAGTTCTATCTCATCTAGCAGCTAGCCCTATGAAACAATGTCAAAGTCAAAGTCAAAGCATTTATCTATACTTATAATAAATCTGTAGAGAGGTCAATTCTGTACAAGGAATATATTTTCAAAATAACTATCAGGGGGTGATTAGTGATCGATACTGGTGCCAAAAATGCAATCAGTAAAATTTTTGTCTGTCTGTCTGTCTGTCTTTCTGTCTGTCTGTCTGTCTGTCTGTCTGTCTGTCTGTATGTTCTTTATAGAAACAAAAACTACTCGACCGATTTTAACGAAACTTAGTGCAATTATTCTTCATACTCCTGGGCAGGTTATAGTATACTTTTCATCACGCTACAATCAATAGGAGCAGAGCAGTGAAGGAAAATGTTGGGAAAACGGAAGAAGTTACTCCATTTTTTAAGCTTCCGTCGCGTGTGTAGCCTTAATGGTTAAAGTTACATAGAAATCATGTATTACGGAAATGTTCTACATAAAATTATCTAAAAAATATCCCGAAACAGCATGTCTATCTTTTGTCAATTTTAAACCGATCGGGCTGAGAGTTTCAAAATCGGGGGTAAAGTAACTATTCCACGCGGACGAAGTCGCTGGCAGAAGCTAGTTTCAAATAAACCCTTTACAGGCACTTTTGAATTGTCAAGTCGAAAGAGGTGAAGCTATCTGCACGTTCCAAAGCGTAGATCTCTATGGAGAAGAACGTGCAAGAAACTCCACAGACAATCTTTTAAATCATGTTCTGTATTCTGTATTACAATCAACCTAGACTCCAGCCTACCCCACATTCATAGCAACGTAAAGATACACCTGCATTAAATATATCACATGTAAGTCAACACTGTGCGTTGGACCAGCGGCCTTGCGCTGCGGCTACAGACCGCACATTATGTTAGCATTTAATGTATGTAGCGAACTGTGATATCCAATTGATAGTGTTGATGTTTTGGATTATATGTAGATCAAATAAAGGTTACTGAATCACAGTTCTATCATTAGATTCTACCCGCACGTATGCTTATACGTGCAATGGTAGAATTTGGGTAATGGGTCACACCATTTGTGCCATTTTTAGGGTTCTATATTCAAATGCCTAAAACGGAACCCTTATAATTTCGTCATGTTCATCTGTCTGTCTGTGTGTCACAGCCAGACAGACGTTTTATATATTGTGTGTTTATAATTATAATTTTAGAGATATGAGATTTTAACAGTGAACTGCGGAACCCTTCACCATGCGTGGTCCGAGACGCTCTGGGAGGATCAAATTCCGCAAACCTGGTAAGGCTCTGGCCCTAGCAGGCCCCGTTTTATATACTGACATCATTTTAGGTATGCCAGAAACACCAGGCCACCAGGGTGTTGATATCGGACAGCGAGTCACCCAACGCTCGCTGTCCATAGGCGCGGGCCTACGGTGGCCGGGAATCTTACCTCTTTATAACAAAAATTTAGTCAAAACATCTCAGAAAACTTTGCAGGTTATAGAAAACGCTTAAATTTTTACTGTCGCTTGAGTAATGTCACTTAATTTTATCGTCACACATTTACTATACAAACTAACCACCATAATAATCCAATCTTTTACATAATCTAAACAAATAGTTCAAAGGCTAAGAATAAAACAACTTCCTATATAAATAGGGTTCCGTCCATAAACTAATAATAACAAAACATCAAAAGCTTGCAACAGTTGTAACATTTTTAAAAGAATTCGATAGCACAGTGATGATTGATTTACTTGGTGTAGTATACAAATACTACCCGAGTAAATCTATCAGGGTTCCGTGTGTTTCGTTGTAGTTTACGTTTTTGAATATGGGCCTAAGCAGCCCTAAGAAACAAAGCGCAGGTTTTTCAAAATTGGGCACACCACCATTGCGGCAGTAAGTCCCCTCTTTGCGGAGTTAGTAGTAGTAGTTAGTATAGTTAGTAGGTTGGAGAGACGCCACGGCGTCCTCACCTTCCGCCTGACACAGGTACTCACTGGACACGGCTGTTACGGGGGGTACCTGTGTCGGATCCAGCGGGAGGACACGTCCGGGTGTCAACACACGCCCGGAGGACACGGTGGAGCATACGGTGGAAGTCTGCCCTGCTTGGACAGAGCATCGCCGTGTCCTCGTTGAGGCGATCGGCGGCGGCGAACTTTCGCGTCCGGCCCTGGTTCAAGCCATGGTCCGGAGCGAGGAGGCATGGGAAGCGGTCGCCTCCTTCTGAGAAGCAGTAATGCTAGCGAAGATGGAGGCGGAACGCGTGCAAGAGAGGGAAACCTCACGCCCCAGCCGCCGCAACAAAGAGACGCCCCGGTCGTCGGGAAACGTAGGGCGACTCCCCGCCACCGTAGGCGCGGGCCTGCGGATGGCGAGCTATGGGTGGCTCGCCGTCCGATAATAACCAGGCCCGAGTCTACGGCGCATCGTGTTCCACGCGCGCCTCAAAGAGCCGTCAGCAAAGAAGACGGGGCCCCATAGGGTCAGTGCCTGCTAGGGTTGCGGAATTTGTTCGAAAGAGTCACCCCGGCTCTGGAACGCAAAGGGCACAAGAAGGATCACGGATGGGTTTTATTCAGTAAGAGTCTGACACTCCTTCCCGCTCCGCCCAGAGCGGGAGAAGTCATTTGATGATTTCCCATCCAGAAAAAAAGGGTTCTCTAAATCGACTATCTATCTCGTCTGTATATGTATCTATCCGTTGTTCCCAAGAATATTCTTTATTGTTTTTGTTCTGTCATATATAAGCTACTGGACACATAATGTTCAATCATTCTTAGTACAGACAGTTTAAAACTGTGATAAGATTTTCAATAAATTAAAATTCTGCTTTTAACGTTACTAAAGTGTTTAGCCAAGTACTATGAACTATATTTTATATCTATAAACAAACATATGCCGTAAAATATAAAACAACTCAAAGTTTTATCGCTACTTTTCTCACACAAAAAAACATACAAACTATCAATCACCTTGAAAACTACTCCAAAAAGAAGAAAAACATGAATCTAACCTACTTAGAACATCGTTCTCCTATAATAAATTGCTATACGGAACCACTAATAGAATTCCGCTTGACGTGTAGCGTTTATAAACGTGAATCCAAAATATTAACTGCCCAGTGTATTCTGACCTTTCGTGGTGGCGATGGCTCTTACGTTTGAAAGCAATTGTACATATTTGTATTTTAAAGGACAATGGGCAGATTAGTACCTGCGATTGACAAAAGGAATTTCTTCGTTGCCATGAAAATAAAACGATTAAGTGTATCATTAGCTACAAAACCATAATATTGCATCGATACTATTATTATTAATTGACTAATAGTCGTAACGATTTGCGCAGGACGGCTGGCAGAAACTGGATGCGAGAAGCCGAAAATAGATCTAAGTGGCGTGCAATTGGAGAGGCCTATGTCCAGCAGTGGACTGCAACAGGCTGTTGATGATGTTGATGAATAGTCGTAAAAATAAAGGGACAGAAACAATATAAGAAAAGTAAAAGTTTGGTAATAATTAAAATAATTTTTCCTTTCTTCTTCATTATTTTCTTGCTATTTATTTCTTTCTATTCTAGTTCTTCACGTGATAGCAAACAATGTCATCTGTCTAAATCAATTTTTTTTTGGACGGGGCCACTCTTATGTTCAATAGCCTAAGGTTGATTACTGCTTAACCGGACTAGCCTGGCTTCAAATGAATTTAAGGCGCCCAGCCAGGGCTAAAACTAAGCTTATACACCAAATGACCACTCGCTAAGGGCATCCCTTATGAAAAACTGACCTCGGCTTAATGGTCATTACAGAAGGGCAGCAAGGGACAAACTGGGTCAGATTATTCAGTCTCCTTTAAATAAAAATACTACACAAACACATTCCACTTTAAACTGGACACTCATTTCGTTCGCATCGCTTTCGAGTCTCAGTTTTCAAAGGAAATAAAGATAGTGGCTATTAAAAGTTAGTAATTAGTAGTAGTGATCTAATTTCATTGGAATCGCGATGAAATAATAGGACTGATTGATATGAGTTAATGTTGAACCAGTTCTTTTCTTTTGATTTTGTTTGATCAGTAGTATTGATGTAGGTAAATAATTTGTTCAAAACTATTATGTTATTCTAGGTTAACTACTGTGGCCGTACTACGAAGTGCCAATACTATCATGATTCAGTGTGAGGGAAAGGGATAGCGCTATTCGTCTTGTGTAACTTCGTCACTCTCTGGCACAGGAATCATGATGGATTTTAGACGTCATAGTAGGGCTGCTGATGTTCGAAGTTTCTAAGCTTGTCTGCTTTGGTGATGAATAATATCTATTGCCTGGGTTCCCTGTAAACATTACTTCTTGAAATATTTTTAGGCATTTCGTTTCATAATTAATGCTGGAGCTAAAAAACGATCGACATGGTGGTTATGATGAAAATCTAGGTAGATTCAATAATTACTAGTGATCGCCCAGTGTTCGAAATTCGATATTTTTGTAAGCATATATAAAAAAAGAACAGCTTTCTGCACTCCTTCTCCATACCTATAAGCTTTTACTGTGGCCGTACTACGAAGTGCCAATGCGATCATGATTCGTGTGAGGGAAAGAGATATTGCTATTCCGTCTTGCGTAACTCCGTCTCTCTCTGACACAGAAATCATGATGGATTTAAGACATCATAATAGGTCGCCTGGTCTAAATTTCAGATTGCTCCGTTCGCTTTATTTTCTTAAAAAGGGCTAAACAAGTTTTTGCTACACCGAAAACCTATTCTCATTTTCGTTCATCATTTTCGCATGAGTGCATAATTTTAACATATCGGACGTACTCCAACACTTAAGCATGTATGTATACATATTTATGTTTATGTTACTAAGAAATCAGCATTGTTTACAAAATAAGACAATTTATACTGTAACACAACCCATTAAGTACAATCATATACGGTTTCTCGTAACAACTCTGTAATGAGAATCTTGAGTTCTAGTTAATTGAAGTTATCGAAATTCAAAATTGCAACGGTAAACTAGGCTCAACTTTAACTACTTCCAGTTCCGTCTTTACCGTAAGGGCAAAAGGGGCCCGTGCCCAGCAGGGCCCCGCTTCATTGGGGCTCCCAAATTATATTATAGGTTGGGGTTAAAGAAACGACCAATTCGAACCGTGTAATAACTTCTGACGAACTTCTGTCAAACCTATCGCAGCCAGGATGTAAACATTTTTGAATAGGGTATTTTACTGTAAAAATCTAATTAGTCCGTCTGATAGATTTACAAAAAATATTGGACACGTATTTTTTCTTTTTTCACGTAAACAAAAAATGAAGACGATACGGTGCGTCGAAAACTCACGTGACGTCACGTCGCTGGTAAAAATTGTAGCAACGTAGTGACGTCACGTGAGTTTTCAACGCACTGTATCGTCTTCATTTTTTGTTTACGTGAAAAAAGAAAAAATACGTGTCCAATATTTTTTGTAAATCTATCAGACGGACTAATTAGATTTTTACAGTAAAATACCCTATTCAGTCGCAAGATGAAATCTTCGAAAATTTTGGAGCTCGCTTCGCCCGCTAGTTTAAGAAACATTTTCAGCATGATTCAACAAAGTAACTTTTTGTTTCGTTAAAGCTTCAAAAGAAAATTTACCTTGTCTTAAATCGGCTGCAACTTTCCCAAACTCATGGATCTATTAATCTATAGTTTTCAATATACATACTTTGTTTCGACAGCATAAGAGTTCCGACCTTGCTTCGCCCACAAGGTCCAGTCCGATCACGTTATTTGGCAAGCCGATCCCCTGGGTTGAGAAAGCTAAATATCTAGGCGTGATCCTCGATCGAAAGCTTACCTTCAGAGAGCACATTAAGACGGTGCGCAATCGTGCCGCATTCGCTCTCAGTAGGCTTCATTACATGCTGAACGCACGCAGCAAGTTATCCCTGAAAGGCAAACTACGCATTTTCACCACGTGCATACGTCCAATAATGACTTACGCGTGTGTAGCCTTCGCACACGCTAAGCCCCGCCAAATCCATAGGTTGCAGGTCATCCAAAACCGTTTTCTCCGAAAGGCTACGGGAGCCCCGTGGTACGTTAGAAATGAGCGTCTCCATGTCGACCTCCGTATCCCCACCATCAAACAATTCATGAAACGTATTTCCAAGCGTTTCATAGAGTCCGCTGAAAAGCACCAAAACCCCCTTATCGCATCGGCCACCCGATACACCCCCTCCCAGATCAGCAAGATCCGCCGACCGCGGCATACCCTTGTCGAGCCCGATGACCCCATCACCCTGACCCAAGAGAGTAGTAGGGAAACCAGCACTCTTAGGAAAAACAAACCCAGAACGCGTTCCGTATTCCGACCTCGCCGACGAGGTCCATCGCGACGCCCCCGTCAAAACCCTCCCCGACTTTTGCCTAACGAGCCAGCCCGCGCTGCTGAGCCATTAGCGTTAAATCCCCTAAATAATATCAATCAGACCCAGCCTGTCCCTTGCTGCCCCCCCTCAATGACCCCGCTAAGCCGAGGCCCGTGTCCCACAGGGGATGCCCTTAGCGAGCGGCCATTTAGTTTTTAAGTAGTTTTAAGCCCCGGCTGGGGGCCTTAGAATCTAAGGCAACCACGGGATTGCCCGGTTGAGCAGTAACCAGCCTTAATGTGCTGAACTGCGAGTAGTCCATTCAAAAAAAAAAAAAAAAAAAAAAAAAAAATCGCCCACAAGGTGAAGTATTATCTTTTCGACTTTTTCTGTATAATTAAACAATAAAAAGTAGGTACATACGGAAATCAGTTACCTGTGCTCCGACACTTTCTTGGCCAGTTTTGCAAAACGGGCCCGGACTCAGGTGTGCCCAGGGGACCCTGCATGGGTTAAGACGGCCTGACTACTTCTTCTCGAAATCTAATTGGCGATCCAAATTGGTTCTTACTCGTAATGTGAATAAATGTCTTTCAGATAATTTCAGCTGAAAGATGCATGCGTCACTAAATCAGATGGTTTATTCTGAAGAAAACTCACCGTGAAAAGTTAGTAAGCTGGCATTGCAATTGGTGTTTTTTTATGGAAATGCATCAAATAACTTCTTTCGTCTGCAGTCTCTAAGCATAGCGGAAGGGAGTGTCAGACTCTTACTGACCAAAACCCATCCGTGTTCCTCCTAATGCCCCGTGAACGCTTTTCAAACGAAAAAAACAAAAACCGCAAGTACTACGCTACGAGTACCAGTTGTTAGCAAAATGTATTAAGTACTTACGTTATTTTGCACTTCATAGTGTTCGTTATATTATTTGGAGGTCAGTTGTATTCTTCTCAGTAATCATTAGTATAATAAATTTATATTAATACTACCCTATTTTCAGAAACAGCAGAGTTAACTCAAATCCATTAATGACAATTCACAAAATAATTGAATTTATCTCAACCACATATGCAGCGTACGTCACGTACTCAATCTTCAAAATAAAATGCAATAAACTCTTGCGCAAGCGGCGATCTATGTTAACTACACAAGAACGGATTGGCCAAACAATTTTATAAAAATAAAAAAATGTTAGAATATGAAACCTTTGATATTTTACGCGTTTTTAGTGTATGTTTTAGCAACCTTGGATTATAAAAATGTTTCATATAGATTTAATTTTAGAGATGCCTAATAGTCTAGAATCGAGATCTAGGTTTTTGAAATAGGATAATACTAGCTTTTGCCAGCGGTTCTGCCCCCAAGAGAGTCGAATCAATAAAAACTGGAGTCAGATTTACTGGCGTCAGCCAATCCGTAACGACTGTCAAATATCTACAAATGAAAGCAAGTATCAACGGCGCAACGTGTTTTTCGAGGCACGGAGGAAACTTGGTATGTTAAAATGGTCACCTGTCTTCACATGGTACCGTGACACAGACCAACCTTGGCAAGCATTGCTTAACCTTAGAGATCGACACTCCATTACCCATTAAACAAACAATTACCTACCTTTAATACCAACACCCACTTACTACAGAACAACGAAAATTAAACAGACAGCTACGCAGAAAAAATACAATAATTTAACCGACTACTAGGAAAAGATGCAAAGGGGTATCCATAAACTACTCTTTCGCGGAAACTTAAAACTTGGCAAGAGTCCACGGTATCGCGACTCGAGGTGACTGAGACAAAATTTATGTGGTTAACAGGTAAAACTTCCGAGTCCGCTGAGCTATTCGTCTGACGGGCTTAGAATAAACGAATTCGATGAAATTGAGTTTATTATAGCGTGGGTAAATGGCTGCTGGATTGATCAGTGAAACTTATCTGGTTTCGGGTTTAGGGCAGGTGAGTATTTGTGCGTTGAATTTATTCTAGCTTCTACGGTTTCAACCGCGTGGTAGTAGGAAGATATCCCGAGAGAACGTACACCAGGAATAAAAGTAGTACGATGTCCTTCTGCAAGATCCAACATCTAATCTACACTAATATTATAAAGAGGAAAGATTTGATTGCTTTTTTGATTGTTTGCATTGAATAGGCTCCGACACTACTTGAGCGATTTGAAAAATTCTTTCACTTTTGGGAAGCTACACTATCTCCGGTGAACATAGGCTATATTATATCCCCATATTCCCACGGGAACGGGAACTACGCGGGTGAAACCATGGAGCGATGCTAGTATATGTAAAAAAATCTCATGTCACAGTATACGTATGTTATCGAATTCCTCCAAAACGACTTGACTGATATTTAAGTTCTTTTTTGGATATTTGGTAAATCTAAGAATAGGTCGTAGGACTCGTAGGCTATTTTTTATACCTCTAGGCGATAAGAGTGGCCCTCTTCAGATATGCGGAATTTGTTCGAAAGGGTCACCGCGGCCATGGAACGTAAAGAGCACAAGAAGGATCACGGGTGGATTTAGTCAGTAAGAGTCTGACACTCCCTTTCGCTCCACCCAGAGCGGGAGAAGTCATTTAATGATTTACTATCCAAAAAAAAATGGGTCTATTTTTAAGGCTTAGCAACTGCCGAGGTCGGTCTGTGGATGGGTGACCATCTTAACATACCAAGACTCCTCCATGCCTCGGAAAGCACGCTAAGCAGTTGTTCCTGGCTGTCGTTTGTAGATCTTTAGCAGTCGTTACATATTGTCAGGAGCTAGAAAATCTGACTCCAGTCCTGCCAAGAAGTACCTACCGTTTTATCCAGTTACTGGATTGTGGAGGCCTAGTAGGCAGTCACTCCGCGTAAAATATAGTTGTATAGTATAAATATAGCTGGTATTCAGCTGAATCCGGTTTGACTGGGAGCTGACACCAATATAGTTGTGAAAAGGCTAGGCAGATGATTTATCTAATTAGATACGCAGATGTCTGTTTGCATAATAAGTATACAGTTCTCAAAATGAAGTTACTAGTACTTTTATGAATACAAAGGATAAAACAACAATAGAATTGTTTCATTATAAAAGTAGACTAGAAAACTAGCGTTATTTCCGCATTCTTGAAGGATTAGCCCCAAAACTTTCCTAACAATGAACCGTGATACATTTAAGAGATTATGCTAATTTAATGTGCTGTAAATTAGAATGTATCTCTTTAATGAACCAGAACGAATCTTTTGTTGATTTTATTTTGGATCTTATTTAATACTAGCTGTCCGCACAACTTCGTTTGTGTCACATTTTTCATGACTGCTCCGCTCCTATTGGTCTTAGCGTGATGATATATAGCCTATAGCCTTCCTCGATAAATGGGCTATCTAACACTGAAAGTTTTTTTCAAATCGGACCAGTAGTTCCTGAGATTAGCGCGTTCAAACAAACAAACAAACAAATAAACTCTTCAGCTTTATAATATTAGTATAGAAGTATAGATTTACTAGCTGATCTGCGCAACTGCATCTGCGTCACATAAGAGAAGAAGAAAAAACGTTTTTGCAAAGTTATTCATTGATGCTCCGCTCGAATAGTCGTAGCGTGATTTTGCCTTATAGCCTTCCTCAATAAATGGGCTATCCAACACTAAAATAAGTTTTCAATTCGTGCCAGTAGTTCCTGAGATTAGCGCGTTCAACCAAAGAAACATACAAACTCTTCATAATCTTGCACTATGAAGAGTTTGTATGTGTCTTTGGTTGTGTGTTTCTTACTAATATTATAAACGCGAAAGTTTGTAAGTATAGATGTTTGTTACTCTTTCACGCAAAAACTACTGAATGGATCTTCATGAAATATGGCATTTCCCAACCATAAAAAAGGTACATGTTTTGGTTTAGTATTGATATTTTATGAACTTACAGAAGTTTAAATATCTATAAATAGCGTACTAATAGATTTAGAAGTCGCCTACATCTTGAATCTCTGAGATAATTTTCAAATATAATGATACAGCGTAGGACGATATTATCCTCTCACACACCGACATTTTCATTATTAAGTTAACGAAATAAAATATTTTTACTACCAATAACAATAATTTACGAGGAAAAGGGACGTACTTAAAAAATATACACTCATGTCCTCAACGAATAAATTAATACACCGTGTGCAATTTTGGCGTCAACCTGGATAAAAAAGGATCGTTCGAAACAAAAATGACGGTAGGAGAAACATTCTCATATTTATACACTTTGTTCCGTTTTATTTTTGTACGTAGTAAAGCGTGCTCACTGTCTAATATTGGCTTCTTAAGACGTGGGCGAGGATGCATTGCTTTTCTTTTTAAACACGATTATAAAATTAAACTTTTAGCTTACACTCTCTTCCAGACAAATGTCAACCTTACTCTTTTAAGGTTAAGGAAGAATATGAATTGGTGTCCCGTTGACGACCTACAAAACTTTTTGATACAATTACGATATCTTTGAATAAGTATTTAATATATTAAAATAACTGAACTGACCACTTTTCATAGGTGCTTAGGTTTATAAAAGAATCAGTATGTTATGAGTAATTTTATTTGTAGTTTCCAATTCTAGTTCACTTATTTTTAACTTTCTTTTTGGTTTTTCCTCCTAGTATTATTACGGATTGTTGCCAATTGGTGCATGTGATTTATCAACAAGCGTCTAGTAGCCATTAATGGTACATTATGTCTTACTGTACGCTATTGAAAGCTTCATCGCATACTGTGTTTTCAAATTGTTCTTTTTTAGACAGATTCCAAGCCGTCGATTAAAGAATCACCCAGAATTAATGTATAGAGTATATGTTGTACTCGAAATATGAACTGAATCACCGCCAAACTGAAGCAGCAGTAGGACGACCTTGTTTGTCGACGTACTCGAATCTGGTGGAGCACTCAAGTCCTATAATGAACATCGTGGATCTCCGCGGACCCAAAGAATTTCGTGGTCGACCTTCAAAATATCAGTCGAATTGAGAACTTTTTTTAATTTGGTTAAAAATTGGCTAGAACAGACTAGATAAGTAAGAGCATGTATCTAGCAATGGTTTGCGACTGGCTGTATTGATTAAACTGGTCTACAAATTTCGACGATGAAAAAGTATTGTACGGCTTTAGTACATGCGAAAATTAGTTAAAATGTCTACGAGTTTTTTGCAGAAAAAAAAATATAACAGATCTTTGAAGTTTTCCTATACCCCGAATTGTGACTTGGTTTTTTCGCTGACCTCTTGTGTTTTGTATCAGATTTTTTTTTACATACATTCCTGACATTATGCTATAAAATAAATTCATAATTATTTTACTTTCAATACTTATATCACTTAATAATAAAGGACAGATCACTAAAATACAACATTTAAAACGTTTGATGCCAACTAAGTTAATATCAAAACTATCGTGTTGAATATTGAGGATCCTAAAAATCGGAAAATATGAAGTATCATGAAAAGTAAAATTATGGATGACACTTTCCGTGAAACAAGAGCTGGCTGTTACTTTGGCCATTCAACATGGCAATGCCACCAGTCTCTTGTTCACATTACCAGCTGACTGCATTGAGGAAGATTTTTTGATGCTATACATTAGTTTGGTGTATGTTTAGTTTATTTTTATTTTTTTTATTTAACTAATAAATGATTTTAACTGATATGTTAAATTCTATAATCTATACAAAATGAGTAGACAAGCAGAAATGTTAATGTTAATGTAATGTTATTTTGTGTCTAGAATTGAATGAACACTGACACCATAACAGGTCTTACAAAAAAACCTCAAATAAATCTGCCTCTACAGTAATTTGATAAATAAATCTAGCCATAATAACAAACTAGACTTGATATATCTAGCACGAAACAATACATTACATATTTGAAATCTCATCAATAAGCTGACATAATAATTGTCGTCTATTTTCGTCTCGTGCGCTGTTACGAGCGAGGTAAATAAGTTATGGCAGCGTTTGTAGACAGAGTGGCAACCTATTGATGTCTTGTTTTAGTGAGTACACGTGGTTGAGTGGCCGCTTTGGTATAGGGCTGGTGGCTGGACTTAATGACGTGAATGACTTTCGTGTAGATGAGAATGATTTTCATTGTTTATTGAATATGATTATATTTAGTCCGTCAGTTAGATTATCGAAAAATATTAGACTCCGACATATTTTTTGCTTTATCAAATCAATAAAAATTGACGATGGTAAAAAGCATAAAGGATCAGGAGTGGGAGCTTGTGACGCCACGTCTTGAAGAAAAGTGCAATCAACCGCAATGTGACGTCACACGAGTTATCAACGCACTGCCTCCTTTATGTGAAAAATAAATAATACGTGTCCAATATTTATTGTTTTTGGTAATCTATCTGACGGATCAATTCGATTTTCCTAGTCAACTACCCTATTATGATAGAGCCCTGATCAGTCCGGATGTATCCCAAACGGCAATCAGACGGCCCCTTTGAGTTGTTGTTATATACTATCTTTTTTAAAACAATTATGGTTATTCTAGTGTTATAAAGTTTACTTGGTTGATGTAGCGCTTGAATTAGGCCTGTCTCCAGCATGGGACATCTTTCGTGAGATTGTTACGAGCGAGGTAAATGAGTTATGGCCGAGCTTGTAAACAGAGTAGTGACCTATTGATGACTTGTTTAGTGGGTACACGTGGTTGAATGTCCGCTTTGGTGATGGAATAGAATAGGATATGCTTGTTAGACAACTCTTTCTTTCCATTTCTGTGATTCCATTTTTGATTTTCACTGTGAATGACTTCATGGGGATTTTTTCTTGTTGTAGTTTATAAAATAAGATGGTGCATATAACACAATGGTAGCGCTTCAAATAGTCCTGATCTATCCCAAATGTATCTCTAGTACTTTTAATTATGGGTCGATCGATACGGCCTTTGTCTACTACTGGAATTCTTTTATCTAAAGAGATGATTATGATGAAATGATTGCTCATGTTGACAGGTAGTAACGAGCGAGGTAAATGAGTTATGGCAGCGCTTGTAGACAGAGTGGCCTAACCTATTTATGTCTCGTTTTAGTGGGTGGACCTGGTTGAGTGGCTAGTTTTGGATAAGGTTGATAGTAGCTGGGAGCAGCACGGCAGTGCCAATATTTTTGGGGATGTCAATTGTTTATTTTTAAAATATTGCAGTAATTATACATTGAAGAGAAAATATATAGGAATTATTCTAGTAGCTATGGCAATTTTCACATTTAAGACTGGTGTAACATTTTTATTTTTCACATGATTTTGCAACCCTATTATGAGAATCGCCAAAATGTTTTCTTTACTATTTTAAAAAACAACTTACGTAGACGGTAAACCTATGTGTACTTCAAAAATAAAATAAAGAATTGTGTGTACAGCACACAGTACTTAAACAAAAACTATACCTACAATCTACATATTTATGGGATATTTTCCTTATTCTTCTCCTGTAACAATAAATTCTTTTCATCGCTATGGCATCCGATAATCTTCTGAGTAGGTACGCAATGATCTAAAAGGCATGCTTTCCATTTCGGTTACGGTTTAAATTTATAACAACAGGGACATTTTATAAGTATTGAAAAAATCCCATCAAACAAAATCAATCCCAATTATAATCTAGTGCCTACATAAACAGTTATCCTGCCCACAATAATCCAACGACCGTTTTATTGTTTTACGATAGTTAATAAGATTAATGATATTTTGGCCAGACATCCTACGGTCCGCCCACTGGGTGTCACTCGCGGCCGTTGTAAAATTGTGAAATATATTCTTGAACTACAATAAAACAGGTATTTGCTGTGTTTTAAATGATTTTAAATATAATATTGTTTTGGGAAAACATGCTGGATTTTTAGTTGAAGGCTGAAATTGAGAAAGAAAAGAAGATATACCCATCACGGGGCATTACAAGGATCACGGGTGGGTTTTAGTCAGTAAGAGTCTGACACATAGAAGTAATTTGATGATTTCCCACCCAGAAAAATAAAAAGGTGATTTTAATGAGCTAAAAAAACCGAATGTGGGATTCACCGGACCTCGAGAGATGCGAAAAAGCAAAAGGCAAAAGGTCGAAAGTTTCTGAAGCGAATGAAGACGAAGCGTTAGAATGCCTCTCATAAGCTTGACCGATAACCGGATGGGAATTTGCTGAATGTGAGTCACACAAGTCTGGATGTTTTTTTTTTTTTTTTGGATGGGATATCATCAATTGACTTCTCCCGCTCTGGGCGGAGCGGAAGGGAGTGTCAGACTCTTACTGACTAAAACCCACCCGTGATCCTTCTTGTTCCCTTTGCGTTCCAGGGCCGCGGTGACTCTTTCGAACAAATACCGCAACAAAACTGGATGATGGGGTGAATATTTTGCTACTTTCAGCTGAAATTAATAAATGAAATTTAATATAAAAGGCCTTCGTATTTTGGTACGCGTTGGCCTCTTCAGTACCGGTCAATATAATCATGTTTGGGGAGGGACCTATGCCTAGCAACGAACGTATTTCGACTATAGTGCTAATAGTGATTATTCTGCCTAAAGCATGATCGAAAAATCAACTATTTGCGAAGTGGATAAGCAGAAACAATAAAATAAACAGAAAACCAGTTATAGCTCGTAACATAAATATTTTCTTTGCAATTTGCATTTATTTAAATAAATTCAACATTTATGTGCTCCAGATATTGTATTATTGGCATGTTTATTACTCTTAACGACGGTTAAGCAGCTTTGAATGAGGCCGGTGAATGGATGGGTTATCTTGAATCGATTGTAGGTACCTACTAACAATCGATTCAAGATGGGTGTAGTTATCATTTTGGAGATAAAATGAGTAGCTGTTTATTTTAAGTTAGAGCAATTAAAGAACGATAAATACTTTGGGGGCATTTACATATTTTCTATTTTGACAGTTAAGTGTTGCTGTTCTTTCTTTTTTATACTTAGATATTCTATAAAAGTACCTAACAGTTCTGCGGATAAGTTATCAGAATCTAGGTATTTTTTTCCCAGTATTATGCCGAAAATCGACGAGAAGCTCGTGGCTAGATGATAACAGACGCGTCAATCTTAAAGGTAAAGGTAAAGGCAAAGCAACGCTTGCTGAAACTGGTCTGTGGATGGGTGACCATCTTATCATACCAAGACTCCTCCGTGCCTCGGAAAGCACGTTAAGCTGTGGTCTTGGCTGCCATTAGAGATCTTTGGCAGTCGTTACGGATGGTCAGAAGTCAGTAAATCTGACAGTTCAGTTCTTCTTTTTGGCAAAGATATCCAGCTGAGACCAGACACTTGTCTGGTCTCAGCTGGAGATCTTTGGCAGTCGTTACAGATTGTCAGAATCCAGAACATCTGACACCAGACTTGCTTAGAAGTACCGTTGTACCCAGTTCTGAAGGTCTGGTATGCAGCCGCTCCACATAAAATACTGGTATTCAGCTGAATCCGGATTAACTGGAAGCCAACTCTAATTTAATTGTGAAAACTCTAGGCAGATGATGATTAGCCCGAAAATTATTTCTGCTAAGATAATTTAATTTTTGACACTTGGGCAAAAGCCAAAACAATAATACCGATCGACATAAGATACAAATAGACATTATGAAAATGACTCCGACATCATTTTTAAAAGATCTCTTGTTAACACTCCAGTTGACAAAATGTTAACGTTTAACTTAAAAATAATGATTTACGTATAACTTGATTAATGTTATTCATTTATGATTTACGTAAACATAAATCTCTTCGTTATTTATTAATATTAAATTAAGTGAGTGTTTATGAAAATAAAAATTGTAAGTGGGTCGTTAAATTTTGAAACGAAGTGTGATTTCGTGTCGAGAATGATTCTGAAATATAATATTTTAGGAGGATAATGTGTGCAAATGAACGGAGACATAAGTCATCGAGACAAAATATATGTCGGCCTTCACCTTTGTTTTGAACTCTTTGTTCTTTGGTACACAAATAGATTCTTAGATCGCTAATTTGTTCCAAAGAATTCCTCGACGTGCATTTTTTGATGCAATAGTTTGGCTGTCGATTTGGAAGTACTCCTGGTGGGAAGTGGTCATCAAGCCAAAAGGTAACATTTTTATATCTATCGTCGCTGTAGAATGAATACCTACCTCGTATGTCAAAAAATCTTCTTTTTTTTTTGTAAAAATCGTATGAAAACCACGTATCTATACTAATATTATAAAGCTGAAGAGTTTGTTTGTTTGTTTGTTTGTTTGAACGCGCTAATCTCAGGAACTCCTGGTCCGATTTGAAAAAATCTTTCAGTGTTAGATAGCCCATTTATCGAGGAAGGCTATAGGCTATATTTCATCCCCATATTCCCACGGGAACGGAAACTACGCGGGTAAAACCGCGGCGCGCTGCCAGTTTTATAATACGGCGGAACCGTACAGTTAATAACATAAATAAGTAATTTTTATCATTCAAAACATGAGACAAAAGCACATAAAAATATTTTAAACATAGACGAAATTAACCTTTTTTTTCGTTTCCTGTGAAATTTGGATTTCTGGACATACGAGGTTATCATTCTACAGTGACGCTATGCGGAACGTTAGAAGACGATTACACGAAGAGATTGTAAGAGCGCCTTGTCATTAAATGATTGAGGCCGCAAAATATCCACTGTAGGTACAATCGAAAGAGTCACCGCGGCTCTTTTTTTTTTGGATTGGAAATCATCAAATGACTTCTCCCGCTCTGAGCGGAGCGGAAGGGAGTGTCAGACTCTGACTGACTAAAACCCACCCGTGTTCCTTCTTGTGCCCTTTGCGTTCCAGGGCCGCGGTGACTCTTTCGAACAAATTCCGCAACGTCACCGCGGCCCTGGAACGCAAAAGGCATTAGGAAGAACACGGATGAATTTTCGTCAGTAAGAGTCTGACACTCCCTTCCGCTCCACCCAGAGCGGGAGAAGACATTTTATGATTTCCTATCCCAAAAGAAGGTACAATAAAACTTAGCTAAACTTCAATCCTATATAATTTACTTTATTTCGTTTTTAGTCAATTCGTTTTATAAAAAACAAGGGTTAACGTGAAAAACACGACCCTAAATTACCGTGAATTAAATTCAGTCGAGTACCTACACCTTCAAAGATCACAGTTGAGAGTGTAGAGACCAAACTGCTTAACTTGCTTTCCGAGCCACGAAGGATTCTTCTTGTGTTAAGATGGTCACCCGTTCTTGCCAAGAGACATTACCTTTCTCCAATTTAACCGGTGAGTTTGATGATATTTTACATGTGCATTTAAACTTAGATTTTAAAGAGGAAACCGAACAAGCTCCGAAACTGCTGGACCGACTTTAACCATTTTTTCGCCAATGGAAAGCTAGATAATATTTTGTACCCCTTATTCCCATAGGAACGGGAACTATGCGGGTGAAACCACGGGCGCTGCTAGTTTAAAATAAAACTAGGAAGTAAGAATCACTTCAACAAACTCATTGAGGGTTGAAGATTGTCGTGGACACGCTCATAAAGTCTCAAGATTATTGACATCTAAATCTGTTTAAACACGGTAGGTACTTAGTGAGTGAGGCGCTGGACATCAAGTGCAGTGTATGAATGTTTAAAATTAGTCAAGAAGACTCTCTATGAGTATGTAGCTGTAAAAAGAGCTCTATGTTTATTCTGTTAAAGATCGATTTACTTTTTGTTCAAAATGACAAAGTATTGTACAGGTTTATAGGACTAACCGACCGTATCGTAAAAGTAGACAAACTGTTAATTTAATTACTACCGGTCTATCTGATATTGTAACTTCGAAAGAAGTATGGCTGTAAGTTTCATGCCTTGAACGCTCAACTAATTTCATTTTTCATTTAAAAGAGACTTCATGTAAATCTCAAAAAAGGTGATTTACGCATTAAACGCGAACAAACCCGCTGACAATTTATTAATTAAATTATTTAGTTTATTGAATTAAGCACTTCATGAATGACCAGAAATAAAAAAGTGTGAGAAAAACATTTGATGAATAAAAATTAAGCTTAACCGCTATGCAAATTAATACTGACCCAAAAAACCTAGATTTATGAAATGTTGATTTATAAGTGTGAAAAATTAACAAAACACGATTATTCGGAATCAACGGATCATTCAATTTAAAAGCCCATATCATCGATTTTGCATATTAATATCGATATTATGTTAATAATTGTCTTGATTAGATGTAAATCGATATTAAATTATGGGGGGTCTAACTTATTCTAATGTTTCCTTTATTTCTTTGATGATAGTGATTAATTTTGGAGTTCGATATCTACAATTCTTTGCACTAGATAATTAACTCAAAGCAATTAAATGCACTACATGCAATAGAGTACATTTTATTACAGACACAACAATGAAATATAATTTATATATAAGTGTATATATAAGCATAAGTGTTAGAATGATGTATCAAAATAAGAAAAGTATTTACTTGTGCAATATAAAAACTATACTCCTTTTGTATGATTATCTGTGGTATGACGGTACAACGTAAAATTAAAATAAATAAAGTCAAGTCTGTTTGCGACGTTCGCGTGTTTCATTATAACAAAGCATAATCAGCCTTTTTACGTTCCCACTGCTGGGACACAGGCCTCCTCTCTAGGAGAGGGAATGGGCCGTAATCCACCACGCGGGCCCAGTGCGGGTTGGTGAATGTCACATGTCTTCGAATTTCTGGTTCTAGGACATGCCGGTTTCCTCACGATGTTTTCCTTCACCGTTTTGAGAGCAATGGTGATGAAGATAACTGCACAAAGTAATGTGCGTGGCTGGGTTTGAACCCGCGACCTACAATTTGTAAGTCGGGGCGGGGTAAATATCATTTAATGACTTATAAACTAATAAAGTGATTATTGGTTTTATATCGATTAAAATTAATCTTACAGTTTTAGTCAATGTCAGTCAGATGTCACTGGCACGACAGCTGACTGACATTGACACTAGACAATAATAAAATTGCCGGCTGCACACTCGTTTCGTGTTTTCCGATGCGTTTTGAGTGCTTTCCCGATTTATTATTCATTTTCAACGACCACTGCTTACACTCTGGACACCGAAGATCGCTCACACGTTTGACTTGGAATTGTTATTTTGGATTTATTGCCGGCTTGTGGATTGGATATTGTTGAAAATATGGATCGCTGTGTGAATTGTGGGATAACAACTCGCCACATTGTTCCACCTGCACAATTCTTAGACATTTTAATTATAGATAGTGGAAGATGAATAAATACTTGGTATTTTAAAATGTTTTTTTTTTTAATATTTTTTATTCTAGACATCCTTTCTTTAACTCCAATCATCACATATGACTTTTTATAAATTTTCAAATAAATACAAATAACAATAGTATTTACAGAACATATTTTGTACTTCAGGAATCATATGTTAGTAAGATTGTAACATAACCTTACTTTTACTAAACCTCTATTAACTCGGCTCTCAGATTGTCAAAACTTACAGAATTTTCAGAGAGGGACTGACAGGTCTGAATTATTTCATTTGTTTCGATTTACCCCTGCATAGGAATGCAGGGTAAATCGAAACAAAAATTTAAGAAGAAATAATAATATATATATATATATATATAAGAAATTTAAGAAGGTAACTGCTACAAACGGGGTGAATAGTTTTTATTTTGCCATTTTAGAGTGCGAATAACGAATCTAAGTAAAGTTTATACATATTAATATAATTGAGTGTAACCTGAAAGTAACCTTGATAATAAATTTAAGCCGCAAAAAAATAGGTACCTACTGTTTTATGAGACAAGCAAAAATAGATCTGTTATTATTAATAGTAAGATCTAAAATGATTTATTGAATTAATTTTTGGTACTCAAGGGAAATAAACAGTGTAAATATATATATCATACGTTATTATTTACTTTTCCTTTGAGAATAAAAATAAATAAAAGAAAACCCGGTAGCCGCTCTGTCATCCGTAACATTATCGACTACAGTCAAAACAAAATGATTTATTATAGTTTTTTTTTTCAACTGTCTATAATATAATTAATGTTCCCGTAATCACAAACTTAAGTTTACCTTTATAACACCTTTATTTCATGCACAATTAAGTTCAAATTCGATTATCATCAAATTGACACCTTTTGAAATAAGAATCATCAGCACATTCGTGTTCAGACGAAGAGCTGGTTAGTTAAATCAACTTGAACCGTAATCCTTTGTAGTTACAATCGAAAATTGAATGGCGCCTAATTTCTAGGGTTGTCAAAAAGAAGTTTGTGATCGTTTATGAACAAAACCACAGAGTATTTAGTTCTACGAGTTAAATGAACTCGCAGTGTGACCTTTACGTTTCGTGTTGTTTGAAGTTCAATTTGGTTTTACGTGTGTTTATTGATGGTGTGTCAATAAGAACGGAAGAGGTTGTAAGAAAATCTCTGATCAGTTTTTTTTTGGTCATTATTTTGACAGCTTCTGTGGTAGAGGTTATACTATAGTTAGTTTAGGTTATATACATAGTAAATCTACTTTTATGTTTATGATGGCGTTATTAAAGCAAAATGGTTGCGTGTAACAGACAAAATAGCTGAAAATCATTCAAATTCATGTCCAATATAATTTTGACGACAATCAATGTCAACCAGTAAAAATGTAAGTAAATTAGAAGAATCTTTGCAAGTTTACGACTGTGACGCAAATATGAGACTCATTAAAAATATGAGAATTGCCCCTTTGATGTCTTTCAAGTTTTAAAGCATCTTAAAATGTTTTAAAACTTGAAAGACATCTCATCATTGAGTTGAGGTAACTCATATTCCTTGTCCATATAAGAAAACGGCGTACGCGATAAACTAAAAACTACCAAACGGATTTCCATAATTATGGTTTCCACCAATGGACAGAGTGCTTCAGAGAAGAGAGGAAGGTTTTTTTAAAGGATGGTAAATCATCAAAAGACTTCTTTCACTCTGGGCGGAGCGGAAGGGACTGTTTATCCTAAAGCCTTTGCGTTCCAGGGCCACGGTGACTCTTTCGAATAAATTCCGCAACACTGGCAGGCACTGGCTTTAGCGGGCTCCGTCTATTATTCTGATATCTGTCCGTGGAGTTTCTTGCACGTTCTTCTCCATAGAGATCTACGCTTTGGAAAGTGCAGATAGCTTCACCTCTTTCGACTTGACAATTCAAAAGTGCCTGTGAAGGGTTTAATTGAAATAAATGAGTCTTGAATCTTTTTGAAGCACGCGTGGAACTCAACGCGCCGTCGACCCTGGTTCTAGTTGTCATCGGTCGGCGAGTCACCCAAATGCTCGCCGACCACAGGCCAGGACAGCGCCTAAAGTGGCCGGGAATCGCCCTGCAACTCCCGACACCCGGGGCATCTTCTTCTGTGCAGCATAGGAAGGCCTCCCACAAGGTGGACCGATTATCTGGTGAGGGTCGCGGATAACTGATGTATGTATGCGATACGCACAGGACCGGTTGTTGGGGCAACACCACAGATTACTAAATAGTTGAGGATGCCTATGCCTATGTCCAGCAGTAGACGTCTTTCGACTGATATAATGATGATGAAATATTTTTGCCATAACAAGACCCCTCCCCGACTTTTGCCTAGCGAGCCAGCCCGCGCCGCTGAGCCATTAGCGTTAAATCCCCTAAATAATAATAATTAGACCCAGCCTGTCCCTTGCTGCCCCTCTCAATGACCCCGTTAAGCCGAGGCCCGTATCCCACTGGGGATGCCCTAAGCGAAGCGGTCATTTATTTTTTAGTAGTTTTTAAATCCTTAAATTCATTTGAGGCTACCACAGGATTGCCCGGTTAAGCAGTAACCAGCCTTAGTGTGCTGAACTGCGAGTGGTCATTCAAAAAAAAAAAAGCCATAACAAGACGGCAAAATACTTTTATTAGAACACAACTAGTTGATAAGATACCCATAACTAATTGCTACCGGACAAGCTCGTTTTATTTTATAGTAAATACGTTTATGGTCTCTAAACTTCGTTTACTGACTACAAATTGGCAACAAAATTAGTTTATGACTATAGGGACCATAAAAACATACAAATAGGATCTAAAATATCAATTTCCTTCAGCAATTTCTAAGAATTTATGGGCCTCATTAGAAGGCTTAAAAGTCACCCAAAAGGTAATGGAGAAATTCTATGCTACTTAGTCTTATTAATTAGTTTACTTATCTATGACTATATAATTTTAATACTAGAACAGAACGATTCGATTTTTTATCTGATCCTGTTAAATTTACTTTAGTTTAATCGGTATCGATAAATAAATAGATAATCGGTTTCTGGGATCTAAAATATCAAAGTGAGTGTTTACATTGTAAGAATAAGAAAATCTTTCTGGTTTGTACCAAAGTTTTCAAACGCGAATTAAACCGACTTTTAACTAATTGTTTTAATGACATCTATTAGGAAACGAAATCGATTTTAATTATGAGAAACGAACGAAGTCTAATCTTAACGCCTTTTAAAAAAATAACCTTACCAAAAAGACACAAACACATAATTTAAAACTAAATTAGATCAGTAAAAAAAGGCCTATAAAATTCGATCCACGATTACCATAATGATAACGCTAATAATATATGCTAATGACATTATTATAACCTCTAATAGTACAATAAAATAATAATATTTGAAGAAAAAAGAAACCTTAATTTCTTTATTAGAAAAGTACCGCGCGGTCACGGATTGGACCGGTTCTTAAATCGATTCACTCAGAGTTCGAATACATTAGCATCGAATGATGAATCGATTTCTACGATCGAATCTCGTTGATGACTCTGTAGTTTATTTCTCATCTGTGTTTGTGAACTTGTTAACTGCTAGCCCGCTTCTGCCGCCACTGCAGAGCGTAGGGTCCTGAGATTGATTCTCAGGTCGGCTGAAAAAAGCGGTCACCTCCTTTTGCAAAACAGTAATGTTAGTAAAGGAGGAAGCAGTCTGAGCGCGGGAGAGGGAAACCTCACCCCCCAGCCTCCGTAACAGTAAAAGACGCACCGGGCGTCGTATGTCGCAGGGCGATTCCCGGCCAACGTAGGTGCGGATCTGCGGATGGCGAGCTATGGGTCGACGGCGCGGCGTGTTCCACGTCTCTAAGAGATGTCAGCAAAGAAGACGGGGCCCCATAGGCCTGCTAGGTTTGCAAAATTTGTTCGAAAGAGTCACCGCGGCCCTGGAACGCATGTTCTTCCTAGAAAGGAAGAACATGCTCGGGTTTTAGTCACAAAGAGCCTGCCTCCTTCCCGCTCCACCCAGAACAGGAGAAATCGTTTAATGATTTCCCATCAGAAAAACAAAACGTCGCATGAAAAGCGTCATTTAATCTTATAGGAATGGCAGCTAGGGGTCTGTAAGTTGGTGGTGTGACACACTCATGTCTCGGAAAGCACGCTAAGCTGTTGGTCTTGCTTGGTTTTTCCCATCTTGTTGCATTGCCATATATCAGACTACGAGAGTGACGGACGAGTGACTGGATCTGTGTTTGAGAACGCACTCGTGCACAGCCACTATATGCATGGCAATTGTGATCTTTGACCTACATAGATTCATTAGCATTCTCAAAAAGCTGTCTTGAATCGCCGTCTAACATAATCCTCAAAATTTTGTGTATTGCCCGGGCTTCTTCTATAAGAGATATTAGCCAAAAAACTTAGCCGTTATAGTTGTTAAAACAAAACAACTAGGTATAGTATATAAAAAAAAAACTTTTTACAAAAAAATACAACCGACTTCTAAACAAAAAAAAAAAAGAACTCGGTGTTTTTGGTTGCTTTTTTGAAATTAAAGTTATTTTGTACTTTTTGTTTTTTTTTTGTGCAGAAGTCGATTGTATTATTTTTTATTTTTCACTTTTTTGTGGTTCATTCACTCTCAGCTAAACATACCCATCAAAGCGTACGTAGTATTTTGTAAATTGGTGTAAACAATAAACAAACATGCAATTCCAGCTATCCCGACAGAATTGTATTGAATTTAACAAAAATGCTCATAAAATAAAAACTACTCGACGAAACTGAACTTTTTTCTTATGGGACCAAATGGCAACTATTCTTCATCGAAGAAAAAACAACCACGTAAATCGGATCAGAAATCTCGGCGTAATCGCTTTACAATGAAGAATGTTAACTAATTTTGATTATTAGCACTCCATATTCTCTGTCAAAAATAAAAAATACTAGTGAAAGAATTACTTCGATACGTCAATTAGTTTCCGATTTAGAAGTAAAACAAGTTGCAACTCCACGACGCGGGCTGCCGGTGACGGTGTGACGTCATCGTACAACACGCTCAGTCTGGCTCACTCAGTCTGCTCGCGGTCGCGCGCCTTTACCGTCGAAATTATACCTAAATACTTTTTAAAATGTCCAATCCAAATACTAGGAAATCATGTGTTGTGCCTAACTGTAAAAATACAACTACCAATTCGCCGGAAAAGTTGTTTTTTCTCCTCGCTTCGACGATGTAGTCACATTAAAATGCTATAGTATGTTTACAGCCATCTCTGCTGGCAGTACAATCTTCGCAGGTTACATTTAAAACTTATTGATCCTTTTCATTGCATTCTAAACTGCAATGATAAGGTGTGGTACGTACGCGGTGTTCTGGCATGATTCTACATTTAACCATACATACACCACCTACTCTTTTTACTTCAACATAACCAATAGAATCATCGCCATAGCTCTCTTGCCGATCTGAATTAAGTATCAAATAAAAATAAATGGCCTTACGTATTTTGTTAGTAAAAAAAATACAAATAAAAAAAAGGTTTAGTACATCTGTAACGTTCAATCCACTACATCTACAATCTACATCCTAAGTACCTATCCTACTTCCTACTAATATTATAAATGTGAAAGTTTGTGATCTTTCACGCAAAAACTACTGAACGGATCTGGACAAAGTCTGGAATAACACGTAGGCTACTTTTAATCCTGGGAAAATGTACAGTTCCCGAGGGAAACGGGGGCGAAGCTGCTGGCGGAAGCTAGTTTGCAATAAATCAATGTATGTATTCATTTAAATTTACTAAGAAGAGCGGAACCTACCTTTATATACATACGTACCTACCTATAGCTACAAAACTATAATACATATCTGTTGTCTTAACGTAAAATTTAATGGTAGGTAGGTACTTCTACTATTTGAGTTGCATTCTTCCAGTACGATATTAGTTGGGTATTTTGTTTTGATAAAACAATTTAGAACAGATAAACTATTAAGCTTAAGTAGTAGCAAGGAAAGTTTACTTAGGTAGGTATTTTTGCATTTTATTCATTTTAATAAAACAATAATAAATTTTTATTCATTTTTATTACTCGAATTTCGGCGGCAACGGAATCACTACTTGTTGATAAATAATGCGCAACCATTAATCCATCTATTTTAGGTAGATTATCCGATTGCCCTTTTTCGAATCCTTCATCCATTTATTAATCGAATTATATTTACTATTATTAGACTATTAACGTAATACGCGGACGAAAACACAACAAAATACTGCGCAAGCTATTACACCCACTATAACCGCTGGTCACTTGATACGAAGCGGGCCGCGGCCCGCGAGGCGCGTTGTAACATGACGTCATAGGCGTCACGTGACTGTAAGCGGGTCTCGATATTTTTCGAAACTTTGAATGCCTATAAAAGCAAAACTACTAGGAATTTTTGACTACAACAAAAACTAGTGTATTTGTATACATACAGGCTTTAGTGAGACAAAATTTCACGCGATTTGGCATACCTAGTAACATTCTTCATTACATACATAGAAAAAAAAACATACTTCCTCCTTTATGAAGTCGGTTAAAAATTCTAGAATGATTAATATAAGGCTTTTAAGTGTTTATTTTTAAAGCCCGCGTGTGAGATTGTTTTTAAAGGAAGGTGTCAAATTCTTATCTTGTAACAGTTAAATACTGGTTATGGGAGGTCAGAGTGCTTCGTTGGCATAATTTAATGAGTGTGGAGTCGAATGACATTGTTTTTGCTGAGTTGTCAAAACTATGTGATGTTTGAGTGGTAACAATATTGTGGACAGGTCTTTTATCGACACAAAGTTTTTCTTTTTTTTTTCTTTTTTTTTTATTAAGTAAATTAGTAGCGTAATGATTTGGCTGATGGTTGGTATATGGCTATTAAAAAATAATTAACAAGCAAAACCAAGGATTCCTGAAGCTGTGTCAATTTTTTCATCAGTTAGATTCTAAATGCAAAAACTTGTATTTTAAAACAACATCAATAACATTTAAATATTAAGAATACCTCGGTATGAGACTGTGCCTGAACAAACTATTTCCAATAAAATAGATTGATTGAAATGTGTCAACGTGACCAGGAATTAAAGCCGAATAAAGGATCTGAAAAATAGCAAAATCCTCCGTTTTAGGGTTCCATAATAGAAAAAGATGCTAATTTAATAGTAAGTCTGGCCGTCCAGCCATCCGTGGATTAGCTCAGAAACTAGAGACTATTGTTGCTACGGAGCTGACGCCTGCTTAATAGAGATATTTATCATAATCTGCTTTGCCTTTTTCCCAATTATATTGGGATCGGCTCCCAGTCAAACCAGATTCAGCTTAGTATCAGTATTTTGCGTGTAGCAGCAGCCTACCAGACCTCCACAACTTATAACTGGGTAACACGGTCGTTCTAGGCAAGACGAGATAGAGTTTTCTGGCTTCTGACAATCCATAACGACTACCAAAGATCTACAAATGACGGCCACAACCATCGGCTTAACGTGCTTTCCGAAGCACGGGGAAATATCAGTATATTAAGATGGTCCACAGACCAACCTCGGCAAGCGTTGCTTAACCTTGAAGATCGACTCGTGCGGCTGTTATAGATATTAATCACACCTACAAAGTTTTAGCAAAGTAGAAACTATTATCTATTTTATGCTATTAAATTCAAGTCAATTTTACCCACAAAAGTGTAGAGAAATAATAAATTACCCATAACAAATAGATGAATTCGTAACAAATGACGGTGTTACCCCAAAAAGGCTACTTTACATATTAAAGACAGATTACAACAAATTAAATAAAACGCTACGCATTAAGCTTTTATAGAAAACATCACCGTTTGAGAGCCAAGCCGGTTCTTATTTGGACAAATTGATAAACTAGCTTTTGCCAGGCGATTCGTTTGCGTGAATATCAAAAAATATCCAATGGGAGCATACATCAAAAATGAAAAGCAACGCCGCCATGGAGCAGTGGTTGAGCGATTGGTTGCTGCGCTTCATGTCGCGGGTTCGATTCCCGCACCGAACAAATATTATTATGGCCCAATGAGTGACAGTTTTTCCTTGTCTGGCTGTTTGTGTATGTGTGCTTGTGAATGCCTAGTGTGGGGTTAATTTTTTTTTTAAAGTCTAAGGTAAAGAAACGGGAATTGTCTTGGGCACATTACCAGTTAACAGCATTGAAGACAAATTTTTAGGTGCTTTATTTTATTTTAGTTAAGCTACTTGCAAAAATGTTCCAAATATCTCTGTGCCAAAGTTCATTAAGATCTGTGCAGCCGTTTTGGCATGATTAAGGAGCAAACATCCATCCAAACTTTCGCATTTATAAAAGATAATATAGTACATAAAAGATAATATAGTACAGTAATATAGATACAAATTAAATAAAGTACAACACATTAAGCTTTTATGTAAAACATGAGTGTTTGAAAGCTGAGCCGGTTCTTATAGCACGGTTTGGACGTATTGATAAATGGTTTCCGATATCAATGATTTAGGACTTAATCTAATTACGAATAGCGAATGGTTTTTTTTTTATAAATAGCGAGTGGTAATGGCCCCGACTTAACAATTGTAGGTCGCGGGTTCAAAACCAGCCAGGCACATTACATTGTTTTATTAATTTCATCACCATTGCTCTCAAAACGGTGAAGGAAAACATCGTGAGAAAACCGGCATGTCCTAGAACCAAAAATTCGAAGACTTGTGACATTCACCAACCCGCACTGGGCCAGCGTGGTGGATTACGGCCGGTTTCGCAGCAGTGGGAATATTAAAAGGCTGATTATGAATGGTTTTAGCGTTTGAAAAAAGAATTGAGTAGTGACCTACAGTTTATGCGTTTTTCACGTTTTTTAATTTAAATCTAGGTCTTAGTTGAATATTCTAGAACGAAATGGAGCGATTTACGTTGATACAAGCTTGTGAATGTTATTAGAATTCGCAACACTGAAATAATTGAAGTCAGCTTATAAGTTGTACTGATGTGAGTTATTGCTGGGTAGGCAATATGAATAGGTATAAGATGGTTTGAATTTTACTGTAAGGTCCAAGCCTTGACAAGCTTGCGGTTGTCGAGCTATGGGTGGCTCGCCGTCCGATAACAACCAGGCCCGGGTCGACGGCGCGTCGTGTTTCACAGCAAAGAAAACGAGACGAGCTCTCATAGGCTTAGTGCCTGCTGGGCTTGCGGATTTTTTTCGAAAGAGCCACCGCGGCCCTGGAACGCAAAGGGTATTAGTATTAGGAGGAACACGGATGCGTCAGTAAGAGTCTGACACTCCCTTCCGCTCCGCCCAGAGCGGGAGAAGTCATTTGATGATTTCCTATCCGGAAAAAAAGGTCTAACTAAGCCTTGGCAAATTAAATAGGTGAAGGATAAATAATATAGGACTTTATGGAAAAAATAGGATGAATCGGGGACTACCCTGGAATTGCGTCCTTATAGATGGAGTCGACCTGCTGTATTGCCCTGGATCCTGGTGCTCAGGTCGTACTACCACGTCAAGCGTCCGCGCGACGTTCAGTCGCGGTCGCCAATTTTATGTTGGGTTCCTTTACTGGTGCTTCTTCAATAAAGGAATGCAAGGAATCTATACTAATATTATGAAGCCTAGAATCCACTAGGCAACATTTGACGTGCGACATGACGCACAACATGTTGCTCATCATGTTGAACGGCAACGAGGAACTTTTCTTTAGTAACATTGTCAATGTTGCGCGCCTGTCGGCAACGTCGCGCGTTGTTGTGCATGTTGCTGAACATGTTGGGCGTCACAGGTTGCGCGACAAATGTTGCCTAGTGGATACGAGGCTTAAAGCTCAAGAGTTTGTTTGTTTGTTTGAACGCGCTAATCTCAGGAACTACTGGTTCGAATTGAAAAATTATTTTTGGGTGGAAGTGGACCATTTATCGAGGAAGGCTTTAGGCTATATATCATCACGCTTAAGCCAATAGGAGCGGAACAGCGATAAAGAATGTTTTAAAATCGGGGATTCCACGGGGACGAAGTCGCGGACAGCAGCTAGTTCTTCATATTCAGAATAGCATATGAAGAATTCAGAACAACAGTATCCTCCTCCCGGCGTAGTCGTGTAAAAACAGGGTTTTTATAGTGTACCACATTCGGTTATTGAGCAGAATTCGATAGCAGACTACACGATATTTTGTTTTTAACTGAGTTTAAAAAAGGAAGAGGTTATCAATTGGATGTTTATATTTTGTTTGTTCGGGCATAACTCCGTCATAAATAGACGGATTAAAAAAAAAACAAAAGATGTTCATTCCATAATGGTCTCATTTCAATTTCGTGAAAATGTGATGAAGAACTTCGGAGGTAGATCAAATAAATGAAAACGCTAGCGCTATAACGTGAAAAATAAAAACTATGTAAGCCGGTTGTATTTTTGTTTATAAAAAAGAAAGTTCCTCGTAGTGTTTTTATTCGTAAGTCGGTTTTTGTAAAAAAGATTTTATTACAGTAAATATTTTTATAAAATTATGTTGAATAATAATGTTAAGCTATTTTAGTGTAGTCTATTTTACAGTTACTTAAAGTCAACACTGTTATTTCAAATCTAAATGGTTTCCGGATGATAAGTATTTTGTTATGACCGTATTTATAATATTTATGGTAAGGAGAGATCTTCATTAGCTATCATATGACCAATTAATAATATTTTAACCTACCAAAAAAGGAAATACCAATCTGTATCATATTTTTAATGAGCAATTAATTTTATAGAACGTCGAAAAAGACAAATAAACGTAAAAAAAAATCCTCGCTCATATTTATCACATAATACTGAAGCTGAAACAATACTGCATACTGTGTTATTTACTTAACGCATATAATAGAATATACAATAGGTATCCACTCATCATTATTAACAACTTTTACTATGGGACCAAACAAATGAAATCGCGAAAAATAAATCAGCTGTTTCTTACATTTATGTTTGTATTCATCAAAATGTAGGGGACAGCTGTTTTCTTTTTCCCCCAGGTTTGGTCCCACAGTAAAAATTCTTCATAATGATGAGTACAATGACCTCTTAAGAGGTTGTTGGTGTTTTACAAATAACCCTGTATATCGATACTTTCACTCTCTCACTCGGCACACGGGATTGTTCAACCCTTGTGCAGAGTTCTGGGCACTGAAAGTGTTAAAGGAGTAACTCAGACTACTTTTATTTTTTATAAAGGTTTAGGGCTCCGCGTAAAAAAGGACATGAAAATACTCATCACGCGGGCGAAGCCGGGGACAGAAGCTAGTAAAAACAAACCAAGGCTAATAGAGTTCTTTTCAATAAAAATAGCAATAAATTACATTAAGCAAACTAATTTTGAGAACATGATACATTAAAAGTTGAGGATTTATAGAAAAAAAAAGTGTATTGATTTACATTTGACATAATTTATTAACGAAATAAATTATGTTCAGCTATAATGTTATTTATGAGATTTTCGCCTCGTATTTATTTTTTAAGTGTGGCGACATTTGTTGGTTTTAGATGAAAGAATGGTATGGACGTTCCTCGTTTAAATCCGGAGAATTAAGTGCACTTGATAGACTTCGAAAGCATGATGTGGTGGGATGGTTTTAGATATTTAATGACGATACACTACCAAATAATCGCAGATGGGTTTAATGCTCACCACAGCGGCTTCGGTTTGCTGGCCGATTTTAAATTACACTCAAGGGGTAGGACAGACAGGGGGCTGAAATGGAGTGCCAGTAGGTAATGGTCCCATTGCAGCCTCCTCCAGAGACAAGTCGGCCGCTGTGCTATTTCGCAGTGGCTGATGCCTGTGGACGGTGAGCGTGGGTGGCTCGCCGTCCGATACCAGGCTGAGTCGACGACGCGTTGTTCCACACGCGCCTCAAGGAGCCGTCAGCATCGAGGACGGGGTCCCATAGGGTCGGTGCCTGCTAGGGTTGCGGAATTTGTTCGAAAGAGTCACCGCGGCCCTGGAACGCAAAGGGCACAAGAAGGATCACGGGTGGATTTTAGTCAGTAAAAGTCTGACACTCCCTACCGCTCCGCTCAGGGCGGGAGGGGTCATTTGATGATTTCCCATCCAAAAAAAAAAGGCCACGATGACTCTTTCGAACAAATTCCGCAACCCTGGCAGGCACTGGTCTTAGCGTGCCTCGTCTTCTATGCTGACATTTCTTTGAGGCTCGCATCGAACAGAACGCGCCATCAAAACCTGGAGATACCGCGAATTTTGTTCCGCGGACGAAGCCGCTTACATTGCCCATTCTATTAGGGTTTTGGTTTCCGCACTTAGTCCTAGTGTTGGACCATTGTGCGTGAGCCATGGCGGCCGTCACTCCAAACAGCCGACCTCCTTCCAGAAGCAGATCAGTCCACTCAGTGTGTTCAGCATCTCTGTAAGTGAATTCGGTGTCCCTATTGTTTGTCTTCGTATTTCGGCTACACCTGTGCACTCAAGGAGCACATGCGATACCGTTTCCTCCTCCTCCATGCATGCTCTGCATAGAGGACTGTCTGTGATACCTATCGTGTGTAGGTGTTTGTTCAGTAAGCAGTGTCCGATGATGGTCCCCGCCACCATTCGCAGGCTGCCTCTATCCATGCGCAGAAGGCGCCTATTCAGTTTCCAGTCCATACATTACCCATTTAACATATGTTTTTTTAATTGAGTTTTATTTTTGGATGAGTAAATAAATACATGGCTAGTAAGATTAATCAAATATCTTTCAAGTTCTTCAGAAAAGTCATAACTTACGCTACCTACTCAATTCCTCTAGAATTGTAAGCATTTTTTCCTGTCACATAATTGTCATCTGTCACTTTTAATCGTCTATTTCCTTTCATTCATCTTATGGGCACCCCACAGCGCTGTCACTACTTATAATTAGGCAAATTAATTACTTAATATTTTTCTTTTTATAATAAAAATACAATAAATTGACAAGAACTTTACACAATTATGGTACATTTCGAATAAATTTCTATAAAAGTATATAAATTATTCGTGTTTCTGTTAATGCTCATTATAATTTGTAGATTTGTATTCAACGTTTTAATTAATTAAGACTTTTGTGTTTTATGTGTTTAGAATAAAACTATTTGTGACTTTTATTGTTTTTATTTGCATTAGACAAAAAATAAAACAAACTGTACAAAAAATAGACAAACAACTATAAAATATTTATAATGTTTTCGAATGTGAAAATGAAAATAATATATCTAGTTTTAATTTCCGCGAATATGCCTGACACAACCAATGCCTGACTCAATCAATTTTGTTTTCGAATGTATTTTTCTGCCTCAGTATTTATCGATAAAATAAATAACAATCGTCCTATGAATTTTACCTTTTTTAAATATTAGGTTAGATGTAAACGAATCATCATTATGAATGTGAAGGCAACCACCAAATGACCGT
Source organism: Hecatera dysodea (assembly GCA_905332915.2). Classification (NCBI taxonomy): domain Eukaryota; kingdom Metazoa; phylum Arthropoda; class Insecta; order Lepidoptera; family Noctuidae; genus Hecatera; species Hecatera dysodea. The sequence goes on along the minus strand of HG995309.1, from coordinate 12,926,793 downwards.
AAAAATATCCATCTATAACCACTAATGTGCGAAAGTTGAGGTCAAAATAATGAGGGTCAAATAGTTGAAAAAAGGCTCCTACAGACAGTCACAACACAAAAACAGAACAACGCGTTGGCGTTTTATTTAACAGAAATTGTATCACCAAAATAAATTGAAATACGTATGTACTTCTCCGTGCCTCGGAAAACACGTTAAGCCGTTGGTCCCGGCTGTCATTTGGAGATCTTCGGCAGTCGTTACGGATTGTCAGAAGCCAGAAAATCTGTCACCAGTATTGCCAAGAAGTACCGTGTTCCCCAGTTAATGGATTGTGGAGGTCTGGTAGGTAGCCGCTCTGCGTAAAATACTGGTATTCAGCTGAATCCGACTGTCTAGGAGCCGACCTCAATATAGTTGGGAAAAGGCTAGGCAGATGATGATGATATACAATGTTAATTACTAGCTTCCGCCAGTGGATCCGCCTGCGTGAAATTTAAAAATTATCTCAAGGAAACATATTACCTGGATAAAAAAAAAAATCCTAAATCCTACTCCAGAACATCCAAGTTTATCCAAATCCGGTCAGTCGTTAAGACATGAAGAGGTAACAAACAAACAGACTTCCGAATTTCTAAAATTACTAGCATTGCTCCACGGTCTCACCCGCGTAGTTCCCGTTCCCTTGGGAATACGGGGATAAAATAAGGCTTATATTACTCTCTGATAATATAAATGATAAATGATAAATGATTTATTTTTGTAAGTAGGTTGTAAAAAACACTTTTACACGTCAATCTTTTTTAGGCCGTTATAAAAACTAGATGAGGCCGGTGTTTCCTAGCTGACTACCCTGAGAAGAAACACCGAAACAAACTCAGAGGTCAAGGTCTCTTATGAAGTATTATATATATGTACTTAGTATAGCTTTCCAATAGTGAAAGATTTTTAAAAACGGTTTAGTGGTTTAGACGTGAAAGCGTAACAAACAAACATACTCACAAGCTCATTTATAATATTAATTAGGATATAGTTCGAATTTTCATTACTGTAAGTTTGTTTTCCAAATAAAACTGGTCAAAATGAAAAAACTTAAATTTCGGAAGTCGGTGTTTTTAGTTGTTTCTTCGTTTTTTGAACACCGACTTCTGAATGAAATTTATTTTGATTTTTTTTTTTTTAGAAGTCGGTTGTATTTTTTTGTTAAAATTGGTTGTCTTTAAAGTCGGTTTACGGACGAAAGTTTAACGTGACAACGTCATAAAAAAACATTGATGAAATGATTGTGCCTCTCGCTCCGATCTTAACGTTGCGTTACGTTACAATGAGTCATCCTTTTTCGTGCGTGCAACCGGCGTTCATCGATTTTTCAGACGTTGTCACGTCAAAATTTTCAATAATCTGGAACTTATGTTAGTGGTGATTATTAAAACTAATTTTTTTATACATTTTACATGTATACCGTACATGTGCAGTACAATAAAAATGAATTGTCACATTGTCGCGTAGTCTCGGATCGCACATATTAACAAGAGGTCAACAGTTTGAGAAAATAATCGATGTGTTTCAATTTTCTAGTAGTACGGCACTAATGGCAGTTATTTGTCAACGTTTTTTATGAGTCTGTCTGCTTTTTGTGAGATTTACATTAAAACTGTAGGTATTTTGTTGGCTAATTAGTAAAAAAATGTGTTAGTGTTGAGTTATATTATGAGAGATGTTTTATAGATAGACTGTCACTGATGGGCTGGTTTATCTATACTAATATTATAAAGCTGAAGAGTTTGTTTGTTTGTTTGTTTGAACGCGCTAATCTCAGGAACTGCTGGTTCGAATTGAAAAATTCTTTTTGAGTTGAATATAGACCATTTATCGAGGAAGGCTTTAGGCTATATATCATCACGCTTAAGCCAATAGGAGCGGAGCAGCGATAAAGAATGTTTTAAAATCGGGGATTCCACGGGGACGAAGTCGCGGGCAGCAGCTAGTTGGAGATAAAAATAGGAAAGGGATTCTGATTTCAAAAATGTAGATATAAAAATATGTCCGAATATCTTAATTAGGTTGTTCGAAAGAGTTCCGCGGCCCTTGAACTCAAAGGGCACTGTGGAGAACACGGATGGGTTTTAGTCAGTAAGAATCTGACACTCCCTTCTTTTCCGCCCAGAGCGGAAAAAGTAATAATATGATGATATATAGGCTATATTTTATCTCCGTACTCCAACGGAATCGGTAACTTTGCGAGTGAAACCGCGGGTCACTGTTAATCTATACTAATATTATAAAGCTGAAGAGTTTGTTTGGTTGTTTGTTTGTTTAAACGCGCTAATCTCAGGAACTACTGGTTCGAATTGAAAAAATCTTTTTGGGTTGAATAGACCGTTTATCGAGGAAGGCTTTAGGCTATATATCATCACGCTTAAGCCAAAAGGAGCGGAGCAGCAATAAATAATGTTTTAAAATCGGGGATTCCACGGGGACGAAGTCGCGGGCAGCAGCTAGTCTACACTAATATTATAAAGCTGAAGAGTTTGTTTGTTTGTTTGTTTGAACGCGCTAATCTCAGGAACTACTGGTTCGAATTGAAAAATTATTTTTGGGTTGAATAGACCATTTATCGAGGAAGGCTTTAGGCTATATATCATCACGCTATGACCAATAGGAGCGGAGCAGTCATGAAAAATGTGACACAAACGAAGTTGTGCGGACAGCATGAGCTAATAATGTTTTGGCAAAAAGGATCAATAATTAACTTAGTACTAACCAAAAACTGATTTAGTTTTCCCCACTTCCCCCTTCATCATCTGCCTAGCCTTTTCCCAACTATATTGGGATCGGCTTCCAGTCAAGCCGGATTGAGCTGAATACCAGTTTTTTACATGGAGCGGCTGCCTACAAGACCTCCACAACCAACAATTAACTGGTTTACATGGTACTTCTTGGCAAGACTGGTACCTTTCAGATTTTCCAGCTTCTGACAATGCGTAACGACTGCCAATGACCTCCAAATGATGGCCGGGACCAACGGCTTAACGTGCTCTCTGACGCACCGAGCAGTATGTTATGATGATCACCCATCCACAGACCTACCTACGGCAAGCGACGATTTAGCTCTATGTGTCTCGATTACATCACACCACGAAGGTTGAGGAAATCGTGGAGTATGTTCGAGCGAAGACCAGCTGGACCTTAAGGGTAGAGAAGTTGGAGCCGCGCCATAACACGAATTTCAAGTCGTTCGTGGTGCGAGTTCCAACTCATCATATAGAGACCTTCCTCAAGGAAGAGTTTTGGCCGAAGGGTGTCGTGTATCGGCGATTCCGCGGAAGACTACGCGACACCACGCAGCGTAACACGACGCCGGCACTTCGTGTAAAATAAAATAGTGTAATGTTTTAGTTTTATATAAATATGTATGATAGTCTGTAAGGTATATTTATGTTATGGGTCTTTGTTACCCGAAATAAAAGATATACTTTTATTATTATTAACCTTGAAGATCGACCCGTGCGGCTGTTATAATTTAGCCACGAGCTTCTTCCTTTCCTACAAATTCAACCACATTTTCCGCCTATATTTACCCAATAATAACTTATCCCGTCCACGTATCCGCGTTAGAATGCGGCTGAAGAGGCTGCCAACTCGATGTAACGTCTCATTTTCTATATTACAAGACATATTGTAATGCACTTTATATGTAACTGATATTGTCACATAGTATCTGTGCCAAGTTTTTATTCGATATAGCCAGGAATAAGATGTCCATGGCAGATAGATCATAAGTTGTCGTTGTTCTTAAGTCTTGGCAACAAGCTAAATATGTGTCTCTTTAGTTTGTTTGTGCCGAATGAGCTCCGAAACTACTGGACCGATTTTAACCATTTTTTCAACAATGAAAAGCTACATTACCAGCGAGTAACATAGGCTATCTATCCTCGTAGCAGATCCTATCCTCGTGTTCCCACGGGAATGGAGAATATGCCAGTAAAACTACTTAGTCTATACTAATATTATAAAGAGGAAAGATTTGATTGTTTGTTTGTATTGAATAGGCTCCGAACACACTGAACCAATTTGAAACGTTCTTTCACTGTTGGGAAATTTATTGTAATGCTCCGGGTAACATAGGCTATATTTTATCCCCATATTCCCACGGGAACAGAAACTATGCGGGTGAAACTGTGGGACGCTGCTAGTACCTACATAATAAAGGTGATGCGTTGTTGTGTGTGTTGTTGTGGATGTGCCCACTGCTGGGAATTTGATCTCTTTAACTCAATGAGGTCTCGGATAGCGCGTGCAGCCATTGCCTCTTCGAATTTTGAGAGTAAGAGAAGAGAGAGCGCTCATTTTCTTTATTGATAGGCTTGCGTTTTGAAGAGATGATATTCGAAACGAAGGAACAGATTTTCCTTGAAGTAACCTATTCATTCTTGATTTAAACAGTACAGCGGGCGTACCATGAGGTGTTAAAACGTGAGTCTTCCGAGCGAGAAAGAGGGATAGAGTTATACACCCTATATAACTCCATCCCTTTTTCTCGCTCGGAAGACTCACGTTTTAAGACGTCATGGTACGCCCGAGTTCTTGGAACACAAACGTCGGCAGGTAACTGTTCAAACAAAGAAGTGCTAGGCACCGCTAAAAATCACCGTTTTGACCGAAACTCGGTCGTATTATGAAGCACTTACAAAAAATCGAAATGGCCTACACAATTAAATAGAAAATCACGATCACACTTCCCACTACTTCAAAACGATACTTTCTCCCACATAACCTTCGATTAACAGAACTGTCATATTTATACAAAACATGAAACGATCACAATATTCACAATCAAGCGCCATTCATTGCGCATACGCAGCGCTGACTCTGCAAATACACGAGTAATTACACCGCAGGCATTCATTCACGTTCCTTTGTATCTTTTAATTTCTTTTGATGAAGATAAGTATCTTTTGTTGTATGTAGAATGTATCTTTGTGCGTATGTTGTCATTAGATGGTCATTAGAGATTGATATTATTGATTATTATTTTTTTATAAGTGTGATACTTTGACCTTTTTGGTCAATGATCTTCATTCTAAACTAGTGACCCGTTCTAGTATATATACAAACGTCTTCCGTTTATCGCTCTTGCTGTAAGTAAAAATCGTAACACAGTCCGTTGCTCTGTTCAGAAGATGTAAGCGGATAATCAAACGTCGGTGAATATCAAGACTTTTATAAAATTAATGAAACTAATGGAAATCCCAAAACGTAAACTCCAACTCAAGTCGAACTCCAAAATGAGCACGAAAACGTCAGTGAGAGAGAGAGAGACGTTATAAATTGAAGTTGTCGTGCTCGAAAGATGAGTTTTAGATGAGCAAGCGCGTTTATGCATTTGCTTGCTCATCTTTTTTTAGTGTATTCAGGCATATCTACTTACGAGTTAAACTTCCAATATCCTAAATAATGTGAGTTTGTTTGTTTAATACTCTTTCACGCTTAAACTGATTTTAATCCATAAAAAAACTTTTTACAAAAAAATACAACCGACTTCTACACAAAAAAACCAATAAGTACAAAATAACTTTAATTTTGGAATTCGGTGTTTGTGGTTACTTTTTCGTTTTTTTGAACAGCGACTTTCTTATTTTTTACTTTTTAGGGGTACACCCTACCCGATTTGCTATCATTTATTGAAGAGTTCCGTTTCCTATCATCTCTGTTCTTCATCAGATCTTCACCAAACTAGAAAGGGACCACGTTGAAATACTAAGATGCTCTTCCAAACCATCGTACACAATTTTATTTTTTCATTTTGCATCGACAAGAGGGAATGAGAACGTCGTCAATGTAAACTAAGCCACGCATTATTAGGGATAACTCAAATACTAGTCGTCAGATCTCAATCAAATTTAAATGGAACCACACGACAAGCACCAGTTTTCGAATATAAAAATAATCAACAAAATCGGTACTCCCAATATAAAGTTATGAGGTAGGTAACACACACAAAAAAAAAATACAGTCGATTTGAGAACCTCCCCCTTTTTGGGAAGTCAGTTTAAAACAACAAACACTTAAAATCCTCAGCCATGACACTTTCTCAGTTGTTATGTCCAACAAATATTGACAATATCTTATCAGGACCAACAACATCTGACAAAGGAACTCCACTGCGAATACTTTCAGTGTTAAATCATGCGTCTTTGTACAGCCGCATTCTTGTATGTAGGACGGCCAAACGGTGTTAATAACGTAACTTTAATACTCTTTAGGTAACTGCAGTGTAGTAAATATGAGATGTATTTAAAAGGACGTTTAGTGGTCCTATTTGGATAAGCCTTGGCTGGAGGCTTTATTTTTTTTATATATATTAATATTTTTATTATATTAAGGCCACCACAGATTAGCCAGGTTAAATAGTCGACAAACTTATGTTGAACTGCGAGATGCTTCTCATAAAAAAGTCCTATTTGGCGTTTGAAATTAGGCGTCGTTTATCTAACCTAATAAATATGTAAATCTAATTTTCTGTTTATTACTAAACATTGAAAATAAATAATTTCTATAAGAGTATAATTTGCGGTTTTTATTAATTTAAATTTTTAATTTTTCTTACCTTTTTCTACTGTTGTTTATAATTTCGGTTTTTTTTTGTTACAATTGATAAAATTATAAGTATTAATTTTGTGTGTGGCGTTATTTTTTTACCATCTCCACTCCATGTAGCACTACATTTATTCCTTCTCTTAAATGAGTTGTGGGCTAAAAGAATCACTAAAGGCATCCCATTCAACGCTAGGCGAAGACATCGCGGCAGAACAAGGCAAAGTTGGAAAGATGAACTTGTCTTTCACCGGAAGAACTGGCTCGTATTAGCAGAGGACAGACCTCGTGGAAAAGGGACGGCCTTTGCCCACCATTGGGACATAAGGGGCCTATTTATTTAATTTAATATTACTTAATTTACGGACTTTAAAAATAGTAGCCCACCGGAATCAGGAATATGTCCCAAGCTGCCAGCATCGAGAACACTGTTCCTGTGAAAAAGGCCACTTGAGGGAAGCCACAGACAAAAACTAGTTATTAATATTAACTGACGCACTAAAGACAATCATATATTTTTTACTCAGGCAACATCCCTGTTGCCGAAAGACAGACAAAAATGCGCAGTGAGCAACCGCTACAGTCGCCAACAGGCGAGGATGGCGGACAAAGATTACTATATTTGTTCGCGACGATGCGTCTTAGCTACATAGTACAGGTAGTTATAGGTAGCTATAGTAGTACATAGAATGTTGCAACAAATAAAACCGCGACTACATAGTATAGGTAGTTATAGGTAGTTATAGTTAGTACATAGAATGCTGTAACAAATAAAGCTGCATAGTATAGATAGTTATAGGTAGCTATAGTTGATACATAGTTTGTTATTGAAATAAAACACATTCGTTACAGTCGTTTGCTCTCAAGAGGCAGTATATAAGCCCTTGGAGCCTTTATTTCTCCCAAGTAAATAGAATATAGTTAGGTAGGGTATCCTATCCCTTACACATAACAGTAAACACATGGTAACCCTGGTAATCGAAGGTATATAAAGGTAATCAAGGTATATAAAGGTATATAAAGGTGATCGATGGTATATAAGGTAATCAAGGTATATACACACGCAGACAGACATACATAGGTAATAGAAAGGGCTTGGTAGTTTGAGACCTGAAATATTTAGGTCAAAGGTAGTCGCATAGCTAAAAGCGACACTGACCAATCACAGAGCAGGAGGGTGCTGGTACGTGATTGGTCAATGGTTTTTGATAAATAGCCCTGGTGAAGGTATGCACACAAATAAAACACTTTGCATCTACCCTCTTCCTTTCCCGAAAATACAAGTCTAGATTCTAGACTTCTAAATGTCTGAAATAGAACCGCTTTGAAAAATCCTTTCAGGGGATATATAGATGTCTGTAGTATGTGAAGGCATAAAGCCGTAATTAAGGTTTAAATAAAACTGTTTATTTTTATCCCCCTGAAATATATACGCTTATAGAGTTGCAACCCCTTAAGTGACAGGGTTGAAACATATGTAGTTTTGTAGAGGGTTGTCGTATCTATAGAGATACATATAGCTGTATAGCCCTCCTAGCATAGTTTTACGGTAAATTCACCCCAAGTAGGTAATAGCTTCGTGCCTACAATAGTTTTGTATAGTTTTCGGCATCCCACCCCTACATGGAGGGGGATGAAGGGGTGAATTCGTCTCCGCTGTATGGAGCTTACCGAGGGCTATCCATAAAGGTACGACAACCCCTACTCATATAGACCTAAGCCTAGATATAGCCTAAAATCTAGAATTAGCATAGTGAAAATTAGTGTTAATAAACTTCATCACACACGGTGATTTTTTGGGTGTCGGTACGGTATAGTTACGCCGTACAATAGTAACTTAGAAAATTAACACAATTTGTAGTCATTTGCAAGATAGTTTTGAACTTATACCTAAATGTAGAATCATATAGTCGCGAATTTCACCCTTCAAATCGCTAAGTGCATAGTGAACAAGTTAAATAGTGTTTTATTGTGACTTTATTGGTAAGCCCTCAATACCTACCCCTATATACTGTGTCAATAACAGCAAGTATAGCAAGTATTCAGCTAAATGTTGCATCCTCATGGCCCGTAGCTTATAGACGGAGCGTCAACGCGTCTGGATCATTTATACCTAGGTGGGTTGTCACCATACAGTCCACTTTTGAAGAATAGGATAACCTACCCTGGCCACCCTACAGTCCAGTCGATCACGCCCGCCCCGTACAATATTTTTTATTTATTACCTACCTATAAAGCAAGGTCATTTGAGGCTATTTGCCCCACATGCACATACTACACTACATAATGTACGAGTAAACCTAATGTTTCATGTAGGTCTTTGTGTAGTGTGTATCATAAAACAGCCGCGGACGATATGACCTAAAAAAAATTGACTTGCCCATAGGCCAGAAGCTAGGTACGCCCATGGAGGCGTCGTTTTTTTATGTTTCTAAAAATGGATGTTACTGGTGTATCTATAAATAAATACACTCAAAGTATATAGCAACTTTTTAAAGTATAGTAATTGAATAAATGACATTGCCCTTTCTAAAGACAACACAAAATCATTAAACTTCAACATACAGAAGTTTACCCAAAAGTATCTAAGAATAACTAAGACATAATGATCTGTTTACCTAATGTCTGACTAAAAGATTATTGGTCAAACAAGTCAGGTAAAGCACCCAGTTATCGGCTCATTATTAAACGAAGACAATTTATTGGTTCATTAAAATCGAATATTAAGTGTTTTCGGAACTTAATATATGATAATGAAATTAATCGATTGGTGATAGTGTATGTATGTTTCTTTGATAAATGTAAAAATTCTTTTTAGGAACTGAATCGTTTATTATTATTATTTTATTTTTTGTTTTCTACAAAATTTTGATTTCACGAGACCTTTCCGCTTTACGATTTTTAAATAGGTAAATCTAATTAAAAATTTCTATGCATTATTTCGTATGCATGCGTTTTGTCAGTGTGAAAAGTTCGTAAAAGATTGTTTTATGTCATTAATTGATTTATTATATTTCATTATTAGATTAATTGATCACTACCTTTCTGCCCTTATTTAATGTAACTAGGCTTTCACTGACTCTCTTCTCTTTAATTATAATTAAATTTAAAAAAAGCAAGTCGTACTGTTATATCTTTCAGATGATCAAGAATTGTTCACCTCACCTCACAATCTACTTAAAATACTGCGAATTCTTTACAAAGCAAATGGCGACGTACCAAAACAAATGTTTGATTTTGGTACAAATTAGTTATTTTCTCAACACCGTAGGTGTCTGACTGAAAGGCTGGCAAATATAGACTTATTGGTACGTTTCAAATAGAGACAAACATGGATCAGAAAATTAGTATAGGTATACAATAGAAACATATTGACGACACGGTTGGCGCAGTGGTTGAGCGATTGGCTGCTGCGCTACGTGTTGTGGGTTCGATTCCCGCACGGAAAAAATATTTGAATGACACAGGAGAAATTCCTAGTGTGGGGCAACATTTTAATTTTATATAATAAATAAAAAAAATAATAAAAAAAATATATAATATGTATATACATATCTGAAGACATAGTTAGCGCCATAAAGTTACAAAACAATGACCTTCAACTGTCGCCACTTCGCATCCAGCGGATTCCCGAGGTCTTCACTATGTCCATCGATACACCTTGCAGGAAGTAAACCAATGCTGCTGAATTTTTGGTTCTAGGACATGCCGGTTTCCTCACGATGTTTTCCTTCATCGTTTTGAGAGCAGCGGTGATGAAATCAATACTAATATTATAAAGCTGAAGAGTTTGTTTGTTTGAACGCGCTAATCTCAGGAACTACTGGTCCGATTTGAAAAAATCTTTCAGTGTTAGATAGCCCATTTATCGAGGAAGGCTATAGGCTATATATCATCAAGCTAAGACCAATAGGAGCAGAGCAGTCATGAAAAATGTGACACAAACGAAGTTGTGCGGACAGCTAGTTAATTATACAAAGTGATGCGCGTGACTGGGTTTGAACCCGCGATCATACTTATTAAGTGGTAATGAGAATGAGGACTGGACAGGATAAGGGAAAATGACATATCATAAAAATGACCGAAGCCATTATTGTAGGAGTGAGGAATAGTTGGCCATAATCAATCGACCTGAACAGCAAGCAAGAAATGTTAAAAACTTGTGTCAAACGACAACAAGTATAAAATATGTGTGTTCCATGTTATAACCAAATTTTGAATTCTCTCGAAATGTCACAAAATGTTGCCATAAATTACGATGTTCCTATGATGAGTTTTCACATTTTTGTAAGATAATAAAACGAGTCTTGGAAATAATGGTTTTATTCTGAGAAGTCATCTGTTTATATTTTAATTAAATGGCTTAATATAGAAAGCTCGTAGCTAAATTATAACAGCCGCACGGGTCGATCTTCAAGGTTAAGCAACGGTTGCCGAGATTGGTCTGTAGATGGGTGACCATCTTAACATAACGTTACTTCTCCGTGACTCGGAAAGCACGTTATATATATATATATATATATATATATATATATATATATGATATATGAATGTGTAAACTAGACAATGTGTTGTGTATGTGTATAAAAGATAATTGTAGAGGATTTAGATAATACAATTCTGTAGAAATGCAGTATATTTGGATTTGATGTTCAATAATTGAACGTGTTATCTATTGTAGAGATAATATCACATTCATTGCATACCTTCTTTTATGAGCATAAGAACCTACTTACGTTCTCGCTCGTTTAGGTACTCCTTATGGTATTTCATACAAACTTGCAGGTTCCTAATCTTGAAAACGAATGAAACGATTTTTACGAAACATAAATATGGATTCAAAAAAATGTTAAAATTTATATAGCCTATGTCACCCGGAACGTTTTCACGAATCTACGAGTATTGATATCTCATTCATCAAAATCAGTTCAGTAGTTTAGCGGGTAGAATGGAACATACATACATATGTACATGCATAGACAGCCAAAATCATTTCCCTTCCTTTTTCGCTTTACCACAGTCGACTAAACAGGAAAGTGAAAATATCTAATTGCTACAAACTTGTTCGAACATCGGCTAGACCGATCGACAAACAGAATTAGCAAATCTAAAAGAGTTCCTTGATGTTTAACTAAGAAAACATTAAAACCCCACCCCATTTAAACCTTTTTACCTATTTTTCCTTCTTCTTATAATTTTTATTAAATGTGTGTACCTACATAAACTATTAAATGAATAAATAAAACAAATATCCTTAAAAGTTAAAATAAGACATGAGAGATTGTATGGAATACCACTATATAATTATGCGAATTTCCGAATTTGGTAGATTCAAACTCCAAGTCCATCGAAGCATCAAACTGTCAATAAAACTTGTCATATATTGAAGTTTTGGTGCTCGAGATATAAGCAAGCAAATGCGAAACGCGTTTGCTCAGCTAAAACTCATCTCTCGAGTACGGCAACTTCAATTTATAATGTCAATTAGACAAGCTTAATTAATAATAATAGTATACTTAATAATAAAAATAACATTAGTATAATAATATTATTGGCTTCCTGGATCAAGGACTTGATCCAGAAAGCGGTTGCGCATAGGTTAGGAGGTTCCTTTCTCTGGAGCCCTGACCGCCGGTAGCTTGAACCCTGTTCCCGATACCGGTGGGCTACTATTTTTATACTTTTAAATGTTTATTTTTATTTTTTATTTAAAAATGTAATTAATATGATTTTGAATGTACACAAAATAATATATCTTTATTTCTAAAACATTGAGTACTTACATTTAATACTACAACATGCCTGTAATATCTACACATAATTGACATGTTTGTGCTCATATTGGAGTTTTTTCGAATTGGATTGAAAATTTTAGTATTTAAATCTTCCACTGCTTGAATAAATTATAAAAATAAGTAACGAAAAGTTGTTACCAAAATTACATAGGTAGGTAGGTATATATACAAAGCAAAAAAATACTGCAAATCAAATATTTAATTTTAAACATGTCAAAATAAATTACGTAGGTACATATTTCTTTCATTCATTTTTCAACGTGTGTACAAAGTTGGTATGTACGTGTCTATAATGTTGCCTCAACAAATATTATTTGACATAGCATTCGTCTAATTTTTTAAACTCATTATCAATATTCAAGATGTTTATCTTAAATGATTGTAATAGCTTATAATTTATTCCGTGTACAGTTAGCAAAAAAGTGCCCGCGTTACGTCGACCGAGTGTTGGTAATGAGAGTTTTTGCTGACGATACTCTACATACGTGAACTATTCGCTAATCTGCATATTTGGTGTATGTTATGTAGTGTTAGGAATTTCATAGAATAGACATGGTCATTTCTTTCTTCCAATGATATTTCGATGATCTACATAAGGTCTAAATGGACATTTTTCACTAACACATAAATTTCGCCACCCTGTTTCGACGGAGGGAGAATGTAATATCTTTTAACATATAGTACGAGTCTGCTAACACTTTTTTCTTCTTAATCACTGAACGGATCTTGATCCAGTTTTCACTAATAGAAGAGCGACTATAATCTGGCTAGATTTGTGTACTTATATAAGTAATATAATTTTCATCCATTTTTTTCATGGATGGGAAATTATCAATTAACTTCTTCTACTTTGGGCGGAGCTAAAGGGAGTGCCAGTCTCTTGCTGACTAAAACCCACCCGTGTTCCTCCTAATGCCCATTGCGTTTATTTATTTTATTTGGGAAAACCAACAGTTACACACTTGTCTTAACTAAGCATAATAAAACTTAAAACGTATAATAATTATATGTGTAGCTCACGACGTTATCCACATCTTAGATAATACAATTTTTTTTACGATCTAGGTATTTGCATGCGAGTGAAACTTGAAAGACAAAAGGAGAGAAAAGAGAATAGTAATAGGGTATTTTACTGTAAAAATCTAATTAGTCCGTCTGATAGATTTACAAAAAATATTGGACACGTATTTTTTCTTTTTTCACGTAAACAAAAAATGAAGACGATACAGTGCGTTGAAAACTCACGTGACGTCACTACGTTGCTACAATTTTTACCAGCGACGTGACGTCACGTGAGTTTTCAACGCACTGTATCGTCTTCATTTTTTGTTTACGTGAAAAAAGAAAAAATACGTGTCCAATATTTTTTGTAAATTTATCAGACGGACTAATTAGATTTTTACAGTAAAATACCCTATTATACTAAGCTAATTTACATGTTCTACTTATCGGAGCTATTAATTAATTTTATTAAAGAGCTTCTAAAGCTACTAGCAGACAATGAGAACAGATCCAAATCACCAAATAAGGTATTGAATTTTTTTGCTATACGGCGAAGAGCGCACACCAGCGTTAGTGCGGCGCAGGTAGAGATTGCGGAAAGCGGACGAGCGCACACCTTTCGCCGAATGACAGTCCTCGGAACAACATAGCTTAACTTATTAATAAGATGCATGCAGTCATATCTGTTACTAGCTGCTGCCCGCGACTTCGTCCCCGTGGAATCCCCGATTTTAAAACATTCTTTATCGCTGCTCCGCTCCTATTGGCTTAAGCGTGATAATATATAGCCTAAAGCCTTCCTCGATAAATGGTCTATTCAACCCAAAAAGATTTTTTCAATTCGAACCAGTAGTTCCTGAGATTAGCGCGTTCAAACAAACAAACTCTTCAGCTTTATAATATTAGTATAGATTACACAAGTCATATAGAAACTTAGTTTCGAGAAAAGTTAGTTGCGTTGGTGACTCTTTTGAACAAATTCCGCAACTCTGGCAGGCACTGGGCCTAGCGGGCCCCATCTTCTCTGCTGACATCTCTCTGAGGTGTCGCGGCGCATCGTCACGGGCTTGTTTGTAATCGGACGGCGAGCCAATTTGCACCCATGCGAGGTTGTCTACTCTCCAGTGAATTACTTATTAAAAAAAAAAACAATGACACTTTGCTCGACTCGGAAATCAAAGCCAGGACAGATCCTGGCTTTAAATCTCATAACGTATATTGTTTTAATGTAATTGGTTAAAATCATATTAATTTGCTATCACAATGTAGTAAATCTATGACGTCTAATGCAGTAATGTCATTGTCAACATTAATTTGATAACATGACATTCGTGCTTGTTTCATAAACATGGATAAGCATTCTAATTGTGTACACAAACATGATTTAATATTAGTTTTCAATGACCCAAATCTGTACAACTAAACACGTGCCTATTGTGAATATGGCATTAGAAGAAGCGATTAGAAAAAAAAATACTACAGAAAACTTCAGTTTCTTGTCTTCCGTCCGAACGAAAAAACAGAACACGTGTAGAATCACATGAGTGATTCTACACGTGTTCTGTTTTTTCGTTCTGTCTGTTTTTCCGTCTGTCACTGTCAATTTGCTCTCAAAAAAACAATAATAGAAAAATGTGATTCATACGGAACCCTTTGAGCGCAAGTCCTAGACAGAATCCATTATTAGTAGCGCTAGAGTCCGACTAGCAATTGGCTGTTTAGAATTTAGCAATAGACCGGTAAATATGTAGGTAGGTATATGTACTAGTATTGTAATTATGATAATAATAATTGTCTTCTGTAAAAAATAGTCACCGACAATGTTGGTGCAGTCACCGACAATTTTTTTTCCAACGTACCCCAATATTTATTTAAACTTTATGTGCAAAAGTAATACATGCCTTAATGCAACAAGGCATATTCTACCAATAAACCTTGCCAAGTCTACTACCTTCGGAACTCTATACATTCCACCGTGTCTGTTTGTCTATATCGCTGTCACTGTAACATTATTTGTGGTAATTATTTTGACAGCTCCAACCGCTCCTTCTGTCATGGCCGCCGTTACGTCACCATAGAGTTTTTTACTAGAATTGTCTAACCATGTGGTTCACAAGCAACCGCATTTTATCACCTCTACTGAGAGACTCGATTTATTCTACGGCTTTGCCTCCGTCGCCTATAACAGTATTAAAAAGGCCAAGGAACTCAGGAAAAAACAAAACTAATTATTTGATTAAAAAACTAATCTATACTAATATTATAAAGCTGAAGAGTTTGTTTGTTTGTTTGAACGCGCTAATCTCAGGAACTACTGGTCCGATTTGAAAAAATCTTTCAGTGTTAGATAGCCCATTTATCGAGGAAGGCTATAGGCTATATTTTATCCATATTCCCACGGGAACGGGAACTACGCGGGTGAAACCGCGAGGCGCTGCTAGTTTTTAATATAAGTTGAAAACTTCAGGTTTAAATACCTTTTTTCTTGGATGGGAAATCATGAAATGACTTCACCCGCTCTGGGCGGAGCGGAAGGGATTGTCAGACTCTTAGGCCCCTCGCCCACGGCGACTTTTTGTAGCGATGCAGTCGCGCGTTCAGCAAACGCGCGACAGCATCTCTTCTAACGCGTGTTAGTCGCATTTGCAACGTGCTATTTGTATCGCGACCGAATCGCGTTTGCATCGCGACTGAATCTGGTCCCGTGGGCGAGGGCACACAGCTAGCGACAGCTTCGCGTCTGTATCGATACCTACGCGCGACAGCATCGCGACTGCATCGCTACAAAAAGTCGCCGTGGGCGAGGGCCCTTACTGACTAATACCCACCCGTGATCCTTCTAGTGCACTTTGCGTTCCAGGGCCGCGGTGACTCTTTCGAACAAATTCCGCAACACTTCAGGTTTATCTAATCCAAAAGGGTTGACGTTTCTGGCATTAATTGCGACCACGATAGCAGCTAAGGACACCTGAATTGGGGAATCAAGCCTTAAAAAGGACATGCAACCACCGGTGTGTTGTGTTAGGTGAGATAATTTAGTAAATAAGTATTTATTTACTAAATTATCTCACCTAACACAACTTTTCATAATACTTTTTCAAATTGGTTAGAGTTAGTAGTTATGAGTATAGCTTTTTCACTCGATATTCTATATACTGAAATAAAATTTGCTGTTTGTTGTAATATTAAAAAAAAAAAACAACTTTTTACTGCACACACATTATACGGATTAATTTAGGCCTACCTACTTTGTTGCGGAATTTATTCGAAAGAGTCACCGCGGCCCTGGAACGCAAAGGGCACAAGAAGGATCACGGATGGGTTTTAGTCAGTAAGAGCCTGACACTCCCTCCTGCTCCGCACAGAGCGGAAAAAGTCATTTGATGATTTCCCATCCAAAAAAAAAAGGCCTATCTACTTTGATTTTAGAAAAAAATATCTGGGTTGCTTGCCGTGCGAAAAAAAAAAACAAATTATTTATTAAACTTGTGGATATTTATGCGGATGAGGTCGCGGGCAGAACCTAGTACTCAATACGTTTTGCACGAATTAATGAAATACATAACATAACATAATCAGCCTTTTAACGTTCCCACTGCTGGGACACACGCCTCCTCTCCAGGAGAGGGAATGGGCCGTAATCCACCACGCGGGCCCAGTGCGGGTTGGTGAATGTCACATGTCTTCGAATTTTTGGTTCTAGGACATGCCGGTTTCCTCACGATGTTTTCCTTCACCGTTTTGAGAGCAGTGCTGATGAAATTAATTACACAAAGTAATGCGCCTGGCTGGGTTTGAACCCGCGACCTACAATTTATAAGTCGGAGCCGTTACCACTTGGCCACCACTGCTCTAATTAATGAAATAATTTTATAAAATTGCGACCGACTTTTTACGGCCACTGTACCTTCTGTCAAGCCCAAGTCACATTTTAAGTACAGTACTGTCACTGTAATACCGAACTGGCTACTGGCATTCAACTTATTGTGATTTACATGTCCAATTATATTTTAACTTTCACTTAATTGTAATTTTTTCAACGGCAGTCATCAATCTTTAGCGTCAACTGGTTATTATAGTATTGAATAATGTGTACAAGGAAAATATCGAGCTTCTCTGGAGGATCGTGTTAAAAAATAAACGGGTTTTTGAGGATAAGAATTCAGGAATAATGATCTTCCTCAATTGCAGTTTTAATCAATCACTATGATATAAGCAAAAGGTGTATGTGAGGAGGAAAATTGAGGTATTTCTTCAACCTCCCATTAAAGAAATAAGTTATTAACTAAATTATTTTTAGGTATGTGTGTTGCTTTAGTTTGTTCTTTGAAATACTAATTTTATATTATAACTGTCTTCAAATGTTAGTAAGTAATCTATTAGTACCTAGTAGTTAAGTAATCTGGGTTCCTGGACCCAGTTCTCCCATCTACAGACTGTTCTCGGCGAGCGTTGCTTAACCTCATTGGGCCCGGCCAGCTGTTCTTACGGCTAAGTATGAGGTATATTTATAAATTTTAAAAGTAATGTTGCAGCATTTATATTTTTCCTGACCTTTAAAGGCGAACTAGCGTTTATGTAACTTAAGAAAAACACCCATATTCGAAATTCTTACCGTAATAAATCCATAAAGTCATCGCAGACAGTTTTAAAGATTTCACATACATAACAAACAGATTTAGAAGAATTAGCAATCTTCGAGCTGATCTCAATATAAAGTAGCGTTATTGTATTTAGTAGCTTTATCTTTCTGAGAATTCTTAAGATGCCAAGTTGCAATACTAAGAAATAAACAAATGACTACGTTTTGTTTTAGTATAATTATTTCCTTCCTCAATTATCTTGCGATATGTTTAGGAACTGAACTAAAAATGTTTTTATTTTGCTTTATATTATTGAAAGGCGCTTTACCACACTCTCACCTGATTGTCCAATATATGGCTCAGTTATTTGAGTGTCCCAAAACCATTGAGGACTTAATGAATGCCATTTCCAATGGCGACCTTTTTTATGTATGGGAAATCATCAAATGACTTCTCCCGCTCTGGGCGGAGCGGAAGGGAGTGTCAGACTCTTACTGACTAAAACCCACCCGTGATCCTTCTAGTGCCCTTTGCGTACCAGGGCCGCGGTGACTGTTTCGAACAAATTCCGCAACCGTGGGCTGATTCCGTAACTTTGGAGCCATTCCGCAACAAAATGTTCAAAAAACATCATGGACCTGATAAAAAGAAGGAGATCTAGCAGGACTGGCCCTCAGGCCAGTTTTAAGCAACGTTCGCACTTCGCAGTCGCATTATTTGAATTTCCACTGTGATACGAGTAGTAAGGCGATAATATGGTCGACGGGACGGGATGGGGGGGGGAGTACGCTTGCTTTAAAATAATCTATCACGCTTAACTTACAGAGGTTGATCATAAAGAAACGCAGACAGAACACATTTACAGAATTATGAAGGTCTTGGCGTTACCGTCTTCGGCAATAGTGTTTTTGTAAACAAAATAGTGTTCTTTATAAAATAAAGAAGAGAGCTTTGCTCAGTAGTGGGACAGTAAGAGCATCGTATAAGCTAAAGAAAATAAGTGACATGGAATAAGTATAGGAAGATGATAGGTTATTACATCCACTTTAGAATTTCTAATGGCCTGGCACACAAAGATGGCAAGACACCATACGGGTGTGTCATTATTTCCATGGAAGATGGATATGCCATTAGTGTGGGACGCTACTTGTGTCGATACTCTTGCGCCATCCCATCTTCCTTGCCCATCGTGCTGTGCTGGTACTGCCGCTGCGGCTGCGGCTGCAGAGAACCTCAAGCGGTGGAAATAGAATAACCTCGTTGGTAGTATTTTCGAGTCGTTTGGGGTTGAAACTGTCGGTTCGTGGGGTCGGAATGCTCATAACTTGTTTAGATTTGTCAAGACGTTTAGTTGACACTTCGCGTGACCCAAGGACTGACGTTTACCTTGGACAAACGATAAGCATTGCCATACAGCGTGGCAATGCTGCCAGCTTTTTGGGTACATTACCAGTGGCCAGCGGAGGAATTTTTCGACGTCATCTTTTGAGAGATCAAGAGTTTTTGTACTTAAGTGTATATAGTAATTGTTAGTTACAATAAATGTTAATAAACAACTTTAAAGTTCACTATTTTAAAAACACTATAGTCACAATTATCTAGTAATAGGATCTCATCTCTATGGTTTCCTTATGAGCAACTATCAGATTCTCCTATAGCAACTATAAAAATATAATGACTTGAAAGTTTCCTATTCCTTCCTTTGTAATCAAATACCATACTATTAAAGCTAGCATTTTATGGGAATATCACAGGCTTATACAAACAGACACGACAATATCGACTGTAAATTATTTAACAGTTACTTTACTGATCATTTTGGTAGCATGT
The DNA here is from genome assembly GCA_905332915.2 of Hecatera dysodea. NCBI lineage: Eukaryota > Metazoa > Arthropoda > Insecta > Lepidoptera > Noctuidae > Hecatera > Hecatera dysodea. The sequence goes on along the minus strand of HG995309.1, from coordinate 12,907,007 downwards.
TACATTACAAACGAATAACTTATATTGCATACTAGCTGCTGCCCGCGACTTCGTCCCCGTGGAATCCCCGATTTTAAAACATTCTTTATCGCTGCTCCGCTCCTATTGGCTTAAGCGTGATGATATATAGCCTAAAGCCTTCCTCGATAAATGGTCTATTCAACCCAAAAAGAATTTTTCAATTCGGACTAGTAGTTCCTGAGATTAGCGCGTTCAAACAAACAAACAAACTCTTCAGCTTTTAGTATATTAGTATAGATTATTTCTCACAAGTTCAACATATTTTAACAGACTTCAAAAAAAGGAGGTAGACTCAATATTTGTCTGAACGTTTCTTGTATGTTTTTTCAAAGATAACTTTGTCAGTTGTTTAGTAAACCGATTTTAACTACAATTTCAAATCGGCGCAGTGTCAAAAAAGAAAAACAGTACCAGAAACACCTTCAGATCATATTTTAACCTAACCTTCTCAGGACCGAAACAGGTTATTTTTTCATTGTATTCATAAATATCTTGCCAAATACGAAACCAATATAACTCTGAATATCAAAAAAACAAGTTTAGTATGGAAACCGTATTATTTTATGGTGTAATAAAAACATGGCACATTATTTTAATTAAGTACCTTAATTAATTAAATAACTGCCATAAAGATTAGTAAAAGGAGACGCAGGATATCTTATGTTACAAAGTTGTTTTGTGTCCACGGCGACAAAAATCAAACTATAAAAGACCTGTATAAGTTCACCTCTTACAGTATTGAAAGCCTGTACTAATGCCAGTCAACTTGTACTGGAAATGCATAGTTTGTCTTGTGTACTCTATTTCTTTTTCGTGACAATTCTAATAATTTGTACACAGTGGTTTTTCTTTCACCATATAACACTGATGAAGTGTCAGTGTTATACGGTGAAAGAAAGAAAAATGTTTATTCGGGACTCGCACAAAACAAACAAAATAATAAAGTAAAACTACTAGAAAAATAAATTAACAAAAGCTGTAAATATTAATTGTACCTAAATGTAAATGTTCGAGGCCCAAAAGGTTCCTATCTCAGCATATGCTGCGATATTTAGAAAAAAATAGGTGCACATAGAAGGAAAGGCCGTTTTATGGATTTCAATAATAACAGTTTATTTAATAGGGTAGTTAACTAAAAAAATCTAATTAGTCCGTCGGATAGATTTCCAAAAAATATTGGACATGCGTTTTTTCTTTTTTCACATAAACATAAAATGAAGACGATACAGTGCGTTGAAAACTCGTGTGACGTCACTACTCGCTACAATTTTTACCGAGCCGTGACGTCACAAGCCCCCACTCCTGATTTTTGATGCTTTGTATCTTCGTCAGTTTTTATAGATTTGATAAAGAAAAAAATACGTGTCCAATATTTTTCTATAATCTAACTGAATGACGGACTAAACATAATCATATTTACTCATGAAACATCCCTATTGTCCATTTCTCTGTATACTGCAAGATATGTTTGACTAATAGTACGTAAGACGTAAACAGTATAGGTACACAAGCCCAAAATAGTGACTTACATGAGACGTAAACAGCAAGGCTAAATAGTTACTCACTGTTACAGATTAAGGATTCCAGTCAGAAGGTTCGGATAATCAGAAACAATATTTTTGAGCTAGAGACGGCAGTTGATCTTTAATACGCAGTGTTAAGGTAGGTATGATCTTGAATATTATTTTAACTATATCTAACTCGTTTATTTCATCTAAGTAATCGCACTTTTAAAAACATAATCTTAATATTTACAAAATACAACTAAACAAAGTGTAAAAAGGAGGAAAGACTCATAGGGCATCGAAAAATTCGTCCACATCGCTGTCTACGGGAAAAGTGCCCAGAACACTGGCCGCATTGCCACGTTGAATGGCAATGCTGATTCGTTCACCAAAGAAAAGGCCAGCCCTCTGGTCACATGAAGAGTCGACTAACTGCTTGCTGATTTCACGAAAAAGTCGATGAGCACTCGGACCCCACGGCTCTAATGTTTCAACCCCAAACGGCTCAAATACATAATTCCCAATAAGGTAGTTGTATTTGCGCCGTTTGAAGGCAGTTTAAGTAGAATAGATTTATTTTTGTCATGCTCCATCATCTGATGTCCGTATCGCTTTTTGTATCCACAAATATGGTTATCTCAAGTATTTTTTTTTTACTATTGATAGGTAAGCGTTTGACCACTATCTCACCTGATGGTAAGCGATGATGTGGTCGAAGAAGAAGCACGTTTACCTAGAAGTAACCTATTCATTCTTGTCTTAAAAACTCCCAGAGGTTGTAGTTTTCAGGAAACACAGACTCTGGCAGCGAATTCCACTAATATTGTTTGATGAGACAGAATTCTACTTACACTCACTAATTACTCTAGATTGATGCATTGACTTATTAAACTAAACAAAAAAGAATACAGCTGCAATGTAGATCCAAGACATTTTTAGGTACTCAAAGGGTAAACTGGGATCCTATTACTAAGATTCTGCTGTCCGCCCGTCTGACACCAGGCTTTATCTCACGAACGTAACGTTTCGTAATTTACACAGATGGTGTATTCTATAGCCGCTATAACAACAAATACTAAAAAAAAACAGAATTAAATAAATATAATCCAAAGTTTATTAGTACATTAACATTTCTAAAATTGTTACTTTGAAAAATAAACATTAAAACAAACCAAACGTGTATTAATTTTCTCCTTTAGATTCTTACGTAATATTAAATAAGTATTAAAAAGGGGGGAGGGGGTCAAAAACTAGCGAACATAGTCTTACGTAATAAATGAATAGCGCCTTATATCCCTATTAAAACTACTGAAGCTTTAAATTCTTCGCCTTCGCTTGCTTTTGATTTATTGCAGTCGAATGTGTCAGCCTGCCCGACTGAATTTAATTTTAAGCATATAAACCCCTTAGTAGTAATGAAAGCTTTCAAACAAATCAAAATTAAACTTACGGAAGATTTATGGGGATTGTCTATCAAAGTTTGTACCTCAATTATTGAGACTGTAGCCCCTTTCTTAGCTTTAATATTTAATTTGTGTGTGGATCAAGGAGTCTTTCCGGACCTAATGAAATTCAGTAAAGTAATACCACTTTTTAAAAACGGGGACAGTAAAGACACAAATAATTATAGACCAGTATCCGTGTTGCCAGTCTTCAGTAAGGTATTTGAAAAAGTGATGCTAAATCAAATGCTTTATCATTTTAACACGAATAACATCTTGCATGATAAACAGTATGGTTTCACCAGAGGACGTTGTACTACTGACGCTGGTGTCACCTTACTGAAGCATATATTTAATGCGTGGGAAGAGGCACAAGATGCCATAGGCATCTTCTGCGACCTATCCAAGGCGTTTGATTGTGTGGATCACGAAACATTACTCCTGAAACTTGGGCACTACGGACTGGGCAAAACAGCTTTAAGCCTTGTTAAATCTTATTTGAATGATAGACAGCAAGTAGTGCAAATTAACGGTGTTAATTCATCGGGCTTAAACGTGAAAATGGGCGTTCCACAGGGCTCAATTTTGGGTCCTTTTTTATTTTTAGTTTATATAAATGATTTACCCCATTTATTGCAAAACAAGCTAAACATGGTCTTGTTTGCTGACGATACTTCTTTGATTTTTAAAATAAATAGACGTAGTAATAATCTTGACATCGTAAATAATGCCCTTTTGCAGGTCCAAAATTGGTTCACTGCTAATAATTTGGTTTTAAATGGGAAGAAAACGAAGTGCATAAGATTTGCTTTACCAAATGTCAAAAGTAGTAATTGTGATATAGTATTGAACAGGGAAAAACTAGAATTCGTCGATGGAACGGTTTTCCTGGGGATTACGCTTGACTCAAGGCTACAATGGGGTCCTCATTTAGCATCTCTTGCAGGACGTCTAAGCTCAGCAGCATATGCTGTTAGGAAAATCCGCCAATTTACTGATGTTGATACCGCGAGACTAGTCTATTTCAGTTACTTTCATAGTATAATGTCTTACGGTATCTTGTTATGGGGCCGGGCTGCAGACATCGAGTCAATTTTTATTCTGCAAAAAAGAGCCATCAAAGCCATTTACAATCTACGCCGGCGTGATTCTCTAAGGGAACTGTTTAAGGAAATTAACATCATGACGGTACCTTGTCAATATATATATGAAAACATTATGTACGTTAGAAAAAATCTACATCTCTTTAGTAAGCGAGGCGACAGACATAATTATGCTACTAGAAATAGGGATCAATTAGTTCAACCAGGTTTCAGACTAGCTAAAGTAGCCACATCTTTCATGGGGTATTGTTTAAAATGTTACAATAAAATTCCTCCCCATATATTAGAACTGAATGAAACGAAATTTAAAACTTGTATTAAACGCACATTATGCAGGCAAGCATATTATAAGTTGGGGGATTACATTGAAGATAATAATGCTTGGCTAAATGCCGGTCCTGCTCCACAGCCTCAACCACTTGGATAAACAAGTTTAGGATTTTATATTGGAAGAGATGCTCGCCCTTTTTTATTTTTTGTCTCATTTATTTATTCTTTTTTTTATATATAATATTAATTTGATAATTAATAATTTCTCTTTTTTTTTTTTTTTTTTACTTGTAGTTGCTTGGTTTTTGTAAACCATAGTTTTGTATAATGTAGAAGCATTTTATTTTCAAATATTGTAAATGTGAGTACCATGGAGCCATTTACATGTGATAAGTTATAGTTTACTTTGTGACTTGAACTAAAATGGCAGTTGAGAGCATGTCATGCTTGCTCAATTGTTTCGCTGATGGTGGCGTGTGTGTTGGATCATTCGGTTCCCTTCAAAATGGTTGAGCTAAATGGTGCCAATACACGCGTCATGTTCGTGAACGGGCGCCGTCGGTTGAGACTGGTCACCTCTTAACTGCCACTGACTTGTTTTAATCTTTATACTTTGAATTGTTTTTATAGTTTCCTTTTTTTTTATTTTGCATTGTCCTCACATATAGAAGCGACCAAGGATGTAACCAAGGTTATGTAATACAGAACATAATTTAAAAGAGTGTCCGTGGAGTTTCTTGCACGTTCTTCTCCATAGAGATCTACGCTTTGGAACGTGCAGATAGCTTCACCTCTTTCGACTTGACAATTCAAAAGTGCCTGTAAAGGGTTTAATTGAAATAAATGCTTTGAATCTTGAATCTTGAATCTGAATCTTGAATCTTGAATCTTATAATAATCTCAAAATCACACCTTTCAGACATGTGCCTCTTTTAATAGCATCCAAATGACGTCTCAAATATCGTATATCATTTTAAATGTTTGATTTAGATTCATCTTAATTTGTTTCTGTTTTATATCTCTAAGTATTTTTTGTGTGTAAAACTAATTAGCCGTTACGGTTTATATTTTGATTATATTCATTGGTGGTCTTAAATTTTTAAGTGAGGTTCTGTTTCTCACGCAGTTTAATTAAGGAGGTAGAGCCAATTCGTTAGTTATAACTATGGTTAATAGAGAAGAAATTATCATTTGATTGCCTTTTAGTAGGCAGCGTGAAGTAAGCTATACATGCTGATGTGCAAGTCTCGGAAATGTTGAGAATTCTGAGAAAAGCAGTGTTGCAAATACAATTCGGATTTGTCAGGCGCAGAAAATATCAAGTGGCGCAAATACAACAACCTTATTGAGAATTATGTATTTGAGCCGTTTGGAGTTGAAACACTAGGGCCGTGGGGTCCGAGTGCTCATCGATTTTTTCGTGAAATCAGCAAGTCGACTCTTCAAGTAACGAGAGGGCTGGCTTTTGCTTTGGTCAACGAATCAACATTGCCATTCAACGTGACAATGCAGCCAGTGTTCTGGGCACTTTTCTCGTTGACAGCGATGTGGACGAATTTTTTGATGCCCTATGAGTCTTTGCCCCTTCCCCCCCTTTTTATATTTATATGTATTTTCTATATTATAGCTTGTTTAGTTGTATCTTATAGTTTATATGAAGAATATGAAATTGAAGTTTTTTATGTAAAGAATGTACAGATTAACTCCGTATTCCCAGTAACGGAATATATACCTATAACTTCATACCCATTTCTAAGGCAGTAGAAAGAATTTATACGACGCAATCTGACTACTATCCGTACATACTCCTTGCTTTGCTTTGTAACGTAACTAGTTTACTAAAAAAATATGTCAGATCTAGAGAAAATAACAGAACACTCATTCCAACATCTGAAAGCTACATCACGGAAACATGACAGCATTAATACTTACTATAATACGCTAACTGTTAAATTCAAATTATTGTATTTCACGTAGGCTTACATGGGCACTTAAACACAAACAGCACATAAAACGTCAGAAATTGCTCAGCTAGGATTGATTCTTCTCCATAGGAAACAACCAATTCGAACCAAGCTATATCTAGCAAGAAACTTCACGGTTACTTTAAAGAAGATAATTAAAAGCGATAAAATTATGTAATTTACCAAAAGGTAGCGATAAAGTTCCGATGTAAAATTTCAAAGCACCTTACAAGGCATACTAATACTAAATAAATGATGACTGTCATCAATGCTGAATAGAAATCTTAGAAAACAATAAAGATATAGAAGAAGGATTTAGAAAACTATACTCCTTCAAGTTACAACCCCATAAGCGACTACCGAATACGGAAACGCTCGGTTAACGCAGAAGTTGCACAATTTTCAAAATAGTAAGCAGAAATTGTTATTTGTACAAAAGCGGACTGACACTCAACCGAGTTTTAATTTTTTGAAGAGGTTAATGATCCTGATAGGCAGGGCATATTGCTCGTAGCAATGAAATAAATCGAACAACCTGATCCAGTAGTAGCTACGGCAGTATAATGTACGGTGTGATATATACTATGAAGAGCATGAATGAAAAGCGAATACAAAAGTACCTAAAGGTAAGTAAGCCTATCAGACGCCCACCCAAGGATGGTCGATGGGACTGAAAAGTTCTGGAGTGACGATCCAGCGCCGCAGTGTTGGAAAGCCTCCCACAAGGTGGACCGATGACCTGGTCTGGAAGAAAGGCCTTTGCCCAGCAGTGGGACATTTCAGGCTAGCTATAACAAAAATAAATAATCACAAAGCTGGTTTTTGCACAATTATCCATTTCCTCGTCATTATATAGGAAACAGACTGCAAAGTGCTCATATTTTTGCGTTGGTGTACCTCTTAAAGCAACATTGTATGTTTTTTCTTACAAATTATATCCAATGAATCATGGATGATCTCAAGAATAAGCCTTTAATCTCCTGTCAAGTTTATAACTCACTCGACTGATAATATCTAGGCCTCTCCGAAGGTTTGTGACCCCTTTGGTTCATTATTCTGAATAAGTCTTGCGTTTTCGTTCAAGTATTTTGTTTTAGTTGTTTTGGATTTATCATTTATCCTTCTTATAGCATCTGGAGATTAACTGTTTGTAAATTCTCCTTCATAGAAGATTATGTGGTTTTTTTTCTTTCAGTCTAGGAGAAAAATACCTTCCACCAATTATAAATTCTATAGCAGAATGTTGGCTTACCTCATGAAGTTATAGTAAATTTTTGATATATTTGGTAGTTCAGTACTGCAAAGAAATCATCAGACGTCGAGTAATAACTCGGGTCAGAACCCTAAAAACTGTGAAGTGGAATCTAAACTAATCAAAGGTAAAATTGATTGAGTCAGGCGTTACTTTGCGGAAATCCATTTTAACTTTGAAAATGAAAACAAAATATCCATCCTGGGGGAGGATTTTGAACGTCTTGGTGCGGATCCTACAAGGAGGTTTGCCCTCGAGATAAAGGATGCCATTAAAAACACATCATACATATCAAAAGACCAACTAAAAAACCTTGTTCCTATGAATCCGAGGGCTCCTTTGTTGTATGGTCTACCCAAGACCCATAAAGATAACATGCCTGTACGTCCAGTTGTTTCTTACATTGGTGCCCCAGCGTACAATTTAGCTAAACGTCTCAACACTTTGTTGAGAAGTAGAACTTCTTTTAATCCCAAATATAGTTTGAAGAACAGTTTAGATTTAATTGAAAAAGTAAAAAATATCCAAATTCCTTCCAATGCAAAGTTGCTATCCTTAGACGTTGACAGCTTATTCACGAATGTTCCAATCGATGATTGTCTACGTATTCTGGGTATCCAATTTGAGAAGCAACGGTTACATCCTGGGGAAATTGCGGATTTACTTAACCTCACTAGTATTTGCATGAAACAAAATTATTTTAGATTTAATAACCAATATTATATTCAAAAGGAAGGGTTGGCTATGGGGTCGCCTTTGAGTCCACTAATGGCGGAGGTTTTTATGGATAACTTTGAATGTAAACATATAGTGAACGAACCTAATATTTTGTTTTATTATAGATATGTAGATGACATAATTATCTGCTGGAATGGTACCGTTCGACAAATAGACCTTTTTGTTAAAAAACTAAATAAAACTCACCCAAAAATTAAATTTAAATTAGAATTAGAGTCCCAAAACTCCCTCAACTTTTTGGATTTGACTATCACAAAACACAATAGCGACTTAGATTTCCAAATTTATCGAAAGCCGACACACACTGACACGACAATACCAGCCTCTTCTTGTCACCCTCTACAACATAAATTAGCCGCCTTCCGCAGCTATATTCATAGATTATTTGCCCTCCCCCTTTCAGCAGAAAATTATGTAAAAGAACTTAATATTATTTACCAGATCGCAATTTCTAACGGTTACTCAAAGTCAATGGTAGACAGTTTAATTAGTAAAAAGCAGAAAGAAAGGGTTCGTTCACTATTATATGCATGTCCGCGTACAAATATTAATAGATATGTGACCAGTCTGACCTATATGGGCCCCATTTCAGATAGAATTAGTAATTTACTTAGAAAAAACAACGTTTATGTAGCGTTCAGAACGGACCAGAATATACGCCGTATTTGTAACGGAAAAGATATTTTAGAAAATAGTAAAAAGTCTGGGGTGTATAGGCTGGTCTGTGATGAATGCAACGGGGTGTATGTGGGTCAGACGGGCCGAAACTTTGACATAAGGTATGGGGAACATGTTGCCGCGTATAGAAATGGCCATTCGGACAAATCGAATTTCGCGAAACATTTAATTGATACCGGCCATTCTTTGCGCGACAACAATAGTTTTAATATACTACATATTTGTGATAAGGGTTTCCGGCTGTGTGTTTTGGAACAATTAGAGATTTTTAAACATAGTAATAACAATAATTTTGCACTGTTGAATGACCAGACGAATTTGGTTTCTTCCCCTTTACTGCGAATGTTTGCGGGTAGTTGTACACAAATAACCAACGGTGGCAGTGTATAAAAGGGGGGTGCCTTGTACTAAATGCTCAGTCGCAACTCAACGGTCAGCGAGTCAACACGTCCCCTGAGGATGCCTCGTGGAGAGGCGAAACACGTGTCGGTAATGGTGTTGGGTTTTGCATTGCCTTCCTGCATGTGCTTAAAATCCTTGCATTTGCCTAGCAACCTTGCATGTGCATAATATAGCGGGCGGGAGGGAGGTGCATACCTGCAACCCACTAATATTCGCGGAAATTAAAACTAGATATTTTGTTTTCATTTTCAAAGTTAATCAAAGGTGTTAATATGATCTTAAAGATAATTTCTTAACTAAACATGTCTAGTAAACTAGACAAAGACCTTCATATTTAAACGCATCGTTCAAAGACTTAAAATAACACAGTGAAACTTTTATTTCGTAAATCATTGCCACGGCATATGGATGCTGTTATGAACAAAACGATTGCATGTCTACATGCACTTAATTCTGAGAACGTGACTATTTGATACGGGACATCTATCTAGTGATGACTAGAGTATTTTTGTTACTAAGTGTGCATGTTTTAATGGTAAATTTACCCCACGCAAAACAATTTCAACTTTGGCATTTCCATAGCGTGAACTTGATCTGCTTATAGGAAATGCTTCCTTTAACGAACCATTTTGCTATTGTGCATATCATCAAACATCTTCAATGGCTTTGTGTTTTCTATCAGTAATGTTGCTTTTATTGTTTACTAGCACTTCACTCACAACTTCGTCTATGCAGATTTAGTACAAACAATTTCCACCCCCGTTGTACCCCCTTAGGGGTGGAGTTTCGTCAACGAGAGTCACTGCGGCCCTGGAACGCAAAGGGCACAAGAAGGATCACTGGTGGGTTTTAGTCAGTAAGAGTCTGACACTCCCTTCCGCTCCGCCCAGAGCGGGAGAAGTCATTTGATGATTTCCCATCCAGAAAAAAAAATGTTGGAGTTTCGTAAAATCCATTTTTAGCGGATGTCTACACCCTATAAAGAACCTACATGCCAAATTTTAATTGTAGATGTTTAGTTTCTGAGATTTCGTGATTATTCAGTGAGTGGTAATTTCCCTTTTGTATTTAAGTTTTTAGTTGTTATAGTTGCTGAGATTTCGTGATTAATCAGTGACTGGTATTTTGCTTTTGTATAAGCATATAGATTTATGAAATATTACGTAGAATACAGCGAACAGATCTCCTTTTGGATTTCAACAGTGGCGACTCCATTAAATTATTTCCTAGCATGTGGCTCACTAGACTGACTTTGGTTTTAAATATCATCATAAACTCATGCAAAAGTGTTATCTATGTATTGTGACATACTACAACACATTGATAACTCTCTCGGAAGCTCTTTTTGAGACGTATCTGGGAGCAAAACATCAATCCTTGTAAACTGTGGAAAGATTTAAAGTCTATATATGCAAAATTTTCGTTCACAGTTAACAGGTAATCAGAATCACGTAGTGGTAGTTTTAGAATTGTTTGTTATTCAGTCACCTCTGTTTAGACTAGAAGTTGTCAAACAAACGCAACCGAATAATATGTATACTTCTACTTGCAGACCACCCAGTTACCACATACTATGAAAATAATGAAGATTTGGTCAAGAGGACAAAGAAAAAAATGAACCTAAGCTTGCCTCTGCGATACTTAGATCGATACACGATGAGAATGACGTTAATGATTTATTTACACACTGCAGTAGCAATCTGACTGTAACCCGAAAAGTTCCTTTAGCTTTTTTAACAAATTGCAACTGAGATGCGAATGCGAGAGTTGTTTAAAAATGGTATAAACGGCACTCTGAACATCTTCATTTAAAATCAGTGCATCTACAAATTACCTACTAAGATTTATTTATTTATGCAATCTTACCTACAGCTACTATTACAGATCAGCGATCCAATGCGACAGTGATAATGATATCAATAAAACAAATTTTCATAGCTAATTATTAACAATAATTAGGTAGGTAACTTCTAATTGTTAGTCATTCCTGGAAGAAATTAGGGAAGCCTGTAATGGCTGATAAATAAACGATTAGGTACTAATACTTACAACTATTGAAAACTTTAGAGTTTAATTTGTATGTCTTAGCAAAACGTTTATACCATTGTGCTTAACTAGTATTCTTTGCTTGATCTAAATAGTACCAAGGTAACAAGAGGCCATTCCAAAAATGAATAGCCAAACAAATGAAAAAAATATCAACACTGTTTATTTAATCAAGCTCCTAATAACAGCTTATGTTTGACATCAGATTAGTATGAATGAATCTGCGTACTTTATAAGTCAATGAACTCAAATCTGAAGGAGATACTCTGTAGATTATGTCTGTATGTGCTTTTATGTACATAACGTTACTCGTAACGTCGTCTTTAGAAGTCAATTTAGCCACAACGTTTTCATTAATCTATTCTTCATTGATTTTGATTAATCAATTCGCTTCTTAAAGTCTTTGAAGTCAAAGATAGGTTTTAAATGTGATTTTGCAGATAGGTCTGAATCTCTTCAAAAGTACGAAAACATTTTTATGGAATCATTATTTCAATCATTTGTTCTCCAATAAGTTTCATGTAGACTCATTCTCGACTCTATTAATACTATTGGGATTCAAATAAGAATACTCTTAATAACTGGACTAAAACCAAACATTTTGAAGCTCTGACTTTATGTATATTTTCTACTACAAAATAGCAGATTCATATAGAAATAAAGTCAAAAAACTTAACCACGTTAAGAGTTCAAAACTCATGCTTAAATGATTTGATCTCCGAACGCGCAATGTTTTTTTTTTTGTCTTTAAGCGCATTTAAGCTTTAACAATGCTTTGAGAGATCTAACACATCTATAACTTCAAGCCTGGCTTTACAACTCAAGTAACTATTTCCCTCAAACTAACATTGTTACAAAACAGCTTAACTAGAACCCTTAAGAAAGTCTTATTCAACCGCGTTCATGATATCAGATATGGAAATTAAGTCACAATGACTTCAATAAAAGAGGTCTTTGCTTCACCAACGCCTATATTTTTATACGTATGCATAATACAACCAGAGACGTACAGCATACAGCAGGACCAAAACGAAAACAATAAAGAAAGCGCACGTATAAATCGACTTACCAGTTTTTGTTGAATCAAGATAAATCGTTGTACTAATCGACACGAGATGCTGGGACCCGTACCGATACCAATTTCACCGTACCGAAACTTAGCACAACACAGGATGCAAAGTTGCAATGCAAAAAGTCACTTGTAGAAAAACTATGAACTGAAAATTGTGGGCACGATTGTTTTAAAACGTTTCAAACTCACTGGTACACTGTTTTATTTATAATACAGAATGTTTTTGTGATCAAAAAACGATGATTCGATGATGCGTGGAAGGCGAGCCGTCGCCGTGCGGTGCGCCGGCGCAGGCCGATCTAAAACTGACCGAACCGGTCGTCGTCGTGAAGTCTCCGAATGAAGGATCGTGACCGGCCGCCATTGGAGCCGATACACGCTCACTTCACTGTGTACGTGAGTTTTTGTTAACGTTACTCTTACTTTAATCATTGTTATGTATTATTTCTTGAATATTTCATCTAATAAGATTTCCATCCTTACAACCATACACATCAGTATCGTTATCTACTTAGATATGTCTGTCTCCATCATTTTGTTTCTTGTCATTTACGTTTAGATCCTAATTAACTGAAACAGCTCCTGTAGGTAGATAATGTCTTATTTTACGATATGACGCTTTCAAAATATAAAATAGTGCAATCTTTTTCATGTTGAGAACATTATTTTAATTAGACAAATTGTTGGTAGCTTGTCGTATAGACGGCTCTTTATTAATTAGTGAAGATATGCAACTTGCTATACACTATAGACATATAACAAAACGTTATTGTTTATTTGTACAAGCATTACTCAAGAACAGACGAACTGTTTAGCGTAAAACTTTTATTGCAGTAATTAAAGTAAACAGATTTTAATTTTTCATTCAGGTTTACCAGAGAAAATAAGCAATCTTTAACACAACAATAGATACCTGATGATAATGATGCAACCAATGGAATAGAAAAAAAAAAGAAAAACGAACGACACAAAAAATAAAATGGTGTCAACAATAGCTAACCACTTGGACTTAAGTATGTAATACTCTTCCCGTAAACCTCTTCCACTAACCAAAATTGACCACTAGAAACAAACATTGAACACAAACAATAGCAAAGTAATACTGAGGAAATAAAAAAAATGAGAACAATTGGATACAGAGGAACTTAAAAACGGCAAGATTTGTCACTGAGGAGACGATCACGAACACTAACTATTTTGGTAGATATAAGACAGAAGAACAGACAGAAAGCAGAAACCCAGAGAGTCAAAATCCTTGGATAATATTTAATTTCCAGAGGTTTCTTGCTCTCCTGATAGGAATTTCCTATTAACTAATTTACCTACATGATTAAGGGGACCTATAGTCAATTGAAATAGCCATCCATGAGAGGTCCATAATCAACAACTGCAGTTTATTAACTGATAGGTGCTTCAATTCAAATACAACTCCTTCAAAATGTACGTCGTGTCCAATTATTTACTTCCTTAATTAGCACAAAACCTTCGCCCAGAAAATTGAGGCCCATCGCCGTCGATATAAACACATTTGACCGATAAACAGCCTTTATCTTATGCTATCACTAGCAATCGTTCGGATAAGAAAACGACAACAGCCGACAATGCTTGATGCAATGTCAACATGTGATAATATACAATTAAACTGTGCCGTTGTGGTATCTAATCTGTTTTTTGATATTATGGTCTCGTTTTGCAGTAATTACGATGATATGAAGATATTTTTTTTTTGCGGCGGAGTTGTTGGTGAAATGGGTCAAGTTATAATCTGTTGATTTGGTGATATTGATATAAATAAAGTTTGAAAAGTAGTGGCAGAGAGTCGATTAGTACTGCTTATCCTACTAATATTATAAACGCGAAAGTTTGTAAGTATGGATGGATGGATGTTTGTTACTCATTCACGCAAAAACTACTGATTGGTTCTTGAAGAAATTTCGCGCAGAGTTAGATTATAGTCTGAAATAACACATAGGATACTTTGTATCCCGGGAATACGTCCCCTTGGGATTATTTTCGACAATTACGCGGACGCAGCGGCGGACGGCAGCTAGTCAAATCATATACACAGATAGAAAACATATTATTTTCAGAATAAAAGTTGATAGTCATCAGGAGTCTAAGTTGTCTCGATCCTCAGCAACGGAATGAAAATCACTCTTGGTAAAATCAGGAACATAAATTAGGATAGTTACAGAAGACAGAACTTCCAACGTGCGTTTATCTTTGAAGTAATTGACTCTATTAGAAACTTAAAACAGGCTAAAAGAACTTCGCGAATAATAACGAAACAAAAAATAATACAATAGAAAAGTAAAAGTACCTACATATAATTATGTCTTTAACAGCAATATTTTGTTAATCTGTCATCTCAATTAGTAACATCATACACTAGCTAAAATAAAAAATCCAAAGTATATCTATACCAATATTATAAAGCTGAAGAGTTTGTTTGTTTGTTTGAACGCGCTAATCTCAGGAACTACTGGTTCGAATTGAAAAATTCTTTTTGGGTTGAATAGACCATTTATCGAGGAAGGCTTTAGGCTATATATCATCACGCTTTAAGCCAATAGGAGCGGAGCAGCGATAAATAATGTTTTAAAATGGGGGTTCCACGAGGACGAAGTCGCGGGCAGAAGCTAGTGTTTTATATAGCCAGTGTACGCCAAGAAAAATATTTATTTGGCACTTGCATCTACCCAATATTATGCCAATGAGAAATTACATCTGTGTTACTAGGATAGCTCTTACTAAATTCACTATTTCATGTGCATTTGGGTTACATGTTTCAGTCTTAAATACAGATAAAAAAAAACGAGGTTGACCACCAAATAGGTTAATGTAGTATTTGATTGAGGAAACGTCTAAGAATAGCCAGCGTTTCCACATCTCGATTTGTACTCCCACTTGATAATTACTATGTCTTGTTTATGTGGTGCCGAATTGGAGAAAGATGCTGCTTCTTGCATAGCTTTGAACAAACCCTGATATCTACGGATAGTTTTCCTGTAACAAAAAATATTGTTACTTTTTATTAATGACTAACAGCGCCCCGCGGTTTCACCTGCGTTGTTTCCGTTCCCGAGGCAATATGGGGATAAAATATAGGCTATGTTACTCAGGATGAATGTAGCTTTCTAATGGTGAAAAAATTTTTGAAATCGGTCCAGTAGTTTTTGAGTTTATTCTTTACATAAAAAAATACAAATCTTTCCTCTTTATAATAATATTAGTATAGATATAGATATAGAATCATAGACTAGCAGCGCCCCGCGGTTTCACCCGCGTTGTTCCCGTTCCCGTGGCAATACGGGAATAAAATATAGTCTATGACACTCCACACAATAACGTAGCTTTCTATTGGTGAAATAATTTTGAAAATTGGTTCAGTAGATCCAGAGATTATCCCTTACAGCGTCACAAACTCACAAACGTTACCTCTTTATAATATTAGTATAGATAGGCTCGCGTTGGACTATTATCTCACCTGAAGGTAAGCTATGATATGGTCAACAATGGAGAAAGCTTGCCAAGAAGTAACCATTCACAATTAACATAATAGCCCAAGTTTTTAGCTATCAGACTCCCGGCGAATAACTCCATTTCTTGGCTGTACGCTAGGGTTACCGTCCCAGCCATACGTACAAAACTTTATGGGAATTTAAACGTTTCATTCGTATAGGTAGGTATCATATTCTCAAAACCGTGAAGGAAAACATCGTGACGGAACCGGCATGTCCTAGGACCAAAAAATCGAAGATGTGACATTCACCAACCCGCACTGGGCCCGCGTGGTGGACGGCCCATTCCCTCTCCTAGAGAGGAGGCCTGTGTCCCAGCAGTAGGAACACTTAAAAAAAAGGCTGATTCTATTCGTATAGGTGTGCACCATGTACCAATAGTGTTACCTTGCTGACCTTCTTCTCTGGACCTCTGAGCTTCTTACCCCCATGGGTATTTAAGTCACCATTAAATCAAGTAACTACTCCTCCCGCTGCCATTACACATACAGCTAAACAATTGACCTGATCCGCGGCTGCTGGGTTTGATCATATCTATCCATTCCAGCCTATCATAATCCTCTGCTAGACATAGGCCTCTCCTTAGTAATGCCGTGACCGTCTTGCACTACATTCGAAGAATTCTAGTCTCCAAATCTTTAATCACTCTCTGGGGCCTATTTTTATAAATTTATCATTCCAAAACGATCCCATTGTCATTTTGCTAAAAGTTCGTAATTTGCTAGTCATAATGGTCGATCATTGGTCTGACAAAGGTCTCGTAATACTTTTTGATAACCGAGCTATTAAAAGCATTTACTGCACAATGATGTTAATGATAGGTCACTGATCAAAGGAACTGTCAAAATTTTAGCATATTACCGCATATGTTACCGAAGTCCCTATGATAAAAACTTTGAAAGCTTCATTTCTAGCTTAGAAAAATTGTTAGAACACTTCATTGACAAAAACTGCATTATATGTGGGGACTTCAATGTTGACGTACTTGTTGAAAACAAAAAATCTTCTGAGTTTTTATCTACTTTGACTTGTTATAATTTTAGATGTCTTGTGAGAACTCCGACTTTTATCCGAAATAACTCTCAGTCGTGTTTAGATAACATAATCACAAATCTTGATAGTGACTACGTAGAGCAATGTTTTGTGGATCATAACGGCTTAGCTGATGGTCATGGTGGCCTTTTCTGTTATATTGCTCTTGATCAAATCAATAAAAAATCGAAATGCTGCGAGTACATCGCTGTAATTAAAAGATCATTCAATGAAAAAAATAATTCAATGTTCAAAAGAAGTATTATTAACAAAACTTGGGATAATATGGGAATTAATCAGTTTCTAGGCGTTTTTAACAAAATATTCCAAGATTGTTATCCCAAAAAATCAAGTAAAATAAAGTCCAAAAATAAAAATACAATAAAGTGGATTACAAAAGGTATTAAAGTATCTAGTAAAATGAAAAGAGTGCTCTGCTCTGGAACATTAAATAATGTCAGCATCAAAAATTATAAGGTCAACTACGTTAGAATTCATAGAAGAGTTATAAAGCAAGCCAAAAAGCAAGCTATATCACGTTATTTAAACAACGCAAAAAATATTGTGAAAGAAACATGGAAAATAGTAAATGAATATACTAAAAAAAAGAAAAACAAACAACGTAAAAATCTTGTCTTAAATGTAGACAACAAGGTATTCACTGATCCTCAGGATATTGCAAATATATTTACCGACTGTTTCGTTTTTAAATCACCAACAGCGAATAAAGATAAAGACAGAGCAATGTCCTTTCTGTTGGACACGACGCATAGAGTTGAAAGTGATATAGTATTCAAGCTAACTACACCAAATGAAATTGCAAAGTTGGTTAGCAAAATGACAAATAAACATTCTTGCGGTTATGACGACGTACCGATATCGATTATTAAAGCGAATATAGAGACATTGGCATCGCCTCTTTCTGATTTCTTCAATAAATGCATCGAAGAGTCAATCTTTCCGGACCAGCTGAAGTTGGCCAAGGTGATTCCGATACATAAAAAGGGTACTAAGACCGATCCGAAAAATTACCGCCCCATATCCTTATTACCCACTTTTTCGAAAATCTTCGAAAAAATCATTAAAACTAGACTGATGGTACATTTACGAATCAACAAAATTATCAATATGAGACAATTTGGATATCAGAAGGGCGTTGGTACCTCGGATGCTATGAACACTTTAATAAATGACATAGTTAATAAATTAAATAAAAAATTGAAAGTAGCTGGACTATTTGTTGACCTCAGCTCCGCTTTTGACACCATAGATTATGAACTGCTACTTAAAAAACTCGAACATTATGGTATAAGGGGCAAGACATTACAACTTATGACTTCGTACTTACATAATAGACGTATGTTTGTAGAAATTAAAAGTATAGACGAGAATAATCACGAAGTGATATACAAGTCAAAAATGACATTTGTAAAACGTGGTGTGCCTCAAGGCTCAATTTTAGGACCTATACTATATATTATTTTTACAAATGACCTACTCAACTTCATGAATAAAACTGAGCCGAACCAGAACCTTGTTGTTTACGCAGATGACACAAACATAATAATTGGGGCAAAGGACATGGAAAAATTGACATTACATACTAATATAATTATAGAAAAAATTTGCAAATGGTTTAGAGCAAATGATTTATTGCTAAATACAAGTAAAACTAACCTCATATTATTTAAGACTACGACTCGTCAAAATGACAACTTAGATATACAAATAAATGGTGACAGGATTGAATTAGTGGACAAGGTTAAATTCTTAGGGATAAATATAGATTCGCTTTTAAATTGGAAACCGGAGCTTGCTGTCATTGAATCATCCATATCGTCCGCATGTTACGCACTCAGGAGTCTTAGAGATGAACTAAACATAGAACAATTAAAGGCTGTATATTATGCGCTAGTCGAGTCAAAAATTAGGTATAGTATCATGCTCTGGGGAAATAGTTACAGTTATAATTGGCAGAGAGCGTTCATCTTACAGAAACGAGCTATAAGGACAATAGTCAGAATTGCACAACATGAGTCATGCAGAGATTATTTTAAAAAAATGGGAATATTAACAGTACCTAGCCTATATGTATTCGTCCTCTTAAGTCATTTTGGTCTAGTGGTTAGCGGCCCTGACTGCTAAGCCGGAGGTCGTGGGTTCGATTCCCACCCAGGACAAACTTTGTGTGATGAGCATGATTGTTTGTTCTGCGTCTGGGTGTGATTTATCTATAATATGTATGTATTTATAAATTATATAAGTATGTATATCAGTTGTCTGGTTACCATAACACAAGCTCTGCTTAGCTTGGGATCAGATAGCCGTGTGTGAGTTGTCCCAAGATATTTATTTATTTATTTATTTATTTATTTATTTATTTTGCTAAGTATATACATGAGTTTGAATCTCTAAAAGAACGTGAGGCTAGAGAGAGCACGCGTAGGAAAATTTTTAAGCAACAAATAGTACCTAATTTCAAGATTATAGAGCATTGCTGGAAGTACCAATCCGTAGAGATATTTAATAAGTTGCCTTCTGAGCTAAAGATCTTGATTTATAACACTCACTTATTTAAAACTAAATTAAAAGCCTTTTTATTAGAAAAATGTCTGTATAATATATCGGAACTATTGTCACACAGTAATAAATGATTTACATTAGAAAATATGTAATTAGAAACTTGACATTATATTTAAAACCGACATATGTATGTATATTGTAAATTACTTGACATTATATTTTATGAATATTTGACATTATGTATATTTAAATGTTCCACTTATTTTTAAAACTGTTTTTAGCTGTATACCTGAATTTTCTTGGAATCAAATTAAATTCATAGTTCTGTATTATATGTAAATTGCACGTGTGTATATTCAACACAATGTAAATTGTTATTATGAATAAATGAACTGAACTATGTCTGTCTTCCATTTGTCATTATGTACGAGATCACCATTCTATGCCATTCCTTTCAATGGAGTGTCAGTAGTTGACCATTGGAAAGTCATAACGACGCTTTTATATAAGTAGATTACCAAACTTGTCAAAATCAACCATTATGAAGTCAATGATAGATCATTCTGACACTATTGTAATAGCAGACTTGGGGCCCTGGTCCATTGTTCAATTAACAGACTTAACCAGCCTACTGCCACTTCAGCTGGCTCTGTATTACACCATACAAGTCGTCCCATTAAAAATAATATTACGTTTATCTATAAAGTACATTTAAATTTACGCAGTACAGCTTCACAACAGACTTATAACGCAATAACAAAGAGGTATAATTGCAACTTTTAATTGAACCCAAACCGGATTGTTATCCCAATTGCGATAACTCACTTTCAAATTAAACCATGCGTGGTAAGGACTGGCTATTGTTAATTTATATATATTTCTGTACACAAACTAATTACGTAATAGGAGATACAGACCGAAACTTAATCAGTAAATACATTTTTGAGTCACGGATGTCTCGGCAACCTACTTGGTTAACAGGACACTGGTGAATCAAAAATTGTATGTGGAAATGAAGAAAGATGAGGGAATGTTGCCTCGGAAATGTTGCTGAGGGAATGTAGCTGTGAATGGTGCAGGGATGACGGAAGATGCAGAGAAAAACGTTGGCAGTGGTAGGGAGAAATGATGGAACAAGCAGGGGGAACTGATGGAAGAGACAGGGAGAAATGATGAATGCATTGTAAGAAAGTTATTATCGTAAGAAGGAGATGAATACTGAGATGACAACGAATCGAACAGTCGAAGAAAAATTTGAAGCTGAAAACAGTTGAGTTGATGAAGTAGAATGCTTACCTGCACCTTCTTCCTCCGGTTTTGAGCTTAATCGTTACAAACACACACAAATACAAATCTTTCCTCTTAATCATATTAGTTTAATAATAGTCCAGTGGAGAGGGCATGAAATTGAACAAGCACATAGGACAACGTGGTTGGTACTGCTGATTTTATCGGAATGATCTGAGAGGTGAAATAAATATATCTGGAAGCTCGTATTTAAACTTCAATTAGAAGCCTACATAATATAAATATGAAGTCTCTTATCAATTAGGTAATAGAGTATTTTATTGAAAAAATCTAATTAGTCCATCTGATAGATTTCCAAAAAATATTGAACACATATGTTTTTTTTTTTTCACGTAAACAAAAAATAAAGACGACACTGTGCGTTGAAAGCTCGTGTGACATCACTACGTGCTACAATTTGTACTAGCGACGTAATGTCATCTTTATATTTTTTTACGATTTTAAAAGACAAATAATAAGTGTCCAATAATTTTTTTTAATCCAACGGACGGACAAATTAGAATCATCGTATATACAATACTAATACTATTCTAATTAGGTATTCAAAACATACTCAACATATTAACGACTCTTGTCTTGCAAACAGATATTGTATTAACCAGTTACTGGGTTGTGGAAGTCAGGTAGGTAGATGCTCCGTATAGATATATTATAGTAGATTGTTTTTTTACTAGTTATGTTTTTGATGGCTTAAGCATACCTAGATTAGAACTGCTTTAAATTACCGACACAATGAAATCCCCGTCACTCTTAATTGTTTAGTGTTGATGCTAGTTTCCTATGCTCTTTGCGGTCTCTTTTCATTTTTCTTCTCTTCGATTGACTTTCTAATTCTTTGGTTATTTCTTTGCCTCATGCTTCTAGCATCACGAATGATGAAAAATAATGTATACTGTGCCATACACATTATGATGCTGCCCTTGTCGACTGTTACATGGGTATGGAGCAGCATTTTGTTTTTTCGATTCCTTCTTTATCAACCGACAACCGCTAGTCCAGGATCCATGGTTATTATCCCTGCTATCTCTGTAACCTACCACAATCGAGAGTTTCGCACAGGAAATTATTGGACGTCTCTTCAAATTGATGCTACTCACGAAAAATAATTAGCTTGATAGTTATCAAGTGCAAAAATAGACCATGGATCCTGGACTCTACTAACATTCACTCCCTTTTCATTCATGGTATCCCCCATTTTTCTTTGGATTCTCTCTCTTCATTCAAATTTTATCCATCTCTATTTACACACATGTCACTGACTACCTCATCACACGTCCAATACACCAAACTAAATGATTCTCCTCCATGCATGTATTGTTCTACAAATTCAGCTTCAATTCTACTGCAGTAATGTTAGCCTCCTGTTAAACGGTTCTAAGTCTTGTTCTAGTCTAAAGACATTAGTCTTGTTCCTAAATTAATGACGTGTTGGTAATTTAATGACGCTTTCACTCAGTAAGTTCCTCTCTTCTTGCCCACACCCTCTGTTCAGAGGCTCATTCATTAATCAAGACACAGTAAGTAACAGTAAATCAGTTCAACAAAAATCCACGTAGACTCGCTGTTAATAACACCCCAACTTTACCAGAACATCGTAACGGCTCTTCGTTTCTCGGAACCTCCAAGTTATTGCGTAGTCATTGTTTTTGTAACGCCATGTTTGTTTTATTTTTACAGATTAAAGTACACAGGCTCATTTGATGAATGTTGTATGGCTTCACTTGATGGACGGATTGCTGTGCCCACGTTAGGGTATATATGTTCTGTGGCTGTGCCCTGTGACTGATGGTGAGAGAGAATTGTGATAGTTCTTTTGTTTTAGTTCATGCTTGGATTGTGGAGTGTCAATGTTGGTAGTGTGGTTAATTGCGTGGAACGTAGTAATTAACTAAATGATTTTACGAGTGCCTGTGTACCAAAGTAGAGATACGATAGGTACTAATATCAATTTTCCGAGACTTTCCACAAATATTTTGGGGACTGGAAGTTGAATACTTAAGTCGGTAAGCGTCTGACGAAGATTCCGCTCCGCACAGCGCGGAAGAAGTGATTTATTGATGACTGCCCATCATGAAAAACTACCTTACCTACGGACCGATCTCGGGAAGCGTTGCCCAACTTTGAAGATCGCTCCTTGTGGCTGTTATTGACCACTGAGTAGCATATTGCTGTAGAGCCATTTATGCTACTCAGTGGTTGGTATAAATGTAGGGCAAAAATGCAGTCAACAACTTCTTTCTCGTGTATCCTATGGTGACAGATAATTTACAAATTTCATATAGGAAATATCCATAACAAAAGATATAAATGGAATTGACCTGAGTATCGAATCCAGCGTCCCACGCTTGTGACCACTAGACCACCACCGCGACAATAAGTAGGCCAACAAAAAAAAACGAGATCTAATCAAAGTACTAGGTAACTGTGTGTGATATCAAGTCACGTTTACGTCATAGCGAATTTGCGTTATAGGATACAAAAGACGTTTAGCGTGACAAGGATAGAAGAATAACTTCGATATCGTGTCATCATCATCGTGATATAAACTGAAAGACTTCTACTGCTGGACATAGGCCTTTTTTTACGGGGGGAAATCCTCATGGATGTCCTCCACCCTGGGGCGGGCGGAGGGGTCTGTCAGACTCTTACTGACTAAAACCACCCCGGTGTTCCATTTCTCACCTACGCCGGGGATCGCGAGAACGTACGCGATATCCGTAATCCACGGCTGGTGCCAGCCCGTAGGCCTCCCTCAAGTGTCGCCACATCCACAGGTCCAGCACGTCTCGCATCTAGCAGATTCCTTCATTAGATCCATCGATCCATCTAGTAAGAATCGCCAAACAACGCTGCGTCTTCCGGTATGCGGTCACCACACCAGAACGTTTTGTCCCCATCGACCATCTGTTCTGAGAGCAATGTTACCTGCCCACTGCCACTTTAGTATGGGGATCCTTCAGGCTATGATAAATGATATTTATTTTGTAAGTAGGTTAAACACAACACTTTTACACGTCAAATATTTCTGGTCATTTTAAGCTAGATGAAGCCGGTGTTTCCTAGCCGACTACTCTGAGAAGAAACACCGAAACAAACTTAGAGGTCAAAGTATGTCGGTAACCTTGGCTCATTAGGCGTAGAAGTAAAATCGTGTAACTTCTCTAAATTTGAAAATGAAAACAATATACCTACTTATCTAGTTTTAATTTCCGCGAATATTAGTGGGTTGCCACAAAACGCCTGACTCAATCAATTTTTTTTTTTTTTGTGTAACTTCTCTATTTTTCTACTGTGATTAACAAATAAATGTATCACACGACTCAAGTTGTAGCGCCGCAGTCAGTCCGGAACGGTCCCCGGTGACGACTAGACGCTACGCTTGAGTTATGTGTGCTTACTGACAATTTGGTAGTTTTACTACAAGCAGATCCAAAGTTACTAGTGATCCTAGTGGACACAACATCTACCTACCAATTCTATTTATGTTTTCACAAATGGTAACTTTTTAGTAATGTCATTCAACCATAATCTCTTCAAAGACAGAGTATACAGGATTCTTCTGGGTAACCTTCATTCCATCGTCGACTTTGTAGTCGAATGGTCTGTGTGTGTCACCTCTGACTTAGACTAGAATCAAGAGCAAACCCATCTCAAATAATAAAGTAATTTAGAAAAATATTTATTCATGTTGGTTTTAATAGTAGTCCACCCTATTCTCGGTTTTTGCACGAAGTAGTTTTTTTTTTACTTCTTCCGTTCTGAACGGAGCGTACAAGAGTATCAGACTCTTACTGACTAAAACCTATGGGAATTCCTCCTAATGCCCTTTACGTTCCAGGGGCGTGGTGACTCTTTCGAACAAATTCCGCAACCCTGAGAATAACAGAGCATCACAGACATACCTACACATGACATTGGATCTATAGAGCATCTTTTTATTTTTTAATGGCTACTGAGCCGGTTTCGACTATACTGCCAGTGTCATGTCGTGACGGCAGCGATATAGAGCATCTGAAACGTTGGCCCAAGGATCTCGAGAGCGCCTAAAGACCGACTGGTAGTCTGATTGATTAAAACCACACAGTGTTATTCAGTTACTCTTGGCCGATGCGCAGGAGTAGGTACCTACTAACCTACTGCAAGCACTTTTGTCATTCTGCCTAGTTAGGTATGTGTGGCACATAATATGACATAACGTACCGACTTTTACTATTAGGTGGCTACGGTCATTGAACTCCATCCAATTAAGCATTGGTATCATAGGTCCGATATCCTTTATAAACTTTCTATCTTATTGATAGTAAGTCACGACCACGTCTATTGAATGCAAATTAATCAATATAATACACTAGTAGGTAGGTATTCGTAAGTGCACTGGAAATCCCTGAAGAATTTGCAGCATCATTTCTGTCATAGGCTCTTTCCGCAATACCTAAATAATAGGTAAGTACCTATTTGTTCAAGGTTCCGTACCCGAAGAGTAACCAACGGAACCCTTTGTATTACTTCGCTCGGCCACCACTGTCTGTCGGTTTCCGAACGTGCTGTATCTTTCTCATAAGCCGTTATGGTAAAGCGCGTCTCTTGTTTAATGATGTTTCGGTAGACTACATTGTACGAGCTTATTTAGAAAAAGAAAAAGACAAAAAGAATCATTTTGTTCGAACAGCATTGAATCCCTGGCTACACTACACTCAATCAGCAGTAGGTACTAGTTGCGCTTGGAGTAGACAAACGGTGCAACCACAATATTTAACATAACAGTATAATAATGATGCTTTTAAAATATAGTAACTGTAGGCAATTATTGTAATCAAGCAATCATCTATTTATTTAGTAGAAACAAGAAATTGGAAGCACACCCGTAATTCTGTTTTTTACTGCCATCTATCGCATTTTCGTAAAAGCTAATTGTAAAGCTTGAACTAGCTTACATTTTTATTCAACAGATGCCATGCCACTGACGTAGCGAATTGGAAGGAAACAGCAAATAAGTTTAAATTATTTGGAGCGCTATCATATTAATCCTTTCTTTTTATTGGTATCAATACTATTCCAATATAATATTGTCGTATATTCGTACACATTTTTCTATCTCACTCCCAGGGAAATGGCGTTAAAACAAAACGTACTATCAAAAGCCTAAACTGGTAAATGTCAAAACGCTTGGGCACGTTCCAGTTCAACGTACAGAAAACGCCACGAATGAAGCAGTTCAATGATGCTCTTTCTCATTCGAAATCGTTGGTTAAAACGAGAAAAGAGGCAACGAATGCCAATAATATAGCAGAATCTCAACCCTCTTTGACACTTTCTAATTTAAAAATTGTCGACAGCGAAGTTGTTTGGGCGTTATTTATTGACCCAGACATATTAATTTTGGTCAATTTTGAAGCAAAAACTTCAAAATACACGACACTCCAACAATTTAAAACTCCAGACCAATCTGTACATCCAAAATCGACAAAGTTTTCAGTTAAAACATCCTCATCAAAGTAACTGTTCATTTCTAGGTGTGGCTATTGTTCGCGGTAATTTCTCGTTGAATACGCGTGAAATTGATACAAAAACGTGATAAAGAAGTGCGAAAGGCTGTTCCAAAACTTCTAAATATGGCTCCAATACTGGAATCTTGCTGGTCACCATGTATTTGGTCATCAAGCGTAAAGTCTGGGAGTCGGGCGGTTGCTGTGTATACAATTGCCATGAGTTTGATCTTAATCACGTTTATTGCATATCAAATGGACGGTGGAGACTCCACACAGCTCTGGAACCCACTATTTGAAGCTGATGTTAGAGGATGTAAGTCATACTTTCATTAAATCTTTACTAATATTAAAAGAGGTAGGTACCTTGTGAGTTTGTGACGTTGTAAGGGGTAAACTCTGGATCTACTAAACCGATTTTCAAAATTACTTCACCAATATAAAGCTATGTTATTGTGGAGTGTCATAGGCTATATTTTATCCCCATATTGCCACAGGAATGGTAACAACGTGGGTAAAACCGCGGGGCGCTGCTAGTCATTGATATTTTGCTTATATTTTGTCTAGTACATACGTTCTTTGGAGACCATTGTTTGGTAATCTTACAGACAAATGTAAAATACGACAAGTATATTAGAACCCTCTATATTACTTGTAGTATTTTACATATGGTCTACATAATAAAGAGTATTCTATTATACTCTATTCTAAAGCAAAACTAAAAGTTGTCTATTTGAATCTACATTTTCTTAAACTTTATGTACAATAGTGGTACATGGGCAGACTTAATGCAACAAGGCATTCTCCACCAGTCAACCTTTGGGTTAAAAATACAACCACCATTTATATCTATTAATACTGTTATGTGGAAACGGAGAGTTACAACAAAGTTTTTAATTTATTCATTTCCATAAGAAACCAATTAGAGCTTCTGATGTTTTATATTTGCCCATATTTGCATAAGTATGTGGAATTAAAATGTTTTGACTTTTTCCCACAGGGCTGCAAGTATTCATTTAAATTTTTCATGAAAAACATTAAAAATTCAAGTAAAAACTAGAGTGCATCAGTACTAGTTATTGTTGTGCACAACAATAAGTATAGTAGAAATTCAAATTTCTATAACCATACAAAACAAGTCTGAAAACTCAAAACTCATTTTGTGATGCCATTATAGTCTGATATGTCAACTCAACAACTCTATAAGATACTGAAACTTGTAGCAACAAAAAAGTTTTCATACATATTTAAGCCTTGACATTAAAGTTACTTCATTGATACACAGGTGTTGATGTTTTGGCCTATGGCCAAGGCCAAGGCCAAAAGACATGCCAATTTAAGGGATATACTCTACTTAATCTATTATATTATTGTTAAAACAGTATTAAATTAAACAAAGCAATGTACAACCCTAAAGTTTGGAATAAATGGCTACATAGGTATATTACAAAAGAAGAAAGAAAGTAATTGCAGTTAGGTTTGATAGTGAGGCATCTCATTGAGACAACAATGTCTCTTATCTATATACTACTAATATATAAAGCTGAATAGATTGTTTGCTTGAACGTGCTACTTAATCTCAGGAACTATAGGCCCGATTTGAAAAAATCTTCAGCAATAGATAGCCCATTTATCGAGGGACATTAAGACATAGATTATAAGATTCCGCTCCGCCCAGAGCGGGCGAAGTAATTTGATGATTTCCCATCCAGAAAAAAAAAGGATTATAAGATAGGTATTTACCCTTAAGTATTATGTTGTCTGTCTGAAATAAGTAAATAATCATAACATGTTATTATGAGGTAAATGGTATTTTGTTTTTAAATAAATAAATATCTAATTAGCCTAACAATTTGTACTTTATGTTTCAGCTCTACTAGTATTTGGCAGTATATTCATCGCTGTGTTTTTACTTCTCATCATCTTCTCTATTTTGATGGTAAGTTGTAAGTTAAAAACTAGGTAATACAAACATTTTTATGAGTTTGACATACCAGTTGCAATGCTCTAGCATCCAGAAGGTTGCATCCATTAAGAATAGTAACTCCTTTTTGCGTGCTTGTTTTGAAGACACTGTTGATGCAATGCAGTATTAAATTTCCCAAAGATAGAAATGTTCATAATGAGGATTATAATTAAGGAAAAAGAGAGACCTGTCTTTTTTTTTAATAATAACCTTAGTTTATTTATAAAACTGGGCACATATACAATAAAATATCTTGCATTAATTTTTTTTAAACAAGGTTTCTTATATGCCTGAACTAGGTTGAACCTGTGTTTCAGGATAGATATGTTTGCCATTGGTACAAATAAAGACAGCCTCAGCAACTACTATTGCATGTTTCCTGGGTTTAATTCCCTTTTACTTATTTTAATCCGACGCTTCAGTGTTCTGGCTTATACTGCGGTCTTTCACCCACCACCTATACCTACCACTGCACTTTGTTTATTTTACAATAATACAAATTAATTATCGCATTATATTTAATTTATCTTGAATGTTTTCTATAACATCTAAATACTCCAATAGAGTTCTAGAGTGGAGACCGCGTCTCGGCAAACATAGTGTAGGACGTCCTCAGGCACGGTGGAGTGACGATTTGCGGAGGACGGCTGGCAGAAACTGGATGCGAGAAGCCGAAAATAGACCTAAGTGGCGTGCAATTGGAGAGGCCTATGTCCAGCAGTGGACTGCAACAGGCTGTTGATGATGATGACTCCAAACAGTCCGATAATCGGGCGCCTTAATATTTTCGATAAGGAATTCGTGTTTTGAAGGGCAGTTTTTATACCTTTTGTTGTTGAACTGATCTGATACAAACATTTATTTTTTGTCATCATTTAAGTGTGATCAAACTGACTGTGACAGACACACACAAGTGTTCCGTATTTTCATATTGATGTACATGACCCTAAAAACTAAGAAGAAACCAAAAAGTTTTAATTTAAAAAATATTTAGCCTGTACACATAAAGTATGTAAGTACACTAGCTGCCGCCCGCGTGAATGTTGAAAATTATCCCAAGGAAACAACATACACCCGGGATAGTATCCTATGTATTATTATTCCAGGCTGTAATCTACCTTTATGCCAAATTTCATTAAGATCTGTTCAGTAGTTTTTGCGTAAGAGAGTAACAAATATCCATACACGTACAAACTTTTAAAGTCAAAACGTTTATTTCAATTAGGCCATTAAACGGCACTTTTAAACGTCATCATTAAAAGTTACCATAATTAAGTGACTAGCGTCCATTCGCAAAGGTAGATTCTTATGGAGAAGAACTCCAAAGTTACTCTTTTCAAATAAATGTTTTACAATATTTGGTATACAAAAAATACTGCTTAAATGTGACGACGATGCACCGAGTATACTAGTTATAGAACCAAGTATTTTGCGTTGATAATAAATACTTGTAAGGATTCTAATGGCCCTTCATCAATTTTCAGGTGGTCGGCATCAACATCTGGATGCGAGGTTTCATACTGCCATGGCTGTGCACTATGGGACTGATCATCGTGTTCCAGCTTTTATTCGGGCTCTGGCTAATTGGAGGATATTATATTTATGTGCGTACCCCTACTATACTTACCATAGACATCATCATCTGCCTAGCCTTTTCCCAACTGTATTGGGGTCGGCTCCCAGTCAAACAGGATTCAGCTGAATACCAGTATTTTATACATGGAGCGGCTGCCTAGCAGACCGCCACAACCCATTAACTGGGTAACACGGTACTTCTTAGCTTCTGACAATCCGTAACGACTACCAAAGATTTCCTATAAAATTTGCAAATCTCGCGATAAGCTTTTATGTCATTTCATAAATTGGTACTAAATTGATTGGTTGGGAATACAAAAGAAAATCTAACATTAAATTAATTAATGTTAGGTTTTTGTTAGATGTTTTGTATTCCCTAATACAAAAGAAAAACACTTAAACAAAAGCTTGTTTTTAAAAAGTATTTTTACAATTAATTTTATGAAGCACTTCATAATGTTGTGACTGTAATATCTAACGAGAGGTTGGATTAGGATTTTTATTGTTTACTTTTATTATATAATTATTATTTTCATGTTTTTTTTTTTTCAGTTGGATGCCACGTTAGCTGCCTTTTTTGACTTCTTGTGGATGGCATACAATGTAAGTATGGAACACTATTATTGTAATAAACGCTTCAATAAAAATAGCATGAAAGCCGCTGAATTCCAGTCGTAATTCTTTCTACAGAAACTTTGGTACACACCTTGGTTTGTTCTAACTCCTAAACCTGTGATCAAAATCAAAATCAAAATCAAAAGTCATTTATTCAAACTAGGCTGAGCGACAGCACTTTTTGAACGTCAAATTTTACATAAAGACAGTCCCCCAAAACGCCCACCCGTCACCACTTCCTAGTGTTTTAGCTGGGAAGAAGAAGTGGCGCAACAAACTCCCCAGCAACACATCTGTCTGTTGCGTTTTAAGAACTTGAATTTATACAGTAGTATGCAAAGTCATTACATGCCAAAGGTAGGAAAAAAATCAATTATCCAACATGGAAATATTAAATATTCACTATAAAAACATTGTAAAGATTAGATTAAGTCATTTAAATAAAAATAGATTGACCTACATAGTCATAAAAAATTACACAAAAACAAAAAAAAAAAAAAAAAAAAAAAAAGAAAAAAAAAGTTCTCTTAATGAAACTCTAGGCCCTAGCTGATATATTGCTCGCACAGCACGTTTTTGTAAGACAAATACATTTTGTATATCAGCAGCTTACTTAATCCTTGATCCTTACTTAATGTGATCCTTACTTAATATGGAAGTTAAACGTCAATCCAGGGCCCCAAGTCTGCTATTACAATAGTGTCAGAATAGTCTGTCATTGATTTCATAATGGTTGATTTTGACAAGTTTGGTAATCTACTAATATAAAAGCGTCACTATGACTTTCTAATGGTCAACTACTGACATTCCATTGTAAGAACTGGCATAGAATGGTAATCTCGTACATAATGACAAATGAATGACAGACGTATGCAGTAATCTGATAAAGTTTTTACAGTTTCTCTGATCAGTGACCTACCATTAGAATAGAAAATTAGTCTTTGTGCAGTCAATGTTTTCAATTGCTCAGTTATCAAAAAGTATATATACGAGACCATCGACCGACCAATGATCGACCATTATGAATTTAGCAGATTACGAACTTTTATCATAATGACAATGGGATCGTGTTGGAATGACAAATTTATAAAAAAAGCAGACTTGGGGCCCAGTAATCGTGTAGATTGATAGAGGCTTATTTTAAGCTTGGAAACTCATCAATGTAATCTTTGTGTTCTACGGCCGCGGTGACTCTTGCGAACAAATTTCTGCCCCTAGCGCACCGCAGCAGGCACTGACCCTATGAGGCCCCGTTTTCTTTACTAAAATCTGTTTGAGGCGCGCATGGGATCAGGGCCTGGTTGCTATTGGACGACAAGCCACCCATAGCTCGCCGTCCGCAGGCCCGCGCCTACGGTGGCCGGGAATCGCCCTGCGTTTCTCGACGCCCGGGGTGTCTTCTTCTGTTGCGGCGGTTAGGGCGTGAGGTTTCCCTCTCCCTCAAGTCCCCTCCACTCCCTCCTTCGCCAGGATTACTGCTTCATCAGATGATCCCTACGCCCTTCATCAGTGACACCTTTAATTGATCCACTTGTGTAACATTCCAGGTTTACTGCTGGCTCTGCGTGTTCTCGCAATACCAAATAATCTTGGAGATGCAGTCGCCCAACATAGAAATATTAGTGGAATATTAAAACCAATGTTTGTACAAACGTTTGTGGTAAGGTTGCTTGAAATCTCCACTCTTTAGACGAATGAATTTTTCACAGAAAAATCCGAACTTATCAAGTACCTATTAGAAATGTATTAAATAAAAACAGAATGAAATTAGAAATATTTTTAAATGACTTCGGAAGGGTTCCGCATAGCCTTCGTTAATATTCAAGTAGACTTTATTTGACAGATTTATGTATTTGTTGTATATGTAAGTAGTTGTTAGTATACGCCATGAGTGCCTAATGTAGTGAAATAGTTGCAGTATTTAACATGATATAAAAAAGGCTCACATTTTTATGACCAAACTTGCGTGCATAAAAGTTAGGCCACTCTTAAAAGGTGATCCTATTTATTGTTTATTTTTATTTGTACTTCAACAAAGTTACGAGCAAAACATTCGATAATTTCTATTTTTGGCTTAAATTTAGCGCAGCTGAAAATAGCTAGCTATTGTCGAGGCGTGGGAACATATACCACAGCCTACAATATAAAAGTAACACAAGGGATTCAAATTTTTAGAAGTTTATTTTCATAATAAACCGAATAGCGCGAAAACTCATTAAAACACTTTTTTACATTAAATATATACCTACTTAATAATAATAATAAATAGGTAATAATAATAATAAATCTTTATTCAAAATCACTTATTACATTGTTAAAATTAAATCACACAAAAAAATCATCTTTAGGTGGCCTATTTTTTTTGCATGTATTATGTGTTTCTGATTGTGTTCAAAATGATGTATAATATTGTATAAGTAAGTGTATTTTATAACTTTAAACTGCAAAACTTATTTGTATTACAAAATATTACCACTTGAAAACTGAACGTTTAACAGCTGTTATATTAAGTAGCATTTATTTACAAATAATGTGTGTATAACATTAATGTATTTAGCTTTAATCTTTGACAAAACCAATCGGTCTGGTGCGGCGTAAAAACGCAACAAAACCTCACGCGCAAAATTATTTAGATAGACGAAACGCAAACTTTGGGAAAAATTTACACACACAGAACGTGGTGTGAACCACCTCATTTTTACTGCAATCTGGCTCTGCTTAGGGATTCATCTCTACTTTTTACTTTCATAAAATGGGGAAAATAAATTATGGGATTTTAGTCAAGGTTTATAATTTTTATGCACATCAGTTCTTTGAGAATAATACTTTTCATTTCTTTCCTTCTATTGTCATAGAACTAATTTACATACAAATTAAGAAAATAAACTTGAAAGCCTCGTACCCACTAGGCAACATTTGACGCGCAACACGTGACACCCAACATGTTTAGCAATGTGCACAGCAACTCGCGACATTGCCAGCAGACGCGCAAAATTAGCAATGTCACTAAAACAAAAGCTCCTCGTTGCCGTTCAACATGATGAACAAAATGTTGTGCATCATGTAGCGTGTCAAATGTTGTCTAGTGGATACGAAGCTTAAATTCGATAGTATTGGTTAACAGTAACATTGAGATTACCCGGTAACCAAAGAAAGAATAAAGATATACCAGAAACTGAACAGAAGTACGTCGTGTCTGTACGAGAAGGCTCCTAATCAGTCACGCTATTGCTCACGGCTGTCATTCGTTCAGAGATCCACCAAACGTTCTTACGAAGGGGAATCGTGGTACCCAGTAACTGGGCCAATACCCAGTAGCCGGGTCGTTACCCAGTAACTGGGTTCGGTTTAAAGAACTTTATTCTCATTAAGACAATCGTCACTTACATGAGAACATAAAATCTTATTACTAATTAGATTAAAACAGTGCGGGTAGAAGAAAAACAAAAATTATTTGATTGTTGTCAACAAAGTTAGAAGCGAGTTCACTGCATTCCTAAGATACCTAAGATGGTGGCGCAAGTTAAAAGATGTTGCTTTAAACAAAATAGACATAACATAGTTAAGTTAGTGTTTCATCATTATAAATAAAAGTGAATAATATTTATTTTTAAATATGTTGAGTGAAGTCGCTTCTTTTATATCATTTGGAAGTTTATTATAGAGCTGTGCTCCCCATAGGTAAGGTTGTTTTTACCGTAGTTTGTTCCTACATAATTGTCTAAAGTCCTAATAGATGCTGGTAAAATCGTTTCATCGCCGCACCGTACCATATGTTTTCGTCGATAGTTCTAAGAAAAGACTAGATTTTATCCGTCCAATAGTTATTTCTGTGTCACCAGACAATTGAAGACTCTCTAAGATTGTAATAAATCTTTATTATGTATGCTCATGTTTCTACAAATAAATATATTGATTTGTCTTGTCTTAAAATATTATTTCTCGATTTATTGTGAAAACATCGTTGCGTATAGAATTAAATCCCATCTTAATTCAATAGTTTCCAATAAATCCCTGTTTTGCGAAATTTCACGATATTTTACAATCTTAAGGACGTTTGCAATTTTTTTGCGTATTTTCCGGTGAAGTATACATTTTCTGAATCTCGTTTCCAAATGTTTTTGCATTTGCTAGCTATGTATTGTTAAATGAGTATGTATTTGTATTTATTATAATGCCTTATTGTTGATTCTGTTTTATTTACAAGTATTTTTGATGAATCAATAAATATATTTTTATCAATATCGTTTTTTCGCAGTAGATGCGACCAAAAATGCCTAAAAATAAATATTTAATGAAATAACTAAGCTGATGCTGTTACTGATACATCATATTTTAAAATAAGGCTTTAATTAACACGCATTTATGGCAGGTAGTATGCAGGCAGCGATATTTATGTTCACCAATTCTAAGCACTTTGATTTAACATATAATTTTTATAAATGTCATTCTGACCGTTTAATGTACTGATGTTTTTATGACTGAGTAAATAAATGAAGTTATACATAATAATACGTTTTGTATTGTTTACTTAGATATCAAAGATAATTTAATACTGTTTTAGCGGCGTCTAGACCGCCGCATTAGGGAAGTTACGCGGTATCTTCTCGTCTCTCGTTTCGTTCTGTTTCAAGACGAAAGTCTATGATCCGTGCGTGTTGCCAGTGAATAAACGCAAAACCTGGAAAAGGATCTTCGTATTCATTATTATGATCAATTTTAATACTAATGTTTTACGAACATGCAAACGGCTCCGGGTAGACTTAATAGCCCGTGAAGAGTTTCGCTGCACACGGGCTGTCTAGGACCAGCCACCACATAAGAAGCAAGTTGTGGGAAGAACAGCACCCTCCACCACTCGACTCCTTGAAACCTCAGGAACACCGGCCACCTGGACGTAAACTGTATGACAGTGACCACAGAAATCTTAATAATAAGGCAAGATTTCTGTGAAAGTAGCCCTATATGGAAAGCGCTCAATCGGTTGTGGACCCAAATCAGCCACTGCAAATACAACTTGGCAAAATGGGGTTTCAAATGTGAGTGCGGTGCCTCCGTCCAAAATATGGCCCACTTATTGGAGCGTTCCAAATGCCTTTACACCTGCACCGGACGGATAAACGTGGCACCCCTACTGCGTACAAAATATTTAAGGGCACTGCCTATGCTTCTAATGGACTTGAAAAGAAGAACTAGTAGTATGTCCGCAGACGGCGGTTTTTTATGTTTGATATTTTGGTCTCCTTCGCGCTAGCTCCTAATTCTTGCTTGGGGTCATTTTACGAAATTCTGTTATTCTGAAAGCGGTAGAGTGGCTAAGGCGATTGCTAAAACGTCAAAAATGTATCAAATTGACAAAAGCGGCAGAAATGTCACATAATACCTTATACATATTTTGACATTTCGTTGAATACATTCGCTAATAAAGTGGCGCTTTGGGCCATGAGCGTTACAATACTGTAACTACTATTGGAGTTGATTCTCGTCGTGATAGATAGATGGCGCTGTCTACATTGAGCGTATAGAATTATTGAAACATTAGCTCCTGCCCGCGACTTCGCTTGCGTGAAACGTATTCTGAGTATCACTTTGCAGCTTTCGTGAGATGTTCTCTAGAGCGGATTAAAATTTGTGCTTTGAGCCATGGGCGTTACAATACTGTAACTACTATTGAAGTTGATTCTTACCGTTATAGATAGATGGCGCTGTCTACATTGAGCGTATTGAATTATTGAAACATTAGCTCCTGCCCGCGACTTCGCTTGCGTGGAAACGTATTCTGAGTATCACTTTGCAGCATTCATGAGATGTTCTCTAGAGCGGATTAAAATTCCTGATACCAGAAAATACTGTTATCCCTTTGAAGTCTTGTTTTCTTTTTTAAATTTGCTCCGCACTGGCTCCAGAAAAATAAATTAGCCCCCTTCCCCCATATATATCTATTCAACCATCTTTGTATATTAAGTTTGTGAGTATTACCGCTCATTATTCAGTCCCGGAAATACTTCGCCATGATTCTGGTCCGGAATACAAGTCTTTATCACTAATCCAGCCCGGAATGCGGATTTCCACTTCCACGGCAGTCCCCGCTAAGCCATCTCATTTACAGCTGTAAAAACGAGCCTATACCTACATAAATTCACGTTATCAACTATATGTTTGGGAAATTTCAACCAAATCCGTTCAGCTGTTTTTGTGTCATTGTATCACAAACATGCAAACTTTCCAATTTATAATAATCATCAAGTATAATTGCAAGTTGCAAGCATTATGCAGATTATATTATGTTTGAATATCATACCAAAAAAAAAGGTTTTACCTTTATGTTCTGGAAGGGACATCATCGAATGACTTCTCCCGCTCTGAGCGGAGTGGGAGGAGTGTCAGACTTTTGCTGACTAAAATCGTATTCCTTCAAATGCTTTAAGTTGATATCTAAATGAAGACGGGTTATACGAGTTCATATAATAGTTTTATTTTTATTTTTGATGACTATTAGGTCAATCTGTTTTTACTTTATTGACTCTATCTATTCTTTACAATGTTTTATGGTGAATTGATTTTTTTTTCTACCTTTGTCATGTTTTAATGACATTGCATACTATTGTATAAATTCAAGTTCTTAAAACGCAATAGACAGATGTGTTGCTGGGGAGTTTGTTGCGCCACTTCTTCCCAGCTAAAACACTAGGAAGTGGTGACGGGTGGGCGTTTTGGGGGACTGTCTTTATGTAAAATTTGACGTTCAAAAAGTGCTGTCTATCAGCCTAGTTTGAATAAATGACTTTTGTTTTTTTTTTTGTAGCTCTTTTCACTGACCATACGTAATTGGGAATAATAAAAACGAAACCATTGAAAATTCTTAATTATTTATTCGGACAAATAAACTTCTTTTTTCAATCATGATTCAAAGGAAAAATACATGATGTTGAATTTTCAGAAGAAAATATAAAAAAAACGTAACAGATAATTGCGTGACAAGCCTATCCCAATTTTATTATAATAATTACAACTTTATTACAATTTTAATAATTATTACCTTATATTAAGATACATTAACGAAGCCCTATAAAAATTGAAATTAACAACTTTTTCCACTCGTATTGCACAGTTAAAAATAGCATAAATATTTACCAATTATTATTATTGTAATAACACCTAATCGAATTAATTATAAAAATTACAATTTTCTATATAAAAAGAATAAATTGTATTTGGCTTGAAAATAATTTAAAAAAAATATGGAATGTTTTGAGTATTTTGGCTACAATAAATTATTTTGTCATGATCAATTAAATGACAATAATGAGATGATAACTTTACTGATTTCCAAAAATTGTTTTCACGTTATTTAAACATAAAATGGCGACGTGAATTTCAACTGTCAAAAGAAAAGAGGTAATGTATCGATATTATTTTATCGATATTTTATTTGAAATTCAATTTAACTCTAGTAGTGTAGATGACAAGTATTTATGTACAATGAAATCTTATATTAATTAATAAAAATAATATACAATACTTAGATTCTACAATTTACAATATTAAATGATTATATTATCGCCTAAATACAGTCATGTTGATAAACTATTGTACAATAATTTACAAAAAGCTTAACTATAAATGATATGCAAGAAGCTATTGATATAGCTCATGATTTCACTGGATTATTAAATAAAAATCTATTTAATTTTGTTAAAATTAAGTACGCAACGTTTTCGATATTGTATCGATAGAGATTGTATGTAATTGTTGATAATTTTGTGACTATCTATTAAGAATATTTTAATCGAAATCCATACGAAGGTTAAAATCAAAAAAATGAATTCTGTCTTTAAAAAGATATGAGAGTAAGTGATTGATATAAATGCAAGGTCAGTGCCTGAAGCACAATTTTTGGCACATCCCCTAAGAGTATTCAAAAATATTACCTCCAAAAAAATAGAGAAGTCCATTTAAACTGTCGTTTTGAGTATTTTAGTATTGGAAGTCTTGTTAACCGTATACATTTTCCTTTGATGATAATGCACCAGGGATATTCGAATTAATTCTAATTGAGCCCCGAAAACAACGAAATGTGAAAACTTAACAACGATCAGTGTAACACAAGCTTGCGAACAAAACACGAAGATTACCGAAGAGACGGCTATGAGCCCGACGAGTACCAGTTGGTGTTCGGCGGCGCGGACTTGTCTACAGGCTGGTGCGCGTGGGAAGCGTGCGCCGAGTGCGCCTGCGGGTGGTACAGATGGAAAGATGAAGGTGGATGGAAGAACTGCGACTGGTCTAACGATGAAGCATAATCTAACGCTCCAGGAACCGCTGAATACGCTTGAGGCTTCAACGGTAACGGAGCTTCGCCTAAGTAAGAGTGCCTTAACGCTTCTGAATAAGCACTATTGTCGTACGGCAACGCGTATTGCTGCTTGTCTCTTGGAGACACCGAACCTGGTGGCGTCATGGCCGAATGGTAGTCAGCGTATCCTCCGTAAGCTAAAGATCCTATGTCTGTACCCTTATGTCCTATTTGCTCGCCGTAGCCCGAACCTTCACTACCAGGTGGGGTCGGCAATGGCCCTGATTGGCCGTCACCGGAATAGTAACCACCAGTTCTACCGTCACCCAAGAAGTTGCTTCGGATAACACTTTCTCTATTGGCGTAAAGTTGTCTCAATAAAGCTGACGCAGGTGTAGACGTATGGTTCGTAGGTATCTGCCTGTTGAGTGGGTTCAGATGATGGTTCTGCGTTCCTATCCATTGTATCGTTGATTTCTGCTGCTGTTGTTTCAAGAGGGCATCAGTAGAGAAGTCTGTCGGTCTGTGGGAGATTTCTTTACCATCCAACGCTACTGATGGTAGGTGTTTCGACATTGCATTTTCTAAGTCTCTGACTGACGTTGCATCAGACCCACCTTCAGGTATTGCTAAGTTTGTTTTAGAAATGTCCCGTTCCGCCGGCGAAATTGCAGCTCCGGGATTGGACGCAGCCTTTCGTCTTTCTTCGTCTCTTTCCGTTTCGTCATCACAGTCAGTCGTATGTTTTCGTTTCTTCAGTCTTCTGGCTGGCATTGGTGAAGTTCTTTCTGTGTTCGTGTGTAGAGGTAAGGGTTGTGCGTCGCTGAGTCTTGTGAGGTGTGTGACGTCAGAGGTTGGTACTGGGGCGGAGGAAGCCGAGTCGGTGTTCGTTGGAGGTTCGGTTCTTTCGGCTTGATGACGTGGCGGAGGGGGTGGGCCTCCGGAGTTGTCGGTGTCTGGTGGACCGTTCTCTGGGTCTCCCGTTGTTTCTTCTCTTTTCACTCCTTGTACGCTTTCTTCTAGTTGGCAGCAGTCCATTACTGTGTTTGGGTATTCGCGCCCACTGAAAGGAAAGTTAGTTTGATGATAAGTTTTTTTATTTTTATTACTAAAGCAAATTTTGAAAAAGGCTCTCGTTTCGCAATTAATGGAAAAAACGGAATTTATTAGATTTCATGTTTTCAATACTAAACTTACCTGATAACGTAGTTGACGCAAATAATGTTCTGTTCTTCAGCATTCTTGGAGGAACAGACGACGGTGGCACAGGTCTGCATCCAGGTGTAACCGCCTAGCTTGTTCATTATCCTATAGTAGTGCGTCAGAACTTGGCCCTTGTTCATCACTGAAACAAAAGAGGATTTAGTTTAGTCTGAGGATAGCAGTGAAAGTGCCTTAGTCTGGTACTTCATGGAGATTCAATATGAATTCTGATAGGACTGTTGGAAGAACCAGCCCAATAGTTCGCTACCACACGATTTCCCTACCGTTTCGTGCGTATATTACGTTCAAGCAGGATTGTATGCAGTCCTTAACTACGTCGCTAAAAGTATCAAACTCGTCAAAACTGTTGTGTAAGAGATTTTGAACGCGTCTAGACCTCCTGTGCGAAGTTTCTGCTGTTGGTATGTAACACGATATGATTATATAGGATCATCATTTGACCTTCAGCATGATCACTAGAACAATAGCACTAAACAAACAAAAATGAAAACGTATAAGTATTAGCGTCATTATATTCAATAGATTTGTTACACAAAGGACATAGTAAACACGTGTTTGTGGGACGTGAGTCATTAATACTAACGCGGTTTTTGGCATTGTTGATGTATTGTATTGGCAAAGTATTTTTTAATTATGATGCATTTGATTTTGGAGACGAGCCAATAAGTGAAACTGATGAAGTGTTTGTTGTCTATTTAGTTTGTGTGGTGTTCTTCGATCACTTTATCGAAGGTGGTGATTGAGAAATAATATTGGAAGACCCAATAATACTCTATTATGCTGGGATAATACCAATGATTTGGATTGTGGTTATTATAGAATATAAAGATGTAAAAGGATCTGAGTCTACTACTATTAATAACAAGCAGCAACAAAGTGAACATACTATTTAATAAAAATACCTAACCATCTTCTTCCTAGCCTTTTTCCAACTATATTGGGTTGGTTCTCAGTCAACCTGGATTCAGCTGAATACCAGAACTTTACGCGAAGTGGCTGTCTGCCAGACCTCCAAACACCATTAACTGGGTAATACGGTACTGACAGACTGTTGCCAAATTTATGGCTTATGATAATCAGTAACTACTGTCAAAGATTTCCAAATGACAGCCGAGAACCAACGGCTTATCGTGGTTTTTGAGGCACGGAGGAATCTTGGTTGGTTATGATATCACCCATCCACAGACCTCGGCAAGCGTTGCTTAACCTTGAAGATAATTTAGCCACAAGCTCGAATAAATATACCTAAATACTGCAAGGAACAGATGTCAAACGTAGAGAGGACAAATGGAGAGACCAGCCAACCTGGCAGCGGTCACTAGAAGGTGCATAAATAAGTTCCAATCATACGTTCAGATATGGTAAAAAATACAAATGGTTAGTAATAATACAGAGCCAAAGTTATGGTATTATTACTTGTCGACAACATCTTTAAAGAAGACTGAGGGCCATTATGTTTAATCGCACACAATAAAACATAAATCAACTTGTTTTTCAGGCAGAGAACACCAAGCAAATGCCAAAGCGTCACAGTTGTCGGAAGTCCCAAACATAATCATTTAATTTTATTGGACGTATGCACAAAATTTGAATATCATACGCCTCGCGATCATCAATAAAGTCATCTCGTAACCAAACCGCGTATACAGTTGTAACCAAATTACCCGCTTTCTAACAAACACCCGGACTTTTATGCTAATATCTACAATTGTTATTCCAGACCAGGAATGTCCACATTTGACCGGCATCTACATAGATGTACATTTTAAATTCAAATTGATGGTCTCGTAAAGCTATCAAATGGTAAGGTGCTAGAACCGCATGACGTTAACGCTACACCGTGATTGGCATTCAAAATGTCAGCCATCTTGTTATGTACGATGATTGGTTGGATGATTACGTCAGGATTATGAGTCCTTCCATTCATGTCATCTTTGTTCTTGAAGTCGTGTATTTTTCTGGTGGAGCAATCTCATTAGATCGAATCGAGTTCGATGACGAAGATACATTGAGGTCGTCACGAATTTTCCTCATCGGTGAATTAACATAGGTGCTTGATGCGACGCTCAAGCATTTCAACATAGAATTCAATACTAAGAATGTCACAGAAGCAACTTCGCAGCCGTTAAATAAAACAGTACATGCACACAATGCTAATGAAACTTATGAAGCAATAAAATTCAATAAGGAAATTGATACTTTAAAAGATGCAAGAAAACCTCAGAAAACCGAGGAAGTTGAAACCAACAAAAACCATGAACCACACAATAATTCAAGTAGGAATAAACATAAAACAGAAAAAGCCATCTCAAAGGACATTAAGACTTGACATTTCCCACGTCTACGTAAAGGGAGAGGAAACCGAAATGGTGGTATAAAAATTATTATTCAAATCACAACTTTAGTAGAGACGGGCCGGCGTGGCGCTAGGCCTAAATTGTATTCCACTGACGGATACGCAGGAAAGTAATAATATCATATACGAGAAGATTACATTACTTGAATAGGAATTCCTCTGTATACTGATCTTGTGCGATGCGTCAGGAAATAGTGTGAAGGCGTCGACTGACAATGTAATTCTGAAGGAACTACCTACTGAATGAAAATATAGCTCCATGTTTTTTTTTGTGAATTTTCCTCTTATCTCCTTAGTAACAATATTCCAAAACAAAGCCCATCAGACTGTAACATCGAGAATCATTATAAAAGAAATGTTCCCACAAAACGTTGAACTAATAAATTTTCCTCGTAACGCTTTGCGCCTTGAGCTGCCTGTCTTCTTGACATGGATTTCTATAGACTACTAACTGAATACAAATCGGTAGTTACGACATTAACCTACGAAGGATTTCACCACATATATTGGGTCATGGGTGGACGTCGCATCGTTTATAGACAATTGATGATAGTCGCAAGGCTAATTAGAAATAGAGTCGCCAATTAATGTTGACTAACTAGACTGATTTATTGTTGAAAGAAATTTTAAAGGTGTAATTAATAATAGGAAGTCGTAAACTGGTTCTATCTGGAGACTATTAATGAGTTGGTGAAAACGGTACCTAGCCTATAACGTTCGTCTACCGTAAAATTTAATATAGCAATTTAAAATAATCAACTATTTAATTGAGATAATAGTAAAAAGCAGATCGTAATGATACTGCTAGTTTTTACGACCATAATCAAGATCTGAAATCTGATATAGCAATTGAATATAATGACGCAAAGAAGAATGAGATAAAAATATAAATAATAATGAAGGAGTACTCACAATCTACGTGACATTTTCTAAGTTTGTTGGCATCTTCTCCATGGCACAGGGCATAGAGATTCTTCCCCGTTAATTCTTCAGCAGTATAACCCAGGAGTTCGGATACCCGGCTGGAAATAATGAAAACATGTATCATATAATATCATAATGATACTAAATAAAAACTGCAGAATAAAGAAAAGACGATTATTTAATCAAATTTTACTGTAAGAGAGCAGCAAAAATTTATACGATTAAAAAAAGTGTCCAATAGTAATATTAGACATGCCTGGAAATTTTGATCGAAAATTAATAATAGTAGTCTTACCTGGGCTCGCAGTGCGCTATTCGGAAGTCGAAGTTGATTCTTGTAACGAACATATCCGATTCCAGCCTAATTTCATGGACTGATGGTGGTGGTAATGCTATGGCTAGAGCGACCATGCCCAGGAGTACAGTTGGTGACTTGCGACTATGGGAAAAA
The DNA here is from genome assembly GCA_905332915.2 of Hecatera dysodea. Classification (NCBI taxonomy): domain Eukaryota; kingdom Metazoa; phylum Arthropoda; class Insecta; order Lepidoptera; family Noctuidae; genus Hecatera; species Hecatera dysodea. Next base: position 12,863,237 of record HG995309.1, on the reverse strand, counting down.
GAATACTGCGGTCGAAGACGGCACAGCATCAGAACCACCTGGAAAGAAGGAGACAGGCGTTGAAGAGATGCTTATAGAAAAGGTCAATAAAGACGTATTTTATAGAATTCAAGTTGAACAAGAAGTAAATAATAATAAAAAAGAAGAAATCTCTTCATCAATGTTGGTTGTTGATATTCATCTGAAATGATTCGTCCAATTCAACAATCTAAAGAGAAACCTCAGGTTTATAACACATTTTATGTCTCCCAAACCCTAATAACATTAGTACATCTTTGATGAAAATGTTAAGAAGAAACGAATTCAACAGAAACAAAATAAAAAACATCATTAAAACTTTCACATTTACTTCGTTTTCGTAAAATAGAAAACGCGGAACGTGTCTCATGTAAGAACATTAAACTTTCAAACATAACGAGAAACTGAAAAGCTATTTGTTACACACCGTAATGTTTCTGAGGCACGTATAATACATATTACCAGGTAATCGAATTCGAAGATCAAATGTAAGGAGGATCAACTAATTTGCAATTTTCCCAATAAAACCGTAGCCTTCGGCGTAACATACACTCGAAAATGTTTCAGTATTAATTGCTCTACTGTTTCTAAAACGGAGCTATATTACCCATTAAGATGAAGATAAAGCAAATTATGGTTGTTACTTTTACTTTAGTACCTAACAACCCTTTAAAATAGATATAAAAGAGCAATCGACAAGCAGTAAAGAAATGAATGACTCCCTAAATATAAAAGGAAGTGACCAAGAAACTGCTTATAAAATAAAATGAGAATTTACACCCCGAAAACAATCTACCGGCAATTTCTCTCAGCTATTGCGGTATTCGCAAGTCGCTTGTGATATAATCACGTTTTATGACCTAGCACCGAGTTAAGGCAAAAATTATGGGGCCGTATAATGCTGCCTTGAGGCACCCCAAGCCAACAATAATTCTAACCAATAATATTTGTGATCTAAGACGGATAAAGAGGTCGTTCGAATCCATTTGTTACTCGCTGTGTAGATATGAAGCTATGAGATTACAGTTTCATGAATATACGTGGAGAAAAAGATGATTTACTGTGTCAAAGGGTGACTTTAAAACGGTTTTGTTTACTATAGAATACAGTTTAAAGTATACAACTTTGATACTGAAGAAAAATGTTGAAAAATCACTCTTGAGTTTTGACAATAATCTCTTTCTACAAGATACCCACCCGCCAGTTACCACCCTCGGACCTCGATGGTTCACCCTCCTTGCGTCCAACCTAGATCGAAAATGAAAATTCAGCGTCCATATATTTCTCTCTAAACTACTAGAAAAGAAAATTGTCCACAAACTTTCATAATCCTCTTGGCTAATAAATTATTTTTGAAAATTATTATTTTTATATTTTCATAATTTATTTTGTTAATGTATTGTATGAAACTAATGATTCTCTAAGCAATAATAAAATGAAGATATAGTAAAAGGTTTTGTATCAGGAAAACTCTTTGGTTTTCCTTGTTTTTACTCAGATTCTACTATATCTTCACTTTACAGGTCATAAAAAGATCTCCTTACCCTGTATCCAGAAGACTTGAAGTGACATCCTCTTTTAGTCAGCGTACTCTTCATTCTCACGCAGAAGGCTCGATCCATTCCTCGGTATAGTGATCCACTCGCTGCTAGGCTCATTTGTGCTGATACTGTTGACAAATAAAGCACGGTTTAGGGAAAATTCTCTCATTATCTCTTGGACTCTCAAATATTATGTATACCATTGTATTTGGGATCATCTATGCAATCTCAAAAGGCATTGTGTTTGGGGTCGCTGCAACACATTTTCTACTTCCATACTTTTTAATTCATTCTTCTTCACCACAAAAGTTCCCAGCGGGCTACTACTGTGTGAATGATGATATTATAATGACTAAAAAGTGTTTTAAACATGATAATATCATCTTTTACACATTCACTTTAAAGTTTACTATACACATTAATGATAGCACTGAAGCTTCAGTGCTATTAATATGTCTGTTAAACTTATTGTATTATTCTACTCATCTCTTTAAATTTTGGTGTGTTAATCTGAAGTTTGTCAGCCTCGCTTTCCAGTTAATAATAATAATAAAAACGTTTAATCATCTCCACAAATAACATCATTATGTTTGATTTATAGGTAGTTTTGCAGAAAATAGTAATTTGTGGCAGATCTGGAGTCTACACTAAGCCTAAACCTGTATTATGGGAGAAGGTATTTAATGATTTCCCATCCAAAAAAAGGCCCTCTATTACATCATAAATAGTTGTTGTCAACGTGGAAAATACTGCGAAATTTGGTGACGGTGTGTATGTGTGTGTGATGGTGTGTGTGTGATATACATATGTATGTATACATTTATTGCTAAATAAATATTTTATGAAATATGTAACATAGGTAATATATATGTAAGTATATAAATAAATTAAACTATCCTTTGATTGATGGTAGTTTTCCTATGTCTTTACCTATATATGTATGTCAACACTATGTGTCTCAATCGTTTATTGTAATCTATTCTAATTAAAACTGTTTAAAGATAGACAATGACTCTTTATAGATAGATATAACGCAATACCTATTTTTATCACATTGCAGATGTCTTGCTTTTCGTTAGATTTAACTACTTCCAAACAATTACCAAAAATTCAGAGAAAATTAAGAATTGAATTACATAGGTATAACAATAGTTTCCAGTTTTCATTCTGTGATTCTTGAAAGTTTAAATTGATTCCTTTCCTTATACACTCATATGTATCTCGCTCAAAAAATCGAAATAAAGATCCACGAAATAGACCGAATTTTAACACAAATAGAGTCAATTTTTATTGAAAAAGTGAATCAATCAGTGAGAGAGTTGATTGATTGGGTGGACGTGTAGCTAATTATAAGATTTGTGCTGCGACGGGACCGGGACGATCGACACTACGCCGTAATTGATTTCACTGGACCAGCCACTGAGTTATTTGGCGATGGTTCTAAAAGTTTTTGGGAGCCTGATTGAAGGAAATTTATGTAACGAAGACTCTTGACTTTAAAAAATTGTGACTGAGAAACTCATTGAAGAAGAATAGGCTTGTCTGAATTTATTTTCTACCTGAAAGTAGCTACTTTCAGGCAAGAAAATTAAAAGTAGATACAAAATCTAGAAAAGTCAAGATTCAAAGTTCTTATTTACGCTCAAATACCTACAAGAGTTTTTGCGACCAAAGGATTTTTTTAAGTTCATATACTCTGATGTCATACATTTCAAGCAGATCACACTGCGGTTTTTCTAAGATTCTTGGTGTTCGTATTTCAGTAGCTAGTTTTTGCGACCATTAGTCATAGATCGATACATCGGTGCTTTATTTCCTATCTGCACAAAAAGTTTGTCTTTATCTTCCTTTTATATTCGGGTTGAAAAAAGCTTCACTTGATCTATTGTGCACAAAGAATACAGTTTTTAAGCACACTCAAAATGTAATCTGAGAAGGAAACCCAAAAATGAGGAAATTTATAACACCAGAAAATGGCTTTTATAAACCAGTAAGTACACAAATATTTCTAAAATAATAAACAAAGAATCCATAAAATCTATTAAGTGTAGTAAATAGTAGAGTAGTTTAGAAAACCTCGTGAAAAAAAATGATAATATTCTGTCAAACGAGCTTGGAAGAGACCATAACACAGAAGGATTTATCAACAGAAATCAATTTCCTCTCTGGTGAAATAAACATAGATATGTTATGAGAGCAACAAAAATAAGAAGCTGTCAACAAACTTGAAATTCCAAGTGCGTGTGGCTCTGTTGCAAGTTTAATCTTTGGCAATAGGCACAATGACCATTATAGTGGACAAAAGGTATGTCGATTTGTATCACGTTGCTGTAATACTTAACCAGATTGACTCAGCCAACAAATATTTGTGTAACCTTGATATATCAAAGCTGTTAAGTAGAACAAAAAAGTTGGTTTTATTTTGATGGAATAAGATTTTCATCATGCCACCAGTCAGCGTTGTGTTCATTTTTGAGCATTTTTGTAACAGTATTGTTATTTTCTTGTATTCAAGCTGGTTCCTTGATATGAAGAATAAATATACCACCCATGTTAAGTACTATATGTTCGTTAAGTATAGAATCGTAGCGGATGATTTGGATGGTTTTGCTTACCATTTATGCACTTATGCATATGTTTCTGCCTGCCATAGATTTCAGGCGTGAGATTATGTGTTCATTTACTTGAATTCTCATGTTGTGAAAATTCAAACCTATCATAATGATGCCCCAACCCATCATTATTATCATTCTTATATCCACATTTATTTGGTTCTGCGCAACATTTATAATATTTCCAAATATTAATAAAAAGGTCTCCAAAATTGAAGTAAACTAGTATATAAATGCATGTTCTACATAAGATAATATCAGCAATACTTTTGACGTCACTACCACCTACAATACCGCGACAGCTAAAAGGCAGATTATGGCAATATCCCAAGATATCATTGTAGTGGTATGTGGGAGTCGCATACTCAGCAAAACGTTTACTGCCCGATGTTATCTAAATGGCTCCGACATTTCTATTACTTCTTTAATATTCAAGCTTTATGCGAACGTTTTAAGTTTCTGGTTAACATTTTCTGCAATATTGAGAGTGGGTTGTTTTTTTTAAATTTCCTTATTGATGAAAACTGTTGGAACGATCACAGTTGGTTTTTACATTTATATAGTTATTGGTTTCTAACTATTATGTCTTAGATATAAAGGGCACTACCTTCTTTGGTCTTAAAGTATCATTTTCCTAGTTATCCCTTAGTACCTTAAAATGATCTTATTCTATCATTATTGATTGTTGTTTCCTAACGAATATCTCCCCTGCCACAATTATTTTTATGAAATCATCAAGATGCCCCTTCTGTGTTCTCATGTTTTACAAGTTTAAGAAACTCTTATGAATCTAGTTTTGCAGCCCTAACTGTATTCAGAATATATTTCTCCAACCCCTAACAGAATTCAACTTTGAGAACCACAGGTCCATCACTCCAGAAAACATCGAGCCATGGCCATCACGGTGACAATGTGGCGATTTCAACATGGGTCACTGTTCTGTGACTTATTTCACCACGCCCGTCACCACACAATGGTCCACTGTCAAACCATCTCGATTCTCGATCCTGATTGATTTTTTATAAGTTTTTTAGCAGGCCAGTGTAAATTGAAATCGATTCTAGCCCTTCGATGTTACGTGTGAAATTGATGGTGGCTTTTGAAAAAACCTCTGATATGTTAACAGTTTTATTGTTTAGCGTAATTGGTGGAAGTTTGTGGTGGCAAAATGTTGGATCCTTAAACCGTTAGTGATTGAGAAAAAAAGGGTTCTGGTTAAAAATCGGTTCACAGTTTTAATTCATTCATCATTCATTTTATTCTATGCTCTTCTTGAGAACACTACTAACAATAAAAGCAATTTATTTTCCAAGTGCACTTATGTACTTACATAGCTTGTGTTAATACTCCTAGCTATCCACTCTGAGAATAATATCTGTTTATCAATTTGCTTCCTGCATATACCTCTGGCAAAGCGTGTAGCAATAATTTGTTTCGTTCCAATTCATTTCATTTGTGGAATCCAAAAAATTACACAAAACAATCAAAACAAGAAAATATTGAATCGGAATTGCTTGCATTTAAAGCAAGTTTTTCATCAGCGCAACCGAAGCCTCAACAATAATAAAAACTCTGAATTCATTCGACCGGATAACATTGACGGTGAAAATTATTATACGAATGAATTTTTTGCCTATCTTTGCCTTTAATTGAAGTCGGCACCCACATCTCTTTAGAAAATTAAACAGATGACTGATTTAATGGCACAGCCATTATCGGCGCCTTGATTTGATGCGCAGTTGTCATCATCACAAGCCTACCACATTCCCATAGCATTGGAAATGAAATTATAAATTGTTCTGTAAAGGTTTGTGCTGACACCCCATTGACCGTTTCATAAGCTCCCAACAGCGTGAACGCTCCATAATCTAATTTCAATTTGATCCACAACTTATTAGTGCCAGCATTGGGCGATTCGACATACCGAGTGAAATTTTTAGATCGGTATTGTCGCCGATTGTTGATGGAGCAACGGCCTCCGAAATAAGTCGAGTTTAATTGAATTCCGAACCGATTTTTTTGTTAGAAACGAAGATTCGATAATTCTTGTTGCTTCTCGTTTTCAATGTGACACCTGTTTAGAATGAATAACGGTAAAAAGTCTTCACTTTACTGTTTTCAGTTGCTTTTTTGGACAGTTTTTACCACATTGGCTGGAATTAAATGAAGTTAAACGGTATTACAAGTAATCTAAATTGGAACAGCCTACGTGTAGATAATTTAGGGAAAAGGCAGAAAAGATTAAAAGTCAGACGAGAATAATTAAGTTTCTAATGAACTTGGTACGCTCCTTTATTCTTAGGAAAACTTTTTCGATTCATTGATCCTACAAAAAAAATCTGATATAAATCAGTATAGTAAACCTACGTAGTACATCTTAATTAGTCTCACCAAAATATCTTTGATGAAATTAAAATATCATATTGGTATGACTGAAACCTATTACTCGCTATCAACAATAAAAAATAACCTGAGATTGAGCACACTAACCACTACTTCTACCGCATCCTAAGTCCTTTAAAATAATTTTCAAAATTCAACTCACCATCAGGGTTATTAGTTCCATGCTGACTGCCCTCTTCGCTCCCTGAAGCAGGGCTGTTCAATCCGGCTTGACCAGGTCTTCCAGTAAGGGACAACCCTAGCTGTTCCGCTATTTCTGCATGATCAGCTTGGTGGACGTAGTCAAATATACTGCTACCCGTCATCTCAACCTGGTGGTGAAAAGTGAAAAGATTAAATTTAACGGAAACGGAAAGATTAAATTTTCTTCGACTCCAGAAAGAAGTTGAAAAAGGGAACACATGAAAAAAAATATGTTGCATCTATAAGATTGAAAATCGAGACAGATAATGACGTAAAATAAAAAAATAAAAATATTCACAAGTGTTTTTAATGCCAAAAGAACTAAAAATGCGAAACAAGAAATAAACATGTTTACGCAAATACATCTCTTATCAGAAGTTATTACAGAAACGACAGTAAAGCAACCCAGAAACTTCTCAAGTTTTATGAAGCACAATTTTCATTCAACCACAGCCTACACGTTTACAAAATTATTATCCAATAAAAAACCAGTCTTCCAAACCCAAGGATTAAGACTGAATGGTGGTCGTCACGTACATAGTATCGTTATGAATGAAACAGTTATCTTACATCGCATAGCAGGTGACTTTCATAGAAATGGCTAACGAGACTGTGTTCATATGAGAATTGATGACAATGATGGAAAACGGGAGGCAGATCTGGTTATCTTAGAGGAGGATGCTGCTGACGTGTGTGATGACAAAAGGTTGTAAAGTTAACGATAAGGTCTGGCTTATCGTTTGAGTTTATAGTAAGAAGCTGTTTGGGTTGATGTTGGTAGTTATTATGGAAGAGATAGTGAAGACGGTGGCACAGTGTGTAGGGACTGTATGGTAGAAGCCTAAGATAAGGGAAAGAGACATTATGCAAGAATGGTGGAAAAAAAATAGAAATTAAAAATCCTAAAGATGAAATCAGTTTCAGTTTCCGTTAGTTTAAGGCGAAGTGGAAAAGACAAAAACAGTGTTTGAAGAACTGCCAACATCATCGAATCATAAACAAATCAAACTTCTAAACGTAAACCATAAACAAAACCCTTGAAAACAATAAAAATCCATCCAAAATCCAAACGGTGCCAACAGAACTTTCACGATGACCCTTTCACGGGTTATTCAAATGCATCTTTAAATAAATTTATCAAATATAATTGTGAGACCGTATTACACATTCAGAAGGCGTGTATCCGCAGTCAGGGCTTGCATGTAAATAGTCTAAGACAATGGTGACGTTATGGTGGTCGTTTCTTAGAATGATGGTAAGAATTTTATGGTATTTACCGATTCGCCGATTGATGGGACACACATTTTTCGTCGTTTAAATTTTATGGTGGAAAATTTTCTTGAGAGAGATGGGTATCTTAATTGTGTGTGGAAATGAAGTGTAAATTCGTTGGAGAAGAAAATATAGTGACGTATGGTGAATTTATTAGTTAAGTAGGTGGCTTTTATAGAAGCCGATGAGCACAACGATGTTAATGATACTCTGGCTAATATTAACAATGCGTGGCTTACTGAATCCTAGCATTTTGATTTGTAGCTTCATAACACAATGACTAAATTAAGCATCGGCAAAAAGGTAGAGAACATATTCTCAGTGGTCGTAAATTTCATCCGCTTTCAAGTTGAAGAAATCAATTTACCAAATCGTAACACAAAAAAAAATCCTAATAAGAACGTAAATGAATAAAAAACTGCTTATAACAGGAAAAATATGATTTCCCATTGCTATCATCCTGTGAAGGCAAAGGAGAAAAAGACAATTTAATATAGCCGAAACGTCTAACACGGGCTTTACTTATAAGAAAGTTGTATCTACTCTTATTTACCAGGAAGTTTATGTATTTTATGTTACACACACACGCGTAGGTGTACAGGCGTATGTGAAGTGTTTCGATGTTTTTTGGGCTATGTGTGCGTGTGTTCGGGGGTGTGTGTGTTCAGGCATTAGAATGAAGAGCACGCGCGCGCCTTGCCCGCGACGTGACCGGCATATCGTATCGTCCCTTTCCCCCCATCTGCTCTCTCGCTCGCACCACCCCCTGCAGCCATTTTGGAAACGAATTTCCCAGTTTTCGGCTCTTTTCGTAGCGCCTTTTAATTTTGTAATGTTATTTAATTTTGCTTATGTTTTCGTTCCAGAGTCAGTTTTTGTGAATTTGTTATCTTCTGTTTTAGTGTGGCACGTAGAGCGTGTATTTTTAAACATCTCATATTGTGAGGGTAAATTATTTTTTTCTCACTACGCGACGTTGGTATCTACTTTCTGCAGACTGTTATCTTCTATTCCGAGAATTATATTGCGACTTTTTATAATACAAATCTGAAATGGATCTTAAACGGATCTTTATAAAAGTTTTTTACCGCCAATATTTTTATTAAAATGACAGCCATACTGTGAAAATCCATTACAGCTCAAGATCATCTTTTAACATAGAAAAAGAATCAAAACGAGAGTCAAAGATGTCGCAAAAAAGTACAGTCAGACAAAAACAAATTTGACCGACTAAAGCCAAAATTATATCCCATTCATCGAAAAAAGTTTTGAAGGCACTAAACCCTTTTGAGATGGTCCGAAAATAGATAGAGAAGTATAAAAACCTGACCACGTATTAGACATAACGCGACACGTGTATATTTATCTACCATCTAGTACAGTAACGTCTTTCTAGCGGCGCCGAATATCAACTGATTAAATCTGTTTGGATGTATGCACGTGTGAATGAGTTTGTTCGTGTGTATGTATGTACGTAGTTAGGTGTTGTGTACTTTGCCTAAGAGGTGGGTAGAATATCAAGAGGGTTTAAGGTATGTTAAAGCGGTGAAGTGTAAGAAGTGTTGGAGAAATTTTTGATGCGTTATTTTGGGTTGTATGAGTTTAAAGGATCATTGTATCAACTAGTGTTAGCATTTAACTCCGAAATAAAGATGCCAGTAGAGTTGTGACTCTGGTGTTAGTCATTGAATATGCTGAACCTCATATCTAGGTCGTTTCTACGATAATTTTCATCAACTCATTTCTATGCCATTTTTACGAGGCTTCTTGGAATCATTTTCGAGTCATTGAGTTTTTATCTGCAAATCACCAGATTGAAACGGAGATTTTCTTTAGGTGAAATAATTTTCTTTTATATATCTCAAGTAATTTAGTATCCTTCAACAGCTTTGACTGTACTTACAGTTTTTACCTAACTGCTCTACAAAGATGCTAATATTATTCTCAACATTTTAATTAAATTTATAAATGTAATGAAGGCAGTAAGTAGCGATAAGGTACAAGAATAAATAAAGGTTTGATTAGATGAAGAAGATAAAAGAGCTAATGATAATGATAAACTTACTTGTGATAATCCTAAATATATAGAAACAGTTTCAGATATGTACAGGAACCTGCCGTCTGCCGCCACTGATAACGCGAACCCATCCAAGGACTGTAAAAAAAAATAAAACAGAAATTAATAAGATTATACCGAGCTATAAAGAGCTTAATTTTTGTTCATATATTGATAAAGGTAAGCTTAATTTTTACAACAAAAGGCAGTTTTCAACAAACACGTATCATGTTGCGGAAATTAACGTTAAATTAAAAATTGCGCACATAACACCTAAATATTTGAATTGAATAGATTATTTACGTAAGTCCTGACTGAAATCGGTGTCATAAATACATTGAAAGTGACAGATAAGTTGTCAAACATGACAATATACAATAACTGTCATTTAGGCAATATTTCGAAGTATCGAAATATTCGTTAATATCAACAAATAGTGTGTAATGTTTTGAAAAACCACGATTCATTATAGCTAAACAATAGTTTTGTATTAAAATGGTCACGGTTTGTGCGCAAGCGCAGGCGTGAAACAACTTGACAAGTACGGTCAGTAGAGAAATACAACGTAGCACAACATAAAAACTGTATTGATTTTGTAACTAAAATTTTGTAATTTTTTTAATAACAGTTTTCCTTAAAATATCATGTAAGTGTATCTGTAAACAGCAAATCTATTTCATGAATATTGAATTTAGGCTTTTACTTTTAAATATATGCTAAATTCGGTTAGACTCATACTAGCTACCCCAACAAAAAAGGCAAGGAACATAATAATGAACAAGGAAATTGCATAACAACAACCAAAACTAGATTAATAAGTCCCGTTTTACAAACACGTGCTAAATTAAATTAAGTACCACATATCCCGCAAAGAGAGAGAAGTATAGTGAACCGGCGATGTAAATTTCCAATCATGTGGATTATTCACGCTTAGCAGACAAAAAAAAGAACCAAATACAATAGTGTACATTAAAAAATCTATCACAGACAATGAGACTGTACCGGAATGTGCCCATGAGTGTTCTACTTATTCAGTCCCTCGACATGCCAGATTAAAGAATAAATTGATCTCAATTTTTTGCACACCATACCTTTAAAAGTAATAGTTCCACATCAATTTTGTGACGGTCAGCAAAAAAAGTAAACAAACACAAGTCAACTAATGAAAAAACTCTACAAGCGAAAATGAATGAACTTGATCATAGTTATACTAGAAGTGACAGAAGATATAGTATTCGTGCAAACAGCATTGAGAGCTGAAAATTGAAAACTTGAATGAAGAGCTTAAAATGAAATAATTAATTTAAAGATTGGGCATGCATTGGCTAATTAATGGGTGTGATTTTAAAAAACGATAGCGGGTAATAGATGTAAAACTTACTACTATAAGTAATACCTAGCAAAAGATGAAACACTCATCATCTCTGAAAAACCAGCTGACAAACACACAACAAAAAAAAAACTTGATCAAGAATGCCCCTTCCAGCATCTTTACATTTTAACTCAATCAAAAATTATAATGAGATGCACGGTTGACAAAATACATCATGATGGATAACTTTTTTATCATAAATCCGCGCCTAAACGGTACTGGCTAGTAAAAAGAGTGGATTATAAACTTAATAGACTATTGTATATTCCAAGGTAATTTAAAAAGTGTTGGGACGTGGTCCTTGTTATTTTAAAGGTTGCTACTCAAATTATTTTCTTGTTGGTTTTTTTTTTGAGTTTTTGATAAGAGTTTCAATTAAGGGCTCGGAGAAAGTAATGAGGAGATACTTTTTGTTGTGGAAAATTTCAATGTTAAAGCGACTACAAAAACTTAAGTCGATGAATTACTACTCCACCTGCAATCATAAAAAGAGAATATACTCGAAGAACGAATTGAATCACTATTCGCTAACTCACGAAGAACCATTTCGCCTTTAGAACAACAAACAGCTAATGGGAAGCCACATCTCGTACATACAAGCCAATTTTTTGAATAGGTATATTTTTTGTAACAAACCAGAACGCATCCAAACGCATAGAAACGGCACAACGACGCAAAGATATCAATTGAGCAATCAAACAATCAATAAAATTCCTAGATACCGAATACACCAAATCATTAACCTGTTGACCTCAAGTTCTTTTCAACCAACATTACTCTAGAAACAGTCGACAGTCACAAAACCGATACAATACAAAATACGAGCCATGAACAAATTCGAAGTTTTGCAACAAAACATGTTAGAAACCCACGTTCCTTCATGTCCGTCCTTAATTTTTTTCATAAAAACGTACAAATAGTCCCGCAAAACAGTTGATTTTCTACATAATGTGGAAAAAAAGAGACAAGGCATCACGTACAATAATATTTTACAGCTGGGAGTGGAAACCGCAATGCCCACAATATTATAATGACGCAGAATCGATTGCAAAATGATAATTTACGTTATAGAATAGGTAGAATTGAATTTTTAGAGACCAGTGCGAAAGTAGTGGACCCAAATGATGTAGAAATAATGCTAGATTCAGGTCTTACAAAATTTCAAAATGTTTTTTCCATCTTATAGTAAAAAATACAATAGCCCACAACATGTGCTACCAATGGAAGAGACGGAGTTAACTTTTCATCTATAAATGTGTTTCTACCTAAAGTATTTTTTATTCATCAACAACATCTATTAACTTTGTCATAGTGATCTTTCACCACAATTTTAACGGTCAAATGCATTCAAATTATCATTATTATACCGCGAATATACAATACTTCGGTATTGTATACGGAACGTGCTATATTGTAATCTATTCAATCTTGACCAAGTTTTTTTGCTTAACCCTCTCGCTTGCGACAAAGTATATGTTCAATTAATTCTGTTATGAAATTTCGTGAAATCTGTGAAATATTAAATTGGTTCTTTTTTTTTCTCAAATTCGCTTGTCTCGTGTGTTGCAGTATCTATTGTAAGCTTTTCATTGTATGTTTTGTTAGTAAAAAAAGCGTTAAGTCGGCCAAGATATTGCTCAATGGAAAGTCAAGTTTGAATATGTTCAGGCGCGCTTTTGAAGTTTATTTTCACGGTGTGACGAAAGATTATAGAGGACTCTTTCTTCTTTTGGATGTTTTATATCAGTCAATTCTATAGCAAGGTCGTGATGACTAATTTTGATGTATTGTTAACAGCTGTCGAACATTGAGGGTTATAATGAGCTTTGTTCGTCATTGTTATCATCATCATTAACGTTGACAATTGGCACTCAATGCGTATGTTTGGATTCTTGTTTTCGCTTGAGTAAAAGTTGCTGCAGCATTAACATTCTGTTTGTATTTAGCATGTTTTCAAATACAATCCTTTACGGAATCAATCAGTTTGTATGTTGTTGCAATTTTATCAGAATAACAATCAAAATTGAATTAAATTGAAGAAAATGGTGAATAATAAAAATTATATTCCAACTAAAACATTTCAGATATGTCAGCTTAAAATAGTTTTTGAAATAATGAATTGTAACAAGTCAATTTAGATCTAAAACCACAGAAATGTTCAAAGGTACAAAACCGTCCTTGCTATCTTTAGTTTCTACATTAACTGTAGTTTTAAGCGAGTGATACGCAGTTCCGCTACCTTCGATAACTGTGCAGTAATATATTCGTATTTACCTGTAATATATGTGTTCCTTGGTGCTGTTCGAACAATTCCATGGCTAGCCCTATCGCCGTCCGTCTGTTCTGTGCACCTGCAACAATTTGGAAAAGATGGTTAAATTATGTTTCAACAACAACAAACAAATCAGCCTTTTAATGTTCCCACTGCTGGGATACAGGCCTCCTCTTTGAGAGGGAATGGGCTGTAATCCACCACGCGGCCCCAGTGCGGGTTGGTGAATGTCACATGACATAAATTATGTTTGTGGTAGTCCATTTCTTTCTGCGTCTGGAGCTGTAATTTCTAGAGTTCGAGACCAATAATTAGGTTCTCTTCATTTATGTAACGAGTTCTGACTCCGTGACAAAGAAAATTCTCGTGAAGTAGTATGTTGCTCGTGCCTACACTTTATAAAACACATTTGACTTTTCTGTAACTGTTGCAATTTGTCTTGATATGGGTTTTCCTAAGTTGGTATTACATTAATGCCAAAGTTAAAATTGTGACCATTTGAACATTAACTAAATCAACAGGTTTTGAATTTTAATGCTTTTTGTCAATATAAACCAATTTTGGGAGTTATTTTAATATCTATTGCTGCTATAAAAAAGTAAATCAGTCTTGTAAAGTTATCGGGACAAAAAACAATAGCCAAACCACCATTGTCTAGCTGACATGAGCTGCTACTACTGTCTGTCATGACAATGCACTTTTACTCTTTTTATGAACCAATTAATACTCGAAATAGAGAAACTGTTTTTATCATAGCTATGTATAGCACAGTAACATGTCTTTAATCTGGATCAACTAAAAATAAACTTAGATTAACTGGTATTTCTAGAGTTGCTCGAAAAAACTATGTTGAGCATAAGATATGCTATTTCTAATGACTCTGGTAAATTATACCGTAAAATAATAATTTGTGATTGGAAATTGTAGAAACGCAAAATGATGCTTAAGGATTGTTCGACATCTTGTTTTAACTATCCTAAATCAATACTCAACCTGCTTTAATAAACACCTCTATGTCATAGGAGTCACAGACAGCCCGTTCGCAGAGCCTGCATGGAGGAGGATGAGACAGCAGCACATCTGCTTCTAAGTTACCCGGTAGTCGCGGATTACAGGGCTAAGTGCTTCGGAAACCCAGGTACCGTCTATAAGATAATTAGCAACACCAAGGCTTTGCTGGCCTCCCTTGGGAAGCTGGGGTGGATCGAATGACATATTTGTCACACCTGCACGGAAAATACGCGCTTGGTCTAGTGGTCTTGGTTGTATTGCGGAAACCAGCCCGATTTACATATACATACATATATCAATGCTCAATCGACATTGTTTCCGGCAGCTCTATCTAATGGAAACTTTGAACACCTGACCAAATTTATAAAACCTTTTGCGAAACAACGTTTATCTTATTTTTCGATATATTATGAAAAAATCGTTTTGTTGTAATAAATCCCATCCAAATTCAATAGTATACATTATACCTGTATCTTATTGAAAAATAATAGTTTACAATTTTACGCGATATTTTACAATCTTTTGGTGACATGTATATAAAGGTTTTTCATTACTGAGTGACTAACAGACAACGCACAATCGATACTACCCAGAATCATCCGAAGATACGGGCTTACGAAGTCAGTAAAAGCAAGAAAGTCTATATTTCTTTTAAATCTTCGTCATCATTATCATGTGTTTAGCCAACGAGTTTTCCGAACGACAACTTTAAGGTCGGCTTCCAGTTCTTCTTTTTTATTATACTTACTCAAAACCTGAACTAAATCTAGCCTAGTAGTGAATACACCATCCTCAGACAAGCCTACAGCCCGTAATAATTCCGTAGCTACTGTGGTTGTCTGTGCCCTGCGATCTTATCATCGGTGTCAGGTTGCACCCGAGACTGCTTTACGATGACGTAGACATGTGTTTTATTGCGTTTATCCGCTTTTAACTTAAACTGGACGAAATGAAGATGTAAAATTATTGTTGAGAATTGTTTTGAGTCATTTGCGGTATTGTCTTGAGGTTATTGTGCTGGTGAATCATCGGCGAGTGATAGATGG
The DNA here is from genome assembly GCA_905332915.2 of Hecatera dysodea. Lineage (NCBI taxonomy): Eukaryota > Metazoa > Arthropoda > Insecta > Lepidoptera > Noctuidae > Hecatera > Hecatera dysodea. Next base: position 12,847,451 of record HG995309.1, on the reverse strand, counting down.
TTGGGTATTTCGGTAACGCTTGTGGGAATATTGTCATGACTATCTGAGATGTTGTCAGTCTTTTGGTGAGACTTACCTAGAGTGCCTACTACTGCCTACTTGTTAAAGATACTTTCATTCATTTGATCTGTTTTACTATGCAAGCAAATCTTGCTATCAGAATTAGACCAAGTGACAGATCTTATTTTACTTTCAACCACGCTTCGAAATGTTACTAGTCGACATTGATTTGCAGCCAGGCTCATTGATGAGAGTAGTTAATTTTCTAATTGTAGCTTTTGATCACTAACTGATTGCAATTGATCAATAAATTGTAATCATTCGTTGCAGCAAATACCAATTTGGATCACCGATAATGATTCTGTCGCCGTCTGTAGCCATACAAAATAAACAAGACACAGAACTAAGTGAAAACTATCCTAATAGTCTAATATGTAACTAGTACCGGTTTCTAGGACAAAAAAGAACATTGTTTGGTCTAGACGCAATGACTCAGTCAAAAAGTGTGACGAATTGCAAAATAAAGATATTGACAATGCGTTGTGTGGTTTTAGTTAAACGACCACTGCGCCAGTTGAAGTTGTTGCAAGAGAATTAGCTTTAGCAAATTAAGAAAAAAAAGGAGTTGATGTTAGAATAAGTATGTTACTCTTGGAACTGGAGCACTTAATGATGAAGGCAGACTGTGACTTAAGGTTGAAGAAAATCGACTACTACTATGGCAAGCATACAAGCAGAGTGGACCTTAAAGAATCCGAAAAATTATAAAAAGTAAAATCATCGCAGGCATTTTTACGAAATTATGTTTCGATGGATAGTTCTGAATTAATGCAATGAAGAGGTGTGCACTTCTTACGTTGCTGTAGTAAAAAAAAGTAAGGTATCATTGCATATTATAAATTTTCTTGGCAGTATACTTCAGAACCTATACAATGCATGGTGTGTCTTGTAGAATCAATGGTAACTAAATCTTATTTTCTGTATCCCAGAAATAGGTATGATCATCGTTATTATGATTTTGTTCTTATCTTTTCTATTTCTTAACAATGTTCGCAAACTTATAAACTAAACGAAAGTGGTGATGATCTTTACAATGTGTCCAACCCATCCGTGCAAGGACACGCGTACCCGATCGTGACCGCAGTTCGTGACGTCGGCGGACATACAGACAGACGGACAAACACGACCTCTTACTTCGGACACAAACTAGATAGATACAGAAGGAGAGACTGCTGTTGTCATGTGGAAAGAGTGAATGAAAGACAAATGACAAAAGATATTTACAAGCCAGACGTTAACGAAAACCCTCAGATATAACCCGGAACCCGGGCATTCACAGATCTCATTGGTGATGTTCTGTAGAACGATGTGTAGTGTTCACAACCGGAGAGGTGTCTACATGAACGTAAATGAAGAAAAAGGAGTATACATGTAAGGATCGTAGCCCGTCTCAGCCGCCGCAACAGAAGAAGACGCTCCGGGCGTCGGGAAACGCAGGGTGATTCCCGACCACCGTAGGCACGGGCCTGTGGATAGTGAGCTATGGGTGGCTAGCCGTCCCATAGCAACCGGGCCCGGGTCGACGGCGCGTCGTGTTCCACGCGCGCCTCAACGAACTGACAGCAAAGAAGACGGGGCCCCATAGGGTCAGTGCCTGCTAGGGTTGCAGAATTCATTCGAATGAGTCACCGCGGCTCTGGAACGCTGTTCTAGAAGGATCACGGGTGGATTTTAGTCAGTAAGAGTCTGACACTCCCTTCCGCTCCACCCAGAGAGGGTGGGGAGTGTGGTGAGGGAGTCATTTGATGATGGAAAAAAGGCGTATGTACGAAAAACAAATACGGGTTATGATACATGAAGCATGTCTATATGTGTGTGTGTTTTCAGTAGCTGTATGGAGCCGACCTTCTGTGTTTAGTAATTGGCTATCTATTCTGTCCTTCGGAAATGTTCGGGACATTGTCGCATGTTTTCGTTGCGTAAGGTTTCCAGTTTGTAATTTTTTTGGTGATTTGAACGTGATTCGTGAGTCGCCATTAAGGTTATGTGGAGTGTTGAGAGTTGTAAAAGCGTTTGAGTTGTGTTTTGGACAGTGTCTGTACTTTAGAGTTGCTGTAGATATCTTTTGGCACAGCTAGAGATTATAAGTTGGTTCATGAACTGCTTATCTATCTAATAAGGTGAATTGAAAATGTTAGCTACGCTCGATTTCTAGGTGGTTAAGTACGTGTCTATTACTGGGACTAAATAAGAGTAGGTAGGTATGTTACATTCCGATTTTACTGAAAAACATATTATTTAATTACAAAACAAGTTGTTTCAATTTCAAGAAAATTCATTATACTTAGTTGCCAACTTATGTAATTAAATCAAGAGTGTGACTATTTTTGTTAGTTTGGATTCTACCAGTAAAAACAATCATAGGTATGTGTGAATGCATCTATACATGTAAATAAAATTGGAGCGTCTGTTTGTAATATTGATATAAGCGCTTTTTACTACATGCATATATAAATATATATGGTACCTACATACACCAAAATAACATTTTTTATAATTTTTGTCTGTCTGTCTCTTAGTTTCGGCTAATCTCTGAAATGGCCGGATCGATTTTGACGGGACTTTTGTTGGCAGGTAGCTGATATAATAGGGAGTAACTTGCTATATTAGAAAAAATCTTTTATTTTAGAAAAATAAAGTAATGTTGGAATGTCTGTCCATTACCGCGCGCAGCTCACGGGCATGGCACCACTATGCCGTCACGTCGGGCGCCTCCCACCAACGAATCAATATCAGAAAGAATCGGGGGGTTAGTAACTATTCCACGCGGACGAAGTCGCGGGCAGAAGTTAGTAAATTAATAAATAAGAATACCTTCTCCCAGGAAAATATGTAAAATTGACACAATACATCATGTAATTTGTCGCCTTGATTGACGGCAACGGCTGATGAGGCTCTCATTGTAATAAACTTGTAACGGAAACAAGCTGGTCGTGACTGACCACGGTATCTGTCGGCAAAACGGAGTTTATTGCCAACGCACGAAGCTTAGTGCAAATTAATGCATTTTCTTTACATCATTGGTATTGTTGGTGTGGTTATGGGCGCTAAGAAGTTACTCTATGAATAAGTAGGTAGGAACTAGGAATATACTAGCAGTTTGCATGTGAGTTTTTTTTAACTGACTTCCAAAAAACAAGGAGTTTCTCAATTCTGTTTGTATTTTTTTTTACGTATCTTCGGGCATAACTCCGTCAAATATAGACGGTTTTGTAATTTTTTAATCGAAAGGGTTCCTTTTAAATTTCATATAGATCTGATGATGGGTTTCGGAGACAGACAACGGAATTCTTCAATAAATGGTAGCAAATATTTCGGGATTGCTGAAATCGCATGTTTGTTAATTGTTTACACCAATGTGATTGGTACGTTGGGGGTTAGGTTTACCACTAAAAAGTGAAAAAACAAAAAAAACTTTTTACAAAAAAAATACAACCGACTTCTACACAAAAAAAAAAAAAACAAAACGTACAAAATAACTTTAATTTCGGAAGTCGGTGTTCAAAAAACGAAAAAGCAACCACAAACACCGAGTTCCGAAATTAAAGTTATTTTGCACTTTTTTGATTTTTTGTGTAAAAGTCGGTTGTATTTTTTTGTAAAAAGTTTTTTATATTAAAAAATCTTTTTATAAGGTTATTTTTCAGCATTTATTCAATTACGAAATAGAGCGTCACAAATTAACGCTTTCTGTTCATCACTGCACGATCTCCTAATTTTTAAACTTATTGGAAATAAGACAATTTCACTGTACAATAAATTACTTAAAACCTCCCTCCTCTCTCAAAACCTACTCGACTCCGCCATATAAAATAAAAACAATATAACAATATCGTTGTCATATCCTACGATCGTAACTTAACTTTTGAAAACATAAACAAAAAAACAACTATTCCGCTACAGCACTGCTACAACTTTATCCAGGTGTAGGGTGGCCATAAGTCAACGCTTTCAGCGGAGTGTCCCGGGTCATATTTCAAAGCTACCGTGGCCTACCGTAGGATCAGGCTTTGGTATAATGTACCACGTATGGGACAGATAGTGCTGTGTTTATGAAGTGAAATGTGTATGAGATGTGGTTGTTATTAATAAAAAATATTGTGAGATGGAATAAGTATCGCTTTCGTTTATCTGTTTTGGATTAAAATGTTTAGGTTGTTTGTAAGTTTGTTTTATTGGTTTAATTTAGAAGACTTTTATGTCTTATGCTCTTATGCTTTTAGAAGCTTTTATTGTAGGTACTTAACCTACAATAAAAGCTTCTAAAAGCATAAGTTTTTGATTTCGAGCAGGTAGGATAAAATTATTGCAAAATGTATTTCATTTTATAACAACTTACACTTTTTACGTATTTTTCTAATTCATTTCATTAAGCCTGTAGGCCCAGGCGTAGGGCCTGGGCCTACAGGCTTAATGAAATAAAAAAAATTTACTAATGAGCAAAATTACATTATTTTTATCCTAAACTTCCAAGTTTAGGATAAAATCTGATGACATCATTTAATTGTACAATTAGTAATATCCGTACAATTTTTGTTGTGCTTAGTTATCTTGTCACCCTTTTTATATGAATGAGAAATCATCAAATCACTTCTCCCCCGCGCGCCCCGCTCTGTATGGAGCGGAAGGTGTCAGACTCTTACTGACTAAAACCCATCCGTGTTCCTCCTTGCGTTCCAGAGCTGCGGTGACTGTTTCGAACAAATCCCGCAAATCTAGTCACCCTACAGTTATGCTAGTCGGCATATCAAAGCGGCCTCGACTCAGTTTTGTTGAATTAAATCGTAATAAAGAACACGCGGAGGCTATCTCGGCATCGCAGGGTTAAATATGTCCCACCGGCTAAATGTAACCATGTGAAAATACTAGTTTTGAGAATTGTTCTGCTGTGGGGCAAACAACTGGTGATAATACTACACAAACTTTGTGCGTTGCTTTAAATAACAAGCTGAGAAAATAATTACAGGTCGTTATTTGGAGCATCGACTGTTTTGAATTTTTGGCGTATGACTGAGACATGCTCAGATATGTTCAGCGGTGGACTGTACCTAGATAGCATAAAGTAAACTATTTTTAAATGCCCTTGAGATGACAGAAAACTAATTAGAATAGAAAAAGAATAGAATAGAAAAACTTTTATTCAGGACAGACACAGCACTGGTTGAATTGACGCTGCTATAATGAATTCAAGTGGTTTCATCAAAGAACTTAAGGTTTTGAATGCAAAATGTAATTTAAAGTGCACAAAAGATAATGATAACAAAAGTATATTGGTCAAAATACCACTAATTTCTCTCGCTGTTAAAATAACCTCTCTCATAAGTCGGATAAAATATTCCCAATATAAAAATAAATCTATCTTTTACACCTAAACCCCGTACAGTCGCTGCCATTTATTTGTCTTGATCAACCCCAAGCGAACAAATTTTTATTAACGCCTCTAAGACTTCGTATAATTTTCTCATTATACCGCCTTGCCCTTAAGTCAGATATTGTCGCCATCACGACCGTAATTTGTAAGGGCATTAGCAGTTAATAAAGTTAGGTTATATGCTTTTAATGCTGGCATTTTTTTTTCGATAAAGTAGGTAGGCTTAAGTATGCCTGCAGTCGTTTTCAGGGCTTTCTAGTACCTACGTATCGATTTAAGTTAAAACACGAGTAGGTCAGGACCTACAATTCCTTATGCGTTCCAGGGAACGCATAAGGAATTTGGAGGAACACGGATGGGTTTTAGTCGGTAAGAGTATGACACTCCCTTCCGCTCCATCCAGAGCGGAAGAAGTCATTTGATAAGATGAGAGTGACCTGATTGAGACTATTTTGGCTTGCTCCAATGGTTTTCATCGTTGAGCTGTTGTTTTTGAATCAATTACATCTACCAATGTAAATAATATCTATCAGCACCCCAATTGTGTAACTCATAAAATCGCATAACTATACTAATATTATAAAGCTGAAGAGTTTATTTGTTTGAACGCACTAATCTCAGGAACTACTGGTTCCGATTGAAAAAATATTTTTGGGTTGAATAGACCATTTATCGAGGAAGGCTTTAGGCCATATATCATCACGCTTAAACCAATAGGAGCGGAGCAGCGATAAAGAATGTTTTAAAATCGGGGATTCCACGGGGACGAAGTCGCGGGCAGCAGCTAGTCTTTTATATAATAAGTAATGATTATGTTGTATTTCGCATTAAGAGGCTGCTCGTCTAACACGAAAGTTACCTACGTTTTCAAGTTCTTATACAAGGCTTTTTTATTCCAAGGGGAATTTGTTACATTCGAAGAATAAAATAAAAAGGAAGACAAATAAGGCATTTTTTTTTAAGTATCAGAACTGTTTTCAAAATCAGTTACAAAAAAAAAACTGAATGTTTTTTTACCAAAATAGAGACACCCTTGCTAATTCAGTAAAACGCATCGTCCAGTCGAGTAAATTTAATAAGCACCCTCAGCCGGTCAACACTTAGGTACAACCGATCGATTTGATACGAAATAAAGACGTGGGCGTTTTCACACCGTCGCGTAACACAAGTTGCCATTGTATTTAGAGTCAATGCGAACCATTTGAAAGTAATTGAGTTTGGAAGCTGGGGTTTTCTACAGTTCTAGGTATAATAAGATCAATGCTGAGTTGTTTAGATAAGCTTAATCAACATCATTATTCCAGCCAAAAGACGTCCAGAGTTGGTCATAGGCCTCCCCAAGTGTCAGTCCTGTGCTTCTAATATCCAGCGGATTGGTCTGTCATGCGGTACGCGGTCGCAATTCCAGAATCTTTTTAAACCCATCGACTACCAGTCATAATATTGCTATAATCTTAACAAGAGGCAGTGGTGGCCGAGTGGTAACGGCCCCGACTTACGAATTGTAGGTCGCGGGTTCATACCCAGCCAGGCGCATTACTTTGTGTAATTAATTTCATCACCACTGCTCTCAAAACGGTGAAGGAAAACATCGTGAGGAAACCGGCATGTCCTAGAGCCAAAACCTTGAAGACATGTGACATTCACCAACCCGTACTGGGCCCGCGTGGTGGATTACGGCCCATTCCCTCTCCTAGAGAGAAGGCCTGAGTCCCAGCAGTGGGAACATTAATAGGCTTACGCTTAACAAGAATAAAGAAAACACACAATAAAGTTTATAATACTTCGGTACCTTTTTTTGTATGTACTAGACTATTATAAGTTATTCCATATCAAGTTAATGTATATATCTAAATTGTATTCAACCACTGTTAAGATAGATCCTACCATATTTTCAAGCAATAAAAATACGCCATCAAATAAAATCTGAACCCCGAAAATGCACTCAACAAATTCGTCACGGTGCAAAGCCTAACCCGCAAATGCTCATGGCTATATTTATCGATGGCCCGGGCAATAATTTGGTCTTATTTGGTCGTATTTGCCCGCTTGGACATGCGCGGTCGACCACTAACATTGACACTGGAGTGTTAGCATAGAGCCAAAATTAAATAAAACTCACCACTAATATAGGAGGGGTCGTAAGGACTTGAAAAATGGGTTTTTTTCTTAGTTTTTCTTTGGACGTTCTTATAATAATGTAATAGAGTTAATTTTAAGGTTGGGGAGTTAGACGAGATTTTTTTATAACAAAAGTTAGCGAGACAAATTGCTTTACAATGAATTAGATATTTGCGAACTTAATTACTGTTGAATCATTTAAGTTATAAAGACTTATTTATGTATGTAAGTCATGAAAAAAAAAACTTAGTCAGTTGCCCAATATTAATCCTATAAGAAACGATTGTCATAAAGTACAAAATAATACGATAGAGAAACTATACTAGAAACTATAACTTTTATCCAAATGTCTTGAAACCTCCCTGAAAAATAACACAAGTTAGGAGCGTTGATTACCAACCCCTGGGGGCGCCACTTGACCGGAACTTGGGACCTCTAATGAAGAATTACCGCCCTTTGTGCTTGCAGCTCTTTATTTGACAGCGATAGAACGGTTTTTAAGAAAAGTTTAGTTTTTAGAGGAAGTTTATTTTTGATAGTCAATTATTTATAAGTAAAACTATTTACCACATGAAATGTTTAATGGTTAAATTAAAGTAAATACGTACAAGCAAATAAAAAAGGAAGAAAGTTCTCATAGATAATATATCAAACAAAAGTTTTTAATTGAATAATAATAGTACCTACATATTTTAAATAAATGATATTTATTTTGTAGGTTAAACATAACACTTTTACACGTCAAATAAAAATCAAAAATATTATTAATCTCATTCGACCCAAATCCCCAAACTCATAAAAATATAGCACTAACAACCCCACATTTGCACCCAACACAAACCATCCTTTCACGAAAATCAAATTCAGAAAATCTGTCCACCCAAACGTCCGCAACTACCAAAAAAAATATATAAAAAAAACACAATTCCGAAACAATAATGAATTGTAACTAGCCAATTACACGGGTGGCCAACCCTTCATTCGCGGCGCGGGGTCCAAAATGCCCGACAGTCCGAAAATACCCGACAGTTCGAAAACGGTCGATACCAAATAAAAATAGCTACAAAATCCCGGAAAACGATCTGCCATTCGAGACACGTACTGTCAATATAGAATAGCACAGGGTGATGATTGTGATGCACCGGCTGAGGGACGAACAAAAATGGCGATGGTGACTATTATATATTGAAAGTAATGGTGTGTTCGTTTAGTGGAGGTTCTGTTGTGTTGGTAAAAGTTATGATTATGATTCTTTGTAATTTCATTACACTATTTTAGTGACAAGTTTCTCTGTATTTCAGTTACACACTGTGTAGTTCAGAATGTATTATGTACATACGTACACATGCAGGATTAGGATACTCTCGATATATATGTAGGTAAATAGGTACCCGTCCAAGATCAAAAATAAAAAGCATAATTAAACAAGACTGTCTTTGTCAAGCTAGAGTTGACATTACACACATAAATATTTCATTTTGCCAGATAATATATATATATTTTTTTAATATGAAACTGCTCTTGATGAAAAGCGACGGATAAAGTGTTCAATGAATGATCGAACCCAGAAGTAGCATGTTCACACCTGTTTTGAAGGCAGACGCTAATAATAAACCTAGGTCTCTACTCCGAATACCAAGAACTTGAAAAATACCAAAACGCCTTACCCGGTGACAAAGTAAAGACCTCGTAATAACTCAATTTCCTTTCAATAATAATGCTTAATTTCTTATTTCACACACAATCTACTCGCATCGTCACACACATCACGACTTCAATACAAAAGTCTTTAACATATTAATAAGCCGGCTTCTATTTAATTATGCCCGGTATCGTCGGTCTCGGGCATTGTCGGGCAAGCACGCAGTTCATTATTGCCCGGATTAGCGGAAGGGTTAGCTTATTGAGCGGGCAAGATCCGGGAAAGAGTATTAGGGGTATTTCTTAAGGTGGAAGTTTTGTTATTTATTTTTGTTTATACTGGTATTAATCTTGCCTGCAGGGAAGTTAGTTCTTAAGACTGGTTCTTAGTCCCTATAAGTATATATTTCTACATTATGTGTTTTATGTTGGTGTATCATGAAGAAGATGGAGGAACGACTTGGATGTTGTCTTTAAATCGGAAAGAGGTGACAGCATCGAGAATATCAGACGGATTCGGTGAGGTTATGATTTGATTGCCCAGCAGTGTGCAACAATACAAGCACGCACATCGCATACCTACTTGAACGCATATTTGAACTGAAATTATGTGTACGCCATTTTTACCTAAATGTCTAGTCTGTTACAGGCGAATTTTAAAGACTATTTTTAGAGAAACCCCATCCACGGAAAAATTCTTCCAAAAACACAAACAATAGTGTCTGCAACAAAATATCATTCGGAAGTAACCCGTGTGTCGCGCGCGGTACTATTTCCTTTATTTATTGTTATTTTTCTATTTCGCCGGCAGATGTGCCGCGCTATGATTTACGGCCATCTTGTATTAAGGAACGGACGTGAATTATAACGCCAACTTGCTACTGGTCAGGGAAATCTTGTTTTCTATATTTTACAGTGTGGAAAGTGTATTTTTGATAAGTTTTGCTGAGAAAAGTAAAATATTTTGTGTATTTTTGGAATCTTTTTACTACGAAATATTTTTTTATTTGTATTGTATCTATGTTTATGTAGGTAACCAATCCAACGCAATTAGCTTAAAAATCAATTAAATAGTTTGTTGTATCCCAAGATATGCGAGGTGGGAGCATGCAAGATAACCAATGCGTTTTTTAATCAACAGAAGCAGTTACGACTGTATTGAATAACCCTTCATTACTTCAACTGAATAAACTGTGACTTACAGTCATAATAAATTTATTGAACAAATGCCAATCAACATTCATACTTTATGCAACGCCCACACAAAACCAATACCACCTCATAAAACATTAACATCGAACGAAAACCAGTTAAAATCACACGTCTGTACGCCGCGAGATCCGACGCCCTTGTGGCAATAAATCAACCGTGCTGCCACCAAACGGCAATATGGGGAACGAAACATGTGTTTACACAGAAGTTAATTTGTCGAATTTATCTGCCTTGTCTTGTGTTCGTATTGAGAAATATTGCCTTGTGTTGTGTTTTGTTTCTTACGCTTGCGATAAGTTGTGTATGATGTATGAGGGAATATTATTTGGGCTGGTTTGAAAAGTGGACATCAGCCATTGAATGGTTTAGTCTAATTTAAGAAGGCAAATAATTAAAGCTTAGTTTGGCAGGACCGTCTTTTATCTATTGGGGGTCTTGGGCACAGGGTAATGCGACCTCTATGACTTATTATTTTGCTAAAGCACGTTTTGTTTATTACGCTTTCGCTTAGATGCGTACCTATATGATTTATGAGAATTAATATGGGGAATATTATTCGATGTTGTTTGGAATCCTTACGTCCTTACTAATATTATACACGCGAAAGTTTGTATGTATAGATGTTTGGGACTCAAGCAAAAACTACTGAATGAACCTTGATGAAATTTGACACAGAGGTAGATAATAGTCTGGAATAACCAAAGGGTACTTTTTATAGAGGGAGTATGTTTTCTTGGGCAACTAGTAGCCTATAATGGGAGAACTGAATTTGAAGTGTCAAATCGTTTTTTTTATACCTAATGCGAAGAAAAAAAAAGTAAAAAGTTTATGTCAATTTTGAGAGAATTATTGATGTAATTTCTATTAAGGGTTAAATAATTAGCAGCATTTAACACCCTGAGTTTTTTTTGTAACCTACTACATTCTTATTAGTTCCTAACAGTACCTTGCCTTGAGTGAAAGTATATTATTTACCTAATAATAAAATCATTTTAAATGAAAAGGTGAGACAAAACTTATTTCGACCACTACTGGGATACTAATAAATTTGTACTCAATTTGTCAAGCTTATCCGGTAGTCAGTAAATGCCTATCGATCAATTACATCGTCAAGTTCATATAATTGGCATCGAATTGACATCGTTGACATTTTGTGTCAATCGAATAAATTAGAATGTTACCACTGGGTAATTGCATGATGTTGGTGGTTTATTTGTAAGTAGTTATATTTTATGTTTATTTGGTTTACAAATAGTTATTAAAATTAATCGGGGCAACTTATTTCCTATAGGTTTTCTGTAAGTCGACTTTTGATAAGAGTGCATACAGTTTTATTTGCAAGAATATGGTTTTAATATAATTAAATGCCAGTAAATGAGATTTCGGTAACTTATTTGCGACATCAAAATTAATTCGAATTTTAATATATATGTATGTACGTATATTCCCAATATATGTAGATGTTATTTAAACATTGTATTGCAATCCAATTGGCAGAAATATATGTACGCTGTGACGTAATACAATAAAAATAAAAAGGTTGCAAATACACATAATGTGTCACACATAAAAGCCTTTGAACAAAAACACAATGGGTACTAAAATAAAATGAAGATAGGTACGTCATCCTCAACTCCGAATCAAAGAGACAAACCCACCGAATTTCCTAATTCGAACCGCAAGACACAGTGGTAACACCAATTAATCGGGCCAGACAAAATCGTCAAACGAACCCCAGTACAAAATTTGAATATACAAGTCACGTTCGCCAAATAAGCAGCAGTAACAAGCGGTATATCGCTTGCACTGATTGTTAATTGATTAGATTAAAAATTTTGGCCCAATTCAGCGCGTATTGTTACATTGGGGGACTGCCCTAACGAATTAATTAGTTATTTTTAATGGTAAAGGTGTATTTTACAATTTGTACGTTGACAGATGGATTATTAGATAAGCCTGTTGGTTTCTTTGTGGAGCAAAACTTGATCCTGTTACGTGATTGTGGGGGATGTTTGATGCTACTGGTAGCGTGAAGTGGGAAATTTGATTAGACAAAAAGTGTAATTAAAACCAAAGTTTAAGGAAGACATTCGTGAATAATAGATTTATAGGAAGGTTTTCAGTTAAGAAGTAGGTACTATAATATGATGAATATAATATATGATCATCAAAATAAAGCATGTAAAAGTGTCATAAATTAAGTCATTATAATGTAAAATCACAATATGAAAGTACATTTAAGCTTAATCATATGTAAATTCTGCCCAGCATAACTAAAACAGGGCCTACTTTAAACTCCAATTCCTTAACTATCCCATCTGTCCCTAACTATACTCTTGACTGATACTAATACACCGCGTTTAATAAAACGCCAAGCTCTTATTGTCCCCATAAGACAAAACACGTAAGTGATGTATGTAGCCAATAAATTGTGACAATTCAGATGCAACACATGAGGCGGAACGCAAGAAAAAACGCACGAATTTTTACGACACGAAGTATATTTTCCTAAATTCCCTTATAAATCTTTATTGCATCCACGAGTGTATTCAAACTACAAAATTTCATCCTGCAATAACATTTTGTAAGACAATTTTGACACCCCTAAACACAAGTGTTTTATTGTCTTGAATATTTTTATTTGAATACGTTGTACCCACCTTCAAAATTGAGTTAAAATGACAGTGGCATACGTAGTGATTCGCCCCGTGGTCGCATTAAGAGCATTAGGGGCCAAAATTGGATTTGACGAGGGCGTTTTATTGGTACACTTGTTACGAATTTAGGAACACTGTGAGTTAAAAAAGCTCTTTATCAATGTGACGGTATGTGTGTTGTGTTTATATTGGAAAAATTCTGTTTTCCAATATGTGAAATTTGGTGGTCCCCTGTTTTGATTCCTCAACACTAATATCTTCATATTGACTTTCTTCTAAAAAAAAATCCTAGGATTTTCCGCTAGCTTTGCTCCCGTGGCCTTTAAAGTCGCTCCTATCTTACTCACCTTGTTTTCTATCAATGATATACATACCAGCTCCCAGAGATATTCTCTTACAAGTAAAAAGATAGTTCTTTATTATACCTATAATATTATAATAAACTGCTAAGATGAATAGTGTTTTTAAGTTCATTTAGTACTATACCATGTAATAAATGAAAATTCATTGCACAAAGAGATTACTAGTTCACTTCTATTTTTAAGAATATATTCTAATGTAAATTTTAATATTATTGTTTTACTATTAACTTATTAATAAGTAAGTTACTTATTGGTTTTGCTAGATCTAATGTATAAATATATTAATTATCATAATATTGAGGTATTCTGAGCTTTTAAGAAATCGCTAATGAACTTAAGATTAAAAAATTACGTTATATTTCAACAATTTGTTGAATTTGAATCTCAAATTTGTAAACTTGTAAATTTGAAAATTGCTTTAAACCTTTTTTTAAATTTAAAGACAGACAAAGGATTATATTCCTTGGAGGGTTAGGTTAGAATACATTTTGCAAACACAAATAAAACCATATTCATCAAACTACTAAAAGCAGATATACGGTTTTGAAATCTCCTATTCCATCAAATCCAAATAAAAAGCACGTGTCATAATTCCTACACTTTCAAATAAAAAGCACGTGTCATCCCATATTTTCAATCAGCCACATGTGCAAGTTAGATCACTAAAACAAATGTTTGTGTTTTTTTAGCCAACTGCGCATAGGAAGCATTTATTTGACAGATCGCGGTGAATCAGAGTCCCTAGACGCTTTTATTTGTGAATACGCCTCGCTTCACATTGTTTTGATTTACGCCCAGTGGCGTTATATTGGCCAAATAGATTTGATTTTGACACACTGTGTGACTTTTGTTTTGAAACTCGTTTGCGAGAATGTTCTAGGTTTCGATAAATCTGTTAGTAATAGGTACATATAAGATTAGTGACACGTTAGATGTAAAAAAAAAACGAAATGTTATAATAATATATTTTTTTATAATATTTATGTTTGAATGATTGGCTTTCAAGCACAAAATAAAACAAATAAAAAACACAGCAAATCTTATATTACATCCTAAACCTACATAAAATAATCGAACAAGGTAAACACTATTCCAAACGAAGTTACATCACTAATAACCACCAATCACCGAACCTATTCTGCTGACAGTACCTACCAACCACTTGTTTTGCTGTCAGTACAAGGGGGCGCGGTAACGTGGTTAGTCAGACAATGACTTGACGAAGGCAAATCTGATTTGCGAACCCTCCAGCGTTATTTTAAAGCTAGTCTGTCATTTTGCATAGCATAGTTAGGGGTTGAACAATTGGATATTTACTGTATAAGTTTAGAGAAATAAAGTTTAATGCGAATTTTAAATGATTGTGGTTTATTTAAGGTGGTTGAATTCGAATAATTTGTCTTATAAAGGATGGTAATAGGTTTTTGTAATAAATCTGGTTAAATAGGTTCAATACATATTTTATTGAGATACTTGTATGTGCAAGCTTATCTTTTAGGGCTGTTAAAAGCAATGTAAAATAGTAATGGGTTGAAAATGAATTGGCATATCAATCAAGGTTAAATACTTAACTGGGTATGAACCTAGGCTATAATGCTATAAATGTATATTTTTAGAGTCTCAGATAATAAAGAATCCATATCCCCAAGATACAGACTAACGTCTAATTTGGGGATCATTGTTCAAACTGCCACGCATGTGTACTTGATTATTTAAAAAAAATTGATTATCCTTGATGACTAATGGTTTTAGAAAGAGGCCTAAAATAAATTCTTAACTACTTACGTTCAAAGCAGCACGTTGTCTTGGTGACTCAAAGGCACCAAAAACTAAGCAAGACCGGATGTTTTTCACCGGTCGCCACATTGAATCCGCATACGTATTGATTAATTCATAATATTCAAGAGAAGAAAGTTGCAAGTTTAGTGGTGGGTGATCCGTGATAGGAGATCCGGGACCGAAGGTAGAAATGTGTTGAGTTCGTGCTAGGGTTGCGGAATTTGTTCGAAAGAGTCACCGCGACCCTGGAACGCAAAGGGCACTAGAAGGATCACGGGTGGGTTTTAGTCAGTAAGAGTCTGACACTCCCTTTCGCTCCGCCCAGAGCGGGAGAAGTCATTTAATGATTTCTCATTCAGAAAAAAAGGTACAATTGTGTCTGTAGTTTAAATTAAATTCGATGTAAATGAATTATAGCGATGTTGTAATAACAGAGTGCCGATTGTAGTAAATTTTAAGCAACACACATGTGCAAAATTATCATTTGCACATGTGTGAGTACCTACTATGCACATTAAACTATATTTTTTATGTATAATAGCAATGTTGTAATAACAGAGTGCCGATTGTAGTAAATTTTAAGCAACACACATGTGCAAAATTATCATTTGCACATGTGTGAGTACCTACTATGCACATTAACCTATATTTTTTATGTATATCTGACTGGAACGTGCCCTGGCGGTTGGGGGTGTCATGCTCACTCAAAAGTCTCTGTGATGGTGCGGTGGCGTATGTGTTTTATTCATCATTTGGCTCCCTCAGCTGGGACGGGTCATCTCTCAGCTGCCACGGTTTATTTTAATTATTTGTACTTTGATTTGTTCCTTTTACTCTGGATGCCTGTATCATACACGTATTTCTACATCGTTCTCGTATATCGGAATAATTTCAAGAAGAACAAAAAAAAAAAAAAAAAAAAAAAAAAAAAAAAAAAAAAAAAAAAAAAAAAATAAAAAAAAAAAAAAAAAAAAAAAAAAAAACCCCCCCCCCCCCCCCAAAAAATCCGTTTAATTTTAAGGGGGTCAGTTAATTGCTATCACCGACTGTACCTATCCACAACTTTGTAACAATTATTGATTTAAAAGAGTGTCTGTGGAGTTTCTTGCACGTTCTTCTCCATAGAGATCTACGCTTTGGAACGTGCAGATAGCTTCACTTCTTTCGACTGATCGACCTTGACAATTTTAAAGTGCCTGTAAAGGGTTTAATTGAAATAAATTCTTTTAGCTTGAGTTTGATCTATAGTTTAAGGATTATAAATGCGAAGGTGAGTTTGTTTCTTTCTTACGCTTCCACACCGAAACCGATTTTAAAAATTCTAACACTAATGGAAAACTACATGATCAACAAGTGACATAGGCTATATTTTATCCTTTATATGCATTGCACCCGTGCGAAGCGGAGGCGGGTCACTAGTATATTATATTGTACGTACACATTCCGCGGTCACTTCCAGAGAACCTGGTATGGATAGTTTTTTAATTGACCAGCAATATAACAGCTACAAATAAAAATATGGGATGTGTCAATTTAGGCAATGCCATGTTTTCCAGAGCCAGATGGATGACATTTTATCAGTGTTAGCGATACCTGGTCGATGACCTGGTGGGGGTGGTGGGCAGATGATGGATGCGAGACGCACAGGACCGGTTGTTGTGGTGACACTTGGAGAAGGCCTATGCCCAGCAGTGGACGAGTTTCGGCTGTTATGATGGTGTTGTCGATTGTAGATTTAAGGGATTGACAAAACGCTATCGAAATATCACATGGTCAATTGCTTTAATCATTTTCGCTAATCGAATGACACTTTGAATAGAAACGCTTATGATGACTTCCACTTGTTATAAAAACAGATAGGTACCTATAGTTTAGACTACTAAGACAAACAAACTACAAACAAAACGCAACTTTAGAATTAAAGGGACCTAACTCGAAAATTGAAATTTTTAGAAAATGAGCAATAATTATATAAATCTTTAAAAAGTTTTGGGTTAAAAAACAAATATCCTCCGAGACCTATGTATAAACTGCCCCTTTCCCAGTCATATTGCGGAATCTTTTTCATCACTGGCTTTTGGAGTATGTTTTTTTTACGTTCATTATATAGCTAAATTACAAGTAACAGGAATTTTGAGTTCAGTCAATTCTGAGAGTGCGAAAAGTAAAACGTAACAATTCATACCTTTAAGCGCCTTACTCGACGGCGGCGGATCCCGGCTCCACGGCGGGTCCCCATGTCCGGAGAAGTCTCTTAACTTGAGGTAACTTATGGTCAGCCTTATAATCGACGCTTTGTCCAGCTGGCTGGTGATGGCTGCTGGAAGGGGCAGCATCTTCGCCAGCTCGTAGAACTCGTAGTTCTCCTTGCCTCTTCTAGAACGTGCTGCATCTCTGCTTTTCTCTTTCCGAAGCTCGAGGATGCTGTAAGGAAAAGGAAAAGTTAGATTGTAGCATTGCTTGGTCAGGAGATAGGTCCTAGCCCTCGTTTAAATAAGCTATTTGATAATAGACGTAAATATATATTTTATTTACTAAAACATAAAACCGACTTTTGAATGATGATACTACTTTAATTGAAGAGTTCCGTTTCCTGTTTCCGAAGTTCGTCATCAGATCTTCACCAAACTAGAAGGGCTTTAGGGACCATGAAATACAACCATGCTTTTCAAAACCATCGTATACAGTTTTTTTATTCATTTTACATCGACAAGTGAAAATGAGAACATCACCAATGTAGACGAATCCAATTAAATACGTATTATTAGGGAGAACTCAAATACTAGTCGTCAGATGCCACTAAATGGGACCACATGACAAGCATACAAAGAATCATCAAAATCGATGCACCCAGTAAAAAGTTATGAGGTAACACACAAAAAATGAAATATACATTCGAATTGAGAACCTCCTCCTTTTTTTGAAGTGGGTAGGTATGTTAAATGTAAATCCTAGAGGTTTCTTTGATCAGAAAGATAGTAGCTTCTTGGGACCTGGTCTGTTCGACATTTAATATGATTGAAAATTAAAAACAGCTCAGCTAAGGCTTTCTCATCAGTGCATTGTTTACAACAAGAAACGACTAAAGACATCAGTTCTAAAAAAAGAAATACCCTACTGCGTGGAGGAAAGGAAGGTAATGTGTTTTCAAGCAGGGTTAATAAAGGGGGTTCACTTTTTATTTTCAAAGATTTACGTAGTCAAGTCAAGAACTTACGTAGCAAAGATTTTTTCCTGCCTTTTCCCAACATATTTCCCACCACTACTACTTTAAAAAAATACACAAAACATATCTAACAAAATAATAAAGAAAAATCCGCCCAAACATCTTGCCCAGAGATGGGTGTGGTCCCGTACACTCCCACCGCCCGCCCAAAGGCGGAGTTTCTAATGAACGCCTTATTTATACATTTATAAACCTGACATTTGCATTTAAGTTAGAGCTGAAAGATGTTTTTGTATAATTAAATTTTAATTTGCATGTTTTTGTATAAAATTTTAATATAAAAGTTGGGTTTTTTGGTGACAGGTTTTGTATTGAAGTTAAGTTAATTTAGGATCTGAGGAATATTTAAAAATAAATCTGTGTAATAGGTACCTACTTTGTACCTACTATGACATTTAGAAGCGGAATGTAGAATTTCCACATATTACATAGGCTCTTTCATCAATGCCTTGTCGTTTTGGAAATTCTATTAAGGTATAAGTAGATTCTACACTTTCAGTTGTTGATATTTAAAAAATCTAGCAGTTGTCTAAATACTATTTTTATATAGGTAAACAATGTATGTATCTTTATCTAGTTGCGATTCCGAAAGAAAAATACTTATTAATTAATAGGTTGAAAACACCGCGATATTAGTTATCAGGACTTGCAATTTAATCAACATCTCATAGGTTGCAACCATGTTCTCTTGAAACGAATTTAATTACAGCCTCCTTCACATAAAATAACCCCAATATAAAATACTCAAGACACCTTCCAACACTTTTCCTAAAAACCCGAGCTATAATGAAACATTAAGCTGAGTCCACATCAGCGGAAACTTTACAACCGGGTCTAAAACCGAAGAGGTGCAAACTAAGCGAAGTGTCCGTTTTACGATCGAGCCCGATTACCGGCCGTCCCGTGGGATCTCGCCTTTATCGTCACCTGAGTAAGGCCATTTGAAAATTGGAGCTTTTTTACGATTTTTTTAAAGATTTTCTATTTTGTTTGTAGTATGGGTAGATGTCCTAATATTGTCTTTCTTATGAGGTTGATTACCTCCTTTTAGTAATTCTATTTTTTAATGTTACAATTTTGAAGTGTTTTATTTTTTAAGTTGGTACCATCACGGTCAAATTATATTATTATTCCATTTATTTATTTTATGTACATATTTATCACATTTTTTAATATTAAAAAAAAACATAAAAAATACATTAAAAAATATAACAAATAGTAGCTCACCGGTATCGGGAACAGAGTCTAAGCTACCGGTGGTCAGGGCTTATTATTGTTATTATTTTGATTGTTTATTTCGTTTTTTTTTTTTTGTTTAGGTAGGTACTCAGCTGAATCTTTAAATTGAATAATACTTATGTGTCATGTATCATTTGTTTTTGTTATGTTACATGAAATAAATGTGTTATCTATCTTTTTAAACCAATAACAAACTAAAATATTGCATAAAAAATCGTCCATCGCTATAATATGCCTAAGAGACTGGATATGTTTATTTACCTATATGTGTACAAATGTAAACATGGAATCAGCGGGAATACCAATAAAAAAAATATCGTCCTTCCTTAAAGGAACTTTACCCAACCCAGATTAAAATAACTAAAGGTATTTTAAAACGTAACTCTTAACCCTTATCTTAAATAACTACCCCTAAGGGACAAATAACATTTAAAAATATAAAGAAATGCGGAACAACCCCTTCGTAAATCTGATTTTCCGATAAACGATATTAAACTGTTAGAGCTAAGGGTTGGTTTACATGGGACTGGTCAGTTTACTAAAACTGAACTGTCCCAAATTATTTTAACTGGAAAAATACCTCAAATGTAGATAAAATATTTTTTCTTACACAAATGTAAATTTGATTTCTATGTAACTAATGTATGTCCTAAGGGCGGAATTTGTTCGAAAGAGTCGCCGCGGCCTTGAAACGCAAAAGGCACTAGAAGGATCACAGTTAGGTTTTAGTCAGTAAGAGTCTGATACACCTTTCCACTCCGCCCAGAGCGCGAGAAGTCAATTGGTGATTTCCCATCCAGAAAAAAAAGGGTGGGACGTAGCTGATCATAATTTAAGACCTGTATTGTGTACCTATCTATAATCCACAATAAAGATATTGAAGTTGAAGTAGTTTATTTTTTTTTTGTTAATAGTTGTAAATAATTTTTATTCTACCTGAATAAAAATTATTTACAACTATTAACCACCTTATCAGTGAACCTTATCAAAGAACTATTATAAAATGAATCAAGGAATCGTCAACCTGGTTCCATTCTTACCAGATTCAGCTGACTGTCAAAACCTATTTTCCATGGAGCCGGTCTATCATCTGCCTAGCCTTTTCCCAACTATATTGGGGTCGGCTCCCAGTCAAACTGGATTCAACTGAATATTAGTGTTTTACGTGGAGCGGCTGCCTACCAGACCTTCATAACCCATTGGCTGGGTAACACGGTACTTCTTGGCAAGACAGGTGACAGATTTTCTGGCTTCTGACAATCTGTAACGATTGCCAATGTCCAATTCAGCTAAGAAACACCAGTCTCATCTAGTATAACGACCAAAAAGCTTGACGTGTAAAAGTGTTATTTACAACCTACTTACAAAATAAATATCATTTATTTATCATTTATCAATGATGTGACATGTAACTGGACAACTTGATACGTCTTGGGTAAGTCTTGTATACACACTTTTGGGCTTCTAAAGACTTCTAACCTGTAATTACTATCCAAGATCTACGGACGGAGCACCATAATTCACAGGTCACAGAACTCCTCCCAAACGCCAGGACCGATTTTAATGAAATTGTCTGGGAGTGTGTGAATGTGTCTCTGGATGACCTACATTTATTATTGGACCCGACAAGGTGGTGTTGAATTCTAGATTTTACTTCTTATGAAAAGGCAACGTTCAGGCAGTTCAAAGCTCTGTCTGTCAATCGAAGCTCATCAGCTAACGAATAACGAAAATTGTACCTACTTTTTTCAGTAGAGCGAGGCAGGCTAAATTAATTTGACTTTGTAAAAAAATACCTGATGCATTGATGTTTGATTACGTGTCTAACAATCAATACCTTTTGTTCATAACAATTACAACATTTTACGTTCAAAAAGCTTGTCTAGACAATTCACCATTGTAGTACTGCTGATGTACGAAACAATAAGTTGATATGCAAATATGCGGTCAATTGACTTGCATAATTAACACATAGCAGGGAGGATTATAGGTGTAATATTAGACTGAGTCATTATAAGGTCAGTAGGTATGTGAGGTTCTCAGGGTTGCGGATTTTGTTCGAAAGAGTCACCGTGGACCTGCAATGCAAAGGGCATTTGGAGGAACACGGATGGGTTTTAGTCAATAAGAGTCTGGCACTCCCTTACGCTCCGTCCAGAGCGGTAGAAGTCATTTGATGATTTCCCTTTCACAAAAAAGCTCCCCCTCCAGATCTTTGATGATTTTTATCTTCGTATTTTTTAAAGAATTGATAAAGCAAAAAAAAAACGTGTCCAATATTTTTCGATAGATTTTGAGTCCTGACGGATTAAATAGAGTCATATTTTTATAACATCCCTATTGCTCAAGCGAAAGAAAACCTGGGAATCTTTAAATCAAGAGTGAATAGGTTACTTCTAGACCAGCGTGCTCCATCTTCGACCACATCATCGCTTACCATCAGGTGAGATAGTGGTAAAACGCGTGCCTATCAATAGTCAAAAAAAAGAAAGCAAATTATACCAAATTATATAAATTATACTATATATTATGTTTATACGTAAAAATGCACATCATGTGAACCAATCTTAACTAATCGTTTAAACCAAGGGTTACAATGGTCAGTTAGGGGTATAACATTGTTTAAAATAACTTTACAGTGAGGGTGCACAGCCCTTGTCTTGACCGTTCGAAGATTAGGGTGAGTTATGGATTTGATAGAATTTCTTTTTTTTTTATATAATTGATTGGATAATTTTATGCTAAATGGTTTAGTATTTCATTACTTTCAATAATAAAGTAGTTGAGGAATCGAATTTTTCTTCTTAACTACGCTATGGATTTTGATGGGATTTTCTTAATTTTTTTTTCAAAATTATTGTTTGTAGAATGCCTTTATTTTTATATATCAACTAATAAAAACACACACACACATGTAATGTACCTACTATCAAACTGTTGTTTTTTGTAATAAATGTTTTGTTTTATAATTCTCTATAATGTGTTTTGGAAACCAGTTAAGTATCTCCATTTTAAAAACGGTACTTCCTTACTTACCATTTCCAAAATGGTTTCGCAACCATATTAAGAAGTGAGCGGTTCTTATCATGATGTAATAACAGTACCTACCTACTTAATGTTTAAAACAAAATGCAGAATACTAAAGACCATGTTTATAAAAATATCGTGAATGCATCAGGAGCAAAATCCCTGAAAAACAACGTAGCTCAAGTCTGCTGGGGCTTTGCTGTCGGCATTTACCCCGTTCTCCCCCGATAACAAGTCTACCCTAAAGGTCTACCCTCATACATGGTCTACCATGTCCTTATCTAGGAAATCCAGGACATGGTCTACCTACCCTTGTGCCAAGTTTCATCCAAATCATTTCATTCAATCAGCCGTAGAGGCGCGATTTATTATGAAACATCCAGACTTACCAACAATAAAGTTAGGATAATATTTGTAGGTTTACAATAAAGGTGTTTTGTCAAAACAGACAGCAATGGCTTGTTCAAACTCAAACTAAGTAGACCTATGAGGCAGCTGAGAGAACTACTCATCCATTTACCGATAAAAGTCGCAAAGGTGTCATAAAAACCATTAGCTCTACTCAGGGTGAAAGAGATTCAAGCGAGTCTCGCTATAAAATAGAACTACCTACTATTTTATAAAGAGAATCACTTGGCTCTCTTTAGTGTAGTGTAGTGTAGTTTTTTTTTAATAATATATATTTTTTTTACGAACTCTTCTTTCAACTCGTAATTTTTTTTTGCAACTTTCCCTTCAGTTTGTGTTAGTTTACCTTCTTGCACAAAGTTATTAAATATAAAAATAAAAAGCAAGACACTCCAATGCTTTTTGTTCTGTCCAATTTTTATGACGAAACTCCCTTCATCTTAGAAGTGGCCGTCTTTAAGTGTCCGTGTACGTGCCTCGACACCCTGCACACCTGGGAATCGAACCCACAATACGTAGCTAACGTCTTGACCCTCTGCAAATACAGCCTTGAAAACCACAGCTGAAAATCAGCCTTGTTTTGATAAAGACAGAGCTCAAAATCTGAAATATGTTCGAATCGTTCCATTGGTCAGTGATGATTAGTGCGATATTCTATAAAGGACGTAACTCACAAACCCGTCAGACGAATCTAAGCTCTGTCGCATTGACATAAAATCTGAAATTATGAGTCAGAATAAAAGAAAAAAGAATTTACTACCAAATTGAAATAGGAGAAACTCCGAGAAAAAAAGTCCGGGTTTCGAAGCCGGGAGAAGTCGTAAAAAGCCTAGTACGCAACCGTGTCGCAATAGTTACGGTTAATGTGTCCCGGACAAATTGAGTTGTGCCCGAGTAGGAAAATTAGCTGTCCCCAGGGGATCGGAGACGGATCCCGGACTGCGGGATAAGTGACGGATATGACATGACTATTTATGAGTTGCATTTTATTGTCATCGATTGGGGGTATCACCTTGCTATTTATTTTGTTTAGAAAGCAGATACAAGTCCCTAACATATCGGCGAAATGAATTCGACCCAAAATACATGATAAAGCCATAAATAATTATTTTGGACATTTTTTTTTCTTTTTTCTGCATGGGAAACCATCGAATGACTTTTCCCGCCTTGGGTGGAGTGGAAGAGTGTCAGACTCTTACTGACTAAAACCCACCCGTGATCTTTCTAGTGCCCTTTGCGCTCCAGGGCCGCGGTGACTCTTTCGAACAAATTCCGCAACCCTAGCAGGCAGACCCTATAGGTCCCGTCTTCTTTGCTCAGTTCATAGTGAAGCTTACGCTCTAGACCAAGTGAAATTTTAACAGCGAAAACTATTGTCAAAATGCTCATAATTACTGGGATTGATTTGCATGTGCTACCAAAATGTGGACATAGTCTATCCCATACAAACTTTTGTCAGTTATCGTGATCGCTGAAAGAATGTCACTTTGTTTAGGGTTCCACTAGATATCACTAAGTCTAAAATAATATTTCAGCAAGGACAGCAATTCTTAATCGAATAATTAATAACTAGACTAACTGAGAATCTATACGTAAAACTTATCACAATTTATAAACAAAATATGTAACTACATAATTGACAGCTAACCCATGTTTTTCCCAACACACCGTTAAATATCACTTACAAAAGACATTATTCACACTCTATCACTTAATTGGGACCAAACCAAAGACATCACCAACACTATCAACCCTAAAATGCCACCGTAGAAATCTTTTGACAAAAAGATTATCAGAAATGTAGCAACATGTCAATAGATCCGCGCTTGTTAAAATGTCACCCGTCACCTCTTCGCTGAAAGGTTAACACTTCCCGATTAACCTAAAACGGGGTATTTAATACCCTTTTGTGAAGGCCATGGGAATGTCTGTGTATTTTCCCCTTGAATGGTTTCGAGTCTAAACATGGTTCTTTGTTGCGGTTAGACTGGGTTTATTGGAGATAAACTTAACGGTTCATAAGCAGATAATGGTGGATAGTTTTATTATTTATATAAATAATAAAATGAGGTAGTAATGATGTCTTCCTTTTACGGTAGAATGCATTAAGTTGTCATAGACCTAATTTAGTTTATGTGGCTGTTTGAGAGATAATTAAATGCAGTTATGCACCCATAAAAGTGCTTCCAAGCCTACTTCATGAGTTAAAAATGTAATTTAGTAATGAATCTTATATATAATCTATATTTTTTATGTAAGTAGACAAATCATAACTAAATATCAGGTATTTTTAATATAATATTATAATAATGAGTTAACGAAATCTTTTTCGTTTTATCACTGGTATAAATACCATTAGGCAGAAAAAGAAACAAAACCAAGAAAATCTTCAATTCTAAGTACCACATAATAAAACGTACTAACCCTCTCAATTCCAAATATGACACATCATAATATCCAATATGAAGTGGTTTTGTCACCTTATGAGCACTTCTTATTTCTATAGTTAACAATATGTATGATTTTTAATTTCACATTGTACGTTTTAGGGTTGTAAGTGGGTATTGAACGATAATACTTGCTACCTTGGGAAGACGGTGCAAAGATGGTGAATCAACCCTCGATTTTTAAAATTTCTTTTATCTTTTCTTTTGCTTCTATAAAAGATTGCCTTTGTGATGTAACCGTTTAAGGTGGCAAATGTGTCAAAGCAAAAGCAGGGTTGTAACATTGCGGCAACTTTTTTAAATGCTTTCATGGTTACAAAATTGCCGCTAATCCAGCTAACAAGAGCTACAATAATGTATTTCCGAAGCAATATATTCAGTATCAATATATCACGATCGATGAATAGGTAAGAAATTAAAACTGAATTTTCAGCAGTTACGTGATAAAATTTCAATTTTGAAAACGCAAGTCACTTTAGTTTACAATTCATTTAATCATGCAGAATCATCGTCTGAATACCTCTCGACTTTCTTTAGGAAACTTTTCAAAGAGATATTCACACCCTCCCTAAGGGTCGGCTAGTTTTCTTTAAAAGCATGGACATTTGAACCCTTGGAATTTAGTCAAGCGTTTTGTCCCTAGGGCCTTTGTAACCCCACGGTCAGTCGGAAGAAATTCAAATAAATTGACTGTAGTTGCATACTTTTGGTTGAATGACTAATATGACAGTGTTATTTCCAAATTCTTTAACGAAACTAAACTTGACGTTCTAAAAAGTATTTATTTTAATTGAGATGGGTTTGTTATAACTTTAGTCTAGGTCAGAGGTGACAAAGATAAATTCAACAATAGAATGAGTTTACCCAGAAAAAGCCTATTCACTCTAACATTGAAGAGATAAAAAGACAATATACCTTAAGGTAAAATTAAATTGTATTTGAGTATAGTGCAGTTACTATCTTTACAGTTGGCAAGATTTTGGCTGTAAAAGAATCCATGTTGAGTGAAACAGAGTTAAAACAAGTATCAGCTTAAGCTAATGGCGATCACGTTTGACATAATGACGGTACGTTTCAAAGTAATACAATCACAGTAAGTATTGACACGTTGCCAGCTCACTTACTATTATAATTACATACAGAATACGTTTGCTTACTTAATTTCTACAATCTTATATGTATTTGACAAAATAGCTACAAAAACGTTTAGTAAAATGCGAGGACTTTCTACTAATAGCTATATATGGTGGAAGAAAAGACATTGCAACAAAAGGTATAACGATAGCGTAAGGCATTGAAGAATCTATTTCAATTAAATTATGAAATATTTAAATACTAATAACTCAGCTGGAAATTACTTAATAAGAATCGTGGACATCAAGATGATGAGAGGTAAAATTGTGAATAGAATAATAAAGTTAATTAATGCGAGTATTCCACAAGGCAAATATCCGTAAGACGGGGCCACATAGGGTCAGTGCCTGCTAGGGTTGCGGAATTTGTTCGAAAGAGTCACCGCGGCCCTGGAACGCAAATGGCACGAGAAGGATCACGGGTGGGTTTTAGTCAGTAAGAGTCTGATACTCCCTTCCGCTCCGCCCAGAGCGGGAGAAGTCATTTGATGATTTCCCATCTAGGAAAAAAAAGGCAAATATCTGTCAGAATTAAAAACAGGTATAGTAAGGTCCATTCATAAAAAAGGTAAATTCAATGACTTGTCAAATTATAGACCCATAACAATATTTCCTGCCATACATAAAAAATAGTTGAAAAATTCAAATGCGATTAAATAATATATACTTTTTATCGGGATAGTGACATAACTTTCAAAGCACAATATGGCTTCCAAAGTAAGATATCTACAGCTCAACGACTTTCCAATTTGACTGATGAAGTTAGCAACTACCTAGATGACAAGGAGCACATGATACTCATTTTTATTAATTTCAGCAAAGGCATTTGACACATTCGGGCACAATATATTAAACACACTCGAAAACTCGGTTATAAGAGGAAAATTACTAAACTGATGCAAAGCCGAAATTATCACGTCAAAGTTGGTCCTAGCCTTAGTAGATCCGTTAACGTGACAAAAAGCATAGCCCAAGGTTCACTCCACTACCTCCACTATAAATCTAAAAAATACGATAATATACTGCTAAAAAAAAACTTAATTTGGCCTCGGAATGTTTGCAAAAAGATTTTACTTCTATGACAAACTGGGCCCATGATATGGGGATAGCTCTAAATCCACAAATAATTAAACACGTTCAACTTACACAAGTGCCTCCCATCCTTTTCAAATCAAAGGTCATAGTCATGATTGTCTGCATAAAAACGTGCCGGATTGCCTCTGGACTGTTCGCTTATAGAGCAAGTATCATACACATACCTACATATCTGGGATAATTGATAGCCAATTCAACTGATTTTACCAGGTGGAAGCTGTTTGCGGCAAAGTACTCACCAAATGTTCTATTATGAAAAGCAATATAGCATACGGAACCCTCCTACAAATATACATAACTCTTGCTAATCTCATATGGACTTTCCAGTTATGGACGCACATTTAAAACTTACCTAGTAAAGGTCTATTGAAACTTGTAGTGCCAAACTATGTGTACCGAGATAATAGCACTTTATTATTTAAACACTGCAAAGCATAGACTGTTCTAGCGCGCGCTGATTTTCTGTTCCTAATAGGATATTTTGATAACAGTCATATCCAAATTCCAGTTGAATATAACATGAATACACATATTTAGTTTGTTTTGGACGAAATGACAGTCAAAACAAATGATGACACACAAATAGTTTCTTCAAACGAAGATCGTGAGAGAAAAGGCACTGAAGCTAAAGATTACCAAAGACGATACTGTCAGGTAGAACCTATACTTGGCAAAGACTAAAGAGTACGCGAGTGGAATAAAAAGAAAAATCGTAGTGCATAAAATGACAGACACTAATCAGACGATGGATGTTACTCACCGGGGTTATTCCTGGCATTCGAAGCATCCAGTCCGTTTGTTTTCTACTCCATTAATATTCTAATTAGTTTGTAGTAATCGAAGTTTAAAACGATGCTAATCGAGGCTTCACCGTAACTGGCTTTCGTCTAAGATTATTGGTTGTGTCTTCTCGCTCTTTCAACAGTGATTGGATTTAGGGTTTCTCTAGCTCATGTGCGTCAGTCTTTGCCATTGACAATGGATGTTAACGGTTTTTCTTTGCATTTATCATTCACAATTATTCCGGCTCTACTCTGCAACTAAGCACGGTCGAATCTGCGTATGAGAATACAAGCTATTTTAATGCCCCCTGATTTAGTAATGGATCTTTTTTTTTTTATTATAATGTTTTTTCGTAAGAAAATATTGTCAACTTTGGTAGAACAAGGCTTGGTATAAAGGTTCTTAATAAATTTGATGCTCACAATCCAAAAACTGCCTTGTACTAATTTCAAAGCCGAGACTAAAACTTGACCCAAAAAAGTCAGTACTACGCTAAAAGTTACACTTCCATACATATTCAAACCGAACCCCTAGCAGGGTAATCAGACAATACAGTCGGAATTAATAGAAGTCCACCCGTAATGATACATCTTATTTATATGAGCAAATAAGAAGAGGGTGCGACGGTTGACACCATATTTGATATAGGAAATGAAAATGTCATCGGCTTAATACGCTCAGGATTATTGATATTGCACGATTTACGATAGCTGATGTTAATAAAGATAACTTATTTTCTTTAGAAGGTAATATAGCTCGAAGAATGATAGTGGAATCTTTTGATGAACAAACAACTGTTTAGACAGTCGGAATGTTTATCGATACTGCTCACACGATTGCTCACTCATCTATACGTTGAACAACCAACTATTGCGTGGCGGCGTAGCTTTTAATTGGTAATTTATTGTGATGTTTTGTCAACGTTTAGGTCTTGGACCTTCTATATTCACTACTGAATAATCGTTTCCTTCAATGACAGGTTAAGGATCCTTTCCTTCTCAACAACTCTTCCTAGAGTTATAATGTTCACGAAATTGGTAGTAAGCTATATGCTTTGAATCTAGCAGTCATATTTTCAGTACGTTTGAAAAAAAAATCATTCGGTAGGGACCTTTGTTCAGTTGCTGTAAGCTGTTGCTAAGCCTCCTGTATGTTGCGTTTCATTACTGGGTCTTTTCTGTAGTTCACGTAACACTTTTTCTTCTGAAAATTGTTTCAAATTTTCCATTTGCCTTTAATTGCGAATGATGTTTACTAATATTTCAATTTTCTATCTACACTACCACCATATGCCGAACATATTTTTTTCAATAAAACTTTTTTTTCTTCGCAAAAACGTAGTGTCAAGAAGTCGTGTTCCACGATTATTGGGACAGGCGTGTCAAAGGTAAGATCACGAGGTCCATTCGCATACTGGTGAGAGGTGACTGGCAGTATAGAAGGTAAAATGATTTGGTCGATCAAAAAAAAAAAGCTTCAAACCTTTTTCGTTTTGAGAATTATTTATTAAAAAAGTAAATGAGCCTATTTTTCGCTGAAGATCTATAGGGAACGTGCAGAAACTATAGGTGGCAGCACAGACGCGTCAATGTCAAGTATATTTTACTTACAAGTTTCAAATTTGCAACGCTAGATGGCACAGTCTACTTCGTGCACGTTCTCCTAAACGGAGGGTGCAGGAAGTATAGGTGGCAGTACAGGTCAAATAATTACAACGTAAAAGTTTCAGTTTTGCAACACTAGATGGCATAGTCTACGCCGTGCACGTTCCCTATTTGAATCAACTTTCACATTTGACATTTCATTTGACATTACTATAAGATTCAGCCCTGAGAAATAATTGCCCATATTTTAATTGTTTTACAACGCTTCAAAAAAGTAAAAATCAATTGTTTTATTTATTTTTAAACAAAACTGAAAGTATCAAGATTGTTCACACCGTCATTCGGGAATAATGACAAGAGGCAGTCAAACGCCCCGGGAACGTTTGCCATAGCACCCCTGGTGATGAGGTTAATATGACTCGGCGAATTTCCGAAAATGCCCGACAATGTACGACTATCTGAC
Source organism: Hecatera dysodea (assembly GCA_905332915.2). Taxonomy (NCBI): domain Eukaryota; kingdom Metazoa; phylum Arthropoda; class Insecta; order Lepidoptera; family Noctuidae; genus Hecatera; species Hecatera dysodea. Next base: position 12,816,823 of record HG995309.1, on the reverse strand, counting down.
ACTACGCCCGACAGATCGGAAATAAAGGATAAGAAATTGGGTTCTTAAATTATTTTTAAGTTTAAAGCAGAGAGAAAGGGAAAGAGTTGACAATAGACGAGAAAAGTGATAAACGCATGTGACTGAAAGGGTTATGAAGATAAATGTGGATGGAAAGTGAGGGAGATGGATTGTGTGATAAAGAAGAGAACAGAGTCAGTGTTAGCGTGACTATCAGGATGAAAGAGAAGAAGGGGTTTGCGAAGACCGCAAGTGAGACGAGACAAGTTCAAACAAAGATTAGATATGAAATGAAGAAAAGCTTTTTGTTTTATGGAGAATAGTTTTTTTTTGTTTGGATAACAATTACTGATCTTCTGCCCATTTTAATTTGTTGAAATGACGTAATTTTTGTTTCTAGGATCTTTTCAATGAATATTGTAACGTAGATATTCTAATGAGTAGGTAGGTAATTTAAATGAATATTCTCGAGTTTGTTATACCTACGATATGGCCTAACTGCTTTTAATAAATCTCCATCTAAGATTGTTTGAAATAATCGTGTGCCTAGTTTATCTTCGTCATTTTCTTTTTTCTTTTAAAATATTTAAGTTCGTACACGTCACACTACCACTGCAATTTCGGTAGCCAGAATCAACAGTGGCTAATCCCGGAGAAACAATTCACCTGTCTTAATTCTTGCAACAACAGAATCATAAAAAAAAAATCCGACCCTTGAATAAATTCACTGCACAGTGTTGCATTGCCCAATAATTCTTGGACAAAAATAAATAAAGGCAGTCGTCCCGTCCCGGCCGGGCCCAGAGGGACGGGCGATTTGTGCGCTGGCCAAATTGCCGCTCTTTAGGCGGACTTTAATAATCACGTCATATCCAATTTTCGTTTGACACGCCGTGCGAATACAAATTGGGCATAGCGTTGATTGAATATGTCACTTGTTTATTAGTGAATTGACACTGGTAATTAATCATTGGTTTGTTACGGGCTGTATAGATAGTTTTTGCGCATTTTCTTCCAGATAAAACGTAAATCCATCGTACTTCAAAAAATAATAAAGCTGCGTAAAATTACTTTCAAGCTTTAGATGACGTTTTCTAAAGAATTCAAATAAAATGCGTTGACGCTCACATGTATTAAAATACAATGTCTTGGCATAAATCCATAAATATTCTATGCACTTCACAATATTCTCAGCATTTCAAATGTGAATGTTAAAAAATAAGATCAAAGCACATTATCACAATGAGAAATCTACTACATAAAAATGTGAAATTTTAGATAAATTGCATCCCACTATGACAACGCAATGTCGACGCAGTGAAAATAAGCTTAAAATAGATGATATCGCATGCCCACACACCCCAGTGGGCGCTATCCCGCTTTTTACGGACAAAAAATGACCAATCTGCTAGACGCGTCGATACGGGTATGACTAATGGTGGTCGCCCGCTTAGCAAATTGCCTGCCAAAATCGTAACGAAACTGGAAAATTGTTTCATTCATAAAAGCAATACTTGGGATTTGCGTGGATAGCTTTCTGATGAATAAAATAGTGAGGATTACGCGCCCCATGTGATAGCGGTTTCGAAACGTCAGATGGACAAATGCTTGTGATAATCGTTTATATGATTGGATTTTGTTTGGTCCTTTTCTTTGAATTTTATTATATCGACCGTTTTCCGAATAAATAAAACTAGCTAGCTGAATTAGCAATACAAAGAGAGGTTGGGGCCGCATTCGCAGCCAATTGAAAGGAGAAGAAAATAATAGTTATTTGCAATAATCGACTGAAGGGACGGCTGATTGCGCCCGGGGCACGGGCGAGGAAATTTTTCCAGTATTTTCGTCTGCCAACTTACTGTCGAGTGTTCGTTAATACTTTCTATAAATATTTCAGTTTATTCGCTTTTACTGTTATTTGGAATAATCATTCATGTAGATTAGCCAAATACTAAATTATGCGCTGCAACGGCTATTTTATGCCTTAGTACCCATTTCTATCGTTGTCTCCAATAAATTTGACTTTTAAATAAATTATTCTTAGTAAATTAAGCGAAACTGAAATTTGGTGAAAACTGGGATAAAAGAACGTTTGATAAGTGTACCTACCCACAACATGCCAATTACATTGCACAAAATATAACTATCTGATCCATTGCATCAATTTCAGATAGAAAAAAAAAATAAGATTCATCTGTCATTCAAAACCTTTCTAAGGAACCCTTCCCGACTGCTACCAAATCAACCCTAAAAGAAGGAATTAAAACAACAAGGGTCAGCACAAAAGTACGTTGATGAGGTAAAGGGGGATATAATAGATCATTTTCGGGACACTTGTCCCGCAGTTAATCCGGGCTGGTCCAGCTAGTGATCGATTGTAGCCACCCTACTGCCGGAATGTCTATTAAACTTGGCATTCCATATGTGTACTTTCGAAAAAGACTATAGACAGCTGCTTGTATATAAAATTACAAAAAATGTAGTTCTAAATATTGCAAAAGAAAACAATCTGCCTTCGAAAGGCTTTCGTACAGAAATATTGCTCATACATTAGATCGAATAGAAAAAATTATTTGGCACCAAAAGATTTTTTCTATTACAAACATTACAGTTTTATACAATACTTACATTCGCCTAAAAAATTATTGGAAATTGATTCAGTATCAAATTGAGAAAAATATCTTTCATGTCTGTTCCATTCTTCGGGCAAATTATCAAAAAAGTGTCAATACGCCATTTGCTACGTATTAAAGCTCGCATTTTTTTAGAATATTACATCGGTTTTTTTACTTTTTTCTTTAGTAACATTACAAAATTACAAAAACACCTGCAGCGAGAGAGGACTCGAGTCAAAACCGCAGACATAAATGGATCGTTGTTTTTGAACAATCGATTTTTTAAATTTTACTCGATTTTGTAATGACGGATAATAGTTCGGTTGTTTTATCGATACTTGACGTTTTTGGAGACAAACTCTTTGTGATTATTTTTGAGCTCAATAGCTCTAATACTATAATTTCTCTCCTGATTGGCATCTCTTTTTGTTTCCATTCTAAATTGTATGTTACTACAATGTTTTTTTTTGTAATATTACCATTTTGTATTAAATTTCATGCTGTCGAAATATTTTACCATTTTTTTTTGTATTAAGTAACGCTTTTAGTATATAAAACCCACTTCCGTAGCAAAACGTTATTTGAAGCCATACCGAACTCAGATTCTATTAAAAACCTTTCATACGGTTCAACTCTTTTTTGTTTCACTCTTTTTTGTCCAACAATTTTACACATTCAACCTCTTGGCATTGTTTGACACACTTATAAAAATGTGTTGCTAGATATATTTTACAATCTTGTATCAAAGTTGGTCTGTCGGTAGTAAAAACTCGAATAGATAGAGGGCGAGACGAATTGCCGTGAATCAGCAGTTGGTAGTCGATTGAGGCTGGCTACACTGGTATACAGGCTGATGAAACAGAAAATATAATTGGGATCAAATAATTCTGAATTATTTCTGACTTCAGTTTTAAAACATGTGACCACTGTTTAATATGTGACCTAAAACGTCTTGATACTTTTTGCATCTACTTAAATGTAGTCATTTTTTTATTATTTGTAGCAAGATGTTTTTCTTATATTTTAATGTCATTTTAATCTCCCAATAAACATTTTATTAAACACGTTTTTATCTTTCCGAATACAATTGTTTAAAAAAAATATTTTTCATTACTTTTATAAAATTTTACAAACTGATTGGCAAAATAACATCAGCCTATACTACATTAAAAAAAGAGTCAAAGTGTAATAGATCCATACATTCAAAAAGGGCCGACAGATCTACAATCTTATTTGTCAGTTTTATAACATGACAGTAAACCTTATAATGCGTAGCCCAAAGATCAAAATGACTTAGCAAAGGTTTCCTCAGGAACGAATCTTAGCTATAGTTCATCTAAAAAGAGGTGTAGTAGGAGATAATACTTTATAATATTAACCCGGATATTTGATATTGGGTTTTTAGCCATCAATTTGTTTTTATTTAAAAGACATTGACTAGTCGTAAAACGTGGTCTAAATGTAACGCAGTTTGGCAAATTATGACCTTTGTATGAGTTTTTTTTTAAATAATTGTACAGTACTTATACTTGAATCTGAAAGGATTCGTTTAATTATTCTAGTTTATTTGATGTTTTTTTTAATCATGATGTGTTCGAGAACCTGCTTCACCCATCTCTCGCTACAATATTTTAGAAACAAAACCGTGTTTGAAAGTCCTTCATTTGATTTTCGAGTAGTTTCTCGTTTTCTACAAAACAGCTGTGCTTGTTTTATAAAAATTGTAAATTTAAAACCTTGTCAGCTGATTATTTTCTGGCGAAGTTTTTTTTTTCGTTAAAAATACTTTGAACAGTTCACAGATAAAATGTTTCCGATGTGTAATCGGCAATAATATGATTGCGGTCTCATCACACGAAACTATAAGACTTTTTTCCTTCTTTTCAATTTTGTTGTACTGGATGCGGTCACAAAACCGTTTTATAAGCTCAGCTGTTCGAAATGGACTTTTACAATAAATGTGGGTATTTCGTTATTGTTATTAGTCATTATTATGAATGATTTTTGGAACCGATGCATTTTTTGAATTGAGAAACTTCTTAACAACCTGGCATTGGCTACTGATCGTGGCTGATCATCATTTACCAACCTCTAATAAGGCCCCGTTGGACCGCTGAAATAAACGGCTATAACGAATTATTGTAATACCACTTGGCGAAAGTGGTCTTCTACTAGACCACAGACAAAAGGAACTAATTCGTTAAACTGTATAAGTATATTATATTGTTTGAAGTTTTTTTTTTAAGATTCATTCTAGATTTTAGTTTAAAAAAACGATACTTTAAACATAAAATAGAACGCTAAATCAATGTTGATCCTTTAGTTTTGTTTCTTTTTTTTACTTTTTATCATGTTACAAAACGTTCGCCACCGCGTTACATACTCGCATAACAAAAACGCGTGTTACATTATTTAGTTACGCTCTTTATTTTTCAATCAAAATATTTTTGTCTACGGATGTATTTTTTTTTTTACATTTTTCCTTTCAACAGTTTTTTGGTATTCTTTAGAAATTTTGATGAAGTGTGAAAGGGTTCCTGTCTCGTGATTGAGTCAAAGAAGTTTTTGTTTCGTGTGATAAAAGTGTAAAAAAGAGTATTTTTTTTTTATATAAAGGATCTTTGTATTGCCGTGGGCTTATATTAAGTCTGGTAATTTTCATGGTTTTATTTTTAGTAGAGAATACTTTAAAAAAATCGAAACACCCAATTGTTTTTTTTTTTATAAAGTTTGCCGTATATAAAGCAAAAAAAAATCTTACACTTTTAGATAATATCTACAAAAATAACTTAAGACGGTGATTTTTTTTTTAGTTTACCTCTACTGGAAAATGTCTACTGCCTTAAAAACGGCTAGTAATACTACATAATAGTAATTTCAATTTCTCAACTTTCAAGATAGCATTGTTTACCTCGTTTTTACTGCAATTACATCAACGAAAGTGTGATTATTTCGGACAGTCACTGTTCAAGGTTCAACTCAGGTTGTTGCGTATTCAAGTTTATGGTTACTTGGTTGATGTAGAGCAACCTCTCGACGCGGGTTAATGTAACCGGATACTCAATTATATTGCTTTGATGTGTCGCGGCCTACTGGTATTAGGAGTCAAAATCTTGTGTTTTATTATTAATTTTCGTTTTTATAATTATTGAATTATTTAGATATGGGTCAGCGAACAGTTTTCAATTTAAATTTGGTTTTAAAATTCAATATACAAAAAAAAACATAATTCCAATATCTGCAAGGCCAACTTGTTTTTAAGGTTAAAAAACTTCTTACTTTCAAAATCGATTTACATCAACCGCAAATGCACATAACAGCTTCCAACTTTCTTTTTCTTACAAATGAAATTTAAAAAAAAAACTCTAATAAGAACGTCAAGTAGGTACATACTATCTGTCTGTCCAATTGTATGTCTATCTGTTACCACTTCACGGCTGAAAGGTTCTGGATCGAACTTTGCAAACGGATAGACTATAACATACTTTACTATCGCGGTTGTGTGTTCCTTCAATATAATTTCTAACTTCGCGGTTGAACCGCTAGCAAAAATTTGTCTTTTCATAAAAAACTAAATTTCACCGTGAGAATCTCTTAAATTATAACAAATCATTTTCAAAACTATACCAATTACTGTTGACTCAGAGCAAAAGCTAGCATTTATTTGTATTATTATTGTTAACTTCAACAGCCTCATTACATACATATTCTTGTTTCTGGGAAAACGACAAATTACGAAGGTGATCTTGATGTTTTGATACGGATGCTGTAATATTGTTTTAAATTGTAGAGTTAAGAGATATCTAGATATCTCTCTCAGGTTAAAAATGTACTGGATTTTGTTCAATGAGTTTTGTTTTGCGATATTGTTTTTTAGGAAAGTTTTTTATGGTCTTTGTCTTTTAAATATCTATAAATTAAGTAATCGTAACTTTAAAATTACGGAAAAAAACTATAATATAAGTTTAAGGAGTTTATAAATCTAATAACAGTTAGAAAAACGCTAGAATGGGTTTGTTTTCCTGTATTGCTAAAAATGTATCTCAAATTAAATTTTCCTCCTTAGGTACATACCTATTACATGATTTTTTTAACAACAAATTACAACAATAAATAAATTACCTAATTCTTTATGTTCTTAGGCACAAGCGAGTATGGTGTACGTCATGACATGATAAAATCTTAATTTGTGTTGCCTGCTCTGTCCGCGCGGGGTAATATACTGTTGTTTTACTTGGCAAAACGTTTTGGAGGCTGCACACAATTTCATTTTATAAAACATTGAATCAGGACGGTAAAATACTATCAAATTAGGTATTTGAGGAAAAAAATCAAGCCTGGGTTAATAAAAGAAAGACAGGAGCTTTCATTTTCGTCTCTCTCATTTAAAACAATGTTTTTTTTTGAGTTACAAAAAGTAATTGTTATAATCATAATCATAATCATTTTTTTATTTGTGTAACATAGGTAGAAAATACAGTTCTTAAATTAAATTAATAGTTCGCTATGTTATGCCAAGAGGCGTACAAATATGGTAAAAAGTAATTTCTGGGATAAGCATGGACAACCGACGCACTGTCAGTAAAATGAACTCCTTATTATTAATGACTAGCAGCGCCCCGCGGTTTCACCCAATACAGGGATAAAATATAGCCTATGTTACTCAGGGTGAATGTATGTAGCTTTCTAATGGTGAAAGAATTTTTGAAATCGGTCCAGTAGTTTTTGAGTTTATTCGTTACATACATAAAATACAAATCTTTGCTCTTTATAATATTAGTATAGATGGAGATAAATGTAGGTTAGTATAGTATAATATTTATATCAATAATGGAAGCTATTAAAAGAGACTGTCTTCATCTCTAACTGTTACGCTATAACCAACGAAACCATGAAAGTGTTCATAATTAACAGTTTGCCATTATTTATAGTTTCTTTACGCTTTTAGTTCTGCGTCATTATTTTGGAAATCGTGTTCTGCAATATCTTAATTCATTATGGTGTTGTTTAAGCAGTATCTTGAGGCTAGGGTGCCTTAATTGATCATGAAAGCTCATTAATATCAATTAAGTGAAAATTCCGATTGGCTTCGGTTGTTAATTTCTCAATTTTTGCCATCATTAATTTTGCCGCTTGGATTATCGCAACAACGAAATATCTTAAACATCTGGTGTCTTAGAAATAACAACACTAGAGGAACCATGCAAACTTGTTATGGCTTATTAGATAGTATATACATAGGTACACATGTACAAGCAGAATAAAAAGGGAAGAACTCATAGGGAATCGCAAAATTCATCCACATTGCTGTCACCGGGAAAAGTGCCCAGAAAAACTGGCCGCATTGCCACGTTGAATGGTAATGCTGATTCGTTCACTAAAAAAAGGCCAGCCCTCTGGTCACATGAAGAATCGACTAACTGCTTGCCTACCTATAATGTAAGTATTTTCAGGTTATGAAATCCAGATTCATTTTCTTTCCTCTGGTACTTACCAAAGGTAAAAAATATTCTTTGGTAAGACAATTATTTGTGTACAAAGAGTTATGATACGATCTCGTAATCCGGTTTTCTCGTCCCATCGAGATTTTTTTATGAAGTTGGTACTTTAGAATCAGATGCCTGATGGTCAGAATATGGTAAAATTACTTCCTGCCTAAAATGACGCAAGAGGGCACAAAATATAATCGTGCTAGAAACCAGTACAACAATGCCGTGTAGATATAATCAAGAAATATTCGACAGACATTTCGCTGTCGCGTGGACATTTAAAACATTTTATTATCTTGTTTTATTTCATTACTTAAGTCATTCCACGCTATAAAACCGACGAGATTATTTTAAAACGCAAAAATCTGTTGTTCTCTTAGTAGAGTTATTTCAATTGTTTAGTAAAATATTATGTACATTTAAACACTTAATCATACAACATTATAGATTAATATCTATAAGCACAAATTAAGAAGCACATTAAATAAAGAAACAGCAAAATATCATTAAGGCAATAAAACAGTATTTATTCAATAACTCATTGACTCTTCACTAAATGAAATTAGGTACCTAATTATTATGATGATTATTTAAAAAAAAAAAACATTAATATAAATTACTTGTTTCGGAATACAAATATCAATGAGTTATCAAATATTTAAGTACGTAACAACTAACTAAAAATAAAAAATATAAAGAAAAAAGAAACGTGCCCAGGTTCGAGATGCGATTGGTTGGATGCTTGTTGCTGCCGACAGATATCCGGGCTTGTCTGTACGAACCAGGAATGGGTGAAGGCCGGGTTTAGGCCTGGATTGAGGCCAGGCCCAGGCCCGGGCAGGCCCATCACGCCGGGCAAGCCCCCAGGCCTCTGGTGGTGGAAACCAGCTGAAGCCACCGCGTAGTCCATAGCTACCGCTTGATATGGCAACATTGTCACTTAACACTGTTATTAATCTAAAACAAGTCCGATACAGTTCCACAAAAAAGTTCCCGCGCTTTCTCGCACTTCATTTTGAATTAATTACCAAATGATCAAAATCGTTCGGTCGCTGTCTATTATGTTCTCAAATAACTATCATTGTCGCACACACTCGCGTCCACTTAACAAATTAATAATGTCCGACTTTCGGTAACTTTCATTTCAAAGTCTGCGTCTCATTGTTGACAGAGTCTCAGAAACTGAAATATTCACAAGTCCTGCACTCGTTATTTCAGCGAAGACGTCTCAGTTATCAAACAAACGCTCTATTTTCGGGCGATCATTTACGGGGCGAGCTATTCACAGGGGAAAAGTCACGCACAGCCACCCACTTAATAAATATTCTGGGCATATATCCGTTTTTACGTGGACGTGACTGACGGAGCACTGTCCGATTTTCACGTACGGAACGCGCGGCCGATTATCGAAAACAGTTGCACGCGACCCCCTCCTACGACCTCGGACGTGCAACTGAGAGGCGACACGCGCGGCAAACGCGACTCTATCGCACTCGGGACACCAGTCGAGCTGGCGCCGCTCGGGACTTAGAGCAAGACGGCGCACTACGAACGACCGGCACGACCATCGATCGGATGTCATCGCCGAGTTAAAAGCCTGCGTCGTTACACGGCTCGTAATAGGCGGTTACGTGATTGGGCGTGGTCTAAGCTATTAAGTTGAATTGTCGGGCGCTGATTGGTTGGAATAGCTAGTAGTAGTGGACGTGATATGTTCGAAAATACGTTTATAGCTGGTGTTCATAGAATATAATAAGTGTGTTGTCGGTTGGATGTTGGCCAGTTGACGCTGCCGGGCCCTGTTGCGGTTTCGTTCCCGATTCGCGTAATGCTTTTTAATTATAACGTCTGGGACCGTTAATAGGTGAGCATTGCGTGTTTAGTAGGTAGTAAAATGAGGCATGTGTTGAATATTGTGGGCGTGGCTACACGTGCGATTGATTAGGTCCACTATTAACACTAAACACTGTTCTGTTGACGATAATTTGTAATCGGGATGAGACAAGTGTGGAGCGCATGGTCATAAATACTTGTAAACCATAATTGGAAATTATAGGCTAATCAGCTGTTTAGACACGTTTGCAAAACCTTATAAGAGTTTATGTCTATAAGATTCCAATTAGACCACATCAATAAAACAATCGTCTTTAAATTGGTCCTTAATCCACTGAAATCTTCCTCTAAAATCTTTAGTTGATACCTACCTAAAGATTTTTCTTACTTTTACAGAATTTACGGCATCCTAAATAATACCCCCAAAATCGGAAAAAAATAGGGACCTACCTAAGTACCTTCATGTTTCACCCAGAAACAGGACGAATAGGTAAAACTAAAAGCCTCACTCCGTATCCACAGTCCCACACTCACCTCGCACTCGTTTAGAGTGCGAGATTTAAAAAAACAAATATCGAATACAAAAACACCTAGAAAAGCAATAGATACCAACACTTAACTGTATTGTTCTAAAAACCAATACTTTCTAATCCATAGCCACCAATAGTAAGGCTTCCTATAAATAGTACCAACGTATAGAATTAATCAATATCTATAAAGGTTCAAGATCGTTCGCGCGCAGTTTGTATGCCGAACGCGAAGTCTACAGTCCACAGCTGACTTTTGTATCTACTAAGCCACGTCTTCAGGATGGCCGTAATAGACTAGTTTTTGGATGAGGTCATACTTGTGTTGCTAGCGCAAAAAAAAAATGTAGGTTTCAGTTTTAGCAGCGGTGGCGTAACGCTCCGCTCATTTTCGATAATGAAACATTAAAAGTGGTGCGGAATTTGTTCGAAAGAGTCACCGCGGCCCTGGAACGCAAAGGGCACAAGAAGGATCACGGGTGGGTTTTAGTCAGTAAGAGTCTGAAGCTCCCCTCCGATCCGCCCAGAGCGGGAGAAGTCATTTGATGATTTCCCATCCGGAAAAAAAACATTAAAAGTTGATAGATATTCAAATATAACGAATTTTATCTATCAAAGTCATGTTGTTTAAAAGAAACAAAAGCATTTACCTGAGCTAGCCTACTTTTAAGTGCTGCCAACAATCACGTGTATATTATATGACTAGCAGCGCCCCGCGGTTTCACCCGCGTAGTTCCCGTTCCCGTGGGAATACGGGGATAAAATATAGTTTAAGTTACTCAGGGTGAATGTAGTTTTCTAATGGTGAAAGAATTTTTGAAATCGGTCCAGTAGTTATTGAGTTTATTCGTTACATACAAAAGTACGAATCTTTCCTCTTTATAAGTAGATAGATGTTGCCTACACGTACAATTATAATACGGTGCGAATTTTCATCACCATATCTTATATTATCACTCCATTCTTCATTCTATCCCTTATAAAACAAACAGCTGAATGCAACACCATCAAATCCGGCCCAAAAGAAACCACGACAAGCCACATAATAGCATAATCAGTCTTTTAACGTTCCCACTGCTGGGACACAGGCCTCCTCTCTAGGAGAGGGAATAGGCCGTAATCCACCACGCGGGCCCAGTGCGGGTTGGTGAATGTCGCATGTCTTCGATTTTTTTTTTGGTTCCGAGATATGCCGGAAGGATATGCCGGTTTCCTCACGATGTTTTCCTTCACCGTTTTGAGAGCAGTGGTGATGAATTTAATTCATCACCACTGCTCAATCTGGGTTTGAACCCGCGACCTACAATTCGTAAGTCGGGGCCGTTACCACTCGGCCACCACTGCTCAAGCCACAAGCCACGATGCACCACAATTGACCACGAGCCAAGCTTGTAGTGCACGTGATGGGGTAAAAGATCAGTGTAGTAAAAAATGAGTAAAAGATAAATCATTGTTTACGGTAAACAGGAACCAATCGGCCGTTAGATTCTACGTAGACTGACTGGCTGTGATTTGGGGAATTACCTAAAATTACAGATAGGAACACTGAGTTCTAAACTCCCGTAGGTAGTTTTGGCAATATTTATCATGGCAGATTTTTGGTTGGTTAATTTGTGTACAGGTAAGAAGTGACACAAGGTTGTGTATCTTATTTCCGGATTGCTGAAAATGGGCAGTCTTTAAGTCAAGAGTAAATAGGTTACTTCTAGGTTTATGAGGGAAAAACAAGTGGCATTCTGTGAACGGTAGCATGGTGGGGGCATTGCGGAATTTCTTTCGGAAAGATTCACCATGGTCCTGGAACGCAAAGGGCATTTGGAAGAACACATGTGGGTTTTGGTCAGCAAGTGTCTGACACTCCCTTCTGCTCCACCCAAAGTGGAAGATGTCAATTGAAATGAGAAGGGACCTGTCTCAACTAAATATATTAAACGGAGTTTTGAGGCTAAATGAATGGTATCGATTGTAAACTTAGCCTTAAATGATTACTAAGCGGAACAACTAAACTAAACCATTATCTAACCCGTAACAAAACAGACAAAACGATCAGTTTAGATAATTCACGTTTAAACTGAACCATGTTCGAGGATTCGGCTTTAAACTGGACAGAAATATAGGGTTGCCAGGCGTCCGAATAAAGTTATAAAGGATTTTTGGATGCAAATCCAGCTTTTATAGGTTTTTATTTTATTCTGTTGAATACTGAGAGTTGCAAAATAATGAAAACATATTCAATCGATTTTTTTTACAAGTTCAAGTGGTTCATTTTAGCGGTATAAAATGCCTGGATTTACTTAGAATGTCTAATGCAAGTAAATATAGTATATTATTATATTTTGATTTGTTACTTCAGTTTAAGGCTTCATATTCTCTTCTTCTCTTGTTCTTACACACTATTGTCTACATTTCTTTTTCGTTTATCCTTTCGCAGGTCTGCTGGAAGAAATTTTGTTTGAAATAAGCAGTTCCTTTGTACAAAAATTGTAATGTTATCTCTTACTTATTGTATGTGTGTACATAAATAATAAATAAATTTTACAAGTTTCTTAAAAAAAAGTATCTACCTACTTATCTTACGTTTACAGATTTTTTCCGCGAATTTGTAGGGAAATATTCCCCTCCCATAGACTTTCCAAGGAAGCTACATGCCAAATTTCAGCTTTCTACGATCAGTCGTTTCGGCTGTGCGTTACCTGTCAGTCACCCAGTCAGCCAGTAACTAAAGAATTTCAACTCTCTGATAATGCAGCTTCCTTTGCTGAAAACATACTTACAATCGGTCAATTCCTTTCGGAACTAATTCGGTTAAAGCAAACAAAAAAAAAAACTCTTTAAAATATGTGTGTGTAGACACTGTTTAAAAAATAAACGAAATCCTGAAGAAGTTAAGGTGTCCGGCCTTTTTACCCAAGTTGGTTTATTTAAAAGTCTATTGGAATTAGCTATCCGGTTTTAGAACATAGCAACCCTAAAGTATAGATAGCGCCCAGTTAGATGACCAGTGACCGGAGGTGGATTGTTGCGGTTTCCGGTGGCCATCCGTCTATTTATGTGCTAATGTTGACCTCTATGGTGTGTCTATGGGATTTAGATGGTATTTGTTACATAATGCCATGCTGTTTGGTAAGTGTGTATTGGCTATTTGATATGCAGACGGAAACTATTGTGTACGGAAACTCTGTGTTAGGTTAGGATCGTAATAAGACAGTTTATTGGTAGAACCTATTTCTGTCAGATATGCTGCGTTTTATAATCACTCAATACGTTTTCAGTTTTAAATATGTACAGTGAAGTGAAGTGTAGAGAAGTTTCAGCGATATGTTAATTAATATGACATGACATTAAAAACGTCTTTCGATTACCTAATGCTTTTTTTATTCTGATGTGATCGTTAGCATAAGCATAAGCATAGCATAATCAGCCTTTGAATGTTCCCACTGCTGGGACACAGGCCTCCTCTCTAGGAGAGGGAATGGGCCGTAATCCACCACGCGGGGCCAGTGAGGGTTGGTGAATGCCACATGTCTTCGATTTTTTGGTTCTAGGACATGCCGGTTTCCTCACGATGTTTTTCTTCACCGTTTTGAGTACAGTGATGATTATATTAATTACACAAAGTAATGCGGCTAGCTGGGTTTGAACCCGCGACCTACAAAATCCGCGATCTACAAATCGTAAGTCGGGGCCGTTACCACTCAGCCACCACTGCTCTGATGAGATGTGATCGTAACTTAATTTAATCTAAAACATTTTAGTAGTAGGTATACTTACCATAGCAGAATATTTTAGATGCAGTATTTTTTATGATCCTAAAATTTTCCCGGAATGCAGAAAATTACAAATCCGAATCGAAATACTAAAAACTTTTTAGTAACTATAACGAATACAGTAGAGTACAATACAGTTCTGCATGGACTTAATATCTGCAACAGATGCATTCTATTTTCAGCCTTACTGCACCATGGCATTTTCATAGTCTTTGAATAATAGGTAGGTACTAATGACACTAGTCTAGGTATGTACCGTATGTATTACAGTGAACGCAAATAAAACATGGAAGCATTACTTCAAAGGATCTAAGCGCGAATCGTGACCCAAAAATCCAAACAAACTCACACATCGAAACCTCGTCGCTGATTCGCCGAACCACACCAACAACATTATTGCTAATACGATGCACAGTTAAAAATTGACCTTATTTCCCAAGTATTTGGGTTTAAATGACCATGTTACGAATAGCCCGTGTAACTAAACACGTGAGCGGCGCAATCGGTACCGCAGCGCAATGTACTTTGGGTCAATTTTTTTGAGTTAGGAATGCTTCCATGTTTTATTTGCGTTCACTGTTGTAATGTCATACAAGTCCAAAAAGCTCTTAACCAAGACAAATCTTAAATTAAGAGTCTATCCAAAGAAACCTAACCCCTCCTTAACTTAGCTTAACAAAGAAAATCTCATGACAAAACTGATCCCAAAAATTCACGTTTACTTTTCAGCTGCGATTTCATTCATGAAAGACTTTCAGCTCTTTTAAAAGAATCTAGACTTTGTGTTAGAAGATGGTCTGATTGTTTGAGAGTATTACGGTATTGCCCGGGTTCGGATATAATCAATAAAGTGATCGTTCAGACACGGTCACGATGCTGAAGCGCGGACGCGGAGGTACGCAGGGCGGGGGTATGGTGATAGGCGGTAGCGGGGAGCTGGTAGCGGAGCGGAGGCGTTTTGGAAGAATAAGTTATGTGAATATGATTTTTGTAAGACAGAAAATCAGGGTGTTGTAATTAAGGAGGTATTAAATATGGAGAAACAGATTCACGACATCGGAGCGGGTTGAAAACACTTGTGTTATCTTTTACCATCCATTTTGTAAGTTAAAATCATATTTGAAGGTACGTTTTAATACCAAAATAATCCAACTTTCACGGATAAAAGTTAGATTGCAAAAAGTAACCGTTTGGAGATGCTGGGATTTGAACCCAGGACTTTCAGCATGCGAAGCAGACACTCTACCACTGAGTTACATCCCCGATGACAGTGAAGACAAAATTATTGGTTGTACCAGAATAAAACACTTTTCGTTCCTAGTCCTAATTTGTTACCTAAAAAACTAGTTTCTTTGATTGGTTACAAAACAAAACATGCTCCTCAAACCGCTGCCGCTTATGCTTATACTCACGCTCGAATTCCGTACAAAGGCAGTCCGAAAACTCGCCAGTTCTTATTGGATAATTCGTGATTTTCATTTTTTTCTTCTACTCTCCGTGACAGGTGTTTGAACCTGTTCACGCTCTTGACATTGGGCGACGAGGTACCCACCAATCGGGAGCCAGTTCGACGAACCCGATTCTGACTCGATACTAGGTACAGTTATATAGTTAATCGATTATAGTTCCGAATAATCGACTGTTGTATCTCTATTTAGAAAATTTGACACAAAATGGCGACGTTCGATTTTTAAACTTTTTATTTCTCTTCTGTTTATGGTTTCAACTGACAACGATGAAAAAGGTGCGTTATTTTGTTGTTGTTAATTTTGTCGAAGGCAATGATTAAAAAAAATGGTAGAATGTCGTTTAAAATGTTTTTTATTCCGCACATAGTGATTAAACTGTCCATGTACAAACCGCAGAAAAACGGGCTTAGGTAGTTAAGAATTCTATTTTTAAGTTCCGATCTTAAACTCAATTAATCTATGAAAGCTTGGCATTATGAACTTTTTGCTATCACCTGTGACTAATTGGCATATCGACCCTCTATTTAGCCACCAAATTGATTCCAATAAGAAATTAAGCAAAAAAGAAAGGAAATAGACACCTAGATTTGGTTCTGAATTTCAGGGAAAAATCTCTGAAAGCTTTCTTGAGTATTAGCTATACCCAGAATGTTTGTTTTCAGATTTCTGGACAAGGTGTACTTGTTCAGGAATTTGAAAACTAAACATTGACGATGATAAACTGTTCATATTTTACGTATTCTTATTTAGAATAATGTTATTAGATACCACTTCTAAATCTCCAGGTGCCAAACGTAGTTCTTAGATAGGCCGTGGACTAGGCTGGACCGGACTTCCGGTAGTCCAGTCCAGTCTAATCCTCCTCTTTACCTGTATCCTGATTACCTTAGACTTTTTAAGACTATCAGAAACATGGGACTAGGCTAAAACTCTTGGAATTACCACATAACTTTCCACTTTAGCTAGCATTACAAAAACTTCTCATTCAGAGCTGTGGGAACATTAGTCTGATTTAACGCATTGCATGCAGAGAAAAGAAAATACTGCTGATTGAAGGAATTTAAGAAGACAATAAAACGTTGATGATGATTCCAGAACATGATACTTAGCGCCCTGGTTATGGATTTAGCTTAAGCAAATACACGATCATTATATTCACCTAAGTGTCATTATTCCTTTCTAAGTTTTAAACCTAAGAACTCCTCAAACCGACACGACAAACGTCAACCATCAAGATTGAAATGCTGATGATGATGAATCCTAATGAATGCCCCAAGATCTTTCCACTTCGCACGGCCTCGAATGCCCCCGTACCGAGCAAGCGATCTATACTGAATTTTAAACATTATCGATTGGCTCGCCCTACATTCCAGGAGATGCGTACGTGCAATGACCCTCGCTCTGGGTTTATTGGTAGCGTAGCGGGTATAAATCTCTGGCCATATGATTGTGGACCGATCGAAGTGGTATGGACGGAGGGTGATGACGTTTCAGTGTTGCTGGTTAAGGTGATTTGGTTCTAGTTCATTTAACGTAGACTAGCCGTATCTGTACATTGAATATTTTTGCATTAAAATAACTGAGAATTGTTAGAAAAAAGACATAGAACACAAAAATGCAATATTTAAATTTTTATTTTGTCTGTTCGTTTGTGGGGGCATTACTAATGGATTCGAAAGCTAGATTCGTAAGCACATTAAGTGTTATCCCGAGATTTATTTAGCGTTTATTTCATCAAAATCGACCCCAAAAATCAAAAGATCTTGAATTTTTAAATTTAGTGAGAAACTTCATACACCGCTGAATGTCCTACAGTAAATAACAACAGTCGTGCGGGTCAATTTTATAGGTTAAACAACGCTTGCTTCAGGGCTATAATTAATTTTTGGATCCGTGATTGTTTTTATGGTTATATTAATAACTGTATATACTGCCACTATACAAAACAACATAATGAATTCGGGCCAAAATCCACACTACCAGATGGTACTGATTACTGAAAGTCAGTAAGAAAACAGATATGATACATAACCTAGATTTTTTTCTAGAATGCATTTTGGAAACAACTAAAGTTGCCAAAAACACAGATGAATTTTAGTTTTGATTTTTTCTGCAGCTTCTAGCAATTTGCTTGATATATCCAAATTCAATATTAATTGTTTCATTTAATCGTCTTAACTGTCCACGCCCTATAACGTTCATGAAGTTAAAAGAAAAGCTTCCGCAAAACTCAGGTCACATGCAAATTAAACCACTTACATATTTATTAACAAGAAGATAACATCCAACACAAACATACCCACATAACCTACCAACATGTTGGTACACATTCACTTAAGGAGAATAAACATGTCCAAGTTGGTAGGTTTATCTCTACTTACCCCTGAATTAGGGTAGCTACATACATTAAGATCAACCCTGATACTTTGATATGAATTAAGATATTCAAATTTTAATTGGTCGCACTGTTGCTTGGTGTTGCCAGTTTCCTTTGGTTTAGGGATTTTTGTTTGTTGTTTTGAAGGACAGTTATATAACTGTCCTTCAAAACAACAAACAAAAATCCCAATGGAGCCAAGGCCAATCCGATGGAGCTAAGGGTTCTATTATACATATGTATAATAGAACCCTTAGCTCCATCGAGATATTGTAACTCCGTAAATTTGTAATAAATATTTATTAGATTAAAATTTCTTTATATCTTTATATTGAAATAGTTTTCAATATATCCGTGTCTCATTACAAAAACAAAAAATGTTTACAATTTCACGTGATGTTTTACAATCTTACGGCGTTTGCAATTTTACGGTGATATATATATAAGTATGTATATAGATTGCCAGCAGTTAGTTGTCAATCTCTTTCTCCGCCAATGTCATCGAAATTTGCAGGGTGTGGAAAAGAGAATTATCTAAATAGCCTACCTATACAACCTAAAGAAGGGTCCTTGTTTTCCTAGATGAAAAATCATCAAATGACTTCTCCCGCTCTGGGCGGAGTGGAAGGGAGTGTCAGACTCTTATTGACTAAAACCCACCCGTGATCCTTGTAGCGCCTTTCACGTTCCAGGGCCGCGGTGACTCTTTCGAACAAATGCCGCAACTGCAGAAGGATCCTATGATGCTTTTATTTAATTATTCAAAGGTCATGGTTATGTAAGGTCGTGAAAACTAACGTATTAAGTAAAACAAAACACAAATAAAAAAGTAATAAAAACTTACCTTAGCAATTTAACCCCGAACATTAAAAACAAAATAATAATACATGACATCTCAAAACACTAAGCATTACGAGGGTTAAAAGATCATATCAGTGCCGTTTAAATCTTAACCCTTTACTGGGGTGCTTTTATTAATTTATTTACACGTGCATCTAGCATTATTACACAAATACCGCCGTAATTGTCCCCATATGCAAAGTTAAACGTCGCCATTTTGATTTTATCTGTGTTTAATACATTTTGAGGGTAGTCTTGGGGAATTTCGGCTTGGTTCGGGTATGTTTGGCTATTAAGTACGTAGGTCTGTTGTTATTTTGAGTTGGTCTAAATAGTGGGTTTTAGTGGGATTCATTTAGTTTTATTAAAATTCTAGGTACTGTTTTCAACACAGCTTTCTCTTAGGGCTTTACTACCAAACATTGATACACATAAATTATGCGAAATTTCATGTTTACTAGAACCTCGCAGAACTAATTTGGCGATGGTGACCAGGAGGATGACGGAGCAGGTGGAGGGAATGATGGAGTGAGCAATCGTAGGGTGGAGACAAAAAAGTGTTCGCTTTTGTTTTGAATGCTAAAGGGTGTCGCGGGCAGGGAATGTAATTCAACTGTCTTTAATTTTCTTATTTTACTTAATAATAATTATTAATATTAAGTAAAATAAGTAGGGGGAGTCCGGGAGAGTTTACCCGCCTTCCACTAAAATGCTCATAAATATTTATATACTTACAAATCGCTATTTTTTATAAATTGTATCTGAAGCTACATTATTTAGCTATATTTTCTTCTAAGAAAGTTTAATATATCATTATTAGTTTAAGAGTAATTAACAATTTTTACTAAAGTGACATTCGGCTAATATCTCCCGCCTGGGTGGGAGACTTGACCCCCCAAGTAGGGAGCCTTTACCCGGGTTTAAAAATAAGCAAAATAATCACTACAAACTATAATTCTATAAAGAAATATAATCATAAAAATATGGCACGTACGTAAATGAGAACACGAGAAAGATACTCGCATATATTTCTTAACATACCTAGTTACTTTTACAATAGTAAGGATATATTTAGAAACATATAATTAGGAACTCGCACAACCAACATTAATACTATAATAAAAACTGTATAACTTTGGGACACTCTTGTACAGTCGTACACCCCGTTTCATCACAGTTATAAATGTTATGTATGAGCTTCAAATTTGAATCATTCTCTAACTTCTTGGAAGTTTTCAAATCAAAATCAAAATCAAATCAAATCAAATCATTTATTTCTTTGCAAACATGGGTATAGTACACAGGTGTTTTTATAATAGTATGGTTCTCCATATTTTACCATCACATGGGCATGCAAAGGTTTACAATTTCAAATATAACACAAAAAAATTGGTGGCAGATCATTCGAATTAGATTATACAATAATATATTAAAAAAAAAAAAAAAAAATGTCAGCGTGGTCACAGCAAAAAATAAAATAAAATGAAAAATTATAGAATCACAATAATTATGTCAACCAGAGTAGCAGTATGTCAATCAGTTAGTGACTCATCATTAAGAAAATCGTCAATCTTGTAATAAGTTTTCATAATTAAAAATTCATCTAGGGCCCTTTTAAATTTTAATAAAGTCATATTTTTTATAACAGTTGGTACTTTATTATATATGAGTGGGGCAATACCAAAAAAACTTTTTTTCATTAGTGCAGTTTTACATTTTAAGTGACATAATTGAGCGATGTATTGAGTCCGTATTGGATTTTTCCTGACATCTGATAGTTTTTTAAATAGATGAGGGTTACATTTTACAAAAGTAGCGGTTTCCCTTATGTATAAGCAAGGCAAAGTTAGAATCTTTAACGATTTAAAATAGGGGACGCAGCTATCAGTTGTTTTAAGACCGCACATTGACCTGATGCATCGCTTCTGCAGTTTAAATACCAGCTCCCTATCAGTGGACTGCCCCCAGAAAATAACGCCATACCGCAAAACAGAGGCAACCAGTCCATGGTACGCTGCCAGGAGAGCCTGAGAGTTAACTTTCTTTGAGAGTTGAAAAAGAGCATATGCGGATTTGCTAAGTTTCTTACATATTTCTTCAACATGAGGTTTCCATGTTAGTTGGTTATCAATTATAATGCCCAAGAACTTAGCCTTATAAGTTTCCTCAATATCACAGCCCTCGTAGGAGATTCTAACATTTGGGTTTTCCCGGCGTTGATAAAAATGCATGACTCTTGTTTTGCTCAGGTTTATAACCAAATTATTATTATTTAACCAATTTATAATGTCACTTAAGCAAGTATTAATGTCATTCTTATAATTATTTGAATTAGTATATTTTATTATAGCTGTACTGTCATCTGCAAAAAGAACCATTTTGTTGGTTGTTGCATTCGGGAGATCATTTATATATATCAAAAAGAGTGGCGGACCCAATACACTACCTTGGGGGACACCATATTTTATGTATCTTGGTTTTGAGACATATATGGTTTCTAATTTAGTTTTAGGACATATCCTAGAAATTTCCGTGCATTGAACCCTATTACTCAGGTATGATTTTATCAACTTCAAGATGTTTCCTCTTATACCATAACTATTTAATTTTTTCAACAGAATCTTATGGTCTACATAGTCAAAAGCCTTGGTCATGTCAGTGTAAATTGCACAGACTGGATTTTTTTTATCGACAGATGGCATTATGTTAGCTAGCAAGTCAAATATTGCCATATTTATCGTAGTATTTTTACGGAAACCCTTTTGTTCTGTGCAAAATAATTTATATTTTTCGAAATAAGCATATATAGAGTTATAGATAACTTTCTCAAAAATTTTAGAAATAATTGGAATTTTTGCAATAGGTCAAAATCAGCAACTTTTTTTCTATTAAAGCTGGTTGATCTGGATAAACTGGTTGCTTCTGGGGTCCTCAAACTTAGTTCTTGTCATGAATCTTAACTAATCTTTCCCTGCGCAGTTATTGGAAGTCCAAGAATCTGGAACCTTTTTAGAATAGATTGTTGCATATTCATATGCCAGCTTCATAACTGCCTGTCTAGTCAAGCCATAATTTATTTTTCTGCAAGTTAGAACATAGTCAACAAGTGCTTTCTCTTCCTCGATCGTAAATATCAAAGATGTTTTAAACTGGCTCCCTTGTTCACTTATTTTAGTCAATTCGGACCTGTCTCTTAAATAATTTCGTAAAGTATTTCGATCAATTCCATATTCCAAAGCAACAGCTCTAATAGATTTTCCTTTATCAATGTCACATACTACTATAGCGTTTCTTATTACTGAAAGATGTAAATTGATCCTGTTTCTAGATGTTTCTTTTTTATATTTGAATGGAATTTTTTGATGATTATCTGCAATAAAATAAAAATAAAATATATTATTACGGGAGAAACGACGGGAGAGATTACCCTGGGTAAAGTCTCCTCCCGACGCCAGGGTAATGTCTCCCACCCCACGACAAGCTGACCGTTTTTACATTTTTATAAAAAACTATAACACATAAGTAAAAACTGTCTACCGTAAATGTTACTAGGATAATTACATTTACGATGTATATAAATGACATGCTGGAATCGATTCACAGTAAAAAACTGAAATCAAATATCGAAAATTGAAAAAAAATACTTACCGGGCTCGAAAATGTGTTTTCTCTTGTCACTCCTAAACCAAACTGCCAATCGCAACAGCAACGCGTTAGCGAGGTGGGACGCGCCTGTGGAGTCTAAGAAGTGAGGCAACGTCGCAATATTTAGTTCCACAAAAATTCTACGAGCAGTGGCTATTGGCTCCCACCTGCTAAACTCTCCCGGACTCCCCCTACCTAATAATATTTTTTATGCTTTAATTGAAAATGTAATGCATATGCATACATATACATATACAATATGCATAATGCCGTTGTATAATTGATGTATTTACACAAAATTGAAGATCTGTAATAAAATATGCAAAAAACTGGGGAAGATGAGGGGAAATTTTTGACTTACTAGGTAAATTTAAGTTTTCCTCAGATTATCACGCGAAGGATGCCATCGAACCTATGACAAAATCTATAGAAACACATGTTACTTTCGTCCAAATTCGTAAATAATCCCCAAGTAGGTAAACAAAGTATCTATTGTATCACCCAGAATACTAATTTGTCGATGATTTATGTTTTTTTGGATGGGAAATCATGCAATCACAATCAAATGACTTCTCCCGCTCTGGGCGGAGCGCAAGAGAGTGTGACTCTTACTGACTAAAACCCACCCGTGATCCTTCTTGCGCCCTTTACGTCTAGGACCGCGGTGACTCTTTCGAATAAATTCCGTAGCTGGCAAATAATCCTGAAGTAAACAATTCACAACACATAGAAATCTTCCTACACAAAAAAATACACGTGCTCATATAATTTTCCTTATTCCGGGAAACAAAACAAAATTACCACATTATTAAGTCGGTGTCAAGTAAAAATAATACCGAATAAGGCAGGATATGAGTTAAGAGTTGACTTGATCAACATTCAGGGCGCGTTGCCGGCCCCCTAAGTCTTATAGCTTGAGTATACGTATATATATGTAGCTATGTCTGCAGTTAGTATGTATAAGGATGTGTGATGCTTAGGATAGCTGTTTTTGTAAGGAATCTGTACTATCCTACTAATATTATAAACGCCAAAGTTTGTAACTACGGATGGATGCGTGTTTGTTATTCTTTCACGCAGAAACTACTGAACAGATTTGAATGAAATTTGGTACACAGATGGTTTATAACTAGGATTAATATATAGGATTTTTACCCTGATATTCCCATGGGATCGAAACTTATGCGGGTGATACCGCGCGGCGCTGCTAGTACTAATATTATAAAGGTGTGTGTTTTTATGGTTGAACGCGCTAATCTCAGAAACAGATTCGAATTCAGTATTTTACTACAATACTCGTAAAAGTCATAATGCTATTTTGTCCGTTCTTTGGATTTTCAAAAAATATTGAACACGTATTTTTTGTCATTTCAAATCGTAAAAAAATATATAATTATAAAGCACATCAAAGTTCAAGATCGGGGCTGGTGACGTCACGTGCCTAGTAAAAATTGTAGCACTTTTCAACGCGAGTTTTCAACGCACTGTATCTGCATCATCTGCATTATTTGTTTACGTGAAAAAATATGTTCAATATTTTTTGGAAATCCATCTGACGGACTAATTGCAATTTTTCGGTAAGACACCTATTATTTATTGAATAGCCCATTTATCGAGGAATGCTATGAGCTATATAACATCACGCTACGACCAATAGGAGCGGAGCATCAATGATAAAAAAGCAGGGTTTCTCTCTCTCTCTCTGTCTCTCTATCTCTCTCTCTCTCTCTCTCACGCTTTCTCTCTTCTCTCTCTTATGTGACGCAGACGAAGTTGCACGGGTCAGCGTCTTGAATTTAGACGAGGTTTCGTTGAGGAACTTGAGGCTTAATTAGAACAGCCCCATGAGTTGATCTTCGTGGTTTAGCCTCGCTTACCGGTCCGTAGATAGATCAGCACTAAACTGTTCACGTAGGACCGCGGTATGTTAAGACATATCGAAATTCCTCCGTGCCTCGGACGGTATCTAGCCAGCACCTTACTGTTGGTGTCTACTCTCATTTATAGTCCTTTGACAATCATTACCGTTAGTTAGAAGATAAGAAATCTCACACCAGTCTTGCAAAGAAGTATCGTGTCTCCCAGTTACTGTCAATCTGATTAATCATCAGCTACTTAACGTCTTTATAACTATACTAGCTTCTGCCCGCGACTTTGTCCGCGTGGAATAGTTACTTTACCCCCGATTTTGAAACTCTCAGCCCGATCGGTTTAAAATTGACAAAGTTTCATACAAAGTTTCATCCCCTATTTTATCCCCTTGGAGGTAGAATTAATCAAAATCCTTTCTTAGCGGACGCCAACGTCATAACATCTACCTGCATGCCAAATTTCAGCCCGATCCGTTCAGTGGTTTGGGCTGTGCATTGATATGTGTGTCTACTACGTCAGTATGTCAGTCAGTCACTTTTGAGTTATATATATTTAGATTGGGGTCAGCTCCCAGTCAAACCGCATTCAGCCGAATACCAGTACTTTACGATCGGCTTCTTACCAGACCAGACCCATTAACTGGATAACACTGTAATTCTTGGCAAGACTTGCGTCAGATTTTCTAGCTTCTGACAATCTGTAACGACTGCCGAAGATCTTCAAATGACAGCCGGGACCAATGGCTTATTGTGTTTTCCGAGGCACGGAGGAGTCTCGGTTATCTGACTTATCAAGGTCGTCTTATCGTTTACCGGGACTGGAGGAACTGCATTGTCTCAGTGCTTTATCTATGGTCCCCACAACTGATTTTGGTTTTCAGGATGGTTATGAATAGTGTGGTAGGAAAACCACGAAGAGCAATACCCATCAGGCCTTCATTGAATAGAACTAAATATTACAACGAATCAGTATACAATATATCTATACTAATATTATAAAGAGGAAAGATTTGTATTTTTGTATGTAACGAATAAACTCAAAAACTACTGGGCCGATTTCAAAAATTCTTTCACCATTAGGAAGCTACATTCACCCTGAGTAACATAGGCTATATTTTATTCCCATATTCCCACGGAAACAGGAACTACACGGGTAAAACTGCGGGGCGCTGCTAGAAATAATATACAGTATACAATCGAGTCAGTAGTTTTCCTTGTAAGGTATCTTCGGACTTGAGATTTACATTGTAATGACCTAATAAATCAGATGCTTAACGCTAAGGTAGGTACGAACCTTTGTTAATTTTATACATTGTTATGCTGTTGTATGTCAATCATTGTGTTTATGTTCTGTCAGAGGTAGCGTGGCACAGGCGTTGCGGAATTTGTTCGAAATGGTCACCGCGGCCCTGGAACGTAAAGGGCATTAGGAGGAACACGGATGGGCTTTAGTCAGGAAGAGTCTGACATTCGTTTCCGCTCCACCCAGAGCGGAAGTAGTTATTTGACGTTGATGATTACCCATCCATAAAAAAGTGTTGCGAAGGTAATTATCACAACGACCAATTAGTACCTATAGGATCGGCAATAGCTGGCGTTTCCCATGAACAATCCCATAGGTATATTTTGACACTTCATCAATCGCAGTGTCAATTTGTCTAGAGCCTTTTGTTACCTTTCTGTCTAAAACTTCGAATACCAACCATCATTTAAACAAGTACCTACGTATATGTACAGATGTCACTAGTCCTTAAACTTTTCCTGAACTCGGTTAAAAAAGAACAGTCCCCTTCACACTTTTAACGAATTACTTAAAGCAATTTTAAAATAAGAACTATTAGTACCTCCCCTAGTGTTTTTTTCTTCTTTTTTTTCTTGGCGGGCGGCACATTTTTTCCAGCCTGTAATAAGGGCAGGGAGAAGTCGCGCCAAAACCTAATAACGCGGAGTAATTTTTCAATTGGTCGTGTTAACGTTTTCGAACGCATACACCTTGTTTTTGGATTGTGCTATGCTGTAAGTAGCTAATGGAATTTGATGCGTAAAGTTTTTTCTTTTTGTGTGTTTTTTATCTAGATGATTCAGTATTTCAAAATGATTGAATGATGACCAATTAATATGTTTAACAAACATAAAATTTGGCAAACGGAAAAGTTAGTATTTGTAAATCATACATTTAAGATAACACAATTTGGAAAAATCTAAATATTATATTTATATGTTCTCGTATTATTTAATAATAGATTGCTAGGTCTTTAAATTGCCTCTGTACAATGGAAAACTTACTAAGAATATCGCTTTTTTATTTAGAGCTGTAAAATTTCATGGTAACTGCCTTAAAAGCAAGAAACATCCAAAAACTGGTCAGATAGACCAGAAGTCAGACTTTTGAACTTTTTGATGTCCTTTTGATTAGATAATAAATTAAAGCTCCTTTCCTACCTTTAACCTTTCAATCGTAAAGCTTAGGATTTTATATATTTGCTTTCTTGCATAGCATCATCCACTTGTTCTGCAATTTGCATACAATTTTTTCTCCCGTGCAATACTGTTCCTTTTGTCCGACGTCTGTTAAACTTTTACAAAACGTTTTTTCTTTTTTTTGTCATCGTCTTTGAAAGTTAATTTAAAGTCGATCTCTGCTAAAATAATACTCTTTTGTTAGAATTTCGACCCTTATGATTGAAAGCAAAATGAAATGCCCATTCATTTTTGAATTGATAGGCAGAATTAGTATGCAGTAAGATAGTCAAAGCTAACAATACTAACAATTTAATTAATAGCCTCTATTTTTAAGAGCAATAAAATCTAAATTCCCTCTTTGACGTATCAAAGTTATGGATGAAGAAAAATTCGTTTAAAAAAAAACACTTTACGATACGTAGTGACTTTAGTAAGTTAAAAACTGCATGTCTTTGACGTGTTGACAGGCGCAGAAATGTAACAGACCCACAATTGCACGCATCAATGATTTGCGCCATAGACTTATAGCTTCGTAGATAGGCCAGGGGACTTTGTGTAGGTATGTCATCTATGTTGCAAATATTGGGGCGAAGTTTTGCTGAATAATGTGATTGGGAAAGTATTTAAAACTAAGTTTTGTTAAATGAAAATGAAGAGATTTCATATCATCATCATCATAACCTATGTATCACCTAGGCATCTTCGATCGGGGTTAAACCGTAAAATCTTGTTTCTAAATAGGTAGGTAATGATTTAGAATTATTATTGAATGAAACTATCTGTAAACTCATATTTTCGTGAAGTATTTTATTTTATTCAGTTAGTTAATTGTATTTTTATTAGGTAATAATATATCAAAACCAATTTTTTTTATTTAGTTTTGGTTTAATGAATAATAAATGTTACCTTTTTAATAAATGTAAAACATTACATAAAAATTGTAAGGGCATGAGCCTTTACACTTAATGATACAAAAATAATTTAATACGAAATTGCATTGAAAATGATACAAAATTTTGGATGATGCGCGAGTTCGATATTAAACCGAATACTGACGTACTTGCATACGTGACGATACTAAATTATTCGCCAAAGAACAATGTGCGGTTGCTGACCGTACAAATATCCCAATTCGTATTTTTCTTAAATTGAACCATCTATCCCATTCATAACTCTAGCACTCACCCCTCGGCGAGTAACAAGGGCAATCTTGTGGGTGACTTGTAAATGAAAAGAAAAAAATAAAGTTAGAAAAATGGCCGCTCTAAAAACACGACTTTTGCATTATGCCGTCCAACATGAAGACTATTAAACGCAATAATGGAATTATTGAAATGAATATTGTTATTATTTTTGTGAAAATTTATACCAAAAAACATGGACCCTGGACACTGAACTACGACTGGGGTGGGCCATATTAGTAGTGGAATGGTTGATCTTAGGTTAAAAAATATTTAGTCGAGATACAATTAAGATTCTAAAGGTAGGAGGAGAGACGGTACTGCGGCCCTGAAACCCAAAGGGCATTTGAAGGAACACGGTTACACGGATGGGTTTTTGGTCAGTAACAATCTAATACTCCCTTGCGCTTCGGCCAGAGCGGAAGAAGTCGTTTGATGATTTCCTATCCAAAAAAAAGGAGGAGTCGCGGTCATCGCAAAATGACTGGTAGATTTTAAAAAGTGCCAGTGATGATCACAGCGTGGGTAATTTGCCGACCACAATCATCATAGAAAGTTTCCACTGAAAGACACAGGCCATCTCTCTGGGATAGCAGAAAGGCAGTATATATTGATTTTGAACCCTAATTATTATTATATTATTATATTTATTTAGTATACTTACATATTAATTTTTACTCACATAAAAATTACTATTCTAAATATAAAAAATAGTAGCCCACCGGTATCGGGAACAGCGTCCAAGCTACCGGTGGTCAGGGCTCCCGAGAGAGGAACCTCCTACCGATATTATTATTATTATTGTTAGCCTGAAATATCCCACTTCTGAGCAAAAGCCTCCCTCCACTCCTTCCCTTGTTCCAGATCCTGTGCCACATCCTGCCAATCTCCAAGGAAGACATCCAAGTCGTCCCACCATCTCCCTCGGGGTCTACCGCAGCCCCGTCTCACGATTTCAGGGTGTTTTTTGGACCCACAGATCGATGGACATACGGCAGACATGTCCAGCCCAGTCCCATAATAATGAACCTTATTGCCACATAATAACGTTTGCATCTTTTCATGTTTTTGTTTCTATGAGTCGAATAGTATTCTATTGAAATCATTTATTCGACAGATGTGACACAACTGCAGCAAGACACATAGACATGGTTCACTTTACCGTTTTGAGAGCAGTAGTAATATGTATATATAATATAATCAGCCTTTTAACGTTCCCACTGCTGGGACACAGGCCTCCTCTCTAGGAGAGGGAATGGGCCGTAATCCACCACGCGGGCCCAGTGCGGGTTGGTGAATGTCACATGTCTTCGAATTTTTCGGTTCTAGGACATGCCGGTTTCCTCACGATGTTTTCCTTCACCGTTTTGAGAGTAGTGGTGAAGAAATTAATTACACAAAGTAATGCGCCTGGCTGGGTTTGAACCCGCGACCAACAATTCGTAATTCGTAACTCGGCCACCACTGCTCTCGTAATATGTATATCTATTTATAGTTTGCCCAAAACTCTATGGTCTCCCACAGCTTCAATAACCATAAAATGTTCAAACACAAGATTGATACACTTTCTAGGGCCGAATAATTGTTTAATCGACCGAGGCTGTGACTTCGAGTTGATGGCTTCATCTTCAAATTATTTGAAAGCCGCATCATTATTTTTTGAAACCCGTGTAAAAATCTTTGAATTTTTATAATTATTGAACGTTTTCAAGGGACACAAAAAGGTGTTGATTTAGCTAGCAGTAGTTGTAACTATATTCGAAAACTAGCTGTCCGCACAACTTCGTTTGTGTCACATTTTTCATGACTGCTCCGCTCCTATTGGTCTTAGCATGATGATATATAGCCTATAGCCTTCCTCGATACATGGGCTATCTAACACTGAAAGATTTTTTTCAAATCGGACCAGTAGTTCCTGAGATTAGCGCGTTCAAACAAACAAACAAACTCTTCAGCTTTATAATATTAGTATAGATTGAGTATCAAAATGGAGTCTTCGTTGATTCTGGTTCTTCGGGGTCTAGTTCTGGTAATCTATCTATTCCTAACTGATACATGATCTGATATCATGGAAAATAAGCACTACCTAATTTGAAATTGATTTGAGTTTCTGAAGTACTAATAAAATTAATTGATATGCGCACAATTTTATTTTCCTCGTCTTCTGTGATCAATCATTGAACTATTAGCTGAATTACAGTGATGCAAGTAATTTCTCTAGCGAGATTTCCTTCTCTTTCCATAATATTCTTCAACCTTTTTAGCACACTAAAATACATAAAAATATTGTTTAAAATAAGCCTGAACTACTTTCCTTTATCACAATCCTGGGCGTCATTTGCATAGGTTCTTTTAGCTCTTAAAGCTTCCTCACTTTTGTCAATTATTGGTAGATAATCCCTGAGCCTCAAATCTGCCATTACAATAGTGTTAGAACGGTCTATCATTCATTTCATAATTGTTGATTTTGACAAATTTGGTAATCTACTAATATAAAAGAAAGAAAAATATTTATTTAGGACTCGCACATTAAACAAAGAAAAATAAAACTATTATTAATTTTAACTGTGCGAGGCCAAAAAAGGTCCCCATCTCAGCATATGCTGCGATATTTAAAAAAAAAAAGCGTCATTATGACTTTCCAATGGTCAACCACTGACACTCCATTGAAAGAAATGGCATAGAATGGTAATGGTAAGTACATAATGATAAATGAATGACAGACGTTTGCGGTAATCTGCTAAATTTTTGACAGTTCCTTTGATCAGTGACCTACCATTAGAACGTCATTGTACAGTCATTGCTTTTAACAGCATAGTCATTATATTCATAGTCATTCTAGCAAGATTCTATTACGAGACCATTGACTGACCAATGATCGACCATTATTAGATTGCGAACTTATAGCAAAAGGACAATGGGATCGTGTTAGAATGACGAATTTAAAAACGTTACCTACGTGACATAACACATGTTAGCTAATTTAATATTAATTGAATATTCAATTAAAGTGAAGTGTGCCATCGACCTAGTAATAGTAGTTAATGCATGTTATCATTAAGTTAATTGATTGTGTAAACATGCGATTTCTCACGATCACATAGCGCTACTGAATTCTACGTGTGAGTTCTTGGGAAAATTAATTTACATTTGGTTACATCTCCTGGATTAGACATATCTCAGCGGAGAATTGCGGAAAACTGTAAGATTGTATAAATCTTTATTAGTTTATAATTTCTTGATAAATTATGAACAAAATTAGATAGATACATAAGAAAAAAATGTTTACAATTTCACGTCATATTTTACAATCTTACGACGTTTGCAATTTTCCGGTGGCATATTCCAACAATTTATTATACAAATGTATACTAAAATCAGCGCCGTATGGTAGGCCTCCCACTAGGTGGAATGGTGACCTCTTGAAGGTCGGGGGAATACGCTGTATGGAAGACACACATGATCAGGTGATTTGGCGGTTGCGGAATTTATTCGAAAGAGTCATCGCGGCACTGGTATGCAAAGGGCATTTGGAGGATTACGAATAGGTTTTAGTCAGTTCGAGTCTGACAATCTTTTCCGCTCCGCCTAGAGCGGAAGTACCTAATTATTCTATAAAATAGTAATTATTGATGATTTACTTCGTTAAAAAAAACAGTCAACCGCCAACAGTGTACGTCTTTCGACTGAAATGATGATGGCATGTTTTGCCTGTGGATGGCGACTAAGGGAATATTTTCACATGGGGGCATGGGGCAAACGTCCTCCTGGTTCCTTTCCTCCGATTCAGACATATACTATTCTAAAATCCCATGGACTCTTCTAAAATAATCGTGACTTTTCTCAGGCTGAGAAGAAGGTAACGCTACGCGATATGCAGTGTAAATCACGCGGTTTTCGGTGAAAAAAAATCTAATCGGACTAGTAAGTACTACCTAATACATAGGTACAAACAAACAGACAAATATCACTTAACTCTATTTATTTTGATTAGGTACCGTTGCGCTACATTTCCATGTTTACACGAAAGTGCACGAAATTTTAACCAAGAGAATAACATATGGAGCAGGACTGAAAAAGAATAAATCTTCTGTTTGCAAACAAAATAGTGCGATCGCCAATCCGTCTGCAAAAGGTATAATAATTATAATAGGCTGCATTACCATAATTATTATGGAAATATTGCCTATATGATTACAGTTGTCAATTTGACATTTTTAATAGATACACAACTGACTGATTGATATTTCCTGATTTCAGTAGGCAGTTACTATTGTTATAATCAGGCCGGAAAATGGCAAACATTATAAAATATCTTGAGACATCGTAAACTCACGTAAATTGCCAACAGAATATTTGGAATACTTTTTTACGCATCAAAATTTGATGATAATCGAAGTCGTTCCGAGAAATTCTGAACTGACATAAATTGACGACTTGTTGGCAATCAATCTGTGTTCTGTTCTACATTTTATTGAAATTTCTTTTTCTCTATTTCTTTCAATTGGCAATTTGTCGAGAGTTTATAATCCCTCAAGATATTTTAAAATGTTACGGATTTTACAATTATCTGGTTAAATATCCAACAGTAGTAAACGGTATGTAACAAACGATTATATTCTTGGAATTATAGTCGATCGATATTACCTAAATTTTGGACACGATTTTGTACTGAAACATGTACCAAATTTATTTCACACCAAGAAATCATAGTTATTATAATTAATTATGATATTAAATAAAAATATCCGTCAAGCTCTTATTTTAAGAAAAATCCTAGTCATTTACTTGTAAGGTTGGTTATAAGGGAAGGAAGAACAAAGAATGCACGGGTTGCATGAGAGTTGACTATTGCTATGACATTAAATTGAGATGTATGAAAGAGAATCAAACATGCCACACTAACTCCAAATACCTTGGTTAGCTTGCGGAATTGGTTCGAAAGAGTCACCGCGGCCCTGGAACGCAAAGGGCACTAGAAGGAGCACGGGTGGGTTTTAGTCAGTTAGAGTCTGACACTCTCTTCCGCTCTGCCCAGAGCGGGAGAAGTCATTTGATGCTTTCCCACCCAGAAAAAGTTGCGGAATTTGTTCTCAAGAGGCACCATGACCCTGGAACGCAAAAGGCGTTTGGAAGATCACGGGTGGGTTTTAGTCAGACACTGACACTCCCTTGCGCTCCGCCCAGAGCGGAAGAAGTAATTTGATGACTTCCCCCATCCTTAAAAAGAAGGGGCATGATGACTCACTATAATGATGATAAGTACGTAACTGCAT
Source organism: Hecatera dysodea (assembly GCA_905332915.2). Taxonomy (NCBI): domain Eukaryota; kingdom Metazoa; phylum Arthropoda; class Insecta; order Lepidoptera; family Noctuidae; genus Hecatera; species Hecatera dysodea. The sequence goes on along the minus strand of HG995309.1, from coordinate 12,783,470 downwards.
CTTTTTATAGAACTATAAAAAAATCCAATACGGGTTTTTCCAAATATAATATAGAGAGAAGATAAAATGACATAGAGGTTAAGAAAATACCTAAATCAGATACCTAGAAAACTTCCCAAGACAAAATAGCTTGCATCAGGTAATACCGCTAGAATAAAACAATAAAGTCAATACCAGGAGTACACAGTAGTAATATCTACCGCTGATACGAATAGCACCTGTTAGCCAAACGGTTTTGAAACTTGAATTAAAAATTAAATGTGATTGTGTGTTAGAAATAATAAAATCGGGGTTAGGCTATTGGGCAGCTGTAAGGCAAATATATAAAAGTATATCGCCAAAAAAAAATTAGATGAATTTTGGTACATAGATAGGTGGGACCCTTTTTTAAGGATGGGAAATCAATGACTGCTTCTGTCTGAGCGGAGCAAAAGGGAGTGTCAGACTCTTACGGACTAAAACCTAACTGAATCCCTTCTAATGCTCTTTACGTTCCAGGGCTGCGGTGACTCTTTCTAATAAATTCTGCAATCGTAAAAAGCACTGTTTCCGAAACGAAATACATATGTATATACAAGTATGATAGGTACCTTTTTAAGGATGGGAAACCATCAAATGACTGCTTCCGCTGTGGACGAAGCTAAAAGATGTGACAGACTCGTTGTGACTAAAACCCATCCGTGTTCCTCCTAATGCCCTTTGCGTTCCAGGGCCGCGGTGACTGTTCCGAACGAATTCCGCAAATATGGGCCCCTGGAGATGATTAATGATGTTTTTAACGCAACTGAAGCCTAACGTAAAATATAATAGCAAAAATCATCAAGACATGTATAGGTATTTGATAAAAGAAGTAAATAAATAAAATATTCTATATCAGTTTTTAGATCACTTCTTCTAAATGTCGGGTAAATCTATTAGAATACTTGTCGAAAATTGGTTGGGCCACAATGAAAACATACAAGTATATTCAGTAAATATTGATTGTTCCATTCCATATTGATTGTAAATTACTTTGAGTTTATATTCATCAGAACATTACTAGTTACCAAATTCTTTGGCATCAAGGAGTTGAAGTACTAACTTATATTGATGGATGGACTCACCATAGTCTAAATGGTCAAAACCAAGAAGAAAGCAAAATAAAAACGAAAATACGTTAACAAATACGGAAGGATAACAGTACACATAAACTTCAATGCATTTCTCGCCAACAAACGTCCATTTACTACTGTAATCTAGACATTTGCATATTAATACCGCTCGTAAAAACAATGAATCAATATCGAGGCGTCTCCGGAAGCAGACAGTGAGCAAAATACCTCTTTTGCTGACGCCTAAACTCTAATCAACCAATTTTGATACTTGATTGATGGTACCGTTAGAGAAACAATGAATGAATGCTTGAAGCACTGACGGGGCAGACACTAGTAGCAGTGCTTGGTATTGACGAATTATTCACAACTTGACTTGAATAGTCTTGATACTTAATAAGACAGTGAAATAAGTAGACATTGGTCAGGAACACATTTATTGAATGTTTTTTTTTATACATATGTACGTCGTTCTAATTTATAAAATAGAGGGAAAAGACTGTCAAGATTGATTTGTAAAAGACCTGTACCTTCAAAATAATAAGTTTATTCGTTATTTTCGCACAAAATATTCAGCAAGGTCATCCTTAGAGCTTTTTTTTTTTTAAGCTAGCTAATGATAAAAATGCCACTTGAAAAAAAGTAGTGTAGGCAACAACTGCATTTAACGGAATCGATATAATTTTTTTACATGTATAAATATTACTTCGATCACTGGTCATGATGGATACTTTCAAACGCATTGGCGTAATCCACAATCGCTAGTCAAAGGAGTCATGTTTTTACTTTTTTCCAAAAGATCAGGGATTGTGGAAAATATTATAACAACTATAGATAAATAAAAAAATAATAAATTTGTCAGCAACCACACCATAAAAACGTCAACACCACAAATCAAGTATCAAAACACCTCAGTCCACACGTATATCTAAGACAGAGTCAGAAGTCACGTAACACCGCGGTCGAAGCCTCACGTCCACCAATCATCTGAACCAGTCCGTGACCGTATACCCACCTCTTTTACTCTCGCACTATTCGTCATTACCATCTCCCTCACTCGCGACTAGGGTTGCCAGGTATCGAAACTGGAAAGCCGGACAGCGGTGCGATTCTGTAAACATGTCACCGTGCAAGCTTAAGTGAAGCGAACTGTCAATCCAGCAAACAGAATGGAATGACAGTTCACTTCAAGCTCAACGCACCTAAGTTTACCCCACCGTTTCTTAAACTCGGGGCGCGACCCAATATCGGATCGCGGGCGGTATTGGGATGGGTCGCGGAATTACAAGAGGAACTGCTTGTCTAAAAGACAGATTTACCAAAATTAAAAACAAGAAAGACAAGAAATTTTGGGCAGAATTATATGGGAAGCCTTTTCTTAGCATTGAAGATGAAAAGACTGCTATTATTTGCATCTAGTTATTTTTTAGGATTTTCGTGCGTTGCTGTCTTTAAAAAGTTGATTCACTCATATTTTTATAAAGACATCAATTTTAGCAAACTATGGGCTTATAGTACATTAGGGTCGCGGGCTTTAGATATACATATTTATACTATGCCAGTAAGAAAAAGTTAGAACCGCTGGTTGACACGTTGAGTTGTTGACAAAATAGACTGACTGATCAGCCAATTTAGTCGGACTTTTGGGCATGAAAAGGTCGGCCAACTTTTAATAACAATATTAGTAAAAGCAAAAAAAAAAAGCCAATAAAAAAAAGCCAATAAAAATACAAAAAAAATAAAAAAAAAGCCAAAAAAAAAATAAAAAAGCCAATATTAAAAAAGCCTATGCAGATTTTATTTTTGTATTCACATTTCAAAGTATGTGCAGACAAAAGTCTGGCCCCACCATAAATATATCGGGGCGTATCGCGCCTGGCAACCCTACTCGCGAAGAATCCGTCGGGAAATCTGAATAGTATGGAGTAGAATTAGGTGCTTTGAGTCTTTGACATTACTTTGTAAGGCGTTGATAGATTTTCTTTGAACCTTCTTCGGTGCTCAGGGAGTGGGCAAGTTTCTATTATGGGACTCGAGATAGTTTTGCTGAGGTGCGAAAAGTATTAATAGTCTGGGAGTTCAGGTGGATATAGTTTTGTGGCTGGGTTAAATATTGTGGTGATGTGGACTTTTAATGCCAAATGTATGGGAAACTAAAGTAACACTATTTAACGGTGGCATATTACTAAAGCCAAAATTTGATCTAGTTTTCAAATAATCCTAAAAAAACAAGTATTGACAACGCACAGTCTACATTGCCCGGTTTAGAAGCGGAAAATTTCGCATAAAAGATAATTATGGAACAGAGGTGAACTTATCAGGAAACAGTTTTGGAAATGCATCCCCAAAAGCTGTTCAATGAGGGATAAAAGTTATCTAGAAGGTTTTAGTTCTCGCCAACATCATATAAAGGACAAGTGTCGTGTCCAAATAAAAGTGAACTAAAATTTTAAAACAAGATAAGTACCTAGTGATTTTATTGTTGAATGCCCACATAAAACACTTTTTGATATGGCAGGCGTGTTTTTTATTTCATACCTCTTAGTCACAAAACAATACTTTTGGAAACGCGCAATGTGCAACGGAAGATGACTTTTATTTTTTAGGGAATTAATATTTAAAAATGTTTACTATTACGTATATTACCCGGGATAATTCAACGCTTCTAACGATACCACATTCATTGACATCGGTTAAGCCGTTTAGAAGTAATGGTGGAATAAAGAAACTCACAACCATACATACTGAAATAACACTCCTTTTTTGGGCAGTCGTATAAAAGCATACACATCTACCAAGCATAATACTATCAAGACTAAAAAAACCTATATATGTAACTTTGTAAAAACTATACATACCATAGATACTATACTACCTACACAAAGTCCCTAGACAATCCAATTTAGAGATTGCCGTTACAAACAACAATCAGATGCACATATTTCCTTGTAAACAATATTCGCCTTACACTTTCTGCATCACTGCAATGAAACAATTTTGTTTAACAATCATCTGAATTTTCAATTTTGTCTCAACTTATTCCCATTTGCGATATCATTTTCATACCAATTTCAAGTCCCTTAGTCGATACTACTACTAATTCTGCACACCCCCATACAGGAAAATCAGTTACATTATACACATCCATAGAATCTTAAGGGCCGACATTGCAAGCCGTCACTTTCAACAATACAGTCAATCCCATTCCGTTACGAATACGCACGAGTGCTTCTAAGATATCGCCTGTATCTCCTTTTTTTCTTCATACACAATCTTGGTGAGAGTGAAAGAGATATCAACAGTTCGATTTTTGAAATATTTTAAATGTCTCGTTGTCGTTACAGTGTTTATTGGATTATTTTTTGTTTATAGAATCTTGGTTCGTAAACAGTGATGATGTAATTTGAGTAACAAACAAGGTTGATGACTTTGATGTTGATAATGACATTGACGTTTCGTTATGTCATCTTATTTGAAATTGGAATCGATTTCATGGGTCCCTAAACATGTACTTCGTTTTTCTTCTTTTGTTCTTCAACGTACTTAAGTTGGAGAGAAGATTTTCTCTTTTCATCAGTTACTTCTTTCAAACTTAATCTTAAACCTTTTTCTAAAATTTGGACACACTTTTCTTAGCTTTCCTTTTCCATTTATGTATATAGTTACTAGGACACGTAATAGGGATGTTTCCTGAGTAAATAAAATATGATTTTATTTAGTACGTCAGTGAGATTATCAAAAAATATTTGGCTTTAGACATTTAAATCAATAAAAATTGACGAAGATAAAAAGCATCAAAGATCAGAACATCAGTTGTGCGCTTGTGACGTCACGTCGAGCTAAAAATTGTAGCACGTAGTGACGTCACACGAGTTTTCAACGTATAGTAGGTATCGTCTCCGTTTTTGGATTACCAAAAAAACGTCCAATGATATTTGAAAATCTATCTGACGAACTAATTAGTCTTTTTAGTATACCAATAAAAGTTTTCAGAAATATGAAAATAAATTAATCATTCTCATACCGGATTTTGGACCACGGTAACCAATCACGATAGATTCTAGCCAAAAACGTAGGATATATTATAGTGCACAAGTTGGTAATGAGCAAGAACAAAATACAATTTCTGTGCCTTTACTCTTGTAACGATGTCGTTGCGTTTTCAGTCTCGTGGACTTTAAACCTCCACGATGGCTGAAAACTCCTTACTTTTATCGTAATGAAAAGAAAATGTCTATTTTCAAAAATATTTTAAATTTCGTTTTTTTATTGACTGCTCAGATTTTTTCATTCAGTCCTATCAAATTGCTCAACCAGAGCACAGTCAATAATAATTTCAATAGTACCAGTGTAATAATAACATGTAACAGTTTTAGAAACCCGGGGTAAGTTTTATAATAAACATTCTTTTATAACCATCTACCTCCTACCTTCCGTTTATAACTCTTTACCTTCCTATTGTAACCTTTTATTTTTGTTTTGTTACAGTTTCTTAGTCTAATTTTAAAAATAAACAATCAAGTCACAAATCTAGTTTATTATTCAATAATACCACCCTACACACTGTAGACGAGTTGGGAGGTGGGAGAACCTCACATCTTGTGACCCAGCGTCACATTGGCTCTCCGACGACCAATCTCGTCACACTCTTATAGCTCAAAGGGCTAATGGGCCTCATCAGGGCTTCAAGTCACCCAAAGGGCAATGGAGCGGGCAACGCTCGGAGTTTCCTTACGTGATCGAATCAGGAATGATGATATCCGCAAGAGAACCACGGTTACCGACATAGCCCGAAGGATCGCAATACTGAAGTGGCAGCAGGAAACATTGCTCGCAGAACAGATGGTGGACGGGACCGATAAGTTCTGGAATGGCGACCGCGTACTGTGAAGACGCAGCGATGGAAGGCCTCCAACAAGATGGACCGATGACCTAGTGAGGGTTGCAGGTAGCCGCAGTGGCGTGCAGTAGTTCGAGTTAGGGTAGGCCAGAGAAAATGACCAAATAATTTTTAAAAAATCAACACATTATTCAGGGTTGATTTTTAATGAAATGAGTTTTTTTTTTGTTTTATTAAATAGCATATTAAAAAAAATAAAAAATAACACCACATTTCAACCCTGAATAATGTGGTGTGTTTTTTTTTTGGACATTTTCTCTGGCCTACCCAACTCGAACCACTGCACGCCACTGGGTAGCCGATAGACGGCGCGGGCCTGCGGATGGCGAGCTATGGGTGGCTCGCCGTCCGATAGCAATCAGGTCCGAGTCGACGGCGCGTCGTGTTCCACGCGCGCCTCAAAGAGCCGTCAGCAAAGACGGGGCCCCATAGGGTCAGTGCCTGCTATGGTTGCGGAATTTGTTCGAAAGTGTCACCGCAGCCCTGGAACGCAAAGGGCACAAGAAGGATCACGGGTGGGTTTTAGTCAGTAAGAGTCTGACACTCCCTTCCGCTCCGCCCAGAGCGGGAGAAGTCATTTGATGATTTCCCATCCAAAAAACAAAAAATAAATAAAAGGTAGCCACTAGACGCACAGGACCGGTAGTTGTGGCGAAACATGGAGGAGGCCCATATCCAGCAGTGGACGTCGTTCGGCTGATATGATGATAGCTCAATGGGTCAGCAATTCGACACGACCGGAGGAAGATCAGGCTCAGGACTTTAGGACAGGGCTTTACGTGCTTTCCAAGGTAAAGTCAAATTCTGAAAGAATAAACCCAGTAACACATTTTGCCCTACCTGAGAATTGAAGCGAAGACTCCAAGACTGCAGTTAGGCTTGCGAGCACGAGACTAAAGGGTTAGAAAATATGTAGAAACATGTGTAGAAGGATAATGAATCCATTTGTCTTATCAGAAGCAGTCGACAGAAGTAGTTACCATATTTCGAAGCTACAGACTTGTAATCAAAGCGCCAAGAGATACTGCAAGATAAACATTAAGAGTAACATTAATTTCATCAAACATTTGTTTTTACGATACTGTTGAGTAAATCAATGTAGGTATGTGTGAAAGAGTAAAACAAGTACGTATGCATGTGTGTGTCGCCCTAATATCAATAAGAAATTGTCACCTAACCAGTCGAAAATAAATCAGCATAGCGCGAACACGTATTTTATTACATCAGAATTCCCACAAGCAAAACTGAACCTTAAATCCATAACATTTTGGTCGACATCGAGCCGGATATCTGTGCGACTTACGACGTTTTATGCACTGATTGCAATACAAAAGGACGAGTCGAGCGGCGAGCGACGAACAATAGAAGGAATTTGCCGTAAAAAATATAAGTACATTTTAAACCTCATTAGTGAATAGTGAATGTGATCAAAACAAGATATTTTAACTACGAATATACGAAGAAACACTTTGTTTTATAACAAATTGAAGGTTTATTACAACAAATATGGCAAATAAAGTGGAACAATTATTAAATGTGTTAGAAGATACGGCCTTGTTGTTAGGAAAAACTCAAACAAACCTTAAGAAATGTCCGAAACAACGTTTAACAAAAGGATACATAGAAGCACGCATTAAAAGCATTGAAGAAGATTGGTCTACATACAAAAGTGCACATATAGAACTAGTGAAATGTGTTCCAAAAGCGAATCGAAATGACATTCCATATTTCGTTAGTGAAGAATACTTTATTCAGGAAGATATGTATACTTGTTTACTAGCCGATCTAAATGATTTAATGTGTTCATACAACAAGTCGCCGGTTCATATGCAAGCTGACCATAACAACAGTGGTTCTATGGAAGGACAAGTGAAGTTACCAAGGATTCAACTTCCCACCTTCTCAGGTATTTATGACGAGTGGCCTGCTTATCAAGATCTGTATATGTCATTAGTGCACAACAATCCAACATTAAGTAAGGTACAAAAATTGCACTATTTAAAAAGCAGTCTTACGGGAGAAGCCCTGTCGCTAGTGAAGCACGTGCAAGTTACAGAGGCTAACTATGACGGCGCGTTAAGTGTACTAAAGGCGCGTTTCGGTAACAAGCGCATTATTGTCAACTCAATATTGAAAAGATTGTTTGCTCAAAAGAAGATATCTACGCAAACTTCAAATAGTATTAAATCAATATTGGATACAACTACTGAATGTCTGAATGCACTTACAAACCTGAAATTATCAACCGGACCATGGGATACGCTCACCCACTCGCTCATTGTATTTTTAGTCGTCCAAAGGTTGGACCCAGAGACGCATCGTGAATGGGAAGAAGTTGCCTACGATGACCATGACGACGAGTTACCTAAATGGGATGCACTGCACAAGTTCCTACAGTCAAAGTTCCGCACGCTCGAGCTTATCACGCCTTCAACCAGAGAGAGGCCTACACCTAAGGGAAAAGAATACGCTGTTCACGTGTCCACATCAAATACCACCTCTTCAAAACCAAGAAGCTGCGCTATGTGCGAAAAGGACCACACTTTATGTCATTGTGAGGAATTCATAAAACTTAATCCAGCAGAGAGGTGTGAGTACCTGAAAAAACACAATCTATGCTATAATTGTCTGGCTCCAGGACATTCCGCTTATAGATGTCGCCTGAAGATGTCTTGCCGGAAATGTCACAAACGTCATCACACGCTCACGCATCAATCCACGTCGATGACGTCACCTAATCAAGCAGACAAGAAACAACATGATGAAGTTGAAACTAATCAAGATTCTGCAAAATCAGCCGAAACCAACGTTACCCTATCATCGCACGTCGCTGCTGATTTGTCCACTGCATTACTGGCCACAGCCCTTGTACCAGTAAGAAACCATGACTCGGGACAACTGACAGTGCTCCGTGCTTTGATTGACCACGGCTCTCAAGCAACGTTCATGAGTGAAAGAGCGGCCCAGATGTTACGATTGAGGAGAACGCCTGTCAATGGCACCATCACTGGAGTCGGCTCAACCAAAACAAACGTTAAACATGCTGCAGAATTTGAACTACTATCCAGACACGACGCTTGTTTCAACCTTAAGGTCAAAACTTACATCATGTCTACGCGACTCACTACCACATTACCGTCACAAACTATCTCCACCAACACCTGGCCACACCTGCAAGGACTCGATCTGGCGGATCCAAGCTTCAATAAATCAGGACGAGTAGATTTATTACTGGGTGTTGACGTGTGTGCCCAAATAATGAAAGGTGAGGTTATCAAGGGTCCCCCAGGAACACCATGTGCGCAAAACACCACCTTGGGTTGGATTCTATTTGGGAACGTGGATCACAAACTACCTGGAGATGAAATTATCGTTATGCACCTCAATCTTGATCTAAATGATATGCTGAAGGGAATGTGGGAACAAGACCCATATGACAAACAACAACTCACAGCTGAGGAACGAAAGTGCGAGGAAATCTATGAGACCACGACTACAAGAAACGAAGATGGACGGTATATTGTAACCTTGCCAAAGAAATCAAACACGCTATTATCAACCTATGGAGATACGAGAACAATAGCTTTAAAGAGATTATATCAATTAGAACAAAGATTCAAGAATAACCCAAATCTAAAAAGCGACTATGCTACAGTCATGAAAGAGTACGAATTAAATTACATGGAAGAAGTACCGAAACAAGAAATTTCCAATCCCTCTGTGTACCTACCGCACCACGCGGTAATAAAGGAAGACAAAGAGACATCTAAATTAAGAACGGTTTTTAACGCATCGCAAAGGGGGAGCAACAATGTATGTCTCAATGATGAACTGATGGTAGGACCACAGTTACAAGACGACATGAGAAGTCTGATCATGCGATGGCGGATGAAGAAGGTTTGCTTCGTGGCTGATATCCAAAAAATGTATCTGCAAATCATCGTTAAAGAAGATGATCGAGATCTGCAACGAATTCTATGGAGGAATGATTATCGAAAACCTGTCCAAGACTACCGTCTTACCAGAGTCACGTTCGGAACTGCTTCTGCTCCTTACTTGGCAGTAAGGACCTTGCATCAAGTAGCCCAAGACGAAGGACGTAACTTTCCGGAAGCGGCGGAAATAATAAGACGCGACTACTTCATGGATGACATGATGTCGGGTAAAGACAATGTAGCAGACGCATTAAAAGTGGCCAAGGAAATAGACTCCATACTTCAGAAGGGCGGGTTCAAACTGAGAAAGTGGTGTTCTAACGATGCTGATTTTCTTAAAGAATTTGAAGAATCTGAAAGAAGCTCTCACGTAAAACTAGATATTACATTAGACGGAATTACACGAGCTTTAGGATTACACTGGAACATGGGTAATGATCGATTTCAATACAGCCCAAACTTACCTGCTCACAAGCTCACTACGAAGAGAACAATTCTAGCTGACCTACAAAGATTGTTTGATCCTCTGGGCTGGCTGGCACCTTCTATTTTACCATCAAAACTTCTCATACAACGATTATGGCTGCAAGGAGTAGCATGGGATGAAGAAGTGGATGAAACCATTGCTGCAGAATGGAATAACCTACGAGAGTCAATGAATTTATACTTACCTGATATTGAGATAGACAGATGGCTTCATACTACTGAAACCACTATGAACAATACCAGTATCCACGGCTTCTGTGACGCATCGACGAGAGCTTACGCTGCTGTAGCTTATTTAAGAGTACGCACATCCAAGGGTGACGTAAAGACCTCCATTATTGCCGCTAAAACGAAAGTAGCCCCTACTAAGCCCCAATCCTTACCTCGACTAGAACTCAGTGGAGCTGTGCTGCTTTCTGGGCTTTTGAAGCAGATAAAGAACGCAATGAATATACCCACTTGTCAGATATTCGCATGGACCGATTCAACTATCGTACTTTCTTGGCTTTTCGGTGATCCTGCCAGATGGAACACGTACGTTAGAAATAGAGTAGTCGAAATACTAGACAGTATTGGCAATCATAATTGGTATCACGTGAAATCATCAGAAAATCCAGCTGACACTGCTTCGAGGGGAAAATGCTTACTAGACCTAAAGGACGATGAACTGTGGTGGAAGGGTCCAGAATGGCTGACAAAGGGAGAAATCCAATACAGCAGACCAAACGCGATGAACACGAACCTGGAAAGAAAGGAAACAATACAAGTTAGCCTGACAATTGAAAATCAAAAAAGTATATCTACAAAATTTGAAATTTGTGACACATTACAAGAACTGCTTAGGGTAATAGTGTACTGCAAAAGATTTTTAAAAGGAAGAAAAATAGAAAATAAAGACTTACCCATGAGCACGGAAGAACTAGATGATGCGCTGAAAACTTGCTTGAGAATAGCACAATGGGATAGCTTCGAAGAAGAAATTCACCACCTGAAATCAAAGTTAACAATTAAAAGAAAGAGTAAATTGAACAATTTAAAACCTTACCTGGACGAAAATGGTCTCCTCAGGGTGGGCGGAAGACTGCGTCACTCTGACCTAAATGAAGAAAGCAAACATCCGATTGTTCTTAATCGTGACAACAACCTTACCAATCTCCTCGTCACCGATGCACACCGACAAACGCTGCATGGCGGAGTTCAAGTAATGCTCTGTTTCCTAAGAACTAAGTACTGGATCCTGAAAGCAAGGACGTTAGTTAAATTGAAGATCAAAAAATGTCTCATTTGTGCTAAACTTAACGCTACGGCAAGGCCACAGCAAATGGGAGACCTCCCTCGAGTACGAGTGACACCTGCAAAACCTTTCTGGAACACGGGCATTGACTTTGCAGGCCCGTATCTGGTCTTGATTTCTAGAGGCAGGGGAGCAAAAACTCACAAGGCATACATCGCTGTCTTTGTCTGCATGTCGACAAAGGCGATACACCTAGAATTGGTGGGAGATCTCACCTCAGATGCCTTTATCGCAGCCTTCCGAAGATTTGTGGCAAGACGAGGAAGATGCGCTCATATCTGGAGTGACCAAGGACGCAACTTCATCGGTGCAAACAGGCAACTCGTAGCAGATTGGACTGAGGCAAAATTACAATTCGAGGGTTCAATCGCCGACACGTTAGCAAGTGAGGGAACAAGGTGGCATTTTATCCCAGCCTATAGCCCACACATGGGCGGACTCTGGGAGGCTGGGGTGAAAGCGATGAAACATCACTTAAAACGGATCATGACTAGACATCTAACCTATGAGGAATTGAGCACCTTATTATGTCAAGTTGAGGCTTGCCTCAATTCACGACCTCTGACCATATTGGATGAAACGGACATAGATCACTTGCAACCATTGACCCCCGGTCATTTTCTTATTGGGGAAACACCCATCACTGTGCCGACACCAGACCTCCGAGATATCCCAATGAGTCATTTATCGAGATGGCAGCATCAACAAAGGTTACTGACTGACTTCTGGCACAGATGGCAGCAAGAATATCTGTCGAGAATGCAACAACGTTCAAAATGGCACCACAAGATCAGGGAGTTTGACCTAGGACACATTGTTCTAATCAAATCTGACAATTTACCTCCGGGTAAATGGATGATGGGGCGCATTGTCGACAAGCACCCGGGTACTGACGGGGTGACGCGTGTGTATTCTGTGAAAAGTGGTGATAGTGTAGTGAAAAGGTCATTTAATAAGTTATGCTATTTACCAATAGATACGAGTATTGATCCTTGAATTTATAATTAATTTGTTCCAATATCGAAATTTAAGATTATCTACTTAACTGATTAATTTAACTAAGTACCTAATTTATGTGTAAGATTGTCTTTTCTATTTAACTTGTAACTTACTTAATTAAATTTAGGAACCATTGTGAAAGGGCCATAGACCCTTTGGTGGGCGGTATGTTGAGTAAATCAATGTAGGTATGTGTGAAAGAGTAAAACAAGTACGTATGCATGTGTGTGTCGCCCTAATATCAATAAGAAATTGTCACCTAACCAGTCGAAAATAAATCAGCATAGCGCGAACACGTATTTTATTACATCAATATTCCCACAAGCAAAACTGAACCTTAAATCCATAACAGATACTAACATGTCTTTTTTATCCAGAAAACTGCTTGATTGATTCTGACTCTATGGTTTATAAATATTGGTTGAAATTAATCACAGAACAAAGAATACACTGCTACTTTTCTTTATTCCGTGGAATTAATGCATGGCTGGTTGGAATTATAAGGAATTCATTGTTTTGTTTCATCAACTTGAATTGGGCTGACTCTGAATTACACCTTTCTTATAATCATTGAATTAAGCTGGGAAGCGGCACAAATTTACATTAAGTCACCGTCCGTCACCACTTCCTAGTATTTTAAGCCATCATCAGTTTTAAGATATTCTAGGTACTTTTTCTAAATTGCACCGCAATCATAGGGGATAACCCTTTCCGCATTTTTACTCAACAACAAAACTTCTCTTCTAAAAGAACACCCAAAAAACATCCATTCTGACGTTAACGCACTGAGTATTTTGGGGAAAGAAGTGTTACATACGCTCTTCATAAATGAATTTTCTTTCTTCTTTTTCTTTCTTTTCTTTCTTTCTTTACTTCGAATTCTTTGTTAACAAAATCAGTGGTTGGAACTCCTTAGAAATCCTTTGTTACTTCATCAGTTTTTGGTCTAGAAAATACAACATGAACAACAAAGCCCATATAGCTCATTGTACCTTTAATTCTGAATAGTACCTACACCAAAGGTTTTGGTATGCACTACCTCCCTTCAGCAACCATCGCTATGCAGGACAGGTAACACACTGCACCTGTTGAAGACGTTACTAATAGCCTTATATTTTATGTTCCACGGAAGAATAACACGATAAAGAAGGAAACTTATGATGTGAGCATAATGTAAGTAGGTTTTAGTGGTGTGAGCCAAGCGTGGCTTTGAGAAAAGTCTAGCGACAATAGCGCAGTGTACTACGTCATACTTTTGTACTGAGTAGTGTTTGTGTTGATGAAGATTATTTTTTTTGAGAAGCTCCAAAATAATATGGAGCAAGTGCAAGTCGGACCCACGTTTCATTGTTCGAAGTTAGGATGCATCCCTCCGACAACCCTTTAGTGGCTATAACAGTTGATATGTTAACCTACGGAATTGGTCTAGTAGATACGGAGAAAGTTGACACAAACGGACGGACAGAAAGACTGTCAGATAGATATAGACGGGTGATCCTGCAAGGGGTTCCGTTTTGTCTTTCATTCAAACATCTAGTAAAGTCCTCCGATATTTTCAGAAAGATATCAAATTAAGTTTTAAATCGAGAAAACAACTAGTTGAACCACCTTTGTAAGATTCAGGAAATATCTAACTATATCATTCTTATCACCTGTAAACCTTCTCCGTCCAAGTCAGACATATTCTTCAAAGTCTATACGAATAAATGGCTCAAGTAAAAGCGCAATGCCAAGAATAATCGCGTCCACTCCAACCCTCAGATACCGTCGGTCTAAGAGACCACGTACTCCGATTTTTCTGGTCAAATGCACTCCGAACGAAACGCAACGGCCCGCCACGAACATCACCGATCTATCAACGAAGTTCGCGTATAGAATGCGAAATGCGAAATTCGAAATCACCAATCGCACACGCTGATTTCAAACGGGCTTAAAGCCGAACATGCGAATATTTAAAATTCGAACGAACGTCTTTTGTTTTACAGATCCGTTTTGTGTCTACAAATTTTGTAGTGTTCCGCTATCTCTTTGTTGTAATATAGACTTAATATTCAAGTGATAGAGTTGGGATTTGTTTGTAAATGTGTATTTGATATGTCAACATTTTACTGCAATTGTTTTAAGAATATAAACTATTTCCTGTTAAAGGTCTCTTTCGCCCATTGTTTCGGTTTCTCTCTGAACTGAGGATGATGTCATGTTGTGGAGTTTTCAAGGGAATCGTAAATGTTTTAAATGCTTTGTGTACTTAAAAAATATTGTCGGATATTAAAATGAGTCACACGGAAGTCATTGGTAATAAAAATAGATTTTAGGTGCGAAGCTAAGAGTTTTGTAGTAATGTTAATCTCATGTCATCATTGCTCATCAGAAAGTTTTAAGTCGGGGAATGACTTTAAACTTTCTGATGAGCCTTGTGTGATCGTTCCAAAAATGAAGATAACCGCAGGGGAGCCAAATTTGCCTGCATAGTCCGAAGAATCGCCAAACTTGCGACTTGCAGAACAGATAGTTCATGGGGTCGCAATCGAAAGTTTTTAGGGGTGGGACCGCGTACTAGAAGACGTAGCGTTGGAAGGTCTCGCGCAAGGTTGACCGACGACCACTGATTAGGCCGCCGGAATCCGCTGGATAGGAAACGAATCGGAATGGTCATTATGGGGACACCAGTGGTGGCCTTTATTCAGCAGTAGACTCCTTACAGTTAAAACGATGACGTTAATCATTGCTCACGACGCCCAAAACTCTTCTAGAAACATTTTAGTGCGATTACCAAAGAAATATAATAAAATATAATACTTTACTAACCTACCATCTACCACTCTGTAGTCAAGATGTAAAACCATAAATTCTCTTAACAACCCTTCACTGCAGGTGGGTGAAAAATAATTTATTCAAATAAATCTCTTGAATTTTCGCAACACTGGGGTCTAGCAGGCCCCCGGGCGTCGTTTCGCGATTCTTTTAACTGCACCAAGGAGGTGACTTTTTTTGAGCTATTTTAATGAAAATGCTAATAAAAAAGGCGGTGATGATGTTTTTAAGAAGTCGGAATATTTTTTGCGAGTCAAAGTAATACGATACGGTGTCAGACAGATTTTTTGTAGTAAAAGGAAAGTTTTTGAATTAGAACTTTTTATACCTACATTACTAAATTAATGTTTTAGAATTACTGTTAGGTTAGGAACTGATTTTACGGATGGACGCTTTTACGACAAGTTCTGGATTTGAAAATTACTATCTATATCTAGATTAACTAATGCATTATTTATCTCATCATTTTAAAAACTGAATTTATTGTTAAAAAGATACAAAACTCAAGCAAAAAATATCATTAACAAACGAAACTCAACAGCAAGTAAATCGCAGGAAGTCTCGCTTCACGACGCGAAAGTCGTAAATAAAAACGTGAGATAAAAATTTACATTATCGCACTTATTTTAATTTCATTCGGCATTAATCATAGCACTGCGAAGTGTCGCGCGCCCATTTATTTTGAGCTCGGGTACTTTTTAATTTGCTACTGCATCCTAAGGGTTGAATGTAGATTTGGTGATACTGGGTGACAGGCCTATTAGTGTTTTGTAGGTTTACTTGTGTAACAAATGGGTAGATGAAGAGTTTTATTTATATAATAGATAGATATGAACATACAGAGTTTTGCACTTAAGTGGGTACGCTAATTAATATACAAATACATAAGACTATTATATTTTAGTATAGTTTGTTATTATATAGCTGTCTACATTATCGCATTAGGTGATAAATTTGTTAAGATAATTTTGTGATCGGAAATAAATATATAACATTTGTAAAAATAAAATTTCCGACGACACGGTTGGCGCATTGTTTGAACGTTCGGCTGCTGCGCTACATGACGCGGGTTCGATCCCCGCACAGAACAAATGTTTGTATGGCCCATAGATAATTGTTCCGGATTTGGGTGTCTTAATATGTTTGTGAGCATTCATGTTTGTGAACGCACCCACGATACATGAATAAATCCTAGTGTGGGGCAAGATTTAAAAAAAAATCGCTTAACTGAAGCTAATTGGGTTCTCAAACATTACAAATGTAACATATGAATAGAAATGAAGCA